>JBBDGP010000812.1:0-1460000 GCA_037952835.1 Lithobates septentrionalis
TCCCACCTGTCTCTCACACTGTCCCCACCTGTCTCTCACACTGTCCCCACCTGTCCCCTCTCACACTGGCCCCCACCTGTCCCCTCTCACACTGTCCCCCACCTGTCCCCTCTCACACTGTCCCCACCTGTCCCCTCTCACACTGCCCCCCACCTGTCCCCTCTCACACTGTCCCCACCTGTCTCTCACACTGTCCCCACCTGTCCCCTCTCACACTGTCCCCACCTGTCCCCTCTCACACTGTCCCCACCTGTCCCCTCTCACACTGCCCCCACCTGTCCCCTCTCACACTGGTCCCCCACCTGTCCCTCTCACACTGTCCCCACCTGTCCCCTCTCACACTGTCCCCACCTGTCTCTCACACTGTCCCCACCTGTCCCCTCTCACACTGTCCCCACCTGTCCCCACCTGTCCCCTCTCACACTGGCCCCCCACCTGTCCCCTCTCACACTGCCCCCCACCTGTCCCCTCTCACACTGGCCCCCACCTGTCCCCTCTCACACTGTCCCCACCTGTCCCCCCCACCTGTCCCCACCTGTCTCTCACACTGTCCCCACCTGTCTCTCACACTGTCCCCACCTGTCTCTCACACTGTCCCCACCTGTCCCCTCTCACACTGCCCCCACCTGTCCCTCACACTGTCCCCACCTGTCTCTCACACTGTCCCCACCTGTCCCCTCTCACACTGTCCCCACCTGTCCCCTCTCACACTGTCCCCACCTGTCCCCTCTCACACTGCCCCCACCTGTCCCCTCTCACACTGCCCCCCACCTGTCCCCTCTCACACTGTCCCCACCTGTCCTCACACTGTCCTCACCTGTCCCCTCTCACACTGTCCCCACCTGTCCCCTCTCACACTGCCCCCCACCTGTCCCCTCTCACACTGTCCCCACCTGTCCCCTCCACACTGTCCCCACCTGTCCCTCTCACACTGTCCCCACCTGTCCCCTCTCACACTGGTCCCCCACCTGTCCCCTCTCACACTGGCCCCCCACCTGTCCCCTCTCACACTGTCCCCACCCTGTCCCTCTCACACTGTCCCCACCTGTCCCCTCTCACACTGCCCCCCACCTGTCCTCTCACACTGTCCCCACCTGTCCCCTCTCACACTGGCCCCCCACCTGTCCCCTCTTCACTCTCTCACACTGTCCCCACCTGTCCCCTCTCACACTGGCCCCCCACCTGTCCCCTTCTCACACTGTCCCCACCTGTCCCCTCTCACACTGCCTTCCCCTCTCACACTGTCCCCACCTGTCCCCTCTCACACTGTCCCCACCTGTCCCCTCTCACACTGTCCCCACCTGTCCCCTCTCACACTGCCCCCCCACCTGTCCCTTCTCACACTGTCCCCACCTGTCCCCTCTCACACTGGCCCCCCACCTGTCCCCTCTCACACTGTCCCCACCTGTCCCCTCTTACACTGCCCCCACCTGTCCCCTCTCACACTGTCCCCACCTGTCTCTCACACTGTCCCCACCTGTCCCCTCTCACACTGTCCCCACCTGTCCCCTCTCACACTGCCCCCCCACCTGTCCCTTCTCACACTGTCCCCACCTGTCCCCTCTCACACTGTCCCCACCTGTCCCCTCTCACACTGTCCCCACCTGTCCCCTCTCACACTGTCCCCACCTGTCCCCTCTCACACTGTCCCCACCTGTCCCCTCTCACACTGTCCCCACCTGTCCCCTCTCACACTGTCCCCACCTGTCCCCTCTCACACTGTCCCCACCTGTCCCCCTCTCACACTGTCCCCACCTGTCCCCTCTCACACTGGCCCCCCACCTGTCCCCTCTCACACTGGCCCCACCTGTCCCCTCTCACACTGGCCCCCCACCTGTCCCCTCTCACATTGTCCCCACCTGTCCCCTCTCACACTGCCCCCCACCTGTCCCCTCTCACACTGCCCCCCACCTGTCCCCTCTCACACTGGCCCCCCACCTGTCCCCTCTCACACTGGCCCCCCACCTGTCTCTCACACTGTCCCCACCTGTCCCCTCTCAAACTGGCCCCCCACCTGTCCCCTCTCACACTGTCCCCCACCTGTCCCCTCTCACACTGCCCCCCCACCTGTCCCCTCTCACACTGTCCCCACCTGTCTCTCACACTGTCCCCACCTGTCCCCTCTCACACTGTCCCCACCTGTCCCCTCTCACACTGTCCCCACCTGTCCCCTCTCACACTGCCCCCCCACCTGTCCCTTCTCACACTGTCCCCACCTGTCCCCTCTCACACTGGCCCCCACCTGTCCCCTCTCACACTGTCCCCACCTGTCCCCTCTTACACTGCCCCCCCCACCTGTCCCCTCTCACACTGCCCCCCCACCTGTCCCCTCTCACACTGCCTCCCCACCTGTCCCCTCTCACACTGGCCCCCCACCTGTCCCCTCTCACACTGTCCCCACCTGTCCCCTCTCACACTGTCCCCACCTGTCCCCTCTCACACTGTCCCCACCTGTCCCGTCTCACACTGGCCCCCCACCTGTCCCCTCTCACACTGGCCCCCCACCTGTCCCCTCTCACACTGGCCCCCCACCTGTCCCCTCTCACACTGCCCCCCACCTGTCCCCTCTCACACTGGCCCCCCACCTGTCCCCTCTCACACTGTCCCCACCTGTCCCCTCTCACACTGCCCCCCCACCTGTCCCCTCTCACACTGTCCCCACCTGTCTCTCACACTGTCCCCACCTGTCCCCTCTCACACTGTCCCCACCTGTCCCCTCTCACACTGCCCCCCCACCTGTCCCTTCTCACACTGTCCCCACCTGTCTCTCACACTGGCCCCCCACCTGTCCCCTCTCACACTGGCCCCCCACCTGTCCCCTCTCACACTGCCCCCCACCTGTCCCCTCTCACACTGGCCCCCCACCTGTCCCCTCTCACACTGTCCCCACCTGTCCCCTCTCACACTGCCCCCCCCACCTGTCCCTTCTCACACTGTCCCCACCTGTCTCTCACACTGTCCCCACCTGTCCCCTCTCACACTGTCCCCACCTGTCCCCTCTCACACTGTCCCCACCTGTCCCCTCTCACACTGTCCCCACCTGTCCCCTCTCACACTGTCCCCACCTGTCCCCTCTCACACTGTCCCCACCTGTCCCCTCTCACACTGCCCCCCCACCTGTCCCCTCTCACACTGGCCCCCCACCTGTCCCCTCTCACACTGCCCCCCACCTGTCCCCTCTCACACTGGCCCCCCACCTGTCCCCTCTCACACTGTCCCCACCTGTCCCCTCTCACACTGCCCCCCCACCTGTCCCCTCTCACACTGTCCCCACCTGTCTCTCACACTGTCCCCACCTGTCCCCTCTCACACTGTCCCCACCTGTCCCCTCTCACACTGCCCCCCCACCTGTCCCTTCTCACACTGTCCCCACCTGTCTCTCACACTGGCCCCCCACCTGTCCCCTCTCACACTGCCCCCCCACCTGTCCCCTCTCACACTGGCCCCCCACCTGTCCCCTCTCACACTGCCCCCCCACCTGTCCCCTCTCACACTGGCCCCCCACCTGTCCCCTCTCACACTGTCCCCACCTGTCTCTCACACTGTCCCCACCTGTCCCTCTCACACTGTCCCCACCTGTCCCCTCTCACACTGTCCCCACCTGTCTCTCACACTGTCCCCACCTGTCCCCTCTCACACTGTCCCCACCTGTCCCCTCTCACACTGCCCCCCCACCTGTCCCTTCTCACACTGTCCCCACCTGTCTCTCACACTGTCCCCACCTGTCCCCTCTCACACTGCCCCCCCACCTGTCCCTTCTCACACTGTCCCCACCTGTCTCTCACACTGTCCCCACCTGTCCCCTCTCACACTGTCCCCCACCTGTCCCCTCTCACACTGTCCCCACCTGTCCCCTCTCACACTGTCCCCACCTGTCCCCTCTCACACTGCCCCCCACCTGTCCCCTCTCACACTGTCCCCACCTGTCTCTCACACTGTCCCCACCTGTCCCCTCTCACACTGTCCCCACCTGTCCCCTCTCACACTGTCCCCACCTGTCCCCTCTCACACTGTCCCCACCTGTCCCCTCTCACACTGGCCCCCCACCTGTCCCCTCTCACACTGGCCCCACCTGTCCCCTCTCACACTGCCCCACCTGTCCCCTCTCACACTGTCCCCACCTGTCCCCTCTCACACTGTCCCCACCTGTCCCCTCTCACACTGGCCCCCCACCTGTCCCCTCTCACACTGTCCCCACCTGTCCCCTCTCACACTGTCCCCACCTGTCCCCTCTCACACTGTCCCCACCTGTCCCCTCTCACACTGTCCCCACCTGTCCCCTCTCACACTGGCCCCCCACCTGTCCCCTCTCACACTGGCCCCCCACCTGTCTCTCACACTGGCCCCCCACCTGTCCCCTCTCACACTGGCCCCCCACCTGTCCCCTCTCACACTGTCCCCACCTGTCCCCTCTCACACTGCCCCCCACCTGTCCCCTCTCACACTGTCCCCACCTGTCTCTCACACTGTCCCCACCTGTCCCCTCTCACACTGTCCCACCTGTCCCCTCTCACACTGCCCCCCACCTGTCCCTTCTCACACTGTCCCCACCTGTCTCTCACACTGGCCCCCCACCTGTCCCCTCTCACACTGCCCCCCACCTGTCCCCTCTCACACTGGCCCCCCACCTGTCCCCTCTCACACTGCCCCCCCACCTGTCCCCTCTCACACTGGCCCCCACCTGTCCCCTCTCACACTGTCCCCACCTGTCTCTCACACTGTCCCCACCTGTCCCCTCTCACACTGTCCCCACCTGTCCCCTCTCACACTGTCCCCACCTGTCCTCTCACACTGTCCCCACCTGTCCCCTCTCACACTGCCCCCCACCTGTCCCTTCTCACACTGTCCCACCTGTCTCTCACACTGTCCCCACCTGTCCCCTCTCACACTGTCCCCACCTGTCCCCTCTCACACTGTCCCCACCTGTCCCCTCTCACACTGTCCCCACCTGTCCCCTCTCACACTGTCCCCACCTGTCCCCTCTCACACTGTCCCCACCTGTCCCCTCTCACACTGCCCCCCCACCTGTCCCCTCTCACACTGTCCCCACCTGTCTCTCACACTGTCCCCACCTGTCCCCTCTCACACTGTCCCCACCTGTCCCCTCTCACACTGTCCCCACCTGTCCCCTCTCACACTGGCCCCACCTGTCCCCTCTCACACTGGCCCCCACCTGTCCCCTCTCACACTGTCCCCACCTGTCCCCTCTCACACTGTCCCCACCTGTCCCCTCTCACACTGGCCCCCCACCTGTCCCCTCTCACACTGTCCCCACCTGTCCCCTCTCACACTGTCCCCACCTGTCCCCTCTCACACTGTCCCCACCTGTCCCCTCTCACACTGTCCCCCACCTGTCCCCTCTCACACTGCCCCCCCACCTGTCCCCTCTCACACTGGCCCCCCACCTGTCCCCTCTCACACTGTCCCCACCTGTCCCCTCTCACACTGCCCCCCACCTGTCCCTTCTCACACTGTCCCCACCTGTCTCTCACACTGTCCCCACCTGTCCCCTCTCACACTGCCCCCCACCTGTCCCTCTCACACTGTCCCCACCTGTCCCCTCTCACACTGTCCCCACCTGTCCCCTCTCACACTGCCCCCCCACCTGTCCCCTCTCACACTGTCCCCACCTGTCTCTCACACTGTCCCCACCTGTCCCCTCTCACACTGTCCCCACCTGTCCCCTCTCACACTGCCCCCCCACCTGTCCCTTCTCACACTGTCCCCACCTGTCTCTCACACTGGCCCCCACCTGTCCCCTCTCACACTGCCCCCCCACCTGTCCCCTCTCACACTGGCCCCCACCTGTCCCCTCTCACACTGCCCCCCACCTGTCCCCTCTCACACTGGCCCCCACCTGTCCCCTCTCACACTGTCCCCACCTGTCTCTCACACTGTCCCCACCTGTCCCCTCTCACACTGTCCCCACCTGTCCCCTCTCACACTGTCCCCACCTGTCTCTCACACTGTCCCCACCTGTCCCCTCTCACACTGCCCCCCCACCTGTCCCTTCTCACACTGTCCCCACCTGTCCTCTCACACTGTCCCCACCTGTCCCCTCTCACACTGTCCCCACCTGTCCCCTCTCACACTGTCCCCACCTGTCCCCTCTCACACTGTCCCCACCTGTCCCCTCTCACACTGCCCCCCACCTGTCCCCTCTCACACTGTCCCCACCTGTCTCTCACACTGTCCCCACCTGTCCCCTCTCACACTGTCCCCACCTGTCCCCTCTCACACTGCCCCCCACCTGTCCCCTCTCACACTGTCCCCACCTGTCCCCTCTCACACTGTCCCCACCTGTCCCCTCTCACACTGTCCCCACCTGTCCCCTCTCACACTGTCCCCACCTGTCCCCTCTCACACTGGCCCCCCACCTGTCCCCTCTCACACTGGCCCCACCTGTCCCCTCTCACACTGGCCCCACCTGTCCCCTCTCACACTGTCCCCACCTGTCCCCTCTCACACTGTCCCCACCTGTCCCCTCTCACACTGGCCCCACCTGTCCCCTCTCACACTGTCCCCACCTGTCCCCTCTCACACTGCCCCCCCACCTGTCCCCTCTCACACTGGCCCCCCACCTGTCCCCTCTCACACTGTCCCCACCTGTCCCCTCTCACACTGCCCCCCCACCTGTCCCTTCTCACACTGTCCCCACCTGTCTCTCACACTGTCCCCACCTGTCCCCTCTCACACTGCCCCCCCACCTGTCCCTTCTCACACTGTCCCCACCTGTCCCCTCTCACACTGTCCCCACCTGTCCCCTCTCACACTGCCCCCCCACCTGTCCCCTCTCACACTGTCCCCACCTGTCTCTCACACTGTCCCCACCTGTCCCCTCTCACACTGTCCCCACCTGTCCCCTCTCACACTGCCCCCCCACCTGTCCCTTCTCACACTGTCCCCACCTGTCTCTCACACTGGCCCCCCACCTGTCCCCTCTCACACTGGCCCCCCACCTGTCCCCTCTCACACTGGCCCCCCACCTGTCCCCTCTCACACTGCCCCCCCACCTGTCCCCTCTCACACTGGCCCCCCACCTGTCCCCTCTCACACTGGCCCCCCACCTGTCCCCTCTCACACTGTCCCCACCTGTCTCTCACACTGTCCCCACCTGTCCCCTCTCACACTGTCCCCACCTGTCCCCTCTCACACTGTCCCCACCTGTCTCTCACACTGTCCCCACCTGTCCCCTCTCACACTGCCCCCCACCTGTCCCTTCTCACACTGTCCCCACCTGTCCCCTCTCACACTGTCCCCACCTGTCCCCTCTCACACTGTCCCCACCTGTCCCCTCTCACACTGTCCCCACCTGTCCCCTCTCACACTGTCCCCACCTGTCCCCTCTCACACTGTCCCCACCTGTCCCCTCTCACACTGCCCCCCCACCTGTCCCCTCTCACACTGTCCCCACCTGTCTCTCACACTGTCCCCACCTGTCCCCTCTCACACTGTCCCCACCTGTCCCCTCTCACACTGTCCCCACCTGTCCCCTCTCACACTGTCCCCACCTGTCCCCTCTCACACTGGCCCCCCACCTGTCCCCTCTCACACTGGCCCCACCTGTCCCCTCTCACACTGGCCCCACCTGTCCCCTCTCACACTGTCCCCACCTGTCCCCTCTCACACTGTCCCCACCTGTCCCCTCTCACACTGGCCCCCCACCTGTCCCCTCTCACACTGTCCCCACCTGTCCCCTCTCACACTGTCCCCACCTGTCCCCTCTCACACTGTCCCCACCTGTCCCCTCTCACACTGTCCCCACCTGTCCCCTCTCACACTGCCCCCCCACCTGTCCCCTCTCACACTGGCCCCCCACCTGTCCCCTCTCACACTGTCCCCACCTGTCCCCTCTCACACTGCCCCCCCACCTGTCCCTTCTCACACTGTCCCCACCTGTCTCTCACACTGTCCCCACCTGTCCCCTCTCACACTGCCCCCCCACCTGTCCCTTCTCACACTGTCCCCACCTGTCCCCTCTCACACTGTCCCCACCTGTCCCCTCTCACACTGCCCCCCACCTGTCCCCTCTCACACTGGCCCCCCACCTGTCTCTCACACTGGCCCCACCTGTCCCTTCTCACACTGTCCCCACCTGTCTCTCACACTGTCCCCACCTGTCCCCTCTCACACTGTCCCCACCTGTCCCCTCTCACACTGTCCCCACCTGTCCCCTCTCACACTGTCCCCACCTGTCCCCTCTCACACTGTCCCCACCTGTCCCCTCTCACACTGCCCCCCACCTGTCCCCTCTCACACTGGCCCCCCACCTGTCCCCTCTCACACTGTCCCCACCTGTCCCCTCTCACACTGTCCCCACCTGTCCCCTCTCACACTGCCCCCCCACCTGTCCCCTCTCACACTGGCCCCCCACCTGTCCCCTCTCACACTGTCCCCACCTGTCTCTCACACTGTCCCCACCTGTCCCCTCTCACACTGTCCCCACCTGTCCCCTCTCACACTGTCCCCACCTGTCCTCTCACACTGTCCCCACCTGTCCCCTCTCACACTGTCCCCACCTGTCCCCTCTCACACTGCCCCCCCACCTGTCCCCTCTCACACTGTCCCCACCTGTCTCTCACACTGTCCCCACCTGTCCCCTCTCACACTGCCCCCCCACCTGTCCCTTCTCACACTGTCCCCACCTGTCCTCTCACACTGTCCCCACCTGTCCCCTCTCACACTGTCCCCACCTGTCCCCTCTCACACTGTCCCCACCTGTCCCCTCTCACACTGTCCCCACCTGTCCCCTCTCACACTGTCCCCACCTGTCCCCTCTCACACTGTCCCCACCTGTCCCCTCTCACACTGCCCCCCCACCTGTCCCCTCTCACACTGGCCCCCCACCTGTCCCCTCTCACACTGTCCCCACCTGTCCCCTCTCACACTGCCCCCCCACCTGTCCCTTCTCACACTGTCCCCACCTGTCTCTCACACTGTCCCCACCTGTCCCCTCTCACACTGCCCCCCACCTGTCCCTTCTCACACTGTCCCCACCTGTCCCCTCTCACACTGTCCCCACCTGTCCCCTCTCACACTGTCCCCACCTGTCCCCTCTCACACTGTCCCCACCTGTCCCCTCTCACACTGGCCCCCCACCTGTCCCCTCTCACACTGGCCCCCCACCTGTCTCTCACACTGTCCCCACCTGTCCCCTCTCACACTGGCCCCCCACCTGTCCCCTCTCACACTGTCCCCACCTGTCCCCTCTCACACTGTCCCCACCTGTCCCCTCTCACACTGCCCCCCACCTGTCCCTTCTCACACTGTCCCCACCTGTCTCTCACACTGGCCCCCCACCTGTCCCCTCTCACACTGCCCCCCACCTGTCCCCTCTCACACTGGCCCCCCACCTGTCCCCTCTCACACTGCCCCCCCACCTGTCCCCTCTCACACTGGCCCCCCACCTGTCCCCTCTCACACTGTCCCCACCTGTCTCTCACACTGTCCCCACCTGTCCCCTCTCACACTGTCCCCACCTGTCCCCTCTCACACTGTCCCCACCTGTCTCTCACACTGTCCCCACCTGTCCCCTCTCACACTGTCCCCACCTGTCCCCTCTCACACTGCCCCCCCACCTGTCCCTTCTCACACTGTCCCCACCTGTCTCTCACACTGTCCCCACCTGTCCCCTCTCACACTGCCCCCCCACCTGTCCCTTCTCACACTGTCCCCACCTGTCTCTCACACTGTCCCCACCTGTCCCCTCTCACACTGTCCCCACCTGTCCCCTCTCACACTGTCCCCACCTGTCCCCTCTCACACTGTCCCCACCTGTCCCCTCTCACACTGTCCCCACCTGTCCCCTCTCACACTGTCTCCACCTGTCCCCTCTCACACTGTCTCCACCTGTCCCCTCTCACACTGTCCCCACCTGTCTCTCACACTGTCCCCACCTGTCCCCTCTCACACTGCCCCCCCACCTGTCCCCTCTCACACTGTCCCCACCTGTCCCCTCTCACTGTCCCCACCTGTCCCCTCTCACACTGTCCCCACCTGTCCCCTCTCACACTGTCCCCACCTGTCCCCTCTCACACTGGCCCCCCACCTGTCCCCTCTCACACTGTCCCCACCTGTCCCCTCTCACACTGTCCCCACCTGTCCCCTCTCACACTGCCCCCCACCTGTCCCCTCTCACACTGTCCCCACCTGTCCCCTCTCACACTGGCCCCCCACCTGTCCCCTCTCACACTGCCCCCCACCTGTCTCTCACACTGTCCCCACCTGTCCCCTCTCACACTGGCCCCCCACCTGTCCCCTCTCACACTGTCCCCACCTGTCCCCTCTCACACTGTCCCCACCTGTCCCCTCTCACACTGTCCCCACCTGTCCCCTCTCACACTGTCCCCACCTGTCCCCCACACTGTCCCCACCTTTTCCCTCTCACATTGCCCCCCACCTGTCCCTTCTCACACTGTCCCCACCTGTCCCCTCTCACACTGGCCCCCCACCTGTCCCCTCTCACACTGTCCCCACCTGTCCCCTCTCACACTGCCCCCCCACCTGTCCCCTCTCACACTGTCCCCACCTGTCTCTCACACTGTCCCCACCTGTCTCTCACACTGTCCCCACCTGTCCCCTCTCACACTGTCCCCACCTGTCCCCTCTCACACTGCCCCCCCCCCACCTGTCCCTTCTCACACTGTCCCCACCTGTCTCTCACACTGTCCCCACCTGTCCCCTCTCACACTGTCCCCACCTGTCCCCTCTCACACTGTCCCCACCTGTCCCCTCTCACACTGCCCCCTCACCTGTCCCCTCTCACACTGTCCCCACCTGTCTCTCACACTGTCCCCACCTGTCCCCTCTCACACTGTCCCCACCTGTCCCCTCTTACACTGTCCCCACCTGTCTCTCACACTGTCCCCACCTGTCCCCTCTCACACTGTCCCCACCTGTCCCCTCTCACACTGTCCCCACCTGTCCCCTCTCACACTGGCCCCCCACCTGTCCCCTCTCACACTGTCCCCACCTGTCTCCTCTCACACTGTCCCCACCTGTCCCCTCTCACACTGTCCCCACCTGTCCCCTCTCACACTGTCCCCACCTGTCCCCTCTCACACTGCCCCCCACCTGTCCCCTCTCACACTGTCCCCACCTGTCCCCTCTCACACTGGCCCCCCCACCTGTCCCCTCTCACACTGGCCCCCCACCTGTCTCTCACACTGCCCCCCCACCTGTCCCCTCTCACACTGTCCCCACCTGTCTCTCACACTGTCCCCACCTGTCTCCTCTCACACTGCCCCCCCACCTATCCCCTCTCACACTGCCCCCCCACCTGTCCCCTCTCACACTGCCCCCCCCCACCTGTCCCCTCTCAAACTGGCCCTCCACCTGTCTCCTCTCACACTGCCCCCCACCTGTCCCCTCTCACACTGGCCCCCACCTGTCCCCTCTCACACTGGCCCCCACCTGTCCCCTCTCACACTGGCCCCCACCTGTCCCCTCTCACACTGGCCACCCACCTGCCCCCTCTCACACTGCCCCCTCTCACACTGGCCCCCACCTGTCCCCTCTCACACTGGCCCCCCACCTGTCCCCTCTCACACTGGCCCCCCACCTGTCCCCTCTCACACTGTCCCCACCTGTCCCCTCTCACACTGTCCCCACCTGTCCCCCACACTGTCCCCACCTTTTCCCTCTCACATTGCCCCCCACCTGTCCCTTCTCACACTGTCCCCACCTGTCCCCTCTCACACTGGCCCCCCACCTGTCCCCTCTCACACTGTCCCCACCTGTCCCCTCTCACACTGCCCCCCCACCTGTCCCCTCTCACACTGTCCCCACCTGTCTCTCACACTGTCCCCACCTGTCTCTCACACTGTCCCCACCTGTCTCTCACACTGTCCCCACCTGTCCCCTCTCACACTGTCCCCACCTGTCCCCTCTCACACTGCCCCCCCCCCACCTGTCCCTTCTCACACTGTCCCCACCTGTCTCTCACACTGTCCCCACCTGTCCCCTCTCACACTGTCCCCACCTGTCCCCTCTCACACTGTCCCCACCTGTCCCCTCTCACACTGCCCCCTCACCTGTCCCCTCTCACACTGTCCCCACCTGTCTCTCACACTGTCCCCACCTGTCCCCTCTCACACTGTCCCCACCTGTCCCCTCTTACACTGTCCCCACCTGTCTCTCACACTGTCCCCACCTGTCCCCTCTCACACTGTCCCCACCTGTCCCCTCTCACACTGTCCCCACCTGTCCCCTCTCACACTGGCCCCCCACCTGTCCCCTCTCACACTGGCCCCCCACCTGTCCCCTCTCACACTGTCCCCACCTGTCTCCTCTCACACTGTCCCCACCTGTCTCCTCTCACACTGTCCCCACCTGTCCCCTCTCACACTGTCCCCACCTGTCCCCTCTCACACTGCCCCCCACCTGTCCCCTCTCACACTGTCCCCACCTGTCCCCTCTCACACTGGCCCCCCACCTGTCCCCTCTCACACTGGCCCCCCACCTGTCTCTCACACTGCCCCCCCACCTGTCCCCTCTCACACTGTCCCCACCTGTCTCTCACACTGTCCCCACCTGTCTCCTCTCACACTGCCCCCCCACCTATCCCCTCTCACACTGCCCCCCCACCTGTCCCCTCTCACACTGCCCCCCCCACCTGTCCCCTCTCAAACTGGCCCTCCACCTGTCTCCTCTCACACTGCCCCCCACCTGTCCCCTCTCACACTGGCCCCCACCTGTCCCCTCTCACACTGGCCCCCACCTGTCCCCTCTCACACTGGCCCCCACCTGTCCCCTCTCACACTGGCCACCCACCTGCCCCCTCTCACACTGCCCCCTCTCACACTGGCCCCCACCTGTCCCCTCTCACACTGGCCCCCCACCTGTCCCCTCTCACACTGGCCCCCCACCTGTCCCCTCTCACACCGGCCCCCCACCTGTCCCCTCTCACACTGGCCCCCCACCTGTCCCCTCTCACACTGGCCCCCACCTGTCCCCTCTCACACTGGCCCCCCACCTGTCCCCTCTCACACTGGCCCCCACCTGTCCCCTCTCACAGTGGCCCCCACCTGTCCCCTCTCACACTGGCCACCCACCTGCCACATAGCCCCTCTTTTATCACACTGCCCATGTCATACTATTTCCCCATCATACTGCCCCCACCTGTCACACTGCCCCCTTGGCACAATACATTCTTGTCATACTGCCCCCTCCTGTAACACTGCCCCTCCATCATTCTGCCCCCTTGTCACACTGCCCCCTTCTGTCATATTTACCCCCCTCCTGTCATACTACCCCCTCTTGTTAAACAGTCCCCCTCCTTTCACAGTGCTCCCTCATTACACTGCCCCCCTCTTGTAATACTTCCCAGGTATCCTTTTCCTGTCACACTGCCCCCCTCTTGTTACAATATCCCCCTGTCACACTGCCCCCCTGTCATACTGCCCCCTCCTGTCACACTTCCCCCATCGTACTGCCCCTTCTTGTCACACTGCCCCCCTTCTTTCACAGTGCCCCCTCTTATCACACTCCCCCCTCTGGTCACACTTTCCAGATACCCTTCTTTGGTCACACTGCCCCCTCCTGTCAAAATACCCCATCATACTGCCCCTCATTCTTTCACAATACCCCCCCCTCCATCATAGTGCGGGTCAGGGGCCCTTCATGGTTTCTTGCACTGGGGCCCTGAAGGTTATAGTTACGCCTCTGAGCTGGATTATGAGATGCTTGTTGCCAAATGGGTTTTAAAGCCTTACAGCTCCAAAAAGTGTGAAGGAATGTACCCCTATCTGGACAGCCTCTGAAACAGGCTTCTGGAACTTCTGGAAAAATAGTGTGAACCTTAGCAGGGGTAAGATACCATCTGGTATGCAGTTTATTAACAGTTTATTTTCTTGCTATAGAGCGTGTGCTTTTAATTATATTGAAAAGCAAATCTAGCAAATCTTTAGCTGAGACCTCCAAACCAGTCTCAGTTTCCCAGTGAATCATCAACAAGGATTTAGCTGGTAGATTTAAATAATTAATATGGCTATGTAGGGTTCGAGATAGTGTCTTTATCTCTTGGAGTTTGACAGAGTTTTTATCTCTCCACCACTCTCTATGAATGACTTGATTTCCTGAACCTACAAGACTACCATTTGTGACAGTGGTCACATACAGCTCCACCTGAGTATGACTGTTAGGGCTCATATCAATGGGAATTGTTTTCTTGCATTTAATGTTTATTTGGAATGCATGGTCACAGGTAGAAAAATCCCACTGAATTTAATTCAGAGGCTACGTTTATACTTTATGTTCTATTGATGTCTGTTTGAATTGCCAGCAAAGTTGCGTTTTGAATGAAAACGCAGAGTTTGCTAAGAACTTCCTTGCCCTCAGTAACCTCTAAAGAAAAGGATTCACAGAAATGGTTCTCTTTTTCTGAAATTATTTCGAAGTGATGCTAATGGTTTAGATGCCAGTATTGCTAGCAAAGTTCCTCTCTAGTGCTAACAGATGCTCACCATTAAAGCGGAGCTCCACCCGATTTTTCTACACTAGCTGCAGCTGATTACCGCAATGTCCTAATGACAAAACGGCACTTTTTTTTTTTCTGGCTGTACCTTTCTTATAGAAGATCTCTTTCTTTTTTGCAGGAAGCACAGGCTGCGGTTAGGGGCGTGTTTAGAGCGGCTAATTAGTCACTTCCTCTTAGCCGCACTGGCTCCTGGGAGCTTGTGTCATTGTTCCCAGGAGTCAGTGCGGCGGCCTGTTACAAGAGTCATCTCAAGATTTCCATAGTGGGAGTGACGTCAACAGCTCCGTTGCCATCACAACAGGGCGGGACCTCTTACGACGCTGCTCGTTGTGATGGCAACCGGAGCTGTTGACGGCGCTCCGATTTCTGTGTAATGCGCATGCACGAGATCAGGAAAAGAACGGGCGGTGCATGCTGGTCGATCAGCAGCACCGTATCCCGGAAGAGGATGTCTGTGGGCTTCACATGCCCACAGGCAAGATGACAACCATGTAGATTTAATTATCTAAGTTCATTTATTAGGCGAAAACAGACAGCAATGTCACTGAAAAACGGAACAAGTCAGTTCCCTATTGCTATATCGTAATCATTGTCATTTGGCCAAAAAAAAAAATTGATCGGAGAGAGTGGAACCCCGCTTTAAGTTAGGAAGTGCAGTATCTCCTT
The DNA here is from genome assembly GCA_037952835.1 of Lithobates septentrionalis. Classification (NCBI taxonomy): domain Eukaryota; kingdom Metazoa; phylum Chordata; class Amphibia; order Anura; family Ranidae; genus Lithobates; species Lithobates septentrionalis. The sequence continues at coordinate 15,143 of JBBDGP010000812.1, forward strand.
ATACATATTATTTAAATCTGTTCCCAAAAGGGAACAGTAATAAGAGTAGAAACAGAACCAATGAGGAGTTTATTTGTTGAGCTAGTTCTTTTCTGTTAACGACAATTACCCTTTTTTCACACAAATATAATGTAACACAATGGCTTTTAGCATCTTCCAAAAATGGACTCAGCTTTGTGTAGCACTGACTGAGAAAAGAGACAAAAATGTATTTCTGCAGCAGTTTAAAGCTACCCATAAAATGATTTTATCTGCAAGAAAGGTCAGACAAATAAAAGTTTAAATAAGCGATGTTCTTACGAAATGATGCATTTGCTACAATGTCAGGAGACTCAAAGACCTATTATTATTGCAGCAAACTTTATGTCTATTTTATGCTAATTTCTTTCTTGATATTTCATAATGTATTCTACCTTAATGTGACCGTTGTCATGATTGCTATTATAGTATCAGTACCTTTCGTTACTTATCTAACTTTCTGTGTCAGATTTGCAATATTCTCTAATATAAAATTCCAATTAAAATATAACAAAACAAGTTATGAGGTGAACAACAAAATGGGCTTTTCATATCATGATCATTAACAATGTTGTTGTTTTTGTTTTTTTTTCATAACCGTTAAATTAATAGCATTGTCTTCAAGAATGAGAACCACAGACAGGAGTTTTAATTAAAGCAAGTTAAAATTAAATTGCATGCATGACCAAAGTCCTTTCCTGTGCATTGTCTGCTTGTTCCCAAAGCCCACCTGTCATATTGTCTATGCTTGCTGAACTCGTCTGTGGAGGTGGAGTATGAGCAATTGCAATTAGCACAGCCTTTCCACAATAAGTATCGCAGCATAGTTATTGCTTCACCACATCCAGAGAAGTTTGAGGTAAGGTCATGAAAAAAAGAACCCTGCTTTAATTTAATAACTCTCTTCGCAGAGCGTGGATAAGCAACAAGTTCTGCTAATTAGAATCCGCACGTAGACTAATACCACTTCCAAGTTCAGTCTAGTTGCACTCGAGTTCTCCAGTTGTTAGTTTAAGTTAGAGATAAATGCAGGGAAATCAAGCAAGGTTGTTTTAGTCATGGTCAGACAAATGATTCTGTAGGGCAACGCACTGTTTCACTGTATCAGTGCTCAGAGTGACCACAGTTTAATGTTGGAATATATTAGAAAATATATATATATTGGATTTTTCAGGTTGGAAAATCAAACCCATTTTGGTGGGTTGGAATTTAAAGCGGAACTAACTGTATCTGAGCACCATAAACCGAACATGTTATTTATAGAGTTGGACGAACAGTTCGAGCCGAGCAAAAGTTTGGCCCTAACATCGCCTGTTCGGAGAATTTGCTGGGCACTCAGCGTGATGTTTGCCATAGCCCCCTGACCCAAAGCACCTGATGTTGAGGGCATGTGGGCTGGTATGGTTCAGGAGGGGGGGGGGGTGTACGCTCGCCATCCCCCTGTTTCCTGGCCTGCCAGGCTGCATGCTTGGATTAGGGTCTGGTAGGGATTTTGGGGGGACACCACGCCGTTTTTTATCAATTTTGGTGTGGGTTACCCCTTAAAGTTCATACCAGACTCATAGGGCCAGGTATGGAATGGGGGGGGGGGCTTGCTGTTTTTTTAACATTCTTTCTATTGTCAGCAATGGTATTGTATTGCCGGAAATTTAAATGTAATTTTTTTCTTTATAAATTTCAGTTTTGCTGCAGCAGGTTCTATACATGGTACAGATGCGCCATTTTACATGCAGACATAGGGGACCCCCCAGGCACTATTTTTAAAGCAATTTTTTATTTTAATTGTTTCACTTTAAGCATCAAAAAAATCACTGCTGCTGTAAAAACATTTTTTTAAAAAGATTGTAAGCTCTAATGAGCAGGGCCCTCTGATTTCTCCATTATTGAATTGTATTGTAACTGTACCGTCTGCCCTCATGTTGTAAAGCGCTAAGCAAACTGTTGCCGCTATATAAATCCTGTATAATAATAATAATATAAGCCTTCAAAATGGGCACTTTTGATTTTGATTTGATGGGCACTTTTGATTTGATCAAGTTTGGGTCCCATAGACTTTAACCACTTCAGCCCCGGAAGATTGCATTGCGTGGTCATCCGATGCTGTGCCCAAACAAAATTTACGTACTTTTTTCCCCACAAATAGAGATTTGTTTTGCTGGTATTTGATCATCTCTGCGGATTTTATTTTGTGCGCTATAAACAAAAATAGAGCGACAATTTTGAAAAAAAAAACCACAATATTTTATACTTTTTGCTATAAATAAATATATATTTTTTAAAAAAAGCTAATTTTTTCCTCAGTTTAGGCCAATATGTATTCTTCTACATATTTTTGCTAATAAAAATCGCAATAAGCGTATATTGATTGGTTTGCGCAAAAGTTATAGTGTCTACAAAATAGGGGAAACATTTATGGCATTTTTATTATTTTTTTTTTACTAGTAATGGCGGTGATCAGCAATTTTTATTGGGACTGTGACATTATTGCAGACAGATCAGACACTTTTGACACATTTTTGGGATTATTGACAAATATACAACGATCACTGCTATAAAAATGCACTGATTACTGTGTAAATGTCATTGGCAGGGAAGGGATTAACACTAGGGGGCGATCAATTGGTTAACTGTGTTCCCTCGTGTGTGTTCTAACTGTACGGGGATGGGACCGACTAGAGGAGATGACAGATCGTTGTTCCTAGCTAGTAGGAACACACAATTTGTCACTCCTCAGAGAACAGAGATTTGTGTGTTTACAACAGGCATGCAGGCAGGAAGGTGTGTTTAGCTTATGTTGATTGAGAGAGTTTATTTCCACTTTAAAAAGTATGTAAACCCAAATATTAATGTTATGCACAAGGGGTCTTCAAAAAGTTTGCACACAGGGGGCGCATGCACAACGTGAAACTGGATGGTCACAACTGATCGGAGTTTTGAGTGCAGCGGGGACTTCAGCACCTTCCCTGGGACCGTCAAACTGCCTCTTCTGCCTCCTTAACCACCAGCACCCCCGGGAAACGAGTGGTTCATGCTGTTGTCCAAGTCTCGTCACGGGAAACCAGCGCAAAAGTCCCTTACGAACTACCTCCTCAGGGTCCGGGAGATGGCGCTGAGCCACAACATGCACAGGCCTCAGTACACAGCCCAGCAACTTCCCCTACCCACTCTTCAGGGGACAGTGAGTACCCAGTACATCTCACCAAGGCAGACCTTGATGACAGCCTTGCAGCCATGTATTCTAAGATTGCAGAGAAGTTCCAGGCGGAACTGTTTAAATCCACAAACACACTGCAGCAGGAGATAGTGGCTTTAGGAGGCAGAACAGATCTCCTGGAGACCAAACATGCTGAGTTGCAACTGGCTTACACTGATCTCAGCAGAGATAATGAAATCCTTACTGAATCTGTTTCTCAGCTCCAGGCCCATCTGGAAGATTTGGATAACAGAAACAGATGTAACAATCTGCGAATAAGGGTGTCCCTGAGGCTATCTCCGACCTAATCACAGCAGTCCACAAACGGTTCCAGTCTTTATTGCCTGACTCTCCAGTGGCTGCATTCTCCTGTGACAGGATCCATAGGGCCCTTCGTCCCAAACCACCAGAGGACAAGCCCCCCAGGGACATAATCCTGTGCCTTAAAAACTATCTTATTTAAGAGGAGATCCTTAGGGCCTCCCGCAACACCCCTAACATTCTACTAGACGGGACTAGGATTCAGATATTTCCTGATATATCTCCCGCCACGCTGGATAAGCATCGCAAGATGAAGGAGATCACCACAGCACTCCAATCTGCAAGAATCCGTTATAGATGGGGGTTTCCCTTTAAACTCCAAGTCCCACATAATGGCAATACCTACACTGTCGTCACAGTCCAGGAAGGGCAGGAACTCCTGGTCAGGCTGGGCTTAATGGCAAAAGAAGATTTACCCAGAATGCCCTCCACCCCTCGCCCGTCGGCCATCTTGGCAACCCCTTCACCACAGAGGGATTGCAGAAGATAAAGGCAAGATCTCAGAAACCAGCTGAACTGATCCAACAATGCTTTCTACAGGTTCCAGACCCCATTTGTTTTTTCATGCGGATAGGGACTGTGCAAGACAGCGTTGGAGGACCACCGCATTATACCGAGGCAGGGAGAATTAAGGTTTTTCAGTTCTAGAGTCTCACATCCCTTTTTTGGTCTTTTATCCTTATTGCACCATTGTTCAACTTGATTGCTCCCCGCTGCGCTGGAGCACAGCGGCACCCGCTTGGTTGTCCCCCTACTCTTGTTGTCGACTATAGCGAGAGGGGAGGTCTCCCCACCGTCTCGCATAAAGGAAAAAAGATTTTTTTTTCTTATTTTTCTCCACCATATTTTTTTCTCTTGCAGGTTGGCAAGAGTTTTGGACATTATTGTCCTACTGTACAGGAAATTTATATATTTTTTTTTCGCTGATGCCTCTCATTGTTGGGAAGGCCTTTCCCCTCCCGACCACCCCACTGGTTTGAGAACTCATGGTTTTGCTTGGTTTTTTTGTTCCTCTTGTTGTTTGGACTTTTTTTTCTTGTAGAATCTATACTGTTAATAAGGGTACAGCTTTATCAATGGCTACTGGCAGCCCCCTCAGGGGTGTAGCTGATGTATTGCAACTATCCTCTCCTCGGGACCTTTCCCCATTGGCTCACGCCTATTTAGTCTCCCAAACTCACAATGGGTATTAAGGTCATTTTTCCGACAATGATTGGGGCTTTAACTTCCCGCAAAAAAAGGAAAAAAGCCTTCAAAACATGCAAACCCCTAAAGGCCGATATCCTGCTCCTACAGGATACCCATTTTTCTGAATCTAATCACCCAACCTATTTTGATAGGTCTTATGGCATCAGTCATTATACCACTTTTGGGTCCAGGTCCCGTGGAGTGGTGATCTTTATTAGAAACACTATAGCATTTGATGTGGAACATATTTACAAAGATCCAGTGAGCAGATTTATAATTATTCAGGGTACACTACAAGGTAAGGCGGTTAATAGCCAATGTTTACGCCCCTAATGACTCGCAAGCAACCTTCTTTAAATCATTTTTTCAGATTATAGACAAATATACCTCCCCCACCTCCTGATAGGGGGTGATTTCAACTTGGTTGCACACTCAGCTCTCGATAGAAGCCGAGTTAGCAGTGCCACCAACGCCTTTCCCAAAACCTTAAAATCACTGGTTAACACACACCAGCTAGTAGACGCATGGTGGGCCCATAACATGGAAGCTCGGGAGTATACTTTTTGCTCACACCCCACGACAGTTATTCTAGACTGGACTAATTATACCCCTATTCTCCTTGCAAACTCCACCACGGCTACTATACATTCCTGCCCATGATCTGACCACCAAGTAGTCTCCCTGGACATTTCACATACAGTATCTCACAAAAGTGAGTACACCCCTCACATTTTTGTAAATTTATTATTATATCTTTTCATGTGACAACACTGAAGAAATGACACTTTGCTACACTGTAAAGTAGTGAGTGTACAGCTTGTATCACAGTGTAAATTTGCTGTCCCCTCAAAATAACTCAACACACAGCCATTAATGTCTAAACCGCTGGCAACAAAAGTGAGTACACCCCTATGTGAAAATGTTCAAATTGGGCCCAATTAGCTCTTTTCCCTCCCCGATGTGACTCGTTAATGTTACAAGGTCTCAGGTGTGAATGGGGAGCAGGTGTGTTAAATTTGGTGTTATCGCTCTCACTCTCTCATACTGGTCACTGGAAGTTCAACATGGCACCTCATGGCAAAGAACTCTCTGAGAATTTGAAAAAAAGAATTGTTGTTTTACATAAAGATGGCCTAGGCTATAAGAAGATTGCCAAGATCCTGAAACTGCAGCACGGTGGTCAAGACCATACAGTGATTTAACAGGACAGGTTATACAAGCTGTACATTCACTACTTTACATTGTAGCAAAGTGTAATTTCTTCAGTGTTGTCACATGAAAAGATATAATAAAATATTTTTAAAAATGTGAGATGTGTACTCACTTTTGTGAGATACTGTATAGCATAGGCGTGCGCACGGGGTGTGCCGGGTGTGCCTGGGCACACCCTAATGTGTGTCTGGAGATCTGCTGTAAGATGCTGCAAGAGACTGTATAGGGAGCTGCCTGTGAAACAGTTTCCTATTGAGCAGTCAGGGAGGCATGTAAGAGCCGCTTAGTGCTTTAAACTGTAATGTAATGTCACTGCTTGCAGGAGCTGTCAAAACTCTGGGCTGATGTTGGGGGTGGGCAGGACCAAACAGCTAGCCTATCAAACACGCTGATGTCGAGGGCTGGGCGGGCGGCTCCGTGTACATGGCTCCACCCCTTTCTATGAGCTATTAAACACCAGCCAATGATTGGGCTGCTCAAGAAAGGGGGCGGAGCCATATACACGGAGCAGCCCGCCCAGCCCCTATCCCGTTGGCTTGTGTTTGGTAGGCTAGCTGTTCGGTCCCAACCACCCCCGACATCAGCTCTGAGTTCTGGCAGCTCCTCTCTGCAAGCAGTGACATTACATTACAGTTTCACGCACTGAGCGTGCCTAGCTGACTGCTCAATGGGAAACTTCCCCTCTCCTAGATCAGTGCCAATCCGTGCCACCTATCAGTGCCGCCAATCCGTGCCACCTGTCAGTGCCACCTGTCAGTGTCAATCAGTGCCTACCAGTGTCACCTGTCAGTGCCCATCAGTGCCACATGCCAGTGCCAATCAGTGCCCATCAGTGCCACCTGTCAGTGCCAATCAGTGCCCACCAGTACCACCTGTAGTGCCAATCAGTACCCACCAGTACCACATGTCAGTGCCTATCAGTTCCCACCAGTGCCACCTGTCAGTGCCAATCATTGCTCATCAGTGCCACCTGTCAGTGCCAATCAGTGCCCACTAGTGCCACCTGTTAGTGCCAACCAATGCCACCTATCAGAGACAATCCGTGCCACCTGTCAGTGCATGTCAGTGCTGCCAGTCAGTGACAACCAATGCCACCTATCAGTGCCAATGAGTGCCCAACAGTGCTTCCAATTAGTGCTACCTATCATTGCTGTCTATCAGTGCCCATCAGTGCTGCCTATCAGTACCCATCAGTTTTGCCTATCACTACCCATCAGTGCCCATCAGTGCTGCCAATGAATGCCTATCAGTGCTGCCTATCAGTGCCACCTATCAGTGCCAACCAATGCCGTAATTCAGTGCCCATCAGTGCTGCCTATCAGTGCCCACCTGTGCTGCCAATCAGTGTTGCCTAGCAGTGCCATCAATCAGTGCCCATCAGTGCTGCCTATCAGTGCCTATCAGTGCTGCCCATCAGTGCTGCCTATCAGTGCCAAATGCCAATCAGTGCTGCCAAATAGTGCCAATTAGTGCCAAACAGTGGCACCTATCAGTGCCCATTAGTGCTGCCAATCAGCGCTGCCAATAAGTACTGCCTATCAGTGCCCATGAGTGCTGCCAATCAGTGTCACCTATCAGTGCCCATGAGTGCTGCCAATCAGTGTCACCTATCAGTGCCAATCAGTGCTGGCTATCAGTGCTGCATATCAGTGCCTATGAGTGCTGCCTATCAGTGCTTCCAATTAGTGCTCATCAGTGCACTGAGTGCAGGAATGGGCAGTTGAACTCAGCAGCTAAGCACATTGTCTATGGGGGCCGGCCTGGTGGGGCACAACTGAAATCCGTCTGTTTATTAATGCCACATGCCGATCCTCAGTATAATACGTAATCACCACTCTACTATTTACAATAAACTACTGGAGGTAAATTAAAAAAGTGTCAGTAAAAGTCCTGCCGCTAAGCATTATGTGTTCCCACACCACAAAAAAAAAAGAGTGCAGCGCTAACTTACTAATCAATAACTTAACAATAATGGTGGAATCCTTTAATGTATAAAAATATCAATAAACGTCAATATTATCACAATACCGGTGATATGTAACGTCACATACAATACACATCTAACTGAAAAAATAAATAAAAAATAAAACATAGCAGGGATGGTGGAAACCCCTCCTATAGATATTTGCCATACAGATTAACTTCAAGTGCAACAACTTTTTAGTTGGTAGGTTCACACCATTATAGCACTTTTGAATTTTTATTGTTTAGATTGTTACACTTAATTTTATATGTTTTAGTTATTATAATGTGAATTTTTGCGCTTGAAGTTAATTTTCCACCACCTTTGCTCAGTCCATGTCTTTATGGACCTTGCTTTGTGCACTGGTGTGCAGTCATGTTAAAACAGGAAGAGGCCATCCCCAAACTGTTCCCACAACGTTGGGAGCATAAAATTATCCAAAATGTCTTGGCATGCTGATGTCTTAGGGTTCCCTTAACTGGAACTAAGGGGCCAAGCCCAACCCCTGAAAAACAACCCCATACCATAATCCTCCCTTCACCAAATGGTTTGGACCAGTGCACAAAGCAAGGTCCATAAAGACATGGATGAGCAAGTTTGGGGTGGAGGAACTTGACTGGCCTTCACATTAAAGTGGAGACTGCGAGCCAGGCCTTCTCATCCAACATCAATGCCTGGCCTCACAAATGCTTTTCTGGAAGAATGGTCAAACATTCCCATAGACACACTCCTAAACCTTGTGGACAGCCTTCTCAGAAGAGTGGAAGCTGTTATAGCTGCAAAGGGTGGGCCAACTCAATATTGAACCCTACGGACTAAGACTGGGATGTCATTAAAGTTCATGTGCATGTAAAGGCAGGTGTCCCAATACTTCTGGTAATACAGTGTATATATATATATATATATATATATATATATATATATATATATATATATATATATATATATATATATATTAATATATATATACATACATACATACATACATACATACATACATACATGTGTGTTTGAGCTTTGGTGTGCACACCCTAATGCAATAGGCTGTGCACGCCTATGCTGTATAGGTCTCCGGCCTTCCACGGCGGGCTGAAGACTTAACAAATCCCTCCTCACGGACCCTATGCTGGTGTCTAAAATCTCTAAACACATAGAAGAATACTTTACCATTAACAGCACAGAAGATATCTCCCCCACTTTATGGTACGCTCATAAAACGGTAATTAGAGGACATCTGATCCAACTAGCGGTTGCGAGGAAAAAGGGACAACTTTTGGATATCGCCAGGCTTACCACTGACCTTGACAAACTGTACCACCTACACAGCCAAAATCAATCTCCGGACCTACTAAAACAAATTAATGCAAACAGGTTAGAATTAGATAAAATCCTTTCGGAGCAGACTGAGAAATCTCTGAGATTGTCTAAAGCTAAGTTCCTACTGCACAGTAACTCAGCTTCTGCCATGTTTGCAAGAAAGCTCAACCAGTCTATACAACCCCCCCCCCCCCGACACATACAAACTTAGAAACTCCAGCAGAAATTTGGTTTCTGACCCCACGGAGGTATTGCAGATATTTTCAAAATACCTCTCCCTGCCCTTACACAAGAACACCTACAGGAGTTGAACGCCCCTTGCACCAATACCGAAATAATTTCCATCATCAAATCTCTAAAACCCTCCAAAACCCCTGGCCCAGACGGATATTCGGCCCCATACTAAAAAAAATTTCAAAGTGGTTTAATATCTTATGTAAAAATCCCTTTTCAATCACATCCTCAAGGGGCACGTCTTCCCAGATGACTTGCTCCTGGCCAATATGTTCCTGATCCCCAAAACAAACAAGGACCACTCTCTCCTCCAAAATTACAGGCTGATTTAGGTCATTAACACCAACCTGAAAATATTTGGCCGCCTCCTGGCAGATAGATTCTCCAATATGATCACCTTTTTAATCTCCCCAGACCAAACGGGATTAATCTAGAACAGGCAAACCACAGACAACATCCGAATTGCATCTAATATTATACAAGACGCTGATCTTCTATCACGAAAAGTGCTCCTCCTGAGCCTTGACCTCCACAAGGCTTTCAACAGCGTGTTATGGCCATATCTCGAACTGACCCTTGAAAAATTTGGCTTCATAGAGGCCTTTGTACATGGATTCTCACACTCAGATAACTCAGACTACTTTACGCTAGGCAGGGGAACGAGGCAAGGTTGTCCTTTATGACCGCTCTTATTTGCCCTGGCTATTGAGCCCCTAGCCCAATCCATCAGCCTGGACCCTAATATTAGGGGATATTTGAAGCGGGACCAAGAATTCAAACCTAGTATGTATGCCGATGATGTCCTTTTATTTTTGACAGACCCGGTTGTTTCCCTACCCAATCTAATTTCCACCCTACGTAAATTCCAGGATATTTCAGTTCTGGGGATTAACCTTTCCAAATGCTCCGCCCTTCCAATAAGTTTTCCTTAAAACATAATATCCTCCATTCAAACAAAGTTCAATTCCACTGTAGATGGAGAGACGCTGCTTTATCTGGGCATCAAATTGGCCCCTACCCTCCACAGATTATACCACACCAATTACCCCCAAGCGTTCTCACGAATTAGACAACTATTACACACATGGGCTTCTTACCATATCACCTTTTTAGGCAGGGTCCAGGCTGTGAAGATGTCAATTCTCCCAAAAGGATTATTCTATTTCAGGGCCCTCCCTATATATGTGTCACGTCAGATAATTGAGCTGGGGGACATCAATAATTGAGAGGGACATCAATAAATTAGTCTGGCAGGGTAAAAACCCCACCTGGGTAAGAAAATGGTATATAGACTGCGGGCCACGGGCGGGCTGAGACTTTCAAATCTGTGGTTATATTACCTTTCTGCCAGACTAGTCCAACTGGCACAATGGCACACCCTCCCGAACTATATTCCTTGGCTCCGCTTTGAACGGATCTCCACAGTTCCCTATTTCCTACCTGGGATACTATGGGCAAACTCAGTTTGCCCCAAAGACCTATCCCCCTAAACCAAGTGGTGGGACAATCCCTTCACTTGTGGACATTATACAAACATAAATTCTCACTGCTTCCACCAGGTCCCAGACTGGTGCCCTTTGTCAGGGATCCCACATTCCCCTCGGCATTTCCCTCCCCAAGTGACTTTTCCCTTTGGATCTCAAAAGATCTTATTATCTTGGACTCATTATTGAAGGACGGGGTAAGCTGCTCTTTTTCTACTCTAGAATCCACCCACTCCCCAGAACAGAAATCTGTAAGTAGCTGTAGATCAGACATTTTTTTTAGTTCCCATTACTCCCTAAGTAGAGCTGATACAGCCTCCACATTCGAGGACTTATGTGGATCCTTATCTAGAGACAGGTACTATCTCCACTATGTATAACTATCTGAATGGTCTGGCCCTTCCAGAGAAATCCACAGCTATGCTCGGCTGGGAGGCAGAGACTGGACAAGTGACATCCCCGAAAGATTGCATCGACAGGATTTCCAATATGCACAAATGCACAAAATCTACAGCAGTGAAGGAAACCGTGCTTAAACTACACACGAGGTGGTATTACACCCCCTCAAAGTTACATACATTTTTCCCCACAGTCTCTGAAAACTGTCTTAGGGGTTACCTAGAAAAGGGGACACACCTACATATCTTCTGGAGTTGTAAGGCGCTTAAGCAGATCTGGCAGAATGTATCTTCCAAGGTAACAGAGATCACAGGTGTTCAAATGACACTGACTCATCAGATGTGCCTGTTTTTTGCAGAAATACCTGGGGTTTCCCCCCCCTGAACAAAAATTAGCTCACACTCTATTCAGTGCAGTTCACTGTACTATTGCCCTGTTCTGGCGTACTCCTGGTGTCCCCTGGGATCATATCCTTAAATGTAAGGTGGCTATACAGCTCATGGAAAAAGTATATCACACTATCATGGGCACCATGCCCATCTATGATAGTAAGTGGATGTCTTGGTCAGCAAGCATGAAGTTAAAGGGGCATATATATTATCCCGCAGTTAACACCCCTGATATTACCACATTGTAAGTTTATGTTACCCTTAAGTTCTTCGTAGTTTTTTTTTTTTTTGTTTTGTCTTTATTTCCCTCTTCTTTCTTTTCAACGCTTGTTAAGTCAATGAGAGACTGGGACGCCCTCTTTATTAAGATTTTGGGCTCTACACATAGGGCAGACTCCCAATTAAAAGCATCTTATGTGGCAATATATTATGACGGGGATGAGATGTCCTCCTTTGAGCCCCTGACCAACATAAGTAACTTATCACTAATGCCCCTGACCATCATTCGCTAATTTAAGTAACTTATCACTAATGATTGTACAAAATTGTTACATACCATGTACTAATGCCTGTAATTGATGTTTTATGTTATTATTCTTTCTTTCTACAATAAAAGAAATTGTTTGTATGAAAAAAGTTTGCACACTTTTATATTTTCATTGGAAACGGTGAGGGTGGGATGAGTAGTAATTGGTCGTGTCTGAGAGTGTCATGTGACTAGTCAGTCTGGCAAGCCGACTGACCTTGCAGTTTAGTAGAAAAGTTGTGGTAAAGGTGGCTGTGAAACTTATAAAAAAAGCGCAGAAACTTTTTGAAGAACCCTCTTATATAGCATCCCTTTAATTTATACATGTAGTTGTGCATCCTTTTTTTTTATATCAGTGTGAGAATATTTCATAAATGCCTGTTGATCTTGTCAGTTTCTGTTCTCCCTATCTCTCTGAGGCTTTTTTTTCAAAAGGTAGACCACCAGCGCCCTTCTGGCCCACAAAGACTGCTGTGTTATTGCTATTGATAGACTGTATATAAGCCTATATGTCATTTTTTAAATTGTCCCTTAAGTTAAAGTCATTTTTTTTTTAATTTGGAAACAGCTTTTAACCCAAATCAGTGTGATTCCCATATCGCTGTGCATTCTTGATATACTAAACTTTTGAATATCCATATTTGTTTTAGATTTTGTAGGGTAGAAAAGGTTCAGAGTCACTTTATTGTTTTCACCATTCCTACTTGGTAGATTCAATCTCCCAAACTGTTCTGGTGACCATGGTCACCAAGACAGAAAGTGGTGGGAAATCCCAAATTTTACAGTGGTCACCAAAACAAGAGATGAGGGTAAATCTTCCAATGGGGAAACCTGTTCCGTTGACAACAAATAGGCTAAATTTTTATCACTTTGTGGAGTTATAGTCTACTTCCTGTTGCAGCTCTGGGGAAGGAAATTAATTCCCAATGGGATACAGACAGTAAAAATAAAATGACAGAAATTTTAAGCCTTCCCTACTCTATCCAACACTGAATGTACTTTAAACCTTTCTCTCAATCTGGGTAGAAGATCCTATGGGCTGTAGTAGTGGTACCACAAAAAATTGCAATAATTCTTACACTTCTGGTACCAGCACAGACCTTAGTGCTCACTAAAGGTGGACAAACAATTGAAGAGTTAATTCTGTTTGGTTGCTGCATTTTACAGATTACACCAGGGGTCTCAAACTGGTGGCCCTCCAGCTGTTGCGAAACTACAAGTCCCATTATGCCTCTCTGTCTGGGAGAGTCATGCTTGTAACTGTCAGCCTTGCAATGCCTCATGGGACTTGTAGTTTTGCAACAGCTGGAGGGCCGCCAGTTTGAGACCCCTGGATTACACTGTTTCATTTTGAATATGCCTTTAGGGCTCATGTACACATGGCGGCTGAACGCTGGAAACATGACAGCTGGAAACCAACAGTGAAAAACGTCCCTTTTACAGCTTTTACACACCATGTTTATGGTTAGAAATGTTTGAGGTTAGAAGCATTTTTTTCAAAGATAACCTCAGGAGACCCTCCCAAATGTCCACAATGCATGAAAAACAAGTACACTGTTAACTATTTCAGCCATTCTGTGAGAGAAGAGAGAGAGGAGAGTGCTTGTAGATAGCTGTCTTATTTTTGGTGTTTTCACTATGAATCTCATCATGAGCGTGTGTGAGGAAATGCTCCGGATGTTGCTGAGGCTCCGAAGAAAATTGTGTGAAAGTAGTGTGATGCTACTGGACTCATCCATTGATCCAGGCAACAGCATGTGGTGAAATTTGTGTTTTTTTCAAAATGATTTTCTCCTTTAAAAACGTTTATAACCGCAAACGTGCAGAAACGTAGTTTACCGCGGTTAAAGGTGGTTACATGAGGTTACAAGCATTTGGCGTTTGAAATGTTGGTAAAGCCGAACATCGGCGCTTTAAGCGGGGATAGCAGGCGCCCGCGCGCCCGCTGCACTGCGGGGGTGCTGATGCGCGTGGCCAGTGGTCGCGATGAGCCAGAACAAGGACGTGTGTGTGTAAACAGGAGGAGAGAAGTGACAGATTGTGTGTTCCTACTAGCTAGGAACAACGATCTGTCATCTCCTCTAGTCAGTCCCATCCCCCTACAGTTAGAACACACACGAGGGAACACAGTTAACCCCTTGGTCGCCCCCTAGTGTTAACCCCTTCCCTGCCAGTGACATTTACACAGTAATCAGTGCATTTGTATAGCACTGATCGCTGTATAATTGTCAATGGTCCCAAAAATGTTGCAAAAGTGTCCAATCTGTCTGCCATAATGTTGCAGTCCTGATAAAAATTACTGATCATAGCCATTACTTAATGCGTTTTTTTATGCTTTCAAAAAAATGCCTGTAACCTCAACTGCCTCTAAACTCCTATAAACCATTGAGTGTACACGTACTGATAAGATAACATAGAGGAGAGTTTAGGGGCTTCTGAAAAAAAATGCCAGACTGCTCCTAAACGTCAGTTTAGCAGCTGCAGTGTACATGATAGTCTAAAGCAACATGAGCTAAAATAAACCTTATCTTTCTCCTACTTCACTAAAATGTAAAAGTTAAATATATTCTGTAATGCCCCGTACACACGGTCGGATATTCCGACGGAAAATGTGTGATAGGACCTTGTTGTCGGAAATTCCGACCGTGTGTGGGCTCCATCACACATTTTCCATCGGATTTTCCGACACACAAAGTTTGAGAGCAGGATATAAAATTTTCTGACAACAAAATCCATTGTCGGAAATTCCGATCGTGTGTACACAAATCCGACGGACAAAGTGCCACGCATGCTCAGAATAAATAAAGGGATGAAAGCTATTGGCCACTGCCCCGTTTATAGTCCCGACGTACGTGTTTTACATCACCGCGTTTAGAACGATCGGATTTTCCGACAACATTGTGTGACCGTGTGTATGCAAGACAAGTTTGAGCCAACATCCGTCGGAAAAAATCCTAGGATTTTGTTGTCGGAATGTCCGAACAAAGTCCGACCGTGTGTAATGGGCATTACTGTCTTTTACATTAAGTATCACTGAAACATTTCAAATGTGTGTTGATTTGGGGCACTTCCCCAAAAAGTGATAATGATCTGGATAGCTGAACCTAGGGAAATGGGAGGATCAGCCATTTTGTAAGATCAAAACCAGGCACAGACTTGCTTTCATCCTCTTCTGGTGTTAGACAAAATCACAAATCATACATTCAGGTTTATTTAGAAAGAAAGAAGAGCTATACTGTGTAAGCATGCTATTATAATGCTAACAAAAAGTCGCATACACTATTCTCCAAACCTTAAAACACCCTCCCCAATATTACCTTAACTAATGCTGTCTGATCAGAAATGCCCACAACAGTCACACAACTAATATACTATCGATATTGTGTAGTGGTCCACTTGAGTCCATGCTCAGGTGGACTTTAATTGACCAGGAAGAGAGCACAGCAGTGCTCTGGCCTGAGACTCAGAAGGTAATCTGAGAGAGAGGAGCCCTATTTCTTTGGACTGAAAACGAAGGTTTGCTTTACCTCATGTTTTGTGGGTGTCGGGGACCAGCCCCACACCGTATAGAGAGCAGTATATTGTTTAGTTTAGCACCGGACGGCAAGGATTTGTTTTACTGTTTTGTTTATTTTTCTGACTTTGCAAACCACCTGTAAATAAAGCTGGCAACCCACCAGATTTGAAAGAAACTGCCTGTACGCTGACCTTCATTCTGAGAAAAGGTGATCCCCACGAGCTAATCTCCCCACAATATATATATATATATATATATATATATATATATATATATATATATATATATATATATATATATATATATATATATATATATATATATATATATACACACACAGTGGGGACGAAAAGTATTCAGGCCACCTTAAATTTTTCACTCTTTGTTATATTGCAGCCATTTTCTAAAATCATTTAAGTTAATTTTTTCCTCATAATGTACACACAGCACCCCATATTGACAGAAAAACACAGAATTGTTGACATTTTTGCAGATTTATTAAAAAAGAGAAACGGAAATATCACATGGTCCTAAGTATTCAGACCCTTTGCTGTGACACTCATATATTTAACTCAGGTGCTGTCCATTTCTTCTGATAATCCTTGAGATGGTTCTACACCCTCATTTGAGTCCAGTTGTGTTTGATTATACTGATTGGACTTAATTAGGAAAGACACACACCTGTCTATGTAAGACCTTACAGCTCACAGTGCATGTCAGAGCAAATGAGAATCATGAGGTCAAAAAAACTGCCTGAAAAGCTCAGAGACAGAATTGTGGCAAGGCACAGATCTGGCCAAGGTTGCAAAAAAAGTTCTGCTGCACTTAAGGTTCCTAAGAGCACAGTGGCCTCCATAATCCTTAAATGAAAGATGTGTGGGATGACCAGAACCCTTCCTAGAGCTGGCTGTCCGGCCAAACTGAGCTATCGGGGGAGAAGAGCCTTGGTGAGAGAGGTAAAGAAGATCCCAAAGAACTCAAAGATCACTGTGGCTGAGCTCCAGAGATGCAGTCGGGAGATGGGAGAAAGTTGTAGAAAGTCTACCATCACTGCAGCCCTCCACCAGTCGGGGCTTTATGGCAAAGTGGCCCAACGGAAGACTCTCCTCAGTGCAAGACACATGAAAGCCCGCATGGAGTTTGCTAAAAAAACACCTGAAGAACTCCAAGATGGTGAGAAATAAGATTCTCTGGTCTGATGAGACCAAGATAGAACTTAATTCTAAGCGGTATGTGTGGAGAAAACCAGGCACTGCTCATCACCTGTCCAATACAGTCCCAAAAGTGAAGCATGGTGGTGGCAGCATCATGATGTGGGGGTGTTTTTCAGCTGCAGGGACAGGACGGCTGGTTGCAATCGAGGGAAAGATGAATACGGCCAAGTGCAGGAATATCCTGGACGAAAACCTCTCCAGAGTGCTCAGGACCTCAGACTGGGCCGAAGGTTTACCTTCCAACAAGACAATGACCCTAAGCACACAGCTAAAATAACGAAGGAGTGGCTTCACAACAACTCAGTGACTGTTCTTGAATGGCCCAGCCAGAGCCCTGACTTAAACCCAATTGAGCATCTCTGGAGAGACCTAAAATGGTCCACCAACGTTTACCATCCAACCTGACAGAACTGGAGAGGATCTGCAAGGAGGAATGGCAGAGGATCCCCAAATCCAGGTGCGAAAAACTTGTTGCATTTTTCCCAAAAAGACTCATGGCTGTATTAGATCAAAAGGGTGCTTCTACTAAATACTGAGCAAAGGGTCTGAATACTTAGGACCATGTGATATTTCAGGGTTTTGTTTAATGAATCTGCAAAAATGTCAACAATTCTGTGTTTTTCTGTCAATATGGGGTGCTGTGTGTACATTAATGAGGAAAAAATTAACTTAAATGATTTTAGCAAATGGCTGCAATATAACAAAGAGTGAAAAATGTAAGGGGGTCTGAATACTTTCCATCCCCACTGTATATATATATATATATACAGTATCTCACAAAAGTGAGTACACCCTTCACATTTTTGTAAATATTTTATTATATCTTTTCATGTGACAACACTGAAGAAATGACACTTTGCTTCAATGTAAAGTAGTGAGTGTACAGCTTGTATAACAGTGTAAATTTGCTGTCCCCTCAAAATAACTCAACATACAGCCATTAATGTCTAAGCTGCTGACAACAAAAGTGAGTACACCCCTAAGTATCAATATTTTGTGTGACCACCATTATTTTCCAGCACTGCCTTAACTCCCTTGGGCATGGAGTTCACCAGAACTTCACAGGTTGCTACTGGAGTCCTTTTCCACTCCTCCATGACGACATCACGGAGCTGGTGGATGTTAGAGAACTTGCACTCCTCCACCTTCTGTTTGAGGATCCTCCACAGATACTCAATAGGGTTTAGGTCTGGAGACATGCTTGGCCAGTGCATCACCTTTACCCTCAGCTTCTTTAGCAAGGCAGTGGTCGTCTTGGAGGTGTGTTTGGCAGCACTCATGCAGCCCCAGACCATGACACTCCCACCACCATGCTTGACTGTAGGCAAGACACACTTGTCTTTGTACTCCTCACCTGGTCGCTGCCAGACAAGCCTGACACCACTTGAACCAAATAAGTTTATCTTGGTCTCATCAGACCACAGTACTGGGTTCCAGTAATCCATGTCCTTAGTCTGCTTGTCTTTAGCAAACTGTTTGCTGGCTTTCTTGTGCGTCATCTTTAGGAAGAGGCTTCCTTCTGGGACGACAGCCATGCAGGCCAACCCCCAACCCCTTCAACCTCTGCAGCAATGCTGGTCAGGGTGCAAATGAAAATTGAGTTGTTGCGCGCTAATATGGTGTGAAATGTGAAACTTAGAAAAACATATAATAGTGATAACTTTTTACTGCAGCTGTCACTAATGTGCTCCCACAGAAATCAGTAAAAAACAATATAGGTGTGACAGCGCTGTAAAAGTGAAATAAACAATTATGGTGATAAACACTGATATTGCAATAATATGAAAAAAGTCCAAAAACATAAAATGAATGAATCCACGTTGTGCAAAAAAATGAAAAAATATATAATAAAAAACAAAAACAAAAAACAAAACAAACCCCCCCCCCCCAAAAAAAAAACAAAAAAACAAGCTTGTGTGATATCTTCAGACAACCTCCATGAATGGAGTGCTCCTACCACCTCATGCAATGCTCGCTCACCTCCTTTAAACGACCCTGCAAGGGGTCAAATACACCTTGCACCCTGTGCAAACATTCCCTCCCAGGATTCGTCAGAGAATCTTGATGGCTCAAAGGATGAAAGTAATCAAAAGCAGGTAGGTACTCCTTCCACTGTGCTGCTTCAAACTTTAAATCCACAAGGACTACTGGTAAGTTCAGCAACACATGAAAAAAAAAACGAGAGAAAGTGCCTCCTACAGTGTAGTATCCAAGGGGTTAAAAATTAAACCACTCCACCCCAGCTAGCATTGAACTCACATTTAATGAAATTTTAAAAGCATTAAAAATGACATGACAGTCTCACTCAGTAGTAGTAGTAATCCACCGCCAGGCTCCACCTCTACTAGTTTCACCACCTCCCACGTGGCTTCACCTGGAGGAATGATTAAAGTCTGAAGCAGCACAGTGGAAGGAGTACCTACCTGTTTTTGATTACTTTCATCCTTTGAGCCACCAAGATTCTCTGACGATCCCTGGGAGGGAATGTTTGCACAGGGTGCAAGGCGTGTTTGACCCCTTGCAGGGTCGTTTAAAGGATGTGAGCGAGCATTGCATGAGGTGGTAGGAGCACTCCGTTCATGGAGGTTGTCTGAAGATATCACACAAGCTTCTTTTTGTTTTTTTGGGGGTTTTTTTGTTTTTTGTTTTTTATTTTATCTTTTTCATTTTTTTGCACAATGTGGATTCATTCATTTTATGTTTTTGGACTTTTTTCATATTATTTCAATATTAGTGTTTATCACCATAATTGTTTTTTTCACTTTTTTACAGTGCTGTCACACCTATATTGTTTTTTAATGCTGGTCAGGGTCTTGGCAATCTTCTTATAGCCTAGGCCAGTGATGGTGAACCTTGGCACCCCAGGTGTTTTGAAACTACACCTACACTGCAGAGTGCATGAGCATCATGGGAAATGTAGTTCCAAAACATCTGGGGTGACAAGGTTCGCCATCACTGGCCTAGGCCATCTTTATGTAGAGCAACAATTCTTTTTTTCAGATCCTCAGAGGGTTCTTTGCCATGAGGGGCCATGTTGAACTTCCAATGACCAGCATGAGAGAGTGAGAGCAATAACACCAAATTTAACACACCTGCTCCCCATTCACACCTGAGACCTTGTAACACTAACGAGTCACATGTCATCGGGGAGGGAAAATGGCTAATTGGGCCCAATTTGGACAGTTTCACTTAGGGGTGTACTCACTTTTGTTGACAATGGTTTAGACATTAATGGCTGTGTGTTGAGTTATTTTGAGGTGACAGAAAATGTACACTGTTATACAAGCTGTTCACTCACTACTTTACATTGCAGCAAAGTGTAATTTCTTCAGTGTTGTTACATGAAAAGATTTAATAAAATGTTTACAAAAATGTGAGGGGTGTACTCACATATATATATATGTAGCACTGGTAGATTTTCCAATCTACCTCTTATATGTAAATTTAGTGGGTCATCTGTGCTGTACATAGTTCAGATTTAATTTACTATTAGATTAGCCTCTGTTCCAGTTTGGCTGTGTTGCGTGTAGTTCCACATTCTGCCTGTGGCTGTGTTGTGTGTAGTTCCACATTCTGCCTGTGGGTGTCGTTGTCACCATGGGTCGGTGTTGGAAAGCAACAAGCTGAAGTATATGAGTGCTCTTCTGTCCCGTAGACAACTCGGCAGAGGTGGTCCTCCGGGTTGCATTCTGGGAGAGAGTATTTATGGGACAGACGCCATGTTTCTGGGAGCTTTACCTCTTGGCCCTCCTGGCCTAAAGGTATGTGTTAGTGAGTTCTACCTCGCGGCCCTCCGGCCTGGAGAGTTGCGTTGCGGCGGCCGTGCAGGTAGGCCCAGAAGCCTGTCTGGGGCCTGCTTTCGCTGGGATGGTCCTGTGCTGTCTGTCCTGCGGGAAGAAGCTGGACAATTGGGAAGATCCAGAGGAGGACCCATCTTGGAAGGGACCATGCAAGGCTGGTCTTAAGAAGGGCCTGGTGACTCGATTGGAGGACGCATCTTAAACTAATCTACCGCACAAGTACTGCCGGGTCGGCTTAAAGGTTCTGGTACCGTGTTTGCTGTTCATCGAAAACTACTACATCCTGTGGCAGAGGATCGTACAGTTTTGTTCTACTCAAGTCTGTGGCAGAGACTTTTTGTTCGTGCTGTGCTCCGGCTGCTAGGTTAGTGAGAGAGACCTATCCGGGCGGGCAAAGATTTAATCCTGAACGGAGGATACATTCATCCCTGATATTTCAATTCCTTAGTGCTACACCAAGAAAAGGTATTTGAACTTCGCTGCAACTCTTCTTCTACCTCTTTCCTGCTACTTCTTCCAGTTATCTCCCATTAAAGCATTGGAAGTGTATTCAAGTGACTGGTGCCTACATTGTCTGATAATAAGGTTAACGTGGACTCTAAGTTCGGTGTTGGTGAAATTACAGGTAAAAAGGTGACGGTAACAGCCCGCTTTAAATCAGCAGCTCCACCGTGAGTTAGTGCTACATATATATATATATATATATATATATATATATATATATATATATATATATATGAAATTGTGCAGTTTTTCCCTGAATGCTTTAAAATATTATCTTGTAAAATACAGTATGAGATACAAAGCAATAAATTTGCTTTAGTGACTACACACATATAGCACAGTCCATTTTAAAATGTTATTGTCGTCCACTATACCAAAGTCAAACCTTATGTCTTTAAAATAGAAATCTTTAACAGTTATACAACTTCCTGCAGGTGTTTCAAATTATTTATTCTCATGGCCTCTCATTGTTATTACCTTTATAGTTACACAAGCCCCCAGTCACGTATTTTAAACCATTTTTCCAAACAGCTTGATAATCGAAGACTGCAGAAGTCTGTTTTACTGCTGTTTGTTAGCCCAATAAAAGCCCACATTAGAGGAGGTAATGGACTCCCTGCTGAAGTATCCAAGAGCAATCACAACAGAGGTTCCCTGAGATGTGCATTTCATCCTAACCAATAATTTCAATTAAAGAGTCATTTCCTTGAAACCCTATCTATTCCTGCTTCCATTTGGCAAAAGTAGCCATTCTTTGAGTTCAGCATTGTGGTTACTGTTCCCTGATTCTAAAAGCGAGCAAGTTCTGCTTAGAAATGTGGACATTGATCAGGACAAATAGAATGTCATAAATTAAGTATGTTGATGGCAAACAGAAAACGCCGGTCAGTGTTGTGATTCAGAGTTTTTCACTGATACTTTTACATTTTTTCATTCTGGGTACTGTTTTGATCAGGTACTAACTTTACAAATTAATACATATATTTATAAGATAAGGTATGGATTTATTATAGCATTATATCTTATCTTGTTATTTATAAGATAAGGTATAGAGAAGGGGAATATTGAGTTATTATGTATCTTCACTGTCTATTATTTCTTACCTAGCTTTCCTTCCTTTTACAAGACCATGGATATACACCATTTTAACCACTTCCCACCCGCAGTAGGTCATATGATGTCCTGAGCTTTGAGTGGTGATATCTGAATGATGCCTGCAGCTTAAGGCATCATTCAGACATTTATTCTTTTCCACCTGCGATTCCCTGCACCATAAAAACAATCATAACGGCTGTTCAGCCGATTGATTGTTTTTAAAACAAAATAGATTATAGCGCACATGTACAAAAATGACATTGAATCCTGCAAGGCTATTTGAAACACCTAAAAATATTTAAAAAATATGGGGTTTTGGTCACACCATATGGCCATACAGTGTTAAGGCCACTACTGCGTCAAAGTACCCCATTATCAATGGGTCCTACACTATTCATAGAGGACTCCTCCTATAACACAGATGCAGGATCTTTCATTCTATGAATAGTGTAGGAGCCACTGATAATGGGGTACTTTGACGCAGTAGTGGGCTTAGCACTATATGGCCATATGGTGTGACCAAATCCCCGTATTTTTGAATATTCTCAGGTGTTTAAAATAGCCTTGCAGGATTAAATGTCATTTTTGTATGTGTGCGTTATAATCTATTTTGTTCTGTTTGTCAGACTTATAGCAGCTCCATCTTGAATGTAAATACATTTTTAGGGTGTGCCCCCCAAGTCTGTTGTTTGTATGTTGTGAGGGTCCTGACCAGATCCCTTGGTTTGGAGCACCCCATCCCCCCTGCCATTACCTCTTATTAGCGTCCACCTGTGTTATAGGAGGAGTCCTTATAGTTTTCCCATAAAGAGGAGTTTGTCTCCCATGGTTGAGTTGCAGGACCTTTCATTATATGAATAGTGAAGGACTCACTGATAATGGGGTACTTTCACGCAGTAAGTGGGCTTAGCACTATATGACCATATAGTGTGAATAAAAACCCATATTTGAATATGTTCAGGTGTTTTAAATAGCCTTGCAGGATTCAATGTTATTTTTGTATGTGTGCACTGTAATCTATTTTGTTCTGTTTGTCGGGAGAAGCACAGATAGATGCCGGAGATCAAAAGCACAAATTAATAAATAGACCAGAAAAAAAGGGGGGAGTGGGAAGAAAAAAGGAAAGTGCCCAACATTTACATATAAGATTCAGTATATTCCACTTACAATTGATGAAAAGCTATGGCCTACTGGCGTAGTATAAATGACTCTTTATCTTTACCTTTTTCCATTTTTCTTCCCCCTTCCCCTTTTTTTTCTGGTCTATTTATTAATTTGTGCTTTTGATTTCCAGGCATCTATCTGTGCTTTTCCGGAAGAAGCGAGACTCCTCTGGTGAAACGCGTTGAGACCTAGCACAGTTATTTGTTTTTCTGTCTGTGCCCTTTTCAGAAGATTTCACCTTACTTTCTGTCCCAATGACAATTGGACTTTGAATATTTTGGGTTGTTGTGGAAACAAGGATTGGTGATAAAGCTTCAGTGGAGACACCTTTTTCCCATGATTAGTTACAGGAGTGAATTTCCCTTTCTAGGGGTAGATTTCCTCTCACTTCCTCTTATCTCCCTCCGTTTGTAAGTATGAGTCGTATATAATTTGGATGTTTGTAATTTGGGGACTGCCTGTAGTTGCCCAGACCTGTACCGCAGAGGAAGCATCAATAATGTCTAGTGCAGCCCAGCCAATGTTAATTTTGGCAGCAAATTTCGATTTAGTTTTAGTCTAATGCCCTGTACACACGGTTGGACATTGATCGTTTTTTTCCGACAGATGTTGGCTCAAACTTGTTTTGCATACACACAGTCGCACAGTTGTCGGAAAATCTGATCGTTCTGAACGCGGTAACGTAATACACGTACGTCGGAACTATAAACTAGGCAGTAGCCAATAGCTTTCGTCTCTTAATTTATTCTGAGCATGCGTGGCACTTTGTTCGTCAGAATTGTCCACACATGGTCGGAATTTATGCAAACGGATTTTGTTGTCGGCAAATTTTATAGCCTGCTCTCCAACTTTGTGTGTCGGAAATTCCGATGGACCCCACACACATTTCCGACAACAAGCTCCGATCGCACATTTTCCATCGGAAAATCCGACCGTGTGCACAGGGCATTAGTCTTAGGGCTAAAATGGCATTTTTAGTCCCATTTTAGTCTTCTGCAAGTGTTTTGGTTTTAGTCGTATTTAGTTGACTAAATCTCCAGTACATCTTAGTCGACTAAAATCAAATGGGTTTAGTTACATTGTAATGCATTATCTAAGCATTTCTCTACAATTTCCAAACTCCTTATATACTCCAGGAGTGAAAAATTGAATAAGTTGATATTTATGGTATTAAGGTTGGAAGGTGACACAGATTTAATCATTATATAAGGTCTTTAACCGCTTCAGCCCCGGAAGATTTTACCCCCTTCTTGACCAGAGCACTTTTAGCGATTCGGCACTGCGTCGCTTTAACTAAAAATTACGCGGTTGTGCGACGTTGCACCCAAACAAAATTGATGTCCTTTTTTTCCCACAAATGGAGCTGGTGGTATTTGATCACCTCTGTGATTTTTATTTTTTGCGCTATAAACAAAAAAAGAGCGTAAATTTTTTTAAAAAAAGCAATATTTTTTACTTTTTGCTATAATAAATATCCCCCAAAAATATATAAAAACACAAATTTTTTCCTCAGTTTAGGCCAAAATGTATTCTTCTACATATTTTTGGTAAAAAGCAATCCCAATAAGCGTATATTGATTGGTTTGCACAAAAGTTATAGCGTCTACAAATAGGGGATAGTTTTATGGCATTTTTATTTTACATTTTTTTTTATTAGTAATGGCAGCGATCTGCATTTTTTTATCATGACTGCGACATTATGGCAGACACATCAGACACTTTTGACACTATTTTGGGACCATTGTCCCAGCGATCAGTGCTATAAAAATGTACTGATTACTGTGTAAATGACACTGGCAGGGAAGGGATTAAACACTAGGGGGCGATCAAGGGGTTAAGTGTGTCCTAGGGAATGATTCTAACTGAGGGGGGATGGGCTACTACTCACATGACAGCGATCCCTGCTCCCGATGACAGAGAGCAGTGATCTCTGTCATGTCACAAGGCAGAATGGGGAAATGCCTTGCTTACATCGGAACAGGGCATCTCCCTGTTCTTCCGCTCCGTAACACAATTGCCAGGAGACCACTAACCCCCGCCAATTAAAGGGGACGTACAGGTACGCCTATTTGCCCACCGCTTCCATTGTGCCGATGTATATTGGTGTGCAGCGGTCGGCAATTGGTTAAAGTGGTTGTAAACCCTTTACTACCACTTTTACATACAGGTCAGCCTATAATAAGGCTGACCTGTAGGTACCGTGAATATCTCCTTCATCAGCACATGCGCACTGAAGAAACGGCTCGTGCCATTTCTTCAGTAGCTGTGCCGTGACCGGTGGCACCTGCGCGCATGCGTGGGAGAGAAGTCTTCGCGGCTCCGACCAATCATAGCGCCGGAACCCGCAAACCTGGAAAAAACTCCAGGAGACATGCCGACGGTCACAGCGGTGTCACATTTTTTTTAGAGAGAGTTTACAACCACTTTAGGTAAACCATGTTTTGTTAAAAAAATATAGCTTTTTTGACAGAAGTGTAACGTTAAAATAAAAAATAAAAATAAAAACTCTTTGCGTGATGATGCCACCATGTAGTGCACATGCACATGAACTTGTCTGCTTCAAGAAAATATGTAATGTTTTTTTGGGGGGGAATGTTTATGTGTAATCTATAGGCCTAAGTTGATTTTTTAAGCATGGGTGCAAAAATAGCTCTGACAGCAAAAGGGTTATTCCTGCCCAGATCAGACAGTGTGCTGATCTCCCGTGGTGGACAAGCTGGGAAGCCTATTGACAAGGAGCAGGCCTCCTTCGGGGGGCCTCTATATATCAGTGTGAAGTTTGAGTGTTTGACAGTGTGTGAGAGTGTTAACTACACAGCCAAGCCCCTGCCATCCCAATAGAACATCCCCCTTCAGGCTGCAGATAACAGCCATTGATAGTCTAACCTTCCACGAACAGTCTCCTATCTACAAATGCCGGGCTCCATCCAGAGGAAGCAGGAGCTCCGTGCAAACCAGAAGTTCTTAGGGTAAACGTCCCTCCTTCATATTTTTGTTTAGTTTTTGTTTCGTCAAAGTTTTTATCAGAAAATGTGGTGTACTTTGCGTTTAGTATTTGTCACTGTGAAAATGCCACTGACGAAAGTTATGACAAACGTTTTAATTGACAAAATTGACACTGAGCCCAGCACTGACAGCTCCTCCAAGCCTCACTGCATCTGTGATGTTAAAGCAAAGCTAGCCACAAGCCACAAAAAAAAGCATTAACCGGAGTCTTATCAGTCACATAATAATAGCAAAATGAAAGGAAAGAAAAAGTATTTACGTGGCTTTTCTAGATTAAAGTATTTGATTTAATCTGTGGGAGTCTTAAACTTTGCTATCTACTTTGAAGAAGAACTCTGGCCTTAAAGTTTTCTATTCCATTTCTTTCACTTTAAATTTCTCCCTTGCCTTCCCTCCTCACTGTGTGCCTCTAAATTTTCATAAAAGGACACTTCAGCTTTGTGTCTGTGGACACCCAACCTTCCACAAGACCCACTGATCCTAGACACAACCATTGCAATACAAGTGGTGTCAATCACAGCTGATGTGTTCTATATGGTGCACCCTACTTCCATAGGGGCAGTTTCACCTGGATTAGAAAGAGTTAGCTGGAGAGTACAGTTCCTCCCTGTGGGCACTAAATTCCCAAACTCAGGAAATCCTCTGCAACCGTTTATCTGTTGTTCAAACAAAGGTCTGTGTGGTGTGATCTAGACGAAAAGCACATGTATTAGCATCTTGTTTCATTTGGATGATAAAGGGTTATCTGCACAGAGCCTCCTCCTTCTTTTCCCTGTGTACACTGAATCCCGGCACTCAGGCATTCCTCTGCTGCTGACAGTGTACTACAAGTTGCTTTCTATTTGTGAATGCAATGTTGTTTCTGATACGACTGACTTTCTTTGTTTCTTTTTGCTTTAGGTCAGGGGTCTCAAAACTTTCCAAACAAAGGGCCAGTTTACTGTCCATTAGACTTTAGGGGGGGCCGGACTGTGGCCATTTTGGGAGTATCCCGACATCGGTGTGAAAAACAATGCCCCATCTTTGATGTCAGTGGGAGGAATTGTGCTCCATCGTTTGTGTCACTGGGCCCCACTGTCGGTGTCATTGGGATAAATTGTACCCCATTGTTGGTGTCATTGATGAAATAATGCCCCAAGGGCCAGATAAAAGCAAGAAAAGGGCCCCTGGCTGCAGTTTGGAGACCACTGCTGTAAATCAATACATTTGCAGGACAGCTAGTTCTTTTGAAAAACAGCAAACCTAATGGGTAGATCAATAGATAAATAGAAGAAAGAAACCTAAAAAAGAAAACGAATGCAGCCATCATTTCTAAGAATTATTAAACTGCATGATAATAAATGTTTGCTATGGGGTTTAACCACTTCAGCCCCGGAAGGATTTACCCCCTTCCTGACCAGAGCACTTTTTACAATTTGGCACTGCGTCGCTTTAACTGCTAATTGTGCGGTCATGCAATGCTGTACCCAAACGAAATTTGCGTCCTTTTCTTCCCACAAATAGAGCTTTCTTTTGATGGTATTTGATCACCTCTGCCGTTTTTATTCTTTGCGCTATACATGGAAAAAGACCGAAAATTTTGAAAAAAAATGATATTTTCTACTTTTTGTTCTAAAAAAAATCCAATAAACTCAATTTTAGTCATACATTTAGGCCAAAATGTATTCGGCCACATGTCTTTGGTAAAAAAAAATGTCAAGTGTATATTTATTGGTTTGCGCAAAAGTTATAGCGCCTACAAACTAGGGTACATTTTCTGGAATTTACACAGCCTTTAATTTATGACTGCCTATGTCGTGTCTTGAGGTGCTAAAATGGCAGGGCAGTACAAAACCCCCACAAATGACCCCATTTTGGAAAGTAGACACCCCAAGGAAATTGCTGAGAGGCATGTTGAGCCCATTGAATATTCATTTTTTTTTGTCCCAAGTGATTGAATAATGACAAAAAAAAAAAAAAATTACAAAAAGTTGTCACTACATGATATATTGCTCACACAGGCCATGGGCATATGTGGAATTGCACCCCAAAATACATTTAGCTGCTTCTCCTGAGTATGGGGATACCACATGTGTGGGACTTTTTGGGAGCCTAGCCGCGTACGGGGCCCCGGAAACCAATCACTGCCTTCGGGATTTCTAAGGGCGTACATTTTTGATTTTACTCCTCACTACCTATCACAGTTTTGAAGGCCATAAAATGCCCAGATGGCATAAACCCCCCCCAAATGACCCCATTTTGGAAAGTAGACATCCCCAGCTATTTGCTGAGAGGCATGGTGAGTATTTATATATATTTTTTTTAAAGCAAATGCCCTACAGATTAAAATGGTGGGTGTTTCATTTTTTTTTTTTTTTTTTACACAGTATTTTTCAAACGCATTTTTTGGGGAAAAAACACACTTTTTTAAATTTTAATGCACTAAAACACACTATATTGCCCAAATGTTTGATGAAATAAAAAAGATGATCTTAGGCCGAGTACATGGATACCAAACATGACATGCTTTAAAATTGCGCACAAACGTGCAGTGGCGACAAACTAAATACATTTTTAAAAGCCTTTAAAAGCCTTTACAGGTTACCACTTTAGATTTACAGAGGAGGTCTACTGCTAAAATTACTGCCCTCGATCTGACGTTCGCGGTGATACCTCACATGCATGGTGCAATTGCTGTTTACATTTGACGCTAGACCGACGCTTGCGTTCGCCTTAGCGCGAGAGCAGGGGGGACAGGGGTGCTTTTTTTTTTTTCTTTATTATTATTATTTTTTTTAATCTTATTTTTAAACTGTTCCTTTCATTTTTTTTTTTAAATCATTTTTATTGTTATCTCAGGGAATGTAAATATCCCCTATCATAGCAATAGGTAGTGACAGGTACTCTTTTTTGAAAAAATTGGGGTCTATTAGACCCTAGATTTCTCCTCTGCCCTCAAAGCATCTGACCACACCAAGATCGGTGTGAAAAAATGCTTTCCCAATTTCCCAATGGCGCTGTTTACATCCGGCGAAATCTAAGTCATAAAATGCTCGTAGCTTCCGGTTTCTTAGGCCATAGAGATGTTTGGAGCCACTCTGGTCTCTGATCAGCTCTATGGTCAGCTGGCTGAATCACCGGCTGCATTTTCAGGTTCCCTGTTGAGACAGGAGAGCCAGAGAAAAACACGGAAGACGTTGGGGGGGGGGCATTCCCTCCCACGGCTTGTAAAAGCAGTCTAGAGGCTAATTAGCCGCTAGGATTGCTTTTACATGAAAGCCGACCGCTGGCTGAAAAGAATGATACCAAGATGATACCTAAACCTGCAGGCATCATTCTGGTATAACCACTCAAAATCGTGAATGGCGTACCTGAAGACAAAAAAATGGTTAACAATAAAGCACAGTAAACGAGAGAATAGAGAGAGAGAGAACAATAAAACGACAACTATTTTTTTTTATTTTATATTTTTGTATGTGTATTTTTTTTTTTTTTTACACTTTTTTTTGTAACTGTAACTTTTATAACTGTAACCGGTTCCAGGTTCGGGTCTCTCAAAATGCGATGGCATCTTGGGAGACCCTGTGAAAGTGTGCCTAGTCTGTGCAATGCTGTACCCTACGCTAATACTCAACTAGTGCATAGTAGCGTTCAAAACATTCACCAATGCAAAGACCAGGATTGTCAGGACAGGAGGGACAATAATAGCGGGTGTCACGCCTATATCCGCGCTTGCTGCAGACACGACATCTTTTTTGGGGGGGTTCGCTGGGTAGGGGTACTCGGGAGGACATAAAAATGCCTCTCATGCAGCCGACTGCATTTGGTTGGGGATATGAATGGGGGAAGTACGGGCGCTGCAGAAGTGGTGGGTTCCCAATTAGGATTGGCGAATGCAGCAGGAAGGGCATTATGGGCACGACGGGCCTGTGTTTTGTCTTTTTGGTGGCAGCGGGACACTACTTGTGCTTGCCACCTCACCAGCTTGAACTGCACTTATGGGACTCGCCACGTCACCAAGTGTTACTGCAGTCCTGGTTTGACTACGACCGGGGTGTACTAGGCCGCTGGTGCTTGCCAGTTCACCAAAACGCTACCAAAAAAACTGTTAGCGATCACAGGGATCAGGCCTGACTCTGCGAACGCTGCAGTTATGCGTTTAGTGTTTTGTAAGTGACAGTGATCGATCGATACTGCACTTGGGTGGGCTGGGCTGGATCGGGCGGAGGGGCAAAACGCAGGTGCTAGCAGGTATCTGGGCTGATCCCGCTAACACTGCATTTTTGGGAACCCTAAACTGCTGGGGACGCCAGTATAGATCTGATCGGATCAGATATTGATCCGTTCAGATACTATACCACTGAGGGAGGTGTACGGTGCGTGCGTGGGTGTTAGCGGTACTGGCGCTAACCTGACGCTGCCTGGGGCTGGTGCTTGCCAGTTCACCAAAACGCTACCAAGAAAACTGTTAGCAATCGCAGGGATCAGGCCTGACTTTGCGAACGCTGCAGTTATGCATTTAGTGTTTTGTAAGTGTCAGTGATCGATCGATACTGCACTTGGGTGGGCTGGGCTGGGCCGGGCAGAGGGGCAAAACGCAGGTGCTAGCAGGTATCTGGGCTGATCCCGCTAACACTGCGTTTTTGGGAACCCTAAACTGCTGGGGACGCTAGTATAGATCTGATCGGATCAGATATTGATCCGTACAGATACTATACCACTAAGGGAGGCGTATGCTGCGTGCGTGGGTGTTAGCGGTACTGGCGCTAATCTGACGCTGCCTGGGGCGACGCATATCACCGCCGGGCGATCAGGGGGCTAAACCTTTATTCGGTAATAAACGGCGGGTGCCCTGACACTATAAAAAATAAACGAACTAACCAGCGTCACCCGTAATGGTTATACGGTGATCAGTGGTGAAAGGGTTAACTAGGGGGCAATCAAGGGTATAAAACATTTATTAGATAGTATATGGGGGTCCCTGACGCTATAAAACGCTGACGGCGAACCTAAATATTTACGTCCCTAACTAGCGTCACCAGCGACACTAATACAGCGATCAGAAAAATGATCGCTTAGTGACACTGGTGACGGGGGGTGATCAAGGGGTTAAAACTTTATTAGGGGGGGTAGAGGGGTATCCTAGACCTACAGGGGGCTAACACTCACTGCCCTACCACTTCTAACTGTCACAAACTGACACTATGCAGTAATCAGAAAAAAAAAAAAAAAACCTGCTTGGTGTCAGTTTGTGACGGGGGGGGGGTGATTGGGGGGATCGGGGGGCGATGGGGGGGGGGATCGGGGTGTTTTGTGTGCCTGGCATGTTCTACTGTGTGTGTGTGTGTGTGTTGTGCACTCACATTCCAGTCTTCTCTCCTCGGCCCGGAACGGAAAATACCGAGCCGAGGAGAGATGACATCATTTCCTCTGCCTCTGTGTACAATACAGAGGCAGGGAAATGATCCCATTGGCTGGGAGCGATCGCGAGGGGGGGCCACGAATGGATGGCCTCCCCCTCACCACCGATCGCCGGGGGAGATTTGCCGACCGCCGCAGGCACCGGGGGGGTCCGATCGGACACCCCACCCGCGGGCAGGCAAGGACGTACAGGTAAGCCCTTTTGCCTGCCCGTGCCGCTCTGCCGACGTACATCGGCGTGCGGCGGTCGGCAACTGGTTAAGACTGCTTTGTTATTCATCATTTTCTAGATGTGCTTAGGCCCCTTTCACACGGGTCCACCTAAAAAAACTGACAGGCGGACTTGATCGGACTCTCCAGTCTCCTCTATAGAGCGGCAGGTGTCAACGGACGTGTGTCCGTCTGATCAACATCTAATCCAATCCTATCCTCTAAAAACAAACATCTTGCGGATCAGATGGCAGTCGGGTGTACCCGCATAGGTGGTCCGTTTACATCTGACCGCCTATAGAGGAGAGCAGGCCATGTCTGTGTCTGCTCTGCATAAGTGGAGTGGACACGGACCAGCCATCCACCTGCTCAGTGGGAAGCAGATTCCCCGCTGAGCAGGCGGACTTGAACGGAGCCCACCTCACGTGGAAGGGGCCTAAATCATATCCACTTCTCTATTTTTGAATTCTCTGTTATGATGCTTGAAATTCTAATCTCGGGGGGAGATGGGCGGAGCCTAACAGAGCAGATATGCATTGTTAGAGCTCCACACCGCTGAGGAGAGAAGAGAAGGACAAAGCGGAGCCTGCAGGCTCAAAAGGTATCCATTTGAACCTTTTTGCCCCTGGGAACAAACTGTGAAAGTTTGGGCAGGAAATATGGTACTGGGAGGAAATCGTGGCAGAAATAAAAATCACCTCACAAAGAGCTCACAGGCACTCACTGCAGCTGAAGCAGCTCCAGTCACCTCGCAAGATACAGCATCAGGGAGCTCTCACAGACAGAAAATGTCACAGCAAGACTCTCCATTTGAGTCAGATACAGAACAAATCCTCTCACAAACTTCTCCACAAGCCTCCTCAGCATCCCCAGTAATATTATTACAATTTGAAAAGATGCTTCATAAGGCTTTAAAACAAACCTCAGACCAAATAACAAAAAGCCTAACCAAAGAAATAAGAGAGCTAGGAAACCGCACCGCAGCCTTAGAAATAAAAATGGATGAAATTGAAATTACAACCCAAGAAAATATAACAGAATTGGAACAATTAAAAGAAGAGAATTTAATACTTCAAACTAAGCTCGAAGATTACAAAAATAGAGCCAGACGTTCAAACTTGCGCATAAGGGGAATACCTGAAACTGTGACAGACCTGCAATCTACTATTACTGCTCTATTACAAGAACTAAAGCCAGATATCCCTATTGAACGTTTAGAACTGGACAGAGTACACAGAGCCCTCACAGCCAAAAAGAAAGATGGACCCCCACGTGATATAATCACAAAATTTCATTATTACAGAACAAATACTAATTGCTGCAAGAGAAAAAAAGGAACTTAATTTTCAAGGACACAATTATCAAATTTTTACTGACCTATCCCAACTTACTATTACTAAAAGACGATCCATGAAACCCCAACTAATGGAACTGCAACGCCACAACATTATGTATCAATGGGGCTTCCCCTTTTCAGTCAGATTTAACCACCAAGGTACAATTTACAGAAGCAGATCAGCAGATGAACTACAACAAACCCTTTTAAAATTAAATCTGACAGAAACCACAAGCAGCAACTCTCCCACACGCAGAAGAATGGCATCATCTTCACCTTCAGGCAGCACCCAGAAAATTCCAGAACAAAATGGGAATCATCATTCTCACAAAAGAGGCCGTTATGCCACATCATCCATGGACCAAGAAGATTCAATGGACTGACATCCTAATTCCTGATATCTCTTCATTTATTATACTAAGAGATGGTTCTCTATAAAAAACCTGTATTTATAACTGAATGTAACTGCATTCTGATAGTCACACACTGTGTGGGATCATGTTACATTCCAGTTATATTTCTTATTACTTCTGATTCATATAGCCTTAGAATATATAAGTGAAATAAGGAAATTCTTGTTCAGTTATATATTATCAGGTAATAACAATAGATTTATTACTTTTTAGGACAAATATGTTCAATAATCCAGAAGTAATGGAAGCTTTTTCTTTTTTTTCTTAAAACAAATAAATATATTATTACCTAACTAGTTCCTAGAATTATGTTTTTGTTTATTCCAATCTGAGGCAATACAACCTCAATTTTATGAGTTAACATATCTAAACAGTTACATATGAATAAAATATGTAATTGTTTACTCTAAAAGGGTTAAAATCCCAAAATAATTCAAACTATCTTCATCAATACCAAAGTTATTAACAGTACCTTTCTAACTGAATTATTTAGCCTAGGGCAAGACTAACCATATACAACCACCCTGGAATAAATAATTTCAACAAAAACTATATTCTGTACTCCAATTAATGAAACATCATTTTTATGTCTTTTGACATAGCACTTCTCTCCTGTAAGCGGAAGATCCGTGTACCCCCATTAGCCCTCCTCATTCTCCCAACCATATTATGTGGGAGTGTGACGAAGGCACTTATTCCCCTGAGAGAGATATTTATTCTCTTTCACGGATAAATTGTGATTACTTGCAAAAAATAATTTATACAATGTATCATCTAATCTCATATGTTTTTTGTTTACTCTTTACTCCAGAATTCACTGGTTTCTTTCCTATCTTTTCATCTCTTCAGTCCACACAGGTTGATCTGCGCAGTCAGCTCTGCATAACAAAAAGTAAGTCAAAACTATTTGATCTGTTGCCATGGCACCACTGAATATACTTTCCCTGAATGTTCAGGGAATAAATGTCCCTCAAAAAAGGACCAAAGCCTTCCGTACTTTCCATAATAAGAAGGCTCACATAGTATGCCTCCAAGAAACACACTTCACCAAAGATTCTACTCCAAAATATATTTCTCCTTTTTATCAACAAATTTACACGTCTTCTGCCTGTACCAAGCAAAGGGGAACTCTAATTGCATTTCACCGATCCACACCATTCACCTTATCATCAGAAATTAAAGACCCAGAAGGTAGATACCTGATACTCATGGGTTATATAATAGATACAGCAATCACGGTGATTTCCTACTACGCTCCTAACAAACAACCTACACCATTCCTCTCACATATATTACAAGTGATTAATACACACAAAATAGGAACAGTGATAATGTGTGGGAATTCGAACCAGGTTCTCCTCCCATTTCTAGATAAATCACCTTTTACACCATCCAAAATAACCTCTAGATTACCTTTTTCTCAACTTCTTTCCAAATACAATCTGGTAGATTCGTGGAGAGAAAGTAACCCAATGAAAAAGAAATTCATTTATTTCTCGCACCCTCATCAAACCTTCACCAGAATAGATCATATTTTTCTAACAATAGGAATGCTACCAGAAATTATTGCATCAGATATAATTCCGATTCCGTGGTCTGACCATAATGCAGTATACACTACTATAGCCTCAGCCATACCAAAAGCGCATGACCCAACGTGGTACTTACCGGACATAATGCTCAAACACCCACTACATCAGATGGCCATTGAACAAGCTTTAAAGGAATACATATCAATTAATAATACAACAGACATCTCCCCAATAACACTGTGGGAAGCTCATAAGCCTGTCTTGCGTGGTACAATACAAAGACAAATGGCACTATTTAAACGGGAACGCAAAAATCTAGCAAAAAAACTAGAACTCAATTTTAATGCAGCCTACATATCATTCCAAGATAATCCATCTCAGAGTACAAAATCTCATCTGGAAAAATCTAGATTGGAATACGATCTATTTCTCACTGAGTCAGTTGATAAATCCCTCAAACGCTCCAAACACAATTTCTACATGAATACAAACAAACCAGGTACATATTTGGCTCGGGCATTAAATTCAACTAACAAATCTTTCAAACCAATACGTTTGAAATTATCAAAAAATGTTTATACTTGTAATCCAGTTAAAATAGTCCATAAATTTCACTCACATCTCGCAACTTTATACAAGACAAACAATGAATTTAATCCTACAGAGGCTGAATCCTTCTTCTCAAAAATAACCTTACCTGAGTTATCTCAGAATCAAAAAAGCAGTTTGGATGAGCCTATAACTATAGATGAAGTTGCTAACGCCATAAAAGACATAAAACTTAACAAAAGACCAGGCCCAGACGGCTACTCGGCTTTATACTATAAAACATTCTCAGAAATACTCTCTCCCATTCTCACTGAAACTTTTAACAAACTTCTAGATGGGCATTCTTTTCGGCAAGAAACACTAATGGCAATTGTTTGTATGATCCCAAAACCCCTTTCTGATGATACTTCCTGTGTGAATTATCGGCCTATCTCTCTGTTAAACCTTGGTATTAAATTATTAGCAAAAATAATAGCAAAACGCCTCAATAGCATTATAGGAAAATTAATACATAGAGATCAAGTAGGCTTCATGCCAAATAGACAGGCAGGCGATAATATACGCAGGGCAGTGTTATTGGCTCATATTGCTAAAAAACGGAAAATCCCTTTATGTTTTCTATCTCTCGATATTAAGAGGGCATTTGACACAGTATCCTGGCAATATATGCAATATTCATTACAAAAATGGGGTTTTGGACCCCACTTTTTAACATGGATCAAAGCATTATATAATAAACCCAAAGCCTATATAAAATATGCTGGATACAAATCTGAAGCCTTTAATATTGAAAGAGGTACACGACAGGGTTGCCCATTATCTCCCTTATTATTTGCCCTTATACTCGAACCCCTGGCCCAATACATCAGAACAAACCAAACTATAACTGGCATTGAAGTAGGAGGTATTACACACAAATTATGTATATTTGCAGACGATATATTACTTTTTCTATCATCACCACAGGTCTCTGGTCCTAACTTAATACCAGCTCTTGATGGATTGGCAGCCCTATCGGGCCTTATGATTAATCCTAAGAAATGCCTAGTGCTTAATATTTCACTCACAAACATGGAATTGATCCTGGCTAGGGCTGCACTCCCATTCACATGGGCAGAAAAATCAATCCCATATCTTGGAATTCATTTAACAGCATCTCATTCTGACTTATTCTCAACCAATTATCCTCCTGTATTAAGACAGATCACAAATCTAATAAAACAATGGTCGCAACTTCCTTTATCCTGGATAGGGAAGATTAATGCAATCAAAATGACTATTCTACCCAAATTGCTTTATCTATTCAGAGTCCTCCCTATTCCAATTCCTTCCTATTTTTTGAGAATAGTACAAAAAAGAGCAACTTCGTTTATATGGGGCTCTTCTAAACCACGTATACCTATACACACACTACATCTTCCCAAAAATAAAGGAGGCCTGGGATACCCTAATTTTACTAACTACTACAGAGCAGCACATTTGGCCAGTCTGTCCAAATACCATGCAAAACAGGAAATCCCATTATGGGTATTTATAGAGGCTTCAGAAAATGACCCTCTATTAATATCAAACTTATTATGGCTTGATCCGAAAGACCGCTTTAAAATTCATAATCCCATAACTAAACACTTCTTATCTCTCTGTGATAAACTAAAAACCAAATATCAGTTACAATCTCTACACAATCCTCTCCTTTCTTTTATCAGAAATCCGGCCTTTTATCCGGCATGGATCTACCCAAATTCTTTTAAAGCTTGGACAACATCAGGCATTCAGACACTAAATGACTTCATAGCATCTAAATCATTCCTTTCATTCCCATCGCTTAGAGAAAAATATGATCTACCAAACTCTGAGATATTTAGATATCTCCAAATCAAAAATTTCTATACACCATTCCTAAAGGGGATACACCATTATCCCAATTATCCATTTTTGAATCAATCTGTACAAAAGATCCATTTGCTAAAGGTACAATTTCATCACTTTATAATCAATTATATGGAGTAGCAAATCCTAATAGACCCTCTTACGTTCAGAGGTGGGAGGAGGACCTGGGACGAACTTTAGAAGACACGGACTGGTCTAACATATGGCTCACATCTAAGTCATCTTCACCCAACATCTTAGCACTGGAGACAAATTATAAAGTCCTAACTCGCTGGTACCTTGTACCCGCTAGAGTGGCAAAATATTCACCTAATACCTCAGCTCTTTGTTTTCAAGGATGCCCAGAAATAGGCACACATTTACACATATGGTGGACGTGCTCAGTAATCCAAACCTTCTGGAAGGAAGTCTTCGTGAGTGCATCTAAAATATTTAAAAAAATAATACAACCAGATCCATATATAACTTTACTTAATCTAAAACCGGAATGGTTAACACTCTCTCAATTCAAACTTATGATCCAACTAATAACGGCTGCAAAACAAACAGTGGCCAAGGCATGGAAATCTCCTACATTGGTACTAGCAGAAACAATTCACAGAATGAATAATACAATGTCCCATGCTAAGATGGTAGCCATCGATCAAAATCAAATTCCAAAATTTGAAAAACTTTGGCATCCTTGGATAAAACAACAGTTCCTGTCAAATGACTCTGTCCTGTTGCCATGGTAACAGATTAAATGACTTACAGAGACACCCATTCTAAGGCTTCAAAGAGAACTAAAAAGAATAATAAACTGACGAGCGGGACAACCTTGTGGACCATACCTCTACCTTTCTACCCTTTTTCTTCTTTCTCTTTCCTTTTCTCCACCTTACGATTAAAGCTCATTATCAGAATTTATTTGACCTATATACACTCTACCTGTAAACAATAAGTATAGTAGGTATAAATCATTTAAATACCTACAAAAGTAACTAAGGAAATGATATATATCTTTAATTTAGGTTTACGTGAACCCAATATTTGAAATTTCATGATATTTACCTATATAAACCCTACTGTAAAACAATGAGCTTACTTTATAGATCCTTGTAAACTTACTTTATGTATCTTTATAATATTGTATACTCAATAAACTTCTTTTGACAAGGAAATTCTAATCTCAACTCACTAATAGGACTGTTAGCCTGAATCTTGAATCTTCCTGTTAGGATGTTTCTAATGCTTGAGATATAGATGCAAAAGTCTAAATTTCAAGTTGTCTACGGGCCTTTAGGCTCAATCTGCAAATTGTAGGATTATGTATTTGGAGGTTAGTATAATTTTCAGAGTATACTCCTTTTAATCTGCTCCACACATACCTGGTTGATAGGCTTGAGTGGAAATTTTAAAGTGGTTCTAAAGGCAGAAGATTTTTGTTGATCTTAATGCATTCCATGCATTAAGATAAAAAAAAAACGTCTGTGGGCAGCAGCCCCCCTCAGCCCCCCTAATACTCACCTGAGCCCCATCTCTATCCATCAATGTTGCACGAGAGACTCGGCTGTTTGGACTCTCCCTCCTGATTGGTTGAGATACGGCAGGGGGCACCATTGGCACC
Source organism: Lithobates septentrionalis (assembly GCA_037952835.1). Classification (NCBI taxonomy): domain Eukaryota; kingdom Metazoa; phylum Chordata; class Amphibia; order Anura; family Ranidae; genus Lithobates; species Lithobates septentrionalis. Next base: position 54,623 of record JBBDGP010000812.1, read on the forward strand.
CGCTGCTGTCAATTAAAGTCAGTGAGCCAATGAGGAGGGAGAAGGGGTGGGGCCAAGCCACAGCTCTGTGTCTGAATAGACACACAAAGCGGCGGCTCAGCCTGTGTGCCCCCATAGCAAACTGCTTGCTGTGGGGCAGGAGGGAGGGGCCAGGAGCGCCGGCGAGGGACCCAAGAAGAGGAGGATCTTGGCTGCTCTGTGCAAAACCACTGCACAGAGCAAACAAGTATAACATGTTCGTTCTTTTTTAAACAACAAAAAAAGAAGACTTTAATATCACTTTAACTATAAAATTGACCCCATATGTATTCTGGTTAAGAATGAAGAAAATTCCCTAACCAACCAGAGATCATAAAGAAAAAAAAAACATTTATTTTCAGTTCCTAGTAGACACAAAGTACGATTTTTTTTTTTTATGAGATATCCCTGAAGGATTGTCAAATAATAGATTATTCATTCATTGCTATTGTGCTTTTAAAATAATTAAACGCACACCGAATGCTTTATAACTGTTTGAGTCAAGTATTTATATGTAAGCCTATACATGTCATGTAGTAAGCCAGGATGAATTATGAATTATACATAGAGCCAGCATACAAAATGAGAAAATGCTCCTTTTATTATGGTAATTTCACATGTATCAAGAGCAGTATTTGAATCTTCTTAACTTCCTAGTCAGAGTTTTAATATTTTACTTTGGAGAGGACTATTATGTCTTGGCTGCTGACTTCTGATGGATATCAGGATGAGTTTAGCTATGCATGAAGATATAGTGCTCAGCAGGAGGCAGTGCGCAATGTGGTTTTACTATTGTGTTGTATGTGCTCGACTGTACTGCAGAGAAAATAATTCATCCAACAAAATCCTCTTTTTAGACCATTGTTTAGATGTTAGAGCAAATGCATGCACTCATTAGATGAAAATACTGCTTACACAATCCATTTTGACGGATAAGCCGAAAAGAAAATAATGTCATATTGAAAAGATCAGTTAATGTTCTGTTAAGGGGACAGTATATTTGGTTTATTTCACATTCTTACAACTGGTGCATGGTTAAAAAGCCTTAATACTCATCCCTGTCTCATTTTTTCATTTTTATTAATTACATATAAGGATATATAGGCATAAAATTATCTCTTTTAGGAAATGTCCTAGGCAACTGTCATATCTACAGACATAATGTGACCAGTGGCGGTGCATCCCTAAAGGGAGCAGGAGCGCTGCCCCTTCTCTCCTGGCACTGCTCTATCACCATAGATAGATTCATGCATTGCATGAATCTATCTATGGTTGCCGCTGACACCCCCTATTCAGGTGTTCGGCTCCTTTTCGGACGCGCGGGCACCTGCATTACACCGTACGGGCACCGTAGGCTCTAAAAGGCGCCCAAAAAGGTTAACAGTGGGCGCAATGCTGTGCGTTCGCTGTTCACTCAGCTGTGTGTTAGCAAAGCGAAGGAACACTGAACCACCTCTCAGCCAATCAGGTGCTTGGATCTGTTACCTGTCACCTGATTGGCTGAAACGCCAGGCGCTGTGATTGGACGCCTGATAGAGAGGACGGAAGAAGACATCAAGGAGCATGCAGGACACCGCCACTGACCCGCTGCGAGAAAGGTAAGTGCCAAGCGATGCACACTGGCAGCATTTGATGGGGCACAGCAGCGGCAATTGCTGGGCACACTGGCAGCATTTGATGGGGCAGTGTAGCGGCAATTGATGGGCACACTGGCAGCATTTGATGGGGCACAGTAGGGGCAATTGATGGACACACTGGCAGCAATTGATGGGGCACAGTAGCGTCAATTGATGGGCACACTGGCAGCATTTGATGGGACACAGTAGCGGCCAATGATGGGCACACTGGCAGCAATTGATGGGCACACTCGCAGCAATTGATGGGTACAGTAGCTGCGTTTGATGGCACAGTGTCTGCACTTGATGGGCACAGTGGCTGCATTTGATGGCACAGTGGCAGCATTTGATGGCACAGTGGCTGCGTTTGATGGCACAGTGGCGGCAATTGATGGACACAGTAGCTGCGCTTGATGGCGCAGTGGCTGCGCTTGATGGATACAGTGGCTCGTTTGGGCACAGTGGCTGCGTTTGAAGGGCACAGTGGCTGCAATTGATGTTTTTTTTTTTCAGTTTGTTTGTGCCCCCCAAAAATTTTGAGCATCACCTGCCACTGAATATGACCCTTTAGCCAAGAGGCAGGGGGAGGTGAGCTGCAGACAGCATGGAAACTGAAATGTTCTAGGAAAACAATTGCAATTGGAGTAGGTTTTAGGTTGGTAGTGCCTGGACTGACACTATCTGCAGCAGTTCCACTGATAGGCTGTGACTTTTTAAGCAACTTAGCTCCTACATGAAAATGCAAATGTAATTTTCCATATCTGAAAAGCCCAGCAATATAGCATTCAAAATGCTGTAAATATTATTTGTTTAAGTATTTTGAACATCAAGGGGAAGGTATACTCTTTTGAATGGATTTACCTTTAGTCAGGGCTCCTGATAAGGCAGTACAACTGGTCCTGTTGTACTGGGCCCAGGCCCCACCAGCTAAACAGGGGGCCTAGGGCAGCTTTATTGTTCATTTCTGCCTAAATTAATAAATTGATTTTTACTAGACCACATCCTCACTCACTCCTAACTTGCTTACCAGGGCTTAAATTACATTTCCCTAGGCCCCATCAGGTTAACAAAGAGGCTCAGGAGGTGGGAGCAGAGGAGGGACTTTTTTTATTTTGGGGTACAGGCAGATAAAGTCAGTGCTGCTCTTCCACTGCACCCCTGGAGGGTAGGTGGGGTGTAGGCATGGTTGGGAGGGCCCTGTCAGGAGGGCTGTATGGGACCTCATGATTTCTAACAGCCTTGACTATAGTCATAGGAGACAATGTGACTACTATGAGGCCCAAATACACAGGGGTGTCAAGAGCTGCTTTGCTACACAGTGCAGGTAGCAAAAGAATTAGAATAATACATTTTGAAAAAAGTAATTTTATGTAGCACGGCCCCCTTGGGGACTGCTTGGATTTACCTGCTCATCTGCATCGCCATGACCCTGTGAACATTCCAACCCACCTGTCACTCTGGGTTCAGACATCCTTGCAACACCTTTGAGTAATAAGACAACACTCAATATTTTTATATTCTGTAAACGTTTACTTGAATGCTTCAGATAAGATATAGTTGTACTAGAAGGGTAACGATTCAACTGAGCTTTGGTTAACAGCACAAGCTCAGTAGAATGATTCCCCCAGTAAACAGTTAAGACAGTTGACAACAGGATACTATATATACATATGTACAATGGAGTACCACATGAACATAGCCTGAAAGGATAAAAAAGTTGAGCATTGGTTCTGACAAAACACCTAGAAAGAGAAACCCAGGCCGGCCTGTTTAACCTTTTATCCTAATAAGAGATGAAGCTAAACAAGCATGTATAAGGGCCCCTTAAGCAGCAATGACACAATGCCCCCATTGCAGATCTGATGGTATTCACCTGCAGTCAGAGCTCATTAACTGTATACAATAAGGTGTAGTAACAGAGTGGTAGTATACTGTATCTTGCGCTTACTGCAGCTAAAGATGCCTATATAAGTGTTTGAATAGAAGCCCAGTGAAGTGTTCCCAAAGTAAAGCTGTCTGTGCAGTGTCCCAGTAAACAACCAAGGAAAGACTTGCAAAGGTGGGCAATTGCCCTTTCACCAACGACCAGGCCGATCAAGCGCCTTCCAGATAGCGACTCCTGAATGGACCTCCTGACCCGCTTGTGATGATCACCCGAATGCTGAACACGAAGCGCAGGTTGCTGTATGGTCAAGTTGGTGCTGATTAGATGTCCGATGAACAGCAGGCAGCGCTGGACCCCATCTCGGTCAGGCAGGAATGTTGTACACCAGCGTGGTAGGCCGCAGTCTCACTCTCCTTGCACGGAAAGATCCATCATACACGAGAGCTTGAGGCGGGTCTCTGGTTTCTTTTATATTCCTTCCCAGCAATCTCCCCGATACCAACAAAGATCCCTGGGATATGTGGTCCGAGCGCACAGCCAGGGGAACAGCAATCTGGTGGAACTAATAATCCCACAATCCCTTTGGTTGGGCTCACAAATATGATGTCAGTTTAGTAACATCAGGCACTAGAGGGATAAGATAATTTACAGATAGAGCAGTGAAAACTGTTTGTTGCAATTAAAGTCCATATTGCTACATCTATATAGTCTGGAAACCTCTATATAGTTGCAATGAAGGCAGCTTGTATTTGGAAATTTTAGAAAAACTGCCATTGAATAGGAATGCGCTTTCGGTTTTGGTCAACCATAAGTTTGATCTAAACTCAAGTAGTCTGCAGTTCTGGAAAATAGAGAACTAATGCAATTGTTTACCTCCATAGCAAAAAAAACACCAATTGTGCAATTATTGACCTTTGAATTGTATTCAGGTGGCTTAGAAGGGCAAATAATGGGGATTTTCTTATGTGTCAGCCCCTTCCCTATAAAAGTCAGGGTTCCCATTGGCCTTTTGCCAGCTTGTGTAGAGACTTGCAGTATAAAGAGACAACTGAGTGTTGTTTGTAGGGAATGAAAGTTGTTTTTTCCAGTGATGCTAATATGTACTATATACAGTTCTATGAAGTTCTGTATTGTGCTTTGTTATTACAGTGAATTGCAGAGTGGTGGCCCACAAAGTCTGTACTCGTGTATTCAGTGTTGTGATAATGTGTGTTCATTACTGTGAATTGCAGTGTGTTAAGGCTCCATATCATTGTGTACCCACCACCACCACTCAGTGAATAGACCCAACAGTCTTTAAGGAATACCTTTTTGTGTATGGCGTCAAGTATTTGAGCTGCTGTCTAGTTGCTGCCCCCATTGTGATTATTTGTGTGTAGCGCACCCCCTAAGGAGCCGCAAGTGTAAACTGTAAAGGGATCCCCCACCATGCACAGCCAGGCACACCACATTTTTACAGCACACTTGAGACAAGGAACAGTCCCGTGCTTTGTTTTGTATTTCTATTAGGGGATTTAACTTGGATGGGAAAAAGGGTAATATGAGATGCCCACTTGACTACAGTAAAACTTTTCAGGGACAACGTCTTTTCTACAGGCTATTTACACTCCTCAGCTTCCTCCAGCACAACACTTGCTTGAAGCACTACAACTCCCAGGACCAGCTGGCACACTGTAAGGTTATCTGATTACAAGGCTCAGTCAGTTAACTAGCAAATGCCTTTTATAAGCAAGGACTGTGGGCCCCTTTGGTAGTGTAGCAGTGCCCAGTTGGTAGTGTCTTAGTGCCCAGTTGTTCTTCTGTGGCTACTAATCCCAGCACCACCTCTTCAGGCACTGCCAGCCCACCTGACTGCAGCTGCCCCTTTCTCCAGCCCTCTTGGCTAATCTTCCACAGTCCTCCTAGACTAACTCTGCATCCATCTCAGACTGCTCTCACGCAGTTCTCTCAGGCCGCCTCTCAGTCCTCCCCGACTGTAACATTCACCAGCCCACCTAGCTGTCTTCCTCCCTGGAGATTTGCTCCTGCTGTCCTCACACCTGCTCCCATGCCAATGGTCAGGACACCTCTGTGTGTGTCATGAAGAGGGTCCCTTCTGCACTCGAGCTCACCCCCCAGACTAGGGGGCTACCCTCAAGGGATTGGTTAGGGCCCTCATGAATACTCCAGACATCCCCTCCTCACCTCCACTCCCATTCTTCCAGAGTCTTCTCCAAGTTTCTAGAAGGGGCCAGGGGTGCTGCCTTAGTCATCCAGCCTTCCCCAAGTCTGAACATTTTACCTGCACTAACAGAGATCTAGCGCTCTAACACACTAGCTAGGGGGTGCTACATGTGTTTTAATGTTTTTTTTCTTTTATGTTCAAAAAATACATATAAGTTTGGTATATTTTAGGGCTGTATATTAACTGTTTAAGCTTAATATATAACTGTTTAATTTATATATATATATATATATATATATATATATATATATATATATATATATATATATACAGTGGGGACGGAAAGTATTCAGACCCCATTAAATTTTTCACTCTTTGTTATATTGCAGCCATATGCTAAAATCACTTAAGTTCATTTTTTTCCTCATTAATGTACACACAGCACCCCATATTGACAGAAAAACACAGAATTGTTGACATTTTTGCAGATTTATTAAAAAAGAAAAACTGAAATATCACATGGTCTTAAGTATTCAGACCCTTTGCTGTGACACTCATACATTTAACTCAGGTGCTGTCCATTTCTTCTGATCATCCTTGAGATGGTTCTACACCTTCATTTACGTCCAGCTGTGTTTGATTACTTAGGAAAGCCACACACCTGTCTATATAAGACCTTACAGCTCACAGTGCATGTCAGAGCAAATGAGAATCATGAGATCAAAGGAACTGCCTGAAGAGCTCAGAGACAGAATTGTGGCAAGGCACATATCTGGCCAAGGTTACAACAAAAATTTCTGCTGCACTTAAGGTTTCTAAGAGCACAGTGGCTTCCATAATCCTTAAATGGAAGACGTTTGGGATGGCCAGAACCCTTCCTAGAGCTGGCCGTCCGGCCAAACTGAGCTATCGGGGGAGAAAAGCCTTGGTGGGAGAGGTAAAGAAGAACCCAAAGATCACTGTGGCTGATCTCCAGAGATGCAGTTGGGAGATGGGAGAAAGTTGTTGAAAGTCAACCATCACTGCAGCCCTCCACCAGTCGGGGCTTTATGGCAGAGTGGCCCGCCGGAAGCCTCTCCTCAGTGCAAGACACATGAAAGCCTGCATGGAGTTTGCTAAAAAACACCTGAAGGACTACAAGATATTGAGAAATAAGATTCTCTGATCTGATCAGACCAAGATAGAACTTTTTGGCCTTAATTCTAAGCGGTATGTGTGGAGAAAACCAGGCACTGCTCATCACCTGTCGAATACAGTCCCAACAGTGAAGCGTGGTGGTGGCAGCATCATGTTGTGGGGGGGGTTTTTCAGCTGCAGGGACAGGACGACTGGTTGCAATTGAAGGAAAGATGAATGCGGTCAAGTACAGGGATATGCTGGATGAAAACCTTCTTCAGAGTGCTCAGGACCTCAGATTGAGCTTAAGGTTTACCTTCCAACAAGACAATGACCCTAAGCACACAGCTAAAATAATGAAGGAGTGGCTTTACAACAACTCCGTGACTGTTCTTGAATGGCCCAGCCAGAGCCCTGACTTAAACCCAATTAAGCATCTCTGGAGAGACCTAAAAATGGCTGTCCACCAACCTTTACCATCCAACCTGACAGAACTGGAGAGGATCTGCAAGGAGGAATGGCAGAGGATCCCCAAATCCAGCTGTAAAAAACTTGTTGCATCTTTCCCAAAAAGACTCATGGCTGTATTAGATCAAAAGGGTGCTTCTACTAAATACTGAGCAAAGGGTCTGAATACTTTCTGTCCCCACTGTAAATAAATTAATCTCACACAGGTAAGTACACCCCTCACATTTTTGTACACTTTTTTTATACCTTTTCATGTGACAATGTAAAGTAGTGAGTGTACAAAACTTGTATAACAGTGTACATTTGCTGTCCCCTTAAAACAATTCAACACAGCCATTAATGTCTAAACAGCTGTTAACAAAAGTGAGTACACCCCTAAGTGAAAATGTCCAAATTGGGCCCAATTAGCCTTTTTCCCTCCCCAGTGTCATGTGACTCGTTAGTGTTACAAGGTCTCAGGTGTGAATGAGCAGGAGGAGTGTTAAATCTGGTTTTATCGCTCTCACTCTCTCATACTGGTCACTGGAAGTTCAACATTGCACCTCATGGCAAAGAACTCTCTGAGGATCTGAAAAAAGAATTGTTGATTTACATAAAGATGGCCTAGGCTATAAGAAGATTGCCAAGACCCTGAAACTGAGCTGCAGCACAGTGGCCAAGACCATACAGCGGTTTAACAGGACAGGTTCCACTCACAACAGCCCTCGCCATGGTCGACCTAAGAAGTTGAGTGCACGTGCTCAGCGTCATATCCAGAGGTTGTCTTTGGGAAATAGACATATGAGTGCTGCCAGCATTGCTGCAGAGGTTGAAGGGGTGGGAGGTCTGCCTGTCAGTGCTCAGATCATTCGCCCCACACTGCATCAAATTGGTCTGCATGGCTGTCGTCCCAGAGGGAAGCCTCTTCTAAAGATGATGCACAAGAAAGCCCGCAAACAGTTTGCTGAAGACAAGCAGACTAAAGACATGGATTACTGGAACCATGTCCTGTGGTCTAAAGAGACCAAGATAAACTTATTTGGTTCAGATGGTGTCAAGCTTGTTTTTGTTTTTTGGGGGGGGGGGGGTTTGTTTTGTTTTTTGTTTTTTATTTTATTTTTTTCATTTTTTTAATTTTTTGCACAACGTGGATTCATTCATTTTATGTTTTTGGACTTTTTTCATATTATTGCAATATCAGTGTTAATCACCATAATTGTTTATTTCACTTTTACAGCGCTGTCACACCTATATTGTTTTTTTACTGATTTCTGTGGGAGCACATTAGTGACAGCTGCAGTAAAAAGTTATCACTATTATATGTTTTTCTAAGTTTCACATTTCACACCATATTAGCATGCAACTACCTCAATTTTCATTTGCACCCCGACCAGCATTGCTGCAGAGGTTGAAGGGGTGGGGGGTCAGCCTGTCAGTGCTCAGACCATACGCCGCACACTGCATCAAATTGGCCTGCATGGCTGTCGTCCCAGAAGGAAGCCTCTTCCTAAAGATGACGCACAAGAAAGCCAGCAAACAGTTTGCTAAAGACAAGCAGACTAAGGACATGGATTACTGGAACCATGTCCTGTGGTCTAAAGAGACCAAGATAAACTTATTTGGTTCAGATGGTGTCAAGCGTGTGTGGCGGCAACCAGGTGAGGAGTACAAAGACAAGGGTGTCTTGCCTACAGTGAAGCATGGTGGTGGGAGTGTCATGGTCTGGAGCTGCATGAGTGCTGGCGGCACTGGGGAGCTACAGTTCATTGAGGAAACCATGAATGCCAACATGTACTGTAACATACTGAAGCAGAGCATGATCCCCTCCCTTCAGAGACTGGGCCACAGGGCAGTATTCCAACATGATAACAACCCCAAACACACCTCCAAGATGACTACTGCCTTGCTGAAGAGGCTGAGGGTAGAGGTGATGGACTGGCCAAATATGTCTCCAGACCTAAACCCTATTAAGCATCTGTGGAGGAACGCAAGGTCTTTAACATCCACCAGCTCCGTGATGTCATCATGGAGGAGTGGAAGAGGACCCCAGTAGCAACCTGTGAAGCTCTGGTGAACTCTATGCCCAAGAGGGTTAAGGCGGTGCTGGAAAATAATAGTGGCCACACAAAATTTTGACATTTTGGGCCCCAGACCATGACACTCCCACCACCCATCAGTGACCAGTATGAGACAGTGAGAGCGATAACACAAAATGTAACACACTTGAGACCTTGTAACACGAATGAGTCACACCCGATCGTTCCAGCGATAAACACAGCAGCTCCAGCCGCTGTCTCGGGTCCTCATTGGATAGATTGTTAGCAGCATGAGCCATTGGCTCCTGCTGCTGTCAATCAAATCCAGTGACATGAGAGCCAGGGGGTGGGGCAGAGTTCTGCTGTCTGTGTCAATGGACGCTGCAGCAGGACCAGGGAGCACGCACGCACAAGTGCCCCCATGGAGTGGGGGAACTCGAGAAGAGGAGGAGCCAGGAGCACTGCTGGGGGACCCCAGAAAAGAGGCCACTCTGTGCAAAACCCTTGCACAGAAGAGGTAAGTATAATGTTTGTTATTTGTTATTAATTTGTTATTAAAAAAAAACGATTTCTACAATCACTTTACCTTGTTTTGGACACTGGCAAAACTGTCCTTTGTTTGCAGCTCATCATTGTCATCATTGTGCACAGTTGTTGTATCAGCAATAGCTGTTATGTCAGCAATGTTAAAGCAGTTGTAAACCCTGGTGTTTTTTCACCTTAATGCATACTATGCATTAAGGTGAAAAAACTTCTGGCAGTTACCGGCCCCCAAGCCCCCCGTTTTACTTACCTGACCCCCTTCATCCCCTTGACGGAAACGCGCTCTCCCTGTCTGCATGGGGTCCCGGCTCTTGATTGGATAGATTGATAGCAGCGCAGCCATTGGCACTGGGGGGCGGGGCGGAGTCCGGCATTCGTGTCTACGGACGCAAATGCTGGACTTGGGAGTGCACCCGCATGGTAACCTCCCCAGGGAAGCGCTTCTCCTAGGGGGTTATCTGATGTGAGGAGGAGCCGCGAGAGCCACCAAGGGACCCCAGAAGAGGATGACCGGGGCTGCTCTGTGAAAAACGAGCTGCGCAGTGGAGGTATGACATGTTTGTTAATTATTTGTTTCTGACACAGGCAAAGCTGTCCTCTGTTTGCAGCTCATCACTGCCTACTAGTGCAGTACAGTTTAGTGCAACAAATTGTCACATTGTCAAATGAAGCAAAGCACAGAATTCTCAATCCCCTATTGACGAAGCTGCTAATAACGTTAAGCAATCACCTACTTACATCAAGCCTGGGGGACCTAAAGAGAGAGACAGAGGCAGTGGTGGCCGGTGCTCAAAATTTTTTGGGGGGCGCAAACAAACTGAAAAACACTGAACCCCCCCATAAATTGCAGCCTCACTGTGCCCATCAAATGCAGCCACTTGTGCCCATCAAACCCAGCCACTTGTGCCCATCAAATGCAGCCACTGTGCCCATCATATGCAGCCACGTATGCCTATCATATGCAGCCACCGTGCCTATTATATACAGCCACTTGTGCCCATCATATTTAGCCACTGTGCCCATCATATGCAGCCACGTGTGCCCATCATATGCAGCCACGTGTGCCCATCATATGCAACCACTTGTGCCCATCATATGCAACCCTTTGTGCCCATCATATGCAGCCACTTGTGCCCATCATATGCAGCCACTTGTGCCCATCATATGCAGCCACTTGTGCCCATCACATGCAGCCACTTGTGCCCATCACATGCAGCCACTTGTGCCCATCACATGCAGCCACTTGTGCCCATCACATGAAGCCACTTGTGCCCATCACATGCAGCCACTTATGCCCATCAAATGCAGCCACTGTGCCCATGATATGTAGCCACCTGTGCCCATCATATGCAGCCACCTGTGCTCATCTTATGCAGCCACTTGCCCATCAAATGCAGCCACTTGTGCCCAATATATATGCATCCACTGAGCCCATCAGTGGCTGCATATACCCCCCACGTGTGGATCGCGGCTCGCAGCTCTGGCAGCAAACCCCCTGCACCCCCACCCCCCATGCGCGTGGCTCTGACAGAGCCAAGGAGACTTACCGTAGCACTGCAGCAGCTATTCTCAGAGTGGCGGCGACCCCCGCTCCAGCGCGTGTCTCCTCTGCTCCTCTTCCTAAGCGCCAGGTATCCAATAGGGTTGCCCGGCGCTTTGGCCAATCAGGAAGCAGGTCTGATGCCCTGCCTCCTGATTGGCGGGGAGGAAGGTTAGTGTGGAAATAGTGAAAATGAATTTGCTATCATCACACATTTGGGTGGGATCAGGGCACACTCTCTGCGCCCTGAGCCCACCCTATTTTGAAGCCTATTAGAGCCTCTGAACCATGGATTCCGCCATAGGAATCCATGGTTCCAGTGTCCTGAAAGGGGTCGGGCACATGGATGGGGGGGGCGGCACCCGTACGCCCACAGTGCATGGGCCGCCACTGGACAGTGGTTCTTCACATGCAGCTAGTAGAGACCAAGCAGGTTCTGCATTTGCAATGGTTGGGAGCTTTGAGAGGCAGGCCATATCTGGTTTGTCTTTATGACAGTGGGTGTGCTACAGTATATAACTAGAACACACAGAGGGGGTAGTGGAGTGAATAACCAAGCCTTCCTAATCCTACCCCTAACAGATGCAGAACAGCACATTTTTATCAGCAACTGCAATCCAGCCATCGCCAACCCTGCCATTGCCACACAAACTGTAATGGAGGAATCAGCTGAATTATTTCAGCACAGCATGAGTAACCTGGTGCAGGAGGGTGCTCAATAATTGTTATTAAATGTAGAGGAAGAGAGAGGCAGAAGCATAAAGAGAGGAAGAAGCAATTGCCATTGATGTTCCTGCAGCTACACTTTACTGCCAGGTTGGCTTGATCCACGAGGATGATGGGGGTGATGAAGTGGCAAATGGTTTCTGAGTGCCAGAGACTGTAGAAGAGGAAAGTAAGGGAGAGGCACAACATCAGGATGTCATTCAGGTGCAGCTTGAAAGAAGAATGGAGGAACCAGCCATCCTATTCCACTGAATGCCACTGCCTCATAAGTCCAAGGCACTTTTATCCCTCAGTGAGAGAAGCAAAAAAGGCCAACACTCCTACTCCTCACTTCTCCATTTCCATCTTTCTCCCCCCACCTCATAAGAATCTCCATCTGCATCTGCTACAACATTTTTGGTCTCAAGCAATAGGGATGGAAGTCTGACAAAGGGTTTTTGAGGCTTACCTTCAAGCAGGGAAGAGAGTCAGTATGGGGCCATGCAGAGTAGGGCCAAAAATAGGCTAAAATATAATTTTAAGTTTTCTTACCCAACCCCATCATCCCCAGCAGCATCCTTGAACAGGCAGGTGTCTCTTTCCAAGAAGCAAAAGAAAAAATATTCACCCAATAACCTTCAAAAATCCAATAGGGTCCAGTAGTTTATTGCTAGTTTAAATTCCATCTGGCACACTCGGTTTGCAGCAGACTGAGAGGATGAGCTCACAGTGCCTCTCACTTCTTGTTAGAGGCACTAAGCTCAATGGACAGCTTGGACCCTTGGACCAATGGTAAAGCACCAATGGACCAAGCTGTCCAATAAAAAATGCTGCAGTGGAGGCACTCCTCTCACTGCAGTGTCATAGAAGGGGGCATGTGTCTAACTGACAAATGCTCCCTTCCAGCCCAGCCCTCTTAACTAGAAAGAAGAAACATGGGTTTATGAGTATACGATTTACCCATGTTTTTCTCACACAGTTAAGAGGGAGAATGAGAATCTTCTACTGCTGAAAAGATACAAGCTAAATCATATATTTATATGCTATATGGTATAACATAATAATTTATTATTTATCTATTTACTGTGAAAATACTGGTTGAAAGTTATAACTTCAAACTTCAGTAATTTGTCCGTTAAGCCACCTGCTTGGGGCGTGGCCTGGCTCGGGATGTGAGCGGACGTGTTCCTGTGTAGCTCCGGTCTCTCCCTATACAATCCTGCTCCATCCTGATCATCCATCGTCGGCACCTGACTCCTTTCCTGCCTATTCCCTTCAGGTGTGTCTTGTGCATTACTGAGGAGCATTTTGGTTGATGGGAAAGCGGCGTACGAGGAAACAGCCTCCGGTAAAGATGAGCATCGCTACACGCTCCTGCCAAGATGGCCACCGCCATACTGTACACGGGCCTAGCTCATCCCCAGCCTCCACTCCGGATCTCTTCGGTGACGGCCTGGACGGATCCCCACCACCCTCCCCGGAGATTCCGGACCCTGCAGCCACCCCTTCAATACCGACCCCGGGCTCGGCGATCGCGGATGGCGCTAAAGAACCTACCCTGGCAGATGTCCTGGCCACTATCAAGGTAAACCATGCAGATCTGGTGGGGAAGGTGGATGGGCTCAAGATAGACTTAACTATTATGCGGCAAGATGTACACAAGCTGCGTGGCCGGGTTACCGAGACTGAACAACGTATCAGTGATTTGGAAGATACTATTACCCCCATTCTACCTAGACTCAATACATATGGGGGAAAGATTTCAACTTTGGAGGATAAGGTCGACGACCTTGAAAACCGCCTACGCAGGAACAACCTGCGCCTGGTTGGAATTCCGGAGCGGGTGGAGGGATCTGACCCTGTGGCCTTCCTGGAGAGCTTGCTTGAGCAAGAGTTTGGTCGAGAACAGTTATCCCCCTGTTTTGTGATTGAGAGGGCCCACCGAGTCCCTGGGCGCCCCCTACCAGAGGGACACCCCCCACGTACGATGGTGATTCGTCTCCTTAATTACAGGGACCGCGACTCCATCTTGGGGGCCGCCAGACGGAAGGGAAGTCTCCGCATTAATAATGCAGTGGTGTCACTCTTTCCAGATTACTCAGCGACAGTCCGCAACCGTAGAGCCAGCTATCAACGGATCAAGCAGAAGCTTCGGGAACAAGATATTCAGTATTCCATGCTTTTTCCTGCCACCCTTCGGGTCACTTATCAAGGGAAAGCTCATTTTTTCCAATCCCCACAAGATGCCATGTCTTGGTGGGAAGCATTACCCCACCCTCCCAAACCTCCTGCCTGAAGCGGATCTCCACTTTATGATGGCCCCACAGTTTACACACAAGTTTCCTCTCCTCTCTGGGATCCCCTTGCCTGCATTATAATTTTTTCTTTCCCCCTGTCCCCCCCCTTCTTTTTTGCCATATTGGTCATGATGGACAATCTTTCCCTGTTTCAGTACGGTCGTGTGCTGACCTTGGCGGATCCTATCTGTCTTCGGAGGGAGAGTACCTAGTTCCGGTTTATAACTGGACCCGAGCTGCTCTGGGACTCAGTCCCCTTATTCTATTTTGAAATATTATAATTGACTAATGACTTTTTTTGTTGCCTTTGAGCTTATAATTTTTTCCTGCCTTCTGTTCCGGGCCATGCGCCCCAGGCACGATACAAGTTTTGGGTATAGGCCCACTCCTCTTTTTTGGAGCTGGGCAGGGGAATTGGTACCCCTGTTGGGTATTGAACATGACAATGTCTGTTGTTGTATGGTTGTATGTATGTTGTATGTATGGTTGAATGAAAGTCTGGCACTGCGACCCTTAACTGTATATGTGGCCGTGACCGGGGGAGGGGTTCTGCTTCAGACCCCTTCTGTTCCGTATGCACCTATGCTATCAACCCCATGTCTAACGTAACTGTTTGCTCGTGGAATGTCCGCGGGCTAAATTCCAAATTTAAAAGAGCGTCCATCTTTGCGGCCCTGAAACTTAGTAAACCCCATATCCTGTGTCTTCAGGAGACTCATTTAATGGGGGCCAAGGTGATGGCGCTCAAACACTGGGTAGCCAGCCATTACCACTCCACCTACTCAAATTATGCCCGGGGCGTAGCCATATTAATTCGTAAGGGACTACCCTTCGTGTGTCACCAAGTTATCCTAGACCCCAAGGGGCAGTATATTATTTTACATGTGTCGATACATGGCACACCCTTCATTTTAGTGGCGGTGTATTTCCCCCCTCCGGTCGTGGCTACAATGTTTTCTGATCTTGATATTCAGTTTGCAAAATTTGCCTAGCTGTCCTATGCTTATCCTTGGGGATTTCAACTCGGTCCTACAACCTGACCTAGATAGATTAAAACCTTTGAAATCTGAGTCCGGGTTGCTCCGCGCGTGGTGTAATACCTACGGATATGTGGATCTGTGGCGCTGGAAATTTCCAGAGGCCAAAGTGTACTCCTGCCAGTCTAGGTCCTATGCAACCCTCTCCAGAATTGACTTTGCTCTCGCCACGAAAGATTTCTTACCGGTTGTTCAATCCATAGCGTATCTTCCCCAGACGGAATCTGACCATTCTATGATACGGGTGGATTTGACTTTGGGTCATAGGCCGGGGTTTCGAACTTGGAGACTCAGCCCTCTTTGGATCTCTACTCCAGAGATAGCTGAGGGCATTCCGCTTGACATGACTATTTATTGGTCCCTTAACGCTGACTCTGCTCCTGTGGGTCCTGTTTGGGATGCCTTCAAGGCTGTGGTGAGGGGTTCCTATATCTCTAGAATCAAGAGCTACAGATCTGCCGGAAGGAGGACACAGGATGAGCTTCGGAAGGTTTTGGAGGAGGCTCGTGCCCGCCATGCGGGCGCCCCCTCCTCTGAAACCAGAGGCGTGCTGACTGGGGCCCACCGGGCGCTGCAGTTGCACTTGGTGGACTTGACTAGAAAGCAACAGCTGTACCTCTCAGCTCGTATACATGAACATGGTGGGAAGAATGGCAGGCTCCTGGCATATCTTGCTCACACGGACTGTCAGGGAACCACGGTTGCTGAAATTCACTTACCTGACGGATCGATTACATCTAACGCACTGACTATTAATAAAACCTTTGCGGACTTCTATGCCACATTATATAAGGGCACGGAAACCCCTCCAGAGACAGACTTTGTGGGCTTCTTTGAGTCCCTTGACCTCCCGGTACTCGACACCTCCCAGCAGTCCCTCCTAGACAAGCCCATCACGCTGGAAGAGGTCACCAAAGCCATAAGCCTCCTTCCCTCTAATAAAGCTCCGGGTCTGGATGGGCTTCCCTCGGAGTGGTACCAGGCGCATGCAGAGGTACTGGCTCCTAGGCTCCTCAAATTGTTTCAAGACTCCCTTAAGTTAGGGAAGCTCCCTGAGTCCTTAAATGAAGCACTTATTGTGGTTATACCCAAACCCGGTAAAGATAGCAAATACTGCGGATCCTACAGGCCTATTTCACTTCTGAATGGTGATGTAAAGATCTTAGCAAAAATTCTCGCCCTTAGACTCCAGTCTGTCATCCTCGCCCTTATACCACCAGATCAGTCTGGTTTCATGCCTGGCAGGAGTACATTTGATAATATCCGAAGGTTGTTCCTACATGTCCATGAGGCGGCACGTGCGGGGCGATCCGGCTTAGTTCTGTCCCTAGATATACTAAAAGCTTTTGATACTGTGAGTTGGCCTTTTTTATGGGAGGCTATGGCACGGATGGGTATTGGCCCAACTTTTATTCATTGGGTCCGCTTACTGTACGCAGACCCAAGAGCTAGGGTGCGTACAAACATGGATATTTCTGCATCATTTTCCTTGGGTCGGGGTACCCGACAGGGGTGCCCTCTCTCTCCCCTGCTGTTCGCAATAGCCATTGAGCCACTGGCTCTGGCTGTGCGGCAGACGGCTGAGATTGAGGGCATCCGTTCGGGCCCGCTTGAGGAAAAAATCTCCTTATACGCAGACGATGCCCTGATATATTTAGATGGACGGGAAAGCTCTTTTGCAAAATTAATGCAGGTGGTGGAGGAGTTTGGTGTGGTCTCGGGACTCAAGGTGGGCTGGGAAAAATCGCAGGCCTTAGCCATCGGTCCCCCCTCCCCCTACAACTATCTACAGAGGTCATGCATCCAATTGACGCCCTCCCTTAAATACCTTGGTATCCAGATACATACTGATCTCTCTAGGTACGAGGAACTTAATGTCACCCCTATAGTCCAACAGATGACGGAGAAATTCCGTACCTGGTCGTCCTTGCCTCTTAATTTAATTGGTCGCATAAACATATTTAAAATGATCTTTCTGCCAAAATTTCTCTATAGTTTTAGGGCTTCCCCCGTTTTCCTTACCAAAAAATTATTTGCAAAACTTGACTCTGCCCTGTTTACTTTCATTTGGAACGGTAGCCAACCTCGTATAGCCAAATCATCATTGCAAGCGGCCAAACCTGTAGGTGGATTGGCTTGCCCAAATTTGAGGAACTATTTTCTCGCCTCCCAGCTCACTTATATCCATGATTGGTTGCACTCTGACCCCCAAACTCCATCCACGGCTTTTCTATTGTCTCTATTTGCATCCCCTACCTCCTTGAAGGACGAACTACATAGGTCCAAAAAAACGGGTGGTTCCAGATTTTCTCCCGCTGAGGTTTGCTTTATGGCCTGGAGGGAGGGGGGAAAGATACTGGCACAATCCCAAGTCGATATCTCGCCACAGACTCCTCTGTGGCGGAACCCGAACATTCCTGAGCTCTGTGGTCATCCAGATTCGATGTGGTGGGCCCGCTATGGGATCACGCACCTCTCTCATATTTTTGAAAACAATATATTAATGTCTTTTGAATCCATTCGACTTAAATATGACATTGCAAACAAATTTTTCTTCAAATACCTTTTATTGCGACATGCCCTCAGGACACAGTTTGGTTCATTGACCATAGAGCTCAGGGAATCCTCCATGGAGGACCTTCTGTCCTTTCCAGAGATAGACAAACTTGTGACGACCTTCTATGGGCGCCTTCAGGTGATGGGTGCGGATCCTTTTCAGAACTCTCAACGTAAATGGCAAAGGATTATGCCTGAGCTTTCTGAAGAGGACTGGGAGGAGGCAGTGGAAGTGTGCTTTCAGGATATCATCAGTACGGCTGATGTCCTGATACAATTTAAGTTTATACATCACTTACACTATACACCTGCTAGATTGGTTACAATGGGACTGGGTCAGGATATTGCATGCGCTAGATGTAAAAGTATCGCTGCTGATTTCTTTCATATGTTTTGGGCATGTCCCGGACTTGCAGCCTTCTGGAAAGATGTATTTTCCTTTTTCAGCCGTAAGTTACATATACCGCTGCCGCAAACTCCAGAGGTTGGTCTCCTGGGAGTACTAAATGATAGTGTTCCTCGCACTCATGCTAGGATGTTAATACGTATTTTATTGTTTTATGCACGTAAAACCATTTTATTGCACTGGAAAGATACTGAACCCCCTTCAGCCCAAGCCTTCTTCCGTATTGTACATGGGACCCTCCCCAAATTTAAGTTGATTTACAAGAGCAGAGCATGCCCTAGGAAGTTCACCAAGATCTGGCAGCCTTGGCTGGATGTTTCAAAGGACTTCTGGGGGGAGGTCCTCTCCTCACAGTTGTCTCAGTGAGGAGGCGAGGAGATGTGTTCTTAGCAAACATTACTTGACATATATCTTAATGTGGATGGAAATCTGTATGCGTTCTGATGAGGGGTTGTTCCACAAAAAGCGCCATAATTATACTGTAATATTGGTGGTCGCGGGTGACAGATGTGTGTATGAGTGTGTGTATGAATGGTGCGAGTTGTTTCTGGTTGGGATGTTACTGTTCTGTACAGCTGTACTACTTCATGATTTTTGCTATATTCTCAATGATCAAAATACCTATGACATACATGTATGTAGAACAGTTTGTATTATTGGTCTTCTTATTATTTCATCGTTTTTTGTATTATTTTTATTGCAAAAATCCAAAATAAACACCTTTAAAAAAAAAAAGCCACCTGCTTGAGTACAGATTTAGAAAACATAGTAAAATACCTTAAAAACGATATATAATAATTATTAGTATATTACCTACTTATGGTAATTAACCCCCTTTCCACCCAGGCCAATTCTGACACTTCTCTCCTACATGTAAAAATCATCATTTTTTGCTAGAAAATTACCCAGAACCCCCAAACATTATATATATTGTTTTAGCAGACACCCTAGGGAATAAAATGGCAGTCATTGCATCTTTTTATGTTACACAGTAACAGTAAAAAAAAAAAAAAAACAGGCGATGTTACGCCGAGTAAATAGATACCTAACATGTTATGCTTTAAAATTGCGCACACTTGTGGAATAGCGCCAAACCTCAATACTTAAAAATCTCCATAGGGGACGCTTTAAAAATGTTTACAGGTTACATGTTTAGAGTTACAGAGGAGGTCTAGTGCTAGAATTATTGCTCTTGCTCTAACGTTCACAGCATATGTAACCTGTGTGTATCTGGCTCTGATACTAGAAAAGGCCTCACCAGTAGGGATGAGCCCGATGTTCGCCTTTTCGCAGAACAGCAAACATAATGCGGTGTTCGCGGCAAATTCGAAAGCCGCGGAACACAGTTAAAGTCTTTGGGACACTAACATGAAAAGCCAAAAGTGCTCATCTTAAAGGCTTATATGCAAGTTATTGTCATAAAAAGTGTTTGGGGACCCAGGGTCCTGCCTCAGGGGACATGTATCAATGCAAAAAAGTTTTAAAAACTGCCATTTTTTTCAGGAGCAGTGATTTTATTAATGCTTAAAGTGAAACAATAAAAATGAAATATTCCTTTAACCACTTCCAGACCAGCAGCTGCAGTTTTATTGTGGCAGGTTGGCTCGGCTGGGCAAATCAACACTACCTGATCAGATTCCCTACAGAACCGATCAGTCTCCAGGCCCAGGCCAATGATTTCTGGCCTGGACCTGATGATCGGTCCTGACAAATGAAATCCTCCCCTGCCTGTGTAAGTGTAAACACAGACATGGGAAGTGTTGTCATCTCCCTCTCTGGAATTCTTTTCTGTTCCAGAGAGAGGAGAGAGGACATCCAAACGTTAGTTGCACCAACACTACACTGACATAGTACACACAGGCACATATTTTACCCCCCAATCACCCACCGACCCCCCCCCCAATTAATCCCTTCACTCCCTGTCACTATGTCACCCAGTGCAGTGTTCATATTTTTCTTTGATCCCTGTACTGTGTCATTTGTGACACTAATCAGCATTAGGGTACTTAGTAGTAGCCCCAGATAGGTCTAGGGACCCCCCTAAACCACCCTAATAAAGGTTTAACCCCTTGATCACCTCTTGTCACCAGTGATCACCGTATTAGTGTCATGGGTGACGCTGGTCAGTTAGTTATTTTTTCATAGCGTCAGGGCACCCACCGTATATTACCTAATAAAAAGGTTTAACCCACGCACGCACCATACACCTCCCTTAGTAGTATAGTGTCTGAACGGATCAATATCTGATCAGATCTATACTAGCGTCCCCAGTAGTTTAGGGTTCCCAAAAATGCAGGATCAGCGGAATCAGCCAGATACCTGCTAGCACCTGCGTTTAGCCCACCGAAGTGCAGTATCATTCGATCACTGTCACTTACAAAACACTAAACACATAACTGCAGCATTCGCAGTGTCAGGCCTGATCCCTGCGAATGCTAACAGTTTTTTCGGTAACGTTTGAAGCAGTCGCTGACAGTCGGGTGCTCTTTTTTCCTGTGAGTCTCACTAGTGTACCAGTAAATTTAAAGACCCAAATGTCCAATCGAAGGTACACTAGTGAAGAGGCCTACATGTTTCTGAGCCTGACAGATGAGAGTGAAGAGGAAGTCACCCATCTGTCTGATTCAGGCTCATAACACCAACCAGTAGACAGCAGCGGCACCCTGACAGATAGCTCTGACGACTGAGTAGTGGTCCCTGCCAAGGTAAGGCGTACCCAACCCGTTCTTCTGCTGTTGTTGAGGTGCAAGAACCGCAGGGCTCTCACATGGAGCAGAGAGCCAGTACTAGTGCAGCTCATCCTTCTGGTGAACTGGCAAGCACCAGCAGCCTAGTACATCCTGGTCCTACATCCAGCACTGCAGTAACACTTGATGATGTGGCGAGTCCCATAAGTGCAGTTTAAGCTTGTGAGGTGGCTAGCACAACTAGTGTCCCGCAGGCCCCAAGAAGAAAGGCAGGCCCATCGAGCCCATAGTGCCCTTCCTGCTGCATTTGCCAATCCAAATTTGGAGCCCACCACTTCTGCAGCACCCGTACTTCCGCCATTCACTTCACTGAATTCAGGTGGAAACAGTTGATCTTACGTCACTTGATTTTTATTCACTATTTTTGACGGAGGATCTCTATAAATCTGTTGTGGACCAAAGCAATTTGTATGGTGGTCAATTCATTACCACTAATCCCCAGTTGCCCCTTGGTAGAGATATGAAACCTAAAACGGTCTCCAAATTTAAGACCTTCCTGGGCCTATCCCTCCTCATGGGCATAGTTAAAAAAAAGTGAATTGCGGTCATATTGGTCCACTGACCCAATTCACCATATGCCCCTGTTCTCTGCCTCCATGGCCAGGACACGATACGAGCAGATCTTGCAGTTTATGCATTTCAATGACAATGAACTCTGTCATCCTCAGGGTGATACTGTCGGCTCCACAAAATTCGGCCCCTCATGAACCACTTCAACCAGTAGTTTGCAGCCTTGTTTACTCCCGATCAAGTTGTCTGTGTTGATTAGTCCCTGATTACGTTTTCTGGCCGCTTGTCTATCAAACAGTATCTTCCCAGCAAGCGGATATGGGGTCAAGATGTATAAGCTCTGTGACAGGGCAACAGGCTATACATATAGTTTTATGGTTTATGAGGGAAAAGATAGTCACATGGAGCCAGAGAACTGCCCAGACTACATAGGGAGAGCTGGTAAGATTGTGTGGGACTTGGTGTCACCCTTATTCGGAAAGGGGTATTATTACACAAGCTTGCCTCTTTTTAGTCACCTATTTGATTGTGGAGTTGGCACATGTGGCACCGTGTGATCTAATCGCCGGGCTTCCCCCAACGACTTGTAGAATATGGACTTAGACGGGGGAGAGAGCCTGCTTAAAAAGTAATAATTTGTTAGCAGTGAAGTGGAGGGATAAATGTAATGTTTTCATTCTGTCCTCCCTTCACGCAGATACGACTGTCCAAATTTCTACAGCGACTGGTGTTGTGGAGAAACCCCTCTCTGTCCATGAATACAACCTTAACATGGGAGGAATCTACCTCAACGACCAATTGTTGGAGCCGTACCTAATTGCCCGTAAGGCCAGACTCTGGTATAAAAAAGTTTCTGTATATTTATTCCAATTGGCTTTGCTGAATGCTTTTGTGCTATACAAAGCTTCAGGAGGAACTGAATCAATGCAAAAAACAAAAAATAAAGTAATTTTTCTGCAACTTGTGGCAAAATATAAAATATTCCATGGACTCAACATGCCTCTCAGGAAATAGCTTGGAGTGTCTACTTTCCAAAATGGGGTCATTTGGGGGGGCGGGGGTTGTGCTATCTTGCATTTTTAAGGCCTTCAAAACTGTTATAAGTAGTGAGGAGTGAAATCGAAAATGTAGGTCCTTAGAATGCCTGAAGGCGGTGATTGGTTTTTGGGGTCCTGTACGCGGCTAGGCTAGACAAAAAGTATTACACATGTGGTATCCCCATACTCAGGAGAAGCAGCAGAATGCATTTTGGGGTGTAATTCCACATATGACCATGGCATGTGTGAGCAATATATCATTTAGTGACAACTTTGTGTAATTTATTTTTTTTTGTCATTTTTCAATCACTTGTGACAAAAAAACTTAAATCATCAATGGGCTCAACATGCCTCTCAGCAATTGCCTTGGGGTGTCTACTTTCCAAAATGGGGTAATTTGTGGGGGTTTTGTACTGCCCTGCCATTTTAGCACCTCAAGAAATGAGATAGGCAGTCATTTCTCTAGTTGCGTAAATTCCAGAAAATGTACCCTAGTTTGTAGACGCTATAACTTTTGCACAAACCAATAAATATACGGTTATTGACATTTTTTTACCAAAGACATGTGGCTGAATACATTTTGGCCTAAAAGTATGACTAAAATTGAGTTTATTGGATTTTTTTTTAGAACAAAACGTAGAAAATATATATTTTTTCAAAATTTTCAGTCTTTTTCCGTTTATATCACAAAAAATAAAAATTGCAGAGGCAATCAAATACCATCAAAAGAAAGCTCTATTTATGGGAAAAAAAGGACGCAAATTTTGTTTGGGTACAGCATTGCATTACCGCGTAATTACCAGTTAAATCAGCACAGTGCCAAATTGTAAAAGTGCTCTGGTCATTGAGCAGCCAAATCTTCCGGGTCTGAAGTGGTTAAATATGAAGAGGCGTCAGAGGGGGGCGGGGTCACACATTTACATCACCAGGTGGCTCTGCCCTCTGCTATATAACAGCTGTCATCAAGAAGAAGCGTCATTCGGCAGGAGCCTCCCATGTAGGCAGAGCTGTTGCATTTTTTTTTCTTTTTTCAGTTCGTCGGGCAGCGTGAGATGGATTTACATTATGGGACATTTTTATTTTTTAATAAAGGACTTGTCCCAAAGTGTCTCTTGTCATTTTTACTATTTTTGACACTTTTTTTTGTGAATTAGTAGGGGTACAATGTACTGGTTACCAATTCACATGGGGGAGCGGGATCTGGGGATCCCCTTGTTAAGCCCCCCCCACAGACCCCCACAACCACCGAGCAAGGATTGCGGGGATGAGGCCCTTGTCCCTATCAGCATGGGGACAAGGTGCTTTGGTGGGGACTCCAAAGCACCCTCCCATGTTGAGTGCATGTCGCCTGGCATGGTTCAGGAGGGGGGCTCTTTCTCGTCCCCCCTCTTTTCCTGTTGCCTACCAGGTTGCGTGCTTGGATAAGGGTCTGGTATAGATTTTGGGGGGACCGCTACGCCATTTTTTTTAAATTTGGCACAGGGTTCCCCTTAATATCCATACCAGATCTGAAAGGATGGATTTTGGAGGGACCCCTACGCAATTTTTTTTTTCAAATTTTGGTTCAGGGTTACTCTTAATATTCATACCAGGCCCAAAGGGCCTGGTAACGGACTGGGGGGTAACCCATGCCATTTTTTTTCAATGAGTTATATCTATATTGCCGAGACCCGACAATTCATTACAGTCGCGACCAGTTTTAAATGACTTTTTTTCCTTTAGAAATGTAATTTTGCTGTGGTATTGTTCTAAACACAGGAAAACTGTGCTCCTTTACAGGTATACAGGCATAGACAGGCATAGAGGCATAGACGTCCCCCAGGAGCGATATTTAAAGTAATATTTAATTTTTTTTGTTTCACTTTAAGCATTATTAAAATCGCTGCTCCCGAAAAAACAGCCGTTTTTTTTTGCATTGATACATGTCCCCTGGGGCAGGACCTGGGTCCCCAAACACTTTTTATGGCAATAACTTGCATATAAGCCTTTAAAATTAGCACTTTTGATTTTTCATGTTCGTGTCCCATAGACTTTAATGGTGTTCATGTGTTCGTCCAAATTTTTTTCCTGTTCGCAAGTTCTGGTGCGAACCGAACCGGGGGGTGTTCGGCTCATCCTTACTCACCAGCCACTGACCTCAACGCACATCCCTGCTAAGACTTCTGTGCAAACTTCAGGATTTACAGCGTTGTGTAATCTGTGGGAACATTTTAAGCCAGAAAGTAGTTGCTTTCCTTGGATAGTGACAAAAACTATATTAACCTTCTGAGGAGAAAGGAAGATGAACAAGATGTCTTGGATAAGTACTGAATGCTTGTAACACTTGTACATTACATAGCATGCATGTATGTATTTAACAAAAAAATACCTCTGAAGTTAAGGCCACTCTAATACATATAATAGAAATTGGCTGCCCTTTTCCTGGAGAAGAGCTGCTGCAAAGCATCTTGGCTCTTCAGTTTGTTTCTGTGCATTGGTGTTACTCCCAAAGACACAGACACAGTTGAGTCACCTTGTACATCAAAGAGATTTGAGTTATTTGTAGCACAATGTCACCACAACGTCTGACCCAACATCAGTCTTTATTTGTGGATCGCTTATCATATTTTCAGCCAGTAAAATATGGCAGCTCTCAAAAGCTTAAAGTGGACCTTCAGTAATTTTTTCAACGTTCCATCTATTAAATCTTCTGCCCTTGTTGTTTTTAACTTTGGATAGTAAAACATTTTTTTTCTAACAGTAAATACCTTATACAGCCCTCTGCCTCTTTCCTGTCTGGTGAAAAGCCTGGACTTATGACATCATGCACAGCTCTCTCTCTCTCACTCTCATGAGAGTTTGCCAGGAAGGTAAGGGGGGGTGGGTCATAAGAAGGCCAATGCAAGCTGCAGAGCTGGAGTTGTGCCTCTGTGTGTCTGTGTAAATCCAGGAAGTGAACAGGCAGCAGCTTCAGCTGCCCACATTTAAAATGGTTGCAGCCAGACTCAGAGGAGGGAGATTTCCGCAGCATATTTTGCAAGTACAGAATCACAGTATATATGAAATAATATGAAAAGTGGTTGGAGGGAAACTTTATAATGGCAAAGATGTTTTTATTACAAATTATGTGAGCAGACTGCAGTTCCTCTTTAACTTTAACCTGCTATTAATTTGATGAGGCTAAGGTTACTTACTGCCCAATTTTTTTTTCTTTTACAAAAGCAAATATTTACTTTAGGTTGGTCACTATTGAGGAGGGTCATTTCTATTTCACATTAGGATGGACCTATACTCCGGTATTTACATAAAGTATTTTTTAAAAGTCTTTACAGGGTAGATAAATAAAAAGTAATAGGATGAACATTTTTTGTACAAAATGAAAGCTGAGGTTGTGTTAAATAGATACCAAATATGGCAAATATTAACACACCCACAAAATTGTGAGAAATGATGGCACCCAATATCATCAAGAGGTGACACTTGAAACACCTTTACAGCTCATCAGTTTACAGTTAGCAATAAATGAGGCATCTGGAATTATTTATCACACTCTGGCATGTTTGTTGATACCCAGTATGCGTTTTACAATCCTTCATATGTGTTTGTGCGAGGAGACAGGGTGCTTTTCCAATTTTTTTTTTTTATATTTATTATATTATATTTACATTTTTTTGCATTTTTTAGCATTTTTTTTAACTTTATTGCTATCACAAAAGGGTTAACAATCCCCCTCTGTGATAACACTAGGCAGGTGAAAGGTACTTTTGTGGAGATATCAGGGATCTATTAGACCCCCAATGTCTCTCGTGCCCTTTGCTACAGCTGATCAAGCACAGACTGTGTTCAATCAGCTGTTTACTCAACTTTGCAGCTGGGGGTTTAAAGAGGAACTTCAGCTTACCCTCCTTCCTTTTTTTTCTATACCCTTGCTTACCTGGTGGTTTTATGCACAGTATGGATACTCACCAAGCCACTGGATCCAGCTGTGACCAGACTAAGCCCGGTCTCACACCGCCATCTTACCTGTGACGTCATTGAGAGGACTGCCGGATCTTCTGGGTTCAGCCTTGGGATGATGCGCCGCTAGGCCCGCCCCCTCCTTCTAGCTGAATGGAAGACTCAAGGCCTCCTGGGATATGTGACGTGCATATTGTATATCCCAGGTGGCCCAGCGAGCGCTATGCACGTCATTCATCTAGACGAATGAGGTGCACAGAGGGGCGGGCCGCACATTTATGAAGAAAAAAAAGGAAGGAAAAAACGAAAAAAAAAAAACCATTGCCCTGTTTGTGTAGAGTTGGGGAGGAGAGGTTGAGAGGGGGAAACTACCCAAGGAGGGTGAAGATCCACTGTAACAACTCGAAACCTGCAAAAACATTATGAAGAGAACATTAGGCAATGGATGTTCCTTAATGTTCTCCTGTTGATTATCTTAAGATTTGCTGTGTTCCAAGGCACCCAGGAGCAGCGGGGGAGCCCAGGAATCACAGAGGATGGGGGTCCCAGAATCCGTTAAAAGTAATCCAATTGCTATACAGCTACCCAGATCAATCTTGATATCATGCCCTCAGTCTGCTGATAAAAACAGAAATAAATGCATGGCTGCTTGGTTTTAACACCAGGATGTATGAGATATGTCCAGGGTCTTGAAAGGATAAATTTAACTTGGCTGAATTTTAAATTGCTATCTAGTACCTGCCTTGGCTGTATCTCAACCAACAATGCAATTTATGAAGAAATTTCTAGATTTATACATAAAAACAAAACTGGGTGCTGGGCCTGGGTGACTATGCTGTCCTTTATTATAAACAGATGTTATTACAGATTTAGCAAAGCATTTACCCTTGAAGAGCGAGCGTGGTCTCGCGAAACGTCGTCAAGTACTATTCATGCATGCACATTTCTCTGATGTTTGTATATTGGTATACATTGTTTTACCATGTATGTGGATTGTCTCATGTTCACATTGTATGCATATTTTATCGCCCTGTATTTATTGCTGTTATGTTTCAGATGCGCAACAATTGTAATAAATCTACATTTTTTTTACTTCCATGACATATTTTTTGACTAACAATATTCACCTCACTCAAATTCCCTTGGCGAACCCCATGTATATATTTATTATAAACAGGTTCAAGTTCTTTTGATACCCCATCTGAAATTTCTATTTGCCCACATTCTACTGGGAAACGCGTACCCCAAAAATTACTAAATGCTTATGTAACGGTCATCCAATGTCAAACAGGGGTCCTCACAACCTAAACAAACCTATAGATTGATATCCTTTTGAATATTATTTTTAAGCTCTTTACATCTATTCTAGCTACACTGTTTCACACATTTACATCCACCTTTACATACTTTAAAGACCAAGTGGGATTTATCCTTTTCTGCCAAGCCTTAGATAATATCAGGAAAATACTTGGTCTGAACATTATGTTAGCAGCACCAATACGCCCTTTCACTTTTAACATTAGATATTGAAAACACTTAGTGCCCTCTCTGACCTTGCCTTTTTACAACTCTTCAAAGATTTGGTATTCGAAGGAAATTTACCAAAGCCCTTCAATTCTTGTATTCATTCTCCCCAGCATATTTTAAATTATCAGCATCAGAACCATTTTCTATAAGCATTTCACAGGGCACAAGGCAAGAATGCCTCTTATCTACTGACCTTTTTACAATTGCAGTTGAGACCCTTGTGTTTCGGATATGGAACAATCCAAATACTACAGGACTCAAGGTGGCAGATTATATTATATAAAATAAATCTGTTCACAGATGACCATATACTGTGTAACCCTTACCAATCTACATGTAATCATCCATATTCTCTTATGCCCTGTACACACGGTCGGATTTTGCAACGGAAAAAGTGCGATCGGATTGTGTTGTCGGAAATTCCAATTGTGTGTGGGCTCCATCTGACTTTTTCAGTTGGAATTTCCGACACACAAAGTTTGAGAGCACGACATAAAATTTTCCGACAACAAAATCTGATCGGTTAAATTCTGATTGTGTGTACACAAATCCGACGCACAAAGTGCCACGCATGCTCAGAATAAATTAAGAGATGAAAGCTATTGGCTACTGCCCCGTTTATAGTCCCGATGTACGTGTTTTACATCACCGCATTCAGAACGATCGGATTTTCCGACAACTTTGTGTGATCGTGTGTATGCAAGACAAGTTTGAGCCAACATCCATCGGAAAAAATCCATGAATTTTGTTGTCGGAATGTCCGATCAATGTCTGATCGTGTGTACAGGGCATTATAGGTACAGTATTAAGTAACTTCTATGACATAATGTTTGTAATATGTCTTCTTTTCTGTGGGCTTTGTTAGCCAGTAATTTTAATTTCAAATTACAACCACATTGTCTTTCCTGTCTTAAGATCAGACTTGCTAATAATCTTCATTTTTGTTGTAAAGACAGAATTATGTACTCTAGTAGGAAAAGCTTTTCTCCGATCTGGAGACTTGGCCCACCCTCTAAAATTTTCAATGTAGGGTCCTTCCAATTCTAAATCACTGACTATAAAATACTAAAAGACAATAAATTTACTTAAAGTGATATTTACGATGTCATGTTTTTTGTTAAAATAAAAAGGATGTTATACTTGCCTGCTCTGTGCAATGGTATTGCACAGAGTTGTCCCCTACCTTGCCTTTGGCAGTTCCCTGTCGGCACTGTCTGTTCCTCCAAGTGCCTGGTGCCTCTTTAGCACGCTGGGTGCTATGGAGGCACCTGTGCAGTCCCAAGTCCAAGGCTGTGTGCATTCATAGACACACATCTCTGTTAAGCCACACTCATGCTCTCAGGAGTTTGACTGACAGCAGCAGGGGTCTATGGCTCCCATTATTTTCAATGTCTCCTGTGAGACCAGGAAGTGAGAGGAGTGGTGCTGCAGCTGAGTGTTGCAGCGCTGTACCGGTGAGAAGTAAGTGTTTAGGGATGGGGGTGGATAAAACAGGTAGTGGGGAGTTATCTACCTTAATGCAGGGAATGCATTAAGGTAAAAAATGTTTTGACTTTAGAACCACTGTATTTTGACAGAGAAGAAGGAAAGAGATTCCTGAAATGGGTGGCATTGTTTCATTGGAGCCCTTGGACAGGGTGGGGGGGTTGGTACTTTCCATAAAATCATCCTGTAAATGCTGCAAAGAAGATGAAATTATCCAAATATGCCCAGAAAATGCTGAATGTGAATTACCCACTTTGGGAAATTGTAGAGTCAGACCTCATGCATTTGTATGCCTTTATTTTCTGATATGCACTGTTAACCCTTGACTACCTAGATATAAGGAGCTAGGAGAGATCCATAGTTTCACATCTCACAGTAATACTCTAGAATGTACTGTGATAAATGGGAGGATTTAGTAAAGGAATTGGGAATCTTCAACCAATGGGGCTGATTTATTAAAATTAAGCACTGCAAGGGAAGTTGCACTTTGCAAGGACATTTTCCCCAGAGCTTAGTAATTTTACTGAAATTTCACTTTGCAAGGAGCACCCAACCATGTGCAAGAAAAATTAAAAAACAGCTTTTTTTGCTTGCACATGACTAAATGATGGAAGCCAGCAGAGTGTCATCCCGATCACTAAGTTCTGGGGAAACTTCCCTTCCTATCTGCCTAAATGCGCACAAGCGCATCCCCCTTATCCATGCATCTAGCCTCTATGCAGGACACTGGACGAATGGATTCTAAGAGGGGTGGGGGTGTTTGAAGCATCTAATTGGAGCCAGAGCCTCTAATAGGCTTCAAAATAAGGTGGGCTCAGGGTGCAGAGAATACAAACGAGCCCACCCAGGTGTGGTACAATAGCGAATGAATATTCGCAAGTTGTAACACTGAACCTCCACCTGGCCAATTAGGAAGTGGGTCTTGAGACCCATCACCCGATTGGTTGAAAGGACAGGCGATCCTATTGGATCACGCTGTACGGGGGAAGCCACTGTGATGGAGAAGAGGATACAGGAGCTGCTGCCAGTTTCCCAATTCATGCCACCAACCACCACCTAGATGGGGTAAGTGCCAGACTGACTAGCAGACAGCGAGCAGGCGGGGGAGTTGCTGCTGGCTGGCCGGGGGGAGTGGTTGTTTGTTGCCCCCCAGAAAAAACACCAGTCACCACTGGTCTTTAGTAAATAAACCCCCACAATAAAAAAAATGACTTTTCTACACTACTGCAGCATTACAGGGCTCAGATATTATGAAGCTAAAGCAATAAACTAAAGAAAATAATCAGCTTAATTGCCCTGACCATAGACAAAAACTTTAATATTGTGCTAATTTTCTTTTCTCTACTTATAATACAATCATTTTAATGTCCCTATCCTTTTTTATTTTACTCTATATAATGGCAGTTACTTTTCCACCCTCTTACATTTTTTGAAAGTCTTCTAGTGAAATGTTTGACAAATAAATCTGTAGACGTTCACTCTCTACTTCAAAACATCTAAACAATTTAGATTTAAACATATTTAAAAATAAATGTTTATTCATTACTATACAAATGTTTGAAATATTAATAAATATATGTCACACCACTACAAATAAAATAATCACCAAACTATAATAAATTAAGGAGATTTTTTGAATTTACAGAACAAACAAGATTTCTCAATAAATTAGCATTATATTGTCTAATGAAAGGGAATGCATAATACACAGTATCAGTGCACAACACAAAGTTTGTATGCCTGGAAAATACTAATAAAATCAGACAACTATTGGGTTTGCAACAAATTAGATTATAGCTGGCCTTGTATTGATTCTGTTTGTTCCTGGTCTGTTGATCTGCCTTGGAGCATTTTGTTTGGCTAGTTGTTTCATCCTTTTTTTGCTGACTTTGTGAGCGTAATTCTTTAAATCTTCACCACAATGTGCAATTTCTTTCTCCATTTTCACCTGTGACTGGCAGCACGTTGCACAAATATTGCCTTTCATTCTCCTACACAGCACAAACAGAATTGATTTTATATAAACCTTTCCACTAATCTAATAAACCATCATAAAGATGATTACAAATCATGTTGATGCAGCATTTTACATATGTACCTTGGAAAATGATGTGCTATATGAGGGCATTTATTGATGGGTTGCATTACAAATAGATTCAAGTTTTGAAAGTCTCCAGTTTGCAGTTTTGCAGACCGGATTCATTTGTACATTTATTTTTAGCCGCTTTAGTTCTCTTTTTTTTTTTTGACCCACCTTTATCCGATCATTTCTTAGTTATGTGCACTGAATCCAAGCTGCCAAGATATATGTGAAATCATAAAAGACACGTGTACTTATGAACACAAAATAGAAAGAAAACTGCAAAAGGATTTCAAAGAGATTTTATTTATAAAAATAAAAACATTTTTATTTAGCATTTTAACAACAACAGAAACAATCCCTAGAACCCAAATCCCATTATTTAAAAGACTATTAGTTTAGCAAAGTGAATGTTAATTTAGCACATGCTACATGAGCATTCACTGTGCAAAGTGAATTTACAGTGCTGTGATAAGGTATTTGCCTCCTTCCTGATTTTTATTTTGTTTTTTTTGCATATTTCTCACACTTAAAGGTTCAGCTCATCAATCAAATTTAAATATTACACAAAGATAACCCGAGTAAATCCAAGATTCAGTTTTTAAATTATTATTTCATTTATTAAGGGAAAAAAGCTGTTCAAACCTTCCTGGCCCTATGTGAAAAAGTAATTGCCCCCTCCCATGCTGAATCATAAATGAACTGTGATTGACCACAATTGTCTGGAAAGCTGAGTTAAATTTCACTTGCCACACCCAGGCCTTATTACTGCCAGACCCGTTGAATCAAGAAATCACGTAAATAGAAGCTGTCTGACAAAGTGAAGCACGCTAACAGATCACAAAAAGCCACACATCATGCCACAATCTAAAAAAATTCAAGAACAGATTAGAAACAAACATGTATCGGTCTAGGAAGGGTTTCAAATCCATTTATAAGGCTTTGGAACTCCAGTGAACCACGGGGAAAGCCATTATCCACAAATGGAGATAACTTAGAACAGTGGTGAACCTTCCCAGGAGTGGCCGGCCTACAAAAATTACTCCAAGAGCATGACAACGACTCATCCAGGAGGTCATAAAAGAACCCAGAGAAACATCTAGAACTACAGGCCTCACTTGCCTTAGGTAAAATCGGTGTTAATGATTCAACAATAAGAAAGAGACTGGGCAAAAATAGCATCCATGGGAGAGTTCCAAGGCCAAAGTCACTGCTGACCAAATAGAACACAAAGGCTCATCTCACATTTACCAAAAAACATCTTGATTATCCCCAAGACTTTTAGGCAAATATTCTGTGGACTGATGAGACAAAAATGTAACTTTTTGGAAGGTGTGCGTCCCGTTACATCTGGCATAAAACTAATACAGCATTTCCTAATAAGAACATCATACCAACAGTCAGATATGGTGGTGGTAGCGTTATGGCCTGGGGCTGCTTTGCAGCTTCTGGACCTGGACAACTTACCATAATTGATGGAACCACGAATTCTGAGCTCTACCAGAAAATCCTAAGGGAGAATGTCAGTCATCAGCCATCAGTTTGTGACCCCAAGCTCAAGTGCACTTGGGTTATGCAGCAGGACAATGATGTGAAACACAACAGCAAGTCCACCTCCAAATGGTTCAAACAAAGCACAATTTAGGTTTTGGAGTGGCCTAGTCAAAGCCCGGACTGAAATCCAATTAAGATGCTGTATCATGACCTTACACAGGCTGTTCATGCTGGAAAACCCTCCAATGTGGCTGAATTAAAACAATTCTGGACAGAAGAGTGGGCCAAAATTGCTCCACAGAAATGTGAAAGACTCATTGCCAGTTATTGCAAATGCTTGATTGCAGTTGTTGCCGCCAAAGGTGTCACAACCAGTTATTAGGTTTAGGGGGCAATTACTTTTTCACATAAAGCCAGGCGGGTTTGGACAGCTTTTTTTTTTGCATTAATAAATGAAACCACCATTTAAAAACTGCATTTTGTATTTACTCGGGTTATCTTTGCGTAATAATAAAATTTGTTTGATGATCAGTGTCATTTAAATGTATAAACGTCACTGGCAGGGAAGGGGTTAACACTAGGGGGTGATCAAGGGGTTAAGTGTTCCCTGGGGAGGTGTTTCCAACTGTGGCGGGAGTGGATTGCCTGTGAGTACAGAGAAATTGCTGTTCCTGATCACTTGGAACAGTAGATCTCTCTCTACTTCCCAGAGAGAACGGGGATCTGTCTATTTACATTGACAGATCCCCATTCTGGCTCTCTGAGGAGCAATCGCGGGTCGCCTGGCGGACATTGTGGCCGCCGGCCATGCACACCGGCTCCGTCATCACGTCCCCTATAGCCCTTAAAGCAGCCAACATACAGCTACGGCGATTCACACAGGGGAGCCAACCTGCCGCCGTATAATGATGGCAGTTAGTCAGCAAGTAGTTAAAACAATATTTAAACATCAAGCTGAATCTCTGAATGCTCTATTCAGATATTAAAGAACTTTGCCTCTGTAGGGAGCTGCTAAACTCTTTCCCACTGCTGTATTATTGTGGCAGTGAGTGATGTAAACATATTCTTTAAAGGTTAGAATTGCAACAGTAGATGCTGTGAATGATGTTTGTTTCTGTGAAACATGGGGTGGCAGCCTAAAAGGATTAAAGCCAACAAACATTTGTAAAGACCATCTGAGGACATTCATTCAAGAAAATATAGACAGACTTTATGAAACAGTATTCCAAGATAGTCACTTAACTGCAAAGCAGATTATTGAGACACTGGGCTTGTCAAAAACAACAGTTAATAGTAATCTGATCATCTGGAAATAACAAAGGTTGCATGTACCAGCAACAGGAATACCACACACTGAGATGCAAAATAATATTCTCTCTTTAATAAAATTGTCAGCAGCAACATCTACTAATAACAAAGGTTGCTTCTTGTAGAATCTAAAAATTCTTCACACATAAGAAAAGCTAATGAAATAAAAGATTACAAAGGTCAAAATTGTACTATTAAAAAAAAAAAAAAAAATCCACAATGATTTTAGAAAAGCATGAAGCATAGATTATGTATATCAATTTATGCAAGAGTCACAACAGCTATTAAAAAAACGAAAGCATCCAGATAGCAGTATATCTATATCTATTAGATATCTATCTATTTTGCTAGAAAATTTCTAGGGACAGCTATTGGGATGTGGAAGTGGTGATATTGGATTCCCTTGCAAGGGTCAAACCACCACTGGAGCTTGTTATGCTAGCCAATGAGGCTTGTATGGAAAGGTTAATAGCAGTTGAAAGTTGAACCAAGTGGGATTGCTTCACCAATATAACACGCCAAGTTAGGCATCAGCAGTTGCTATGTCTACCTCCATAAGTGTGTGTTTGAGCTGCTTCAGAACCTTTCCTACTCGCCTAATCTTCCTCAACTAGATGACAAACTTTTTCATTTCTAAAAAAGAAATTCTTCTGCTGTGATAGAAAAAGATTCTGTATATCCATTTTGAAATCCATTGTAAATAGAAGAAAAAATAAAGGCTGCACACCAACAGAAACGATCCAACGTGATTTATTCCAGATTACAGTAAGTCAAATGACAGCCACCAAGACATTGACCCAGGACCCAGGAGGTGACACGTTTCACACTAAACACAGTGCTTCTTCAAACAGGTCACGTTGGATCATTTCTGTTGGTGTGCAGCCTTTCTTTGGTCTTCATTGATCATCAGTGGCAAGCGGTGACTTGCACCCAACACCCAACACTTTGGGATTGCAGTGATTGCTCACCTGGAGCGGCACTATCTTCTTTTGAAATTGTAAATAGCTTTATATGGAATGAATAAGAGCCTCCTAGCACTACTGACAAAAGTGCATAAGCCTTGAGGGTGACAATGGAGAATAAACACTACACCAAATTTTTCCAGGAGCATCCCTTCATAATAATGTGGAAAATACCTAAACATTGTTGATCTTGCACTGAGATTATGTTGTATGACTAATTTAGATGTAACTGACAGGATCTTTCATTTTTGACTTTGACAGACTTTACAAAAAAAAGTTACAGGTATTCTGTCTGTTAACAGGTAACCCGAGTTATTTCAGAAAACGAATAATATGGTCTTTACAAAGGGCCATAGTTATAGACACAATGGGGTTGATTTATTAAAGTCATACAGGCTGTTCATGCACTCTCCAATAGGACTTACCCTCATCTTAGTGAATGTAGAACAGTTGTGCTGATTACCATCATCCAATCATGTGCAAGCAAAAATAAAGCTTTTTTTTAATTCTCCTTGCACGTGAGTGGATATTCTTTTCAGAGTGAATGTCCACCACATTAACTAAGCTAACTAAAAATTTCCCTTGGAAAGTGAACAGTTGATTTACCTTTAGTAAATCAAACAAAATGACATCTCTTTTTTGTAAATAATTAATTGGATAAAAGGCAGGAGAAAGAATCAGAGAATGGAAGGTATTATAGTTAAAAAGCTTATTATGACATTCCAAAATAGCCTCCTAACTTTACAAACCCCCCATAATTGTGTACTATAATTATACATAGACATGTGCAATTTGTTTTGGTCTGAATATAAATTTGGACAACTTTTTGGTTATTCAGAGATTTGGATGTGTCCGAATCTCCAAAAAAAATAGTAACAAATTTTGTTGAAATTAGTTTAATTTTCTTTCATATATTTGTTTTCTATTAAATTCCAAATTTTCCGAACAATTCAAATTCTGTGTGAAGAAAGGAGTGGACCAGGAAGCCAGCTGCTGTGTCCCTACAACCGATGACTGATCAGCTGTCACCGGGCTTCCCCACTGACAGCTGAAATGTAGTAAACAATAAAATGCTGCCAATAGAAAATTCTGGAAAAAAACAGCGTGGGTTCCCCCTCAATCCATACCAGGCCCTTCAGGTCTGGTAAGGATTTTAGGGGAACCCCACGCCTACATTGGGGCAGAGCCCCCCTGCCCCAAAGCACCCCCTCATGTTGAGGGCATGTGGCCTGGTATAGTTCAGGAGGGGGGCGCTCACTCATCCCCTCCCTTTTCCGGCCTGCCGGGCTGTATGCTTGGATAAGGGTCTGGTATGGATTTGGGGGGGGGGGGCACACCGTTTTTTTTTTATTTTGGCATAGGGTTCCCCTTAAAATCCCTACCAGACCCAAAGGTTTTCTATTGCCGACATTCGTTTACATTTCAGCTCTCAGCAGGGAAGCCTACTGACAGCTGATGAGTCATCGGTTGTTAAGGACGCAGCAGCCGGCTTCCCGGCCTGCACCTTAACAACCAGCTATTCTTCACAAAGAATCATTTGCCGACCATTCTGAATGTGAATCGCTACGAAAATTTATAATGCGTTAGAAAATTAATAAACAAAACAAAATTTAACGAAACGAAACAAATTACAAAATGATTCAACTAAATGTAATTAGTAACATAACCATAATTCATAACCACATGTCAAGCTGAATTGGAAGAGCTTATTTTCTCATTCAACACCGTGTTAGAGCTGTTGGGTACACATGCACATGTAATTGTGTGGGTTGGCATCAAAGATCCCTTAGCACCAACTGTTTAATGTCTCTCTTTTACTTTATGGCCTGCCAAGACAATGACCAGTTTAAGGCTGTGTCTACAAGCTAAAGACATGGACCAACCAGACAACTAGAAGTCACGTGTAATACATTAATATCTAGGAGTTATAACATCCATGTAGTTATTTAGGTCCTGCTTTTATGGCACTGTGTTTACCTAGTCTAAAAACAACTTAATTTTGCAGCATGTCATGTTTATTATTCTCTATACAGATATTGTACATAGGCAGGTTCTGCATTCTCATTTCTCAAGGCTGTTTTAATATTCACAATTAATCAATCAAATATTCCATTACTCTGATAATCGGCATTGCTGGGTCCCGATCTATAGTTATATCTCAAGCGAGACTTGGAAATTGATTCTCAATGAACTTCTAATTGACTGTGCACTGATAAAAGGATTCAGTTAGAGCAACTCACATTTATCTATAGCTGTGAAGTCTTGGGCTTCCCAAGAGGTAAGTGATTTATAATGCCTATATAATTTCAGAAGGATATTTTAATGTCCCTTCGGAAATGCGAAATAAAGTGCAATGGCAGCTGATGCATGAACTCATGAACCTGTACACATGGGCTTTAAATAGAAGTGCTCTGCATTACACCAAGAGCCTACAAGCATAAGGAAGGTAGTGTTCTGAGTAGAATAGCTTGGTACCCACAGACTGGTGAGCAAAGGCTTTGTTTGATTTTTTTACTTTAATATATTTAAATGTATATGACAAGCAGTACTTATGCTACAATTAACACTGCAACTTCCAGAAAATTAATTAATGAATCCATACTTAAGCCCAAGCAGATAAGAGGCACCAAACATAACTTAGTAGAGAGACCTCCACTACATACATTTAGAACGCTCAGTTATAAAAATAAATTGTGAAAGTATCTTAAAATCATCCTCTCATATAACAAATAAGGTCACAAGATACTGCTGGTCTGCTTCTTTTTCACAGTATACAGTCTTCGAGGAAGGATTGCTGCATGTGATAAAGTTCCATGACATTCAGGGGCTACATGCTGTGCAAAACACTGAATAGTGTAGTAACACTAGTACTTCGCTACCAATCAGCCTTTGACTGATGAGCGAGGTGGGGAGCCATAACGGCATCTGAAGTGGCAGAGCTCCATGTATTGCAGAGATGTACTGAAAATTGTTTTTCTACTTTGCTGGGAAATACACTTAAAGCATCCAGTGCTCTAAATATCACCTGTATATATCGAAGTGGCTTGGCAGCTTATTTTGCAGTAGTTCTCCATTTTTGGCTGGACTAGGAATGTTAATTTAACATTAACATGGGCAATGCACTGAGAATCCTAAAAGTTGTAGTTTGAGATGGCAGCCATATAGTGGGACGAATGGACTCCTTACAATACAAATCTCAATAGGCACACTACAGTAGGAGGAGTGGAGAGACAATTTTTAATTAAACTGCCCAGAAAAGCTCTTCCTCTTGGCACTGAGAGAGAGCACCTCTGTCTAGATATTCGTCTACCAGTGGGAGACCATACCAAAAGAGATCCAAACCTGAGACTGGGAGTGAGGACACCCAGGGGCAGTGCAGCACTGCCCACCTCACAACTCCAGCACCACTGCAGCAGGGAGACTGGAGAGCCCACTCACCCTCTGCTTCCCACTGCTGATAACTGAAGGATTTTGGGAAGAGACCGAGGGGGTTCCCATTTTACAGAGAGAGGTCACTGCAGCATCCAGGAGACTGGTGAGAGGGATATTCACCCATTGCTGAAACTAGCAGCAGGGACTGAGCCACTGATAGCAGGGCACCAAGTGTACCTAATCCCTTCTGCACCCATACTCCCCTTTTCCAAACCCTGGCTGCACCTATACCAACCCTATACCACATTATACTAAACCTTTTCCTTTATTTGAACCACATCTACCTTGCACCTGTGCGAAGACTATACCATCTATACTGTACCTATACTGAGCGTCATTAGGAGCAAAGACCCTCTTAAAGGGCCCCACTGATAGCTGGCAGAAGAACATCTCAAATGGCTTCCCCTCCCATATTAATAATTCTGGATGCCCCCTTGTTCCCCTGCCCCTTCCAGTATGATCCTCCTTTTCCTTTGGACAGTGCATACCCAGTCGGTTTAGGACTAGCCTTGCAGCCATAAATGCGCTCTGGCAGTATATTTCCAGCACTCAGTAGATTAAGATTTACTACTGCTCACTGCTGCACTTGAGATGGCCTAGCTACTGTTTATGCTGATCTGGACAACTTTGTATGCTAAATCCTGTTATTACCATTGTTAATCCATTTTATGCTTTACTAGTTACCAACCATATTGGGTGACAATATATTATCTAATCGTTTTCTTCAAAAACTGAGTTTTTAGTTGCACACCTTTTGCAAATTTAGGTAGATGTGTCAAGGCGCCTCTGAATAATGCGGTCCTATCGCTAGTCTATGAGAGTCTCCATTTATATATAGCAATGGATAAATAAGGGTAGGTATGCCTGGAAGGAGCCATTTTTTTCTTAAAGGTGCACACCAGAAGCGAAGCAGAGTATAATGAAAGCTAAAAGCATCTAACATGTCCCTGGAAAATATTTAGCAAGCTAAACAAAAGCTTACAACCACCCACATTTTTATTTGGTTTTAGAGCAAGCTGCATATAGAAGCACAATGCAGCATCCTGTTCTGCAGAACAGTCTCTCTTGCAGGAGTACAACGCATCAGCTTGATCTCTGCAGCTGTCTCTCTAGCACAGCCCCTGGCACCCTTCTCTATGTGGCTGTCCTACCCTCCATTTTGTCCATGCTCTCCACTTTTCCTCGGCTCTGTAAGGGGGCCTAAAGTCTGGCCAACAGGTGCTACTAATAACAGGCCCGCTCTTTTACTTGATCTTCAACAACATCACTACTTCCAATTTTGCACACCTTATCCTCAGTCTTGGCTTAGGGGTGGGGCTAAAGTCTAAGGCAGCTGGCCCAGCTACACACTTCTCCCACCAAAGTCCTTTGACCCAAAGAAACAAACATGAGCCAGGTTCTATCCCACGTGAATGTGAAGAAAAATGGCGCTGTTTAACCGCTTGCAGGCCAGCTGCCGCAGTTGTACTACGGCAACATGGCTCGGCTGCGCGAATCGCCATCGTGTTACGTCAGTAACATATTCGGCCACTAGGGGGCGCGTACATAGTATGAACAACGATCTGTCATCTCCCCTGCACAGTCCCGTCCCCCTTCAGTTAGAACACACAATAGGGAACACATTAACCCCTTGATCGCCCCCTAGTGGTTAACCCTTTCACTGACAGTGAATGCCAGTGGTCTCAAAAATGTATCAAAATTGTCCGTCGTGTCCGCCATAATGTCGCAGTCCTGATAAAAATCGTAGATCGCCGCCATTACTAGTAAAAAAAAAATTCATAATAAAAATGCCATAAAACTATCCCCTATTTTGTAGACGCTATAACTTTTGTGCAAACCAATCAATGTACGCTTATTGCGTTTTTTTCTTACCAAAAATATGTAGAGGAATACATATCGGCCTAAACTGAGGAAAAAAATTGTTTTTCTTATATACTTTTGGGGGATATTTATTATAGTAAAAAGTAAAAAAAGCTCTTTTTTTGTTTATAGAGTAAAAAAATAAAAACCACAGAGGCGATCAAATACCACCAAAAGAAAGCTCTATTTGTGGGAAAAGAAGGACGCAATTTTGTTTGGGTGCAACGTCGCATGACCGCACAATTTTCAGTTAAAGCGACGCGGTGCCAAATTGCAAAAAGTGCTCTGGTAAGGAAGGGGGTAAAATCTTCCGGGGCTAAAGTGCTTAAACATACCACACAAGCTACAACTCAAAGTGAAATACACACAAATACAAAAACATAGCATAAGGAGCTGCGCTCATAAAAATTTGATAAATGAACAAATGATGTTCAAGTGAGTAAATCAATCAGGTAAATGAGTCCAAAAAGATAAACTGAATAAATAATCAAAAAAGAAAAATTGATATATACATAGATAGAAAAAACATATTATGGTGAATAAGCTAAAAGGAAGGTTAATCTACAGTCCTAAAGTCTTCCAATGGTAAATTAATAAGTGATTGCGGCAACACAGTATAGTGAAATCTTCTGTAACTTTTGAGAGACAACGTGAATCCACCACCACATAGAGTGCAAGCTTACCAGCTGCACAAGCTGTTTGAGCTTGTGGCTAATACCCAGCCAGGGCCTTTAATCCTCCCAGCACCTCCAGTAGCTGATGAACCAGGCATTCCTGGAGACTGTAGATGTATTCAAAGGTCAGCAGCCAGCCACTGTATCAATGCGGTGTGAGTGCTCATAACAATCCGGAAACAAAATAAAGAGGAATCGCCATTGGACAAACCGGGTGGTATTTTATTTAAATAAAAGTTATGCTTACAAGCATGAAGTAGAAATGTTAAAAACAATAAGAAAGCCGGCCGGTAAGTAATAGTACAAATCGCCCGTGCAAGTGGGGCTTAAAACAGCATGGTGACGTTAGCACGTTGCTCCTCCCAACGCAGTTCGTCACTAATCTGATGTCGTCCTGGGGCACGGGCGGCGTACTGATGCACCGCTATAAATAGTCTACATACCCACTCAAGCCTCAGTCTGAGCCTCGAGCAGCTGACGCTAATGGTGCCATTTTAGTTGTGGGAAATCTAAAAAGAATAGCCTATTAGCCAAAGGACAGAAGCAAAAGTAATGGGAACAACGGCTACGCAGTCAATATTGCACCGTCGTACCCATCGTAACGGTCCTCGTAAATGGCCCAATTATATATTCATATTTGAATAGGCAAATATACCCTAATAAGGATCTTAAGCATCTAACGCTGAGGGCATTATTCTGATCTCTACATATTAACCAGGAATCTAATCCTATATCTCATATGGCTACAACTGACAGTAAACTGGGGTTGCAGACATGGACCTCTGATTGGTAAAGAACAAGAAAAGCTGCCATAACCTCTAAAATTAAAAATCAAAACATCAAAAATGAGAATACGAAGAGAATAAAAAGAGAGGTTATGGCAGCTTTTCTTGTTCTTTACCAATCAGAGGTCCATGTCTGCCACCCCAGTTTACTGTCAGTTATAGCCATATTAGATATAGGATTAGATTCCTGGTTAATCTGTAGAGATCAGAATAATGCCCTCAGCGTTAGATGCTTAAGATCCTTATAAGGGTATATTTGCCTATTAATATATGAATACATAATTGGTCTGTTTACCAGGACCGTTACGATGGGTATGATGGTGCGACATTAACTGTGTGGCCGTTCCCATTATTGTTGCTTCTGTCCTTTGGCTAATGAACTCTTCTTTTTAGATTTCCCACAACTAAAATGGTGCCATTCTCAGACCGAGACTTGAGTGGGTATGTAGACTTTTTATAGCGGTGCGTCAGTATGCTGCTCATGCCCCAGGACGACGTCAGATTAATGACGAAACGCATCGAGAGGAGCGATGTGCTGACGTCAATGTGGTGTTTTATGTCCCGATTGCACGGGCATTTTGTACTATTACTTGCCGGCCGGCTTTCTTATTGTTTTTAACATTCCTTCTCCATGCTTGTAAGCATAACTTTTATTTAAATAAAATACCACCCGGTTTTACCAATGGCGATTCCTCTTTATTTTGTTTCCGGATTGTTGAACACTCACACCGAGTTGATTCCAGTGGCTGGCTGCTGACCATTGCTCCTTATGTTCTGTTTCTATCCCAGATGAGGCAGTTGAGGGTGAGGGATCCTCTGCCTCCTTTGGGGGTTGTGTTTCAGAAACTTGTTTGACTGAAGGGGAAGAGGAAGGGTAGCATGAGAAGGAGGAGATGGAGCTGGGCACAAGCTCCTTAAGCACAAGATGGAGCCCCTCTAACTGACTCAGGACATTGGTGCCTTTTGGCCTGTCTCACCTGGGTCAGTCCTGGCCTTTGAATTAGAGTCATCCCCGCAGTCTTTTGCCAGGCAAGTTGTGAATTTTTGGCGGGTGATGGGTTATGATAAATCTGTGCCTAAAGGAAAGCAAATAGGACAGAGACGGAAAACCCAGAAATTGATGAGAGCCAAAGTCAAATTACCTTGAGCCAGTGTTTATATGGAGGATGGAGGCAGTGACGGTGGCTTTTTTAAATCGGGATAGGAGTTGGAAGGCATATTACGCACTTTTAAATTCAAGGAAAAAATTCATTCATTCATTCATTGAAAAGAAAAACTTTAAAGCACACTTTTTCTTTTTCAAGGTTGGGTTTGCATATTTCAGTGATAAAGGTAAGGTGCACTAATGGACTGACTTTAGTTTTTTGCAGGGCTTTTTTTCTCAGAGAATAGGTGCAGGAACTCACCCTTCCCAGCCAACTCTCCACCCTCAACCCCCCAGTATTCCTCGAAGAAAGAAGTAAAGCACTGACAAATAATCTGCACATTGCACAAGAGGCACAGAGTACTGCTCTTAGTATTGCATAACACACAGGGCTCAAAAGTGCGTATTGTGCAGTTTTGAGGTATTTGTATCACACAACATTTGTGGCACCAACAAAATATAAGCACAATGAGCAGTACTTAGATATTCCCTCCCAAAGTAACCATCTATTGCTTACCTCTGTACAACCCGTCCGCAGCTCCCCTCTTCTCTCACAGTCCACAGCTCCCCTCTTCTCCCACAGTCCACAGCTCCCCTCTTCTCCCACAGTCCACAGCTCCCCTCTTCTCCCACAGTCCACAGCTCCCCTCTTCTCCCACAGTCCACAGCTCCCCTCTTCTCTCACAGTCCACAGCTCCCCTCTTCTCTCACAGTCCACAGCTCCCCTCTTCTCTCACAGTCCACAGCTCCCCTC
The DNA here is from genome assembly GCA_037952835.1 of Lithobates septentrionalis. NCBI lineage: Eukaryota > Metazoa > Chordata > Amphibia > Anura > Ranidae > Lithobates > Lithobates septentrionalis. The sequence goes on from JBBDGP010000812.1 coordinate 98,724, forward strand.
TTCTCCCACAGTCCACAGCTCCCCTCTTCTCCCACAGTCCACAGCTCCCCTCTTCTCCCACAGTCCACAGCTCCCCATTTCTCCCACAGTCCACAGCTCCCCTCTTCTCCCACAGTCCACAGCTCCCCTCGTTTCCCACATTTCACAGCTCCCCTCTTCTCTCACAGCTCCCCTCTTCTCTCACAGTCCACAGCTCCCCTCTTCTCTCACAGCTCCTCTCTTCTCTCACAGTCCACAGCTCCTCTCTTCTTCCACAGCCCCCCTCTTCTCCCACAGTCCACAGCTCCCCTCTTCTCCCACAGTCCACAACTCCCCTCTTCTCCCACAGTCCACAGCTCCCCTCGTCTCCCACAGTCCACAGCTCCCCTCTTCTCTCACAGCTCCCCTCTTCTCTCACAGTCCACAGCTCCCCTCTTCTTCCACAGCTCCCCTCTTCCACAGTCTACAGCTCCCCACTTCTCCCACAGTCCACAGCTCCCCTCTTCTCTCACAGTCCACAGCTCCCCTCTTCTTCCACAGCTCCCCTCTTCCACAGTCCACAGCTCCCCTCTACTCCCACAGCTCCCTTCTTCCACAGTCCACAGCTCCCTACTTCTCCCACAGTCCACAGCTCCCCTCTTCTCTCACAGTCCACAGCTCCCCTCTTCTTCCACAGCTCCCCTCTTCCACAGTCCACAGCTCCCCTCTACTCCCACAGTCCACAGCTCCCTTCTTCCACAGTCCACAGCTCCCTACTTCTCCCACAGTCCACAGCTCCCCTCTTCTCCCACAGTCCACAGCTCCCCTCTTCTCCCACAGTCCACAGCTCCCCTTGTCTTCCATAGTCCACAGCTCCCCTCTTCTCCCATGGTCCACAGCTCCCCACTTCTCCCACAGTCCACAGCTCTGCACTTCTTCCACAGTCCACAGCTCCCCTCTTCTCCCACAGTCCACAGCTCCCCACTTCTCCCACAGTCCACAGCTCCCCTCTTCTCCCACAGTCCATAGCTCCCCTCTTCTCCCACAGTCCACAGCTCCCCTCTTCTTCCACAGTCCACAGCTCCCCTCGTCTTCTATAGTCCACAGCTCCCCTCTTCTCCCACAGTCCACAGCTCCCCTCTTCTCCCACAGTCCACAGCTCCCCTCGTCTCCCACAGTCTACAGCTCCCCTCTTCTCTCACAGCTCCCCTCTTCTCTCACAGTCCACAGCTCCCCTCTTCTCTCACAGCTCCCCTCTTCTCTCACAGTCCACAGCTCCCCTCTTCTCCCACAGCCCCCCTCTTCTCTCACAGTCCACAGCTCCCCTCTTCTCCCACAGTCCACAGCTCCCCTCTTCTCCCACAGTCCACAGCTCCCCTCTTCTCCCACAGTCCACAGCTCCCCTCGTCTCCCACAGTCCACAGCTCCCCTCTTCTCTCACAGCTCCCCTCTTCTCTCACAGTCCACAGCTCCCCTCTTCCACAGTCTACAGCTCCCCACTTCTCCCACAGTCCACAGCTCCCCTCTTCTCTCACAGCTCCCCTCTTCTCTCACAGTCCACAGCTCCTCTTTTCTTCCACAGCTCCCCTCTTCCACAGTCCACAGCTCCCATCTTCTCCCACAGTCCACAGCTCCCCTCTTCCACAGTCCACAGCTCCCTACTTCTCCCACAGTCCACAGCTCCCCTCTTCTACCACAGTCTACAGCTCCTCTCTTCTCCCACAGTCCACAGCTCCCCTCTTCTCCCACAGTCCACAGCTCCCCTCTTCTCCCACAGTCCACAGCTCCCCTCTTCTCCCACAGTCCACAGCTCCCCTCTTCTCCCACAGTCCACAGCTCCCCTCGTCTTCCATAGTTCACAGCTCCCCTCTTCTCCCATGGTCCACAGCTCCCCACTTCTCCCACAGTCCACAGCTCTGCACTTCTTCCACAGTCCACAGCTCCCATCTTCTCCCACAGTCCACAGCTCCCCACTTCTCCCACAGTCCACAGCTCCCCTCTTCTCCCACAGTCCACAGCTCCCCTCTTCTCCCACAGTCCACAGCTCCCCTCATCTTCTATAGTCCACAGCTCCCCTCTTCTCCCACAGTCCACAGCTCCCCTCTTCTCCCACAGTCCACAGCTCCGCACTTCTCCCACAGTCCACAGCTCCCCACTTCTCCCACAGTCCACAGCTCCCCTCTTCTCCCACAGTCCACAGCTCCGCACTTCTCCCACAGTCCACAGCTCCCCACTTCTCCCACAGTCCACAGCCCCCCACTTCTCCCACAGTCCACAGCTCCCCACTTCTCCCACAGTCCACAGCTCTGCACTTCTCCTACAGTCCACAGCTCCCCACTTCTTCCGCAGTCCACAGCTCCCCTCTTCTCCCACAGTCCACAGCTCCCCTCTTCTCCCACAGTCCACAGCTCCGCACTTCTCCCACAGTCCACAGCTCCCCACTTCTCCCACAGTCCACAGCTCCCCTCTTCTCCCACAGTCCTCAGCTCCGCACTTCTCCCACAGTCCACAGCTCCCCACTTCTCCCACAGTCCACAGCTCCACACTTCTCCCACAGTCCACAGGTCCCCTTTTGTCCCACAGTCCACAGCTCCCCTCTTCTCCCACAGTCCACAGCTCCGCACTTCTCCCACAGTCCACAACTCCCCCACTTCTCCCACAGTCCACACTTCTCCCACAGTCCACAGCTCCCCACTTCTCCCACAGTCCACAGCTCCCCTCTTCTCCCACAGTCCACAGCTCCCCTCTTCTCCCACAGTCCACAGCTCTGCACTTCTCCCACAGTCCACAGCTCCCCACAGTCCACAGCTCCCCACTTCTCCCACAATCCACAGCTCCCCTCTTCTCACACAGTCCACAGCTTCCGTGTTTGCCAAGTCAGAGCTCAGTTCTTTACCACTGCCCATAAATTAACTCCCCACCACCTCCCCTCATCCAGAGCTTACACCCATAGCTGTGGATGGTGTACAGCTTACACAACCTGCCCCTCCCTACACAGCTCTTAATTTGCCCCCATTTTCCTTCACAGCTCTTACCTGTTTTGGCAAAGCCCCTCACCTCCCCAGCTGGCATGTCTGCATTACAGCTTCAAACCTCTCCACTGTTGCATCTCTGTATAAGCGCCCGCTCTCCCCTAACAGCTCTCTCCCACCTGTTTGCAGCTTCACAGGGCAGCAAGCAGGTGTGTGCGGGCTTTTTCTTTTCAACACTGTGCAGCCTCCGCCTACTAGACCTGTAGCACACAGCGAGATCGCTTTACTCGGTTCTGTGCTGCTAAGGTCTGACAGGCAGGAGCGGGGGCGGGGACTGGAGCCAGCTTTTCCGATGCACCACAAGAATGGAAATAAAATGCGGGTATTTGTGGCATCGGGACTCGGGGTACCAACCAACAAATTCCCAGCCCTGCACAAGCCCCAGGTGCCCGGCAATAACACACAGAAGATGGTGGAAGTGAGTAGTGCAAAAACTTTCTCTACCGTCTTCTGTGTTTAGTGACAGGTTGGAGAGAGATGAGAGGACAGGGCAGCCAGAGGTGGCGGAACGCCGTCTGCCGCGTTCCGGCTGAAAAAAAGCCCTGTTTTTTTGTGTAGAAATTTGGAGACTGAATCCTTTGTACTTTAATGAGAGTCTTTCATAGATCATAATAGGATTAAATCTGTTGTGAGTATGAAATTAGAGGTAATGTAAATGAAGAGGAGTGTGGAAGTTGAATGTAGGGTTGTTAGAGGAGGAAGAAGTAAAAATGAGTATGTGTTGCTGTTTGAAAAGAAGGAGAAATAATTATGTACCTGTAATTGAGTGGTGGAAATGTGTGAAAGTGATCACTGAAAAGTTTATTTTTTTATTAAGAAAGGGTATAGAAGAGTGCGAAAGGAGGGGGAAATGTATGAATGGTGGCAAAAGAAGCTAAAGTAGTTTGAAGGGCAGAGAGGGTGACAGAGAATGTTATGAGTGAGATAATGGACGTAAGAAGGTTACAAGAAGGTTAAAATATTTATGGTGCAAAGAGCAAGGGGAAAGACAATGGAGTGTGAAAAATTACTTCTTGGTTTCTACTGTATGTTCTCAGATGTGATTGGTGAGTGTGTATGTTTAAAGATTTTAGAAGAAGGAAGAATACCAGTACCTATGACTGAGAGGATGATAGTGTTGCTGCTGCTGCTGCAAAAAAAAGAGGTAAAAAGGACTTAAGAAATTGTAGGCCAATTTGGATCATAACCTAATTGTAAAAAATATAGCAAATAGGATGTGTGATGGATAGATTAGTTAAAGAGGAGCAGGTGTTGTGGAGATGAATTGCAGAGAATTTGAATGAAGTGTTATGGTTTGGTAAGGAAAGAAAGCACAAGGTCGCTGTGTTAGTAGTAGATTTTAAAAAAAGATATGATTTCATATGTAAAGTTTTGGAGACAATGGTGATTCTGGAAAGAATGATTGGTTGTATAGAGGAATGATGAGTAGGGTACAAGTGAATGTATGACCAATGAAAGAAATGGATATTGTATTGGGTGTAAGGCAAGTATTGCCATTGGGCCCAGTACTTTTTGTTTGTGTGACTGAACCATTGTTAAATATTTTGGTGAAGGATAAGTGTTTGGGGGTTGTGGAAGTTCCAGGCAGTGGAGATAGACGTTTGAAGATCTTTGGTTATTTAGATGATGTGACTGTGGTGTGCAAATGGTAAAATTAGGGAAAGTAAAGTTGTTGATTGATATTTTTTGTATGGCGAATGAATTTTGTATTAATATAGGTTAGAGAAAGTCTAATGCCGCGTACACACGGTCGGACTTTTCGTCTACAAAAGTCCAACGGACGCTGACGGACTAAAGCTGGCTGGTAATCCGATCGTGTGTGGGCTTCTCCGGACTTTCAACTGACTTTTTTAGCCTCAAATCCGACGTACTTTAGATTTGGAACATGCTTCAAATCTTTCCGACGGACTCGAGTCTGGTCGAACAATCCGCTCGTCTGTATGCTAGTCCGACGGACAAAAACCCACGCTAGGGCAGCTATTGGCTACTGGCTATGAACTTCCTTATTTTAGTCCGGTGTACGTCATCACGTAAGAATTAGACTTTTGTGTGATCGTGTGTAGGCAAGTCTGTTCGTTAGAAAGTCCGCCGCAAGTCCGTCGAAAGTCCGCCAAAAGTCCGTCGAAAGTCTGTCGGACAGGCTGTCGGACTTTTGTAGCTGAAAAGTCCGACCGTGTGTACGCGGCATTAGTTTTTTAAGGACTGGAGACAGGGCAACTTGGATGGAAAGTATATGTTAGGAGAGTGTGAAGCTGTTGGGAGTAAAGTTTAATGTGGATTTGTACGGGAAAGACAGCTGAGAGGAGTTTCGGTGCGAGTTAAAAAAATGAATAAATAATTTTTCCTCTAAGTAGTGAAAGGCTTGACTTCAAGTCTGTTGAGCTACTTATTTTCTTGCTTTTATTTTTTTTTCCAGATGCCTAACCCCTTCGAGCTCACCCCAGAATCCCTTTAAATAAATTATAATGCCAGGGGGGGGGGGGGGGTGAAGGAATGGCGTCACAGTGGTCACATGATCAGAAGCTGGTCCTGATCTTTAGCCCAGCCTGAGAGAGGTCTTTTTTAATCCACTCCAGTCCGGTCCTATGATCCCACAGCTCTGGCTCCCCAGTGTTAGAGCAGCTGCTGCAGAGGAGTAGGGGAAGCGCCAACAATGGGAGCCTATGGATGATGTCAGAATCTTCAGCTGTTGTCAATCGCTCATTGAGCCAAAGAGCTGCAGGGTCTTGTGACTGGAGTGGATTAAAAATAGGTTAGTAAACACAACTTTTTTATACAGGTTAGGGAGGATTGGTAAAAAAAGGGGGGGGGGGACATTTTTGAGAATAGCTATACTTAGGTTTTTTTTTCCACTTTAAATCCCATCTCCACCTTTTTGTTAATTGTTTTTGTGGTTTTTTTTCCCCCAAAGAAATGTAGTTGGGTTGTAGTCAAATATTCATTGCACATTAGTCAAATAAGAATTGTGCCCCTGGCCATTACATGTACCGACCCCAGTAATCCCACTGTCCTGAGAAGGTATGCAGTTGCCAATAGGTTAAATATCATTTTTTACATGTATATTGGAGCCTTGCGTGAAATTATTAAGGTGATTAAGTAATACTAAATGTTTTTTTCAGTTTTGTGGACTTTGTATCAGTGGGTGGTCCAAGCACATATGAATGCTGTTGCCTAAGTGTAACTAATTGTTTTTTAAAGCTGATAGCTGAGAACCCCTAAACCTTCTAAAGTTTACCTATCCCATTCCCCACTAGCTAAATGCCCAAAATAGATTCTTTAAAAAAAAACTAAAACCAAATGCCCCCATTTTCTATTTGAATCCATGGTCATATAACACACCATGTCCTGAGTTTTCTTAATTCCAAACTGCAGTGAGATAGGGTCCCTTTTCAGGTGCCTGTGTCGCTTTCCGGGGATGTGGACACCTTTATTGGAGTTAAAGGAATTCCATAAGCAGGGTACTGAAAATTTTTAATTTGCAGTATCATGATGTCATAACGTGAGCGGCAGCAACAAGACCAGTCAGAATGTAGTTTGCACTCACGAAAGAGGGCCATGTGACAATTAGGGATGAGCTTCGTGTTCGAGTCGAACCCATGTTCGACTCGAACATCGGCTGTTCGGTCATTCGCCGAATTGCGAACGATATGGGCCGTTCGCGCCAAATTCGTGTGGCGCGTCACGGCCCATAATTCACTGCGGCATCGCAGTGCATTGCTTGCTGATGATTGGCCAAGCATGCACTATGACCCACATGCTTGGCCAATCACAGTGCCGCCTGAACAGAGAGCCGTAATTGCCCGAAGCCAAGGAGGCTTTGGCCAATTATGGCTCAGGGGATTTAGTACACGCCCCACACTATATAAGGCCGCCTGCACGGCGGCCCTGTGTAGTGTGTGTTCCGGCGTTCATTGAGAGAGAGAGTCAGACAGTGACATTTGATTTGAGTTAGCTAGATTAGGCAGGACAGTCAGTCAGTTAGCTGCACTTAAAGTGTATTGTGTATATATATGCATCCCAGGTGTTGCATATATATATATACACTGTATTCAGTTTAGCTAGATCCGTTCCTGTTATCTTCTAGACTATTTACATTTAGTGCAGTGCGTCCTGCTCACAGTGTTCAGCTAGATCCGTTCCTGTTATCTTCCTACTGACAGGCAGGCTTGTCTTGTTACAGTATATAAAGCTACCTAAAGAAAATTACTGGTGTTCTTTTGATCCTATTAGTACCACGGTCAGGCAGCTAGATTATTTACATTTAGTGCAGTGCGTCCTGCTCACAGTGTTCAGCTAGATCCGTTCCTGTTATCTTCCTACTGACAGGCAGGCTTGTCTTACATAGTTACATAGTTACATAGTAGGTGAGGTTGAAAAAAGACACAAGTCCATCAAGTCCAACCTATGTGTGTGATAATGTGTCAGTATTACATTACATATCCCTGTATATTGCGGTCATTCAGGTGATTATCTAATAGTTTCTTGAAGCTATCAATGCTCCCCGCTGAGACCACCGCCTGTGGAAGGGAATTCCACATCCTTACCGTTCTTACAGTAAAGAACCCTCTACGTAGTTTAAGGTTAAACCTCTTTTCTTCTAATTGTAATGAGTGGCCACGAGTCTTATTAAACTCTCTTCTGCGAAAAAGTTTTATCCCTATTGTGGGGTCACCAGTACAGTATTTGTAAATTGAAATCATATCCCCTCTCAAGCGTCTCTTCTCCAGAGAGAATAAGTTCAGTGCTCGCAACCTTTCCTCATAACTAAGATCCTCCAGACCCTTTATTAGCTTTGTTGCCCTTCTTTGTACTCGCTCCATTTCCAGTACGTCCCTCCTGAGGACTGGTGCCCAGAACTGGACAGCATACTCCAGGTGCGGCCGGACCAGAGTCTTGTAGAGCGGGAGAATTATCGTTTTATCTCTGCAGTTGATCCCCCTTTTAATGCATGCCAATATTCTGTTTGCTTTATTAGCAGCAGCTTGGCATTGCATGCCATTGCTGAGCCTACCATCCACTAGGACCCCCAGGTCCTTTTCCATCCTAGATTCCCCCAGAGGTTCTCCCCCCAGTGTATAGATTGCATTCATATTTTTGCCACCCAAATGCATTATTTTACATTTTTCTACATTGAACCTCATTTGCCATGTAGTCGCCCACCCCATTAATTTGTTCAGGTCTTTTTGCAAGATTTCCACATCCTGCAGAGAAGTTATTGCCCTGCTTAGCTTAGTATCGTCTGCAAATACAGAGATTGAACTCTTTATCCCATCCTCCAGGTCGTTTATGAACAAATTAAATAGGATTGGTCCCAGCACAGAACCCTGGGGAACCCCACTACCCACCCCTGACCATTCTGAGTACTCCCCATTTATCACCACCCTCTGAACACGCCCTTGTAGCCAGTTTTCAATCCATGTACTCACCCTATGGTCCATGCCAACGCACCTTATTTTGTATAGTAAACGTTTATGGGGAACTGTGTCAAATGCTTTTGCAAAATCCAGATACACCACGTCTACGGGCCTTCCTTTATCTAGATGGCAACTCACCTCCTCATAGAAGGTTAATAGATTGGTTTGGCAAGAACGATTCTTCATGAATCCATGCTGATTACTGCTAATGAAATCATTCTTATTACTAAAATCTTGTATATAGTCCCTTATCATCCCCTCCAAGAGTTTACATACTATTGATGTTAGGCTAACTGGTCTGTAATTCCCAGGGATGTTTTTTGGGCCCTTTTTAAATATTGGTGCTACATTGGCTTTTCTCCAATCAGCTGGTACCATTCCAGTCAATAGACTGTCTGTAAATATTAGGAACAACGGTCTGGCAATCACCTGACTGAGTTCCCTAAGTACCCTCGGATGCAAGCCATCTGGTCCCGGTGATTTATTAATGTTAAGTTTCTCAAGTCTAATTTTAATTGCGTCCTCTGTTAACCATGGAGGTGCTTCCTGTGATGTGTCATGAGGATAAACACTGCAGTTTTGGTTACTGAAGCCCCCCGATTCACTTGTGAAGACTGAGGAGAAGAATAAATTCAATACCTTTGCCATCTCCCCATCCTTTGTAACCAGATGTCCTTCCTCATTCTTTATGGGGCCAATATGGTCTGTCCTCCCTTTTTTACTGTTTACATACTTAAAGAATTTCTTGGGATTTCTTTTGCTCTCCTCCGCTATGTGTCTTTCATGTTCTATCTTAGCCATCCTAATTGCACCCTTACATTTCTTATTGCATTCTTTATAAATACTGAATGCTGAGGATGATCCCTCAACCTTGTATTTTTTGAAGGCCTTCTCCTTTGCTTTTATATGCATTTTTACATCGGAGTTAAGCCATCCAGGATGTTTGTTCGCTCTTTTAAATTTATTACCCAATGGGATACATTGGCTAATGCCCTTATTTAATATGCTCTTAAAGCAAACCCATCTCTCCTCCGTATTCTTTGTTCCTAATATTTTATCCCAATTTATGCCTTTTAGCAAGGTTTGTAGTTTAGGGAAGTTGGCTCTTTTGAAATTCAGTGTCTTTGTGTTCCCTTCATGTTTCCTATTTGTGTGATTTATACTGAAACGAATTGACCTGTGATCGCTGTTACCTAAATTGCCCCGTATTACCACATCTGTTATCAGGTCTGTATTATTGGTAATCAGTAGATCTAGTAATGTTTTATTTCTAGTTGGTGCGTCTACCATCTGACCCATAAAATTGTCCTGCAAAACACTAAGGAACTGGCGAGCCTTAAATGAATGCGCGGTTCCCTCCGCCCAGTCTATGTCTGGATAATTAAAATCCCCCATTATGATAACACTTCCCATCCTTGCTGCTAATCCAATTTGTGATAGGAGATCCGTCTCCACTTCCTCCCTCAGGTTTGGGGGCCTATAGCATACTCCCAGTATTATTTTCCCCTTAGCTTCATCCCTTTGGAGCTCTACCCATAAAGATTCCACCTCCTCCCTAGCCCCCTCAGTGATGTCATCTCTCACACTCACTTGTACATTATTATCTTGTTACAGTATTTACAGCTACCTAAAGAAAATTACTGGTGTTCTTTTGATACTATTAGTACCACGGTCAGGCAGCTAGACTATTTACATTTAGTTCAGTGCGTCCTGCTCACAGTGTTCAGCTAGATCCGTTCCTGTTATCTTCTTACTGACAGGCAGGCTTGTCTTGTTACAGTATATAAAGCTACCTGAAGAAAATTACTGGTGTTCTTTTGATCCTATTAGTACCACGGTCAGGCAGCTAGACTATTTACATTTAGTACAGTGCGTCCTGCTCACAGTGTTCAGCTAGATCCGTTCCTGTTATCTTCCTACTGGCAGGCAGGCTTGTCTTGTTACAGTATATAAAGCTACCTGAAGAAAATTACTGGTGTTCTTTTGATCCTATTAGTACCACGGTCAGGCATCTAGACTATTTACATTTAGTGCAGTGCGTCCTGCTCACAGTGTTCAGCTAAACCTACAAGTTAGTGGGGTGCGTCCACCTCACAGTGTTCAGCTAAAGCTACCTGTAGAAGGTTGGTGGTGTTCTCATACTACAGGCAGGCAGTTGATTTTGCTAGCTGCAGTATCAGTACATATATATATATATATATATATATATATATATATATATATATATATATATATATCCCAGCTTAGTGCAGCTACAGGCCATTAGTATGTCTGGAAGGCCAAGAAGGAGAGGCAGACAGTCACAAGCCAATAAGAGAGGGCAAGCAGGCTCTGTGTCTAGTGCTGGTCATGGAGACGGTGCATCCTCATCAGCACGTGGCCATGGGACACGCTTGGCCTTTTTTTCGGCAGCTGGCCGTGTTGAGCCAAAACATGCGGAAGACTTGGTCGAGTGGATGACCAAGCCGTCCTCATCCTCCTCATCCTCTCTCACCCATGCCCAAGGTGCTTTGTCTGGCAAAGCAGCGGCCTCTTCCCTTGGCTCAATGTCCTCAGTGACTCCTTCCCTAGCTCCACCATGTTCTCCTGAGGAGTCCCTCGAACTGTTTGACCACAGTGTTGGGTACATGCTCCAGGAGGATGCCCAGCGTTTGGAAGGCTCTGATGATGATACTGAGCTCGATGAAGGCAGTAACATGAGCATGGACAGAGGGGGTGCCCAAGAAGGACAGCAATCTGGCAGTCATGCTCCCCCTGCTGCAGCATACTGCCAGGTTTGCTCCAGTGATGAGGAGGGAGGGGATGATGAGGTCACTGACTCAACGTGGGTGCCTGATAGGAGAGAGGAGGAGGAGGAGGAGGAGGAGGAGGCGGCACATCACCAACGAGGCAGGATGCCCTCCAGGGGCCAGCCTAAGGGCAGCACATTGACTGCATCACACCCCAAAGCTCCACATGTGCAGGGCGCTGCAGTCTCTGCGCGTTATTCAAAAAGTTCTTTGGTGTGGGCCTTTTTTGAGACGAGTGCATCAGATCGCACCGCTGCTATTTGCAACATATGTCTCAAGCGTATCTCACGTGGCCAAAACATCTCCCGCTTGGGTACCACATGCTTGACCAGAAATATGTTGACCTGCCATGCAGCTCGTTGGCAAGCGTATCTAAAAGACCCACAACAAAGAACAAAGAGGACCTCTCCTTTCTCCTCATCAGCTGAGATTTCCAACCCCACTAGACCTCCAGTCCTCTCTGAGACCTGCACTGAGAGGAATGAAGGTGTAGAATTAGGTGTGTCACAGCCAAGTACTTGTGGGCAATCTGCTTTTGGTACACCGACGTCAGATTGTACCAGGCAAATTTCCCTGCCCCAGCTGCTGCACCGCCGGAAGAAGTTTGCTCCCAGCCATCCACATGCCCAGCGGTTGAATGCTAGCTTGGCAAAATTGCCAGCACTTCAACTGCTGCCTTTTCAGTTGGTAGACTCTGCCCCCTTCCGTGAGTTTGTGGAATGTGCGGTTCCTCAGTGGCAGGTACCCAAACGCCACTTTTTCTCACGGAAGGCGATTCCGGCTCTCTACCGGCATGTGGAAGGCAATGTCCATGCCTCGCTGGACAGGGCGGTCAGCGGTAAGGTGCATATTACCGCTGACTCATGGTCCAGCAGGCATGGACAGGGACGTTACCTAAGTTTCACGGCGCATTGGGTGACTCTGCTGGCAGCTGGGAAGGATGCAGGACAAGGTGCAGTAGTGTTGGAGGTTGTTCCGCCACCACGCCTCCAAAATGCTAATGATTGTGACACACCTCTCTCCTCTACCCCCTACTCTTCTTCTTCCTCCATGGCCTCTTCCTCGGAACCAGCGGTACTCCGTAGTCGTTCAAGGGGCTACGCAAGTACGCAGGCCAAAAGATGCCATGTGGTGCTTGAGCTGGTGTGCTTGGGGGACAGGAGCCACACTGGGGCAGAGGTTCTGTCAGCTCTGCAGGGGCAGGTTCAGAGGTGGTTGACGCCACACCAACTTAAGGCAGGAATGGTGGTTTGCGACAATGGCACCAACCTCCTCTCTGCCCTCCGACAGGGACAAATGACCCATGTGCCCTGTTTGGCTCACGTCCTTAACTTGGTGGTGCAGCGGTTCTTGGGCAGGTACCCGGGCTTACAGGATGTCCTGAGGCAGGCCAGGAAAGTCTGTGTGCATTTCCGCCGGTCATATAATGCCAGAGCTCGGCTGACGGACCTCCAAAAGGAGTTTAACCTGCCCAAGAACCGCCTAATCTGTGACATGCCCACCAGGTGGAACTCAACGTTGGCCATGCTGCAGCGGCTGCACATGCAGCAGAGGGCCATCAATGAGTACCTGTGTGACTATGGCACCAGGACAGGGTCAGGGGAGCTTGTTTTTTTTTCCCCACGCCAGTGGGCCATGATCAGGGATGCATGCACTGTCCTGTCACCATTCGAGGAGGCCACGAGGATGGTGAGCAGTGACAGTGCATGCATCAGTGACACTGTCCCCCTTGTCCACCTGTTGGAGCACACACTGCGTGGAATAATGGACAGGGCACTTGAGGCAGAACAGAGGCAGGAAGAGGGGGACTTCCTTAGCTCTCAAGGCTCCCTTTATCCAGACAGTGTTCCTGCGTGCCCGCCGATCACACAGGAAGAGGACGAGGAGGAGGAGGAAGATTGTGTCAGTACGGAGGTGGAGCCTGGAACTCAGCATCAGCAGCAGTCTTTAAGGGATCAGTCCCAAGAAACACATGGACTTGTACGTGGCTGGGAGGAGGTGGCTCCGGACGTTGTCGTCCTTAGTGACCCAGAGGACTCCGGACCGAATGCCTCAGCAAACCTACGCTGCATGGCCTCCCTGATCCTGCAAAGCCTGCGTAAGGACCCTCGTATTCGTGGTATCAAGGAGAAGGACCAATACTGGCTGGCAACCCTCCTTGATCCACGTTACAAGGGTAAGGTTGCGGACCTTATCCTGCCATCCCAGAGGGAGCAGAGGATGAAACATCTTCGGGAGGCCTTGCAGAAAGGTCTGTGCAACGCGTTCCCAGAGACTGGGAGGTTACAAACTCCTGTTTCTGGACAACGTGTTGCTGAGGCTTCGGTCAGTCAAAGAAGGAGCGGTGGAGAAGGTGGCCGTCTGACCGATGCGTTCAGACAATTTTTTGGTCCGCAGCCCCAAGGTATGATCGGTTCCAGCAACCATCGCCAGCGTCTGTTTTACATGGTGCAGGAATACCTAGGGGCAAGATCTGACTTGGACACCTTTCCCACCGAAAATCCTCTGGGTTACTGGGTCTTGAGGATGGATCACTGGCCAGAGCTTGCACAGTATGCAATTGAGCTACTGGCCTGTCCTGCATCCAGCGTTCTTTCGGAACGCACATTCAGTGCTGCTGGAGGCGTGGTAACCGATCACAGGGTGCGTCTGTCCACCGACTCGGTCGATCGACTGACCTTCATAAAAATGAATCAGTCTTGGATCACCACCAGCTACCAAGCACCTGATGCTGATGTAACCGAATATTTTTTTTTGAAATCTCAGATCCCTTCAAAGACTGCCTATGCTGATGCTGAGTGACTATCCCTGAGTAATTATCCTCTTCCTCCTCAATCATCACGCTGATAGCTTGTAAGAACATTTTTGGTTCTGGGCGCCACCACCAGTGCCTAAGGTACAATTTTTCAGCCCCTGTTTAACAGGGGCGTGTAATTACAATTTTTGATGTAATACTTTGCAGCAGGGCTCGTTCCTGCATTCCAACTAGAGTGTCTGTGAGGGGTTGCAGTGTTGTGGCACCAGCACCAGTGCCTAAGGCCCAATTTTTCTGTCCCTGTCTAACAGGGGCGTGTAATTACAATTTTTGATGCAATACTTTGCAGCAGGGCTCGTTCCTGCGTTCCAACTAGAGTGTCTGTGAGGGGTTGCAGTGTTGTGGCACCAGCACCAGTGCCTAAGGCCCAATTTTTCAGCCCTTGTTTAACAGGGGCGTGTAATTACAATTTTTGATGCAATACTTTGCAGCAGGGCTCGTTCCTGCGTTCCAACTAGAGTGTCTGTGAGGGGTTGCAGTGTTGTGGCACCAGCACCAGTGCCTAAGGCCTAATTTTTCAGCTCCTGTTCAACAGGGGCATGTAATTACAATTCTTGATCTAATATTTCACAGCAGGGCCCTGTGAGGGCTTACAGTGTTGTGGCCACAGCAACACCTAAGGCCCAAATTTCTGCTGAGTATATAGGGCAGGACCCTACTTTCAAACATCTAACTTACAAACGACTCCTACTTGCAAACGGAAGGAGACAACAGGAAGTGAGATGAAATCTACCCCTAGGAAGGGAAATTCTCTCCTGTAAGAGTTAATATGGGAAAAAAAATTCTCCTTTCCACTGATGCTTTCCAATCCTTGTTCCACAAAAAAACCCAAATTTTCAAAAAACATTTTTCATTGGGACAAAAAGTGAGGTGAAATCTTCTGAAGAGGAGGAAAGACAGCAAAACAAATGTCACAGGGGTGATAACCCTTCCCTATGTTTTCCAAAAAGCTTAAAAAAGATTTTTTGGCTGGAGCTAAACACGTTAAAAATGTACCCGTTCAAAATTACAAAGAGATTCTACTTAACAACAAACCTACAGTCCCTGTCTTGTTTGCACCGCCAGTATACTGCTGTTCAGAGTATATAGGGCCTGGTGGCCCCACACCTTTCCTTATTTTAATTTGGGTGCGGGGTTCCCCTTAATATCCATACAAGACCCAAAGGGCCTGGTAATGGACTGGGGGGTACCCATGCCGTTTGTCTCACTGATTTTCATCCATATTGCCATGACCCGACATTACATTAAACCCGCAAGTAGTTTTAAATGAGATTTTTTCCTTTGAAAATGACATTTGGTGCAGGGACTGTTCTAAACACGGGAAACACGCGTCACTTTACAGGCATACTATAGACACCCCCCAGGTACGATATTTAAAGGAATATTTCACTTTTTTTTTTACTTTTTTGCATTGATACATGTCCCCTGGAGTAGGACCCGGGTCCCCAAACCCTTTTTAGGACAATACCATGCAAATTAGCCTTTAAAATGAGCACTTTTGATTTCGAACGTTCGAGTCCAATAGACGTCAATGGGGTTCTAACGTTCATGCTGAACTTTCGGTTCGTTTGCAGGTTCTGGTGCGAACCGAACCGGGGGGTGTTCGGCTCATCCCTAGTGACAATGAATTTGGTTAATTTGGTATAAAAGAGTGTGAAAATAGTTTTTATTTTAACTGTGAATGGGTAGAAACATAAGAAGGATTGACGGGAGGGGTTGATTTTGCCCGGGCATGCACTTTATTGTTAGATTAAACCTCCAGATTTTTATAGTTTATCAATACAGTTAATAAGCCTCAGATATTTTTTTACAATTTCAGAATTACAGTAAACAGCATCTGAATAAAATTCCATATGGGGTTTATACTTTACAACATGCACAGTCTTTCTCTTTTTTTACAATCTTACCATATTTTCCTACCAAAGCAATTACATACTGATTATATAATAATCCAAGTGAACAGACATATGTCAAATGTAAGGATCCAAGTTAATACAGCTTTCAAAGCAAGCAAGAAAAAAAAATTACTGCTTGATGGAAAAGAAAATCTAGAATGTTAGAAAAAAATACATCGCTTGATGGATTTTCTTGATTCATCTAATTCATGAGGTACTCATTTTTGTTAACACTAAGTGATATTCCACATACCCAGACTAGAATGAATGCTTTCAATAAAGGAATGCACAGTCTAATTGGCTTCATGAGCAAAAATATCTAACAATTTGAATGTCATTGTGTCTCTGTAATTAATTATAAATTGAATATCTCTGGATTTTGAATAGAGTAATATTTGTCAATCAAACCTCTTAGCAAGTATTAAGTTTAATCATATGAGCAGCTGAGAAGACAAGGAATCAGGGCCACGTTAGAATTTGTACTTTTTCTTTGAACCATTTCTATGATAATTTTTCTTTATATTCACAAAGATGTGATTGAAACATTCCTAAAATAATAAAAATGGACATGTAGCCCATACAATATAATTCTATTGTAAAAAAATAAAGCCCCCCCTTCCAATACTTGCCACTGCTGCCTATGATTAGAGATAAGCAAATGTATGCAACAATTTTTAATGCAAATTGTTTAAGACATTTAGACCAGTAACAGTCAACTATCTTAAAACAAGCAGCCCCTGATATCATCAGGGCTGCATATAATCTTCAGTGAAAGTTATGCTACAGAAAGCTGTTGGAACTTGCAGACATAGTAAAGTAGATGGCTAAAGACAGCAAACATAACACAAGAGATGGTCAGAGACAGCAGATGTGCAATAGAATTTGTTGGAGACAATGAAAGAAATGCTTCAGAAGACAATCATAAACTGAAGACTAGAGATGTACTTGATGTTGTAGTTAAACGTAAGTTCAACTCGAACATCGGGTGTTCGCCCATTCGCCGAACAGCGAATATTATAGTGGAGTTTGTGGGAAATTTGAGCGCGGAGCGCCCCATAATGCACTGTGAGATTGCAGTGCATTGCTGTATGATGATTGGCCAAAGCATGCACCTGACCTGCATGCTTTGGCCAATCACAGTGCACTCTGCTGACAGAGCCATACTTGGCCAAATGCAGGGTGCCTTTGGCCAATCATGGCTCAGGGGGACTAAGTCCACGCCCCACACTATATAGGGCTGCTTACATAGTGGCTGTGTAGAGTTACATAGTTACATAGTAGGTGAGGTTGAAAAAAGACACAAGTCCATCAAGTACAACCCATGTGTGTGATTATATGTCAGTTTTACTTTGTATATCCCTGTATGTTGTGGTTGTTCAGGTGCTTATCTATCA
The DNA here is from genome assembly GCA_037952835.1 of Lithobates septentrionalis. Lineage (NCBI taxonomy): Eukaryota > Metazoa > Chordata > Amphibia > Anura > Ranidae > Lithobates > Lithobates septentrionalis. The sequence goes on from JBBDGP010000812.1 coordinate 116,021, forward strand.
TATCTTATCTAGTTTTTTGAAACTATCCATGGTCCCCGCTGAGACCACCGCCTGTGGAAGGGAATTCCACATACTTGCCGCTCTTACAGTAAAGAACCCTCCATGTAGTTTTAGGTTAAACGTCTTTTCTTCAAATTTTAATGAGTGGCCACGTGTCTTGTTAAACTCCCAACCGCAAAAAAGTTTTATCCCTTTTGTGGGGTCACCAGTACAGTATTTGTAAATGGAAATCATATCCCCTCTCAAAAGCATAAATTCAATGCTCGCAATCTTTCCTTATAACTAACATCCTCCAGACCCTTTATTAGCTTTGTTGCCCTTGTTTGTACTCACTCCATTTCCAGTACACCCTCCCTGAGTACTGGTGCCCAGAACTGGACAGCATACTCTAGGTGCGGCCGGACCAGAGTCTTGTAGAGCGGGAGAATCATCATTTTATCTCTGGAGTTGATCCCCTTTTTAACCACTTCAGCCACGGAAGATTTGGCTGCTCAGTGACCAGAGCATTTTTTGCGATACGGCACTGCATCGCTTTAACTGACAATTGTGCAGTTGTGCGACGCTGTACCCAAACAAAATTGACGTCCTTTTTTTCCCACAATTAGAGCTTTCTTTTGGTGGTATTTGATCATTGCTGTGGTTTTTATTTTTTGCGCTATAAACAAAAAAAGAGCAACGATTTTGAAAAAAACACAATATTTTGTACTTTTTGCTATAATAAATATCCCCAAGTTTTTTTAAAAAAGCTACTTTTTTTCTCAGTTTAGGCTGATATGTATTCTTCTACATATTTTTGGTAATAAAAATCGCAATAAGCGTATATTGATTGGTTTGCGCAAAAGTTATAGCGTTTACAAAATAGGGGATAGATTTATGGCATTTTTATTATTATTATTATTTTACTAGTAATGCCGGTGATCTGTGATTTTTATCGTGACTGCGACATTATGGCAAACACATCAGACACTTGACACATTTTTGGGACGATTGACAATTATACAGCGATCAGTGCTAATAAAAATAGTGATTACAGTATAAATGTCACTGGCAGGGAAGGGGTTAACACTAGGGGGCGATCAAGGGGTTAACTGTGTTCCCTCGTGTGTGTTCTAACTGTAGGGGGATGGGACTGACTAGAGGAGATGACAGATCATTGTTCCTAGCTAGTAGGAACACACAATCTGTCTCTCCTCTCCTCACAGAACAGGGATCTGTGTGTTTACACACACACGTCCCTGTTCTGCCTCTCGTGCCCGCGATCGCTCGTGACCGGCGGTAATCGTGACCGTCGGTCATCCTAGATTCCCCCAGAGGTTCTCCCCCCAGTATAAAGATTGTATTAATTTTTTTTGCCACCCAAATGTATTATTTTACATTATTCTATATTAAACCTCATTTGTCATGTAGTTGCCCACCCCATTATTTGTTCAGATCTTTTTGCAAGGTATCCACATCCTGCAGAGAAGTTATTGCCCTGCTTAGCTTAGTATCGTCCACAAATACAAAGGTTGAACTGTTTACCCCATCCTCCAGGTCATTTATGAACAAATTACATAGGATTGGTCCCAGCACAGAACCCTGGGGACCCCACTACCCACTCCTGAACATTCCGAGTACTCCCCATTTATCACCACCCTCTGAACTTGCCCTTGTAGCCAGTTTTCAATCCATGTATTCACCCTATGGTTCATGCCAATGAACCTTATTTTGTACAATAAATGTTTATGGGGAACTGTCTCAAATGCTTTTGCAAAATCCAGATACACCACATCTATGGGCCTTCCTTTATCTAGATGGCAACTCACCTCCTCATACAAGGTTAATAGATTGGTTTGGCAAGAACGATTCTTCATGAATGCATGCTGATTACTGCTAATAATACTGTTCTTGTTACTAAAATCTTGTATACAGTCCCTTATCATCCCCTCCAAGAGCTTGCATACTATTGATGTTAGGCTAACTGGTCTGTAATTCCCAGGGATATATTTTGGGCCGTTTTAAATATTGGTGCTTCATTAGCTTTTCTCCAATCAGCTGGTACCATTCCAGTCAGACTGTCAGTAAAAATTAGGAACAATGGTCTGGCAATTACTTGACTGAATTCCCTAAGTACCCTCGGGTGCAAGCCATCTGGTTTTGGCGATTTATTAATGTTAAGTTTCCCAAGTCTAATTTTAATTCTGTCCTCTGTTAACCATGGAGGTGCTTCCTGTGATGTGTCATGAGGATAAACACTGCAGTTTTGGTTACTGAAGCCCCCTGATTCCCTCATGAAGACTGAGGAGAAGAATAAACTCAATACCTTCGCCATCTCCCCTTCCTTTGTAACTGGATGTCTTTCCTCATACTTTATGGGGCCAATATGGTCTGTCCTTGTCAGGAAAGACAGGTCCGCAGTACACTAAGAGGTTCTTGGCGTTCGGCGTACGCACATGTGCACTTGCGCATCAGCGTACACCAGGTGGGCTATTTAAACTGAGCTCCTGCATAGACTCATTGCTGTTTGGTCTGCGGCTTCTGTGTGTTCTGACCTGTTACCTGTGCTGACCTCTGATCTTGATCCAGCTTGTTCTTAGTAACGCTGTCTGCTTGATACCCCGACCCCGGCTTGATTTGGACTCCTCTTCTGCCTGCTGCTCTGTCTATCTGCCTGAACATTACCAACCCGGCTTGCCTGACCCTGCACCTGATCATCCAGCCTGTCACGGCTCTGCTCTGCAATCCACATCTGGATCCTGCTCTAGCTGCAATCCCAGCCTGCCACTGCCCTGGTCTGCCTAACCACCACCTGTCTGCCTGCATCCATCCACGGACAACCAGCCATACAGACTACAGGACTGATCTCAGGCACTCCTACGCCACCGTGGTTCTGTGGTTTCTGTCTCACCTTCAGTAACCCACAAGCCGGTGTGGTACGAGAGGCCCTCCTCTACTCGTCAGGCTCACTAACCAGGTACGTGACAGTACCAAACAGCCATGACTGAGCCTGCAAGAAGACCCTCTCCTTTAGATGAGGTCTGTCAGCACCTTGCTTCAATTGCTCAGGTGGTTACATCCCTGCAAGAAGGCTATGCTCGACTGGAGGGTCGTGTTCAGGCACTGGCCACATCTGCTGTGACTTCTGCTGTGATTTCCACCACATCTGCACCTGCTATGTCAACTGGGGCCCCTGCAAGTTCCCCAGTAGTGATGCTACCTCCCGAACCTCGAGTACCAGCTCCTGAGAGATTTTCTGGTGATCAGAGCAAGTTTCTCTAGAGGCCACAAAGGTGGGATTTACTATTTCCCTGCGCCAAGGAGAACCACAGTCCTGGGCCCTCCATTTACTGAAGGAAAACAACGCACAGCTTAACACCTTGCAATTATTCTTCACTGCCATGTCTCAACTATACGACGACCTGCAACAAACCACTACTGCCTAGACACTCCTGCACGCGCTTCAGCAAGGCCATAGACCGATCGAAGATTATGATGATGATTATGATTTCCGACGTTGGAGTGCAGATACCGGCTGGAACGATAAAGCCCTGCGTCACAGTTCCATTTGGGCCTCTCCGAAGGTCTCAAAGATGAACTTGCCCTGGTAGGTGTACCAAACACACTAGAGACTCTGATTGCATTATCCATACAGATCGATCGCCGTTTACATGAACGCAGATCTGAGAAATCCTCGCAGCAGTTCAGACCAGTATGGATGTTGCCCAAGACACCCATGCCTGCTGACCCCTTTTTTTGAAATCCTGCTCCACCTGTTCCAGAGGCACCCGAACCAATGCAGTTGAGTCTGATCCGCCCGTCACTAACCCCGGAGGAATTCCAACGACGATGATTGAATAACCTCTGTCTTTACTGTGGAGAGCCCGGTCACTATGTACGCACCTGCCCTGCTAAGCTACGTAAGTGCCTTTCACTTTCTTCAGCTCGACAACCCAACATGTCTGCCAATTCAGCTCACATAGTTCTGCCTATTTCATTCCAGCTTCCGGAAAGAACCGTGCCAGTGACCGCAATCATTGCTTCGGGAGCCTGCAGTTGCTTCATTGATCTGTCCTTTGCGGCCCAGCAGCACATTCCGCTACAACCTAAGAACCAAGGGCTCACTGTGTTCCTGGCTGACAGATCTTGCATCAAATCAGGACTTGTGACCAAAGAAACCTCACTGTTTCTAACCATCACTGCTACCAACCATCAAGAACTATTATGCTTGGATGCAATTTCATCACCACTTTTCCCTGTCATCTTTGGCCTCCCTTGGTTACAGGCTCACAATCCACACATTGACTGGGAGTCTGGAAAGATAGAGTTCCTATCATCTTACTGTCAGAAACAATGCTGTCCAGCACTGCCTCAGCCTCCTGCTTCTTTACTATGCCTGGAATCACATGCCAAACTGTGTCAGGAAGTTCCTGAATGCTACCACGATTACCTGGATGTGTTAAGTAAGGGGGGCACAGATATCCTTCCTCCGCACATACAATATGACTGTCCTATTGAACTTCTTCCAGGGGGGCAGAAATTCCCTTCGGATGCATCTTTCCCCTGTCTGAGCGTGAGTTAGAGGTTCTGAAGGACTATATTGAAGAGAACCTACAGAAAGGGTTCATTCACCCCTCAACTTCACCGGTGCAGGTATATTCTTTGTGGAGAAAAAAGACCAGTCACTAAGGCCATGTGTGGACTACTGTGACATAAATAAAATCACAGTAAAAAAATGCTACCCCCTGCCCTTGGTTCCTGAACTTTTTCAAAGGCTCAAATCTGCAAGTGTGTTTACCAAACTTGATTTACGAGGAGCCTATAACTTAATCCGAATCAGATCAGTCATTACGAGTATCTGGTCATGTCATTCGGCCTATGCAAAGCACCTGCCACCTTCCAACACTTCATCAAAGATCTCCTTAGAGGCTTCCTAGATATTTTTGTCGTTGTCTACCTGGATGATATTCTGATATTTTCCATTTCATTAGATACACCGGGGACACGTCAAGAGTGTACTTCTCCAACTCCGCCAGCACGGACTTTACGGCAAAGCTGAAAAATTTTACTTTAAACAGCAGAGCATCCAGTTTCTCAGATTAATTATTTCCACTGATGGAATCAAGATGGATCTACAAAAAGTATCCGCAATCTGGACTGGCCAGCTACCACCGATAAAAAGGGAATCCAACATTTTGTAGGCTTCGCCAACTTTTATCGTGAATTGATCAAGAACTTTTCAGCCCCATCACTCAACTTACCAAACAAGGCATCCGCTTTTCTGGTCTACCGAGGCACAAGCCACATTTGAGATCTTAAAGAAATGATTTACCACTGCCCCTGTTGTATGTCACCCGGACTCCGCTCTATTTTGCATTTTAGACGTGGATGCCTCAGAAAGCGCAGTCGGAGCAGTCTTGTCGCAAGGACAGGGCCGCAAAGATGTCATCCATCCGATCACATTCTTCTCCCGGAAGCTTACCCAACCAGAAAGGAATTATGACGTGGGAGATCGGTAACTTCTGGCGATCAAAGCAGCATTAGCGGAATGGAGGTATTTGCTGGAAGGAGTCACTCATCCGATACTAAACTTAACGGACCATAAGAACCTTGAGTATTTACGGACTGCAAAACATCCCAGACCACGCCAGGCCCGATGAGCACTCTTTTAGTCAAGGTTCTCTTTTCATATCACCTACAGACCTGGATCAAAAAACACCAAACCTGACGCGTTATCACACATGTTTAAGGATCCAAAAGACATACCTTCACCAGATACCATCCTACCAGCCGGAAACTTCCTTCTGTTACAGTTGGGCCTACTACCACAATTGCAGCAAGTCTCAGCAGGTATATCCAGTCTTCCAGGGGTCACATTGCAGGCAAAGAATGGCCTACTATGAAAAGAAGAGCAGATCTTTGTGCCAGAAGCCGCTCAAGTGGTTGTATTAGGGTTCTGCCATGATCACCCGTTGGCAGGCCATTTTGGAATCCACAAGACTATAGAGTTGGTCCAACATACATTCTGGTGGCCTGGGTTAGAGAAGGATTACAAGGCTTGCATGTCAATGCATATACTATCTGCATTCAGAGCAACAATACCCAAAATAAGGCTTGGGGCCTACTCAGACCTTTATCTGTACCTGATAGGCCTTGGAAAATGATTGCCATGGACTTTATTGTCGAGCTTCCACCATCTGAAGACTGTTCTGCTATTTTTGTGGTGGTGGAACGCTTATCAAAAATGGAGCACTTCTTACCCCTGAAAAGTACCCCTTTGGCTGTTGAGACCACTCGGGTCTTTATCAAAGAGATTGTCAGACTTCATGGCATTCCGATGAACATTATGTCAGACCGTGGAGTTCAATTTGCGTCAAGGTTTTGGAAGGCATGTGGATCTTTAACGATTGAACTTTCTCTATTATCAGCTTACCATTCCCAGACCAACGGGCAGACAGAACGGACCAATCAAACCTTGGAGCAATACATCTGATGTTTCACGTCCTTTGCTCAGGATGACTGGGTATCTCTTTTGCCACTAGCAGAGTTTGCACATAATAACGCCAGTCATTCTGCCACCAAGCAATCCCCATTTTTTGTAAATTATGGATTCCACCTAACCTTTCTACCTGATTTATTCCAGAAACTGCTGTTCCTGCTGTCCAGAGTACTCTGGATTTCTTTTCTGCTAATAACTTGTTGTTACAGGAGGTGGTCACGAAGGCTCAGGAGGACAACAAAAGAATTTTTGACAGAAGGAGAAGGGGGGAACTGTTGCTGCAACCAGGGGACCAGGTATGGCTCGCCTCGACGAACTTGAGGATGACTTGCCCTTCAAGGAAGTTGGCACCAAGATTTATAGGACCATTTCCGGTATCTTATGGTATAGGGGTACAATGTACCCCTACCCATTCACATAGGCAGGCTTGGGGGCTCCCTTGTTAAAGGGGGTTTCCAGATTCCAATAAGCCCCCCGCCCGCAGACCCAAACAACCACTGAGCACAACCACTCCCACTCCCCTCTTTTCCTGCGGCCTGCCATGTTGCATGCTCAGATAAGGGTCTGGTATGGATTTGGGGGGGACCCCCACTGCATTTTTTTTTATTTGGCATGGGGTTCCCCTTAAAGACCATACCAGACCTGAAGGGCCTGGTATGGATTTTGGGGGACCCCCACGCCAACGACGGTGCCAATGCACATGCCAGGTGGTCGCGATATTAGCCGGGCACCCGCAATCGCTCCTGAGAGACACAGAATGGAGGTCTGTCACTGTAAACAGACAGATCTCCATTCTGTCAAGGGTGAGGAGACACATCTGTTGTTCATACTAAGTATGAACAGCGATCGGTCTCCTCATTCAGGCAGTCCCATCCCCCCACAGTTAGAATTACTCCCTAGAACACACATTTAACCCCTTGATCGCCCCCTAGTCTTAACCCCTTTCTTGCTAGTGACATTTATACAGTAAACAGTGACTATTTTTAGCTCTGATTGCTGATGAAAATGTCAATGGTCCCAAAAAAGTGTCAAAAGTGTCCGATCTGTCCGCCACAATGTCGCAATCACAAAAAAATCGCAGATTGCCACCATTACTAGTAAATAAAAAAATTACAAATTGATGCTTTCACAATTGTGCCCCCTATGGCATCCTTATAAATTACTTGTGCCACATTTGATATTTTTCTCAGCAAGATCCATTATAAAATATCACAGAAAAAGAACATAAAAATAGAAAAGTCACAGGAAACAGTAGGTTAATATGAAATAAATAAACCAAGCCATTTAAAGTGGTTGTAAACCCTTACATGCATCCTCTGAAAGGCTAGCCTTATAACATAAATTGTACCTGTATATCTGTTGCCCTCCCACCTCCTCTACAACTGTTCAAGGTGCACAGATCGAAGGCTATTTTTCAGCTCCAGAAGGCAGGGAGCAGGGATCTGATGTCACACACTGCACAGAATAGAGCAGGGAGCTAGGTGTAATCTGAGACCTGAGTGGGGGGAATGGACACACAACCTTCTTAACAGTCTCATAGGGAAACATGCATAGCTGAGGCTTTCAATCACATGCTGTGTGCTGGGAGGGGCTGGGCTATCCCCCAGGATTCTGTGGTGTTGTCAAAACCTGTCAAAAGTGAATCATGCAGATAGCAGAGGGAATTGAGAGCAGACTGAAATCATACTAGGTGTTTTGGATTGAGGCAAGTACACACTATAGAACAGAGGTCTCCAAACCTTTTAAACAAGAGGCCAGTTTACTGTCCTTCAGACTTCAGGGGGGCCGGACTGTGGCCATTGGGAGTAGAAATTATCCTGGAGTCAGTGGGAGTAAACAGTGTATCTTTGGCATTAGGGGGAAAAATACTGCCCCATTATTGGTGTCAGTGAGAGGAACAGTATCATCATTGGCGGCAGTAACAGGAATTGTGCCCCATGGTTGGTGTCAGTGGGAGGAATAGTGTCTTGCATCAGTGGGATTAAAAGCACCCCAAGGGCCGGGTAAAGGCAAGCAGAGGGCCACATCTGGCCTCCGGGCCCCAGTTCGGAGACCACTGCTAAAGAGGAATATGATTTGTTAAGTTTTCATTTCAGAGGTTTACAATCACTTCAACTACTAGAACCCACTCTAAAGTACACTATGGTACCAAAAGTATTGGGATGCCTGCCTTTACACTTACATGGACTTTAATGGCATCCTGGTCTTAGTCCATAGGGTTCAATATTGAGTTGGCCCACAGTTTCAACTCTTCTGGGAAGGCTATCCACAAGGTTTAGGAGTGTGTTTATAGGAATGTTTGATCATTCTTCCAGAAGCACATTTGTGAGGTCAGGCACTGATGTGGAGGCCAGTCAAGTCCCTCCACCCCAAAACTCGCTTATCCGTGTCTTTATAGACCTTGCTTTGCGCAGTGGTCCAAATAATTTGGTGGAGGGGGGATTATGGTGTGGGGTTGTTTTTCAGGAGTTGGGCTTGTCAGCATACCAAGACATTTTGGGAAGTTTCATGCTCCTTGTGGGAACAGTTTGGGGATGGAACCCTTCCTGTTCCAACATGACTGCGCACCAGTGCACAAAGCAAGGTCCATAAAGACATGGGGCCCAAAATACATCCCTGGGAATTACAGACCAGTTAGCCTAACATCAATAGTATGTAAACTCTTGGAGGGGATGATAAGGGACTATATACACGATTTTAGTAATAAGGACGATATCATTAGCAGTAATCAGCATGGATTCATGAAAAATCATTCTTGCCAAACCAATCTATTAACCTTCTATGAGGAGATGAGTTGCCATCTAGATAAAGGAAGGCCCGTAGACGTGGTGTATCTGGATTTTGCAAAAGCATTTGACACAGTTCCCCATAAACGTTTACTGTACAAAATAAGGTCTGTTGGCATGGACCATAGGGTGAGTACATGGATTGAAAACTGGCTACAAGGGCCAGTTCAGAGGGTGGTGATAAATGGGGAGTACTCAGAATGGTCACGGGTGGGTAGTGGGGTTCCCCAGGGTTCTGTGCTGGGACCAATCCTATTTAATTTGTTTATAAATGACCTGGAGGATGGGATAAACAGTTCAATCTCTGTATTTGCAGACGATACTAAGCTAAGCAGGACAATAACTTCTCCGCAGGATGTGGAAACCTTACAAAAAGATCTGAACAAACTAATTGGGTGGGTGACTACATGGCAAATGAGGTTTAATGTAGAAAAATGTAAAGTCATGCATTTGGGTGGCAAAAATATGAATGCAATCTATAGACTGGGGGGAGAACCTCTGGGGGAATCTAGGATGGAAAAGGACCTGGGGGTCCTAGTAGATGATAGGCTCAGCAATGGCATGCAATGCCAAGCTGCTGCTAATAAAGCAAACAGAATATTGGCATGCATTAAAAGGGGGATCAACTCCAGAGATAAAACGATAATTCTCTCGCTCTACAAGACTCTGGTCCGGCCGCACCTGGAGTATGCTGTCCAGTTCTGGGCACCAGTCCTCAGGAAGGATGTACTGGAAATGGAGCGAGTACAAAGAAGGGCAACAAAGCTAATAAAGGGTCTGGAGGATCTTAGTTATGAGGAAAGGTTGCGAGCACTGAACTTATTCTCTCTGGAGAAGAGACGCTTGAGAGGGGATATGATTTCAATTTACAAATACTATACTGGTGACACCACAATAGGGATAAAACTTTTTCGCAGAAGAGAGTTTAATAAGACTCGTAGCCACTCATTACAATTAGAAGAAAAGAGGTTTAACCTTAAACTACGTAGAGGGTTCTTTACTGTAAGAGCGGCAAGGATGTGGAATTCCCTTCCACAGGCGGTGGTCTCAGTGGGGAGCATTGATAGCTTCAAGAAACTATGAGATAATCACCTGAATGACCACAACATACAGGGATATGTAATGTAATACTGACACATAATCACACACATAGATTGGACTTGATGGACTTGTGTCTTTTTTCAACCTCACCTATTATGTAACTATGTAACTATGTAACTATGGATGAGCAAGTTTGGAGTGGAGGAACTTGACTGGCCCACACAGAGTCCTGACCTCAACCTGATACCTTTGGGATGAATTAGAGTGGAGACTGCGAGCCAGGCCTTCTGCCTGACCTCACAAATGCACTTCTGGAAGAATGGTCAAACATTCCCATAGACACACTCCCAAACCTTGTGGACAGCCTTCCCAGAAGAGTTTAAGCTGTTATAGCTGCAGACTGGTGGGCCAACTCAATATTGAACTCTACGGACTAAGACTAATGCCGCGTACACACGAGCGGACTTTACGGCGGACTTTGCCCGGCGGACTGGATTTCGTCGGACAATTCGATGTGTGTGGGCTCCAGCGGACTTTGTTTTCTCAAAAGTTGGACGGACTTAGATTTGAAACTTGTTTAAAATTTATCCGTTGAAATCGAGTCCGGTCGAAAAGTCCGCCGTCTGTATGCTAGTTCGACGGACTAAAAAGCCACGCTAGGGCAGCTATTGGCTACTGGCTATGAACTTCCTTGTTTTAGTCCGGTCGTACGTCATCACGTACGAATTCGACGGACTTTGGTGGATTGTGTGTAGGCAAGTCCGTTCATTCAGAAAGTCCGTCGTAAAGTACGTTGAAAAATCCGCCGGGCAAAGTCCGCCGTAAAGTCCGCTCGTGTGTACGCGGCATAAGATGCCATTAGAGTTCATGTGTATGTAAAGGCAGGTGTCCCAATACTTTTGGTAATATAGTGTATATGTTTCCTTCACTGACCTGAGTAAGCAACTATGTAATAAAAACACAGGTTATTGTCTGCAGGTACCCTGAGGAAAGCACAATAAGTGCCAAAGGTTCACACTTGGCCCATTGGGTCACAGGCTGGGCACTGGGGGTTAGACTTTGTTTTTGTGTTGACTGGCTGCAAAGTGTGCAGGGGAATTTCTGTAGTGTATTGTTCTGTGAACCTCCCTGTCAATGTGCACCTTACTTTTATATTTGATGTATACATTGATCTGAGTGATTGCCATTTTTACTTTGCTTAGTGAAAATATGATTGCTTTGCGTCTGCAAGTAACGGTTACGTTTATTTGCATTTTGCAGTGAGCCACACCACTAACTCTTTGGTTTCTTTTAATAGTTTTGTCTAGTCTAACTTCTAAGTTTTATGTACATTTTCATTCATCTAAAAAAAAAAAAAAGAGCCCTGTTTGGTTTTGCTTATTTCACATAAAATAAATCTCAGAATCATTACACCTATTAAGTGTTATTTTTCGTAACTTTGCAGTCTGACATTACAGTCAAGGTCAGGTTGTATGGAACAGACAGACATCCTATCAGCCTTGCTGATTGTTCCCCCCAAAGAGCCATAAAAAGGAGAAAAGGAATAACAGAAGATTACCAAAGGGATTTTTAAAATATTGATTTTAAAGTTTACTGTCTGCTTGTTTTATTGTTTGGATTATTGAAATGCATTTTGGCCATTCGCTGGAAATACCTCATCTGCATTTATATGGGGACACAGGGTAAAAGACTGATGCATTAATTTTCCTGAGTGGGCAGTTAGTATATAATTGTACATAGTAATTTTACTGTCAGCATAATGGAATCCAAAAGGCAATAAAGCAGTTTTACTTTTTTTTTTTTTTACTTTTTTTTTTTCTGGAAAGGTGCTTAAGTTTGGACTGTGTCTTTTCCCTCACACAAGCACTGACCTCAGCTTCTGAAAGACATCCAGGCTTTCTCCGGTAGACACGTGTGGATGTGTGTTTTAAGCTTGGCTCTAGATCTTTTTGTCAGCTTAGCCAAGAAAGCTGTAAAGGAGTCCCAGTTTGCAGAGAGCAGAATGAGTATTAATTAGTAGTCTTTGGGGGTTAGAAACTCAGTCTTCCCACCAACTTGACCTTGTGTACACATGCAGGCAAAAATCCTTATATTTAGTCCATCTTTATAGCAAACTGGCAGCCTACATAGAGAATGAAAATTACATTAAAAAGGGGGACCAGAAAACCACCAGGTTAGACAGGCGATGGGCTTGATTTACTAAAGGCAAATAGACTGCACTTTGCAAGTGCAATTACTCCACAGCTTAGTAAATGAGGGAAAGCTCTGTTGCCTTCCACCATCCAATTGTTTGCAAGCAAAAATATTTTTTTTTCCTTGCATGTAACTGGGTATTCTTTGTAAAGTGAAGCTTTACCTCATTTACTATGCTCTGGAGCAACTACACTTGCAAAGTGCACAGTCTATTTGCATTTGGTAAATCAACCCCAATGTCTTTCTATGTGCTGCTAAAGGCCAGAAAGAAATGCTGTGTAGCGGTCTAACCGACTTCCAAGGGCCTGATGGTGACCCCCAGAGCCAGGGAGAACTTACAAGGTGCAGGTTACTAGGCATAGTGAGTGTGGTGCAAGGTGAAAAGATTAAGCACCAGTCAGTTTTTGTAAAAATGAAGAAGAGAGTTTTATTTCTCTTAACAGGAACGGTGGGGAGAGAGGGTTTAGGACACAGGATACCCCTAGGCAAATGCAATAACGGCAAACTCCGCAGACAAAAATAGAACTAGGCAGACAGAGATACAGAAAGAGCGCCTTTAAGCTGAATGTAGCAATCTGTATTTTGTAGCAACCACTGTCTCCTATGGCAAGAAATTCTCTCACAGTATCCTATTGTAGATCTTCCAGTTTAACTCACAGTACCCACTGTAGATCTTCCAGCTTAACTCACTGTATCCCACTGTAGATCCTTAAGCTCAGCTCGCTGTCTCTCACTAGACTTCTTGGACTCTCAGCTACCTGCTGGATCCCTCAAGCTGCACCCACAGCTAACCACTGTACTTTATCTTCAAGCGTTGCATACAGCTACCTGCTGCCTTCCTGGATGAGTCTCTACTGAAGCTTTCCCACTACTTCTCTGTCCTCGGCTAGTGGAGTGTCTGCTCTGGTACTCCTTCAGAACTTCATCCCTTCCAAACTTGCCTCCCATGACAGGAGTGGTCGTCCCTTTGTGACAACTGCTTCTCCTTTACCTCCGACAACCAACAGGCTTCCTTCAGGTCGAGCCTCTAACACATGAGGTTCCGCCTGAGGCTTCGGGCTTAACCTTGGCTGCTCCTCCTTTGTGGAACCTTGAACTGCTGAGTAGGTCTTAAGTGGACCTATCAGCCAGCATGCCTCCTGGATAGGTCTCAGGCTTCAGGCCTAGCAACCAGGAGTTTTTCAACACACACCTTGTCAGGAAAGGTTCCATACACTCGGATTATCTGTCATTTGGCGTGCAGTACTCAGGTCCACCAGCAGGTGTCTCCTGGCAGTTTGGAACTCTCAGGGGAACTTTCCCCTGCTGGTGTTATGTCATCTTTGGGCCGCAGTACTGGCGTCCACCAGTGGATGGATCCTGGCAGTGTGGAGCAGACAGCACCTCCTGTAATCAGGTGTCACTTAAGGCCAATTACAGGCATATAAATACCCGGAAAACACCCACATGTTTGCCTTGGTATCGTCCTTGCGCCCTGACCTGCTAGCCTGTTATCTGATCCTGAGCCTGTTCCTGTACGCTGAACCTGTTACCGGTGTACCTGATCCTATCTCCCTGTCCTGATCCCCATTAGGTCCCACCTGTTACCTTGCACCCCTGCCCTGCAGTCTGATCCATCCATCCTCTCCCTGTCTTGTTTTGTTCCCTGTCCTCATCTGCTGTCTCCCTGTGTATGACCTTGGCCTGGCTTACGTTTATGTTTCTGGAAATATCCCTTTGTCCATCTGCTGATCTGCTGTGTATGACCTTGGCCTGGCTAACATGATTGATTTTGGTACTTCCCTTGGCTGTATATAATTATCTGTTGTCTGTGGGTTTCTGTTGGTTGGTTGAGCATTATTTGTATTTGGGGTGTTACTTATTTACCACTTATCTTTAATAAACATATATTACTCACTTATATATGTTTTGGTGTCCTCTGTCGCAGATCACACGGTTCTGGTTAGACCTGTTCATGACACACCCACCCAGGCCATAGCCTCGGGTGGGAGGAACCAGATCACCTGACTCCTTCCAAATAAATAGCCTGTCCCAGCATACACAGCAGTTAAAGAAACTCATGCTGATTGGCTGAGACAACCTAGTTACCAATTACCTGAATTTATGGCAATCTATCATTCTAATGCCAAAAGCAACAGTGCCACCTATTGACAGAAGAGAGAGACCACCCAAACCCAGACTTAGGACAGGAATTAGGGGATCAACCTACCAATTAGCCAGGGTAGTTACTACCTAGCACAACTAGATTTATTAGCAGCCCTGTTTAGGACCAGGGTGCTACTGCTGATAGGTACACATTTCACATATGCAATGAGCTTTGTTGTGATTTGTTTAAGTTAAAAGAGAAGTATGGGTTTGTTTTGTTTTTTTAGATTAAAGCATTTGTTAACCCAAAAAAAAATAAAAAATAAAGATCCTGTTCCCTTAAAGCAGGTTATACAGCACGGTGCTTGTGCTGTGTCATTTGGCTCCCTGTAACACCTAAAAAACCTGGCTGATCCTGCCTGGTTCTGCCCTATCCCCTGTAAACTAACCACCGTGTATTATGGCTGAACCCTAACACCGCGGTCAGTTTACGTGCCTACGTCATCCATAGCTCTCCTCTCTGCTCAAATTAGGGTACAATTTACATTATCCTCTTGGTTGATGAATCTAATGTACCCCTGTGACTGTGCTTTATAAAAAATGCAGCTATATATCTTGTTTGCAGAGTGCAGATCGGCAATCACGTGACCCGCTGTCTCTCTCCTCTCTCACATGACAGCTGCAACGGGCAGGGCAGCCTCTCTCCTCCTCTCTTCCTCCCCTCCTGAATGACATCAGTGGGAGATCCTTGGCCCGTCCACTGCAGCTGTCATGTGAGAGAGGAGAAAGATGGTGGGTCACGTAATCGCAGATCTGCACTCTGTAAACAAGGTATTTAGCTGCATTTTTTGTAAAGCACAGTCATAGGGGGACATTAGAGTCATCAACCAAGAGGATAATGTAAATACCCCGTGGGTTAACAAACACTTTAATACTTACCTAGGTGGATGCAGCACGGGGCTGATGCTGCATCTGTCCCCCAGCGCCTGTGCACTGAGACTTGAGCGATCAAACACTGCAGAACGCTTGGTTCTGACAGCTCACTGAGCAGAGAGATGCTGACTGTCAGTCCCTCCTTGCTTATTGGAGCGCTGGGCTGTGGAGGGGACGGGATCGCCCGATTCAGTCTCTCATCAGCTCGCTGAGAGGCTGAGCCGGGTGTCAGTCCAGGCACCTGGTGGATCCAGACTCCATGGTCGTGATGACACGGAGCCTGGACTGATTTCTGTGACGTCAGCAGAGAGCAGACTTCAGCCCACCCTCTGCTAAAAAACGGGTCACAGGAGTTCAAAACGAGTTGCACTCCTGTGATCTATAGGAGGAGTACAACCAAACGGGCTTTGGCTATACTTCTCCTTTAAGTAGAATTATGGGCTTTACCTGACAGATCCTAAAGTGGCTGTAAAGTCAGAAGCTTTTTTTATCTTAATGCATTCTATGCATTAAGATAAAAAGCCTCTTGTGTGCAGCAGCCCCCCAAAGACCCCCTAATACTTACCTGAGCCCCATCTAGATCCAGCAATGTTGCACGAGAGACTCGGATGTCCAGGACTCCCCTCCTCATTGGCTGAGACAGTAGGTCGGTGCCATTGGCTCCCGCTGCTGTAAATCAAAGTCAGTGCGCCAATGAAGAGAGAAAGGGGCCGGAGCCGGGGAGTGGCTCCATGTCTGAATGGACTCAGGGAGTTGTGGCTTGGCTCAGGTGCCCCCATATAAAGCTGCTTGCTGTGGGGGCACTCAACAGGAGGGAGGGGCCAGGAGCGCCGAAGAGGGACCAGAGAAGAGGAGCATCGGGGCTACTCTGTGCAAAACCATTACCCAAAGCAGGTAAGTATAACATGTTTGTTATTGTTAATGAAAAAAAAAACACAAGACTTTAGTATCACTTTAAACCCAAAAGCAAACATTTATTGTATTGCAGCTTACCAATTCTTAGATGTGATGGCTGCATTCATTTTCTTTTCTTCATTTTCTTTCTTCTATTTTCATTTTCTAGTGATCCAGCCAGCCAGCAAGTCTGTTTTTTTTTTTTGCAAAAGAACAAACTCTCCAGCAGAATGTATCACTTACAGAGATGAGACAAAACATTTAGCACTAGCAGGGGTGTTTAGAATGATCAGCTTTTATTTATGTAAAACCTTTATCCCAAACAGAACAAAACAGTTTGCTGCAACTGCTTATAAAGTGTTATCTGGAGTTTGGCTTCAATCTAACACTCCCCTCCCACCAGACTGACAATGCTGCTGTCCAAAGGTGCCCCCTGTGCTCCTTCATCCAGGGTGGGGGTCTAATGGCCAGATCACCAGGTGAAAAAATAAAGAAAAAAAATATATAAAAATGAAAACTGATGCAATTTGCTCCCTCTCACCTCCTAACAGCTATTTTGACTAAGCTGTCTAAGAGTCATACACTTACGTATTTTCAGAACGCTCTGGTCCAGTCAGATGATCTCCTCTATTTCAGCCAGTGCTGGCTGCAGGGGAGAGGGGAAGAGTGCTCAACAATGACTGGCAATGCCTGGGAGTGGTTATGTCACCCATAGGCTTACTATGGCCCATCAATTGTTAGCTCTGGCTCCTTTCTCCTAGAGCCAGCGCTGGATGACACAGGGCAGTCATATCACTTGACCAGATCAGAGCAACCTGAAAATAGAGTATATACCGTATTTATTGGCGTATAACACGCACTTTTTTCCCCTTAAAATCAGGGGAAAATCGTGGGTGCGTGTTATACGCCGATCCCCGCCAATTTTGTATGATCGGCGGCGATCGCGGCAATCGCCGCCGACATACACAGGCGTGTGTAGATTCAAATATGGCGCAGAGACTGCAGGGACTCGGCGGAGCCGAAATACACATAGCCGAGTGTTCTCGAGTATTTTCGCCGCCGCTCACAGTCACGCCCAGTCCTGCCATTGGACCTGTGTTATGTCCATCATAGGGCGGGACTGGGCGTGACAGTGAGCGGCGCTGAGAATAGCCGAGAATAGCTGAGAATAGCAGAAAATAGCCGAGAACACTCGGCTATGTGTATCTTGGCTCCGCCGAGTCTCTGCAGTCTTGGCGCCATATTTGAATCTACACACGGCTGTGTATGTCGGCGGCGATCGCGACGATCACACAGATCACACAAAGCTGCAATGACAGGGCTGCACTGGGGCAAAGCAGCACTGTTAAGGCTGCACTGACATGGCTGCAATGGGGCAAAGCTGCACTGACATGGCTGCAATGGGGCAAAGCTGCACTGACAAGGCTGCACTGGGGCAAAGCTGCACTGACATGGCTGCACTGACATGGCTGCACTGGGGCAAAGCTGCACTGACATGGCTGCAATGGACACTGGGGCAAGGCTGCACTGACACTGAAAAGGCTGCAGATGGACAGATAATGCTGCATTGATGGGCATTTTAATGTAAGTTTTTTTCCTTAAACTTTACTCCTAAAAGTTTTTTTCCTTAAAATTCCCTCCTAAACTTGGGGTGCGTGTTATACGCCGACGCGTGTTATACACCGATATAAACGGTACATCTTTTTTGCACCGTTTAGTCAGAATAGGTTTTAGGAGTGGGGGAGGGACAGTTTTAAGATGAGTTAGGTCCAGCATGGAATTCTATTTTAAACTCTTTAAACAAGCTGCATTTAATCACCAAAGTTCTTAATGCAGGAACGAATAATGTGAAGATAATGAGGTCTTAGGACCTTAAGCTGAGTAGGGAATGGGGATTCGTACTCACAATTCTATTCAGAAACCAAATTGTAAGATTGAACAGTTCAACTTTAGATGCAAAAAGGTTTAATTCCATGAAACCTTCTTAGAAGAAGATCCTCTCAGTATTTTAAATTCCCCTGAGATAGCTAAGCAGGGAAGAGGGTTATCTAAACCTAGTTACAAGCCCATTGCATATATTGCGTATATATATGCTATTATAAGCAGAACCGAGAGAACCAGAGACCTGTCAAGGGGCCCAATCATCAGTGACTAATTAGAGACCATATAGCTGATTAATAGTGTGCCTCTTGTTTCGATCCAGGCCTTCTAATGGCAGATTGTAAAATGCCTATCTAGTATGTGATTCCACAATACATATCTGCAATTTAGGTTTTGAATTACACTCAGTGACATTTCATATGCTTTTAATACATTTGGCTACAATTAAGAAATCTTTATAAAACATGTCTACACTACTGTAAAGGAAACAATCATTTTAAGACTGCACACTATCTTATGAAGTACAGCAAGTTTAGATGGCAGGTTACTCGTTCCGAGGAATCGACACAAAAGAAATACCACAGAATTAGTCTTTTAAACTCATGACTTAATTCTGTGTAACCAAATGTTGGTTGCTTAAACGTAAACTAAGGTCTTTAGAAAGATTGATATAATGAGGAGTGACATTAAAGGAGTGGTCAATTAGGTATAGTCAAACATTTGAGCACTTCTATTTCCACCCCTTCATTTTTTTAATTGAGTGGGGTGAGGGAACTCCTCTAGAGAATGTCCTCTAGAGATTCCACAAAAGCTGGAGGAACTGCAGTTTGGGAGCCCGCCATTTCCATAGCAATTATGTACCCATGCTAAGGCCAGGTTCACACTGGTATGACACGACTGTTGTAAGACTGTCATCTTACTTTGCCCTGCAACATCTGTCCTACATCAGTCCTACTTCCATCCAACTTGAATGAACAGGATAAGATGTTGCTCCGACTTTGAGATAGTCTGACTTGTCCTTTGACCAATCAAAACAATCCCAGAGTGACATAAATTCCTTTTAATGCTGCTGTAATCACCATGTTGGATGTCACAAGTCGGATAGTTAGGACAAGGATCCGACTTTGATCCGACTTCAATGATATTCAATGGTCTGAAGTAGTACCAAAGTCAGACCAAAGTAGTGCAGGAACCTTTATCAAAGTCTGACTGACTTATGTCGGACCAGTTAAGACGGCTCTTATAGGGGATCATTGATTTACACACGTCTTGCGACATGTGCTCCCAAAGTCGGAGCATATGTCGTACCAGTGTGAACCCGGCCTAAGAGTCATTCTGATGGCCAATGATTCTGATACAATAGAACTGTACTTATGCTACATTGAATTGGACTCCAATAGACCAGGCAACACCTTGTACTTTTCTTTTTTATTCCCATTGATTTTGTTTTTGCTACTATTGTCTATTTTGTGTATTTTCTTTATAAGCAAATATTTTGCTTACGCCATTTTTTCTATTTCTTTCATTAAGCGATATTTAAAAGTGGTTAAGCTTTTTGTCCAATGTACTAAGACAGAACTTAAAGAAATCCTGTCTCTTTGAAGAGTGCTGCAATGTTTTAACTTCTGGTAAAATTCCTGTCTGGTGTGCCAGTGTGTATTACAGATGTTTTGTGAGTTATGCTTCTGTTAAAACATGCAGTGACAGCTGTTGCATAGCTCCCAACTGTCCCTGATTTCAAGGGACTATCCCTGATTTGAAACAAAGTCCCTCTGTCCCTTTTTCCTCCTCATTTGTCTCTCATTTTGATCTGATCTTTATAGTTGTATAAAAATGCACTTACAGTTGTATATAAAATACATTTAACTTTGAAAAAGAGTTTTACAGTGCTAAACCTTTCATCTAGTTTCTAAATGGCTGCATTTGTACATTTCAAAAGCCAGTGCAGTAAATCCTTGGTTTGAGAACCTTTTGCAAGACAAGCAAAATTTTTACATACATTTTGACTTGATATACAAGCGATGTCTTGATATACAAGTAGCGTCATGTCACAACTGAGTATAAAAAAGAAGAGAGGACATGATGGCTTTCTCATATGTATTTCTCTTGTGTCTCAAAATAAAATCATTGAAATATAAAAAAGAAGAGAGGTGTCTCTAAGTGTAGCAATATGGTTACATTCAATGTAGGTACAACATTTAGAAACTCACATGGTTGATTAAAACAGAAACAGACACATCTAAGTATGCAGGAATCCAGGGTAAAGATGTCCACATAGACTGCCCTTCTCACCACCATTGACGTCGTCCCTTCCACACTCCTCGAGCGCTTCAAGCCTTGCTTTCAGATCGCTCTGCTGCAGGGATGTCTTCCTGGTCACGATTGCAGACAGCTTTACCCGGATGCCTGCATACTTAGATGTTCCTCTTTTAATCATCAACCATGTGAGTTGCTAAATGTTGTACCTTCATTAAATGTAACCATATTACTACATTTAGAGGCGCCTCTCTTCTCTTTTATACTCCTGCTGGATTTTTCTTCTAATCCCATTGTGGAGGCTGCCATTTGTGGATGGACATTTTATGGTTATAATCTTTTTATATGGACTATAAACTGAAGAATTTATGAATAAATGGTTGTGGAATGAATCATTTGAGTTTCCATTATCTCTTACAGGGAAATTCGCTTTGATATACAAGTGCTTTGGATTACAAGCATGCTTCCAGAACGAATTATGCTCACAATCCAAGGTTTTACTGTATAAAGAAATAATAGTGGTAAAAAAAGCACTTGTACATTTAACTAATCTTTTTTGTTTGTATAATTCTCCTTTAAGGGGGTGTGGCTGGGGTGTAACCTATGCCTACATAGTTTTTCTAATAGGTGTCCCTTGTTCCTATCTAAAAAAGGTGGGAGGTATGCTGTTTTGTGTGAACCAACCCCAGTGTCAATCACTCTTATGCCGCCTACAGACGATCAGAATTTCCAACCAAAACCGTGGATTTATTTCCGACGGGTGTTGGCTGAAACTTGTCTTGCATACACACGGTCGCACAAATCAAATGTTGTGAAGTTCAATAGCCAGTGCGGCTCTTCTGCTTGATGCCGAGCATTCGTGGAACTTTGTGCGTCGGAATTGTGTACACACGATCGGACTTTCCAACAACGGATTTTGTAGTCTGAAAATTTGAGAACCAGCTCTCAAATTTTGTTGGTCGGAAATTCCGACAAAAAATGTCCGATGGAGCCTACACACAGTCGGAATTTCCGACAACAAGCTCACATCGAACATTTGTTGTCGGAAATTCCGATCGCGTATATGCGGCATAAGTCTGCTAGCACTTGGATTGTTGTCCCACAAACTGGAACATTTCTGAGCTGGGTGAGGCTGAGAATGCCATCGTCACAGATCCTTCCAGGTTTTACTACAATTTCACCCATTTCCTTAGTCTAGCTTTTCCTTTATGTGGGATAGAAGAGTTACAGGTCCAGATCTTACAGCTATCTGCTGGGAAAATATGAATGTGCGCCTTCTTGATTGTGATATGATGAAGCTTTATGAACATATGAGGTGTGACAAAGATGAAATTAATTATATCAAGTTATTGTAAATAACTTTCAAGAAATAGCAGGCCTCAAGCAGTGGCTTAATTTCATATTAGAAGTCGTTTTAAAGATTTATTGTCCAGCCTTCCTTTTTCATGCCTATTGTATATTCTAGGAAATTCAGTTATAAATTTGGCCTTACAGTATGATCCAAGTTAGTATAATATCAATTACATCTGTAAATACCTACCAGAGATGCTGGTGCTACATTGTACTACTGGTCCTCTATATAATCTTCAGATTAGGGATGCGCCGATAATGGGATTTTTTTGCCCGTGACTATGAAGTACTGATACTTTTGGTCAAGTACTCACGGATACCGAGTACCAATACCCTTCCGGTGCGATTTGAGCCCATACAAAATTAATGTTATCACTGTGACAAGCCTGGGTTCACACAGGAGCGGTGCCAGAAACCGCATGCAATTCGGAAAGGAAATTGCATTTGATTCTTTGCAGTGCGATTTGAGCCCATTCATTTTGTATGGGCTCAAATTGCACCACAAAGGTATCAGTTTCGGGTATCGGAGCATTTTTACGAGTATGAGTACTCATGAAAATAGTATCGGCACTGATACCAGTATCTTTGAAAACCCTACTTCAGACCCAGCAAAAACCGTGTTTTGGAGCTTTAAAATTGGAGTAATCTCTGGAAAAAAACACTGTCCCCTCTGGGAATGAGTAGAGGAACTCAATGAGATTATGCAGATGGACGAATTAACGGCTACTCTACACAAGAGATACCCAAACTTTGTGCCAATATGGTTTACCTGGATCAACTTTTCTACAGCCGCTAAACTACAGTAATATTTGTGGCATTCTTCTTACCTTAAAATGACTGCAGGAAGCTTCTGGTGGGTTCTTGGTCATGGCCTCTCCTTACTAATTTCCTATTTTCTTTCCCCTCTTTCCTTGGATCTGTAATGACTGTGACTAGCCCTTGTTAACATGAGTAGCCTCTTATTCTCGAGCAGTTGTATAAGGTCAGTAATTTTTAGTCCTTGGGAAATTCTCAGTTCACCACCATTAAGTTGCTAGCATTAAGGGCAGCTCAAAAAATTGATAGGGTATTTACATTGTACTTGAGGGATTTAACCCCGCATTTTCAGCTGTATGGCACCTTTGTCCTTATACTACGATGCTTGGATAGAGGGTCTTTAACTGTTGTTTTGAAGGACTATACATGTTGGATCTATACTTCTTTTGTAAAACCCAATAAACTTTATTGTTTAACCACTTGTCGACCAGCCGCCATCATTATACTGTGGCAGTTTGTCTCGTTCCTGCAAATCGCCGTAGGTGTACGCCGCCACTTTTAAGAGCTATAGCAGGCGCGCATGTGCCCTCTGCACGGCAGGGAAAATGATGCGTGTGGCCGGCGGCCGCGATGTCCAGCGGCCACCCGCAATCGCTCCACAGAGAGCCAGGATGGGGTCAAAATATTGCTTTTTTTCAAAATTGTCAGCCTTTTTTTGTTTACACCGTAAAAAATAAAAACCGAAGAGGTGATCAAACCACCAAAAAAAAAAAAAAAAAAAAAAAAAAAGCTCTATTTGTGGGAAAAAAAGGACGTCAATTTTATTTGGGTACAACGTGTCATTTAAAGCGATGCAGTGCCGTATCGCAAAAAATGGCCTGGTCATTAATGGGGAAAATCTTCCGGTCCTTAAGTGGTTTGGAGTAATCTCAGGGAGTTCATTCATCCATCCATTCTCACGAATACAATTTTTTTTTTCTTTACTTGTTAGTTTTGTACAATTGTTTTTATTGTTTATCAAGAATGTATGTATGTATGTTGTCGTTTGCAGTCTGCTTTTGTTTAAATTGGCAGCAGACATGTTTTTTTTCCACTAAACAGTTGCTTTGTGTGATCTGTAAATGATGTGCCCAAGCTATTCCTACCCTCTTCACCTTGTCTATTGTATTGCACATCTTGGCTGCAAAATGTGTGTGTACTGTATAATTGGCAGTTCCAGAGATGTTGCATATAGCTTAGTTAGAAACAGTAGAATAAATATAGTCTGTGTGACTTCACATAAGAAAACATACAGGGGAATTGTTTTATAAGACATGTTATTTAAAATGTAATTTAAAGGTTTTCCAGATATCAAGCGATTGAGCTGCTTGTTTGAAAATAACTTGCTAACTATTGCTAGACTTGCCAGGCTTCACAAGTTTGTTGCACAATTGCAGCAAGTCTGCATTGCATGACTCCAGATCAACTTTCTTTGCAAACATTCTGCAAGTCTGCTGCAAGTTCTGGTTCAGTTATGTTGTGCAATAGTCATCCCACCAAAGGGGTCACTGTGGCTGAATTTTCATGCTGTAGACTTGCAGAGCTCTTGCTGTAGACTCACCACTGCAACTATGCTGTTGCTAGAGACTTGCCACACAAATTTGCTACAAATTGTAAAAGTGTCCACTAGAACTTGTGCTTCAAGTGCTCTGCAAGTGTACAACTTGCCAGTGAAATGTGCAGCAAGTAAACAAGACTTACAATTCACTGTCACAAATTTGTGGCAAGTTATCTTGCTATCTGGGTTACCACCAAAAATGTTGATGGTAGGTTGCTTTGCTACATTTGAAGAGTAATTGAGAAAAAAATACCCTCTGGGTGATCAATGTACATTTCAGGGAGTTCAAAAAACTTTGTTGCAGCTTCCTACCTGTTTCTGCTCTGAAGGGATACCCATGGCTACTACATACCTCTAGATATACACCATCTCATAGGGACCTCCTTATCACCTCTGGAGCCTTCATGGTCTGACCATTACCTTTGAATCCTGTGCCTTCTAAGGGGCTCCCATGTCCTCCGGAGTGGGTCATCCTCTCTTGGGTCCCTGGCAACCCGACGTTCTTGTTATGTAATAATCATCTTTTAATAACCATCTAATTGTATAATAACGCTCCTGAAGAAGCAGCTAATGTGATCTGCGAAACATGTAGAGCAACCAGTATACAGATTGCATTCATGCTCCATTTGTCACAATGTGGTGTGACTATAGAACCGAATGTCTTGTTTGATTATCATTATTGGTATGTGTAAAATATATATATATATATATATACAGTGCCTTGCAAAAGTATTCGGCCCCCTTGAACTTTTCAACCTTTTGCCACATTTCAGGCTTCAAACATAAAGATATAAAATTTTAATTTTTTGTGAAGAATCACCAACAAGTGGGACACAATTGTGAAGTGGAACGAAATCTATTGGATATTTTAAACTTTTTTAGCAAATAAAAAACTGAAAAGTGGTGCGTGCAAAATTATTCGGCCCCTTTACTTTCAGTGCAGCAAACTCACTCCAGAAGTTCAGCGAGGATCTCTGAATGATCCAATGTTGTCCTAAATGACTGATGGTGATAAATAGAATCCACCTGTGTGTAATCAAGTCTCTATATAAATGCACCTGCTCTGTAATAGTCTCAGGGTTCTGTTGAAAGCGCAGAGAGCATCATGAAGACCAAGGAACACACCAGGCAGGTCCGTAATACTGTTGTGGAGAAGTTTAAAGCCGGATTTGGATACAAAAAGATTTCCCAAGCTTTAAACATCCCAAGGAGCACTTTGCAAGCGATCATTTTGAAATGGAAGGAGTATCAGACCACTGCAAATCTACCAAGACCTGGCTGTCCCTCTAAACTTTCAGCTCAGACAAGGAGAAGACTGATCAGAGATGCAACCAAGAGGCCCATGATCACTCTGGATGAACTGCAGAGAACTACAGCTGAGGTGGGAGAGTCTGTCCATAGGACAACAATCAGTCGTACACTGCACAAATCTGGCCTTTATGGAAGAGTGGCAAGAAGAAAGCCATTTCTCAAAGATATCCATAAAAAGTCTCGTCTAAAGTTTGCCACAAGCCACCTGGGAGACACACCAAACATGTGGAAGAAGGTGCTCTGGTCCGATGAAACCAAAATCGAACTTTTTGGCCACAATGCAAAACGATATGTTTGGCGTAAAAGCAACACAGCTCATCACCCTCAACACACCATCCCCACTGTCAAACATGGTGGTGGCAGCATCATGGTTTGGGCCTACTTTTCTTCAGCAGGGACAGGGAAGATGGTTACAATTGAGGGGAAGATGGATGCAGCCAAATACAGGACCATTCTGGATGAAAACCTGTTGGAGTCTGCAAAAGACCTGAAACTGGGACGGAGATTTATCTTCCAACAAGACAATGATCCGAAACATACAGCAAAATCTACAAAGGAATGGTTCACAAATAAACGTATCCAGGTGTTAGAATGGCCAAGTCAAAGTCCAGACCTGAATCCAATTGAGAATCTGTGGAAAGAGCTGAAAACTGCTGTTCACAAACGCTCTCCATCCAACCTCACTGAGCTCGAGCTGTTTTGCAAGGAAGAATGGGCAAGAATTTCAGTCTCTCGATGTGCAAAACTGATAGAGACATACCCCAAGCGACTTGCAGCTGTAATCGCAGCAAAAGGTGGCTCTACAAAGTATTAACGCAAGGGGGCCGAATAATTTTGCTTGAATATAACAGTATCTTTTCAGCAGGCAGCAGATTTTCATTCTCCCTCTTAACTGTGTGAGAAAAGCATGCGATTGTTGGTAAATCTTATACCCATAAACACATGGTTTTTCCTTGTAGTTAAGAGGGCTGGGCTGGAAGGGAGCGTTTTTTTTTTAAACTCATGCCCCTTCTATCACAAAAGAAAAAATGCAGCGTTTAAATGCACTAAGTGCAAAATAACGGTGAGTATTATCAGTGTCACATAAGTAATGTCCACCAAGTGAAAAAAATTATATATATATATATATATATATATATATATATATATATATATATATATATATATATATATATATATATATATATATATATATATATATATATATATATATATGTATATATATATATGTATATATATATATATATGAAAGTGACTCAAAAAAAGTCTTGGCATCAATAGCTAATGATTGAGCACATCCCACAAGCATCGGTGAAACAGATGACATCAAGATGAAAGGGTATTAAAAGGAATATTCTTGTGAAAAGAACTGCCATCAATTTGACTGAAGGCTTACCGGAATCAGTGGACTAAGGCTATGTTTCCACTAGTGCGTCCCCAAAGTCAATTTACACTGCGACTTTGCAATGCGATTTGTGGTATTTAAACATGTTGGCTATGCAATATGTTGGGTCAGCAGTCATTTTGGCTGCTGTAGCAGCATTTATAGATGAAGAAGAGGAGGATAACCGGAGGAGGAGAAGGCATAGGTTTTGGATCCATCCCATCATCGCCCAAAGGGAAGTGAGAGGCCAGTTTGGGGTCCTTTACAATGACCTCCATGCTCATGAAGACAAATTCTTCAACTACACAAGGAGGTCAATTAGAAGGTGAGAACATTTTTTGATGTCAACTTGCAAATGCTGCCAGATATATTTAGGAAAATGTGTATATGCCTGGTCAGTATGACTCTTTTTAGAATTTTTAGGTTTGAATAGCTAGAAGTGTTAACTATAACCTGATCAAATTGTTATAATAATGGAACTCGATTTGTAAATGTTTGATTTTTACATGGTCAATGTAAATAATAGCCATTTTTTATCTCTTTACAGTTTTGATGAATTGTTGGCTTCGCTCTCTAGCCATCTAGAGCGACAAAACACAAGTTTCTGAAGGAGTATTCCAGCTGTAGAAAGACTCATTATAACATTGAGGTAACTTTTCATACCTACTTTTTCTTCTTCTTAACTTCTATGTGACATTTGGATATCCACATCATTCTTTCATCCTTTTTACATGAAGTAAAAAAATAAATACTAGAATGTAATTGTGCGTGAGATTGTTTTTACAATATTAACTTTGCCTCTACATCACCAGTGTCTTTCTCCTGCTCCTCTTCTTCCTTCACTTCCTCAGGCACCTCCTTCCTAGCTCATTTTTTTTTAGTTTATTGAGGTAGCTTAGTGTAAATATGTATCATTATAATAAACTGTATGTACTTTTCCATTTTAGGTACCTGGCAACTGGACATTCCTTTGCAAGTTTGCATTATGAGTTTTTGGTTGGCAAAACTACTGTCAGCAATATTGTCCATGATACCTGCAGAGACATCTGGAATGTCCTTAGGGATTTGGTCCTGAAGAAGCCCACTTGCGAAGATTGGTGCAAGATCGCTGAAGTTTTCTGGGATCGTTGCAATTTCCCGAATTGTCTCGGGACAATTGACGGAAAACATATGAGGGTAGTGATGCCCATCGGTGGAACCAAATACTTTAACTACAAAAAATATTTTTCTTTTGTATTACTAGCAGTGTCTGATGCCAATTATTGTTTTACCTATATAGACATAGGATCATATGGCAGCAGCTCAGACTCCAGTATTTTCCAAAGATCATCGTTTGGAAGAATGTTGCGGGAAAATGGTCTGGACCTGCCACAGGACTGTCCGTTGCCAGGAACAAATGGGCCGCCAATGCCATTTGTGTATGTTGGGGATGAGGCCTTTGCTCTCAGTGAGCATCTATTAAGGCCTTATTCCAATAGGTGTCTGAGTGAAGAGAAGCGAATCTTCAATTACCGGTTAACGAGGGCAAGACGAGTGGTAGAATGTTCCTTTGGCATTTTATCCAACAAGTGGCGTTTGCTACATACACCGATTAATTTAAAACTTGAGAATGCAATATCTGCAGTAAAAGCAGCATGTGTGCTTCATAATTTTGTTAGAATTCGTGATGGCTATCTTTTTGAAGATTCCCTCATGCACGATCTGGAAGGTGCACAATGGAGTGCCACTAGGGGCACCACCAATGGTGCCACTGTGCGTGAGGGATTCTCGTCTTATTTTATGTCTGCTGCTGGTTCTGTCCCCTGGCAGCAGGATGCCATTGCATAATGTAATTCATGCATTTTATTGTAATATTATTTAAATGTCTGTTATGTTTCATTGCATCCAAATGCAGAATAACAGGTCTTGAACACAAATTCGAAAAAAGGATAAGCAGAAAATGCATAATGTAACCAGAATAATATTTATTTTCCAGAATTTTGTGCAACAATGCACCAAAAATGTTTTTTTTTTGGTTTTGGTAAACTACACCATTTTTTTTTATTTTTTAACAAGCACGACAAATATTAAAATAATAAAATATTTCACTTTCAAAAACACAAAAATAAAAGTCTTAAAAAAAATAAAATATATAATCTGAATCTTTTTTACAAGACAAATCTTTTTGCAAGAAGGCAAAAATAAAGAAATAAGTTCCATGAACTCAAAAATTCTACAGTTGTTGTTTTGGCCTCCACAACCAACCAAAAAATATAGAACAAGTCTTAAACCTACAGAAAAAATAATAGAAAATTACAATTGCTCGTATGTTTTGTTTTCAGTGGTCCCGGAAACTGAACTATTGGTTGGTCCAGGGAAATCCACTGATGGACCAGGGTAATATTTCCTTTCCAGAAAAGGCGGAACATGACTGGGTGTAGGCTGCCTAATTTGGTGAGTGGTTGGGGGGCCAAGGGTAGAGGTAGTGGGGGCAGGAATTGGATGTAACATGCGTGGCCTTGAGGGATTCAGCATATTACCATACTGGTCACAGTATGGATGGTTTATTGGTGGAGCATACTGTGTACTTGGAAAGTGAGTGTATTGTTGATAAGGGGGATATTGGGGAAGGGGGGGTTGCATATATGCTGAAGATGTTGTTGGCCCCTCACCCACAAATGATTGAGCAGTTGACATTAAAGCCATCCTGAGTGCATATTTTTTTTCAGGGGGTACCTGTTTACATATGCCTAAAATTACAGGGAGAAATGCTGTGTCTTTACACTGGTTTTCAGCCATTTTAGTGGACATCTGACTAACTACATCTAAAATTTTTTCAATGGGTTTCACAGGCCGGGCACTTCCCCTTGAAGATCTTCGCAAAGGCCTGAGACATTGCTAGGCCCTGGTTCTGCATCCTCCTCATTCATTGAGTTTGATGTTGACCTTGATTCATCTACGAACAGTTCCTTGTCAACATTGTCCTGGAATTGTTCTTGCTCCTCCTCCGCAGCAGCTTCCTCTGACTCATCCTCTGCTGCCAAACCCTGTGTCCTGTCTTCCCAGCTTGCTTGGGTTCTGAAATACAAATGACATATTTTTAAAGTAAGCATTACAATTTGATATGTACAATTCGTAACATATGCCTGCTGATAACTTACTCTCGCATTTCCAACACTGGTTTTAAAAAATCAAGATCCCCGGCATGGGCATATGGGGCTAATCTTTTTGAGCCGGAACCACTCCTTCCTTCTTTTAATTTTCGTAAGAACCGGTTGTAGCAGTCTTTGAGACTTCTCCATCGAGTTTGTAACGAGTGCACTACAAAATATAAAGCAAATAATAAATTAAAACAAAAAACTTTATTAACTGCCTATAGGTCATTCATTTGCTAGGCTGCATAATTGATATGGATGGTGTTAAAACAACCGCTAAATATATTAACAATGACACCTACATAATTTGACATGTGCTGGAGGATGTTGACAGGGCCATCTTTAATATTATTTAATATTATTAGGACCGTGGTCAAATATTATTTGTTGTCCCACACACACACACAGATTTACTTTCCTGCAGCCACAGGTTACACGAAAGTAACTATATAAATTCCACCATCAACACAGATAGTGTTGACAAGGGATTCCCTCCTGCCAAACCATTGTGATCTCCTGGCAGGAGAAGCGGTCCCCACCAAGAAAACACAGTGCACATTGTTTACACACACCCATTGGTTGCAGAATATTTAAATAGGTGCAAGGCGCAAAGTGCTAAGCAGCATATATCAACCACTTACTTTTTGAAGAACGTTCTGTAGCTGATAAAGAGTCCCAGGTCTCATAATATATGTGAGCCACGTCCAACCATGCTCTCTCCTTCCTCATTGTCATGCACTTGTCGCTTGTTTTTTCTAGCCCTAGGCATGCTTCCTGCTGTCTTCCACACTCACAGACATCAATATAGGAAGTGATGTATTTGGGAGGAGCAGAGATCATGTGCTTCCGTAGACTTCCGTAGAAGTCGCAACAAAGTCGCGGTGTCAGACATGTACATACGACTGCATTGCGACTTAATACCTTTCTATGGAGAACAAGTCGCACCGAAGACGGAACAAAGTAGTGCAAGAACCTTTTTTGGAGTCGCTGCGACTTGAGTCACACCAATTAGAACGGGGACCATTGAAATACATGGGTTTTGACTTGTCATGCGACTTGACATGTGTCAAGTCGCAAAATAAGTCGCAGTAGTGGAAACAGAGCCTTAAGGGGGCTTATACTACCTAAGTCGACTGAGCTTGTGGTGATGAACTCCATATATGGAAAACCATCAAGGATCCAGATCACCTTGGTCACAGTTCCAAACCTTAAGTTAATAATCAGCACTGGATTCACATCAAACAAATGGATGAGGCTCAGATGGAGGAAAGGAAGGACAGAGGAGGTCCTCTGTCTGCAGAGTGTATCACTGATAGAAGTCGGCGGCCTCTAGTGTATGAGTGACGATCCAATAGCAGTTCTTCCATGGCACTGCAGTGAGAGGCGTGCCTCTACTGCAGCATTTTTATTGGACAGCTGGGACCAATGGTACTTTACCATTGGTCGAAGACTCCAAGCTGTTCATTGAGCTCAGTCTCTCTGACAAGAAGTGTGAGGCACTGTGAGCTCAGCCTCTCAGTCTGCTGCTCTCAAAGCTCGATTTTGTATTTATTTTTTAAATGTTCATGGCCCTGCCTCACCTGCCTCCCTTGACTGCACGCCCCTGCTGTAAATGGTCGTGCAGCCTCTTGGGACCTCTGACGTTTTTCAAGAGGTTGTGTGCAGAGGTGGGGTGTGAACTTCTGCCTAGGTGTACCGGGTGGAAGTGGGAGCGAGCACCTGTCAATACCAGGTACCCCCCCCCCCTCCCAAAAGAAAAAGTATCCAAAAGTTTAAGAGGATGGGGGGAGGCAGAAAAGTGGAACTTCCCTTTAGTGATGAAGTTCCGCTTTAAGAAATACTGCCATATCGGTAATATGAAAAGTGGAGGTAAATAAGATTGTTTTTATGTTATGATTTATTGTTTTGCACATGCAAGCATTGTGCTGCAGGCAAAATTCTGCCTGAAGCAATTCTGCAATAGATTCATATGTTGTAAGTTGCACCATTTGTTGCATGGAGACAGACTGCGAATGAGTGGTTATGACATACTTTATCTTATAATGTCAGATCTATGCTGTAGCTTTAAAATGGCAAGCCTTGGCAATCATTATTTTTGAGTCTGGGTAGATGTTAAGAAATTGTAAGAGCTCAGGGATTACTGTGAGCACAGGTAGCCTGTGCATCAAATATGACATTAATAAGATAAAACTCCATCAGAAAATAGGGGAATGTGTTTTTTGTTTTTTTTAAGAAAGCTGAATGTTAAACATGAACTGACTATGTTACTTTGCCTATAAAAGAAAACTTTAGTATTAATGTCAAACATTGTGGAACATAAAAAGAGCCTTTTATCGTACAGCCCAGCCATGTCCCAGTGTGACATGTGAAGTTTGGAGGATGCCATTATAATAACTGTATTATATGTTTAGGGGATTTCTTTTCTTAAGCCAGATCTCGTGTAATTGTATGATGTCAAAAGACACAGCTTAGCTAGCAGTTCTTTCATAAAGGCAAACAAATAACCTGATTATGGTAATTTTACTGCCAGCTATTAGTCACCTCCTGGTCACCACCTATTCACTGCCAAAATGACTGACAGTCACAACAGTTTTCAGCATTTTGTCTTCATAATGTGACATTTTAACAAAACCTTTTGCAATGATCTAGTTTGTACAACATACAGCTGAACTTGTATGCTTGTTAAAGCCACACATTTTCTTTGCAAATACTTTTTTTTTTTACCAGGAGTGTACTTTTCCTCAAAAAAGCCTGTTACAGAGGTAATATCATTGTGTGCATTTTTTAAAATTTTTCTTTATTATTATTATACAGGATTTATATAGCGGCAACAGTTGGACAGATTGGGGTAGGAAGTTCCAAAGGATGGGAGAAGCTCTGGAGAAGTCCTGGAGGTGAGCATGGGAGGAGATGGCAAGGGAGCTAGAGAGCAGGAGGTCTTGGGAGGAACAAAGAGAACGATTAGGTTGGTATTTTGAGACTAGCTTAGTGATGTAGCTGGGGGCAGAGTTGTGGATGGCTTTGTAAATTATTGTTAGTACCTTGAATTTTATTTGTTGGGTGAGTGGAAGCCAGTAGAGTCTTGCAGAAGGATTCATTATGGACTGTGTAGTCTATGTAAAGGTAATCCAATGAGGAGGGAGTTGCAGTAGTCAAGGTGAGAAAACCAGGGAGTGAATTAGAAGCTTGGTGGTGCCATTGGTTATTTTTTGATGATTTTGTGATAATATCATCATATTGGGCCTTTAGTAATAATATTCCTTGTGATATTCGTGGGCATTTCACTCAAGTGTGGTGCTTACCATTGAGTTCAATCCAGGTAGGAAATCTAGTTCAAAGTTGCTTTGGTCTACTTTTATTTAAAAAGAAATTAAAGGTTCCACAAAACAAACATTTTCCCTTGCAGGGGTTTCCACCATCACTTCAAATACAAAGAAAAATGACCTCAACCATCCTGGTTTTCTCTTACAGTATTGCTGCAGATGCCTCAAGTGTAGGCCTTTGGCTTATCCCTAAAATCGTTACACAGCACCGCAGCTCCCTGCTGCTCTGGTCCATGTCCTGGCCTCTAGGCAGGGTCTGTCCCTAATGGACAGGCTGCCACTGAATACAAGCTTACTGTAACAATGTTTTGCTGCTTTCGTTTATTTGCTTTTCTAAGTCAGCTTCGCTGGATAAGCTTTACAGTCAAGTATAAAGAACTGAAGCACCATATTGCAATATTGTAGTCTAAATACAAGTGTATTTCCGTGTAGATTGTTTGAAATCTAACAAGTTTTGTCTGTGATACCTTAGCTCCCTTTATTGGGGCTATCATGTAGCACAAAGGATGAAAAAAAAAAATTGTAGAAATTCTTATATACAAATCATTGTAACACATAATTCAAAAAGTTAGATTTAATACTAGTAAAGGCACAGTGAAGGTATATGATGGTGTTCAATTGGTAGTAGTAGTATTAATTAAGATGATGGTTTAATGATAAGTCCAATATACCTGGGCTTGGTTTGACAAACATCACTAAAGTTTGGGTTCCAAAACTGAACTCCATTTAAGTGAATGGGAGCCGAATGTTAAACAGCAGTGGCCATTTTTTAGGCTAATAGGCAAGGGAATGTCAAACAAATGGCATGGGGAAGGGGGGCGGGGCTGGGCACTGCCCCAGAGAACATGTACCAAAGCTAAAAATAAGTGATTGGCAGAACACCCCTGGGTTCTGTTCTACACCAGAACTCCAGAACAGGGAAAAAGTTCTGACCAGAACCCTATTAAAGTCTATGGGACCAGAACTCGAAGAATCAAAAGTCCCAATTTTTAAGGCTTGTATGCAAGTTATTGCCCATAAAAAGAGTATGGGGACCCAGGAACTGCCCTGGAGAACATGTATCAATGCAAGAAAAACTTTGAATACATATTGCTTTTAAATGAGCAGTGATTTTAATGATGAGTAAAGTTAAAAAAATAAGGGGCGTGGCCTGACGAGGCATGTGAGCAGACCTGCTGCACGGAGCTCCCGCTGAGAATCCTGCCTAATATCCTTTCCTCACCACCGAAATTGCCCGTTTTTGCCCCAGAGAGCTACCTGATACCTCCTGGAGACATCCGGTGCTGTTAGCTGATCGATTAGTGCTGATGATGACCCGGGGGAACCGAATGGAGACCGAGGCCTGGGAGTCCCAAGCTGACCAAGATGGCGCCGGCCGGTCTCAGCCTCCTAAAGCACAGCGCGGCCTAGAAAAGAAATCCGAACAGGGGGGTAAGTCCAGCAAACTCCCTAAAGGCAAGGAGCAATCCAGGGACATGCTTTATTATACTCAAAAGCTGGCCGGACATTCTAATTCTCCTCTGCATGACTCCCCCCAGCCTAACAGGGAAGATACAAGCATGCTAGATGACACAGTGCCATTAGATCTGCAGCAGGATCTCATGTCTGATCCATCTGACTCCCCCTCAGAAGACAGTGTACAGCCTTCTTTGAGTGAAATCCTGCATGCTGTGCATAAATGCACTGCCTCAGTTGATGATTTGAAGGAGAAATTTGGGGGCCTGAAAGAAACAGTGTCCCTTATGCGCCAAGATCTGCAAAAAATCAGGGAAAGAACCACAGCAGTGGAGGGCCGGGTGAGCGACGTGGAGGACCAGTTGCCCCCCCTTCACAGAGATGTCAGGATGGCCACTCAAAATGCCTTTCAAGCCCTTAGTAAAACTGACGAAATCGAGAACCGCCTGTGACGCAATAATGTGCGCATAGTGGGACTCCCTGAAAAAGTGGAAGGACGTGACCCCACTACCTTCATTGAAGAATGGCTGCAGGAAGTCTTTGGCAAAGAAGCTTTCTCTCCCATCTACACAGTGGAAAGGGCCCATAGAGTACCCCCACGCCCTCTCCCCCCTGGGAACCCCCCAAGATCAATGCTGGCCAGGCTCCTGAATTACAAGGACCGAGAGGTGATACTGAGACTGGCCAGGGAAAAAGGCAGCATTAAACACAATGGCACTAAAGTCTCATTTTACCCGGATTTCTCCGCCGAAGTACAACGCAGGAGATCAAAATTTATGGAAGTGAAAAAGAGGATACAAAGGCTGCAACTATCCTACGCAATGATGTTCCCAGCTAAGCTGAGAGTAACGGCAAACGGACAGAACCACTTTTTTGAAAATGTGCAAGATGCAATATCATGGCTAGATCAGAATGAGCAAGCTATGCGCCGCCAGGGTCGGGAAGAAGGAGCCGGATAAACCAGAGATGGCAGAAGAAATGCGAGGGAAAGCAGGGCGTCCATTTTCCTGTTTATGTCTTTCAGTCAGAAGAGGAACTTTACCAATTGCCTACACAGCGAGTGACTACCGCTGGAAATACCGTTATATCTTTTACAACCAGTTATTTTCACTTGAAGCACAGACCCTCACAGGGGACGTTATCGTGCAGAAAAAGTAGAAGATGTTTGAAGCCATGGGATACATGGCTAATGTTTCATTGCCCTGTTGGCGTTAACAACCAGGACAGACCACATAACCCGCAGTTTCGGGACGGTTCTGGATGTATGCGCCACAGCGTGGCGGGATCCAGGGCCCTCAACACAGTCTGTTTCTACTTTTGTTTTGTTTTTTTTCACTGTTTTGCCGCGCAGTTGCGCGAGAGTATCCACCCTTCACGAACACTGAACTTCCATTGGGACAACCTTTTATTGAAAAAATGCTTTTCGATGCAACACATTCTAATGCTCATGGGTAACCATATAACCAGATCAGCTCTGACTTCCAGAAGAATCTCCTTTAAATGTATTTTTGAATATTTGCAATGGTATCCACACCCATAGTATCATGGAATGTGCGCGGAGTGAATGACCCTTTAAAAAGGATCATGATCTCCTCTGGTTTGCGCAAATTCCATCCGGCTATTATTGCCCTTCAGGAGACACATCTCCTGGGGGACAATGTGGGCTGCCTGCAGTATGCCTGGGTGGGCAAGTCCTATCACTCCACTCACACCGCCTATTCTCGTGGGGTGAGTGTATTGATACACAAAGCTTTGGCATACCAGGAACTGGACTCGCTAGTGGATAGTGCTGGTAGATATGTATTCATTTACTGCAAGGTGTATACCTTAACATTGATTATAGCCTTTATATATATCCCACCCCCGTTTTCACGGGAGGTGCTGCAGCTGTTGCTGATGTACCTGGCGGGCAAACCTGATGTCCCACTGCTGATCATGGGAGACTTTAACTGCTACCTAGACCCTAAATTGGATAGGCATCCCCCAGTCCATTCTCCTAGGGGTGGGAGGGGCACGGCACTCAGCCGCCTAATTCTGGAATTGGGTTGGACCGATTTTTGGCGCATTCGTAACCCTAATATAAAGCAGTTTTCATGCTTCTCTAAAACTCACGGATCCCTGTCCCGTATAGACCTTAGTATAGGCACTCCTAATTTGCTAGAATTTATCTCTAAGATAGAATACTTCCCTCGGGGAGTATCTGACCATTCACCTGTAGCTGTATGGCTGAGTGCCCAACCCCCTACCTCACTACCTAAGGCGCCATGGAAACTCAACGCCTTTTGGCTGAAACTGTTTAACTCCCCAGAGCGAATTCCTAATCAAATAGAATTATTTTTCAACTCCCATAAGCACTTAACAGATACCATTCAAACCTGGGAAGCCTTTAAGGCCTACCTTAGGGGAGTATTTTTTGCTGAAATAGCCATGGTCAAGATAAATTCCTCAGCACTATTGGAGCAGGTTGGAGATCAGGTGCGCCAGCTGGAGCTTGCCTATGTTACTGACCCTACAGAGTCTGCGAGGGAGGCGTGGATTTCGGCCCAGGATTCACTGGACCGCTTGAGATCCTCCGCCGCAGAACGCAAAAGGTTCTTTAGCAAACAGGCATTTTATGAAGAAGGGGAAAAAACGGGACGTTTACTGGCAAAAATAGCCAGGTCCCAGCAACTGTCTCCAGCGGTTGGGGCGATTCGCACGGCCGGTGGAAAGGTGGTTAATGGCCTGGATCAAGTTCTATCAGAGCTAGCATCCTTTTACAAGGATCTTTATGGAGCGAGGGATGATAACACAGATAACGAGCTAGAGGCATACCTTTCAGGGATTGATCTGCCCTCTCTATCTGAAGAGGCTAGACAATCACTGGAAGCTCCCCTGACATTGGAAGAGCTACAACATGCGGCATGTTCCTTCCCTACGTGCAAGGCTCCAGGGGAGGATGGTATCCCCATGGAGGTTTTCACCCAGTATGGCGAGTGGATAATGCCACAGCTGCTGGAAGTGTTTAATGACTCGCTTAAAGAAGGCAATTTGCCGACCTCCATGACTAGAGCCAATATAATTTTATTATTGAAACCTGGTAAGGATCCGGTTGACCCGGGCTCATACAGGCCTATTTCACTACTGCAAAGTGATGTTAAAATCCTGGCTAAGGCCCTGGCGCTTAGGGTCAACCGGATCATTGACTCCATAATACATCCCGACCAGGCTGGGTTTATGCCGCAAAAGTCCACTGCCACCAACCTCAGACGCCTATTTTTAAATATGCAGCTGCAGCCAGATAATGAAGAGAGCAGGGCTCTGCTCTCCCTAGACGCCAATAAGGCGTTTGACAGTGTAGGCTGGAGATACCTATGGGCGGTACTATCAAAGCTTGGGTTTGGAAGTCGCTTTATAGCATGGGTCAAACTGATGTATGCTTCCCCAAAGGCGACTATCAGGATGTCAGGTAGGATGTCTCATGCGTTTGCTCTGGGCAGGGGCACAAGGTAGGGATGCCCCCTGTCTCCCCTGCTCTTTGCCATCGCCATCGAGCCATTGGCGGCTGCAGTAAGAGCTAGTCAGGAGATCACGGGCTTTAAATATGGGAACCTCCACGAAAAGATTACGCTGTATGCTGACGACATGATGCTTTTCCTGGGGGACACCACAACGTCCTTAGCGGAGGTGACAAAAATCATCACTGGGTTCGGCTACTTTTCTGGCCTGACAATTAACTGGTCTAAGTCGGCTTTGATGTTGCTGGACGAGGGGGGAGAGGTGAATCTACCGGACTCCTGCTCGGTTCCGGTAACGTCATCATTTAAATACCTAGGCATACAAATTTCACCTAAAATAGCGGAATACTGCCCCCTAAACATACACCCCCTGTTATCCAGATTTAGGGACAAAATCAACACATGGAACAGGCTCAAACTGTCACTAGCGGGCAAAGCAAATTTAATAAAAATGATTTTAATGCCGCAGCTACTTTACTTTTTACACAACTCCCCAGTAGTGATACACTTAAAGATTTTTAGGGTGGTTAACACTCTCTTCCGCAAATTGCTGTGGAATTCAGGCACACCTAGAATCAAGCTGGAACAGCTACAAAACCCTAAGGACAGCGGAGGGCTGGCAGTACCCAACCCTTGGCTGTACTATATAGCAGCTCAGCTGCAGCAGTTGGTGGGCTCCATGAACCGGGACCCTCCTGGCTCATCGGCGCAGTTAATGCTGATTGGGACAGGAGCGGAAACAATCCCGCTAGGCCTTGAGGCTCAGTTGTTTCACAAATCCAATAAACTAACACCCACTCTTACTTTAATACAGAAAGTCTGGAACAAGGGAAGGCAGCTGCAGGAGGTGACAGGCTTCACGGAATACAGCCCAATATGGGGGAATCTTTCATACGTCGAGCTAGCAAAGCTGCAACAGGGTCCCAAATGGCGTTCATTTGGCATTATCCTTTTATCCCACATATTTAGAAATGGCAAGTTGCTGACGTTTTCAGAGCTACAAAATAAATACAACCTCCCAAATACTATGTATTATTCATATATCCAGCTCAAACATGCGGTGGACACACAGGGAAGTGCTACTCCCTGGACATTGTCAACCACCCCTATTTTTCATCTGATACAGTCCAGCACAGAAACTAAAGGTTTTATTTCATATTGCTATCAAATGCTATTGATGCAACTTTTGAAAGCACACCCGACTAGGGCACCGTCCCTATGGGAGCAGGACATAGGCCCAATTACGGGAGATCAATGGTTAGAAATTCTGCAATCCATTAATATATGTTCTCTCAACGTGGCCCAAAAGGTATCCCAACTATATATAGTACTTAGAGTGCATTACACCCCACTTAAACTTTACAATATGGGTAGGAGGACCGATCCTATATGTAGCAGATGTGAGCGGCATCAAGGGGACCTCATTCACCTACTGTGGAGATGTCCAAAACTCCATAGGTATTGGAGTGAGGTTATGGAAACACTTAATCGAGTGTTCCAGACTAACATTCCCCTTGACCCAATTCACTGTATTCTAGGAGTCCTAGAAGATACTGTCCCGGAAGAGATGACTAGAATAGCACTCACTAGGGCACTGTTCCAGGCACGCAAACTTATATTACTTGGCTGGAAATCGACCTCGCCACCATCAGTGAAATCTTGGATAACCCATATGGGCAACACCTTGATTATGGAAAAATGCATTTACCAACACAGAGGCAGCTCCAATAGATTTGAGAGGATCTGGGCACCATGGTTAGATACCCCTGGACTGAGTCCTAGGGAGCTGGTAATGTCCAGACTATTGCAATGTCTCGGGGGGGCCCATGAGGTTTTATTGATGGTTGGTGACCGTAAAGTAATAGAGCATTGAAATATTACAGGATTTTCGGTAACAAATGATGATTGGAATGTAATAGTACATAATGGTATGTTGTTGCATGATGCATGTACAATGGAAGCTATGTAAATTTGTTCAATAAACACCTTTTTGATTTAAAAAAAAAAAAAAAGTTAAAAAAATAAAAATTAAAAATTCCTTTAAATAGGTGTCCCCTTAGTCTGCCTGTAAAGTAGCGCATCTGTACCATGTATAGAACCTAGACATGTGCAGAACAAAAACATTTGTTTTGTTTCGTTTTGATTCATTATTTACATAAATTTGTTTAGTTAATTTTTTTTTTTACTCATTTCATTCGTTTCAAAAAAAATTTGAATCCAATTAGAATAGTTTTCGAATTCGAAAAGTTTTCCAAATTTACAAAGAGAATAAAATAGAATAGAAAATAAAGGAATAGAATAGTAAAAAAAATTAACGGAATAGAAAAGAATATAACAGTAATTAAAAAAATAGAATATAATAGAGTAAAACAAATTTCCAAAGAGAACAAAGTAGGATAGAAAATAAAAGAATATAATAGAATGGAATAGAATAGAATAGAAAGGAATAGAATAGAAAAGAATAGAATACAAAGATTATAACCATCTTCTGAAATGTGAATAGAATAGAATAGAAAAGAATAGAATTAAAAAAATATAATAGAATAGATTAGAATAGAAAGAATAAACATTTTACAAAAGTCAAATAGAATCATTTCAAATTTGAATAGAATAGAAAAGAATAGAGTAGAATAGAATATAAAATAACTCAATAGTATAGAAAAAAACAGAATATAATATAATAACTATAACTATCTTCTTATTCTAATCTGTTCTATTCAAATTCAAATTGATTGTATTTGAATTTTGGGAAATGGTTATATTCTTTCTATACTAATCTATTCTAGCCTATTGTTTTTTTAATTATATTCTTTTTTTATTTGTTTATTCTATTCTATTCTTTTCTATTTTATTTTGTATTCTTTTCTATTCAAATCTATTCTATTCGGAATTCAAATTTCGGAAAATGGTTATATTCTTTTTATTCTATTCTGTTATTTTCTATTCTATTTTTATCTATTCTATTAAAATTCAAATTGATTCAATTTAAATTTTAGGAAATGGTTCTATTCTTTTTTTTCTATTCTGTTCTTTTCTATTCTACTCTTTTCTTATATATTTAGATTCAAATGTATTCTATTTGAAATTTGAATTTAAGAAGATGGTTATATTCTTTCTATGTTATTCTATTCTATTTGTTTCTATTATATTCTAGTCTATTCTGTGCTTTTATTTTCTATTCTATTTTGTTCTGTTTTACTCTATTATATTCTATTCTTTTATTTTCTGTTATATTCCTTTCCAGTCTATTTTTTTTTCTATTCTATTCCTTTATTTTCTCAATCAAGGGAATTTAATTCTCGCTAAATAGTCTTTGGTATCTTGGGGAGTGTGAGTGACCCGGGAGGTGTAAAGTGCGCGATAGAATCTTGTGAATTCTTCCGCTACTTGTTGCGGATCAGTGACGTCATTCCCCTGGGGGTCAGTCAACGACACCACCGCCGGGGGACGTGAATCTAAGTGAGCAAGATATGCAAGGAGTTTGCCCAATCTTTCTCCATACTCAAATACCCTTTGCCTACAGAAAAAGATGCGTTGCTTGGCCTTCTCAATATGTAGTTGGGAGACCTGTCGTGTCTGGATCTTGAGATTGTTGGCAGCGCTAGGCGAGGGGTCCTGGTGGAACGCCTCCTCCAGCACCTGTAGGTGTTCTGTAGCCTGTTGGACAATAAGTTTCGATGATCGCTTAAGTCTGTTAATACGTGTGGAGAGCAGGGAGTGGGTGTGGAGCTTAAACGTCTCCCACACTATATCATGTGTGGCTGACTCCCTGTTGGCTGTAAAATAGTATTGCAATTCAGTGGGGATGTCATCCTGGTCCTGCAGGGCAGTCAGCCAAAACGGGTTTAACCACCAAAGAGGAGCAGGGGAGGCCTTGAGGATCTGAATTGTAATCCAATAAGGGGCCTGATCCGAGAGTATTCGCGGAGCAAAGCCCGCGTCTCCCAGTTTAAGTGTCAGGGTCTTTGAAATTATAATAAAATCGATTTGTGACATTGTGTTATGACTGGCTGAGAAACATGAAAAGACTTTAGAGTGTGGGTGCTTGTGGCGCCAATTGTCAACAAGAGCAAAGTCAGTCAGTATTCGGTGT
Organism: Lithobates septentrionalis; assembly: GCA_037952835.1. NCBI lineage: Eukaryota > Metazoa > Chordata > Amphibia > Anura > Ranidae > Lithobates > Lithobates septentrionalis. The sequence goes on from JBBDGP010000812.1 coordinate 158,465, forward strand.
AGTCTGGTATGGGTCGGCGGGTCTAGGGGGGTCCGGTGCGCCCATTCGGTCTAGAGTGGGAATGAGGGTCATATTAAAGTCCCCCATCCACACCGCCGGTACAGAGGTGTATTGTGCTATAAAGGCAAGGCCCTCCTTAATCACAAGTGAAATGTATGGGGGGGGGATATAGCAGGCTAGTATCAGAATAGGGGATCCATTAATAGTGGCGTGTATAAATACATATCTGCCCTGCCGGTCTGTCTGGAGCAGTATTAACCCAAACGGAACCCTTTTAGCAATCAGGACCGATATACCTCTGGAATAAGAAGTGTGAGTGGCGTGATATGCCCAACCAATCCAGGGTTTTTTAAGAGAGGATTGTAAGTGGCCCGTGATGTGGGTCTCAACTAGGGTGATGATATCGGCATGTTGGGACTTAAGGAATGTCAGGGCAGATGTGCGTTTAATCTTATTGCGCAAGCCTCTAACATTCCATGTGAGGAACTTCAGAGAACTCATGGCGGGAAAAGGGTGTTTATAATGAACCGCAGCTGGACCAGGACCGGCAGAGCAGATATAGCCACATCAGATAACATAAAACACAATGATAACCAGTAACGACAGTGCATGTATGATAATAACATAATAAGCAGTTGCAAACATGGTGGTGTGAGAAAAATAACAACCACAACATTTTCCCTCCCTTCCAGTCCAGTGCCACCCAAACTTGGCACATACATAATATCCCATAACCAGGTATCAACAGGGGACATCCAACGTATAGGACACGTTGGAGGCCAGGGACTTAATTTCAGAGGAGCATAGATACCCATAAGAAAAGGAAAAAAAAACAAAGGGGAAAAGAAACCAGTCAAACAATCGGGGAATGAAAAAATTCACAAAAACACTAGGGGGGCGACTTCTTCTCTGAGAAGTGCATGGGGTGTAGGGGCCACAATAATGCAGCGCCATTACAGCTGTGCAGGGGGGGGGGGGACTCCGCTTGCCATCAGAGTGGTAGATAAAGTAAAGTAACAGTCATGAATGACGTTTGATCTGTTGTTCTCTACAGGCAACTCACAGGTAAGGGGAAAGCTGGGAACATGAGTCAATGAGGTCACTCGGAGACAGTAGGTACACTGTGATATCCAGTATAGGGCTGAAAAAGATTTGCAAGTCCATCCCCCAGTTCCAGCAAAGGATATGTACGTGCAAGGTGCCTACTGAGGGGCTTAGTAGTACAGCAGTAGATGATATTGCGGGTACCGGGGGGAGTAAGGGGAGAAAAAAGATAAAGTACTCACAGATTAAAGGCTAAGTGGTACATTTAGTCTCGGCGATTCCTCTGGTAAATCCAAGCGGATGCTAATGCAAGGTCTTCAAAAAAGTGGGTTTATCTGTCGCACTCGACGCGAAGCTTTGCGGGGTACAGCATAGCGTATTTGAGGTGTAGTACTAGGAGGCGTCGTTTAACATCCTGAAACTTGGATCTTTGTCGTTGTACCTCATTGGAAAAGTCCAGAAACACGGCCACACTTGTGTTGGTATGGGGGATATTCCCCTTCTCTCTGGTCAGGCGGAGGATCTTGTCACTGTCCCTGAAGTTGAGGAACTTCGCTATCCGAGTACGAGGTGGAGCCCCTGAAGGAGGAGGACGGGCAGGGATTCGATGAGCCCTTTCCACCGCAAACATTACCGAGAATGCATCTCTGCCGAAGGTGGATGTCAGGAGGTTTTCAAGAAAACTTGCTGCGTCGTTGCCCTCAGCAGTCTCAGGAAGGCCGATAAATCGGAGATTACATCTCCGGAGGCGATTCTCCATGTCATCCTGTTTTGCACTGATCTGCTGAAGCACCTCGTCAGTAGTATGTTGCAGGGGGTGCAAGATATCTTTTGCTCTACTAATACAGGTCTCTGTCTCTGCCACACGGTCCCGCAGGGTAGAGAGGTCTTGTCGGATAAGAGACACATCGATTTTGACTTCCTTGATTTTGGTGGTGAGCATGCTCTGGCATAGGGCAATAGCATCTAGTACTTTTTTTGTGGCCGCCGTAGAATGCTCTGTGTCCGGAGAGGGACTGGCACCATCTTTAGCCTGTTGGTCTTCTTCAAGGCGACGGTATTTGGCTAGCTTGTCAGTAGTCTCGGAAGCCTTTTTCGTTGGAGACATAGTGCAGAGTTGGTCAGGGGAATCTCGGGGTGTACTAATATGGCCGCTGCTTTCAGGGCCGAGTCCTCAGTGATCCCCTCTCTTTGCAGTTTTAGAGCGGAACAATAGGGACTATAAATTGCGGCCAGAGAAGTGTGGGAGCAGGTGGTTATAGCAAGGAGAAATCAGGATCAGGGGAATCAGGTAGTCTGGTAGTGCTTGCACAGGCCTAGTACGGGTGAAGCAAGATGGCCGCCAGCCCGGGGACCAGGCCCGAAGCCGCTTACCGTCCCGCTGGCTATCACTGAAGGAAAAGATACTGCATCATCTGTTGAAGAAGCTCCGGTGGCCGAGGCAGGCAAAAATCAGTCTCCGGGGAGCAGGCCAGGGAATCCTGTAAAGCCGTCTCTGGGTGTAGCAAGATGGCCGCCGCGCCAGGGACCAGGCCAGAGTCTCAGACCGTCCAACTAGCTGCTACGGGGTGTAGAGATGCTGTGGCAGTGTCCACAGGCAATCAGGTGGCCAAGGCAGGTAAAAAGGAGTCTCTGGGGAGCAAGGTGTAGCAAGGAGATGTGTAGGAGCCGCCGCCGGGTGCAGCAAGATGGCCGCCGCTCCAAGGACTAGGCCAAAGCCGCGGTCTGTCCTACAGGCTGTCCCCGGGTGGGGAGATCCGGCGATCGCGGCCGCAGATGGTGCTCCAGAAGGCTGAATAACTCTGATGGCCAGGCAGGGGACAAAGCAGGCTTGCTGAGACGTGGATATCAGGTAGGATCGTCAGGATTAAAGCAGGATGGTGTTGCAGGAGTATGGGCAAGCGGAGCACTCACTGCACACGTCCTACCCCATCGCTCTCCAGGCCACGCCCCCTATTCCTTTATTTTCTATTCTATTTTATTCTCTTTGTAAATTGGAAAACTATTTAAATTCAAAAACTTTTCGAATACGAAAAGTATTCGAAAAGGATTAGAAAACTATTAGAATTTGAATTTCGTCCAAATTTTTTTTTTTTCATTATTTTGGATTCATTTAAATTCAGTACTATTGTAATTCAGAAATTCGGATACATCCAAATTTACTAAAAATGAAAATTCATCCAAATTTTATTTGGAACGAAACGAATCGCACATGTCTGATAGAACCTGCTGCAGCAAAACTGACATATATAAAGGGGAAAAAAAAGACATTTAAATTGATTTTCCATGCAAGCTTTCTTTATTTTGTTGTAAACAATGGCTTGGGGAGCCTATCTGTATGATGAGGCCACATTTTAGAACAGATAGACACTGCTGGCCCCCTCATAGTGTCATGGGAACATCTGCCTTTCCTTGTTGGCCTCCCAGACATGATGGGGGGGCTTATTGCACACATTTATTAGATAATAGGGAATTAGTGATTGGATGCACTTTATTTAATGAAATGTGGTGTTTGGTGCACTATAAACTGTGCTCAATTGGGGACTGCTGCTGACACAAATTAAAAAACTATAAAAAACCTAAAAAGTTATAAATAAAAAAAGGGGGGACACCAGCATTGCAGTAAGACAAACTGCATCTGACACTTTAAAAGAGGAGGGGGGCAGGGGAACAAAAAAAAATAAAAACAAAGGAACACTATCATCATTTAAATGTTACAAAGAATATAACAAAATATGTAAAAAGGACCCAAAAATTCAAAACAAATGACAGATTGCAAAAGATAGTAGGACAAACCCCTAAAAAATTCTTCAAATATATTAATAGTAAAAAGGTCAGGTCTGAGCATGTAGATCCTTTACAAAATAATGTAGCGGGTGACTTGGGCCAAAGAGAAGGCAAATTTATGAAATACTTTCTTCAGCTCTGTGTATAAAAGGAGCATGAGGGGGGCTCAAGCCCATAATGGGGATGATATTGACACAGCCCCAAATGATCGACAATGATGTAGCGGACTTTTCGACCAGACTGGTCCGACGGTCTATCCGACGGACTTTCGGCGGACTTTCGGCGGACTTCCGACGGACTTTCCCAACGAACGGACTTGCCTACACACGATCACACAAAAGTCGGACAGATTTGTACGTGATGACGTACAACCGGACTAAAGAGAGAGGAAGTTGATAGCCAGTAGCCAATAGCTGCCCTAGCGTCATTTTTTGTCCGTCGGACTAGCATACAGACGAGCGGACTTTTCGACTGGACTCGAGTCCGTTGGAAAGATTTGAAACATGTTCCAAATCTAAAGTCCGTCAGATTTTCGACCGAAAAAGTCAGCTGCAGGTCTGATGAAGCCCACAGATGGTCGAATTGTCTGCCGGACTCGGCCCGTTGGACCGGTCTGGTTGAAAAGTCTGCTCATGTGTACGTGGCATGACTCAAAATTAATATGGTCCAGAAACATTTAGACAGAATAAAGGTGGTTAAAGCACCTGGACCAGATGCCATTCACCCATGGATCCTAAAAGAATTGAGCTCTGTCATTTCAAAGCCATTGTTATTAATTTTTAGGGACTCGTTAATGACTGGAATAGTACCAATCAATTGGCGTAAGGCCAATGTGGTGCCCATATTTAAAAAGGGATCAAAGTCTTTACCAAATAAATATAGCCCTGTTCATTTATTTTCTATAGTCGCTAAAATACTGGAGAGTTTAATAAAAGACCACACACAGTAGATGAGTTCTTGCTTGAAAAAAATATTTTAAGCAACAGATAGCATGGATTAATGAAAGACAGAAGTTGTCAAACATATCTGATTTCTTTTTATGAGGAGGTAAGTAAAACCTTGGACAGAGGGGTGGCTGTGGACGTGGTATACTTGGATTTTGCAAAAGCGTAGAGTCTACAGGCTTGGAAAGATCAGTTTGTAAATGGTTAGAAAACTGGCTAAAAGACAGAATTCAAAGAGTAGTGGTTAATGATTCTTACTCTGAATGGGCTAAGGTTATCAGTGGTGTACCCCAAGGTTCAGTGTTGGGACCCTTACTTTTTAATATCTTTATAGATGAAATAGGGTCTGGGATTAAAAGTACCCTTTCAGTCTTTGCAGATGACACCAAGCTATGCAGTGGAATAACGTTCTTACATGATGTCTCCAACTTACAAGCCAACCTCAATGCTCTGTGTAATTGGGCAACTATGTGGCAAATGAGGTTTAATTTTGATAAATGTAAAGTTATGCACTTGGGGGCTAAGAATATGCATCATACATACTAGGGGGAGTACAAATGATGAAATCTATAGTGGAGAAGGATCTGGGGGTTTTAGTAGATCATAAGCTTAATAATAGCATGCAATGCCAAACTGCGGTTTCCAAATCAAGCAAAGTCCTTTCTTGTATTAAGAGAGGTACAGACTCCAGGGAGAGATATATAATTTTACCCCTGTACAAATCATTAGTAAGATCTCATCTGGAATATACAGTTCAGTTTGGGGAACCAGTTCACAAAAAGTATATCGGGGAACTGAAGAAAGTGCAGATAAGGGCAACCAAACTGATTAGAGGCATGGGGGAGCTCAGCTATGAGGAAAGATTAGAGGAACTGAATTTATTCTCTGTTGAGAAGAGGAGATTGGGGGGGGGATATGATCACCATATATAGATACATAAGTTGTCCATATAGTGAACTTGGTGTTGAGTTATTCACTTTAAGATCATCACATAGGACAAATGGGCACTTTTTATGTCTAGAGGAAAAGAGATTTTGTCACCCAATACAGAAAAGGTTTCTGGCCAGCTCAGTAGATTGCTTTAAAAAAAGGCCTGGATTCTTTCCTAAATGTACATAATTAAACTGGGTACTAACATTCATAGGTAAAGTTGATGCAGGGAGTATCTAATTGCCTCTCGGGGGACCAGGAAGGAATATTTTCCCCTGCTGTAGCAAATTGGATCATGCTTTTCTGGGGTTTTTCGCCTTCCTCTGGATCAACTGTGGATATAGGATTATGTATATGGGATTGTATTTTTTTTTTATTTATTGGTTGGACTAGATGAACTTGTGTCTTTTTCAACCTGACTACCTATGTAACTATGTGTATACAGCACTGTATATAGCACTAAATGTAATGCTGTTAAACACTGTACTACACTAACACTACACTATACTCACACTAAACTAACATTACACTAACATTCTACACTCAATCACAATAACACTAAGAGCCCTTTCACACTGGGGCGGCCAGGTGTCAGAGGTAAAGTGGCGCTATTTTTCGCTGTTTTAGCGGCGGTATTCGGCCGCTATTGGGGCAGTTTTAATCCCGGCTAGTGGCTGAAAAAGGGTTAAAACCGCCCACAAAATGCCGCTGCAGCGGCGGTTTGCTGGCGGTTTGGCTGCACTGCCCTATTGCCTTCACTCCTACAGCGCTGCAAAGATGCTGTTAGCAGTATTTTTTTACCATCCTGCAAGCGCACCGCTCCAGTGAAAAAGCCCTTCTGCCTTACTTCCTGGTCAAACTTTAGGTCATGACACAGAAAGGAGTTGCCTGGCTGATCTCATTAGCAAACACTCTGCATCATCTACCCTCAGCTGGTCAATTCCTTCCTGTGTCATGACCTAAAGTCTGTTGAGGAAGTAAGGCAGAAGTAATGAATACATGTTTTTAAACATCCATGAAGGGACTGAGATACGTATGTGTAGAATACACAGAAAGCTGTTTTATTTTTGCAAAAGGAAGTACATTAATGCTACATTGGTACATGGGGAGCTGGAATTTAGAAAAATAAAAGGTGAACAAAGGTGAACTTATCGTTTAAAGTGAAACACTAAAAATGCTAAATTATATTAAGTAACATGCTTGGCGGATGCCCTAACCCTGCTGTGAAGTAGCGCATCTGTGCATACATACATATCATTCTTGGATGGGGAGAGTGATAAGTCACAGACACACAACACAAAGCATGCTAAACTAGGCCAGTAACAACACACAACTGACAACTCATGGATGCCCTTGCTGGCAGCCATCTATCCAACACTGGGTAACAAATTTATACTGCTGGCAACCTCACCTACATTAGGGACTGGCATGGAGATCCACAGAGACCTCAAATGATTAGTTGACCCAATCAACTTTCCATTATTTATCAACCACCTATTGACCCCCAGAAACTTATTCCTTGCACTGGTAGACATTTTATTGCCCTCACTGGAAAGAACCATCAACCCTTAGGGTTCAAAGTTGACTTCTTTGGGGAACCCTGACGGGAAATTGTGAGCAAATATTAATACATATTCAGATTTTATGAAGGACAAGGGCTGTTGGGTTATTTAATTGTTTTTATTGGTTAGGAAGGGGTATTTTTACATACCTTTGCTAAGTAATCAATATATCCTTTTGATAAGTTTGCTTCTAAACCAAGAATACAAATATAATTAATGGAAATCATAGTGGTGCAAATCTTGTCACAGAGTGTTCTTAGTTCTTGGTTGAACCTTTGGCAATGCATTTCTGATGAAAGGAGTCCAGCCTTTGTAATTTTGATCACAAAGCTCCAAAAACTGCAGCTTCCATAACAGTACAAGAAAATCTTCTGCACTAGAGTACCCCTTTACATTTAACCCTGGCCTTCCTTAGCACTTACCCCTAAACTAGCCCCTAACTCCACCCCAAACTATTCATCATTACCACCATGGTTTTACTGTATATTATATTTTACCTTATCACTTAGCCCCCAACCCTAAGATTTACCAATAAGTCCCTAAAATGAGCTGTATGTTCCTCAGCACTTAACCCCCCCCCCCCCCCCCCAAGCACATAACCCCCAAAACATCCAATTTCCAAAGCCCAACACTTATTAACCCCTGTTCTTTTGCATACTTACTTTGTTAAAGGCATGCAATTCCAAGACCTTGGTGCCAGAAAAAAAAAGGCCATAAATCATGCAAGCTGTTGTGGCACAACAAGTTAAAGCATTAGCAGCCAACCTCTAGTAATTTCAAAAAGCTGGAATAACATAAGATGTCTATCATTTGAACATTTGATCATATATCATTCAGTGTCTGTTGGCTTATTTCAATTTTTAATATAGTACTTAATTCTGTGTTGCAGACTGGTGTTACCTAATAAAATATTTATAAAGGTGCTGTTTATGGTGGATAGTAATACTTTACAGTGGATATACAAAGTTGGTTTCATTTGTATGCATCTGAGAGAAGGCAGCTGCAACTTCTAGAATGATTACTGTAGTATATTCTTTGATTATATGTATGTAACTTGAGCTACGCTCTTATCACTAGAGCTGGCAATACATAATTTAAGTCATGTATTTATAAAAATGCATAAAATATAGAAAAAGGTTGTTTTGATTCAGAAGTGCCGCATAGTACAAAACTTACATAAATGTTAGGCTTTTCCGCAAATCATGAACAACAACATCACGTTTGATGATTCACAAGGACTTAGGTCTGCTAATAATAAGAGCTTACATGCTACCTGGTTGTATGCAGTCATATCATTTATATTGCTTATTTGAACTGATGTAAGTTTAAAATTAACATGATTTATAAAATTCAACTGCAGCCAAAACCAGAGTTAGAGACTCTGTTGGATTCTATATTATCCAACTTATGCCTGTACATGTTCAAGTTCATTTAGGCCAAATGTTTTATGGGCCTCTGAGTAATTAACACTCAATGGTCTTCATTATTAAATAAATAGGGGAATATTTTGAATGTCCACTATCCAAATAATGGGTAGCACACCAAAGACGTTCAACTCCTGCCAAGGTTTATTGCAGTCACACACACCACTCTCTCCCACTCAAAGGAGAGAGAGGGGAGCGGGCTGTACTGCAGCTGCGTGTCTGAATGGAGCTCAGCTCGGGTGTCCCTATAGCAAGCTGCTTGCTGTGGGGGCACTTGACAGGAGGGAGGGGCCAGGATCACTGAAGCGGGACCCGAGAAGAGGAGGATGCTCTGTGCAAATCCAGTGCAACAGAGTAGGTAAGTATAACATGTTTTTTTTTTTTGTTTTGTTTTGTTTTTTTTAGGAGACATTACAATCACTCTAAACTTTAAACCTGTAGGGCTTTTTTTACTGACTTTACCAGAGCTTCAAGTTAGTTCCTTCACCGAACAATGTTCTGTCTCAGTAAAACCCATGTGATGCTGTAAGTACTCAGAATATGCACTCTTCACTTATAAGACTGCCATGTAAATATGACATTCACCTAGAAGTCTTTACTGTTCTAGAGTGACTTTTTTTTGCATGCATTTTAAAAGGACATTTGGCTTAAATCTCTCCAATTTGTATTCAATACTCTATCAAAGAGAAATAACATAGTCCTACAAATATAATTTACTTGTAATCAATGTTGATCTGGGAGGAGACAAATACAATATAAAATAAATACAAAAACAACTGATTCTTTTTGTTTTAATTTTCAAATTCATCTTCTCCCAAATTATCATGACTTATCTTTTGACTTTTATTTTATGTTTTCTAAATGATGCTGGTGCCCTGTATAGGTTTGAAATTGCAATGCGTCTGTGAAAATGTCACATAGGCAATAACAGTGTATACTGTAATTATGTACTTCAAAATGGCTTACTATCAGCAATAAATCAAGAGTCTAAATTGCACTGGAATATAGTAACCTGAGACCCCCTTTTTACAGGCAGAATAAATATATTAAACCCAAGTCCAATTTCCTTGGGCTAAACATGTTTAAGAATACATGATCCACTAATCCCTCTGTAAATATTCCTTAAACCATTCTCTTTGTGAAAAAGAGAGGGAGGGAGTATTATAAAATCAATATACACTTAGAAATGCAAAGTGATGATTGTTGTGATGTCAGACAAGTGTATGTGCTGTGTATTGTGAGTGTAAATTTCCTTAACTCAAAAGGTAGATGGTATTTGGCTTTCTCACACTTCTTGACCTATCACTCAATTCAGTGCAGTATCTTTGAAAAAAAGCTTTGATGTCTTCTGTATAAATATATACAAATCTTGTGAGCTACCCTAAGATAACCCAAGGCTACAACTAGCTTCAGGTGTGATAAAAAAACAATTTGTATAGAAGTAAGTGAATTAAGTGCCAATTCACAGCTGCTAAGCATCACAATCCCATAATTTGTGAGAAAATATATAAAAATAAAGAAAATGCACCTTAACCTTAATTATGCAAGGATAATATCATAAACAATATCATCAAAGATGCTGGAAATAAGAAAAAAAATATATATAGCAAAACAAAACTTGTGTATCAAGCAAGTTCACAGTGAAAAAATCTTTTCATTAGTATCAAGTGTCCAAAAAACTTTTTTCTCAATTGTCTTCAAGTCCACATAAATTGAAGTGTGTATATACAATGATGTCCCATAAAGTGACTCTTGTGATGAAAATCCTGGTTAAAAGAGGGTGACTTCACACACGTGCTTCCCCCCTGTGTGACTGTGCTCACCTCAAGTAGTGTGACCATACAATTAAGTCTGGTCCACATAAGCTGATGAATTCGCTCCTGGTCTCTAAGTAAAAAAAGGCTAAGCAGAATCCCACGGGAAAATCCATAGAAGATATCCTCAATGTTAAAATAAGAAAAGAGGCTGGATAGTGTATTATCGTTTGATCATAAATTTATTTAGAAAAAAGAACATCAGGGTACTCACATTTTGTAGGTGCTTCCAGCACACCAAACTATAAAAGACATTTAGTATCAAATTCTCTCCAAACAGCTTCCAAAGCATGAGACTGGCTCCTTCACAATCCTGGCCCCTCCCCTATGCATGACGACACAGGGCTAATCACATGTCTTTCTCAGGGGATTCTGATTTCTTCTAACTGTGTCTCATGACCAGTAGTTTGCCTGCATTAAAGTGTATGTGAACCCTTACCTTATAAAACAGCCCATCCAGTTTTTAAAATAGAAATGCAAGACAAAACATATATAGATAGATAGATAGATAGATAGATAGATAGATAGATAGATAGATAGATAGATAGATAGATACGAGATTACAAAGAGGAAGTTCATTTCTCAAGCGCGACCCTTTGGGCTCCTTCTGCTAATTTCGTGTTAGTAGAAGTTTGGTGAGTGTTGATTTGCGCTTTTCAGTTTGTTTCTGAATGGCCGTTCATCAACCAGCCATGTTGCGGAATTGGAGGAGAGAACGTGCTATTATTGGGCTTGGAGTTATTGCTTTGACCCAAGTCCAGTCCAGGAACAGGAGGAGGAGGAGTTCTTTGACCAAAAATTGGTTGCTTAATCGTTCCCAATTATGTCATATCAAAAAGAAAAAACTGCGCTTGGAAAAAGAAAAATAAAGCTGCGGTTATAAGTGAGGCACACCAAAACAAAACAATATACAAAAAACCGTGCTAAAATATTAAATATGTAATCTTAGTATAGTCCTTGTAGTCCCATATAAATGTCCACAACAGGTGAGGGAAGTAGCACTGTTATATGTAAATAGCATGAAAGTTCATCCAATAAGGTAAATTGACAGTGGAACTGGAAAAAAACATCAAATTGTTGCGCTTACCAGACGTAAGCCAAATATGAGCAGATGGCTTAAACCCAGCCTAGGCCTTTAAACAGATGTCCTGGATGGATCAAGATAATCGCACTCGTCTCATGTGCCCAGTCCATAGAGGTATTTATCCAAAAATATATAACACAAGCATAGCGTAATACTGATAATTTTATAAAAACACTCAAAATATGAAAAAAAGTCACTCAACACAAAACTAATCAATCATTGATATCATAAATCATCCAAAGTTGACGCTGCAACTAAGGATGGTAAGTGAGTGTCATGCAATCATGCAAGGAAGTGAAGCAGGGTGAATTAAGTAAAGGTGAAATTTAGCAACACCCAATATCTGTTAAACAGATTCAGGTAATGACAAGACTGTACCCAATCACTAGGGTTGTCCCGATACCGATACTAGTATCGGTATCGGCACCGATACCGAGCATTTGCCCAAGTACTTGTACTCGGGCAAATGCTCCCGATGCTTCCCCCGATACCTGGAAGTCAGCTGTGATCGGCGCGTGGGGGAGTTACAAGATTCTCCCCCAGCGGCTTTCACCAGCTTTAGTGACATACAGCGGTGATCGGTCACAGCTGACTGTCACTGCATCCTCCTCCGTGCCCCCTCCGTTCCTCTGTGCCTCTCCGCTGTCCCCTGCATTCCTCTCTCCTCATCTGTCCCCTCCGTTCTGCTCTCCTTATCTGTCCCCTCCGTTCTGCTCTCCTTATCTGTCCCCTCCGTTCTCCCCCTCCGTTCCTCCGTCCCCCTCCTCCTTCCTTTGTGTATGGAGAGAGTCAGCTGACTCTGTCCATTCACATAACTGAAACATTGTAATCTCCTGTGATTACGATGTGTCAGTTTATGAATGGAGAGAAGCTGTTGTCTTCTCTCCATTCATTCTCAGTGCAGCTGACGCTGCAGAGAAAGGGACTGGGAATCTCTATCCTCTGTCTCTTTCTCTATCCTCTGTCTCAAGGGGGAGATATCAGAGGTCTGTTAAGACCCCTGATATCTCACCAAAGCCCCCCAAAAGGGCTGATTAAAAAAAAAACAATAAAGAATAAAAAAATATTATTGGAAAAAATAAAAATTGTAAAAAAAAAAACAAAAAAAACCACACACACATACAACGTTCACCCCCCCCCCCCCCCCCCAAAAAAAAAAAATAGCAAAAAAAAAACCTGTCACGTGACATTAAAAAAAAAGTATCGGTAATCGGTATCGGCGAGTACTTGAAAAAAAGTATCGGTACTTGTACTCGGTCCTAAAAAAGTGGTATCGGGACAACCCTACCAATCACCCAAAATTATTAGCAAAAGAAAAAAATTGTATACCAAAAATACGTGAAAAAGGAAGCAGTAAACAGGAAACAGTAAATAAGAAGTAAGAAACACCAATAGTATAATACTGTATTGTCCGGTTTATTCAATTAAGAGTAACACTTACATAAGAAGAAGTTAAAACAGCAAGAAATGGAGCCGGCCGGCACTCAAACACACTCCCGTCCTCACAGGGCAAACGTGGTGACGTCAGCACGTCCCTCCCAGACGCCTTTCGCCACACGCTGACGTTTTCAATGGGGAACGGGCAGCATGCTGAGCCACCAAGTTAAATACACACACCAAGCCTCGCCCTGAGTCCCGTAAAGGGAGACACACGGCGCCATCTTGGATGTGGGCATCTTATATTATACTGCCAGGAATTGGATCCAATCGACAATCAGAGGTGCCGTAGGATCAACATCCCTTAATTTTAAAACATAGCTATATCAAAAAAACTAAAATAATATGTATGTGCATACATTATTATAGGAAATGCTCAAACATAATCTAAAATACCATCTATAAGAAGGATTAAACAAATAAGGCAAAAGGGCAGTATGTATAGAACCATTGTTAAACTCTAGAAGTCCAAGATATTGTACTTGCAACAACGCTAGAACATATAACATAGGTCTGAATGATATACAAACATTTTGCCCATGCAATTAATAAATGAATATAAAATAAAAAATAATAAATAAAAATCATGTAAAATAAAAAATAAAAAATAACAAATACCAAAAAATATTAAAACAAAGGTGTTGTTTCTTTAAAAACTACATCAAAGAGACAAGTAGCATGGTCACACCCAGCCCAGAATAAATGTACATCACCTTAAATATTGAAATACCCTAAATTAAGGAAGGTCAAGGTCATAGAATACTCGCTAAATCCAATATATTCGATTCACCCCTTATATATAACAAATAGGATATATTTTGTTCACCCCTATGTGTGTATCAGGAATTATCAATGAACGCGTTAACGTCCACATCTATATTCAGTCCATGGGGTGTATAGCTCTTAATTCTATGGACCCAAGACATCTCTAATTTGGAGATGTCCCGCACCATAGAACTCCCTCGCCAATGGGGTTGGTAGCGGTCAATGCCCAAAAAGAGAGTGTTGGCAGGGTTTCTATCATGTACCAAACGGTAATGTTTGGAAACTGAGTGATTTTTAAAACCCGTCAGGATATTAGTGACGTGCTCATTAAGCCTCACTTGGAGGGGGCGCTTGGTCCGTCCCACATATTGCAGGCCACAAGGGCACTGCAACATGTAAACCACCCCTATAGTGGAACAAGTAATAAATGGGGTGATAGGGTGGGTTCGCCCAGTTACCGTGGACACAAAGGACTGAGTCCTCCTGTTGTGACAGGAACTGAGAGAACACACCCGACACCTATTACATTTGTAGAAACCTGTCAATTGGTTAAAAAAAGTGGTCTTGGTAGTTGGAGGGTCCAGTATTCCAGGGGCCAATTGGTTCCTCAATGAATTAGCCCCTCTAAAAACAACTTTGGGTTTAGATGGTAGAGCTTCCTTCAACACTCGGTCATTGGTGATGATATGCCAATGTTTAGAAACAAATTGTTTTATTTCCTTGTGTTGAAGGGAATAGGTGGTAATAAAGGGTACCCCAAAATTGTGGTCCAATACCCTGGGCCTGGGTTTGTCACACAATAGGAGCTCTCTGTCCATATCCTGCACATCCTTCAGAACAGGCAACAAGCTCTCTCTGGAGTAACCTTTTTACAGGAATCTTTCCGTGAGGGTATCACTCTGCAATATAAATTTCTCAGGGTCCGAACAATTCCTACGTATTCTCATATATTGGCTTTTAGGTATAGCATTGAGCCATGGTCTATAATGACAACTTTCTAAAGAAATGTAGGAATTGCGATCACTTTCTTTGAAAAAAGTAGATGTAAGTAAACGATTATCCTCTATGGTCAAGGTAAGATCCAGAAAATGAATCTGGGTCTGACTCAACTCAAAATTGAGATGAATGCCTCGATCGTTTACATTCAGGGAGGATAGGAATTGTTGGAGCTCCTGGCCATCACCGTCCCATAGGAGGAGGATGTCATCTATATACCTTGCCCACAAAACAAGATGAGGGCTACGGTGGGCATAGATGACATCCTCCTCCCACTTGGCCATAAAAAGATTCGCCAAGCTGGGGGCATATTTAGCCCCCATAGCAACAATACGACTCTGACGGTAAAATTTGTTGGCGAACCAAAAGTAATTGTGGGAGGCCGCAAATACAAGCAGTTCCATAATAAAAGATACCTGATCTGGGGGAAGGCCTGATTCCTTAACCAAAGCATCCTTTACATATTATTTTAGTTTTTTTGATATAGCTATGTTTTAAAATTAAGGGATGTTGATCCTACGGCACCTCTGATTGTCGATTGGATCCAATTCCTGGCAGTATAATATATAGATGCCCACATCCAAGATGGCGCCATGTGTCTCCCTTTACGGGACTCAGGGCGGGGCTTGGTGTGTGTATTTAACGTGGTGGCTCAGCATGCTGCCCGTTCCCCATTGAAAAAGTCAGCGTGTGACGAAACGCGTCTGGGAGGGACGTGCTGACGTCACCACGTTTGCCCTGTGAGGACGGGAGTGTGTTTGAGTGCCGGCTCCATTTCTTGCTGTTTTAACTTCTTCTTATGTAAGTGTTACTCTTAATTGAATAAACCGGACCATACAGTATTATACTATTGGTGTTTCTTACTTCTTATGTACTGCTGAGCTTGGGCTTGATTGGCCAGGACGTGTCTACGCCGCTCCAGTTAGGAGCCTATCTGTGCTCCATCCCATCTGCCTACTCTATGAGGATGTCTGGTAAGCAGAATATCCCCTAGGTTCGCTGGTACAATCCTATCCTATTTACACGCTGGGTTGTGTGTTATTTTGCCTATATGAATTTGTTATCTGGTAAGCAGCTTGTGCATGTGATGTGCTGCCTGTAAAGGGTTCTTCTTGTTTTTTCCTTTTTCACGTATTTTTGGTATACAATTTTTTTCTTTTGCTAATAATTTTGGGTGATTGGGTACAGTCTTGTCATTACCTGAATCTGTTTAACAGATATTGGGTGTTGCTAAATTTCACCTTTACTTAATTCACCCTGCTTCACTTCCTTGCATGATTGCATGACACTCACTTACCATCCTTAGTTGCAGCGTCAACTTTGGATGATTTATGATATCAATGATTAGTTTTGTGTTGAGTGTTGCACTTTTTTTCATATTTTGAGTGTTTTTATAAAATTATCAGTATTACGCTATGCTTGTGTTATATAATTTTGGATAAATACCTCTATGGACTGGGCACATGAGACGAGTGCGATTATCTTGATCCGTCCAGGACATCTGTTTAAAGGCCCAGGCTGGGTTTAAGCCATCTGCTCATATTTGGCTTACGTCTGGTAAGCGCAACAATTTGATGTTTTTTTCCAGTTCCACTGTCAATTTACCTTATTGGATGAACTTTCATGCTATTTACATATAACAGTGCTACTTCCCTCACCTGTTGTGGACATTTATATGGGACTACAAGGACTATACTAAGATTACATATTTAATATTTTAGCGCGGTTTTTTGTATATTGTTCAATTATGTCATATGCCAGTGCTGCGGGAGCTCCAGGAGAATAATCCTGACGATTTTCTGAATTATCTTCGGATGACAGATCCATGCTTTCACCAACTCTTGGCATTGGTGACCCCCTATATTAAGAAGCAGGACACATGCATGAGGCTTGCCATCACTCCAGAGCAAAGGTTCATAGCCACCTTGCATAGTTACAAAGTTACATAGTAGGCGAGGTTGAAAAAAGACACAAGTCCATCAAGTCCGGTACTTGGCGACAGGGAGAAGTCTCCAAATTTACCTCAAGTTTACCACTGGGATCTCGCCCCTGGCTCTGGGATTCATTATTCCAGAGACCTGCTGAGCCATTATTCACGTCCTGCAGAAGGACTATATTAGGGTAAGTTTTATCCTTTAACATCACATTCTAGGTATTAATGTTTACTAATGTATTGTATTCATTTGTTGATTATATAATTATCAATATTGTAATATACTGTGAATATGCTGTAAGCTTTTTCTGCTCCCTTTTCGGCCTACATGCAACTAACCTCCCCAGCATGCTATCCTGGGCCCACACAAACCTAACCTAGTAACTTAACAATGTTTTTTGTCAGCTACATTTCGGGGCTTACCCTAAAATGTGTACAAATGTGCTTGTTGTCCTCAAATTCAGGCAGAGTGCAAGAGGCCATTTTTTTGGGCCCAAACTCATTTGGAACCCTCCCTCCTTCCCAAAAATGCTAAGTCAACAGATACAAATACTCTATCTGCTGACTTTGCAAAACCCATACATACTTTGTTCATATTTCTGTATAAATTCACCAAACCATGTAGTGAAAGGGCCTGCCTGATTAACTACAAATTGTAACATAGAAAGTTTTTGTCTCCTATTATATTGATAGGTTATTTCAGAATGTCAAAATGTGCTGCAATTTGGACACTGTGTATCCAGATTTTTAGATTATGACACTTCTTACCTGTCCACTAGGCTGCCATTAGTGTAATTAAGGAGGGGTTGGCCAAAGTATCACAGATTATTTATGTAAACAGCTCTCATGGAAGTGGAGACGGTTACCTGTCCAAAACATCTACCCATTACTTCCCCCGCCCTAAAAATTTGTCTAATGGGCCACTGTAGGGGGTGATGAATCAGATAAGTTGGTCTTACACTTTTGTCTTTAAATACTCATTTAAGTTTTCTCCTTTTGTTGGCTAAGCATGTTTGTGTCAAATCTGCTTGCAATGTTATGTGCAGAAGTAGTAAATTATTTATTTATTTTTTAATTATTTTTTTATTTATTTTTTTATTTTAATTGTTTCCTTCCAACCCAGAGCAATGGCAGGTCGCTGCAGCCCAGTTCCAGCATCAGTGTGATTTTCCCAACTGTGGTTGTGCTATTGATGGCAAGCATGTCCGTATTGTCCCACCACCCAAATCTGGTTCATATTATTTTAATTATAAGGGCTTTTGCAGCATAGTCATGCTAGCTGTAGTGTCTGCCAACTATGTTGGAACGAACGACCACAACTCTGATGGAGGAGTGATTATGCAGACAGAGTTCTACAAACGGCTCCAGAATGACACCTTAAACTTGCCACCTGCTGAGGAGAATGTTGAGGGCCTCAATTTTGTTTTTGTTGCATATGAGGCCTTTGCTCTGGGAAGACATCTGATGAAGCCATTTCCTATAAGGAACCTTACCCCAGAGCAGAGAATATTCAATTACAGGCTCTCTCGTGCCAGAAGGGTGGTCAAAAATGCCTTTGGCATCCTATGGAGTAGTTTCAGGCTGTTTTTGATTCTAATCAACCTGGCACTCTACAAAAAAAATAAAAATAAATAAAAATATTATGCCTTTTCAACTTTTCAAATTTTTGGGAGAACTAATAATTGCAGGAGTTGCCCACATTTAAGAGCACATTGTCACTGTAACAACAACAACTTAACAAATACACTGGTATTGAGCATTGAAATAATAAGCCACACATTGTTTAGTAAAAATCATTTTACTCAAAGCACATTCACATGTGCGTTTTTAGATTTTAAAACAAGCCCACATCTTGGTGTATAACATGTATGTTTACTATTATTTCTCCTTTTTTGTGGCTAAACAGGCATGTTCTAAAACATTAGATATACACCCAAACTCAGGAAGTTACAAAGTTCTATTTTGGTAAAGTGAAGGTCAAATGAGACATTGGTATCCTAAGACTGTGTGGATGTTGCCTTCCTCAGATGAGGTGATCTGACCTCTCTAAAATTCAAAATTTGAAGCCACGTACACATAAAGGCATAACAATTAAATTAAATGATCCCATGACGCAAATGTTTTCTAAACCCACAAAACACACAGTGTGTCAACGTGTGCTATCTCCCATCAATGGACATGTTTCGGGGGTGTAACCCCTTCCTCTGAGCTTGTTTAGTTATGAGAAAGGGATTGCACCCCCAAAACGCATCCATTGATACCCAGTGATGGTAGATAGCACATGTTGACACACTGTGTGTTTTGGGGCTTTTTGCAAACTAGATGTATGGAAATACACACATTTTAGGCATGGGATCATGAGGGAAATTAGAATGTTAAGGCACAATTTGGGGGCACCTTCAAATTTGGGGTTTTTATATTCGTAAAAAACACAGAAACATTACAATTCACATTATTTACGGCAGTGTTTCCCAACTCTCCTCCTCAAGATGCACACCCAGGTCATGTTTTCTATACTTGTAGAATTTGGCACAGGTGATGTTGTCATGTTCACTGTTAGAAATTCGCACAGTCGTTTTTAGAATGAGGAAACTACAGAAAACATGACCTGGTGGTACACCTAGACTTGTACACACATTTGAAGCCAGATTCCAAGAATACTTACTTGCACAAACAAGAGGCTCCCGATTACTTTCTTCCTCTTCTGGGTTGCTTTGGCCCTCAGTGTGACTCGCGTCAGGGGATTTGATGTCCCCAATGGCAAGGTCTCTGGTGGGTCCAGGAGTCAGATCCCATGGCTCCAAACAAACATCCTGGGTGAGCTCACCGCACTCACTTTCCTCTAAAAATAAACAATACACCATTCATTAAGCCACCCAATCCCACCTGTTTCTAGCATCCATTTTGCTACATTTGCTGACCAACCTTGAACTTGGTCTGATGTCAATGTTTGCTCCTGACTAGTGGACTCCACCATACTGCACTCTGGTAGTTTTTCTGTGAAAAATGCATAGAAAAGGGAAGGAGATGTCATTTTACAGAGGGCAAACACTGGACAAGTGCCAACCTTGAAAAAGTCCAGCAGTTGCCTCCCACCTCTCTTGTCTCCTATTGGATAGGGGATATATGATGATCATCCTAGCAGGCGTGACCCTCTGTGACTGTGATCTCCAGGGCCTCTCCTCTACCTATGTCTACACTGGCAAGGCTGCATTAATGGGCACTGATGAGCCAGGCAGGAAGCTGAAAGTGTTCTTTACCCCTTAAGTTCTTCCCTAAGCCCATGGCCTTTGGCCCACCTAGAAACACCCCTGTCGGTGGCTAAATGAGTGTGTTTGAAGTTGTCACTTACGTTTTTTGGGGGGGAGATGGCCTTGTTGCCTTCCCTGTTGGGGCCTGAGCGAGGGTAGCCTCCCTTCGTCCCTTGTGGTGGCTTGGCTGGAGCCTCCTTTTTTGGTGCCTCCCTGTTGAAAGAAGAGAAAAAAAATTAGGGACAGAAATAAAAAAATGTCCAAAAACATGACCAAATAAGAATGTTCATATCTGCTTTAGTTACCTTCATCTTTAGAATACCAAGTCATACAAAAATTTTAGAAAACCTTATATATAATTCTCTAGAGTTACTTGGAGAAAGAACATACACAAACAGCTAATTTACAAATATACATATTGGTTAGATTTACTTTTTTTTATGATCTGACGTATGTACTCTATCTGATCTTGTTCACAGTGTTTGAGATCAGACCATCATTTCCTGATTTGGTCCTTTGATCGTTCCACAGGAAAATTTGCTGTTTAAAACGGCGATGACCTTCTCCAAAATGAGGACCTTTTGGCTGTTGGGTCTTTCATAATTGTGCAGCTTGCATTCGTAATCGTGCTTCTCTAGGATGCGCACCATCTCCACCATGTCACCCTTGCTCATTGGTAGGGATGAGCCCGATGTTCGAGTCAAACGTAAGTTTGACTCAAACATCTGGTGTTCGCCGAATAGCGAACAATTTGGGGTATTCGCGGCAAATTCGAAAGCTGCGGAACACCCCTTAATATTCATACCAGACCCAAAAGGCCTGGTAATGGACTGGGGGGTATCCCATGCTGTTTTTTTCAATGACTTTTATCTGTATTGCTGAATTAGAGTGAAGACTGCGAGCCAGGCCTTCATATCCAACATCAGTGCTTGACCTTACAAATGTGCTTCTGGAAGAATGGTCAAACATTCCCATAGACACACTCCTAAACCTTGTGGACAGCCTTCCCAGAAGAGTTGAATCTGTTATAGCTGCAAAGGGTGGGCCAACTCAATATTTAACCCTACGGACTAAGACTGGGATGCCATTAAAGTTCATGTGCGTGTAAAGACAGGCATCCCAATACCTTTTTTTTCTTTTTTTAAAGGTGATTACATAATCTCTTTTCTCAGCTGCATAAGCAGCTTGAAGAGGTAGGGGTGGAGAAACAGCAGAACACTGATCTTCTCAGTGAAGAGCTGTGAAGGGGGCATGTCAGTACACGTCTTGGCCATTGAAGGACAGGCAGACAGTTCTCCCAGAACATATGTAGAGGGAGACAGAGCGCTACACTGTCTAAGCATAGTAGTGATAGGAAAATCAGTAACAAACTGGATGACAAGTATTGCACTTACACACACATGGATAAAACACAGCGTATCATGTTGAGTGGACACATCAACCAACGACAGCTTCTAAAGAATACTTTGATTGACATAAAATGATAAGAGGAAAGAGAGAGGGAAGCACACCACTCTCAGTGTAGTATTACTAAAAGGCAATGCATAAAAAATTAAGAGATGCACTCACATGAGGATTGTGTGGCACGGGCATTAATCAAGGTATACAGCAGGTGGCATCCTTCTGATGATACGCTTCGGAATAGAGAGCTGCTCCTGGTGGATAGTCTCATGAGTAGATGTAAAAATATGGTGGCAAAAAAAATAAACCAAAGGGGGAATGGGCTGCTCTAACTGTATTATTATTTATTACATAAAAAACTAAATGATAAAAATGCACACACATGTAGTAAGTAAAGCAACAGGCAATATGCCAAAAGCTTCCAGCAGGTAGCATTATATCATGGGTCCCAATGGATAGTCAATCCTGGATGGTCATATGTTTTGGAGCAGAGTCCCCTTTGTCAAGCACATCCACTGCAGTGTAAAAGAGCATCGTATGGGGGAGGGGGAGGACTGGATAGGCGGGAGGCACCCCACAGGGGATGGACTACAGGAGGGGATATACAAGTGGCACTATGAGACGCAGAAAGCCCAAGTTCCGATCTGTGTGCAGCCACACATTCAAGATATTAAAAGGGCCAGTATATAATAACAAAGAATGGAAGTACAACTGAATGATTTGTAAAGCATACAACACGACATAAGTGGTCCATAAATAAATGTATATCTCTAAAAGGACAATATAATGGCAAATATTTAAATCATTTGTCACCCCTTCAGCAATACACCAATGCATTTTCATGTATTACCCACTCTAACACATGTCATGGTTACTGAAAGATCACTGAATGTATTTTAATTTTCTACCGAACCTAGCGCATGTCTTGGTTTCAGAGAGGTCATCTATATATAATGCCTTGAAAAAGTATTCATACTACTTGAAATTTTTCACATTTTGTCATGTTACAACCATAAACGTAAATGTATTTTATTGGGATTTTGTGTGATAGACCAACATACAGTGGCACATAATTGTGAAGTGGAAAGAAAATGATAAATGTTTTTCAACATTTTTTACAAATAAATATCTGAAAAGTTTGGCGTACATTTATATTTAGCCCCCTTTACTCTGATACCCCTAACTAAAATCTAGTGGAACCAATTGCCTTCAGAAGTCACATAATTGGTAAATAAAGTCTACTTGCGTGTAATTTAATCTCAGTATAAATACAGCTGTGCTGTGAAGCCCTCAGAGGTTTGTTAGAGAACTTTAGTGAACAAACAGCATCATGAAGGCCAAGGAACACACCAGACAGGTCAGGGATAATATTGTGGAGAAGTTTAAAGCAGGGTTAGGTTATAAAAAAATATCCAGAGCTTTGAACATCTCATGGAGAACTGTTCAATCCATCATCTGAAAACGGAAAGAATATGGCACAACTGCAAACCTACCAAGACATGGCTGTCCACCTAAACTGATAGGCTGGGCAAGGAGAGCATTAATCAGAGAGGCAGCCAAGAGGCCCATGGTAACTGGAGAAGCTGCAGAGATCCATAGCTCTGGTGGGAGAATCTGTTCACAGGACAACTATTAGTCGTGCACTCCACAAATCTTGCCTTTACGGAAAGGTGGCAAGAAGAAAGCCATTGTTGAAAGAAAGCCATAAAAAGTCCTGTTTGCAGTTTGTAAGAAGCCATTTTTGGGAAACAGCTAACATGTGGAACAAGGTGCTCTGGTCAGATGAGATCAAAATTGAACTTTTTGGCCTAAAAACAAAACACTATTTGTGGCGGAAAACTAACACTGCACATCACCCTGAACACACCATCCCCACCGTGAAACATGGTGGTGGTAGCATCATGTTATGGGGATGTTTTTCAGCAGGGACAGGAAAGCTGGCCATAGTTGATGGGAAGATGGATGGAGCCAAATACAGGGCAATTTTAGAAGAAAACCTGTTATGCAGCGTACACACGGTCGGACTTTTCGACCGGACTGGTCCAACGGACGCCGACGGACCAAATCCGGCAGACAATCCAATAGTGTGTGGGCTTCACCGGACCTTCACCGGACTTTTCCAGTCGCAAATCTGATGGACTTTAGATTTGGAACATGCTTCAAATCTTTACGTCGTAACTCCGCCTGACTCAGAAATCCGCTCGTCTGTATGCTAGTCCGAAGGACAAAAACCAATGCTAGGGCAGCTATTGGCTACTGGCTATCAACTTCCTTATTTTAGTCCGGTGTACGTCATCACATAGGAATGCGTCGGACTTTGGTGTGATTGTGTGTAGGCAAGTGTCCGTTCGTTAACCACTTGACGACCGCCTCACGCCGATGTACGTCGGCAAAGTGGCACGGACAGGCAAAATCATGTACAGTGTACGTGATTTGCCTTCCGCGGGTGGGGGGTCCGATCGGACCCCCCCCCGGTGCCCGAGGCGGTCGTCCTTTGTGCCCCGGCGATCGGTGGTGAGGGGGAGACCATCCATTCGTGGCCCCCCCCTCGCGATCGCCGCCGGCCAATCGAATCATTCCTTTGCTGCTGTATGCTAAACAGCAGCAAAGGAAATGATGTCATCTCCCCTCGGGTCGGTAATTTCCGTTCCGGCCCGAGGAGAGAAGACATCAATGTGAGTGCACCAACACACACACACAGTAGAACATGCCAGGCACACAAAACACTCCGATCCCCCCCCCCCGATCGCCCCCCGATCCCCCCCCAATCACCCCCCCCCCCCCTGTCACAAACTGACACCAGCAGTTTTTTTTTTTTTTTTTTTTTTTCTGATTACTGCATTGGTGTCAGTTTGTGACAGTTAGTGTTGGGACAGTGAGTATTACCCCCCTTTAGGTCGAGGGTACCCCCCTAACCCCCCCTAATAAAGTTTTAACCCCTTGATCACCCCCTGTCACCAGTGTCACTAAGCGATCATTTTTCTGATCGCTGTATTAGTGTCGCTGGTGACGCTAGTTAGGGACATAAATATTTAGGTTCGCCGTCAGCGTTTTATAGCGTCAGGGACCCCCATATACTACCGAATAAATGTTTTAACCCCTTGATTGCCCCCTAGTTAACCCTTTCACCACTGATCACCGTATAACCGTTACGGTTGACGCTGGTTAGTTTGTTTATTTTTTATAGTGTCAGGGCACCCGCCGTTTATTACCGAATAAAGGTTTTGCCCCCTGATCGCCCGGCGGTGATATGCGTCGCCCCAGGCAGCGTCAGATTAGCGCCAGTACCGCTAACACTGACGCACGCAGCATACACCTCCCTTAGTGGTATAGTATCTGAATGCATCAATATCTGATCCGATCAGATCTATACTAGCGTCCCCAGCAGTTTAGGGTTCCCAAAAACGCAGTGTTAGCGGGATCAGCCCAGATACCTGCTAGCACCTGCGTTTTGCCCCTCCGCCCGGCCCAGCCCAGCCCACCCAAGTGCAGTATCGATCGATCACTGTCACTTACAAAAGACTAAACGCATAACTGCAGCGTTCGCAGAGTCAGGCCTGATCCCTGCGATCGCTAACAGTTTTTTTGGTAGTATTTTGGTGAACTGGCAAGCACCAGCCCCAGGCAGGGTCAGGTTAGCGCCAGTACCGCTAACACCCACGCACGCAGCATACGCCTCCCTTAGTGGTATAGTATCTGAACGGATCAATATCTGATCCGATCAGATCTATACTAGTGTCGCCAGCAGTTTAGGGTTCCCAAAAACGCAGTGTTAGCGGAATCAGCCCAGATACCTGCTAGCACCTGCGTTTTGCCCCTCCGCCCGGCCCAGCCCACCCAAGTGCAGTATCGATCGATCACTGACACTTACAAAACACTAAATGCATAACTGCAGCGTTCACAGAGTCAGGCCTGATCCCTGCGATCGCTAACAGTTTTTTTGGTAGTATTTTGGTGAACTGGCAAGCACCAGCCCCAGGCAGCGTCAGGTTAGCGCCAGTACCGCTAACACCCACGCACGCACCGTACACCACCCTTAGTGGTATAGTATCTGAACGGATCAATATCTGATCCGATCAGATCTATACTAGCATCCCCAGCAGTTTAGGGTTCTCACAAACGCAGTGTTAGTGGGATCAGCCCAGATACCTGCTAGCACCTGCGTTTTGCCCCTCCGCCCGGCCCAGCCCAGCCCACCCAAGTGCAGTATCGATCGATCACTGTCACTTACAAAAGACTAAAACGCATAACTGCAGCGTTCGCAGAGTCAGGCCTGATCCCTGCGATCGCCAACAGATTTTTTGGTAGCGTTTTGGTGAACTGGCAAGCGCCAGCGGCCTAGTACACCCCGGTCGTAGTCAAACCAGCACTGCAGTAACACTTGATGACGTGGCGAGTCCCATAAGTGCAGTTCAAGCTGGTGAGGTGGCAAGCACAAGTAGTGTCCCGCTGCCACCAGAAAGACAAACACAGGCCCGTCGTGCCCATAGTGCCCTTCCTACTGCATTCGCCAATCCTAATTGGGAACCCACCGCTTCTGCAGCGCCCGTACTTCCCCCATTCACATCCCCAACCAAATGCAGTCGGCTGCATGAGAGGCATTTTCTTTATGTCCTCCCGAGTACCCCTACCCAGCGAACGCCCTCAAAAAAGATATTGTGTCTGCAGCTAGCGCGGATATAGGCGTGACACCCGCTATTATTGTCCCTCCTGTCCTGACAATCCTGGTCTTTGCATTGGTGAATGTTTTGAATGCTACCATTCACTAGTTGAGTATTAGCGTAGGGTACAGCATTGCACAGACTAGGCACACTTTCACAGGGTCTCCCAAGATGCCATCGCATTTTGAGAGACCCGAACCTGGAACCGGTTACAGTTATAAAAGTTAGTTACAAAAAAAGTGTAAAAAAAAAAAATATATATATATATATATATATATATATAAAATAAAAAAAAATAGTTGTCGTTTTATTGTTCTCTCTCTCTCTATTCTCTCTATTGTTCTGCTCTTTTTTACTGTATTCTATTCTGCAATGTTTTATTGTTATTATGCTTTATCATGTTTGCTTTTCAGGTATGCAATTTTTTATACTTTACCGTTTACTGTGCTTTATTGTTAACCATTTTTTTGTCTTCAGGTACGCCATTCACAACTTTGAGTGGTTATACCAGAATGATGCCTGCAGGTTTAGGTATCATCTTGGTATCATTCTTTTCAGCCAGCGGTCGGCTTTCATGTAAAAGCAATCCTAGCGGCTAATTAGCCTCTAGACTGCTTTTACAAGCCGTGGGAGGGAATGCCCCCCCCCACCGTCTTCCGTGTTTTTCTCTGGCTCTCCTGTCTCAACAGGGAACCTGAGAATGCAGCCGGTGATTCAGCCAGCTGACCATAGAGCTGATCAGAGACCAGAGTGGCTCCAAACATCTCTATGGCCTAAGAAACCGGAAGCTACGAGCATTTTATGACTTAGATTTCGCTGGATGTAAATAGCGCCATTGGGAAATTGGGGAAGCATTTTATCACACCGATCTTGGTGTGGTCAGATGCTTTGAGGGCAGAGGAGAGATCTAGGGTCTAATAGACCCCAATTTTTTCAAAAAAGAGTACCTGTCACTACCTATTGCTATCATAGGGGATATTTACATTCCCCGAGATAACAATAAAAATGATTAAAAAAAATAAAAATGAAAGGAACAGTTTAAAAATAAGATAAAAAAGCAAAAAAATAATAAAGAAAAAAAAAAAAAAAAAAAAAAGCACCCCTGTCGCCCCCTGCTCTCGCACTAAGGCGAACGCAAGCGGCGGTCTGGCGTCAAATGTAAACAGCAATTGCACCATGCATGTGAGGTATCACCGCGAAGGTTAGATCGAGGGCAGTAATTTTTGCAGTAGACCTCCTCTGTAAATCTAAAGTGGTAACCTGTAAAGGCTTTTAAAGGCTTTTAAAAATGTATTTATTTTGTTGCCACTGCACGTTTGTGCGCAATTGTAAAGCATGTCATGTTTGGTATCCATGTACTCGGCCTAAGATCATCTTTTTTATTTCATCAAACATTTGGGCAATATAGTGTGTTTTAGTGCATTAAAATTTAAAAAAGTGTGTTTTTTCCCCAAAAAATGCGTTTGAAAAATCGCTGCGCAAATACTGTGTGAAAAAAAAAAATGAAACACCCACCATTTTAATCTGTAGGGCATTTGCTTTAAAAAAATATATAATGTTTGGGGGTTCAAAGTAATTTTCTTGCAAAAAAAAAAAACTTTTTCATGTAAACAATAAGTGTCAGAAAGGGCTTTGTCTTCAAGTGGTTAGAAGAGTGGGTGATGTGTGACATAAGCTTCTAAATGTTGTGCATAAAATGCCAGGACAGTTCAAAACCCCCCCAAATGACCCCATTTTGGAAAGTAGACACCCCAAGCTATTTGCTGAGAGGCATGTCGAGTCCATGGAATATTTTATATTGCGACACAAGTTGCGGGAAAGAGACAATTTTTTTTTTTTTTTGCACAAAATTGTCACTAAATGATATATTGCTCAAACATGCTATGGGAATATGTGAAATTATACCCCAAAATACATTCTGCTGCTTCTCCTGAGTACGGGGATACCACATGTGTGAGACTTTTTGGGAGCCTAGCCGCGTACGGAACCCCGAAAACCAAGCACCGCCTTCAGGCTTTCTAAGGGCGTGAATTTTTGATTTCTCTCTTGACTGCTTATCACAGTTTCGGAGACCATGGAATGCCCAGGTGGCACAAACCCCCCCCCAAATGACCCCATTTTGGAAAGTAGACACCCCAAGCTATTTGATGAGAGGTATAGTGAGTATTTTGCAGACCTCACTTTTTGTCACAAAGTTTTGAAAATTGAAAAAAGAAAAAAAAAAAAGTTTTTTCTTGTCTTTCTTCATTTTCAAAAACAAATGAGAGCTGCAAAATACTCACCATGCCTCTCAGCAAATAGCTTGGGGTGTCTACTTTCCAAAATGGGGTCATTTGGGGGGGTTTTGTGCCACCTGGGCATTCCATGGCCTCCGAAACTGTGATAGGCAGTGAAGAGTGAAATCAAAAATTTTCACCCTTAGAAATCCTGAAGGCGGTGATTGGTTTTCGGGGTCCCGTACACGGCTAGGCTCCCAAAAAGCCCCACACATATGGTATCCCCGTACTCAGGAGAAGTAGCTAAATGTATTTTGGGGTGCAATTCCACATATGCCCATGGCCTGTGTGAGCAATATATCATTTAGTGACAACTTTGTGCAAAAAAAAAAAAAAAAAATGTGTCACTTTCCCGCAACTTGTGTCAAAATATAAAATATTCCATGGACTCAATATGCCTCTCTGGAAATAGCTTGGGGTGTCTACTTTCCAAAATGGGGTCATTTGGGGGGGTTTTGTGCCACCTGGGCATTCCATGGCCTCCGAAACTGTGATAGGCAGTAAAGAGTGAAATCATAAATTTACGCCCTTAGAAATCCTGAAGGCGGTGATTGGATTTCGGGGCCCCGTACGCGGCTAGGCTCCCAAAAAGTCCCACACATGTGGTATCCCCATATTCAGGAGAAGCAGCAGAATGTATTTTGGGGTGCAATTCCACATAGACCCATGGCCTGTGTGAGCAATATATCATTTAGTGACAACTTTTTGTAAATATTTTTTTTTTTTTTTTTTTTTGTCATTATTCAATCACTTGGGACAAAAAAAATAAATATTCAATGGGTTCAACATGCCTCTCAGCAATTTCCTTGGGGTGTCTACTTTCCACAATGGGGTCATTTGGGGGGGTTTTGTACTGCCCTGCCATTTTAGCACCTCAAGAAATGACATAGGCAGTCATAAACTAAAAGCTGTGTAAATTACAGAAAATGTACCCTAGTTTGTAGACGCTATAACTTTTGCGCAAACCAATAAATATACGCTTATTGACATTTTTTTTACCAAAAACATGTGGCCGAATACATTTTGGCCTAAATGTATGACTAAAATTGAGTTTATTGGATTTTTTTTATAACAAAAAGTAGAAAATATCATTTTTTTTCAAAATTTTCGGTCTTTTTCCATTTATAGCGCAAAAAATAAAAACCGCAGAGGTGATCAAATACCATCAAAAGAAAGCTCTATTTGTGGGAAGAAAAGGACGCAAATTTCGTTTGGGTACAGCATTGCATGACTGCGCAATTAGCAGTTAAAGCGACGCAGTGCCAAATTGGAAAAAGACCTCTGGTCCTTAGGCAGCATAATGGTCCGGGGCTCAAGTGGTTAAAAAGTCAGTCGGAAGTCCGTCAAAAGTCCGTCAAAAGTCAGCCGGAAAGTCTGTCGGACCAGTCCTGTCGAAAAGTCCGCCCGTGTGTACGCAGCATTAGAGCCTGCTGTAGACTGGAGCGGAAGTTCATCTTCCATAAGGGCAAAGACTCTAAACATACAGCCAGAGCTACAATGGAATTGTTTAGACTAAAGCATATTCATGTGTTAGAATGACCCAGTCAAAGTCCAGACCTAAATCCAATTTAGAATCTGTGAATCTGTTGAAAATTGTTGTTCACAGATTCTCTCCATCCAATCTGACAGAGCTTGGGCTATTTTGCAAATAAAATTTCACTCTCTAGATGTACAAAGCTGGTAGAGACATCCCCAAAAAGACTTGCAGCTGTAATTGAAGTGAAAGGTGGTTCTACAAAGTATTGACTCCGAGGGGAATGCACGTCACACTTTTCACATAATTATTTGTAAAAAGATTTGAAAAACATTTATTTTCCTTCCACTTCACAATTATGAGCCATTTTGTGTTGGTATATCACATAAGGTCCCAATAAAATACATTTACACTTTTGGTTGTAACATGACAAAATGTGGAAAATGTCAAGGGGTATGAATACTTTTTCAAGGCAATGCATGTCTCAAATTTCTACACTTTGAATAGTGTCCTTATTGTGCACCCCTTCCTACTTTCCCTTAAAAAAATGTTGGCACCCATATACAGTATATCTATATACACTGATGCTTTTTATTAATTTGAATAATTTTCATAATATTCTTTTGCTTGTTTTGTGGCTATTTCATCAATTCTTTATACTCTTAACATTGGGTATTATTATTATCATTAATTCATTATTTGCCATAATGTTGTCTCTTTAGAGATATATTTATTCTATTCATACACATTTTTTTTGTGATGCACAATACTTTCTTGTGTGTTTTGCAATGATTTCATTATTTGCCATTGTGGCATCCTTTTAGAGATTTACATTTACGTATGCACCGCTTTTTATTGTGTTGCATAATGCTTTCTTGTATCTGTTATAAATTATTTAGTTGTACTTCCATTCTTTGGTATTACAGGTACTTGTATAGCACCGTCAAGTTACACAGCGCTTTACATATATTATGTATTCACATCAGTCCCTGCTCTCAAGGAGCTTATAATCTAAGGTCCCTAACTCACATTCAAACACACATACTAGGGCCAATTTAGACAGGAGCCAATTAACCTACCAGCATGTCTTTAGAGTGTGGGAGGAATTTGGAGTATCAGTGAGAAAACCACACAGGGAGAACATGCAAACTCTTGGTAGGTAGTGTCATGGTTGGGATTTGAACCGACAACCCTAGTGCTGTTAGGCAGAAGTGCTAACCACTTAGCTTTGTTGTTATTATTTACTGTCCCCTTTAATATCTTAAATGTGTGACAGTACTCAGATTTGAACTCTAGCTTGCTGTGCCCCATAGTGCAAATTGTTCATCTAGCTTCTGGCTCTCCTGTAGTCCATTCTCTCTATGGTGCCTCCTGCCCAACCAGTCCTCCCCTTTCCCTATCTATTGCTGTCTTACACTGCAGTGGGCGTAATTGACCAAGGGGACTCCACCTTTAAACATGTAGCTCCATCCACTCATGTCCGGTGTGTGATGTTATGGCTGGTGATCTTGATTCCTTGCTATCCACGGTGGCCTCCAATCATACACACCAGTGTGAATTCTTCCTGGTTCTCATCGTATGAGAGAGAGAGATACTATAGTGTTTCTTGGCATACTTGTCCACCTCAGACCATCCAGGACTGACTATCAGTTGGGACTAGGGATGAGCCGAACACCCCCCGGTTCGGTTCACACCAGAACCCGCGAACGGACCGAAAGTTCGCACGAACGTTAGAACCCCATTGACGTCTATGGGACTCGAACGTTCGAAATCAAAAGTGCTCATTTTAAAGGCTAATTTGCATGGTATTGTCCTAAAAAGGGTTTGGGGACCCGGGTCCTACCCCAGGGGACATGTATCAATGCAAAAAAAACTTTTAAAAACAGCCGTTTTTTCGGGAGCAGTGATTTTAATGATGCTTAAAGTAAAAAAAAAAAAGTGAAATATTCCTTTAAATATCGTACCTGGGGGGTGTCTATAGTATGCCTGTAAAGTGACGCGTGTTTCCCATGTTTAGAACAGTCCCTGCACCAAATGTCATTTTTAAAGGAAAAAATCTCATTTAAAACTGCTTGCGGGTTTAATGTCATGTCGGGTCATGGCAATATGGATGAAAATCAGTGAGACAAACGGCATGGGTACCCCCCAGTCCATTACCAGGCCCTTTGGGTCTTGTATGGATATTAAGGGGAACCCCGCACCCAAATTAAAATAAGGAAAGGTGTGGGGCCACCAGGCCCTATATACTCTGAACAGCAGTATACAGGCGGTGCAAACAAGACAGGGACTGTAGGTTTGTTGTTAAGTAGAATCTGTTTGTAATTTTGAACATTTTTAACGTGTTTAGCTCCAGCCAAAAAATCTTTTCTAAGCTTTTTGGAAAACATAGGGAAGGGTTATCACCCCTGTGACATTTGTTTTGCTGTCTTTCCTCCTCTTCAGAAGATTTCACCTCACTTTTTTGTCCCAATGAAAAATGTTTTTTGAAAATTTGGGTTTTTTTGTGGAACAAGGATTGGAAAGCATCAGTGGAAAGGAGAAATTGTTTTCCCATATTAACTCTTACAGGAGAGAATTTCCCTTCCTAGGGGTAGATTTCATCTCACTTCCTGTTGTCTCCTTCCGTTTGCAAGTAGGAGTCGTTTGTAAGTTAGATGTTTGAAAGTAGGGTCCTGCCCTATATACTCAGCAGAAATTTGGGCCTTAGGTGTTGCTGTGGCCACAACACTGTAAGCCCTCACAGGGCCCTGCTGTGAAATATTAGATCAAGAATTGTAATTACATGCCCCTGTTGAACAGGAGCTGAAAAATTAGGCCTTAGGCACTGGTGCTGGTGCCACAACACTGCAACCCCTCACAGACACTCTAGTTGGAACGCAGGAACGAGCCCTGCTGCAAAGTATTGCTTCAAAAATTGTAATTACACGCCCCTGTTAGACAGGGGCAGAAAAATTGGGCCTTAGGCACTGGTGCTGGTGCCACAACACTGCAACCCCTCACAGACACTCTAGTTGGAACGCAGGAACGAGCCCTGCTGCAAAGTATTGCATCAAAAATTGTAATTACACGCCCCTGTTAGACAGGGGCAGAAAAATTGGGCCTTAGGCACTGGTGCTGGTGCCACAACACTGCAACCCCTCACAGACACTCTAGTTGGAATGCAGGAACGAGCCCTGCTGCAAAGTATTGCATCAAAAATTGTAATTACACGCCCCTGTTAGACAGGGGCAGAAAAATTGGGCCTTAGGCACTGGTGCTGGTGCCACAACACTGCAACCCCTCACAGACACTCTAGTTGGAATGCAGGAACGAGCCCTGCTGCAAAGTATTACATCAAAAATTGTAATTACACGCCCCTGTTAAACAGGGGCTGAAAAATTGTGCCTTAGGCACTGGTGGTGGCGCCCAGAACCAAAAATGTTCTTACAAGCTATCAGCGTGATGATTGAGGAGGAAGAGGATAATTACTCAGGGATAGTCACTCAGCATCAGCATAGGCAGTCTTTGAAGGGATCTGAGATTTCAAAAAAAAATTATTCGGTTACATCAGCATCAGGTGCTTGGTAGCTGGTGGTGATCCAAGACTGATTCATTTTTATGAAGGTCAGCCGATCGACCGAGTCGGTGGACAGACGCACCCTGTGATCGGTTACCACGCCTCCAGCAGCACTGAATGTGCGTTCCGAAAGAACGCTGGATGCAGGACAGGCCAGTAGCTCAATTGCATACTGTGCAAGCTCTGGCCAGTGATCCATCCTCAAGACCCAGTAACCCAGAGGATTTTCGGTGGGAAAGGTGTCCAAGTCTGATCTTGCCCCTAGGTATTCCTGCACCATGTAAAACAGACGCTGGCGATGGTTGCTGGAACCGATCATACCTTGGGGCTGCGGACCAAAAAATTGTCTGAACGCATCGGTCAGACGGCCACCTTCTCCACCGCTCCTTCTTTGACTGACCGAAGCCTCAGCAACACGTTGTCCAGAAACAGGAGTTTGTAACCTCCCAGTCTCTGGGAACGCGTTGCACAGACCTTTCTGCAAGGCCTCCCGAAGATGTTTCATCCTCTGCTCCCTCTGCGATGGCAAGATAAGGTCCGCAACCTTACCCTTGTAACGTGGATCAAGGCCAGCCAGTATTGGTCCTTCTCCTTGATACCACGAATACGAGGATCCTTACGCAGGCTTTGCAGGATCAGGGAGGCCATGCAGCGTAGGTTTGCTGAGGCATTCGGTCCGGAGTCCTCTGGGTCACTAAGGACAACAACGTCCGCAGCCACCTCCTCCCAGCCACGTACAAGTCCATGTGTTCCTTTGGACTGATCCCTTAAAGACTGCTGCTGATGCTGAGTGCCAGGCTCCACCTCCATACTGACACAATCTTCCTCCTCCTCCTCCTCCTCCTCCTCCTCGTCCTCTTCCTGTGTGATCGGCGGGCACGCAGGAACACTGTCTGGATAAAGGGGGCCTTGAGAGCTAAGGAAGTCCTCCTCTTCCTGCCTCTGTTCTGCCTCAAGTGCCCTGTCCATTATTCCACGCAGCGTGTGCTCCAACAGGTGGACAAGGGGGACAGTGTCACTGATGCATGCACTGTCAGTGCTCACCATCCTCGTGGCCTCCTCGAATGGTGACAGGACAGTGCATGCATCCCTGATCATGGCCCACTGGCGTGGGGAAAAAAAACCAAGCTCCCCTGACCCTGTCCTGGTGCCATAGTGCCATAGTCGCACAGGTACTCATTGATGGCCCTCTGCTGCGTGTGCAGCCGCTGCAGCATGGCCAACGTTGAGTTCCACCTGGTGGGCATGTCACAGATTAGGCGGTTCTTGGGCAGGTTAAACTCCTTTTGGAGGTCCGTCAGCCGAGCACTGGCATTATATGACCGGCGGAAATGCACACAGACTTTCCTGGCCTGCCTCAGGACATCCTGTAAGCCCGGGTACCTGCCCAAGAACCGCTGCACCACCAAGTTAAGGACGTGAGCCAAACAGGGCACATGGGTCATTTGTCCTTGTCGGAGGGCAGAGAGGAGGTTGGTGCCATTGTCGCAAACCACCATTCCTGCCTTAAGTTGGCGTGGCGTCAACCACCTCTGAACCTGCCCCTGCAGAGCTGACAGAACCTCTGCCCCAGTGTGGCTCCTGTCCCCCAAGCACACCAGCTCAAGCACCGCATGGCATCTTTTGGCCTGCGTACTTGCGTAGCCCCTTGAACGCCTTCTGAGGAAGAGGCCATGGAGGAAGAAGAAGAGGAGGGGGTGGAGGAGAGAGGTGTGTCACAATCAGCATTTTGGAGGCGTGGTGGCGGAACAACCTCCAACACTACTGCACCTTGTCCTGCATCCTTCCCAGCTGCCAGCAGAGTCACCCAATGCGCCGTGAAACTTAGGTAACGTCCCTGTCCATGCCTGCTGGACCATGAGTCAGCGGTAATATGCACCTTACCGCTGACCGCCCTGTCCAGCGAGGCATGGACATTGCCTTCCACATGCCGGTAGAGAGCTGGAATCGCCTTCCGTGAGAAAAAGTGGCGTTTGGGTACCTGCCACTGAGGAACCGCACATTCCACAAACTCACGGAAGGGGGCAGAGTCTACCAACTGAAAAGGC
Organism: Lithobates septentrionalis; assembly: GCA_037952835.1. Taxonomy (NCBI): domain Eukaryota; kingdom Metazoa; phylum Chordata; class Amphibia; order Anura; family Ranidae; genus Lithobates; species Lithobates septentrionalis. The sequence goes on from JBBDGP010000812.1 coordinate 193,852, forward strand.
AGCAGTTGAAGTGCTAGCAATTTTGCCAAGCTAGCATTCAACCGCTGGGCATGTGGATGGCTGGGAGCAAACTTCTTTCGGCGGTGCAGCAGCTGGGGCAGGGAAATTTGCCTGGTACAATCTGACGTCGGTGTACCAAAAGCAGATTGCCCACAAGTACTTGGCTGTGACACACCTAATTCTACACCTTCATTCCTCTCACTGCAGGTCTCAGAGAGGACTGAAGGTCTAGTGGGGTTGGAAATCTCAGCTGATGAGGAGCAAGGAGAGATCCTCTTTGTTCTTTGGTGTGGGTCTTTTAGATACGCTTGCCAACGAACTGCATGGCAGGTCAACATATGTCTGGTCAAGCATGTGGTACCCAAGCGGGAGATGTTTTGGCCACGCGAGATACGCTTGAGACATATGTTGCAAATAGCAGCGGTGCGATCTGATGCACTCGTCTCAAAAAAGGCCCACACCAAAGAACTTTTTGAATAACGCGCAGAGACTGCAGCGCCCTGCACATGTGGAGCTTTGGGGTGTGATGCAGTCAATGTGCTGCCCTTAGGCTGGCCCCTGGAGGGCATCCTGCCTCGTTGGTGATGTGCCGCCTCCTCCTCCTCCTCCTCCTCCTCCTCTCTCCTATCAGGCACCCACGTTGAGTCAGTGACCTCATCATCCCCTCCCTCCTCATCACTGGAGCAAACCTGGCAGTATGCTGCAGCAGGGGGAGCATGACTGCCAGATTGCTGTCTTTCTTGGGCACCCCCTCTGTCCGTGCTCATGTTACTGCCTTCATCGAGCTCAGTATCATCATCAGAGCCTTCCAAACGCTGGGCATCCTCCTGGAGCATGTACCCAACACTGTGGTCAAACAGTTCGAGGGAATCCTCAGGAGGACATGGTGGAGCTAGGGAAGGAGTCACTGATGACATTGAGCTGAGGGAAGAGGCCGCTGCTTTGCCAGACAAAGCACCCTGGGCATGGGTGAGAGAGGATGAGGAGGATGAGGACGGCTTGGTCATCCACTCGACCAAGTCTTCCGCATGTTGCGGCTCAACACGGCCAGCTGCCGAAAAAAAGGCCAAGCGTGTCCCATGGCCACGTGCTGATGAGGATGCACCGTCTCCACGACCAGCACTAGACACAGAGCCTGCTTGCCCTCTCTTATTGGCTTGTGACTGTCTGCCTCTCCTTCTTGGCCTTCCAGACATACTAATGGCCTGTAGCTGCACTAAGCTGGGATAGAACACCTGTAATTTTCTTCAGGTAGCTTTATATACTGTAACCAGACAAGCCTGCCTGTCAGTAGGAAGATAACAGGAACGGATCTAGCTGAACACTGTGAGCAGGACGCACTGTACTAAATGTAAATAGTCTAGCTGCCTGACCGTGGTACTAATAGGTTCAAATAGAACACCTGTAATTTTCTTCAGGTAGCTTTATATACTGTAACCAGACAAGCCTGCCTGTCAGTAGGAAGATAACAGGAACGGATCTAGCTGAACACTGTGAGCAGGACGCACTGTACTAAATGTAAATAGTCTAGCTGCCTGACCGTGGTACTAATAGGATCAAATAGAACACCTGTAATTTTCTTCAGGTAGCTTTATATACTGTAACCAGACAAGCCTGCCTGTCAGTAGGAAGATAACAGGAACGGATCTAGCTGAACACTGTGAGCAGGACGCACTGTACTAAATGTAAATAGTCTAGCTGCCTGACCGTGGTACTAATAGGATCAAATAGAACACCTGTAATTTTCTTCAGGTAGCTTTATATACTGTAACCAGACAAGCCTGCCTGTCAGTAGGAAGATAACAGGAACGGATCTAGCTGAACACTGTGAGCAGGACGCACTGTACTAAATGTAAATAGTCTAGCTGCCTGACCGTGGTACTAATAGGATCAAATAGAACACCTGTAATTTTCTTCAGGTAGCTTTATATACTGTAACCAGACAAGCCTGCCTGTCAGTAGGAAGATAACAGGAACGGATCTAGCTGAACACTGTGAGCAGGACGCACTGCACTAAATGTAAATAGTCCAGCTGCCTGACCGTGGTACTAATAGGATCAAATAGAACACCTGTAATTTTCTTCAGGTAGCTTTATATACTGTAACCAGACAAGCCTGCCTGTCAGTAGGAAGATAACAGGAACGGATCTAGCTGAACACTGTGAGCAGGACGCACTGCAATCAATGTAAATAGTCTAGAAGATAACAGGAACGGATCTAGCTGAACACTGTGAGCAGGACGCACTGCACTAAATGTAAATAGTCTAGAAGATAACAGGAACGGATCTAGCTGAACACTGTGAGCAGGACGCACTGCACTAAATGTAAATAGTCTAGAAGATAACAGGAACGGATCTAGCTGAACACTGTGAGCAGGACGCACTGCACTAAATGTAAATAGCAGGAACGGATCTAGCTGAACACTGTGAGCAGGACGCACTGCACTAAATGTAAATAGCAGGAACGGATCTAGCTGAACACTGTGAGCAGGACGCACTGCACTAAATGTAAATAGCAGGAACGGATCTAGCTGAACACTGTGAGCAGGACGCACTGCACTAAATGTAAATAACAGGAACGGATCTAGCTGAACACTGTGAGCAGGACGCACTGCACTAAATGTAAATAGTCTAGAAGATAACAGGAACGGATCTAGCTGAACACTGTGAGCAGGACGCACTGCACTAAATGTAAATAGCAGGAACGGATCTAGCTGAACACTGTGAGCAGGACGCACTGCACTAAATGTAAATAGCAGGAACGGATCTAGCTGAACACTGTGAGCAGGACGCACTGCACTAAATGTAAATAGCAGGAAAGGATCTAGCTGAACACTGTGAGCAGGACGCACTGCACTAAATGTAAATAGCAGGAACGGATCTAGCTGAACACTGTGAGCAGGACGCACTGCACTAAATGTAAATAGCAGGAACGGATCTAGCTGAACACTGTGAGCAGGACGCACTGCACTAAATGTAAATAGCAGGAACGGATCTAGCTGAACACTGTGAGCAGGACGCACTGCACTAAATGTAAATAGCAGGAACGGATCTAGCTGAACACTGTGAGCAGGACGCACTGCACTAAATGTAAATAGTCTAGAAGATAACAGGAACGGATCTAGCTGAACACTGTGAGCAGGACGCACTGCACTAAATGTAAATAGTCTAGATAGAAGATAACAGGAACGGATCTAGCTAAACTGAATACAGTGTATATATATATATGCAACACCTGGGATGCATATATATACACAATACACTGTAAGTGCAGCTAACTGACTGACTGTTCTGCCTAATCTATCTAACTCAAATCAAATGACACTGTCTCTCTCTCTCTCTATCTCTCAGCACACCGGAACACACACTACACAGGGCCGCCGTGCAGGCGGCCTTATATAGTGTGGGGCGTGTACTAAATCCCCTGAGCCATAATTGGCCAAAGCCACCCTGGCTTTGGCCAATTACAGCTCTCTCTACTGACGGCGCTGTGATTGGCCAAGCATGCGGGTCATAGTGCATGCTTGGCCAATCATCAGCCAGCAATGCACTGCGATGCTGCAGTGAATTATGGGCCGTGACGCGCCACACGAATTTGGCGCGAACGGCCCATATCGTTCGCAATTCGACGGACGGTCGAACAGCCGATGTTCGAGTCGAACATGGGTTCGACTCGAACACGAAGCTCATCCCTAGTTGGGACCCATGATTTAACGCCACCTGCTGGAAGTTTTTGGCATATTGCTTGTTGCTTTTTTTACTACACGTGAGTGCATTTTTATTAGGTATCATAATTCTACACTTAGAGCACCCCACTCTCCCTTTGGTTTGTGTTTTTTTACCATTGTATTTTGTATCTAGTATAAATATTGTGTGTGTGTATATATATATTGTATTTTGTGCCTACTGATGAGATCATCCACCAGGAGCAGCTCCCTATCCACCCATGCATCTCCATTTAGTACCATCAGAAGGACGCCACCTGCTGGATACCTTGAATAATTCCAGTGATACACAATCCTCGTGTGTGTGCATCTCTTAATTTTTTATACATTGTCTTTTAATACTGCACTGAGATTGGTTCCTCTCTCCCCTCTCTTATCGTTTTATATCCATTAGAGTATTCTTTAAAAGCTTCTGTTGGTTGTCTCCACTGAACAGTTTGATACACTGTGTTTTATCCATGCGTCTTTTTTTAAGCAAAGACCCTGGAGAATAAAATGGCTGTTGTTGCTATTTTTTTTATGTTGCACAATTTTTGTACAGCGGTTTATCAAATGCAAATTTTAAGGTAAAAGTACACTTTAATGAGTTTTAGTGAACACAAACACTATAATACCCATTTTTTTGTAAAACATAAAAGGTGATGTTATGCTGAGTAAATAGATACCTAACACGTCACATTTTAAAATGAGGTAAAACGGCGCCAAACTACAATAGATAAAAATCTCCACAGGCCACACTCTAAAAGCCTTTACAGGTTACCAGTTTAGAGTTGCTCAGGAGGTCTGGCACTAGAATTATTGCTTCATCATTTACAGATGTGTGTGGAACTTACTGTACATGTGTATTCACATTTACCTGGTAGCTCAGAGGGACCAGGGTGCTTTTAATTTTTTTTAAAAATGTTCTACTTATTATTATATTTTTATTTTTTTACACTGCACCTTAATTTTTTTTTTGGGATCAACTTTATTACTATTGTTATAGCATGGGCCATAACATATGCTCTTTCTGAAGAGATCTGGGGTCTATTAGACCCTAGATCTCTCCTCTGGCCTCCAAATAATCTGATCAAACCGAGCTAGCTCGCTGCTTCTGGTTTTCTTATGTCGCACAGTTGGAGGAACAACATCAGTTCCTCTCACTGTGTGCAGGGAAGCATCTGATTGTTTCCTTACCAGGCTCCCCGATCGGATGAGAGAGCCTGGTAAAGGCGGTGGCGGCAGGAGGGGGGTGACCCCCTTCCACCGCCTGTAAAAGTAATCCAGTGGTTGATCATTTTACCTGATAAGGAATCACCTGCCTTAAAAACAATACTGGGATCATGATCGTAGCCTCAGACATGATCCTGGTATAACCACTTAAACCCTAAGCTGGCCATACACCTATAGATTATCTGCAGATTTTCTATGGTTAGATGGAAACTGTGGGAGATTCCTCCATCCACACAGTTTAGCGAACATGGAGAAATCCGTTGCACTTTTTCCATCTAACCATAGAAAATCTGCAGATAATCTATAGGTGTATGGCCAGCTTTAGGCTGTTTATAAATGGCCTGAGGATGGGAAGGGGTTTAAGCTAAAGTCCAGCCTCACCTTCAGTCTGTAAAAAATTGCTTACCCTGATTTTACTGCACACTGTAAGCACAATTTAGCTGGATATACCGTGTAGTTTTGGTGATACAGGCATACCCCACTTTTAAGTACACAATGGGGTTTATTTACTAAAGCTGGAAAGTGCAAAATCAGGCTCACTTCTGCATAGAAACCAATGAGCTTCCAGGTTTTATTACCAAAGCTTAATTGAACAAGCTGGGGTTAGAAGCTCATTGGTTTCTATGCAGAAGTGAGACTGATTTTGCACTTTCCAGCTTTAGTAAATAAACCCCATTGTGTACTTAAAAGTGGGGTATGCCTGTATCTACAATTTTACTAATGCATGTCAAAGTTGCAAAACTGTGTTCAGGCAGTAGGATTTTTTTTGCATTCATCATGAAGAAGTTAAAGGGCCTTCCACTTCTGGACTTTTCCTTCTCCTAACCTCTACTGGGAACGTCTCCTGGTAACAGGATTGTGCTAATGGTGAGCAACTTTGGGACTCATTGCTGTAAAAATGTATTGGGTATGTGGAATCACAGCTGGAGAATACAGGCCAAGCCTGGTGTCTATAAATCTATGAGCTGACTCAAAGGGGCATGCAATAGAAACAGAGTTTGTGGGTTCCCTGGGTCCGAAGGATCTCATTGTGGTTAGGGGAACCACTTCCATGTCCAACGTGAATGAGTTAAAGGGTACTTGTGATGACCATATGGTGATCACACAGCCCAGTATGTGGAACCCCACAGTTACACAAAAGAAGTATTATCACAAATTAGAACTTTAGGGAAGTCACTCCTTCTGAACATGTTTTAATAGGGGTTGATTTACTAAAGTGCAAAATCAGTTGAAGCTCTGCATAAAAACCAATCAGCTCCCATTTTTTTTAAAGATTAACTGAACAAGCTTAAGTAAGAAGCTGATTGTCTACCATGCACAGCTACACCCTATTTTGCATTCTCTAGTTTTAGTAAATCAATCCCAAGGTGGGAACCAGAAAAAAAATACTGCTCTGAAGATGCAGCATGAAATTCCCTTGCTCTGATTTCTATAAGCTTTGTTGCCAAAGCTTATAGAAATCAGAAAAACCTCAAACTTCATGGTTACTTGAGAGCATATGCAGACAGGCTAAAAGTGGAATCTATAATCAATATATCAATATGGTAGATCCTTTATATTGAACACAGTTCACTCCCTCCTCAGAGCATACACACACATTAAACATACAGTGCACTATCAAACACTTTGCAGTAGTACAATACAGTACACATACTCAAGGGCTCCCCCTAGGCTGTAATGCAGTTCTCAGAACGTATATAAAAGTAGTAAGAATGCTTTATAGTAAATAGTAAAGTCTTTGGTCTTCTATCTTCAGCTAGCTTATTAGACTGCAGTATTTGTAATCTAGGAAACAAGTAAACAGTAAATTATAAGTAACTGTGTGCTTGGTTATGTAGAACACTTGTGGAACTTCTTCCTTACTGAAGGATGCAGCACCACATTCACTTTGTAGTGTAAGAAAACAAACTCTGAGGCCTCTTTGAATAAGTGAAACCACTTCTGTGGGACTACAGGTCTCACCAGCCTTCTGGGATCTATTTGCACAGTACCAAAGTATTATATCAATCTGGGCAAGTGCCCGCTCACCACACAAGGCCCAGATGCTTGTACTGCTCCGCTTCTGATATATCAGTCCCACTCCAAGCCGGCGCCGTCACACCGCACCATCCTTCTGATGATTGGTGACTGTCATGCAGGAAACATTCGGGTTATCCTGAGCCCTCCGATCCGTCCACACGCTGATCCAGCACAACTGTGTGTTCCTTAGAGGCCACCTGATTCTGCTCCGCGCCACACAGGCCGCAGTCTTTCACCCACAGCTCCCTGCAGGCAGGTCTTTAATGGCATCCCAGCAAGAGAGAGAAACGTGCCACGCCTGTCCCTTATATGTGTTTACCCAGCAGGCTGTTCGGTGGCTTGGCCTTGTGGGTAGGCAAGTGGGCATTGTGGGTAGGTAGTTTGCTGACTGAGTTTTAACATATGAGTCACTTCTTCCTTCACTACATCTCCTACAATGCTTTATATTATGGCTTAATGAAACCAAACAAAAGTCTTGGTAACATTGTTTAGAATTGACACTACATAGTTAGTAAGGTTGAATAAAGACACCAGTCCATCCTGAGTAAGTGTGAGTCTACAATTATGCCTGTTTTTCATTTAAGGTACCCATATAGCGCTGTCAATTTACGCAGCGCTCCACACATACATCACACACTCACATCGGTCCCTACCCTCAAGGAGCTTACAATCCAAGGTCCCCAACTCACATTCTTATACTAGAGCCAATTTTGGATGGAAGCCAATTAACCTACCAGCATGTCTTTGGAGTGTGGGAGCAAACTGGAGTATCCGGAGGAAACCCACGCAGGCACAGGGAGAACATGCAAACTCCAAGCAGGTAGTGTCATGGTTGGGATTTGAACCAGCCACCCTTTTTGCTGCTAGGTAAGAGTGCTACCCACTGCCCCAAAGGGAGAGGGAGCCAAACTCTTATTTAAAGAACATCACGTAACTTAAGTGGCAAAAACCCCAGCGCCACATACATATTTGAAATGTATGTTTAAGATTATATTATGGCATATAATTTACCCTACATGTCTGTGCAATTTTATTTAAAAGCAGCTATTTGCGCAACTATTTAGAACCCTTTGAATTTAATCTTTGGGTTGATTTACTAAAGGCAAATAGACTGTGCACTTTGCAGGTGCAGTTGTACTCATTTTCCCCAGAGCTCAGCAAATGTGGTGAAGCTTTGCTTTGTAAAGAATACCCTCAGGTACAAGGATGATAAAGAAAAATTGTTGCAAATGATTGGATGGTGAAACTCAGCAGAGCTTTAACACATTCACTAAGCTCTTTAGTAAATCAACCCCAACATGTACTACATACAGTGCTGGGACAAGATAAACTGGAGCGTATGAAGATGCCAAACTGCCCCCCTCCTCCCCTTTAGGTCAAGGGGGGAGTCTAAAAATAGAAATTATATTTACCAAAATAAGTGAACATGAAATTACTGTCACAGAAGGAGCCCAGCAAGTCCCACAAGATGGAGGATTGTGAAATGCTATATAGAAAGGCCACCTCTGTTGGCCTTCCTATATAACTGGAGGTCCTAAATATTTGAGCATTACTCATGGACTTAACATGTGCTTGGAATATTGGTGTGCTGGCCATTTTGCTGTTTTGCCTGGGGTAGGTAATTTATCTCATTGTGCAACCTATGTTATTCAGCATCAGTATATTTGGGCACCTCAATAGTTGTAGGAGTTAAGCTTCCGCTTGATATGTGGAAGCTCCTTCATTTACTGTACTTATTCATTTATGAATTTTACCTTTATTTTGTATTTAGCTTTCGAGCTATTTCCATTTATGTTTTTTGACATTAGCATTTCACAATCTTCCATCTCATGGGACTTGCTGGGCTCCTTCTATGACATTTAAAGGGGATTTAAAGGTGTTGAATCCTTCTATCAGAATAATTTACCATTACATTTCTATTCTTAAAAAAATGTGTCTTTATTACAAATTCATTAAAAGAATTTGTGTTGTTTCAGTCCCCTAAAAACATGAAAAAAATCAGTAATCCATAAAAAGTATTGCAACCCCCAGATATGAGGCAACTCCCCTATAAACATACACTATATTGTCAAAATTATTGGGACACCTGTCTTTACATGCACATGAACTTTAATGGGTGGTAATTAATAACGTGTACTCAGACTGGTCTGGAGTGGTAAGTAGGGTACCCCAAGGCTCTGTCTTGGGACCAATTCTGTTTTATCTAATCATAAATGATATAGAGGATGGGATACATAGCTCAATCTCAGTTTTTGCAGATGACACAAAAGTAAGCAGGGCAATAACTTAAAGTGGGGTTCCACCCAAAAAAACAAACTTACATAAAAAATCCTAAAAACAAAAACAAAAAAACATTTGGATATTTTTTTTTTAACTTACCTCTAAATGCCTGTTGCTAGGTGGTCCCTTGTAGTCTGCCCCTTCCTTTGTCTGGGCTGGTGACATCACTTCCCCCTCGGCACAGGAAGGGCTCCGCTCTGCTCCCTCCCTCCTGTCAATCATCTGGGATCCATTACAGGTCCCAGGTGACTGAGCGGCCAATCACGGCGAGTGGCGCCGCTCGCGCATGCGCAGTGGGTGCCAGGCTGTGAAGCCACAGCCCGGCGCCCACAGTTGCAATGCCGGCGCCACTGAATGGAGGGGGAGACGAGCGGGGCTTCGATCCCCCGCTTCGCTGGACTCTACGACAGGTAAGTGTCCAATTAAAAGTCAGCAGCTGCAGTATTTGTAGCTGCTGACTTTTATTTTATTTTTTTTTTAATGGTCCCCCTGGGTGGAACTCCTCTTTAACATCAGGAGAATTTTACAGAAAGACCTGAACAAAAAATTGGAGCGGGCAACTATTTGGCAAATGAGGTTTATTGTGGAGAAATGTAAGGTAATGCACTTGGGGGCTAAAAACATAAACACAAACTACTCACTAGGGGGAGAACTTCTGGGGGAATCAAGGGATGGAGAAAGATCTGGGGGTCCTAGTAGAAGACTGACTGAGCAATAGCAATGTCAAGCTGCAGCTACCAAAGCCGTCAGAATGTTAGCATGCATAAACAAGGGGATATTCTCCAGAGATAAAACTATAAACTGACACTTTTATAAAACTTTGGTTAGGCCACATCTGGAGTATTCCGTCCAGCTTTGGTCACTAGTCCTCAGAAGGGATGTGCTGGAGCTTGAGAGAGTCCAAAGAAGGGCAACAAAATAAACAAGGGGACTGGAGGACCTTAAATATGAGGAAAGACTACAATCACTAAATCTATTCTCGCTAGAGGGGACATGATATCGATTTACAAAGATCTTAATGGTGATCCCAGTGTCGTAAAAAAACTATTCAGTCTTAGGGAGTGTATGACAACACGGGGCCACACAATGAAATTGGAGGAGAAGCGGTTTAACCTTAAGCTGCGCAGGGGGGTTTTCACAGTCAGGGCGATAAGGATGGTTGAGTCAGTGGGGAGAGTTGATATTTTTAAAAGACTCTTGGACGTGCATCTTAAAGAACACAACATACAGGTATATGGAAAATAATTATAGACACTGACACATGTACACCTACACAGGTTGAACTGGATGGACTATTGTCTTTGTTCAGCCTTACCTACTATGTAACTATGTAAGGTTTAGGAATGTGTCTATGGGAATGTTTAAATGCACTGATTACTGTATAAATCTCACTGGTAGGGAAGGGGTTAACACTAGGGGGCGATTAAGGGGTTAACTGTGTTCCCTAGGTGTGTTCTAACTGTAGGGGGATGGGACTGTCTATTAGGAGAGAAAGAGAGATCGGTGTTAGTATGAACACACGTTCAGTCTATACTCCCCTGAGAAAACCGGGATCTGTGTGTGTACACACACAGATCCCAGTTCTCGCTCTGTCACGAGTGATCGTGGGAGCCCGGCGGTCATTGCGCCCGCCAGGCACTCGCATCTGCTCCCCTAGTGGCCAAAGGGCAAGCGGTTAATGAATCTGTAATAAACACACATTTTTTTTTTAAGAATGGAAATGTATTGGAAAATTCTTCTGATAGAAGTATTCAACACCTTTAAAATCCCCCTTTTTCTTCAAAATGTTTCTTTTTATAAAATACATAGCGTTTCCATATGTTTTAAATTATAATACTCATCTTGAAAATGCTTACTTCTTTACATCTGTGGAGTTCTCTGAGGCCATGGATAGTCTTTTATTATTCAAGAATACATGAGATAGATCTATATCTATGTTCCTGTATGCATTATTACATTAGCACATCTGTTACAAGGAGAAGTCAAGACAGTGATTTCTTTTTGTGGATTTGCAGGACGACATCAACTGCACAGATGAAGGATAATACCCCATAAAGACTATAATGGCTGATGTCAGAATAACCAGCCCACCGTATGGAGAATCTGTACATTACCCCATCATTTGACATATTATCATTATGGCTCAGGTCACGTCTGTTCATGCTTCCATTATGGTGGATTACTTCACGGCACTAATGCTATTTATGTCTACAGTGCAGATCACAACTGCCTCAAAGGAACAAAAACATAAGGAAGTTTATTATCCCTAAATTATTCTGTAAATACAACAGAAACATACAGACCTTTCTGTATTGAGTGGAACAGGGTCAATGGGGTGAAAAGGCTGGGAAATCTTTGAGTTCAACTAGGATTATAAAATATCCATGCTAGGCTTTAAAGGACTGTAATCTCTTAAAGCCAGAGCCACCTGAACTGACCCATTTAGAGTATTTAGATATTCAAAAAGCATGGAAGAGAATTCCCCTTGTGAGATGATCCCTAAGAGTTATACAAACTAACACATCAGATATATAGCAAACGTGGGAATCAACAGGAAAAGTGAATACAAGTTAAGGAACTGAATGGGATTTGTGGCAGGAAAGAGGGGGTGACTCGTGGGACCATTCAACTGCCGGTCAACGGACCACCATGCTTCTGCCTGAAATTCTCATCAGACTGCCTTGGCTTTCCTAGCACAATCTAATTTAGTCTTTTTATAGGTGAGCTCATAAAATGATATAAAAAAAAAAAATAGAATACTCTTGCGGAACATAACAGCTTAAACAAGGATTTGTTATAGAAAAGGGAAAATAATGTGTTTCATTATTAATGTTTTTAGTTTGTTGTATTTGTTTTATCAATTCAGTCTTCATCTCTGTGGCCTTTCTGGTTACATTGTTCAATGTGCCTGAAAAATAGATGATAATGGATAGACAGAAAAACACACAGCTCATCAGAACAAGATATTAAATGAAATATTGAAATTCCAGTCTTCATATTCACATTTGCACAATGCAGACCTGAGCTTCTGTGCATTATACAATAGATGATAAACAGCATTATAATTCTATGTGAGGTGTGTGGGGGATTTATCAGTGACACAGGCACTAAGAAGCGGCACATCTACTGTTTTCAGTATTTAAAAAGGTACCCAACGCTTTAGTTCTTTATACCAACAGATGATGTTGTTACTAGCAGGTGGCCGATGTTCTAGCTCTGACATAAACAGGTAGAAGATCTTCTGGGCTTAAATTACCTAAGGCAAATTGACTGTTCACGTGTGCAAAGCTGCACTTTGCAATGGAATTTTCCCCAGTGCTTAAAGTGATTGTAAAGTCAATTTTTTCTCTCTAAAAATAGCAAACATGTTATACTTACCTGCTCTATGCAGTTGGTTTTGCACAGAGCAGCCCAGATCTTTCTCTTCTTGGGTCCCTCTTTGGCTCTCCTGGCCCCTTCCTCCTGTCGCGTGCCCCCACAGCAAGAAGCTTGCTATGGGGGCACCCGTGCCAAGTCACAGCTTCCTGTGTCCAATCAGACACAGAGCCTTGATTTGGCTCCGCCTCGCCCCCTCTCTCTCCTGATTGGAAAGTGACTTTGATTGACAGCAGTGGGAACCAATGGCGCCACTGCTGTGTCTCAGCCAATCAGGAGGTGAGTCTCTGATGGCCAAGGAACTCGTGGACATCGCTAGAGAGAGATGGGGTTTAGGTAAGTGTTAGGGGTGCTGGGGCTGATGCTGCACACACAAGGTTTTTTATATTAACCTCCTTAGCGATATTTCCGAGTGTGGCAGTTAATTTTCATTACCAAAAGCGGTAACCCCGAGCCACACTCGGGATTGCATTGCAGTATCCTGGTACAGGTTACTTACCTTTTCCCCAGGACCCTGCGATGTCCTCCCGCTGTGTCCTCCGCCCCAATGTATTACTGTTCCAGGCTCCATTACCTGCGAGCGCTGTGACGCATGGGGGCGGAGCCCGGCGGAAAATAAAAAAAAAGTACAAAACACATAACAAACATAATACACTGTAATCTGTAGATTACATTACTGTATCAAATCATTAAGAATAGTGTGTGCATAGCACTAGAATAATCCCCTTGGACTTTAAAGGCAGATGTTGGAGTAATAACAATATAAAAAGTTTAAAAGGCAATTGTGCCACTTTAATAGTACATAGCAAATACAGAGTGGGCAAATGTAGTCCTATAATAAAAACATAATATACATATACATGAAATATATTGCACAGTAAGATTTAGCAATCAAACCCAGTTGGTACAGATAGTCCCATAAGCTGCCAGAGTCATGTTTCGGAAAGGTTGCTGTATGTTCCAGTATCAAATCATTTCACATCAGTTTTGTCCCTAGTGCTTTGTCCAGTGCCCTGACTGCACTTCTATATTATATACACTGTTCTTTCTGCCTGGAAACTTGAGAACGCCCGTGGCATCCAAAAAGCGTCCCTCTACGTCAAAAGCAGTTTTAAACCAGTTAGTGGAAATTCATCATCAGACACTGAAAGTGATGACAGCAACGATTCTGCAACTGAGCAAATTTCAGTGTTTTTGATTTGATTACATTATTGAATAAAATGTTTTATTATTATTATTATGTAGCACTAACTCTCGGTGGAGCTGCTGATTTAAGCTGGTCTGTTACCTTCACTTTGCTTCCCTCTGTTTCACCGGCACCGGGTCTAGGGTTCCGTTGAGTTTACTTCTGGACGACACACGCACCAATACTGGAGTACGTTTTCAATGCTTTATTAAACAGACAAACTTTAGGAAATAGCAGGAAAGAGGCGGAAAAGGAAACTTTCAGGAGAGACTCAAATATCTTCTTGTAGAATCTTAGCGGCAAATGTCCTGGTAGAATTCAGATAATTATGTGGAATGCGCTCCCCTTGTGGGACACACTCCTTGCTCGTCTGTATAGGCCTCTCTCTCCGGTCTAGCAGCCAGCGCGCAGCACAAATCAAAAGTCTCTGCCACAGACTTGTTTGGGGGTAAATCCGTACGATCCTCTGCCACAGGATGTATCAGATTTTTCTACAGTAAAAGTCAGTCACAGTGCCTGAACCTTTAAGCCAAACGGGCAACACTATGCTGTATAGTTACTTCTTTTGGATATGTCCTCCAACTGAGTCACCAGGCCCCTCTATAGACCAGCTCACCGCTTGATCTCTCCAAGACGGGTCCTCCCCTGGGATCTCCTCGGCTGTCCAGCTTCGTCACACAGGACCGACAGCTTAGGACCATTCCTTGGCTGCAGTGGTAGGCTCCAGACAAGCCTCTGGACCCACCCCTGCGCCGCTGTATCGTGGGTCTCCCGATCGGAGGACCACGAGGTAGCTCCTTAACACATACCTGTCGGCCAGGAGGGCCAACAGGTGGCTGGAAAACGAACCCTAGAACATGGCGTCTGTCCCATAAATACCCTCTTCCCAGAATGCAACTCGGAGGACCATCGAGCTTGTCTCCGAGACAGAGGAGCATCTATACACTTCGACACGTTGCCTTTCCAACACTGACCAGTGGCAACAGCGACACCCACCGGTCAGCACGGAAACACACACAACGTCAGCCAAGCTGGAACAGAGGCAAACTTTTAACCTTCCTAACACACAATTTACTAAATTTACCTAGCCTGCGGTAGATTGTAAATCTACCAGCGCTACATACTCCCCCACTACAATAGACGTTGTCCCCAACGTCTGTCCCGACACAGTAACAGTAACTCTCAAGCCTGAGAGTAAGCATTTGAGTTTCTTATAACTTTAGATAGGCAAAGAGAGAGAGAAAGGACAGTTTAAAGACATTATGAGACTTATATCTTATAAAACATTATGTTCACAGCCGTGAACAAAACCACAATATAATTGTACACAACCTCATTAACTAAGTAGCTGAAAAGCCTCCCAGCTGTACATATGTTCCGATGATCCCTGAAAAGGAAACATAGTTAAGCACACATATATACATATCCTATACAACAGTAGGAGTAAAGCCTCATTAAAAAAATTAAACTCTCTTCCCACAATCTATACTACAAAAGTTTTGGAGTCCATCCCTGCATAAGAACTCTTCTTTTTTGTTTACAATCGTTTTTATTGCAGAAAAATATAGTATCAGGGTGAACAAGTGTTGAGGGTACATGAGGTATTATGATAACATATTCAGTAACAGCTCTACAATATAATACTAACAAATATATCTCATTGTACAATTCAATCATAGAGCACCCAATAAATCATAACAATAAGAAACATAATGAGAGAAATCATACAAAAAAAGAAACAGAAAAGGGAAAAGAAATAGAAACACAATATCGTGATGAATGTGCATCCCATATATATCATCATAGCCTAAATTCCATGTTGGTGTTGTGAGATCCTACACCTGAGATCAGGAGGCTATGTCGCTATTAAAGGTACATTCTCATTCTGAGTCTATCTTTATTAAAACATAGACGCTTTTATTATGAGTCAGTTATTGGGGCGGAAGGATCATTTAGTCTATCACTTAGCAGGTGAGCCGTCCAAATGTTCCATTTACTATCAAATATGTGTATGGAGTCTAGGAGAGTATGGTGCACCAATTCCATAGTCCTGATGGACTCCATACGCGAGATCACCTGTGACCAAGGTACCTGGGGACTTTTCCAGTTCAAGGCTATTGCCCATTGAATAGCACTAAAAAGAGTGTGGAATAATTTCTGTAATGGGATGGGGACCTCCGGGAGTTCTGCGAAAAGCAGACACATTGGAGAGGTTAGTGTAATCGAGATACCTGAGATAAGTGATATGAGAGACGTAGTCTTTTGCCATATAGTGTCCAGGGCTTTACAACTCCAGAAAGTGTGCAACATCGTTCCCCTGTCCTGGCATCCTCTGAAACATGTGCCAGGCACCAGGGGATAGAATCTGTGAAGACGATCAGGAGTGTAATACCACCTGGTGTGAATTTTAAGAGTTGTCTCTTTAATAGATATAGATCTCGTGCATTTGTGCATATTAACTATCATATCCCGCCAGTCCTCCGCAGAGAACTCTTGGGCCATCTCTGTTTCCCACTCCTCCATTGCCTTAGATTTTTGAGGAGAGTTAAGGTCATTAAGGTGTCTATATAGAATGGAAATAGTCCCTCTGTCTCTTGATGCCTCTCCACACAGCGACTCAAACGGGGTCTTAGACAAGTCCACTCCACCCGAGATTAGTGCTGAGTAATAGTGTCTAATTTGTAGGTATTGGTGAAACTCAAATCGTCCCATATCTTGGGTTTGCTGCAGGTGAGTATAAGAGCAAAAGGAGGCGTTCTGCAGCAAGGATTCGAGGTTCACCAAGCCCCTAGTGATCCAACCATCGAATGATAATTTGGACAAGAAGGCCGGGGGGAAGGACGGCTCTCCTAGAAAGGAGGACAATAGGGGTCTATCTGATTGTAACTTAAATTTCTTGGAATAAAGGGACCAAAGGTACAGTGACTGACCTACAATAGAGTTGAGTGGGGTGATATCCTTTGGGGTTATAGAGCGAGACCATAATATACCTGAAAGATGGTACGGTGCAATCGAGATCCGCTCAAACTGCAGCCATGGTATGGAGGTGGGGGGGGTATGCCATTGTGCCAGTTGAGTGAGGCGAGATGCCAGATAGTACTTCCAAAGGTCTGGGCAACCCAATCCCCCACTCTTCTGTGTTCTATACATCATTAGTCTTCCTATTCGGGGTTTTTTGTTTTGCCATACAAACTTGAGCAGAGTCGACTGCACCATCATCAGGGAGGAGCGGGAAACATATAGAGGTAGTGATCTAAATAGGAATAATAGCTTTGGAAGGATATTCATTTTAATTGCTTGAATCCTACCTAGAAATGATATACGGTATGAGGACCACTGATTTAAGAGAATTTTAACTTTAGTGAAAGCCGGGGGATAATTTAAGGAGTATATTTGTTTGAGAGAGGGGGCCAGTTTAATGCCTAGATATTGTAAGAAGGTGTGGTTCCATGTGAATTTGAAATTGTCTTGGAGTGTAGATAATAAATGTTGTGGAAGGTGGATGGGCATCGCAGTAGATTTGCTGGGATTGATTCCAAGGCCTGTTAAGTTTTGGAAGGAATTCAGAGTGGACATAAGGTTGGGGAGGGAGATCAATGGGTCCGAGATAAATAAAAGTACATCGTCCGCATAAAGGCTAAGTTTAAATTCTTGGTTCCCTTTTATGTACCCCTTAATGTTTTGGTTAGTGGAGATGGACCTAGACAGGGGCTCCATGGCGAGTGCAAATAATAAAGGGGAGAGGGGACACCCCTGTCTTGTACCACACTTCAGCGAAAAGTAGTCTGAATTACACCCCGGCAGCTTTATGCGGGTCTTAGGATGATGGTACAGGGCTTTAAAGCCTTTTAGAAATGCCCCCCTAAATCCAAATTTTAGCAATACTGTGTCTAGATAGGACCACATAACGCTATCAAATGCTTTGTTTATATCTAGACTTAGGAGTAGTACCTGATTTGAGCGCACATGGGCGTCCTGCACAATGTTGGTAGCCAAGCGAATATTATCTGTGATCTGTCTCGATGGGATGAAACCGGTTTGGTCGGGAGAGATCAGAGACTGTATCACTTTAGCTAGTCTATCTGCCAAGAGCTTTCCAAATATTTTAAGGTCATTATTTATAACCGAAATGGGGCGAAAGTTTTGGGGGAGAGTATGATCTTTGTTCGGTTTGGGTATGAGGGACATGTTGGCCAGCAGCATTTCCTCAGGGAATTGCTTTCCTTCAAGGATCTGATTGTACATGTTAGTTAGTGTGGGTAGTAGAGAGTCCGCAAATTTTTTATAATAGACTGCTGAAAACCCGTCTGGGCCTGGGGCCTTAGATAGCTTAAGGGAGGATATGATTGAAGCCACTTCCTCTGAAGAACAAGGAGCATTGAGGATATCAAGATGCTCCTCAGTCAACTGGGGAAGCAAGAGAGTATCTAACCATGATTGCACTGGTGGGGAACGAGAGGGATCTGGGCCTGAGAATAGTTTCTGATAGAATGATGAAAAGATATTCAAAACCTGTTTTGGGTGGGAGGTAATGTTGCCATTTTTATCTTTCAACTTATAGAGGTGGGTCGGTTGGGAAGATTGTTTTAGCTTACGGGCAAACATCGTGGAGGCGGAGTTACTGTGGAGGAGAAAACGGGCTTTGGACCACCGAAGGGATTTCTCTATGTGTCCAGAAAGGATATCATCAAGGGCCCTTCTCTTTTCTGTAATCTGCTGGAGCAACTTTGTGGAAGGTGTCTGAGTGTGACTGTGATATAAACGTTCTAGTTCTAATGTAAGTTTATGGGTGTCTTGTTGTCTTTGGCGTTTTTGTGTTGTAGAGATTTCTATTAGGTGGCCTCTCATAACAGCCTTGTGAGCAGCCCAAAGGGTGATTGGGGAGATATCCTCCACATTGTTGGTTCTAAAATACTCTTTCAGACGATCTACCAGTTGGGCCAAAATCACCGGATCTGTAAGAAGTGACTCGTTTAAACGCCAAGACCTAGATGTGTGGGGGAGGCCTAAACATGAAATATTTGTGGAAACCATGTGATGGTCCGACCAAGGGCATATATGTATATTGGCTGAGGTGGAATTAACTGCCAGAGAGGGAGTACAAAAAACATAGTCCAGACGAGAGTAACTATCGTGGGGGTGGGAATAAAAGGTGTATTCTTTCAAACCTACATTATGGGCCCTCCATATGTCTATCAATTGAGAGGAGCGCAAGGAGTACTGAAGAGATTTGGGGAACGCTTTAGAGGTTGGGCATGTTCTACTTCTGTCCAGTCCTGAGTGGGCTACCAGGTTAAAGTCCCCTCCAATTAACAGATGGGGGGAATGAAACCTTTCCAGGATCTGGAAAAATTCTTTAAAAAATGTGGCCTGTGAGGCGTTAGGGGCATATATTGAAGCTAGGGTCAATTGTTTGTGTTGGATGGTGCCCTGAATAATCACAAACCGACTGTCTGGATCTTTATATGACTGTTGGACCTGAAATAATACTGAATTTCTGATAAAGATAGCAGCCCCTCTAGACCTGGACCCATAGGTTGTAAAAAAGCATTGTTTGAATGTTTTATCAAAGTATGATGGGTGGTTATCCCTGGAAAAATGTGTCTCTTGGAGCAGTATAATGTCCGCGCCAAGTGACTTATAGGCTTTAAATGCTTTCCTTCGTTTATGAGGGGTGTTAAACCCTTTCACATTATGAGAAATAACCTTGATACCCATAGCGGGTCCAAAGGGGTAGCTTTGAGATTAGAATCAGGTCCAGGTCAAGAGTGGGCTCCCCAACAGCATGTAAATCCCCAAGGTGAGATCCAGCCAGGAAGTACAACCCCCGTATAATATAAACTTGCATTATCTGAGATAGCAATGTATGCATCAAAATGATAGTACCTTCTGAGATGGGTAGCACAGAATAAGCAAAAAAAGCAAAAAAAATAAAAAGAAAAAATAAGATAGTAATCAGTTTAAAAAACTTGAAAACTAGGCCGAAAAATGGCCAACAATAATCCTGGGGGGCAATGGGGAAAGACATCCCATATACCCAAAAGATGGTGTCCATTCGGACCCAAAGGTCCAACACTCTATACCGTAGTGTCCGTGTGATCTGCACGTATGCAGATATATCCGGAGAGTTTACCTGTGATGGGTCCGTCAGCTCCAACATCACCAAACAGATGAAGAGCTGATCAGTCCCCAATAATGGTGAGTGTGGGGTCTTACAAGCGGGCGCGACCTGAAATCCACGTGGAGCCTGGAGATTCTAGGTGCTTTCAAAGCATAGCAGGGGAGGATCAAAGTTCTCAACCTTCTGTGAGAAAAACCAAACAAAGCAGCGAGAGTAGACCTTAAAAGTAAGAATGGGGAAAGAGGATAAAAAACAAAACCAAAAATTAAGTGCCGCTGCTTCCGTCAGTCCCGACGTTGATCCCGGCGGTCTCTTCTGGGTGGAGGGGTTGCCCAAATTGCTGAGTGCCTTGGTGTGGATGGTAGCCTAGGCAGAGAGGCAGCATCAAGGAGGCCTAGTTTCACAAGTACCTCCTTGCCTTCAGCCAGCGTGGTAACTGTGTAGGTCGTGCCATTATGAGGCACCTGTAGCTTGAAAGGGAAGCCCCATCGGTAACAAATACTTGCCGACTGCAGCACTGATGTAACCTCCTTCATCTTCCTGCGTTTGTCCAGGGTGGTGGGGGAGATGTCCGGGTAAATTTGGACCGGGGTCCCATCCAACCGAATGCTTGGAGTGTTTCTTGAGGCCCTGAGGATATCCTCTTTAATCAGGAAGTCCTTGAGGCATAGCACAATGTCCCTAGGAGGCTTCTCTGGGGGTGGAGGAGGGCGTAAGGCCCTGTGAATCCTGTCACAGGAAAAGGCAGTCAATGGGGAGTCAGGCAGGAGAGTTTGAAATAGCCTTTGAATGGCTGGCAGCAACTCTGTCACTGATTCGGGGACCCCACGCACCCTAAGATTGTTATGCCTATTTCTGTTGTCGAGGTCCTCTATGTGTGCTTGCAATTGCAGGACCGTTTCTGATAAAGATTCATGCTCTTTCCTGAGATCAGAGTACCCCAGGGACAACTCATCATGTTTAGTCTCAAGCAAGTCCGTTCTATTGCCCAGAGCTGCAATCTCTAGAGACAGGGTATTAGTGGACTTATGCAGCTCAGATTGAAACTTCTGGGCAATTTTGTCATACATCAGGGTTAGACTGGCATCTAAATCCGCTTTGGTTAATTGTAGTGAGTACTCACAGTCTCCCTGGGAGTG
Organism: Lithobates septentrionalis; assembly: GCA_037952835.1. Classification (NCBI taxonomy): domain Eukaryota; kingdom Metazoa; phylum Chordata; class Amphibia; order Anura; family Ranidae; genus Lithobates; species Lithobates septentrionalis. The sequence continues at coordinate 214,908 of JBBDGP010000812.1, forward strand.
TGCCGGTGAAGTAGCTGCAGCAGGAGGGCTTGCCTGTGACTGTGTCCTCCGGGCGCCATCTTGGGCCTGCATGTTCTGCTCTCTCACTCTCAGTAAATATGTAGTTAGGGATCTCTGAGCCGGTTTAGAGCGGCGATTTCTGGGTCCCGGCATGCGCTGGATGTTCCACCGGGGGTGTTGGGAAGAATTGGGTCAGAATCCTGCGTGTAAGGCCCCGGGGAAGTGCCGTTCTCCTTCGTGGCTCACGGAGCTCTCAGCCCTTGCTTCCTTCTCAGTTCGCGCCGCGCATGCGCCCTCCAGAACTCTTCTTTTTTTTTTTTTCCTATAAAAGAAATCTGGCTAGCAAAAGAAGTCCTTGGATTTGAGCACAGAACAGGATCCATAGATCTTGACCACGCAGATTTCCTCACTCTGTCGCTATCTAACTAGGTAACTTCAAAGTGGTAGTGTCCATAATTACCAGTAAAACCGAGGATCTGGCAAAGTCACTGATTTTCCTTCTTTATCCACAGTGGTAATAAAATATACAGCATTGTCCTTTCCCGGTCTGCAGATTACCACCTTATCAGCATAGATGTGCCGACCATAGTTCCAATGTACAAAGCATCCGTTGAAACGTTCATCCATCCGGACAGAACATCCAGTCTTTCTAAAGGACTTAGGCACAGACAAGTAGTCCCAAATAGCTTCACCATACCAAAGCTCCCGATTAGCTTCAATCTCCCGCATGACATCCTGGGGCACATAGGGGAACTCCAAACCATACTCTGCGGCCACACGCTTGTTTAACATCCTTTTCAAGCGAGCAAGTTTTGGCAAAGATCTGTCTCTCCCCATACCAGGCGGTACACAGGAATCCAATGACTTTTTCACCATAGACCCAGCTGGTGTCTGTAGCGAACCGATAACTTTTGACAAAGTCCCAGCAACAGCACTGTGCGTCTCCACACAGGGTGATGTCTTCCCAGAACTCATAGCAGTCCATTCAGGAAGGGTCATTGTGGAGGCAACATCCTCGCCTTGTGAGCACAATAGCTCTTGCGACATGGTTTCAAATAAATCATCATCCCCGGAAAGATCCGACATGGATTCTATTTCCGAGTCTCTCAATTCTTCCGCTGGCAAATACTTATTTACAGTCCCCAACAGTAGCTTACCCGACCCAGGCGTAGACTCTGGTAGCTCCGGCTCAGGTAACCTCTGGGGTAGGCCTCGACCACGGCCGCGGGAAGCCTTCATATAGCCCACCTTCTTCTGAGTAGGCACCATAGGAGTAGGTGTAGTGGACTCAGGAATCAAAGCAATGTCTCCTGATGAGACGGCAGCAGCAGTGTCTCTTTCCGAAACATTGTCGGTAGCAACAGGCAAAGTGGCGGCCCGTTGCTCTCTCTTTGCAGTGGTAGCAGCTTCCACTGTAGCGACACCTGTTACCCAATCCATCCGATAGGCACGGGGCAGCATGGTAGGTGGCTCCACCACAAACAAGTACTCTCCACACTGCGGACATCGGTCAAATGGACGAAGATGTACGGCCAATCCTCCACATTGATGACAGGTCATGCCCAGTCCCTCAACATCTCCCGAGGTATACAGGACAAACCTCCCCTGTGGCTTCATTCGAACTCCAGTATCCATGAGCAGAGTTCCAGATTGCACAGTATTCATCACAGTGCTTGCAGGGAACACTCTGGGTCCCACAACCGATTGCAACGCCGGAAAAGACATGGCCACACTCTGATCTTTTCAGCACGATCACGAGGCCTCTCTTCTCCTCTGGCGCCAAGCACGCTACACGCGTCCCACGCAGTAGCAAGTAGGGTAACTCCTCCCACTTGTTCTTTCAGTCACGTAGCTCCTGGGCCTTTTCTGGTGCCCAGCGTCTACGCACTCAAAAGCAAAGTCCTGCAGTTTAACCTTTCCTCTTCCTGAAAAACTTTTTCTCTCAAAGTCCAGCTCTCTCCATAAACTCCCGGGAAAACACTCCACTGGGTTGCAATAATTGACGGTCAACAAATCCCGGACGACGCCCCCACATGTAGCACTAACTCTCGGTGGAGCTGTTGATTTAAGCGGGTCTGTTACCTTCACTTTGCTTCCCTCTGTTTCACCGGCACCGGGTCTAGGGTTCCGTTGAGTTTACTTCTGGAAAACACACGCACCAACACTGGAGTACGTTTTCAATGCTTTATTAAACAGACAAACTTTAGGAAATAGCAGGAAAGAGGCGGAAAAGGAAACTTTTAGGAGAAACTCAAATATCTTCTTGTAGAATCTTAGCGGCAAATGTCCTGGTAGAATTCAGATAATTATGTGGAATGCGCTCCCCTTGTGGGACACACTCTTTGCTCGTCTGGATAGGCCTCTCTCTCCGGTCTAGCAGCCAGCATGCAGCATGAATCAAAAGTCTCTGCCACAGACTTGTTTGGGGGTAAATCCGTACGATCCTCTGCCACAGGATGTATCAGATTTTTCTACAGTGAAAGTCAGTCACAGTGCCTGAACCTTTAAGCCGAACCGGCAACACTATGCTGTATAGTTACTTCTTTTGGATACGTCCTCCAACCGAGTCACCAGGCCCCTCTATAGACCAGCTCACCGCTTGATCTCTCCAAGATGGGTCCTCCCTTGGGATCTCCTCAGCTGTCCAGCTTCATCACATAGGACCGACAGCTTAGGACCATTCCTCGGCCGCGGTGGTAGGCTCCAGACAAGCCTCTGGACCCACCCCTGCGCCGCTGTATCGTGGGCCTCCCGATCGGAGGACCACGAGGTAGCTCCTTAACGCATACCTGTTGGCCAGGAGGGCCAGCAGGTGGCTGAAAAACGAACCCTAGAACATGGCGTCTGTCCCATAAATACCCTCTTCCCAGAATGCAACTCGGAGGACCACCTCCACCGAGCTTGTCTCAGAGACAGAGGAGCATCTGTACACTTCGACACGTTGCCTTTCCAACACTGACTAGTGGCAACAGCGACACCCACCGGTCAGCACGGAAACACACACAACGTCAGCCAAGCTGGAACAGAGGTGAACTTTTAACCTTCCTAACACACAATTTACTAAATTTACCTAGCCTGCGGTAGATTGTAAATCTACCAGCGCTACAATTATATTATTAATAATTATTTATAGTTATTTATTATATTATAAATTATGATTTTGTGTTTCAAACTTTATCATACCCGGGATGTCTACTAGACTCTTGTTTGGACAAATTTAAGTGACTTATTCCTATGAATTACAGGCCTATAATATAAAACGCCAAATTTCCATGCAAAACAATGTACCGCTTTGACATTCAAAAATCAGACATAATCATACCGCCAGGGAGGTTAATGCATAGAAAAGCGACCAGCTTCATCTTTTATTTTTTTTTGGGGGGGGAAACAATGCACCCACAGCCACCCCCCTGGTCATTCGAGTCACCCGCACCCCCCCGGTCACTCGGTTGGGTCACTTACCCCATCTAGGTCATGGGCAGCGCTTCCTCCGGGTGGCAGCTTCCCCTACGTCTCCTCCTCCTTGGCATCACGGCAGCTTCTGCCGTGCATCTCCTCCCTCCTCCTCCTAGGCGGCCAATCAGATCGCTTCTCCTCTCAGCCAATTGGGTGATGGTTCTCAGGACCCACTACCTTATTGGCCCTGATGAGAATCAGAAAGACAATAGCGAATATTAATCCGCTATTGTCACACAACTGGGTTGGTTAAGGGTAAGCAATGTGCTCTGAGCTCACCCTTTTTTTGAAGCCAATTAGAGCCTCAGGCTCTAATCACAGGCTTCTATAAATTTAAAAAAAAAACCCCATTGGAATCCATGTGTCCGGCGCCCTGCATGTAGATTAGAGGCCGGGCGCATGGATTAGGGGGGTGGCACCCCTTCACCCAGTATGGATGGGACGCCACTGCACAATAGCTAAAATACTCATTGGGATTGATTTACTAATAAAAAAATCTTTATGGAATCCTGTAAGTTATAATACTCTGTTTCCCTGAAGATAAGCCCTACCCCGAAAATAGGACCTAGCGTGAGTTTTTGGGATGGCTGCTATATAAGCCCTACCCCGAAAATAAGCTCTAATTAAAGTCTTTGTAAAATCATGTAAGCTGTTCTGTAAAAAAGATTATATAATTGTAGTGTGTCTCCTTGTGTAACTTTATTGTATTTATTGTAATGTATTAACAAATATAACTGGGTACTAATAACATAATATAACTGGGTACTGACATGTGTAGGTAAAGTTGATCCAAGGAAAAGCCAATTGCCTCTCGGGGGATCAGGAAGGAATTTTTTCCCTTGCTGTAGCAAATTGGAGGTTTTTCGCCTTCCTCTGGATCAACTGTGGGTGAAGGATTGTGTATATGGGATTGTATTTTTTTTTTGGGTTGAACTAGATGGACTTGTGTCTTTTTTCAGCCTGACTAACTATGTAACTATATATTGTGGAAAATACCTCATTTACAGCACCGTTGGGTGCTCATGTGACCAGCTGGAGCTCTTCTCTTCTCCTCCCGGCTGATGTCAGCAGCCCCTCCCTTTGTAACGCTCAGAGCTGGCTGATATCAGCGGGAATTTCGGCCCCTCCCTCTACAGTATTCGAAGCGATGAAGAAGATATCTGGCGGGTCACGTGAGCGCCCAGCGGTGATGTAAATAAGGTATTTTCCCCAATAAATTTACACAAGGAGACACACTGCACTTTATATAATCTTTTTACAGAACAGATTACATCATTTTACAATGTTACTCCTGAGTTTACAGGGGGAGGTACTTTTTTTGTACATACCGTAAATAAAGAACGCATCCCCTAAAAATAAGCCCTAATGTGTTTTTTGTAGCCAAAATTAATATAAGACCCAGTCTTATTTTCGGGGAAACACAGGATTAAGAAATGTGCTGTATATACAAGTCTAATAATGTAGCAGTTTCAAAACATTTTATGTGTATTTGTTTTGATTGTTTTAATCTAAAAAAAAAAGCAATTTATTTCATACACATATATAAATTTCTATCTGCAGAAGACATTAATGAAGCATATTTGTCTTGCAATGCTGGTGTGCAGTGAGACTTATCAGTCTCTAAGACACTTTTGTAAGCCATACATATGATATCCAATTAACTAATATATTTGCAGTAAGAAATAAACAGTTCAATCTCTGTATTTGTGGACGATACTAAGCTAAGCAGGGCAATAACTTCTCCGCAGGATGTGGAAACCTTGCAAAAAGATCTGAACAAATTAATGGGGTGGGCAACTACATGGCAAATGAGGTTCAATGTAGAAAAATGTAAAATAATGCATTTGGGTGGCAAAAATATTAATGCGATCTACTCACTGGGGGGAGAACCTCTGAGGGAATCTAGGATGCAAAAGGACCTGGGGGTCCTAGTAGATGATAGGCTCAGCAATGGCATGCAATGCCAAGCTGCTGCTAACAAAGCAAACAGAATATTGGCATGCATTAAAAAGGGGAAGAACTCCAGAGATAAAACGATAATTCTCCTGCTCTACAAGACTCTGGTCCGGCCACACCTGGAGTATGCTTTCCAGTTCTGGACACCAGTCTTCAGGAAGGATGTACTGGAAATGGAGCGAGTACAAAGAAGGGCAACAAAATGAATAAAGGGTCTGGAGGATATTAGTTATGAGTAGGGATGAGCTTCGAGTTCGAGCTGAACTCATGTTCGACTCGAACATCGGCTGTTCGCAAGTTCGCCGAACAGCAAACAATTTGGGGTGTTCGCGGCAAATTCGAATGCCGCGGAACACCCTTTAAAAGTCTATGGGAGAAATCAAAAGTGCTAATTTTAAAAGCTTATATGTATGGTATTGTCACAAAAAGTGTTTGGGGACCTGGGTCCTGCCCCAGGGGACATGTATCAATGCAAAAAAAAATAGTATGCCTATAGTATGCCTGTAAAGGGGCGCATGTTTCCCGTGTTTAGAACAGTCTGACAGCAAAATGACATTTCAAAGGAAAAAAAGTCATTTAAAAATACTTGCGGCTATTAATGCATTGCCGGTCCGACAATACACATAGAAGTTCATTGATAAAAACGGCATGGGAATTCCCCACAGGGGAACCCCGAACCAAAATTAAAAAAAAAAATTACGGGGGGGGGGGTCCCCCTAAATTCCATACCAGGCCCTTCAGGTCTGGTATGGATATTAAGGGGAACCCCGCGCCAAAATTAAAAAAAAAAAAACGGTGTGGGGTCCCCCCAACAATCCATACCACACCCTTATCCGAGCATGCAACCTGGCAGGCCGCAGGAAAAGAGGGGGGGACGAGAGAGTGCCCCCACCTCCTGAACCGTACCAGGCCACATCCCCACAACCCTGGCCGGTGGTTGTGGGGGTCTGCGGGCGGGGGGCTTATCGGAATCTGGAAGCCCCCTTTAACAAGGGGACCCCCAGATCCTGGCTCTCCCCTGTGTGAAATGGTAAGGGGGTACATCCTACCATTTCACTAAAAAAGTGTCAAAAATGTTAAAAATGACAAGAGACAGTTTTTGACAATTCCTTTATTTAAATGCTTCTTCTTTCTTCTTTCGTCTATCTTCCTTCATCTTCTTCTTCTGGTTCTTCTGGCTCTTCTGGTTCTTCCCCTGGTATTCTCGTCCAGCATCTCCTCCATGGCGTCTTCTTCCCTTCTTCTCCTCGGGCCGCTCCACATCCATGGCATGGAGGGAGGCTCCCGCTCTTCTCTTCATCTTCTTCTCTTCTTCTCTTCTTCTCTTCTTCATCTTCTTCTCCGGGCCGGTCCACATCCATGCTGGCATGGAGGGAGGCTCCCGCTGTGTGACGCTTCTCCTCTTTTGACGGTTCTTAAATAACAGGGAGCGGAGCCACCTGGTGACCCCGCCCCCTCTGACGCATGGGGACATGACGGGACTTCCCTGTGGCATTCCCCATGACGCCACAGGGAAGTCCCGTCAAGTCACCGTGCGTCAGAGGGGGACGGGGTCCCCGGGTGGCCCCCCTCCCGTTATTTAAGAACCGACAGAAGAGGAGAAGCGTCACACAGCGGGAGCCTCCCTCCATGCCAGCATGGATGCGGAACGGCCCGGAGAAGAAGATGAAGAAGAGAAGAAGATGAAGAAGAGAAGAAGATGAAGAAGAGAAGAAGAGAAGAGCAAGAGCCTCCCTCCATGCCATGGATGCGGAGCAGCCCGAGGAGAAGAAGGGAAGAAGACGCCACGGAGGAGATGCTGGACGAGAACACCGGAGGAAGAACCAGAAGAGCCAGAAGAACCAGAAGAAGAAGAAGATGGAGGAAGAAACTGAAGGAAGATAGAAGAAAGAAGAAGCATTTAAATAAAGGAATTGTCAAAAACTGTCTCTTGTCATTTTTAACATTTTTGACAGTTTTTTAGTGAAATGGTAGGGGTAAGTACCCCCTTACCATTTCACACAGGGGTGAGGGCCGGGATCTGGGGGTCCCCTTGTTAAAGGGGGCTTCCAGATTCCGATAAGCCCCCCGCCCGCAGACCCCCACAACCAACGGCCAGGGTTGTGGGGTTGAGGCCCTTGTCCTCATCAACATGGGGACAAGGTGTTTTGGGGGGCTACCTCAAAGCACCCTCCCAATGTTGAGGGCATGTGGCCTGGTACAGTTCAGGAGGGGGGGCACTCTCTCGTCCCCCCTTTTTTCCTGTGGCCTGCCAGGTTGCATGCTCGGATAAGGGTCTGGTATGGATTTTTGGGGGGACCCCACACTGTTTTTTTAAATTAATTTTGGCGCGGGGTTCACCTTAAAATCCATACCAGACCTTAAAGGTCTGGTATGGGATTTAGGGGGACCCCCACGTCATTTAAAAAAAAAAAAATTGTCCGGGGTTCCCCTTAATATCCATACCAGACCTGAAGGGCCTGGTATGGAATTTAGGGGGACCCCCCACGTCGTTTTTTTTTTAAATTTTGGATCGGGGTTCCCCTGTGGGGAATTCCCATGCCGTTTTTATCAATGAACTTCTATGTGTATTGTCGGACCGGCAATGCATTAATAGCCGCGAGTACTTTTAAATGACTTTTTTTCCTTTGAAATGTAATTTTGCTTTCAGACTGTTCTAAACATGGGAAACATGCGCCCCTTTACAGGCATACTACAGACACCCTCCAGGTACGAAATTTAAAGGGATATTAAACTTTTATTGTTTCACTTTAAGCATTATTAAAATCACTGCTCCCGAAAAAACGGCCATTTTTAAAACTTTTTTTTGCATTGATCCATGTCCCCTGGGGCAGGACCCAGGTCCCCAAACACTTTTTATGACAATAACTTGCATATAAGCCTTTAAAATTAGCACTTTTGATTATTCATGTTCGTGTCCCATAGACTTTAACGGTGTTCGAACAAACTTTTTTCCTGTTCGCATGTTCTGGTGCGAACCGAACAGGGGGGTGTTCGGCTCATCCCTAGTTATGAGGAAAGGTTGCGAGCACTGACCTTATTCTCCCTGGAGAAGAGACGCTTGAGAGGGAATATGATTTTAATTTATAAATATCGTGACCCCACATTAGGAATAAAACTTTTTCGCGGAAGAGAGTTTAACAAGACATGTGGCCACTCATTAAAGACAAGACATGTGGCCACTCATTAAAGAAAAGAGGTTTAACCTTAAACTACGTAGAGGGTTCTTTACTGTAAGAGCGGCAAGGATGTGGAATTCCCTTCCACAGGCGGTGGTTTCAGCAGGGAGCATCGATAGTTTCAAAAAACTATTAGATAACCTAAGCGACCGCAACATACAGGGATATACAATGTAATACTGACATATAATCACACACATAGGTTGGACTTGATAGACTTGTGTCTTTTTTCAACCTCACCCACTATGTAACTATGTAACTATGGATTGCACTGGAGGATCTGATATAGAGTGTATATGTATATATATATATATATATATATAACTACACACGCGCACATACACAGTAATGCCCCATACACACGATTGGACATTCCGACAACAAAATCCATGGATTTTTTCCGATGGATGTTGGCTCAAACTTGTCTTGCATACACACGGTCACACAAATCTTGTCTGCAATTCCGAACGTCAAGAACGCGGTGACATACAACACATACAACAAGCCGAGAAAAATTAAGTTTATTAGTCAGTGTGGCTCTTCTGCTTGATTCCAAGCATGCGTGGAACTTTGTGCGTCGGAATTGTGTACACATGATCGGAATTTACGACAACAGATTATGTTGTTGGAAAATTTGAGATCCAGATCTCAAATTTTGTGTGACAGAAATTCCGATGAAAAATGTCCAATGGAGCTTACACACAGTTGGAATTTTGGACAACAAGCTCCCATCGAACATTTTCCGTTGGAAAATCTGACCGTGTGTACAGGGCATTAGAGATAGAGTTGTTGGCAATTAAAAATATCATGCCATGTTGTGTCTTTTTTCACAGATTGCACAACAGAGGAAATATTCCACAATGTATATTTTTTGACTGTATTTTCTTGCTTTGTTGCATTCAATATGTGTGTCTGATCATCTTCCCTAATTATACAACATACACTCTCATATAAAAAGAAAGACCTAATCGCCCTGGCTTAGGTATATCTACCTGGACTGGGGGAGATCGTATGTATTTTTTTTGCCTGTGAAGATTCAAGACTCAGGTAAAGCCTCCAGAGTTGCCTCTGCCTCCCATTGCCCAACTGCCTCTCTGCCTGTGCCCTCTGCTCTCATTGGCTCCTGATTTGTTACCAGGGTGCCCACGTACATGCCATAAAAATGGTTCTAGTGTCAAAATGAAAATGAAAGGCAACAGGGGGCAACCCTGCCATGCATTTGAACACAAAGGAGTCAGAAAGTACTCCACTAATGCTTACCCAGGCCTTCAGTGTGGAGTAAATTGATCTAATCCAGGCTCGCATATGTGAGCTCTATAAAAGAGCAATTTACCCTGTGAAAGGCCTTCTCTGCGGCTGTAGAGAGAATCATAATTTGGAAAGTCTTTGATAGGGAGGAATAGGCATAAAGCCGACCTGGTTGAAATGGATAACATGATGTAGATGTGGGGCCAGACAAGATGCTAGAATTTTAGATACTAGCTTAAGGTCACTATTAAGAAGGGATATTGGCCAACAGTTAGAACACTGGGGTTGTTTTACTAAAACTGGAGAGTGCAAAATCTGGTGCAGCTGTGCATGGTAGCCAATCAGCTTCTAACTTCAGCTTGTTCGATTAAGCTTTGACAAAAGAAACCTGCAAGCTGATTTTCTATGCAGAGCAGCACCAGATGTTTCACTCTCCAGTTTTAGTAAATTAACCCCACTGTGTATAGCTTTTGCCCTATTAAGGTATAACAGAGATGTGTGCAGCCAGGATTTCCGGTCGCAGAGCAAAAGCATTAGAAGGAGCATTAAACGCAGCAACAAAGTGAGCAGCCAGTTGGTCTTGGAATTGTTTACAATACATTAAATGGAACCTGTCCAGGCCTGGGGCTTTACCCATTTTTGTCTGTTTGAGGGCCTGAACAAATTTTATTGGAGTGATCGGTTTATCCTCAATAATTTCTCAATGAGATCAGAAGGCAGTGATGAAGCTGCTAATTTAGGCTGCAAATTATTTCCTTATGTGCCTCTATTTGTAAATGTGATTTGTCTGGAACAATACCATATAACTGTGCACAGTAGGTTATGAATATGTCTACAATGTTCTACTTATATAGCCATTGGAGTCATTCGATTTACGAATAATTATCAGATTTAACATAATATGTATGTTGTGGCTCTACATCGGCATTAGCTAGTGATTTACTACATTGGTTGCCATATTCATAGAAACATCGTCTACATTTGGCCAGGACTGCTTTGGCTCCATCCTGAAGAATGATCCTGAGATGGAATCTAAGGTGAGCCAATTCCATCAATATCGACTGCGATTGTCTACAATTGTAATGCATTTCTAGCCTGGCTATCTGTGAAAGAAGATCTATGTATGACAGATTTGTGCACTTCTCAGATACACGTAGGTGATACCTTTAAAAAGAGTTATTAGTCCTAAAAAAATATCTAGTTCATGCGTAAGTTTCGCATGTACAGTAGAATCCTGTAGGAGCGATTCACTAAGTCACAAGGTCCATGAAAATGGAGACTGGGGGCTCAGGGATATGGTCACCAGAATGGGCCCAAATAAGTTATACTCCCTATAAGAGATCAAAGCCCTGCCAAGATGTGAATGTCTGATCAGGAAAAAAAAATCAATGCATAAATAGCAATTATGAACGGTGAAAAAAATTAATAATCTTTTGAATCAGGGTGCTGGAGTCTCTAGACATCTACTGGTGGATAATGGTGGAGAAGATGTTTTAAACATCTAAGGGCAGCCTGTGAAAGATGAGCAGTGGCCCAAGTAGAGTCCAAAGAGGGGTCCAGCACCAGGTTAAAATCTTCTCTGATCATTACTGTACCCTCTGTGAACTCCATCAAAGTTTCCAATGTCGACTCCCAGTAGGCCAATTGAGATTTATTAGGGAGATATCCTGTTGCAAACTTTATTTTTTGGGTGCCTACACAATGCTTTACTAAAAGGCATCGTCCCAGCTTGTCTTTGTATTCAACCTGAAACATCCACATTATCAAATGGGCCAAGTAGATGCTAACTCCCTTAGACTTTGTCAGGTAATCCAGCATGAAAGGCATTCATTAAGGGAGAGTATAAATAGCATCATATAGAAAGGCAAGTCTAAAGCTTTATCAGAGGACCTCTGGCCTATGTTTAAGGGCTCCGAGAGTGAACAGGAAAAAGTGGTCCAGTAGAGGGAGCTCAATTACAAAAGCCCCATGCTCAGGTGCCGATATGAAACAAGAGTAAATTAGAAGGACTAATCTCCCCAGGAAGAACTTGCCCGAGCCAAGGGTTGCCCTAAGAGAGGTAAGTGATAGAACATGGCCACTAAGCCAGTTAAAGAAACTATGTGTGGCAGCATCACAAAACCGAAAACACCATTTGATCATCGATAGTGCAGCAATGCACAGTTCCACGGTCGTTTATGATGATGTCTGTATGACGAAACATGCAAGTCGGAGCTTGGCGTGCCATCACGTTACTTCCAGTGTGTGGAATGCAAGACATCCCAGATCTATTACTGTGGTATTTGTATCGACTCTGCAGCACTATTGAAAGTGCGATTTTAAAACTTTGAAAACTTTGATTTAAATAAAATAAATTTTTATAGATTCACGCTATGAGGAGCATTTCTTTCCATCCACCCATATGTGAGTGTACTCAATGAGCAGACACCCCGGAGGAGGTGATACCACCAGACAAAAGACCAGAGATGACCCTGCAGGGGTACATCTTTCTGGTGATTGTGGAACCGAGAGGGGAGCACGTGTGGAATTCACCTAATTTTTGTTTATCCAGGCACAAGTCACTTTGGAAGTTATTATATTTTTTGAACTATGATTTTTTTTGGTTTACACCAGTGGATTCTTACATATACAGTATATATTTTTATACGGAGTATAATCGTTTTTATGGAAAAATATTTTGTATGGACACTTTTTGCACAATAAGCACATTGAGCACTTTATATGTGTATTTTTTGGTTTATGGAACTTTTTATTAGCCATCCAGAATAATGTTTGTGTGGTTTGTTCCTAATTTTTAGAGACAGTCTACTGACTGGAATGGTACCAGCTGATTGGAGAAAAGCCAATGTAGCACCAATATTTAAAAAGGGCCCAAAATACATCCCTGAGAATGGCAGACCAGTTAGCCTAACATCAATAGTATGTAAACTCTTGGAGGGGATGATAAGGGACTATATACAAGATTTTAGTAATGAGAACGGTATCATTAGCAGTAATCAGCATGGATTCATGAAGAATCGTTCTTGCCAAACCAATCTACTAACCTTCTATGAGGAGTTTAGTTGCCAGCTAGATAAAGGAAGGACCGTAGACATGGTGTATCTGGATTTTGCAAAAGAATTTGACACAGTTCCCCATAAACGTTTACTGTACAAAATAGGGTCCGTTAGCATGGACCATAGGGTGAGTACATGGATTGAAAACTGGCTACAAGCGCAATTTCAGAGGGTGGTGATAAATGGGGAGTACTCAGAATGGTCAGGGGTGTGAAGTGGGGTCCCCCAGGGTTCTGTGCTGTGGCCAATGCTATTTAGTTTGTTCATAAACAACCTGGAGGATGGGATAAACAGTTCAATCGCTGTATTTGCAGACGAAACTAAGCTAAGCAGGGCAATAACTTCTCCACAGGATGTGGAAACCTTGCAAAAAGATCTGAACAAATTATTGGGGTGGGCAACTACATGGCAAATGAGGTTCAATGTAGAAAAATGTAAAATAATGCATTTGGGTGGCAAAAATATGAATGCAAGCTATACACTGTGGGGAGAACCTCTGGGGGAATCTGGGGTGGAAAAATACCTGGGGGTCCTAGTAGATGATAGGCTCAGCAATGGCATGCAATGCCAAGCTGCTGCTAACAAAGCAAACAGAATATTGGCATACATTAAAAAGGGGATCAACTCCAGAGATAAAACGATAATTCTCCCACTCTCCAACACTCTGGTCTGGCCGCACCTGGAGTATGTTGTCCAGTTCTGGGCACCAGTACTCAGGAAGGATGTACTGGAAATGGAGCGAGTACAAAGAAGGGCAACAAAGCTAATAAAGGGTCTGGAGGATATTGGTAATGAGGAAAGGTTGCGAGCACTGAACTTATTCTCTCTGGAGAAGAGACGCTTGGGAGGGGATATTATTTCAATATACAAATACCGTACTGGTGACCCACAATAGGAATAAAACTTTTTTGCAGAAGAGAGTTTAACAAGACTTGTGGCCACTCATTAAAATTAGAAGAGGTTTAACCTTAAACTACGTTCTTTACTGTAATGCCCCGTACACACGGTCTGATTTTCCGATGGAAAATATCCGATCGGAGCGTGTGGGCTCTATCGGACATTTTCCATAGGATTTTCCGACACACAAAGTTTGAGAAAAGCCTATAAAATTTTCCGACAACAAAATCCGATCGCGTCAATTCCGACCGTGTGTGGCCTGTTCCGACGCACAAAGTGCCACGCATGCGCAGAAGAAATTCCGACACGGAACAGCTCGGTCTGGTAAAATTAGCGTTCGCAATGGATACAGCACTTTCGTCACGCTGCAATGTTAAAAATGGTTTAATACAGCGCACTCTCTTCTTCTTTATAATGTGAGAAGAATTAAGTACCGTATTTATCGGCGTATAACACGCGCCGGCGTATAACACACACCCCAAGTTTAGGAGGGAATTTTAAGGAAGAAAACTTTTAGGAGGGAAGTTTAAGGAAAAAAAACTTACATTTAAATGCCCATCAATGCAGCGTTATCGGTGTCCATCTGCAGCCTTGTCAGTGCATCCTTGCCCCAGTGTCCAGTGCAGCCTTGTCAGTGCAGCTTTGCCCCAGTGCAGAATTGTCAGTGCAGCCTTGTCAGTGCAGCTTTGCCCCAGTGCAGAATTGTCAGTGCAGCTTTGCCCCAGTGCAGCCTTGTCCCCAGTGGTCAGTGCAGCCTTGTCCCCAGTGCAGCCATGTCCCCAGTGGTCAGTGCAGCCTTGTCCCCAGTGCAGCCATGTCCCCAGTGGTTAGTGCAGCCTTGTCCCCAGTGCAGCCATGTCCCCAGTGGTCAGTGCAGCCTTGTCCCCAGTGCAGCCATGTCCCCAGTGGTCAGTGCAGCCTTGTCCCCAGTGCAGCCATGTCCCCAGTGGTCAGTGCAGCCTTGTCCCCAGTGCAGCCTTGTCCCCAGTGCAGCCATGTCCCCAGTGGTCAGTGCAGCCTTGTCCCCAGTGCAGCCATATCCCCAGTGGTCAGTGCAGCCTTGTCCCCAACATACACCGCCGCCGACATACACAAGTTACACTGTGTATTTTTAAATATGGCGCCGCGGAGTTCGGAGGGACTCGGGGGCGCTCGTTCAGTGAACGAGCGCCGCCGAGAACACAGTGACTGAGATACACATAGCCGAGGGGTTCTCGGCTCTTCTCGATGCCGTTCACAGTCACGCCCAGTCCCCATGATGGACATAACAGAGGTCCAATGGCGGGACTGGGCGGGACTGTGAACGGCGCCGAGAAGACTCGAGAACCCTCGGCTATGTGTATCTCGGTTCCGCCCAGTCACTGTGTTCTCGGCGCTCGTTCAGCTGAACGAGCGCCCCCGAGTCCCTCCGAACTCCGCGGCACCATATCTAAAAATACACGCTATGTGAATGTCGGCGGCGATCGCGGCGATCGCTCCAATAGTTCACAAAATAGCGGGGATCGACATATAACACGCACCCACGATTTTCCCCTGATTTTAAGGGGAAAAAAGTGTGTGTTATACGCCGATAAATATGGTAGTTTTGCCACTCATATTCACACACACTTCTCACAAACTTATTTCTTTTTTTTTTATTGGGATTCCCTGAATATATTGTTATTTGTCACATCTGACATAAATAATTTTTTTTTTTTTTTTGTATTTAATGCCATTTTTCTTTTAGATTTTATGTTTGTATTTTTTCAAAGGCTGATCTTTGTTTAATGTTATTTTTAGTTTTACTCCAGAATATTTTTGTGTGTGTTTTGTGTGCCAAGTTACCACAACACCATTGATATCTTTTATTATTTAATCTCAAGGAGATTGTTTGGTGTTGGTGTCCCTTGTTAATTTCACATTGTATTTTTTAAATGTATACCAAATATTTAATCCTAAATGCCCCTAATTGCCCAAATATCCCCTAAAGGCACATAGGATAAATATGGGGCGCTGAACCTATAATGTGTGACCAAAAATCTGTGTTAGCACAATAGTGGTGAGACCCTCTTATTGTGTTTGTATAACACGTGACAAACAGATAGTGCTAACAATCTCAAAATAACATATAAAATAAATGAAAATGTATGTGACATACAAGTAAAACATTAAGTGCAATCACTACACTCATTGCTGTGACATATCAAAACATCACATAACAGTCCATGAAAAATTAATCCGTCCAAGAAGAACTGCTAGTGATCACATCTAGTGTAATAACAGATGCATGCATTCAAGTGTGTTCGTGTGTCTTCCACCTCACCCCTGTGTTCAGTGAATCACACCCTCCAGAAATGCACTCACCGAATTACAATGCCAGCACTTTCATGCAAGGCAATACACGCTTGTTTTACCACACTCAGGGGTAAATGGAATAGTCGGTGTCCAGGAGGATAGTTGTTAAATAGATCCACATGAAAAAAATAAAGTGCTCCAATAGTGTGAACCAGCAAACAACATTTATTAAAACCACTGCAATCTACAACTGATGCACTCACATTATATCAAAGATAAAACAGCAGAAATCGTGTGTGGATCACATCAATCTTCAAGCAATTGTGGATAAAACAACAAAACAACTGTTGGTCACGGCGGACCCGAGGTGTGCTGTCACTGGGCTGCAATCTCACTGCAATCTCACCCCTCCCTTCGGCTGTCCTCCGCTCCTCCGTGCACTCAAACTTCCTGCCTCCTGTGTAGTTAACCGCGCTGTGTGTCACGTCTCACAGCCACGCCCCCGACATATTTCGTCATAGTTAGACTTAATCATGGGATTGGCTGTGTATGCTGTCATTTATCCCTTATATTTGCTCTTAATTGATGCCCATTCGGCCGCGCATTGCGCATGCGCACACCTCGCGTCCCCGTTCAGCTGATTCTACGTGGGATATCATATTAAACCAACTACCAAGCGGGGTATCTAAAAACATCTAAAAACATTGTACTTAAATCACATACATTTAATCACTTTATCTATTATTATCCCTTGTTGTATTAAAACTTGGATCCATTATAATGAGCTGGATGAAGGAATCCTATACAGATTCCCCCACTGGTCAATAGTGGTAACTGCACGCATCATCACATCCAGCCTTATTGCATGCTGGCTGTTGTTCAAACAGCAAGCTTCCACCTAATGACCAGTATCCATATTGCAGAATGTATAACTTCCATAAAAGTATTCATGGTGAGAACCTCTCTTATTTAAATATGTCATTCCCTTCGAGTATAACTTTAAAATTAAACAAATAAAACTACATGTTGTATATTAAAAAATTAATCCAATATAAAACCTGCGCACTTTATGTTGCTGACAATCTATACATACTTCATAAAACTGTCCCATAAATAAATCATCCCGTTCTCAACATATCTCTATGGGTTGATTTACTGTGCAGTGCATGGGGAGGGGAGAGGGGGGGTTTTATCTATTTTAGTAATGATTACCTCCTTCTCCATCCCCCTGTAGCACATTCTGATTACACCAGTGGATGCATACCCATTCTAAATTGCCATGTAGATGGAGTGAACAGGGTCGGGGATTGATGAAAATATAGATTCACCAACTTCCCCTCACTCTCACCCAAATGGGGGTATCATCTAAAATCATTATAATAATTATTTATAAAAATAGTATCTCCTATGTTAGAACCCTAAACAGACCACTAAAAAGGGCACGAATCTAAAACTGAGATAGCCTCATATTAAAAATCATTGATAAAACAATTTAGATCTAGTTCTATATTTAACCCCTATATGTAGGGAGAACTAAGAGACTCTTGAGGATCAGGATCTCAGAGCATATGGCTAACATAAAAAATGGGTATAGGTTCCATAGTGTCTCCCTACATTTCAAAGAAAAACATCAAAAGGATCCCTCCCTATTACAGTTTTGTGGGATAGATGTAGTCCACCCCTCTTGGAGGGGGTCCAATAGAGTCAGGGACCTATCCCGAAGAGAAACCAGATGGATATATCTCTTGAAGTGCCTGGCCCCTAAGGGGTTAAATATAGAGCTAGATCTAAATTGTTTTAATATAAATAATATTAATATATAATATTATTTAATTTATAGTTTATAATAATATTTAATAATATTATAATAATTATTATAATGATTTTAATAAATAAATAAAATGTTAAATATAGAACTAGATCTAAATTGTTTTATCAATGATTTTTAATATGAGGCTATCTCAGTTTTAGATTCGTGCCCTTTTTAGTGGTCTGTTTAGGGTTCTAACATAGGAGATACTATTTTTATAAATAATTATTATAATGATTTTAGATGATACCCCCATTTGGGTGAGAGTGAGGGGAAGTTGGTGAATCTATATTTTCATCAATCCCCGACCCTGTTCACTCCATCTACATGGCAATTTAGAATGGGTATGCATCCACTGGTGTAATCAGAATGTGCTACAGGGGGATGGAGAAGGAGGTAATCATTACTAAAATAGATAAAACCCCCCCTCTCCCCTCCCTATGCACTATACAGTAAATCAACCCATAGAGATATGTTGAGAACGGGATGATTTATTTATGGGACAGTTTTATGAAGTATGTATAGATTGTCAGCAACATAAAGTGCGCAGGTTTTATATTGGCTTAATTTTTTAATATACAACATGTAGTTTTATTTGTTTAATTTTAAAGTTATACTCGAAGGGAATGACATATTTAAATAAGAGAGGTTCTCACCATGAATACTTTTATGGAAGTTATACATTCAATATGGATACTGGTCACTAGGTGGAAGCTTGCTGTTTGAACAACAGCCAGCATGCAATAAGGCTGGATGTGATGATGCGTGCAGTTACCACTATTGACCAGTGGGGGAATCTGTATAGGATTCCTTCATCCAGCTCATTATAATGGATCCAAGTTTTAATACAACAAGGGATAATAATAGATAAAGTGATTAAATGTATGTGATTTAAGTACAATGTTTTTAGATGTTTTTAGATACCCGCTTGGTAGTTGGTTTAATATGATATCCCACGTAGAATCAGCTGAACGGGGACGCGAGGTGTGCGCATGCGCAATGCGCGGCCGAATGGGCGTCAATTAAGAGCAAATATAAGGGGTAAATGACAGCATACACAGCCAATCCCATGATTAAGTCTACCTATGACGAAACATGTCGGGGGGCGTGGCTGTGAGACGTGACACACAGCGCGGTTAACTACACAGGAGGCAGGAAGTTTGAGTGCACGGAGGAGCGGAGGACAGCCGAAGGGAGGGGTGAGATTGCAGTGAGATTGCAGCCCAGTGACAGCACACCTCGGGTCCGCCGTGACCAACAGTTGTTTTGTTGTTTTATCCACAATTGCTTGAAGATTGATGTGATCCACACACGATTTCTGCTGTTTTATCTTTGATATAATGTGAGTGCATCAGTTGTAGATTGCAGTGGTTTAATAAATGTTGTTTGCTGGTTCACACTATCGGAGCACTTTATTTTTTTCATGTGGATCTATTTAACAAACTATCCTCCTGGACACCGACTATTCCATTTACCCCTGAGTGTGGTAAAACAAGCGTGTATTGCCTTGCATGAAAGTGCTGGCATTGTAATTCGGTGAGTGCATTTCTGGAGGGTGTGATTCACTGAACACAGGGGTGAGGTGGAAGATACACGAACACACTTGAATGTATGCATCTGTTATTACACTAGATGTGATCACTAGCAGTTCTTCTTGGACGGATTAATTTTTCATGGACTGTTATGTGATGTTTTGATATGTCACAGCAATGAGTGTAGTGATTGCACTTAATGTTTCACTTGTATGTCACATACATTTTCATTTATTTTATATGTTATTTTGAGATTGTTAGCACTGTTTGTCACGTGTTATACAAACACAATAAGAGGGTCTCACCACTATTGTGCTAATACAGATTTTTGGTTACACATTATAGACAGCACTATCTGTTTGTCACGTGTTATACAAACACAATAAGAGGGTCTCACCACTATTGTGCTAACACAGATTTTTGGTCACACATTATAGGTTCAGCGCCCCATATTTATCCTATGTGCCTTTAGGGGATATTTGGGCAATTAGGGGCATTTAGGATTAAATATTTGGTATGCATGTTATATATTTTTAAGGGGCAGCTTTTTTCATCATTTCTATTATTTATATTTTCACGTTTATGTTAAGCTCACCATTTAACACTGGTCAGCACAAATTTTTTGGATTAGTTATTTAGAGTCATTTGGCGTGGTGGGGGTGTCTTTTGTTGGAAGGGCGCTATATTTAGGATACCCAGTTATCATTATTTTTTAAATGTACCTGAATCCTCACCAACAAACTGTCCTTTTTGAAGTAAAACACACATAGGCAAGTCTAATTCAAACCAAAATTCCTTTATTAAGCGCTCAGAACCAAAGAGGGAGGCAACGCTGGATAAACAGCATTAATTAGCGAAGCCTGGGACCCCCAGGGCAGACATCAATTCTTGAACATCAAAATTGGTGGCCTGAGGAGTCCATATGTAAGGGAGGGCAGTCTGGTCCAGAAGTCCCAGAGATCCGGAAAGCGGCAGATGACATCTGTGCCCCCAGGCTGTGGTACCACAAGAGGCTGCATCTTTTGGCCGACCAGACTGAACCCAGGGTCCTCACTTTCTGGTCTTCCTTCCACGCTTCCTTCCTGGCTGTGGCTCTGCTGTTGGAGATGTGGCAGGAGGAGGAGTAGGACCTGGAGGAGGAGGAGGACTAGGAGGACCTGGAGGAGAAGGAGGAGGAGGAGGAGGAGGACTAGGAGGACCTGGAGGAGAAGGAGGAGGAGGACCTGCAGGAGGAGGAGGAGGACCATGTGTGAGTTCACAAAGGTGTGTATCAGATGTAATTTGGGCCCTCAACCCCTTATTGAGGGCCTCCAACATAAAGGACTCACACATGAGTTGTTGTTCCTCCTCCATCCTCTGCATTTTACAGGCAATGATGGCAGCGAAGTCCTCCTCCACGGTGTGTGGTGCTCCCAGGGCCTCTGTAGCCCTCCAAAAGAGGCCTATGGCAGCCTCCTCTAGGGCACTCCTCCTCCTGCCACTTTCTCTTTCCAGGTGTAGGGGAGGGACCTGCAGATCAGGCAGCCTGCTCGGCCCGGTCACCTACTGGCTGAGACTTCCCTGTGTATGAAAAAGGGACATGGTTTTAGTTTTTGCATGAATCACAATCATAAATTAGTACTCCAAACTAACATCTAGTTAACATCATTGATTGGACAACCTGAAATATTTAGAGGAATGCTATACCTGGCTCAAGCTGGGCTCCTCCACATGTTGCTGCCTGGAAGGCCCAGGTTGGGCGTCAGAAGCCTTAGCTGGGGGGGAAGGAAGCGTGGAAGGAAGACTGGAGAGTGATGGGCCGGGTTCAGTCTGGCCTGCCAGAAAATGCAGCCTGTCATAGTACCACATCCTGGGGACATAGATGTCATCTGCTGCTCCGGATCTCTGCGAATCCTGGACTTTCTGGCGCTCCCTTACATATGTGCTCCTCGGGCCACCAATTAGGATCTTCAAATATGTGATGTCTGCCGTGGGGATCACCTGCTTCACAATTTCCAACAATTGATCCAGCGCTGCCTTCCTCTTTGTTTGGTTCTTGTAATGTGGGTGGTTGATCTCCCACAGACAAGGCAGCTCCCTGATCATGTCAATGAATATTGCCATGAAGTCAGTATCTTGAAAGATATCCATTTTCACTGCAAGACACAACACAAGACAAACCCTAATGTCAGGCCAAACTCTCCTAATCTTGTTACAATATAGGCCTCAATGTAGAAGCAGTATAGGCACAAGTATGTCTCTTACCTTCGTTCTTACGATCGGCGCCTCCAATGCTCCTTCCTCCGCTCACAAATCGTACGTAATGCGCACGTGTGGTACGCTTTATACACACTGCGCATGCGTGTAACTCCGCCCGCCCCTGACGTTCTTTCTAGTCTATTCCCCGCCCCTTTTCGTTCTGCGCAGTGGGGGAAGAGCACATGACGGATACACAGCAGGTGCGTGCTAATTACAGGAACGAGGAGGAGGAGGAGGAAAGCCCGGATCCGGACACGTCCCAATCCAGAAGGAGAAGATTTAAGGCCACAAATATGTCCTTTGGGGAGATGTTGGAGATGGTGGACATCCTGAAGAAGGCCGACTATGATGGAAAGTATGGACCTTACCCCAACCCCAATATCAGAAAGGCCAAGATCATGGCGAAAGTGGTCAAAAGTCTGCACCGGAATTTCGGGGTACGACGATCGAAAGATCAACTCAGGAAGCGGTGGTCGTACCTGAAATTAAGAGAGCCCGAGCAGTACAGAAAGATCTGGAGAGTGCTGCAAAAAAGTAAGTAGTTGTGCTGTGTTCCTGTTCTTTTTGTCTTTATTACGTTCGTGCTGCTCCATATGTTTTTCTTAATTGTTGTACAGTTTAAAATGGCAATTTTAATGTTCATGGGCCCATTATTCGTTCGTATCAAACATTTTTATTTCGGCCTCTAAAACACCATTGTTTAGGCCATATGCATTTTACTACATTTTTTAGGGCCTACTTGTATGAAAAATATTTGGTTGTGTAGATGGCTTTGTTACTAGAGTGAAATGCAAACTAGATTCTGTGTAAGGGACACTCAGCAGCTGTTTTCACATCTGGACACCGGAGCACTAGTGTGGGACACAAGAACACCAATTTTTTTAGGGGGGGCACACAGGTGCTCCAGTGTATACTATAGGGGGGTCTCCATCTGTGAAGCTTGTACAAAACAGGTAAAGTATTGCAGCTTGACAAAGGACACTAAAAAAGCTACATCTTGGAACTGTGCTAAAATCGACAATTGTACCCCACTTCCAAGCAATGTTTCCTATTTATAGTTCTGCCATCAAATATCTGTGTACTAATTATACCATTTTTGTTTTACACAGGGGAGAAAAGACTCGGAGGACACCCCTCATCCGAGGAGACCAGAGACCCCCCACCTCTGGAAGAAGGGGAAATACCCCAAACGCAAGCTGAGCAGGAGGAGGAAGAAGATGTGGTGGAAATTGGCACCACAACAGGTGAGTGTCTGCGACCACAGACTCAGGTAACAGATGGATGCTGGCAGATTTTTGATACCTGTTTTTGTTTGGTTTCTCTTTTTTTAGGTGATCGTGATGTTATGGATCGAGATCCTTTCACATCAGAAAGTGTCCAGATCCTGATCGGGGAGATCATGGGGTGTAATTTAGAATTGGAAAACCTCCATAAAAAAATCAATGATGTTATTTAAAAAAATAATAACATCATTGATGTTTTGGGGCGAATTTAAAACTCCACAAAATCACTTTCTTTTTTTGTGTGCTACAATCTTAAAAATTTTTGAGTGATGTTTTTAAAAGCTAAATTTGGAGGATGCACACAGTGTGCCAACATGTGCTATCTGCCATCACGGGAGATCAATGGACGCGTTTTGGGGGTGCAACCCCTTCCTCAATAATAAAGTAGCGGTGAGGAAGGGGTTGCTCCCACAAAACACATCCCTTGATCCCCCGTGATGGCAGCTAGCACATGTTGACATTCGTAAATTGGTGTGCATCTTCCAAATTTGGCTTTTCAAGGGCTGACTTCACCCCATCTGAACGCAATATCAAACACAGTTCCTAAATACTCATGTCTGATATTGCCTTCAAGTTTTACCATATGTGAACTTTGTAAGTTCAAGATTTTTGTCTCTCTTGTTGGTTTTACACAGGCCTGTTTTATTGTAAATGGACATTTCTATTTTTGATAATGCCACCCCAAAAATTGTTATACAACAAACTTGCTTTGTTTTAAAAACCTTTTCTAAATGCACATGTGATTGTGCAGGTATTAAAAAGTTTGTTAATCAAAAATGTGTGGATTATTGTCTCAACGCTACAACACTTTTGTGGTGATGTAATTGCCGTTTTCTGTGAAAATGGGGGTTATTTCCTAAGGGCAAATCCTCTTTGCACTACAAGTGCAGTTTCAGTGCAGTTTCAAGTGCACTTGTAGTATAAAAAGTGTCTACGCCTTTAGTAAATAACACCCAACAGTGCTTTGTATAAGGTTACACAATCACGCCATTTTCAGGACTCCCCACATTGCTGTCAGGGTCATCTAAAACAAACACAAGCAGTAAATGTCACCAAAGATTAGCTTTTTTTTTTATTTGATAAATGCTTCACAAATTGTCTGGCATATTGATGGCCCCCCTACCCGCAAAGAACTCAAGGCATCTTAATCGGACATCAGGAGTAGGGATGAGCTTCGTGTTCGAGTCGAACCCATGTTCGACTCGAACATCGGCTGTTCGCCCGTTCGCCGAATTGCGAACGATATGGGCCGTTCGCGCCAAATTCGTGTGGCGCGTCACGGCCCATAATTCACTGCGGCATCGCAGTGCATTGCTTGCTGATGATTGGCCAAGCATGCACTATGACCCGCATGCTTGGCCAATCACAGCGCCGCCTGAACAGAGAGCCGTAATTGGCCAAAGCCAAGGAGGCTTTGGCCAATTATGGCTCAGGGGATTTAGTACACGCCCCACACTATATAAGGCCGCCTGCACGGCGGCCCTGTGTAGTGTGTGTTCCGGCGTTGAAAGAGATAGACAGAGAGACAGTGTCATTTGATTTGAGTTAGATAGATTAGGCAGAACAGTCAGTCAGTTAGCTGCACTTACAGTGTATTGTGTATATATATATGCATCCCAGGTGTTGCATATATATATATACACTGTATTCAGTTTAGCTAGATCCGTTCCTGTTATCTTCTATACTATTTACATTTAGTGCAGTGCGTCCTGCTCACAGTGTTCAGCTAGATCCGTTCCTGTTATCTTCTAGACTATTTACATTTAGTGCAGTGCGTCCTGCTCACAGTGTTCAGCTAGATCCGTTCCTGTTAAATTCTAGACTATTTACATTTAGTGCACTGCGTCCTGCTCACAGTGTTCAGCTAGATTCGTTCCTGTTATCTTCTAGACTATTTACATTTAGTGCAGTGCGTCCTGCTCACAGTGTTCAGCTAGATCCGTTCCTGTTAAATTCTAGACTATTTACATTTAGTGCAGTGCGTCCTGCTCACAGTGTTCAGCTAGATCCGTTCCTGTTATCTTCTAGACTATTTACATTTAGTGCTTTGCGTCCTGCTCACAGTGTTCAGCTAGATCCGTTCCTGTTATCTTCTAGACTATTCACATTTAGTGCAGTGCGTCCTGCTCACAGTGTTCAGCTAGATTCGTTCCTATTATCTTCCTACTGACAGGCAGGCTTGTCTTGTTACAGTATTAACAGCTACCTAAAGAAAATTACTGGTGTTCTTTTGATCCTATTAGTACCACGGTCAGGCAGCTAGACTATTTACATTTAGTACAGTGCGTCCTGCTCACAGTGTTCAGCTAGATCCGTTCCTGTTATCTTCTAGACTATTTACATTTAGTGCAGTGCGTCCTGCTCACAGTGTTCAGCTAGATCCGTTCCTGTTATCTTCCTACTGACAGGCAGGCTTGTCTTGTTACAGTATTAACAGCTACCTAAAGAAAATTACTGGTGTTCTTTTGATCCTATTAGTACCACGGTCAGGCAGCTAGACTATTTACATTTAGTACAGTGCGTCCTGCTCACAGTGTTCAGCTAGATCCGTTCCTGTTATCTTCTAGACTATTTACATTTAGTGCAGTGCGTCCTGCTCACAGTGTTCAGCTAGATCTGTTCCTGTTATCTTCCTACTGACAGGCAGGCTTGTCTTGTTACAGTATATAAAGCTACCAGAAGAAAATTACTGGTGTTCTTTTGATCCTATTAGTACCACGGTCAGGCAGCTAGACTATTTACAGTTAGTGCAGTGCGTCCTGCTCACAGTGTTCAGCTAAACCTACAAGTTAGTGGGGTGCGTCCACCTCACAGTGTTCAGCTAAAGCTAACTGTAGAAGGTTGGTGGTGTTCTCATACTACAGGCAAGCAGTTGATTTTGCTAGCTGCAGTATCAGTACATATATATATATATATATATAGATATATATATCCCAGCTTAGTGCAGCTACAGGCCATTAGTATGTCTGAAAGGCCAAGAAGGAGAGGCAGACAGTCACAAGCCAATAAGAGAGGGCAAGCAGGCTCTGTGTCTAGTACTGGTCGTGGAGACGGTGCATCCTCATCAGCACGTGGCCATGGGACACGCTTGGCCTTTTTTTCGGCAGCTGGCCGTGTTGAGCCGCAACATGCGGAAGACTTGGTCGAGTGGATGACCAAGCCGTCCTCATCCTCCTCACCCTCTCTCACCCATGCCCAGGGTGCTTTGTCTGGCAAAGCA
This sequence comes from Lithobates septentrionalis, assembly GCA_037952835.1. Classification (NCBI taxonomy): domain Eukaryota; kingdom Metazoa; phylum Chordata; class Amphibia; order Anura; family Ranidae; genus Lithobates; species Lithobates septentrionalis. The sequence goes on from JBBDGP010000812.1 coordinate 241,057, forward strand.
GCGGCCTCTTCCCTCGGCTCAATGTCATCAGTGACTCCTTCCCTAGCTCCACCATGTCCTCCTGAGGAGTCCCTCGAACTGTTTGACCGCAGTGTTGGGTACATGCTCCAGGAGGATGCCCAGCATTTGGAAGGCTCTGATGATGATACTGAGCTCGATGAAGGCAGTAACATGAGCACGGACAGAGGGGGTGCCCAAGAAGGACAGCAATCTGGCAGTCATGCTCCCCCTGCTGCAGCATACTGCCAGGTTTGCTCCAGTGATGAGGAGGGAGGGGATGATGAGGTCACTGACTCAACGTGGGTGCCTGATAGGAGAGAGGAGGAGGAGGAGGAGGAGGCGGCACATCACCAACGAGGCAGGATGCCCTCCAGGGGCCAGCCTAAGGGCAGCACATTGACTGCATCACACCCCAAAGCTCCACATGTGCAGGGCGCTGCAGTGTCTGCACGTTATTCAAAAAGTTCTTTGGTGTGGGCCTTTTTTGAGATGAGTGCATCAGATCGCACCGCTGCTATTTGCAACATATGTCTCAAGCGTATCTCACGTGGCCAAAACATCTCCCGCTTGGGTACCACATGCTTGACCAGACATATGTTGACCTGCCATGCAGTTCGTTGGCAAGCGTATCTAAAAGACCCACACCAAAGAACAAAGAGGGTCTCTCCTTGCTCCTCATCAGCTGAGATTTCCAACCCCACTAGACCTCCAGTCCTCTCTGAGACCTGCAGTGAGAGGAATGAAGGTGTAGAATTAGGTGTGTCACAGCCAAGTACTTGTGGGCAATCTGCTTTTGGTACACCGACGTCAGATTGTACCAGGCAAATTTCCCTGCCTCAGCTGCTGCACCGCCGAAAGAAGTTTGCTCCCAGCCATCCACATGCCCAGCGGTTGAATGCTAGCTTGGCAAAATTGCTAGCACTTCAACTGCTGCCTTTTCAGTTGGTAGACTCTGCCCCCTTCCGTGAGTTTGTGGAATGTGCGGTTCCTCAGTGGCAGGTACCCAAACGCCACTTTTTCTCACGGAAGGCGATTCCGGCTCTCTACCGGCATGTGGAAGGCAATGTCCATGCCTCGCTGGACAGGGCGGTCAGCGGTAAGGTGCATATTACTGCTGACTCATGGTCCAGCAGGCATGGACAGGGACGTTACCTAAGTTTCACGGCGCATTGGGTGACTCTGCTGGCAGCTGGGAAGGATGCAGGACAAGGTGCAGTAGTGTTGGAGGTTGTTCCGCCACCACGCCTCCAAAATGCTAATGATTGTGACACACCTCCTCTTCTTCTTCCTCCATGGCCTCTTCCTTGGAACCAGCAGTGCTCCGTAGTCGTTCAAGGGGCTACGCAAGTACGCAGGCCAAAAGATGCCATGCGGTGCTTGAGCTGGTGTGCTTGGGGGACAGGAGCCACACTGGGGCAGAGGTTCTGTCAGCTCTGCAGGGGCAGGTTCAGAGGTGGTTGACGCCACGCCAACTTAAGGCAGGAATGGTGGTTTGCGACAATGGCACCAACCTCCTCTCTGCCCTCCGACAGGGACAAATGACCCATGTGCCCTGTTTGGCTCACGTCCTTAACTTGGTGGTGCAGCGGTTCTTGGGCAGGTACCCGGGCTTACAGGATGTCCTGAGGCAGGCCAGGAAAGTCTGTGTGCATTTCCGCCGGTCATATAATGCCAGTGCTCGGCTGACGGACCTCCAAAAGGAGTTTAACCTGCCCAAGAACCGCCTAATCTGTGACATGCCCACCAGGTGGAACTCCACGTTGGCCATGCTGCAGCGGCTGCACACGCAGCAGAGGGCCATCAATGAGTACCTGTGCGACTATGGCACCAGGACAGGGTCAGGGGAGCTTGGTTTTTTTCCCCACGCCAGTGGGCCATGATCAGGGATGCATGCACTGTCCTGTCACCATTCGAGGAGGCCACGAGGACGGTGAGCAGTGACAGTGCATGCATCAGTGACACTGTCCCCCTTGTCCACCTGTTGGAGCACACGCTGCGTGGAATAATGGACAGGGCACTTGAGGCAGAACAGAGGCAGGAAGAGGAGGACTTCCTTAGCTCTCAAGGCCCCCTTTATCCAGACAGTGTTCCTGCGTGCCCGCCGATCACACAGGAAGAGGAGGAGGAGGAGGAAGATTGTGTCAGTATGGAGGTGGAGCCTGGCACTCAGCATCAGCAGCAGTCTTTAAGGGATCAGTCCCAAGAAACACATGGACTTGTACGTGGCTGGGAGGAGGTGGCTGCGGACGTTGTCGTCCTTAGTGACCCAGAGGACTCCGGACCGAATGCCTCAGCAAACCTACGCTGCATGGCCTCCCTGATCCTGCAAAGCCTGCGTAAGGATCCTCGTATTCGTGGTATCAAGGAGAAGGACCAATACTGGCTGGCAACCCTCCTTGATCCACGTTACAAGGGTAAGGTTGCGGACCTTATCTTGCCATTGCAGAGGGAGCAGAGGATGAAACATCTTCGGGAGGCCTTGCAGAAAGGTCTGTGTAACGCGTTCCCAGAGACTGGGAGGTTACAAACTCCTGTTTCTGGACAACGTGTTGCTGAGGCTTCGGTCAGTCAAAGAAGGAGCGGTGGAGAAGGTGGCCGTCTGACCGATGCGTTCAGACAATTTTTTGGTCCGCAGCCCCAAGGTATGATCGGTTCCAGCAACCCTCGCCAGCGTCTGTTTTACATGGTGCAGGAATACCTAGGGGCAAGATCAGACTTGGACACCTTTCCCACCGAAAATCCTCTGGGTTACTGGGTCTTGAGGATGGATCACTGGCCAGAGCTTGCACAGTATGCAATTGAGCTACTGGCCTGTCCTGCATCCAGCGTTCTTTCGGAACGCACATTCAGTGCTGCTGGAGGCGTGGTAACCGATCACAGGGTGCGTCTGTCCACCGACTCGGTCGATCGACTGACCTTCATAAAAATGAATCAGTCTTGGATCACCACCAGCTACCAAGCACCTGATGCTGATGTAACCGAATAATTTTTTTTAAAATCTCAGATCCCTTCAAAGACTGCCTATGCTGATGCTGAGTGACTATCCCTGAGTAATTATCCTCTTCCTCCTCAATCATCACGTTGATAGCTTGTAAGAACATTTTTGGTTCTGGGCGCCACCACCAGTGCCTAAGGCACAATTTTTCAGCCCCTGTTTAACAGGGGCGTGTAATTACAATTTTTGATGCAATACTTTGCAGCAGGGCTCGTTCCTGCATTCCAACTAGAGTGTCTGTGAGGGGTTGCAGTGTTGTGGCACCAGCACCAGTGCCTAAGGCCCAATTTTTCTGCCCCTGTCTAACAGGGGCGTGTAATTACAATTTTTGATGCAATACTTTGCAGCAGGGCTCGTTCCTACGTTCCAACTAGAGTGTCTGTGAGGGGTTGCAGTGTTGTGGCACCAGCACCAGTGCCTAAGGCCTAATTTTTCAGCTCCTGTTCAACAGGGGCATGTAATTACAATTCTTGATCTAATATTTCACAGCAGGGCCCTGTGAGGGCTTACAGTGTTGTGGCCACAGCAACACCTAAGGCCCAAATTTCTGCTGAGTATATAGGGCAGGACCCTACTTTCAAACATCTAACTTACAAACGACTCCTACTTGCAAACGGAAGGAGACAACAGGAAGTGAGATGAAATCTACCCCTAGGAAGGGAAATTCTCTCCTGTAAGAGTTAATATGGGAAAACAATTTCTCCTTTCCACTGATGCTTTCCAATCCTTGTTCCACAAAAAAACCCAAATTTTCAAAAAACATTTTTCATTGGGACAAAAAGTGAGGTGAAATCTTCTGAAGAGGAGGAAAGGCAACAAAACAAATGTCACAGGGGTGATAACCCTTCCCTATGTTTTCCAAAAAGCTTAAAAAAGATTTTTTGGCTGGAGCTAAACACGTTAAAAATGTACCCGTTCAAAATTACAAAGAGATTCTACTTAACAACAAACCTACAGTCCCTGTCTTGTTTGCACCGCCTGTATACTGCTGTTCAGAGTATATAGGGCCTTTCCTTATTTTAATTTGGGTGCGGGGTTCCCCTTAATATCCATACAAGACCCAAAGGGCCTGGTAATGGACGGGGGGGTACCCATGCCGTTTGTCTCACTGATTTTCATCCATATTGCCATGACCCGACATGACATTAAACCCGCAAGCAGTTTTAAATGAGATTTTTTCCTTTAAAAATGACATTTGGTGCAGGGACTGTTCTAAACACGGGAAACACGCGTCACTTTACAGGCATACTATAGACACCCCCCAGGTACGATATTTAAAGGAATATTTCACTTTTTTTTTTTTACTTTAAGCATCATTAAAATCACTGCTCCCGAAAAAACGGCCGTTTTTAAAAGTTTTTTTTGCATTGATACATGTCCCCTGGGGTAGGACCCGGGTCCCCAAACCCTTTTTAGGACAATACCATGCAAATTAGCCTTTAAAATGAGCACTTTTGATTTCGAACGTTCGAGTCCCATAGACGTCAATGGGGTTCTAACGTTCGTGCGAACTTCCGGTCCGTTCACAGGTTCTGGTGCGAACCGAACCGGGGGGTGTTCGGCTCATCCCTAATCAGGAGCACTCAGGGAGGGCAAGCCAGGACGGCCACTTTCAAGCGTACATGTATCATGTAGAATTCTGGCCTCAGGCACAACTGAGCCAGCATAGTTGGCAGAATGTTGGTGTAAAAAGTTATGTAGAACACAGCACGCCAGGATTAGATGATTAAGTTTATACTCTGCCGTATGGATGGGTGTCAGAAATAGGTGGAACCGGCTGGCCATGATTCCAAATTTGTTCTACACCACTCTTCTGGCTCTGGCAAGCCGGTAATTAAAAACCCTCTGTTCCAGGGTGAGGGTCCTCATCGGGGATGGCCGCATAAGATGGTTCCCAGCGCAAATGCTTCATCCGCAATGAAGACGAATGGGAGTCCTTCCACATTGTCCTCTGGAGGTGGCAAGTCCAAGCTGCCATTCTGGAGACGCCTGTAGAACTCCGTCTGGGCGATGACTCCACCATCGGACATCCGGCCATTCTTCCCCATGTCCACATACAAGAAGTCGTAATTAGCCGACACCACCGCCAACATCACAATACTATTGAACCCCTTATAGTTGAAATAGTACGACCCCGAGTTGGGTGGTGGGACGATGTGGACGTGTTTCCCATCAATTGCCCCTCCGCAGTTAGGAAAGTCCCACCGCTGGGCAAAGTGGGAGGCCACAGTCTGCCATTCCTGTGGCGTGGAAGGAAACTGTTGAGGAAAACAAAAATAAATTAGTATTTTTGCACATAAACATGGCAAGCAGATTAGGCACAAACATTCTTGGCCAACCTCCAGATAGCATTTATTAAGGGGAATTTAACACCAAAGTATAAGGTATACCTACCATATTCCCCCTCCCCCCCTCTTATGGGCCATTTCTAACATTATAGGGGGGGGGGATCTTGGACAGGTAACCCTCTTCACTTCATTGAGAGATGAATGCCTAAATACAGGGTATTACTTGGAACAGCCCCTCCTTAGTTACACTATTGTCAGCCCACTGGACAGGTAAGAAGTGTCACAATACAAAGATATAAATACACACTGTACACATTTGAGGACATTTGGACATTCTGCTATTACCTATCAAGATAATAATAGAATACAAAAACTTTAAACAGTACCATTGGAAAGTATACAGGCAGGCCCTTGCACTACATGCTTTGGGGAATTCATCCATAAATATGACCAGTAAAGAGATGGGTATAGTGTGTATGGGTTTGGCAAAGTCAGCAGATAGATGATTGAGGATAGATAGAGAATTGGGATCAGCTGACTTAGCAGTTGGGGGGAGGGAGGGTTTAGAAAAATGATTTGTGGACACTACAAAAAAAAGCCTCTGGCACTCTGCCTGAATTTAAAGCACAAATCACATTTCTAAACATTTTAGGGGGTGTTTGGGGTAAAGCACTACTATGGAGCTGATAAAATACATTGTTAAGTGACTACATGAGGTGAATATAGGGGCAAGAGAGCATGTTGGGGAGGTAAGTGAAGGCAGATATGTATGAAGGACTAAAAAAATAATTACATAAAAATCCAGCATGAATGAGAACAAAGGGGACATTCACAGCATATTACAATCATGGTAATTAGGGAATGAGGAAAGAAATACAATATCTTAGCAAACATTAAATACAATAAAATGTGATATTAAAGGATACAAATCTTACCTTCATATACTCCTTCTGTAGGACCTGAATGATGGCAGAACAGGTCTCTGGGATAATGATCCCCAGAGCCTGGGGGGAGATGCCTGTCGAGAACTTGAGGTCCTGCAGGCTTCTCCTTGTCGCCAAGTACCGCAGGGTAGCGACCAGCCTCTGCTCCGGAGTGATGGCTTGCCTCATGCAGGTATCCTGCCTGCTGATATAGGGGGTCAGCGAAGCCAACAAACGGTGAAATACGGGTCCGTCATCCTGAGAACGTTCCTGAAATCATCAGGATTATTCTCACGGATCTCTTGGAGCAAAGGCATATGAGAGAACTGGTCACGCTGAAGCAACCAATTCTTGGTCCATGAACTCCTCCCCACCCTGTTCATGGACTGGACTTGTGTCAAGGTCAGGACCCCAACACCAAGCCCCCGCACAGCACGAACTCTACGAGGAGTACGTATACGCAATATGGCTAGAAAACGGTCGGCTGCTCAGAATGAAGTAACAGAACGCACTGAAGAACAGCAAGGCCTGTGAAGAGCGACCTGAAAAACAGTAACGAACGAACAAGAACACAATGACAAGTCACATGTAGCTTGCTTGCACGCACTGAAGAGCAGATACAAACCCACAAGCACAAACTGAACAGCAGAAAACGATCTGAAAGCCACGAGTCTGAAAAAGCGCGAATCGTCTCTCACCAAACTTTTACTAACACGAGATTAGCAAAAGGAGCTCAAAGGGTGCCGCGCTTGGTTCTGAACTGGCCTTTTCTAGTCTCGTCGTACGTGGTTGACGTCACCGCGTTGTTGGCGATCGGAAATTCCGACAACTTTGTGCGACCGTGTGTACGCAAAACAAGTTTGAGCCAACATCCGTCGGAAAAAAATCCTAGGATTTTGTTGTCGGAATGTCCGAACAAAGTCCGACCGTGTGTACGGGGCATAAGAGCGGCGAGGATGTGGAATTCCCTTCCACAGGCTGTGGTCTCAGCAGGGAGTACCGATAGTTTCAAGAAACTATTAGATAAGCACCTGACCGCAACATACAGGGATATATATTGTAAAACTGACATATAATCACACACATAGGTTGGACTTGATGGACTTGTGTCTTTTTTCAACCTCACCTACTAAGTAACTAAGAGATAGGACACGTTATTAGATGGTTTATTTTATTTTTCCAACTTTTTTAATACAACCACTTATTAGATTTAGGCATTTTACATCCCCTTTCCTTATATCTTTCTTACCAACTCCACTCTGTGGAGCTTTGGGGGTAGACAGGAGCCACACCTGTTTTCCCATAGCGTGGAAAATAACAACTTACAGTATTTACGTTTGACGGGTGTATCGTCCTCCTCTGATACCCCTGCAGTAGCAGACTCATCCACCCAAATGGTAGTACCTTTACCCAAATGTTTTTCTGGAGACTGCCAGAAATGTTGAGCCTTTTGGAACTCCTGCAAGCTGTAATTCTCTCTGCTAACTTGAACTTTCTCATTAGAAGACACAAAGGTGGGGTTCATTACTTCACTACTCCAGAATGAACCCTAAGCCTGGGCTCATCACATTCGGAAACAACGTGATCCTGCCTTGGCTATCATTGACTTTCTTTGCAGCATGTCTCAGTTATATGCTGATCCTTTCCATCATCAGATTGTTGAAACCATGATCAGTAATCTGCGACAAAGCCAAAGACCTGTGGAGCAATATGCATCTGATTGTCAACTATGGAGAGCTGATACCAAATGGAATAACCCTATCTTGCATTCCCAATTTCAACTTGGTCTGTCCGAATCAGTAAAGGATGAACTTTGCAAAGTGGGGGTACCCACTGCCTTGGAGGACTTGATCCTTAGCCTCAAGATTGATTGTCGTTTACGAGAAAGATCAGTTAGCACTTGGGCATGGGTAATAGCATTCTTTAAATAGGCTCTTTGGCACCAACAGGGACTGTGGATGTGCTCGCACGTGCATGCACATTTCCGTGCCCATGTGGTCACCATTCTATGGGGAATACCATGCGCATGCTCATGCCTGTTTTCCAGATGTCTCACAGGAATTCCCTGACAGTATGACTGCAGTTTAAAATTAGTCATGAGCTAAACTGCCCTGGGTTTGGTTCAAGAAGGTTTTGGCGAACTTCAAAAAAGCTTGTATGCCGAACCCGAATCCCTTTGAAAACAATGGGAGTAAAATCTGTCAAATTAAATGCACATTTTGTGGGCTAAAAGGCAAGGGGGTGAACAAAGCTCTAGGGAAAATGTACCAATGCAAAAAAAAACAAAAAACTATTCGGCCAGGAGCAGTGATTTTTTTAAATGCCTAAAATGTTTTAAATACCTAAAGTGAAACAATAAAAATGAGCTGCAATATATTAAATTGTCCCTTTAGGGTTTTATACCCCTTTAACTATTGGTAACTTATAGTTTGATCTGGTAATATCAGTCATCATGGTTCTGATAGGCAGAATAGCAAGGAAACATTATTTGCGCCATGATACTGGCATAAGCAAGTATAAACAGCATGTTCAAATTATGTTAGCGCTTTTTTGATTGTTTAATAAATTAAATTGCTAAATATGCAGTTGATTAATAGATGTGGATAACCTTCAGCAAATGGTGGGGCCTCCTGACAATACTGGAGTTTATTTAACATTAACAAACCTAAGCAGCTCTAGGAATAAACTTGTATACAATGAATGAGAATTGTATACAAGTTTATTCCTAGTATTCTTTAACTGCCATGAAATGTTCAGCAGCAGCTGATAAACTAAAATTGACAAATGATGCTCCATGTCATATAATTCCACACTTATTAAGATATAGATTTCCTTCATGATTTTTTCTTCATTGTCACTTTATTTTCACCTCTGAAGCTTTGCTGAACAGTCTTAAAAAGCTTTGGTAGACCACTTTAGATTATGAATGATGGCAGCTGAGAACGCCATGGAGAGTGTGCTAATAATTGTGCTAAATTGATGTATGGATAATGGTTGCACCCGGACTTGCGTTACATCTTTCAATACTTGTATATGCCACTTGTTCCCTTTCTTCCTCTCAGAATGATGTAATTTAGGATCTGGGAATATAGGAAAAGTTGTGTCATGTGACAAGCTGGTAGAGGGAAAATAAGATATATAGGCATGGCGATCATATCCGAGTGTAAGAACTAATGGGGCTTGTTTGCTATAAACTTAGCTGACAGGATACATCACGCATGCCATAGCATGAAATTAAACTTTCAGAAGGACATCATTTTTAAACCCCTGCTGCTTGCACCTCATTGTTTTATAGATTCAGTAGAGAAAAAAGCAGATACCATGTAGCAACTACAATTTTGACAGCTATGTTATCCTAGTGTATGTGCATGTAGCATCGTTTTTATGTCTATTGGCTATTTATACATACGGATAGACAAGCATATTTTATAAAGTGTTATACAGATCATGTACAAGGTTGAGAGAGTGGGAAAAGCAGAAAAAAAACAAGAATGAAAAAAGAAAAAAAACTTCCCCTCCAACTCAGATACCTATTGGACAATACACAACATAATTAAAACCTTAGAATTAATAGGTACTGTAACAGGCTTTTCTAATGAAATGTACAAATCACCATGCCAAGGACTATGTGGCAATACAGTAGGTACCCTATAATAAGTAATAAACCCCTAATCAATATACCACCTTCATGAACTCCCTGCTGCCACCTTTTTTTGTACACATTAACCGCTTGCCGACCAGCCGTCGCAGTCGTACTGCGGCAGAATGGCACGGGCAGGCAAATCGTTGTTATGTTACGTCGCTCCTTCTGGTGGCCACTAGGGGCGCATGCAGCTCGCTCCCGGTCTCGATGACAGCCGATCTCCCGCGATCGCTCATAACATGGCGAGAACTGGGATCTCTGTGTGTAAACACAGAGATCCCGGTTCTCTGAGGGGAGAAGTGACAGATCGTCTGTTCAAACAAAATATGAATCTCCCCTAGTCAGTCCCATCCCCCCTTCATTTAGAACACACACCAGGGAACACAATTAACCCCTTGATTGCCCCCTAGTGTCAACCCTTTCATTGCCAGTGATATTTTTACAGTAATCAATGCATTTTTATAGCACTGATCGCTGTATTAATGCTAAGGGTCCCAAAAATGTGTCAAAATTGTCCGATGTGTCCGCCATAATGTTGCAGTCACAATAAAAAACGCAGATCACCGCCATTACTAGTAAAAAAAAAAATAAATAATAAAAATGCTATAAATCTATCCCCTATTTTGTAGACGCTATAACTTTTGTGCAAACCAATCAATATACGCTTATTGCGATTTTTATTTCCAAAAATATGTAGAAGAATACATATCGGCCTAAACTGAGAAAAATTTGCTTTAAAAAAAAATGGGGATATTTATTATAGCAAAAAGTACAAAATATTGTGTTTTTTCAAAATTGTTGCTCCTTTTTTGTTTATAGCGCAAAAAATAAAAACCGCAGAGATGGTCAAATACCACCAAAAGAAAGCTCTATTTGTGGGGAAAAAAGGACGTCAATTTTGTTTGGGTACAATGTTGCACGACTGCGCAATTGTCAGTTAAAGCAACGCAGTGCCAAATCGCAAAACATGCTCTGGTCAGGAAGGGGGTAAAATCTTCCGGGGCTGAAGAGGTTAATCACCACATCCAAATCAGTGTAACCAATTAGATATGAGGTAGCGCTGTGGGAAAATATAAAGTCTGAATAGGTAACATAATATACATATCCTTAGTGAGTGTAAATAAACATATGTATAAATACAATTTTTTTTACAAACAATAAGATCAAAAAATATTTTCCAGTAGTGCACTTATGTGTCAAATGTCTAGTCCACTAGTCCACCAGTGTTCTGACTAATAAAGTCCAATTTTGCAACTTCGAATATCCATCCAATGTGGTTAGGCTTAAACTGTAGCTTATACTGTACTGTACTGTACACTCCACTGTACACTCCGCTTCTACTGTACACTCCACACCAAATCACCAAGTGACCTGTGAAACCTTTTCCCAACATTCTTTTGCACTCACCGACTGATAATGCTTATCTACAAAGTGATAAACAGTAGCGCCCTTAAACTTTAAACAGAGTTTCCCATAGTCTTCCACTCAGCCTCCCCCTTAAAGGGTCTCTCTTGTGTCTTGTAACAAAAAAAAAGGAAGAGTAATAGTGTTAATCCACTAGCACAAAATACTTATTACAATCCCAGTTAAAATTCCACTCAAGTGTAACATAATAGAAAGCCCTTCAAAGCTCTCATTGAACTGCTATGAATAGCCCAGTTAGAGTCCATCAGTAACTTGACTTATTTGCTGTCAATATTTAAGTACGGCCCACACACCTTCAACTTGTATGACTTTAACCAACTGCCATTTAGGTTCATTCTCTGTCCCAGTCTGTCTTGATCTTCTTACTGAAACCATGTAAAGCTACTATTGTGTTATTCACGTGCTTATAGTCCTTGTTTTGGACCATTGTTTGTACATTTATACCTCTCAATAAAATCTTTGAACAATAAATGTTCATTCCACCTGTCCTCTGTTAATAATAAAGTCCTATTTGCAACTTCAAAATGTGGTTTGGCTTATACTGTATACTTCACATCAAATTACTATGTGACCTGTGAAACCTCTTCAACACTCTTTTGCACTCACCGACTGATAATGCTTATCTACAAAGTGATAAGCAGTAGAGCTCTTAAACCATAAACAGTTTCCCATAGGTTTCCACTCCTCTCAACAGCCTCCCCCTTAAAGGGTCTCCCCGGTGGCTCATTAAAAAGAAAAAAAAAAGGAAGAGTAATAGTGTAATTCCGCTGACACTAAATATTTATTTAAATCCCAGTTAAAATTCCACTCACAAGTGTAACATAAAAGAAAGCCCTTCAAAGCTCACATAGAAGTGCTATGAATGGCCCAGCGTAAAAGTACTTTGTAAAGATAGGGAGACCCAGACTGCCACAAAGCTTAGGCTTGTAGAGAGTGTAGAGAGGAATGTGGGGCCTAATAGAGTTCCAATGCATGTCATTGCAACAAGCGGAGGAAGTAACCCGGTACTGAAATGGGTGGTACTCGAAAAAGATACAGTATCTTTGGAAGAATGGACATCTGGGCCACTGTAATTCAGGGTAACAGAAAGTTAGACCATTTAGACATAAGATTGGTGAGATGTGTTAGCATAGGAGGGTAATTAGCTGAATAGAGGTCAGTTAGACTTGCGGTCAATTTGATTTCAAGGTATGAAATGGAGTGGGAGGACCAAGGGAATGGCAGGATTCTCTGTAATTGGGTTAGTTTAGTAAGAGGTATGGAGATGTTCAAAGCTGTGGATTTAAGTGGGTTGACTCAAAGGCCTGATGCAGGTCCAAAGGTGTTCAGGAGTTTAGGAAGATTGGGAGATTGACAATTGACACATAAGTGCAGCACTTGAAAATATTTTTTTGATCATATAGTTTGTAAAAAATTGTATTTATATACATATGTATATTTACACTGGCTAAGGATGTGTGTTATACAGTGCCTTGCAAAAGTATTCGGCCCCCTTGAACTTTTCAACCTTTTGCCACATTTCAGGCTTCAAACATAAAGATATAAAATTTTAATTTTTTGTGAAGAATCACCAACAAGTGGGACACAATTGTGAAGTGGAACGAAATCTATTGGATATTTTAAACTTTTTCAGCAAATAAAAAACTGAAAAGTGGTGCGTGCAAAATTATTCGGCCCCTTTACTTTCAGTGCAGAAAACTCACTCCAGAAGTTCAGCGAGGATCTCTGAATGATCCAATGTTGTCCTAAATGACTGATGGTGATAAATAGAATCCACCTGTGTGTAATCAAGTCTCTGTATAAATGCACCTGCTCTGTGATAGTCTCAGGGTTCTGTTGAAAGTGCAGAGAGCATCATGAAGACCAAGGAACACACCAGGCAGGTCCGTAATACTGTTGTGGAGAAGTTTAAAGCCGGATTTGGATACAAAAAGATTTCCCAAGCTTTAAACATCCCAAGGAGCACTGTGCAAGCAATCATTTTGAAATGGAAGGAGTATCAGACCACTGCAAATCTACCAAGACCTGGCTGTCCCTCTAAACTTTCAGCTCAGACAAGGAGAAGACTGATCAGAGATGCAGCCAAGAGGCCCATGATCACTCTGGATGAACTGCAGAGAACTACAGCTGAGGTGGGAGAGTCTTTCCATAGGACAACAATCAGTCGTACACTGCACAAATCTGGCCTTTATGGAAGAGTGGCAAGAAGAAAGACATTTCTCAAAGATATCCATAAAAAGTCTTGTCTAAAGTTTGCCACAAGCCACCTGGGAGACACACCAAACATGTGGAAGAAGGTGCTCTGGTCCGATGAAACCAAAATCGAACTTTTTGGCCACAATGCAAAACGATATGTTTGGCGTAAAAGCAACAGAGCTCATCACACTCAACACACCATCCCCACTGTCAAACATGGTGGTGGCAGCATCATGGTTTGGGCCTGCTTTTCTTCAGCAGGGACAGGGAAGATGGTTAAAATTGAGGGGAAGATGGATGCAGCCAAATACAGGACCATTCTGGATGAAAACCTGTTGGAGTCTGCAAAAGACCTGAAACTGGGACGGAGATTTATCTTCCAACAAGACAATGATCCGAAACATACAGCAAAATCTACAAAGGAATGGTTCACAAATAAACGTATCCAGGTGTTAGAAAGGCCAAGTCAAAGTCCAGACCTGAATCCAATCGAGAATCTGTGGAAAGAGCTGAAAACTGCTGTTCACAAACGCTCTCCATCCAACCTCACTGAGCTCGAGCTATTTTGCAAGGAAGAATGGGCAAGAATTTCAGTCTCTCGATGTGCAAAACTGATAGAGACATACCCCAAGCGACTTGCAGCTGTAATCGCAGCAAAAGGTGGCTCTACAAAGTATTAACGCAAGGGGGCCGAATAATTTTGCACGCCCCACTTTTCATTTTTTTATTAGTTAAAAAAGTTTCAACAATCCAATAGATTTCGTTCCACTTCACAATTGTGTCCCACTTGTTGGTGATTCTTCACAAAAAAAAAAAATGTATATCTTTATGTTTGAAGCCTGAAATGTGGCAAAAGATTGAAAAGTTCAAGGGGGCCGAATACTTTCGCAAGGCACTGTATGTTAAGTATTAGCACTTTATATTTTCCTAAAGAGCTACCTCATATCTAATTGGCTACATTGAGTTGGATGTGATGATTGAGGCTTTCCTAATCATAAAAGGTTTTTTTTTTCATTTTAGATGTACAGTATGTGGAAAGTTAATCTCATTTGAAGGACTTTATGAATCAGTTGATCGTTAAGAGCATCAAATGCAGCCAACACACTTCGGGGTAAAAAGCCTAACACTTCCTTAGGGATCAAGCGCTCAATTGTAATAAATTTATGACAGAATGTACGAAGGGAACCAAGTATAGACTTGTATAGGCTTGATAACAGCACTAAAAGTAAATTAGCATCTCCTGAGGGCACTAAAGGAAAAATAGCTATCACACACACATCAGTAATCATAAAAGAAAGAACTCCAAGCAAACTTTTTTTTTTTTTAAACCACACCAACCACCAAATGCTCGTGTAAATGCGTGTTGTATTCCTGCATTTGACATGTTTTAACCACACTTGAAATGCACATGGGCATATTTATATTTACTTTAATGGTGTAGTGTGGATGGCCATTCTAGAGAGTAAACAAAAAAAGATAGCTGTGTTTGTCTCTATGTGAGAAGCGATATAAAAGTAAGTGTGAATGAGGACTTTGTTGATGGAGAGTGTGATAATGCTGAGGAATCATAGGATAAGTTGCATATACAGTAAGTTGACATACTGCAAGTTAAATAGTAGAGTTTGTTATAGTGTTACTGAGGAGGTTGAGACTTGGCTCCTTACTCAGTTGGAGAGGGCTGGAAAAGTGGAAATAATGGGAGATATTACCTACTCTAAAATTGGGGATGAGAGAAAACCCTACATGTAATAGTTGTTCTGAAGAACATGGTGATTTAATTCACCTCTTATGGAGATGCCCTAAGATAACCTTTACTGGAGAAGCAATCTCGATACTTTTAACAGAGTATCCTAGGTTAATATTAGCTTTTATCCCAAACCCTGCCTTTTGGGTATCCTGGATGATCTTCAAGTGGAAGATGCCGCTAAACAAGCAATATCCAGGGCCCTCTTTCAAGCCCTTAAATTGATTCTTAGACCCACCTTTGTGAAAGGTGTAGATTGCCCGAATGGGTGAAACACATCGTTTAGAAAAATACATCTTTCAACATAGAGGGTGCCCAGGCAAATTCCTCACGGTTTGGTCTCTCTGGTTGCACACCAGTGTAATCCCTGGTCTTGGATAGAATCCTGTGAAATATTCCTTACCTTGTGCAGTTTGGTGTAGCATCAGTGCTTTGACTTTACATTACCAAATGGAGATGTTTTGTTCAAAGCACAGTTTTGATACTAAGGGATGATATTACAATGATGGGACATGGAACCGCTTTATGATTATGTATGGGGGCAATTTATAAACTTATTACAAGACAATTTTATGGTATAGTTTACAGAAGGCCCTGCTAGAAATGATATTGTGCTGGATCTGTTAATCCCAAATAATGCAGTGTTTATTATTAATGTTCATATAGAACAGTTGGGTAACAGTGACCATAATATGATTTTATTTAATTTAATTTGTAAACAATGAGCGCATACTGGAAAATAAAAACAGTTTTAGGAGAGAAAATGTTCCAGTGCTGAGGGCTGCTCTCAATGATTTAGACTGGGAGGGAATAATATCACCAAAGATCAGAAAGAGGAATATTTCTAATTGACTGATTGCAAACACACTACAAAATATATTCCCATGGGCAATACTGTATATTTAAAAGGGTATAAGTAAAACCTATGTGGCTCACTTCCAATTAAAAAAAAAAAGCAATAAGGTATAAGAAAAGGGTATTTAAAAATATAAAAATAAATGAATAATTTGAAAATTACAAAGATACTTTAAAATACAAAAAAAACCCCACAATATATTAAAAGGAGATCAAGATCACAAGTTGAAAAAGTGAGTAAGACAAACTGCCAAAAATTCTTTAAATATATTATTGGTAAACATTTCTGGTCTAGGCATGTAGGCCACTTACAAAATAATTTCAGAGACTGGGGACAAGGAGAAGAAAAAATTATTAAAACACATTCTGTAGGGGCGTGGTCTAGCGCATGGAGTAGCAGGACGTGTTTGCCTGGAGCTCCCGCACACGGCGGAACAAACGAGGCTCACAGCGCTTACAAGACACTGCAAACAGGTCGGTAATGGGGAGGAAAGGAGGGGGAGAGAGACACCGCACTCCCGAACCACATAACGAGGGTGACATCGACCGCTTTTTCACCCGTTTGGGACAGACACCGCGCGACCCCCCTCATCTAAGACGGCGACGGCCTGGACCTCAGGCACACACGTGGCCTCACAGGGAGCTGCTTCCCAGTGCTCCACACCATACATGAAGACTAGACAGCGTGCCAGGTCCCCTCCAGACTCTGATAACGGCTCGGTTCGTTCGGCCTGCCATTCCCCAGATTCTCACAGATCTTATGGTGGATGGGACATGGAAGCCTACATTAAGGCCCTCCCTACCAAGCATGACTTTGAAACCTATATGCAGAGACTTGAAAGTTCATACAAACAGGAATTTACTGAGCTACGCAAGGATGTAACAAGCAGGCTGGAAGAAGTGGAGCATGAGGTAGAGGAGAATACCTCCATACTCCAAGCACATGAAGTTATTCTACATGAACACACATTACAGATCCAACAACTAATGTACCACCAGGATGACCAGGAAAATAGAGCCAGGCGTAATAACATACATATCCGCGGTTTACCAGAGTCGGTAGAAACCACAGATTTAGCCCCCTGCAGTCATCGCCATATTCAACAACCTGCTCCACAAGGATAAAGATGCCCCCCTAGAGTTAGACCGTGTTCACAGAGCTCTCGGTCCTAAGAACCCTAACCTGGAGCATCCCAGAGACGTCATCTACAGAGTGCACTTTTATGCGATTAAAGACGCAATTATGAAAGCGGCAAGAATCCAAGACGCCATTTACTTCAATGAGACCCCAGTGTCTTTACTCCCTGACGTCTCCAAACTGACACTTGACATGCGGAGAGCCCTGAAACCCCTCACAAGTGCAGATAAAATATCATTGGGGCTTTCCTTTCAATCTTTTTGCATCCCACGATGGAAAGTCAGCAACATTCCGCACTCTGGGGGATCTCCCAAAATTCCTTGGAACATTTGAGTTGCCACAAATTCCCATACCGGACTGGCCTCTTCATGCTGCCACCCCAGGTTTTCAGACCGCCACAGGCTGGCAAACGAAGACTAAGAACAACAAACATTCTAAATCGAATGCATCTAGAGCAACCGACGGATGACCCCCTGTTCCTTATCCCTGGTTTAACCACATTTTTCCTTCACAGGTTCCGGACCGGTGAAGATGTTCCTGTTTACAGTTTGCAACTATGTTGGGACATTGTATTGGTGATCTAGTCTTGATCTTCTGTACATGAATCTCACCTTTTTGCCGTGGGAAGCGTGTTTTCTTTTTACAGAAGAAATTTAAATGTTTGCTCCTGTGGTCCCTTTACCAATATAGGTTTCCTTTTTTGATACATCCCTCCCCCTCAGCCTTATTGCAGAATACTGTTAAATTTAGGAGCTGTGAATGAGTCCCTGCAGGCCAATAAGTTTATGTTGCAGGAGGTCCTTTTGGACACCCATTAATAGTTTTTTTTTTCTTCTCACAATAGGCAATGCAGGGCCTGAGCCTTCATGCATATAGACAAAAATTATTAAAAACTGCCCGACGTGTGCAGGCCTCTCTGTGCTCTGACCGCGACCCCCACACTTAGGGTTTACAGCGCCCACTGCGGTTTTAGCTGTTATGTTGATTTCAACATTGTTAGCACGGCCATCTAGGCCTCTGCTCTCTACCTTCTTTTCTACCACTCTCTCTCTCCTCTGTCTCTCATACTTACCTTTTATCTTCTCTCCACAAGATGTCGCTATCTCCTTCCCCTCTCCTAACCTCCCCTCTCCCTTGGGACAGTGGGCCTCGGCCACACTTACTCTTGCTCACCCCCTAAATCACGCTCCCAATGTCAACTCCAACCTCCCTTAAAGTCTCCTTGTTAAATTGCAGGGGCTTCAACACCCCGGAGAAGAGAAGACACATACTCTATCATTTTCATAAATTACGCACCCAAATTCTTTTCCTACAAGAAACTCATTTTAGGTCGGATGCAATCCCACAATTGCTCCACAAACAATATCCCACCTGGTTTCATAGCACCAACCCCTCAGCAAAGTCGAAAGGGGTCTCCATTGCTTTTCATGCCACATTCACACCAGATGTTCTTGATACTTATATTGATCCATCGGGCCGATATATATTTCTTAAACTGTCATACATGAATATGATTTACACCATAACTAATGTTTATTCTCCAAACCAGGAACAGCACCGTTTTCTTTCCTTCGTGGTCTCTCGTTTGAAAAGATTCAGTACAACTAACGTGATCCTGGGAGGGGACCTCAATGCCACCTTGATACCCCGCCTTGACGCTTCGTCTGGTAAGTCCTCTCTCTCCCCGGCTTCTCTAACCAAAATGCGAACAATTTTATCCGACCTTTCCTTAGTGGACGTGTGGAGAATATTACACCCCTCCACTAAAGATTACACGTATTATTCCCCAGCACATTCTTCTTATAGTAGACTGGATTACTTCTTCATATCCCAATCCCTACTGGATTACTCCCCCCTCTCCTCCATAGGCCTCACTCTATGGTCTGACCACGCTCCTATACACATGACACTAGGAAACATCCCCCTACAAAAGAAACAGTCCTCCTGGAGGTTGAATGACAATCTTTTATCTGACTTAGTCTGCACACAAGGTATTATACAGACCATTAAACACTTTATAGCTGATCATGCCCACGACACCACCAACCCACTTACGAAATGGGAAGCACTTAAATGTGTGCTCAGGGGTAAATTCATTCAGCACGGCACCCAACTTAAACGTGCACTTACAGACGATATCACGCGTCTTCTTGCCAACATGGCCACGTTAGAAGAATCACACAAAAAAATCCTGATGCCACGGTGCTACTAGAACTCACCAATGCTAGGAGAGACCTTTTGCAAATTTTCTCAGAACGCTCCTTGGTAGCGAGAGATAAGGGGTGATTTGTCCACTATTCCCAGTCCAATAAATGCGGTAGACATCTGGCAAATACACTTCAACCCCGACAAACCCGTAAACCAATTCAGCTAACCACTTCAGCCCCGGAAGGATTTACCCCCTTCCTGACCAGAGCACTTTTTACAATTCGGCACTGCGTCGCTTTAACTGCTAATTGCGCGGTCATGCAATGCTCTACCCAAACGAAATTTGCGTCCTTTTCTTCCCACAAATAGAGCTTTCTTTTGATGGTATTTGATCACCTCTGCCATTTTTATTTTTTGCGCTATAAACGGAAAAAGACTGAAAATTTTGAAAAAAAATGATATTTTCTACTTTTTGTTATAAAAAAATCCAATAAACTAAATTTTAGTCATACATTTAGGCCAAAATGTATTCGGCCACATGTCTTTGGTAAAAAAAATGTCAATAAGCGTATATTTATTGGTTTGCGCAAAAGTTATAGCGTCTACAAACTAGGGTACATTTTCTGGAATTTACACAGCTTTTAGTTTATGACTGCCTATGTCATTTCTTGAGGTGCTAAAATGGCAGGGCAGTACAAACCCCCCCCAAATGACCCCATTTTGGAAAGTAGACACCCCAAGGAAATTGCTGAGAGGCATGTTGAACCCATTGAATATTTATTTTTTTTGTCCCAAGTGATTGAATAATGACAAAAAAAAAAAAAATTTACAAAAAGCTGTCACTAAATGATATATTGCTCACACAGGCCATGGGCATATGTGGAATTGCACCCCAAAATACATTCAGCTGCTTCTCCTGAGTACGGGGATACCACATGTGTGGCACTTTTTGGGAGCCTAGCCGCGTACGGGGCCCCGAAAACCCAGCACCACCTTCAGGATTTCTAAGGGCATACATTTTTGATTTTACTCCTCACTACCTATCATAGTTTTGAAGGCCATAAAATGCCAAGATGGCACAAACCCCCCCAAATGACCCCATTTTGGAAAGTAGACACGCCAAGCTATTTGCTGAGAGGCATGGTGAGTATTTTGC
Organism: Lithobates septentrionalis; assembly: GCA_037952835.1. Classification (NCBI taxonomy): domain Eukaryota; kingdom Metazoa; phylum Chordata; class Amphibia; order Anura; family Ranidae; genus Lithobates; species Lithobates septentrionalis. Next base: position 261,568 of record JBBDGP010000812.1, read on the forward strand.
AGCTCTCATTTGTTTTTGAAAATGAAGAAAGACCAGAAAAAAAAAATTTTTTTTTCTTTTTTCAATTTTCAAAACTTTGTGACAAAAAGTGAGGTCTGCAAAATACTCACTATACCTCTCAGCAAATAGCTTGGGGTGTCTACTTTCCAAAATGGGGTAATTTGGGGGGGGTTTGTGCCACCTGGGCATTCCATGGCCTCCGAAACTGTGATAGGCAGTGAAGAGTGAAATCAAAAATTTACGGCCTTAGAAAGCCTGAAGGCGGTGCTTGGTTTTCGGGGTCCCGTGCGTGGCTAGGCTCCCAAAAAGTCCCACACATGTGGTATCCCCGTACTCAGGAGAAGCAACAGAATTTATTTTGGGGTGTAATTTCACATATTCCCATATAACATTTAGTGACAACTTTGTGCAAAAAAAAAAAAAAAAAATTTGTCTCTTTCCCGCTACTTGTGTCACAATATAAAATATTCCATGGACTCGACATGCCTCTCAGCAAATAGCTTGGGGTGTCTACTTTCCAAAATGGGGTCATTGAACTGTCCTGGCATTTTATGCACAACATTTAGAAGCTTATGTCACACATCACCCACTCTTCTAACCACTTGAAGACAAAGCCCTTTCTGACACTTTTTGATTACATGAAAAAATAATTTTTTTTTGCAAGAAAATTACTTTGAACCCCCAAACATTATATATTATTTTAAAGCAAATGCCATACAGATTAAAATGGTGGGTGTTTCATTTTTTTTTTTCACACAGTATTTGCGCAGCGATTTTCAAACGCATTTTTTGGGGAAAAAACACACTTTTTTAAATTTTAATGCACTAAAACACACTATATTGCCCAAATGTTTGATGAAATAAAAAAGATGATCTTAGGCCGAGTACATGGATACCAAACATGACATGCTTTAAAATTGCGCACAAACGTGCAGTGGCAACAAAATTAATACATTTTTAAAAGCCTTTAAAAGCCTTTACAGGTTACCACTTTAGATTTACAGAGGAGGTCTACTGCTAAAATTACTGCCCTCGATCTGACCTTCGCGGTGATACCTCACATGCATGGTGCAATTGCTGTTTACATTTGACGCCAGACCGCCGCTTGCGTTCGCCTTAGCGCGAGAGCAGGGGGCACAGGGGTGCTTTTTAGTTATTTATTTTTTTTCTTTTTCATTTTTATTGTTATCTCAGGGAATGTAAATATCCCCTATGATAGCAATAGGTAGTGACAGGTACTCTTTTTTGAAAAAATTGGGGTCTATTAGACCCTAGATCTCTCCTCTGCCCTCAAAGCATCTTACCACACCAAGATCGGTGTGATAAAATGCTTCCCCAATTTCCCAATGGCGCTATTTACATCCGGCGAAATCTAAGTCATAAAATGCTCGTAGCTTCCGGTTTCTTAGGCCATAGAGATGTTTGGAGCCACTCTGGTCTCTGATCAGCTCTATGGTCAGCTGGCTGAATCACCGGCTGCATTCTCAGGTTCCCTGTTGAGACAGGAGAGCCAGAGAAAAACACGGAAGACGGTGGGGGGGGCATTCCCTCCCACTGCTTGTAAAAGCAGTCTAGAGGCTAATTAGCCGCTAGGATTGCTTTTACATGAAAGCCGACCGCTGGCTAAAAAGAATGATACCAAGATGATACCTAAACCTGCAGGCATCATTCTGGTATAACCACTCAAAGTTGTGAATGGCGTACCTGAAGACAAAAAAATGGTTAACAATAAAGCACAGTAAACGGTAAAGTATAAAAAATTGCATACCTGAAAAGCAAACATGATAAAGCATAATAACAATAAAACATTGCAGAATAGAATACAGTAAAAAAGAGCAGAACAATAGAGAGAATAGAGAGAGAGAGAACAATAAAACGACAACTATTTTTTTTTATTTATTTATTTTTTTTTTTTACACTTTTTTTTTGTAACTGTAACTTTTATAACTGTAACCGCTTCCAGGTTCGGGTCTCTCAAAATGCGATGGCATCTTGGGAGACCCTGTGAAAGTGTGCCTAGTCTGTGCAATGCTGTACCCTACGCTAATACTCAACTAGTGAATGGTAGCGTTCAAAACATTCACCAATGCAAAGACCAGGATTGTCAGGACAGGAGGGACAATAATAGTGGGCGTCACGTCTATATCCGCGCTTGCTGCAGACACAACATCTTTTTTGGGGGGGTTCGTTGGGTAGGGGTACTTGGGAGGATATATAAATGCCTCTCATGCAGCCGACTGCATTTGGTTGGGGATGTGAATGGGGGAAGTACGGGCGCTGCAGAAGCGGTGGGTTCCCAATTAGGATTGGCGAATGCAGCAGGAAGGGCAATATGGGCACGACGGGCCTGTGTTTGTCTTTTTGGTGGCAGCGGGACACTACTTGTGCTTGCCACCTCACCAGCTTGAACTGCACTTATGGGACTCGCCACGTCACCAAGTGTTACTGCAGTGCTGGTTTGACTACGACCGGGGTGTACTAGGCCGCTGGTGCTTGCCAGTTCACCAAAACGCTACAAAAAAAAGTGACAGTGATCGATCGATACTGCACTTGGGTGGGCTGGACTGGGCTGGGCCGGGCGGAGGGGCAAAACGCAGGTGCTAGCAGGTATCTGGGCTGATCCCCCTAACACTGCGTTTTTGGGAACCCTAAACTGCTGGGGACGCTAGTATAGATCTGATCGGATCAGATATTGATGCGTTCAGATACTATACCACTAAGGGAGGTGTACGGTGCGTGTACGGTGCGTGCGTGGGTGTTCGCGGTACTGGCACTAATCTGACGCTGCCTAGGGCGACGCATATCACCGCCGGGCGATCAGGGGGCTAAACCTTTTTTCGGTAATAAACGGCGGGTGCCCTGACACTATAAAAAATAAACAAACTAACCAGCGTCACCCGTAACGGTTATACGGTGATCAGTGGTAAAAGGGTTAACTAGGGGGCCATCAAGGGGTTAAAACATTTATTAGATAGTATATGGGGGTCCCTGTCGCTATAAAACACTGACGGCGAACCTAAATATTTACGTCCCTAACTAGCGTCACCAGCGACACTAATACAGCGATCAGAAAAATGATCACTTAGCGACACTGGCGACGGGGTGATCAAGGGGTTAAAACTTTATTAGGGGGGGTAAGGGGGGTACCCTAGACCTACAGGGGGCTAAACCTTTATTCGGTAATAAACGGCGGGTGCCCTGACACTATAAAAAATAAACGAACTAACCAGCGTCACCCGTAACGGTTATATGGTGATCAGTGGTGAAAGGGTTAACTATGGGGCAATCAAGGGGTTAAAACATTTATTAGGTAGTATATGGGGGTCCCTGTCACTATAAAACACTGACGGCGAACCTAAATATTTACGTCCCTAACTAGCGTCACCAGCGACACTAATACAGCGATCAGAAAAATGATCGCTTAGCGACACTGGTGAGGGGGGGTGATCAAGGGGTTAAAACTTTATTAGGGGGGGTAAGGGGGGTACCCTAGACCTACAGGGGGGTAACACTCACTACCCTAACACTGCTAACTGTCACAAACTGACACTATGCAGTAATCAGGAAAAAAAAAAAAAAAAAACCTGCTTGGTGTCAGTTTGTGACAGGGGGGGTGATTGGGGGGGGATCGGGGGGCGATCGGGGGGGGGATCGGGGGTGTAATGTATGCCTGGCATGTTCTACTGTGTGTGTGTGTGTGTGTTGGTGCACTTACATGTCATCTCTCCTCGGCGCTGGAACGGAAACTGGCCAGCCGAGGAGAGATGACATCACATCCTCTGCCTCTGTGTACTATACAGAGGCAGGGGATGTTTCTCATTGGCTGGGAGCGATCGCGAGGGGGGGGCCACGATCGGATGGCCTCCCCCTTGTCTCTCATCGCTTCCAACCAAATGCCGACCACAGCTGGCACCGGGGGGGGTCCGATCGGACCCCCCACCCGCGGGAAGGCAATCACGTTTCAGGTACGTGATTTTGCCTGCCCGTGCCGCTCTGCTCACGTATATAGGCGTGAGGCGGTCGGCAAGTGGCTAATTAACTCCCCTACTAACGGTAAAATACTGAACAATTCGGCCATAGCTGAAGAATTCCGTCAATACTACTCCACTTTATATAATCTTACCCTACAAATCTCATCGCCCTCACCTCACTCACAGGATCCCACTTCATATATACAGGAAACGGCACTCCCACCCTTCCCAACATCCGACACGGAGGAATTGGAGTCTGCTCTTACCGAAACAGACTTTCTCTCCGCCATAAAAAATCTTAAAAATGGAAAGAGCCCCGGCCCTGACAGGTTTTCCTTGCGCTTTTATAAGACGTTCACTGTCCAACTAGCACCTCTATTAGCAAAAGCATTTAATGCCATTGACAGTAACCTCGCTCCTTCCCCTACTTTGCTCCAAGCCCAAATAGTTGTTATCCCAAAGCCAGGTAAAGACCTCTCCTTATGCCCCAATTATAGACCAATTTTCCTTTTAAATATAGATTTTAAATTATATGCAAAAATCCTCGCGAATCGCCTATCTCCCTTGCTGCCCGAGATGATCCATAAAGATCAGGTGGGATTTGTCCCCGGACGTGAAGCCAGGGACAATACCACCAAAACCATACACCTTATGGCATATACTCAACGCAACCACATACCGACCTGTCTACTTTCATGCGACGCAGAAAAAGCCTTCGACAGGGTCAGCTGGCCCTTTTTATCAGCAACCCTCTCTCAGTTAGGTCTAGGCCTAAGAATGCTTACACGCATTATGTACCTATACTCCAAACCTTCGGCTACAGTTCTAGTAAACAGCACCCAATCAGAAAAACTCACGATTACCAATGGTACAAGGCAGGGCTGTCCCATTTCCCCGCTCTTGTTTGCCTTGGTAATTGAACATCTGGCCCAAGCTATCAGAGCTAATCCCAACATACACGGTATTCAAACCCCCTCTTCCCATTGTAAACTCTCCCTATATGCAGATCCATGGCAATTAGATTTGTCTGGCGGGGGAACCACCCTAGATTGAAGCATAAGCTTCTTTGCTCCCCTTCCACTAAAGGAGGAGCTGGCCTACCTGATTTTGAACTTTATCATACATTGACAGTGCTCTCACGTATCCTGGAATGGTTCCCCTGCCCGCTGATCAAGGCCTGCACCCTGGTGTGACCAGGACTTGTCCTCAATTGATCTTCGCGCTCTTCTATGGGGCTATGGTCAGACATACAAATCTTTAGCAGGGATGTCCCCTCTCACTAGGGATGCTTTGACAACCTGGTATCGTAAGAGGGAGAGTTACTCCCTAAACTCTGAACCGAGCCCTCTCACTCCCCTATTTGACAATCCTACCTTCCCCGAAGGCAGCTCTATCCTAACCCTAGACGACTACAACAGAGCTTCCTGGCCTACAGCCAGACAATTTGTACACAACACTCTAGGCACATTTGTTACAAGCCGGGTCGCCTTATCCCCTAAGGTATCATGGCTTACACGTCTAGACTTGAACTCCTATTGTAAACAACTCCACAACTTCAAACAAATTCATAGACCCCTGACTGGATTCGAGCAATTTTGCACACTCTCGGAAACTCCTAGACACACCTTATCATTAGTATACCAATTAGTTCTGGACCGTGTGCATGGATCCTTACCTAAATATACTAAAACTTGGTCGGAGGAACTCGGGAGAGATATAACAGAAGCCGAATGGGAGAAAGCCTTCCTTTTCACTCATAAATCAGCCATCTCGAGCTATACTCTGGAAAAAAACGATAAACTTGTATCAAGATGGTATCGAGTTCCAGCCACCCTCAAGATTATGTTTCCTTCAACCTCTGATATATGTTGGAGATGTAACTCAGCGAAAAGTACGTACATTCACATTTAGATGGAATGCGATGTGCTTCTCCCCTTTTGGACACAAATTTTCCAAATATACACAGAAATATACGATAAACCACTTACATAGTTACATAGTTACATAGTAGGTGAGGTTGAAAAAAGACACAAGTCCATCAAGTCCAACCCATGTGTGTGATTATGTGTCAGTATTGCATTGTATATCCCTGTATGTTGTGGTCATTCAGGTGCTTATCTAATAGTTTCTTGAAGCTATCAATGCTCCCCGCTGAGACCACCGCCTGTGGAAGGGAATTCCACATCCGTGCCGCTCTTACAGTAAAGAACCCTCTACGTAGTTTAGGGTTAAACCTCTTTTCTTCTCATTTTAATGAGTGTCCACGAGTCTTGGTAAACTCTCTTCTGCGAAAAAGTTGTATCCCTATTGTGGGGTCACCAGTCCGGTATTTGTAAATTGAAAACATATCCCCTCTCAAGCGTCTCTTCTCCAGAGAGAATAAGTTCAGTGCTCGCAACCTTTCCTCATAACTAAGATCCTCCAGACCCTTTATTAGCTTTGTTGCCCTTCTTTGTACTCGCTCCATTTCCAGTACATCCTTCCTGAGGACTGGTGCCCAGAACTGGACCGCATACTCTAGGTGCGGCCGGACCAGAGTCTTGTAGAGCGGGAGAATTATTGTTTTATCTCTGGAGTTGATCCCCCTTTTAATGCATGCCAATATTCTGTTTGCTTTGTTAGCAGCAGCTTGGCATTGCCTGCCATTGCTGAGCCTATCATCTACTAGGACCCCCAGGTCCTTTTCCATCCTAGATTCCTCCAGAGGTTCTCCCCCCAGTGTATAGATTGCATTCATATTTTTGCCACCCAAATGCATTATTTTACATTTTTCTACATTGATCCTCATTTGCCATGTAGTCGCCCACCCCATTAATTTGTTCAGGTCTTTTTGCAAGGTTTCCACGTCCTGCGGAGAAGTTATTGCCCTGCTTAGCTTAGTATCGTCTGCAAATACAGAGATTGAACTGTTTATCCCATCCTCCAGATCGTTTATGAACAAATTAAATAGGATTGGTCCAAGCACAGAACCCTGGGGAACCCCACTACCCACCCCTGACCATTCTGAGTACTCCCCATTTATCACCACCCTCTGAACTCGCCCTTGTAGCCAGTTTTCAATCCATGTACTCACCCTATGGTCCATGCCAATGGACCTTATTTTGTACAGTAAACGTTTATGGGGAACTGTGTCAAATGCTTTTGCAAAATCCAGATACACCACGTCTACAGGCCTTCCTTTATCTAGATGGCAACTCACCTCCTTATAGAAGGTTAATAGATTGGTTTGGCAAGAACGATTCTTCATAAATCCATGCTGATTACTGCTAATGATATCGTTCGTATTACTAAAATCCTGTATATAGTCCCTGTAACCTGGGGGACAGGTAGCAGGTACAAAGCTCCCTGGGATGAGCAGTCTTTCAGGCACAGATACCAAATCCAGTGAAATAGTGACAAACAGTGCGGTGTTTATTTGTGATATATACAAGTCTATATACAGGTGCTGTACAGTGTTCCAAAGAAAACAAATAGGAACCAAAAATAGCCAAAACAAAACCTAGCCGTGTCTCGGCACTAACTAAACAATATTTACAAATCCTAACTATCAGGCTGAGCAAGCCTACAGCTTGTCAGCTTCCACATATCTTTTTTCTCTCCTACACAGAAGCTTGTCTGAGTATCCCAGGCCAAGACCAAAGGCTGTCTGCTCAGGTGAGCTTAAATTAGCCTGGGGGAGAGGACCAAGACCTGAACCGGACCATGGATCACAGATCCCTGAACCTGTATGAGAGGAGCCTGGGAGATGTATAAACCCCGAACAGGACTTTTCCTGGCTCTCTCTGGGACGCTCTGCTACATATCCTCCCCCCTTGTTTCAACCCCAGGGTTGGAACACCTGTAGCCCAACAGGAGTGAACACGGGACAGGGCATCTACATTCCCCATCTCAACACCTGGCCTGTGTTTTACAGTGAAGGAGTAATCCTGTAGAGCCAAAAACCACCGGTTCACCCGTCTATTAGTCTCCTTCTTTTGGGCCATCCATTTCAGAGGAGCATGGTCAGTTATTAAGTCAAACTGGCGCCCTAACAAATAGTACCTGAGTGCGTCCACGGCCCACTTTATGGCTAAACACTCCTTTTCAATGACTGCATACCTTTGCTCATGGTCATTGAGCTTTCTGCTTAGGTACACCACAGGGTGTTCTTCCCCATTGTGTACCTGTGATAGTACTGCCCCGATACCAACATCAGGCGCATCCGTCTGAACCAAAAAATCTTTGGAGAAATCGGGGGAGTACAGTACTGGCTGTGCACAAAGAGCCTTCTTCAGGACTTGAAAAGATTACTCTGCTACTGCGGACCATTTCACCATTACAGAGTCTTTCCCTTTCGTAAGGTCTGTCAGTGGGGCAGCTATAGTTGCAAAATTTGGGATAAATCTTCTATAATACCCCGCAATGCCAAGAAAGGCCCTGACCTGCTTCTTGTTTGCAGGACGTGGCCATTCCTGGATGGCTTCTATTTTATTCACTTGAGGTTTTATGACCCCACGCCCAATAGTGTAGCCCAAATACTTGGCTTCCTCTAGACCAATGGCACATTTTTTTGGATTTGCTGTAAAACCTTCTTTGAAGAGGGAATCAAGGACAGCCTGGACACGGGGCAAGTGAGACTCCCAGTCAGTGCTATGTACCACTATGTCATCTAGATATGCTGCTGCATATTGTCGGTGGGGTCTTAGAGTCCTGTCCATGGCCCTCTGAAATGTCGCGGGGGCATTTTGTAACCCAAAAGGCATTTTTTTGTATTGAAAGGAACCCTCTGGGGTCACAAATGCGGTCTTCTCTTTGGCGCTACCAGTCAGGGGTATTTGCCAATAACCTTTTGTTAAGTCCAAAGTGGTCAGATAGCGAGCCTTGCCAAGTCGGTCTATAAGTTCGTCCACTCTGGGCATTGGGTACGTGTCAAACTTTGTCACTGCATTAATCTTCCTGAAGTCATTACAGAACCTCCAAGTGCCATCCGGTTTTGGGACTAACACGATGGGGCTAGACCAGTCACTATTGGATTCCTCAATGACATCTAGCTCCAACATTCTTTTAACTTCCTCGCTGATGTCCTTTCTCCTCGCTTCAGGAATTCGGTATGGTTTGAGCTTGACACGGACCCCAGGTTCAGTAACAATATCATGTTGAACTGCTGAAGTCGTGCCAGGTAACTCTGAAAATCTCTCTCTATTTCTTATCAGGAATTCTCTAGTTTCCTGCTTTTGGGAATATGACAGGGTGTCTGGAATCGTGACCTCTGGGATCAGAAGGGACTCAGTACCCTTAGGCGTTACCGGGAGGGACCTCGCAGTTAATGCCAGTCTATCCTTCCAGGGCTTTAACAGGTTTATATGGTAAATCTGTTCGGGCTTCCTTTTCCCTGGTTGATATACCTTGTAATTGACCTCCCCAACTCTTTCAATTACTTCAAAGGGACCCTGCCACTTAGCCAGGAACTTGCTCTCAACAGTGGGAACTAACACCAGGACCCTGTCACCAGGTGAGAAAACACGGAGTTGGGCCCCCCTGTTGTATATCCTCTGTTGAGCTGCTTGGGCCTGCAGTAAGTGTTCTTTTACCATCGGCATGATTGCTGCAATCCTGTCCTGCATTTGAGCGATATGCTCAATGACACTTTTATGGGGTGTCTGCTCCCCCTCCCAAGTTTCTTTGGCTATGTCTAAGAGTCCCCGAGGGTGTCTCCCATAAAGCAACTCAAAGGGAGAGTACCCCGTGGAGGACTGGGGAACCTCCCTGATGGCAAACATCAAGTATGGTATCAGGAAGTCCCAGTTTTTCCCATCCTTGTCAACAACCTTTTTTAACATGCTCTTTAATGTCTTATTGAAGCGTTCCACCAAGCCATCCGTTTGAGGATGGTACACCGAGGTTCGCAATTGCGACACCTTAAATAACTTGCACAGCTCTCTAGTTATTCGTGACATAAATGGGGTGCCCTGGTCTGTAAGGACTTCTTTAGGGATTCCAACTCGACTGAACACCATAAACAGCTCTTTGGCAATGTTTTTAGCAGACGCAGTGCGTAAGGGAATGGCCTCAGGGTAACGAGTAGCATAATCCATGATTACAAGGATATGCTGGTGACTTCGGGCAGACATGGGGAGTGGACCCACAAGGTCCATGGCAATCCTCTCGAAGGGCACTTCAATAATGGGCAAGGGCACTAAAGGACTTCGGAAGTGTTGTAGTGGGGCTGACATCTGACACACAGGACAGGATTGACAATAATTCGCAATATCCTTCTGTATCCCGGGCCAATAAAACCTGCGCAACACCCTTTCAGTAGTTTTCTCAACCCCTAAATGACCTCCTAGCAAGTGCCCATGGGCAAGTTCCAACACCACCCGTCTGTATGGCTTAGGAACCACCAACTGTTCAACCACTTCATCATTTTTTTTACATACACGATACAGTAAATCCTCATTGCTGCTAAAATAAGGAAAACAGAGCCTGTCCCCTGATTCGACAGGTACATCATTAATCACCATTACATTTTCCCAGGCCCTGGCAAGGGTTGGGTCTTTTCTCTGCTCGGTACCAAAATTTTCCTTGTGTACATTAAGGTCAGCAAACTCCAACGTAGGCTCAGATTCAGCAGATGGCTGTCCAGCTCCACTGGTTGTGGGGACCTCCTCAGGCTCCTCCAGCTCTCCTGCCATAACTGAGAAAGGAAAACCTGGGGAGCCCTGAGAAGAGTCCCCTGAACCCATATTGTCAGCAGCGGCCAGGAGTTCTGGCTCTGTCACTGAGTCAGCTACTGCGACCGGGTCGGGACGATCCCACAGTTCCCAAAACGTAGGGAAGTCCCTACCAACGATGGCCTCGTGCACCAAGGGCACAAGTCCGACCGGATGGGTCACCGTACCTAAGCCAGTTTTAAACTGAACAGTGGCTATAGGATACTCGCGGGTATCCCCATGTACACAGATCACAGCAATTTTTTTAGCATGCAAATTCACAGTTTCAACCATCTCAGCTGTAACCAAAGTCACTAGACTTCCAGAGTCCAGCAAGGCCGTAATAGGCTTATTATTAACAGTCATTTGGCACATGTGTTTTCCCATATTTGGTGCTGCAGCGCATGAAACAGCAGCAAACATAGATTGCCTTCTAATAGATAGATCACACTGCATTGGTTCATCTGTCAATGGACAGTTTGCTGCAACATGTCCCAGTTCTTGGCAACGAAAACACCTGATGTTTCCCCAGTTTGGTTTGCTGACAGGCAGTAGCTTCCCTTGTTTGGGACGCCAAACTTCAGTCCTGGCACCAAAAATCCTCCCCCCTATTTCCTTGCCATGCTTACCACCCACTTCCCCTGGAACAGTCTTACCGGTTGCCTGGGGGGACCGTGGCTTTGGGCGGAAAGTCCGTACGGCTGTAGGGGTGGTGACAAGGTTCTCTGCAGCAAAGTACCTTTCAACAAGTTCCACGAGGTTGTCCGCCGAGTTGGGGTCTCCTTGACTCACCCACTTCTGCAGGGGAACTGGTAGTGACCTCAGGAACTGGTCCATGACCACACGCTCCACTATTTGTGGCCCAGACAGGGACTCCGGCTGTAGCCATTTCCTCACCAAGTGAATTAGGTCGAACATCTGCGATCTTGGGGGCCTCTCGTCTTGGAAGAACCATTTGTGGACCCGCTGTGCTCAAACTGCCAAGGTGACACCAAGTCGCGCCAGGATTTCCCGCTTGACCTTTTCATAGTCTCCTGCTTCTGCTGACTCCAAATCATAGTAGGCCTTCTGCGATTCTCCAGACAGCAAGGGGGCGACCAGTCCTGCCCACTGGGTTTTGGGCCAACCTTCCCTCTCAGCGGTACGTTCAAACGTTAAGAGAAATGCCTCTGGATCATCATCTGCAGTCATCTTAGAAAGAAAGCGACCCACATGGATGGCTGAGGGCTTGTCTCCAACAACATTAACTTTAGCAGGTGACCACTGTGCTAGCGTCTCCACAACCGCAGCCAGAGTTTTCCTATCCTCTTTTGCATCAGTGGCTAGCTGTTCAAACAGCCTCTGCGATAACTCATTTGTTTGTTGCTGTGTAGCGTTTGCTCGTTGCTGTGCAGCATTGTATTGTTGCTGTGCAGCGTTGGATATCACCAATTGTTTTAGGATTTCCTCCATGTTTAGTCACTCTAGGTACTGGCCTTTTAAGTAGTAACTTACTACAGCTGGTCGCAGTCTCCACCATATGTAACCTGGGGGACAGGTAGCAGGTACAAAGCTCCCTGGGATGAGCAGTCTTTCAGGCACAGATACCAAATCCAGTGAAATAGTGACAAACAGTGCGGTGTTTATTTGTGATATATACAAGTCTATATACAGGTGCTGTACAGTGTTCCAAAGAAAACAAATAGGAACCAAAAATAGCCAAAACAAAACCTAGCCGTGTCTCGGCACTAACTAAACAATATTTACAAATCCTAACTATCAGGCTGAGCAAGCCTACAGCTTGTCAGCTTCCACATACCTTTTTGCTCTCCTACACAGAAGCTTGTCTGAGTATCCCAGGCCAAGACCAAAGGCTGTCTGCTCAGGTGAGCTTAAATTAGCCTGGGGGAGAGGACCAAGACCTGAACCGGACCATGGATCACAGATCCCTGAACCTGTATGAGAGGAGCCTGGGAGATGTATAAACCCCGAACAGGACTTTTCCTGGCTCTCTCTGGGACGCTCTGCTACATCCCTTATCATCCCCTCCAAGAGTTTACATACTATCGATGTTAGGCTAACTGGTCTGTAATTCCCAGGGATGTATTTTGGGCCCTTTTTAAATATAACTTCTACATTGGCTTTTCTCCAATCAGCTATCAGCTTACGCCATCTCCTACCATTGCTCTCCTCTATATACTCTCTGGAACTATCAAATCACAAAAACATAACCTTCTAAAATTTTTCCTCAGTGCAGGGAGACAGTTGATCCCCAGACATTGGAAAACCACCGTTTCCCCTTCCCTTGTGGAATGGGTAAATTAAATAAACAATGTAATGCTCATGGAAGAAATGCAAGCCAAGGTATTAGATAAGCAAGCAAAGTTTTATTTTATTTGGAGCATCAGGAGGCATTACTCTGCTTCAGACAAACTAAAGCCTAGGCTCTCAACAGTAAATGTGACCTGAGAATCTAAACATCCCTATAACAGCATCCTTATACACCCGAAAGTGATGCTAATACTAAGTCTAGGCCCGCTGTAACCCCCCCCCGCACCCCTCCCCTCCCCTCACATATCTCCTTAACCTTCTTTACTCTATTCCTTTTCTTTCCTGCATAGCTACTTTTAGCATACTCTGGCTTACCTTTCTTGGCCTCTCTTGGCCACACCAAGGAATCATCTGTATTCTGATTTTTCACCATGAGTTCTTCCATTATTCACGAGAACTGGAATTACCTTACCATTGTCACCCAACGAATATACATGCTTTACTAACTGTTTCTCTGACCCTTGACGCAGCAGGTTCTCATTGGGGCGTCCAGATCCAAAGACATAGCATTAAAATTTGGTGGTGGTCTACTGTTTAAATGTTAATTTATTAAGCATAATTCCCAGCAACCCTTAATATATGTAATAGAATACACTAAACTGTATTGTCATATATATATATATACTTGAACTTGGTAGATCAGATTGCCTATTGTTAGGCCCCGGTCTTATTCAGGCTTTACTCTGTTTAAACTTGTGTTAAAACAATAAAACTTTATTGAACCTAAAAACACATTCTGTAGCTCTGTGAATTAGAAGGAAAATGGGGGAGCTCGATGATGGTTTTGCCATAGGCTTAAATTAACCACATTGGCTCAATATTGATATGGATCAGAAACTATTAGCCCCCATTCACACCTATGCGAATTAGATGCGGCTTACACCGCATCCAATTCGCAGGTCATTTTAAAATACATTCATTCGAATGTATCTGGTTCACATATGTGCGTTGCATTCGCACTGCGCTTTGCACAAAAAACGTGTGCGATTTCTGGGCATTGTGGTGCAAATTACAAGCCCATTATCTTCTATGGGAACGCATCTGATTCGCAGATGCATTCCGTTCTGAACATAAATTCTCTCCTTCTCCTCACTACACCTCCCCCCTCCCCCCCTCCCTGCTCACTGATCCGCAGCTAAAACGCAGAGGAACCTCTGAACAACTGATTTTTATCTTCGCAGTTGAAACCTGAGCTTCAATTTGTACTGCACATGTGTGAACCCAGCCTTAGACAAAATAAAGTTTAAAAAACACCTGGACCAAGGTTACACCCATGTGTCCTCAAACATTGAGCTCAATTACTTTGAAGCCCTTGTTTTTAGAAACTCACTAATGACTAGATTGTTACCAAAAGATTGGCACAAGCCTGAATGGTGCCTCTATTAAAAAAGACATTAAAGTCTTTACCAAGTAACTACATACCTATAAGCTTAACCTGTAAAGTTGGGAATATATTTAAAAGTTTGATAAAGGACCAAGTAGATTAAGTTTTGTTATACAACAATATTGAAGGGGTTAGCCAGCATGGATTAAAAACAAAACAAAAAAAACAACAGAAGTTGTCAAACAAATCTACTTTTCTAATGAGAGAGTAAGCAAAAACCTAGACAAATGGGTGGCTGTTGATATAGTTTACTTGGACTTTGCAAATGCGTTTGACACAGTTCCCCACAGGTGGCTTATGTGTAAATAATAACTATAGGCTTAGAAAATTCAGCCTGTAAATGGATAGAAAACTGTCTAAAAGACCATATTCAGAGTAGTGATTAATGATTCATACTCTGAATGGCCTAAGGTTGTTAGTGGTGTACTCTAAGATTCAGTGTTGACTCACTTACTTTTAAACCTATTTATAAATTATACAGAGTTTGGGATTAAAAGCATTACCGTCTGCAGATGACACCAGGCTGTATAGTAAAATAGCATGCTTACAAGATGTTTGTAACCTACAAACAGAATAAGGGGTTTAAAGCGGAGTTCCAGCCTCAAAAAAGTTTTATTTTAAAAGTCAGCAGCTACAAGTACTGAAACTGCTGACTTTTAATGAGGACACTTACCTGTCCAGGGAGCCTGCGATGTTACCCTCCCGAGGCTGATTCATCCACCGGCTTAGGTACATGCGTCACCATTACAACTAAGGGAAACAGGCAGTGTGTCAGAAACCATGAATCAGACCAAGACAGAAGTACAGTTAAATCACACTTGTTTAATAATAAATGTAAATAGAACAAACGTAGTCAAAACATAGCCAAAGTTCGGTAACCGGAACAGATAGTCAGACAGGCCAGAAAGTCAGGAAGCCAGGAATCAGCGTAGTGGATCCGGAGCCAGAAGGAATGTCAGCCAAGCAAGTCTTTAACAGGAGCGCAGGAGAAAGCCTGTGATGTTGACCAAGGCGAAGGCAGAGATCGTCTGGGCTTGACGGCTTAGTCACTGTCCCTGGTTTTACTGAGGCTGGCAACCCTGATGGGGCCCCCTAGTGGCCCAGGGCCTTCAGGAAATTCCCGAGTGGCTCAATGGTCAGTCCACCCCTGCCCGCGAGCATGGGAACAGCAACGAGTAATGAAAATAGAAAAACACCCCTTTTCTGAATGCCATTTTATAGGTTTGCCAAGCCTTTGTTAAATGACTTGTATAAGGCAATCATTTACACGTACCCAATGTAAAACTTTTTAGCAGTTTGGAAGCATAAATTACAAATTAAGATGACAACGACCTTTCCTAACTGAAGACATCTAAAACTGGAAAAGATTTTAAAACCTGCAAAAAAAAAAAATACAAATCAAATAGATTTCCTTCTGCTGTAGTGGTAATTAACCAAACTTCTAAGCTATAGACCAAAGGGTATTACAAGATCCAATTATTTAGGTAATGGTGCAACTTATCACAAACTACCCCCTGGCTGCTAGAATCCCAACAGAAAACACCTAGAACTTTACATGTTCCCAGGGATGTCTGTCATACAAGTGCTGGATATACACTGACATGTACTGTATAGATATAGATTTTATTTTTAGCTGTTGCTGAAGGATTGAGATGTTTGCTATAATGGCAGATCAGTGAGAGAAATGGACTCAGTGGAGGAAGACAATGTCATCGCAGGCACCATTTTTAAAGGGCAGACAGGCTATACTGAAAAAAAATGAGCAGATGACCAGACTAATACAATCATTTATGTCATAGAGCTGCTCTGTGCATGTATGAGTCTTCTAACAAATGGTTTGGGATTCTATAAAATACACAACCTTATTCATATAGAGTTGGGGAAAGAAGGGTTTTTTTTTGGCCTTCCTCTTGATCAGTTGTGGGTAAAGGACTCTGTATATGGAGGTTTTCTCTTCATTTTATTTATTTATTTACTTATTTATTTTTCTATCGGTTGAACTAGATGGTCTTTTTCTTTTTCATCCTAATCACTTCAATACCAGGTACTTTTACCCCTTTCCTGCCCAGGCTAATTTTCAGTGCTGTAGCATTTTGAATGAAAATTGTGGGGTCATGCAACATTTAACCCAAACTACATTTTTATCATTTTGTGCACACAAATAGAGCTTTCTTTTGGTGGTATTTAATCACCACTTGGTTTATTTATTTTTTGCTAAATAAACAAAAAAAAGAATTTTGAAAAAAAAATGTGTTTTTCTTTGTTTCTGTTATAATATGTTGAAAATAAATAACTTTTCTTCATACATTTAGGCCAAAATATAGTATGCTACATTTCTTTGATGAACATAACCCAAATGAGTGTATATTATTTCATCTGTAGGAAAATAATTCATAAACTATGGTATATATCTGAAAATTGATCAATCCTGATGTACTGACGGACTCTCATTTCATTTCATCTCATTACTTGAGGCCCTAAAATGCCAGGACAGTACAAATATCCCCCAAATTACCCCTTTTTGTAAAATAGACAGTCTAAGGTATTTAGTAAGAGGCATGGCAGGTTTTTTGAAGTCATAATTTTTTGGAAAAAGAAGAAATAAAAAAATAAATAATAAAAAAAAGCATCATACGGTGGTATGGTGTGGCGGTGATCAGAGATACTGACTAGTGACAGTACGAAAAAAAAAAAAATTAATATATTTTTTAAATTTTTTTTTATTACATTCTTCTCTACGATTTTTTTTAACACACTATGACCAGAGAAATATAATGTTACCATAGTAACATTGTACTACTCTGGGGAATTGATCTTGATTTTTCTTTTTGCACATTATAATTGCTTAAAGCAGTGAATTATATTGCTATAAGCAAGCATTTTATGGAATAAATGCAATTTATTCAGTTTGTTTTGTTGTGATTAGCTGTGATTGGTCAAGGCTAATCACATGGTACAGATGGGCTGTGATTGGCCCTGTCTGTACCATGTAATCACATTGACCAATCACAGCTAGCACAATTGTACACAATGGATGGCACAGTGATCGCTGTCTGTATTCTTTCAGGAAAGGGGCTGGTAAACTGTAAGGTACCTGTGGTAGGTAGTGTCCGAAGTGGAGCTTGTGTGCTGAGGATTCAGACGAAAATGTTATCAGGCAGGTCAGGTTGGCAACAGATCAGGCAAAGCGGTACACAAACGAAATCCAGAGTGTTGTCAGGCAGGCAGAGGTCAAACACGAGCTGGCGGCAAAGTACAAAATCAGCAGGCTAGAGAGTCATCAAGAATTCAGGCAGAAGTTCATACACATACCTAATCAGAGTCACAGAGCTATCAATACACCCAGGAAGCTCGTCCACACAAATGGGCACAGAGTAACAGGAAGTGCTGCTATTTATGGGCTGCTTGATTGTACATTGTACGCAGCTGGCAGCAGGTGGGGCTAGTGAGTCCAAGGCAATGTATCAGGTTGGGAAAACATTGTAACAACTCCAGAGCTCCCCCGTGGCACAACAGATAAGGCTGAAGCTGTGGAACCAGGAACATCCCAGTTCAATGACACCCAGGTACATGACATAAACACATGTTTACCAGCCCCCAGATCTCCCGCACTAGCAGTGGGAGATGGGAGAGCCGGCCAGCTACTGCACGGAGCAGCCCCCCTCCTCTCCATCCAAATCTCCTGCATTAGTGGCTGCTGCAACCGGCGGGAGAGCCAGCCAGCAGCTGCATGGAAGGGGTGCCTGGCAATCAGGGAGGTGGGGGTGCTAAAGGGAGGGTCGGTGGAGCAGAGCAAATAGGGGGGAACTATTAGGACAAACCGATACCTCTATGGATGCCCTGCAGCTCCCAAAGTTGGTGGGAGGGCAGAGGAGGGAAGCCAACAGCTGCAGAGCATCAGGTTTACAGGGGTCAGTGCAGCGGGGTGAAGTTGCAGGAAGAGGGAGCCTGGGGGCAGCGCCGCCCCTCTGAAAGCTTCTGCCCAAGGCAAATGCCTTGTTTGCCTCGTGGCAGATACGCCCCTGGCTGTGGATGGTATCCTTAACCGGCCAGTGGTGGAGAGCTGGATTCCTTCTGTTTTGCTTTGTTCACTTGGCAGCATCACCTGCCACCAGATGCAGCGTGTCACTTGCCACTGTCGCCTGCCACCACATGCAGCATGTCACTTACCACCGTCGCCTCCCACCAGATGCAGCATAGTCACTTGCCACTGTCACCTGCCACCAGATGCAGGGTTTCACTTGCCACCGTCGCCTGCCATCAGATGCAGCATGCCACTTGCCACCGTCGCATGCCACCAGATGCAGTATGTCACTTGCCACCGTCACTTGCCACCAGATGCAGGGTGTCAGTTGCCTTCGTTGCCTGCCTCCAGATGCAGTGTGTCACTTACCACCATTGCCGTTCATCACTATCCTGGCACTAGATGCAGCTTCCCACTGTAGCCTGCCAGCACAAACATCAGATGCAGCTTGTCTCTTTAACAATTTTTAAGGCCAATTTGTAAAGGTTTTCTGCAGTGAAAGAACACACATGTATCCCTTTTTTTGCAGCCTCTCCCCAGCGGTATGGCATACGGAGCATCTTGCATTAAAGAGCGGGGAAACTGGCAAATGCGCAGTTACTATACTGCATTCTGTCCCATTACAGTCAGAAAGCGGAACATCAGTGATGTGAGGAGAGTGAGGAGAGTCAATGAAGTAATCTCTCTGCTTGCCCACAGCACCTCTTTCAGTGCAGCCTTCGTGGCCCTGCTGCAAACAGGGCATGGACCAGTGCAGCCCTGAATCACACAGGTAAAAGTAATGAGAGGAGATTGTTGCAGTGGGTACTTAATCTGAGGAGAAGTCTACTGTTTTCTCCTTATATACAGTACTGTGCACAACTCCTAAGCAGGTATGAAAAAATGCTGTAAATTAAGAATGGTTTTAGAAATAGAAGTGTTACTAGTTTATTTTTATCAATTAACAAAATAAAAGTAAAAGAAAGTAAATGAACAGAAGAGAAATCCAAATCAAATCAATAATTGATGTGACCACCCTTTGCCTTCAAAACCGCATCAATTCTTCTACGTACACTTGCAAACAGTTTTTGAAGGAACTCAGTAGGTAGGTTGTTCCAAACATCTTGGAGAACTAACCACAGATCTTCTGTGGATGTAGCCTGCATCAGATCCTTCTGTCTCTTCATGGAATCCCTGACAGACTCTATGATATTGAGATCAGGGCTCTGTGGGGAGGGGAAAACCATCCCTTGCAGAACTTGTTCTTCTTCACACTGAAGATAGTTCCTAATGACATTGGCTGTATGTTTAGGGATGTTGTCCTGCTGCAGAACAA
Organism: Lithobates septentrionalis; assembly: GCA_037952835.1. Lineage (NCBI taxonomy): Eukaryota > Metazoa > Chordata > Amphibia > Anura > Ranidae > Lithobates > Lithobates septentrionalis. The sequence goes on from JBBDGP010000812.1 coordinate 281,261, forward strand.
ATTTGGCCTGGTGCCCTAGCTACCATTTTTAGCTATCCGAGGGATAACCAGAGGATATTTTGATGTGCTTTAGAGACAGCTGGCCCTTTTGTTCTTATATTTAATGCAGCCCTATAATAAAGATCCAACCCAAGCCTGCCCTCCTTTTCTGGATGCTCAGAAGCAGTTGCTTATGGCAAATTAAGGGTTAGTTTATCAAATGTATACGGTTTTGAAAGCATCTTACTGATATAGATAAAGCACATTTTAACTCCCACTCACATTCGGCAATGGAACTGTTCGCACCTTGGTCTTTGCACTGTAGTGCACTTCCATACTCCTGCATGCTACAGTTTGTATTGCATTAAACAGAGATGAGTGATAGGCATCCTTATCTCCTTTGTTATTTCCCCTAAAGCTTCTGTGTCATCTGCTTCAACCAGGCTCAGTAGGGACACCAAATAACACTCATACACATAATCATCAACTACAGATTGCCTTGTGAACAATAACTTACAGAAATGAAAGGAAAAATTAGGAGGATCTGTGAATTAATATGCAAAGTATAAAGCCCATTCCTTTTGTTTATAACTTGCCATAAAAATTAATGGAAAAATTTACTTCCAAAATGCAACAATTAGACGGTATCAGTATAATCAGACAATTGTCATAAAACATTTCCCAGCGGTCTATATCCCAATCCTATTAGAATGAACATCACCCTACAGTGTTACCATTCATTTTAACTTTAATATGTATTTAAAGTGTATGCCACAGCTATTGGTATGTGTCATTACAAGAAAGTTGTAATATGGCAATAGCATGGCAAGGTGATAGATCTTCCTTATGCCCACATCAGAGGCTTATTAGACCCCCAATGTCACCTATAACCTCTGGAAATTGAGCTTGATTAGCTGCTTACCCTGCCACAGTAAGAATGAAAGCTATGAACCCAGAAATATCAAAATGCTCTGCCCGCAAGCTATGCGTGTGTGTGCATTTGTGTGTATGTGTGTGTTCATGTGGAGGGCTCTCACTCATTCAGGGTTCATTCATTACAGAAGAGTTTGCTCCTCAAGCTTATCCCGCTCAACATCCTGAAGTAGTTTATCGCCATACCAGATCTTTTTGTTCCTCTTGTTTTTTTTGTTGTTGTTATTTTCTAAACTCCAGAACTGGTGTTCCCTGTTTTTTACGGGGCCGGATGACTTGTTTGCCATACCTAACCTTGTCTGTATTGTGAGGGCAGAATTCTTTATTACTTATCATTGTCCTTCTTAACAAAGGGTTAAGGCTGGGTTCACACTAGAGTACGCAGGGGTCCGGTGCGTCTCCATTAACTGTTTCAGGTCCGATTTCAGCCCAAATTTTTGGGTGAATTTGGACCGGAGACAGACCAGAAGACACTCAGGACTACTGTGAAATGCGCACCGGAGCCGCTCCGGAGATATGTGAACCGGCGTCAAAGAAGAGCAGGTCACACTCTCCTGGCACGCACATAATTCGCACTAGTTATTCCACTATTCGGTGGTTTCTCCGCATCCAATTCGTACTGGTGTGAACCCAGCCTAGATGTTTCAAAGCCTAATGGGTTCATAGTATTTTTATTTATTTTTTTTACTAAAATGTTTTTAGGTATGTTTTGTGAATGGGAACATATAACAAATATATACTGTAGAGGAGGTTTCTCAAATTTGACTGCAAAAATAGAAATATATTTGAAAGTCTAGGCTCGCACTTTTGGTTCCTCATCTACTCCTTCTGAGCTGCCTTCTCCCTCTTTCTCTACTCTCCCCTTTCCCGCTTCCTCTTCTCCTCTATTTTCCTCCCTCTTTTTGGCTCTTCCCTCCTGGATGTAAACTTCACAGTTCTAACCAATTTAACTGCTCCTCATGTTGACGTTAAGCACTCCTGTCTAACTACAAACCCCATGAGTTGCGTTTAAAGAATGAATATGGGTCTATCACACAACTTAACCTGAACTCTCAGATATCTTCTTCTTTGTAAACCACAGGATGACTCCACCTGGAGTTCTCGGTAAATAACCATGGTCCTAAACAACCAAAATGGTCTCTGGACCCCACCTGAACAAAGCCCCCTGCATGTCCTTTAACTGACCCACGGTATATATTCATCTGTTGATTTAATTTGATATACTGTTATTTTCCATTTTTTTTTGCAAAAGGAAAATAACAGTATAGCAAGTTAAATCAACAGATGACCATATACCGTGGGTCATGGTTTCCATTTTACCTTCAATAAAAAATTTGAACAAGGAAAGTGTAGGCTCGCCTTCAGGAAGATTTTCCAAAAATGCCTCTATTTTTGTTTTAGTTTAGTTTATTTCAAACATGTAAAAAAAAATATACATAATAAAAGGAGTAATTATTCAATAGTAGACAATCACAAAACAGCTAGGTACAAGAGAAGACAAAAAAGAACTATAAACAATAATTCCGTTTACTTATCCGAAAAGGAGTGGGAAGAAGGACAGACTTATCTAATCCCACCCCTTCTCCATAAGTAATAGTAAACTATTCAATGTCCCATCGCTATAAAGTATGTCTATGTAATTTTATATCCTCTAAATAGCACATACCAGCACTCTTATGCTATGTACACACGATCGGACATTCCGACAACAAAACCGTGGATTTTTTTCCGACGGATGTTGGCTCAAACTTGTCTTGCATACACACGGTCACACTAATGTTGTCGGAAATTCCGAACGTCAAGAACGCGGTGACGTACAACACGTACGATGATCCGATAAAAATGAAGTTCAATAGCCAGTGCAGCTCTTCTGCTTGATTCAGAGCATGCGTGAACTTTTGTACGTTGGAATTGTGTACACACGCTCGGAAAATTTGAGAATCTGCTCTCAAACATTTGTTGACAGAAATTCCGACAAGAAATGTTCTATGGAGCATACACGCGGTGGGACTTTTCAACAACAAGCTCACATCCAACATTTGTTGTCGGAAAATCCTACCGTGTGTACAGCCCATTCCTGTTGTAAATGATGCACGTCTTCCTGTTAAAATGCAGCTGAGTTCTCTACAAAAACTGCTAGCTTGCCATCTCCTTTTGTCCTGCCATTTGCAGGACAGGCTAAATATTATAGTAATGAGCCCCCTAGTGGCTGCTCCAGCCTGTTCAAACTGCGTGCATGAGTAGTGTGCTCTCCTTGGTCCAGCTGCACTCAGTAGTGGCTTCTCTAGGTGGTTTAAACTCAGCTAGAAAAGGATACTGTACATGCGTGGAGTTTTGAACAGCCTGGAGTGGCTGTGTATATATGCAGTCATGGGCAAAAATATTGGCACCCCTGCATTTATGTCAGATAATGCACCACTTTGGCCAGAAAATTGTTGCAATTGCAAATATTTAGGCATTCTCGTGTTTTTTTTTTTTGTTTGTATCGGTATGACAAAAAAAAGTGAAGAAACAAAAAGCTAAATCTAACATATTCCACACAAAATGCCAAAAATGGACTGGACAAAATTATTGGCACCTTCTCAATACTTTTGGTCATGACTGTATATACACTATATTGCCAAAAGTATTGGGACACCTGCCTTTACACGCACATGAACTTTAATGGCATCCCAGTCTTAGTCCATAGGGTTCATTATTGAGCTGGCCCACAACTCAGGAGGAACTTGACTGGCCTGCACAGAGTCCTGACCTAAACCCGATAGAACACCTTTGAAATTAATTAGAGTGGAGACTGCGAGCCAGGCCTTCTCGTCCAACATCAGTGCCAGACCTCACAAATGTGCTTCTCGAAGAATGGTCAAACATTCCCATAGACACACTCCTAAACCTTGTGGACAGCCTTCCCAGAAGAGTTGAGGCTGTTATAGCTGCAAAAGGTGGGCAAACCCAATATTGAACCCTATGGACTAAGACTGGGAGGCCAATAAAGTTCATGTGGGTGTAAAGGCAGGTGTCCCAATACTTTTGGTTATATATATATATATATATATATATATATATATATATATATATATATATATATATATATATATATATATATATATATATATATATATATATATATATATATATATATATATATGTTAATAGCATTTTTATTCCCATTCACTGTTTAAGACTTTCTGGTGCCATTTGGGCTTATAGCCCACTATTTCAAAGCGCTACACTTTCTGTTTTCGTGTTATTTATCTAATTTGGTGTGTTAGCTGCTTATTATTGGGGGTAGCGCAAAATTATTTGCTACACACTCATATATTTAACTCAGGTGCTGTCCATTTCTTCTGATCATCCTTGAGATGGTTCTACACCTTCATTTGAGTCCAGCTGTGTTTGATTATACTGATTGGACTTGATTAGGAAAGCCACCTACCTGTCTATATAAGACCTTACAGCTCACAGTGCATGTCAGAGCAAATGAGAATCATGAGGTCAAAGGAACTGCCTGAAGAGTTTAGAGACAGAATTGTGGCAAGGCACAGATCTGGCCAAGGTTACAAAAAAAATTCTGCTGCACTTAAGGTTCCTAAGAGCACAGTGGCCTCCATAATCCTTAAATGGAAGACGTTTGGGACGACCAGAACCCTTCCTAGAGCTGGCCGTCCGGCCAAACTGAGCTATCGGGGGAGAAGAGCCTTGGTGAGAGAGGTAAAGAAGAACCCAAAGATCACTGTGGCTGAGCTCCAGAGATGCAGTCGGGAGATGGGAGAAAGTTGTAGAAAGTCAACCATCACTGCAGCCCTCCACCAGTCGGGGCTTTATGGCAGAGTGGCCCGACGGAAGCCTCTCCTCAGTGCAAGACACATGAAAGCCCGCATGGAGTTTGCTAAAAAACACCTGAAGGACTCCAAGATGGTGAGAAATAAGATTCTCTGGTCTGATGAGACCAAGATAGAACTTTTTGGCCTTAATTCTAAGCAGTATGTGTGGCGAAAACCAGGCACAGGGGTGTTTTTCAGCTGCAGGGACAGGCCGATTGGTCGCAATCGAGGGAAAGATGAATGCGGCCAAGTACAGGGATATCCTGGATGAAAACCTTCTCCAGAGTGCTCAGGACCTCAGGCTGGGCCGAAGGCTTACCTTCCAACAAGACAATGACCCTAAGCACACAGCTAAAATAACGAAGGAGTGGCTTCACAACAACTCCGTGACTGTTCTTGAATGGCCCAGCCAGAGCCCTGACTTTAATCCAATTGAGCATCTCTGGAGAGACCTAAAAATGGCTGTCCACCAACGTTTACATCCAACCTGACAGAACTGGAGAGGAACTGCAAATAGGAATCGCAGAGGATCCCCAAATCCAGGTGTGGATTGGTTGTTGCTTCTTTCCCAAAAAGACTCATGGTTGTATTAGATCAAAAAGGTGCTTCTATTAAATACTGAGCAAAGGGTCTGAATACTTAGGACCATGTGATATTTCAGTCTTTCTTTTTTAATAAATCTGCAAAAATGTCAACAATTCTGTGTTCTTCTGTCAATATGGGGTGCTGTGTGTACATTAATGAGAAAAACAAATTAACTTAAATGATTTTAGCAAATGGCTGCAATATAACAAGGAGTGAAAAATTTAAGGGGGCCTGTCCCCAATATATATATATATATATATACACACAATTATATATATATATATATATTATATACAATTACTACACAAGGTATACTGTAATTTGATGTTATTAAAAATGACATTTCTGGGGAAGTTTTGTACACAGACTGTATACAGACTTACAGAAAATTACAGTGGCTGCAGATTATATTAATCTTATTCATTTTAAATACCATTAAATTACAATATGGCTTGTGTAGCAATTGTATGTGCTATATTATTTATTTTTTATATGTTACATTTTTTCCCCACAAAACTGGAGTTACCCTTTAGGCACTCAGATAATCGTTCCAACACTTAAGCAAAGAAAAACATATTTTCTGTTTATAGCTTCTTTATGATAGTGCACATGAACCAGCCACTTGTGTTTAGACCTTTTCTGATTGAATGCTAGTAGATACTTACCCAATATCTCCAAGCTGTATTTCTCTGATATAGCCAGTGTAGTTAAACAAACCCGAAACCTAGCTTTTATTTTTGCCACATATAGAAATGCTACAAGGGATTCACATTACAAGACTACAAAGCATTTGATTGAGAGCAAAGTTAAGGGCTCTTGGGTCTGTGCCCTGTAATTTTCATGCAATGTGATTTTTATATACAGGATAATATAACAGCTATTTTATTGGATCTCTTTAGAGGAAAATTATAGCGGAATCACAAATTGCTCCTATAGGAGAGTACTCTTTGTTACATACATGATGATGTACTTAGCAGTTCTGTGAGTTAGAATTAGAAGTTTTTGAAGAAATGCAATCTTTCTTTTCCATGTATTCCCAAAGAATCCCAAGTCACCAATTTTTCTTAGAACAGGTCTGATATTTGAAAGAAAAAAGATCTTTGATTCGGTATATTCATTTCCTAGGAGAACAGTCTTTTATAATCAAAACTAACTTGGAATGGATCCCTCTGTCCTGTTTGTATGAGTTATGTCAATATTTCACAAAGGCTATTTACATATGTGTCCCTAACAGGAATATCAGATTTCTTGTGCAAACATAAAAGGCAACATTCAGCTTTAGGTGTGTTTCAAAATATACTGTAAAATATTCTACTGTTATCAGACTGCATTGGTCTCTTTCCTCGAAGTACCAATAGAAGGATAAAGAGGAATGCAATAACTCATGTGATCTCATCAAACAACAAATGTAACAATCATCAGGGCTTATCAACTGAAACTTAAAGTGGAACTTTACCCCTAGCAACTTTATAAAAAATAATGTTCTTTAGCAAGCAACATACATTACACATTAATAATTATGCTACCAAAATGAGTGTGTGTAAATTGCCTCCAGCATTGTTCCTGTTTCTTCTTGCTGGAGACTGCCATTTTGCTGAAGCCCAGAGCCCCTGAACAGCAGTAAATCCTAAGCAGAACTAAATCCATTGGTTTAATGGTTTCAAAAAACAGTTACATTCCTGGAATGCTGGGATTGCTAACTGTCATGTTTGCTTGTGTCCTCAACCAAACTGTCAAACCATCAAATGGCTGGAGTCATAACTGATCACCTGGGCAGCACCATGGCAGTTGCAGTTCAAACAGAAGCAGCTTCCTTGGCTGTAAACACGACCGGACTTCATTCCGTCATACATTCCGATCGTGTGTGGGCTTTATCAGACTTTTTCTTTCTAAAATTCTGACGGACCTAGAAATAGAACATGTTTCAAATCTTTCCGACGGAATCAGTTCCTATCAGTAAAACAGCTCGTCTGTATGCTATTCCGATGGACCAAAAACAACGCAAGGGCAGCTATTGGCTACTGGCTATTGAACTTCCTTTTCTAGTCTTGTCGTATGTCATCACGTTCTAAATGATCGGACTTTGGTGTGGTCGTGTGTAGGCAAGTCAGTTTCAGCGAAGCTCCGTCAGAACTCCGTCAGAACTTCATCGGAAAGACCGTCGGAGTCTATTCTGAAGGAAAAAGTCTGGTCGTGTGTACACGGCATAAAAGTGCCTAAAAATAGAGAGCAACTGAGCATGTGCAGAGCAGGGTGAGGCAGTGTATTACTTGATTGTAAACAGTATAGGCACTTATTTTTAATGTTTTAGATAGCTATGTAAGATGAAAAAAAAATATGCGCAAAAAAATATAGGTCAAAAAAAGAACAGCAACTCTCATGTGTGATATCACAAAAAATGCATAAATCTAAAAACAGAGTCGCGCACAACATTTAAAACAACATACTATTCATGAGCATGTCAACATATACATTAATAATATGTGCAATGTTGTAAGTCCTTATTCAAAAATAAAGGTTAAAAGTAGCATGGACATTCAATGTTACACAGTCTTATGTGGTGGGAGAAAGACAGGTGCAGGACCAGGGTAGTGAAAAAGATAGAGACATCACACTCTTGAATTTTCCTTGTCAAAAGAAGTTTATTGAGTATACAATATTATAAAGATACATAAAGTAAGTTTACAAGGATCTATAAAGTAAGCTCATTGTTTTACAGTAGGGTTTATATAGGTAAATATCATGAAATTTCAAATATTAAACCTTGGGTTCACGTAAACCTAAATTAAAGATATATATCATTTCCTTAGTTACTTTTGTAGGTATTTAAATGATTTATACCTACTATATATATTGTTTACAGGTAGAGTGTATATAGGTCAAATAAATTCTGATAATGAGCTTTAATCGTAAGGTGGAGAAAAGGAAAGAGAAAGAAGAAAAAGGGTAGAAAGGCAGAGGTATGGTCCACAAGGTTGTCCCGCTCGTCAGTTTATTATTCTTTTTAGTTCTCTTTGAAGCCTTAGAATGGGTGTCTCTGTAAGTCATTTAATCTGTTACCATGGCAACAGGACAGAGTCATTGAAATTTTACAGGAACTGTTGTTTTATCCAAGGATGCCAAAGTTTTTCAAATTTAGGAATTTGATTTTGATCGATGGCTACCATCTTAGCATGGGACATTGTATTATTCATTCTGTGAATTGTTTCTGCTAGTACCAATGTAGGAGATTTCCATGCCTTGGCCACTGTTTGTTTTGCAGCCGTTATTAGTTGGATCATAAGTTTGAATTGAGAGAGTGTTAACCATTCCGGTTTTAGATTAAGTAAAGTTATATATGGATCTGGTTGTATTATTTTTTTAAATATTTTAGATGCAATCACGAAGACTTCCTTCCAGAAGGTTTGGATTACTGGGCACGTCCACCATATGTGTAAATGTGTGTCTATTTCTGGGCATCCTCGAAAACAAAGAGCTGAGGTATTAGGTGAATATTTTGCCACTCTAGCAGGTACAAGGTACCAGCGAGTTAGGACTTTATAATTTGTCTCCAGTGCTAAAATGTTGGGTGAAGATGACTTAGATGTGAGCCATATGTTAGACCAGTCCGTGTCTTATAAAGTTCGTCCCAGGTCCTCCTCCCACTTCTGAACGTAAGAGGGTCTATTAAGATTTACTACTCCATATAATTGATTATAAAGTGATGAAATTGTACCTTTAGCAAATGGATCTTTTGTACAGATTGATTCAAAAATGGATAATTGGGATAATGGTGTATCCCCCTTTAGGAATGGTGTATAGAATTTTTTGACTTGGAGATATCTAAATATCTCAGAGTTTGGTAGATCATATTTTTCTCTAAGCGATGGAAATGAAAGGAATGATTTAGATGCTATGAAGTCATTTAGTGTCTGAATGCCTGATGTTGTCCAAGCTTTAAAAGAATTTGGGTAGATCCATGCCGGATAAAAGGCCGGATTTCTGATAAAAGAAAGGAGAGGTTTGTGTGGAGATTGTAACTGATATTTGGTTTTTAGTTTATCCCAGAGAGATAAGAAGTGTTTAGTTATGGGATTATGAATTTTAAAGCGGTCTTTAGGATCAAGCCATAACAAGTTTGATATTAATAGAGGGTCATTTTCTGAAGCCTCTATAAATACCCATAATGGGATTTCCTGTTTTGCATGGTATTTGGACAGACTGGCCAAATGTGCTGCTCTGTAGTAGTTAGTAAAATTAGGGTATCCCAGGCCTCCTTTATTTTTGGGAAGATGTAGTGTGTGTATAGGTATACGTGGTTTAGAAGAGCCCCATATAAACGAAGTTGCTCTTTTTTGTACTATTCTCAAAAAATAGGAAGGAATTGGAATAGGGAGGACTCTGAATAGATAAAGCAATTTGGGTAGAATAGTCATTTTGATTGCATTAATCTTCCCTATCCAGGATAAAGGAAATTGCGACCATTTTTTTATTAGATTTGTGATCTGTCTTAATACAGGAGGATAATTGGTTGAGAATAAGTCAGAATGAGATGCTGTTAAATGAATTCCAAGATATGGGATTGATTTTTCTGCCCATGTGAATGGGAGTGCAGCCCTAGCCGGGATCAATTCCATGTTTGTGAGCGAAATATTAGGCACTAGACATTTCTTAGGATTAATCATAAGGCCGGATAGGGCTGCAAATCCATCAAGAGCTGGTATTAAGTTAGGACCAGAGACCTGTGGTGATGATAGAAAAAGTAATATATCGTCTGCAAATATACATAATTTGTGTGTAATACCTCCTACTTCAATGCCAGTTATAGTTTGGTTTGTTCTGATGTATTGGGCCATGGGTTCGAGTATAAGGGCAAATAATAAGGGAGATAATGGGCAACCCTGTAGGGTACCTCTTTCGATATTAAAGGCATCAGATTTGTATCCAGCATATTTTATATAGGCTTTGGGTTTATTATATAATGCTTTGATCCATGTTAAAAAGTGGGGTCCAAAACCCCATTTTTGTAATGAATATTGCATATATTGCCAGGATACTGTGTCAAATGCCCTCTTAATATCGAGAGATAGAAAACATAAAGGGATTTTCCGTTTTTTAGCAATATGTGCCAATAACACTGCCCTGCGTATATTATCGCCTGCCTGTCTATTTGGCATGAAGCCTACTTGATCTCTATGTATTAATTTTCCTATAATGCTATTGAGGCGTTTTGCTATTATTTTTGCTAATAATTTAATATCAAGGTTTAACAGAGAGATAGGCCGATAATTCACACAGGAAGTATCATCAGAAAGGGGTTTTGGGATCATACAAACAATTGCCATTAGTGTTTCTTGCCGAAAAGAATGTCCTTCTAGAAGTTTGTTAAAAGTTTTAGTGAGAATGGGAGAGAGTATTTCTGAGAATGTTTTATAGTATAAAGCCGAGTAGCCGTCTGGGCCTGGTCTTTTGTTAAGTTTTAGGACTTTTATGGCGTTAGCAACTTCATCTATAGTTATAGGCTCATCCAAACTGCTTTTTTGATTCTGAGACAACTCAGGTAAGGTTATTGAGAAGAAGGATTCAGCCTCTGTAGGATTAAATTCATTGTTTGTCTTGTATAAAGTTGCGAGATGTGAGTGAAATTTATGGACTATTTTAACTGGATTACAAGTATAAACATTTTTTGATAATTTCAAACGTATTGGTTTGAAAGATTTGTTAGTTGAATTTAATGCCCGAGCCAAATATGTACCTGGTTTGTTTGTATTCATGTAGAAATTGTGTTTGGAGCGTTTGAGGGATTTATCAACTGACTCAGTGAGAAATAGATCGTATTCCAATCTAGATTTTTCCAGATGAGATTTTGTACTCTGAGATGGATTATCTTGAAATGATATGTAGGCTGCATTAAAATTGAGTTCTAGTTTTTTTGCTAGATTTTTGCGTTCCCGTTTAAATAGTGCCATTTGTCTTTGTATTGTACCACGCAAGACAGGCTAATGAGCTTCCCACAGTGTTATTGGGGAAATGTCTGTTGTATTATTAATTGATATGTATTCCTTTAAAGCTTGTTCAATGGCCATCTGATGTAGTGGGTGTTTGAGCATTATGTGCGGAAAGTACCACGTTGGGTCATGCGCTTTTGGTATGGCTGAGGCTATAGTAGTGTATACTGCATATGATCTATTCTGGTGAAGGTTTGATGAGGGTGCGAGAAATACCGTAAGTGAATTTCTTTTTCATTGGGTTACTTTCTCTCCACGAATCTACCAGATTGTATTTGGAAAGAAGTTGAGAAAAAGGTAATGTAGAGGTTATTTTGGATGGTGTAAAAGGTGATTTATCTAGAAATGGGAGGAGGACCTGGTTCGAATCCCTGCACATTATCACTGTTCCTATTTTGTGTGTATTAATATATGTGAGAGGAATGGTGTAGGTTGTTTGTTAGGAGCGTAGTAGGAAATCACCGTGATTGCTGTATCCATTATATAACCCATGAGTATCAGGTATCTACCTTCTGGGTCTTTAATTTCTGATGATAAGGTGAATGGTGTGGATCGGTGAAATGCAATTAGAGTACCCCTTTGTTTGGTACAGGCAGAAGCCGTGTAAATTTGTTGATAAAAAGGAGAAATATATTTTGTAATAGAATCTTTGGTGAAGTGTGTTTCTTGGAGGCATACTATGTGAGCCTTCTTGTTATGGAAAGTACGGAAGGCTTTGGTCCTTTTTTGAGGGACATTTATTCCCTGAACATTCAGGGAAAGTATATTCAGTGGTGCCATGGCAACAGATCAAATAGTTTTGACTTACTTTTTGTTATGCAGAGCTGACTGCGCAGATCAACCTGTGTGGACTGAAGAGATGAAAAGATAGAAAAGAAACCAGTGAATTCTGGAGTAAAGAGTAAACAAAAAACATATGAGATTAGATGATACATTGTATAAATTTATTTTTGCAAGTAATCACAATTTACCCGTGAAAGAGAATAAATATCTCTCTCAGGGGAATAAGTGCCTTCGTCACACTCCCACATAATATGGTTGGGAGAATGAGGAGGGCTAATGGGGGTACACGGATCTTCCGCTTACAGGAGAGAAGTGCTATGTCAAAAGACATCAAAATGATGATTCATTAATTGGAGTGCAGAATATAGTTTTTGTTGAAATTATTTATTCCAGGGTGGTTGTATATGGTTAGTCTTGCCCTAGGCTAAATAATTCAGTTAGAAAGGTACTGTTAATAACTTTGGTATTGATGAAGATAGTTTGAATTATTTTGGGATTTTAACCCTTTTAGAGTAAACAATTACATATTTTATTCATATGTAACTGTTTAGATATGTTAACTCATAAAATTGAGGTTGTATTGCTTCAGATTAGAATAAACAAAAACATAGTTCTAGGAACTAGTTAGGTAATAATATATTTGTTTTAAGAAAAGAAAGAAAAAGCTTCCATTACTTCTGGATTATTGAACATATTTGTCCTAAAAAGTAATAAATCTATTGTTATTACCTGAAAATATATAACTGAACAAGAATTTCCTTATTTCACTTATATATTCTAAGGCTATATGAATCAGAAGTAATAAGAAATATAACTGGAATGTAACATGATCCTACACAGTGTGTGACTATCAGAATGCAGTTACATTCAGTTATAAATACAGGTTTTTTATAGAGAACCATCTCTTAGTATAATAAATGAAGAGATATCAGGAATTAGGATGTCAGTCCATTGAATCTTCTTGGTCCATGGATGATGTGGCATAACGGCCTCTTTTGTGAGAATGATGATTCCCATTTTGTTCTGAAATTTTCTGGGTGCTGCCTGAAGGTGAAGATGATGCCATTCTTCTGCGTGTGGGAGAGTTGCTGCTTGTGGGTTCTGTCAGATTTAATTTTAAAAGGGTTTGTTGTAGTTCATCTGCTGATCTGCTTCTGTAAATTGTACCTTGGTAGTTAAATCTGACTGAAAATGGGAAGCCCCATTGATACATAATGTTGTGGCGTTGCAGTTCCATTAGTTGGGGTTTCATGGATCGTCTTTTAGTAATAGTAAGTTGGGATAGGTCAGCAAAAATTTCATAATTGTGTCCTTGAAAAATAAGTTCCTTTTTTTCTCTTGCAGCAATTAGTATTTGTTCTTTCGTTCTGTAATAATGAAATTTTGCGATTATATCACGTGGGGGTCCATCTTTCTTTTTGGCTGTGAGGGCTCTGTGTACTCTGTCCAGTTCTAAACGTTCAATAGGGATATCTGGCTTTAGTTCTTGTAATAGAGCAGTAATAGTAGATTGCAGGTCTGTCACAGTTTCAGGTATTCCCCTTATGCGCAAGTTTGAACGTCTGGCTCTATTTTCGTAATCTTCGAGCTTAGTTTGAAGTATTAAATTCTCTTCTTTTAATTGTTCCAATTCTGTTTTATTTTCTTGGGTTGTAATTTCAATTTCATCCATTTTTATTTCTAAGGCTGCGGTGCGGTTTCCCAGCTCTCTTATTTCTTTGGTTAGGCTGTTTGTTATTTGGTCTGAGGTTTGTTTTAAAGCCTTATGAAGCATCTTTTCAAATTGTAATAATATTACTGGGGATGCTGAGGAGGCTTGTGGAGAAGTTTGTGAGAGGATTTGTTCTGTATCTGACTCAAATGGAGAGTCTTGCTGTGACATTTTCTGTCTGTGAGAGCGCCCTGATGCTGTATATTGTGAGGTGACTGGAGCTGCTTTAGTTGCAGTGAGTGCCTGTGAGCTCTTTGTGAGGTGATTTTTATTTCTGCCACGGCTTCCTCCCAGTACCATATTTCCTGCCCAAACTTTCACAGTTTGTTCCCTGGGGCAAAAAGGTTCAAATGGATACCTTTTGAGCCTGCAGGCTCCGCTTTGTCCTTCTCTTCTCTCCTCAGCGGTGCGGAGCTCTAACAATGCATGTCTGCTCCGCTAGGCTCCGCCCATGCACCTCACACTCTTGAATTTTCAATCAGAGTTCATAGATGCACTCCAAACATTCCAGATCCCATGTGCTGTTAACACTGCATGTGACCATCACCAAAGAAAAATGCCTGCTTACCAGATATATCAGACCTGGCAAAAGGTCAAAAGCACCTATGGCTGATTACCCTGCCAGGGCCTTTGGACTGCAGTTTGTTCAGCACACGGTGGTCCTGTAGACACTCTCTCCTGCCCTCTCGTTTTCAAATATCCACGGGAATCCCACTCAAAAAAAAAGATGCTTCCCATAAAATCCAACGTTTTTATTTCAAAATTAGTAGATTAAAAAAGGGAGAGAACATATCCCTTACACAGAAGGTAGTATACCGGCCGGTACAGATAAAATGAACGCTGGGACTTTGTATGTCGCAATAGATAGCTATACCTGTAAAAGCGGCCAGCCTGAAGTGACCTAGCAGGACTTCATTTTCTGACTAAAGTCCCACTTTTTTTTTGATATACGTTTTTATTAATTTTCAAAAAACAGACAACAAAACAAAAGAAAAAGAATGAATAATTTTAGCAATTGGAGAAGCTATATACATACAAAACAAAACAGAGCAAAACACACAAAAAAAAAAACCAGCATACATACATTGGTCATACATGGTTTCTATGCCAGCTTAATTTAAAAAAAAGGTGTAATCCCATGGTACATATGCCCACCTAGAGTTTTCTCATAATCATGAGTCCTTGTCCAGTAACTACTGAAGAGTTGGCCAAGAGTCATATTCCTCTAGGAGGCTACTGAGGCTGTAGAGGGGTCCGTGAGCCATTTGGAGCAAACCTTTTCATATTTGAGGAGACAACCCCTATTTATATATGTTCCCTTGTATAATGGTAAGCTATTGTTAATGAGTTGTTTCCACAAAGCCAGTGATGGGGGGGGGGGGGGTTTCTTTCAGCTGAGAGCTATAGATTTACGTGCATAGAACAAAAGCAGCCCCACCAAAGTACGCCATGCTGTCGTGGGAATAAATTGCTCTATCAGACCTAGAATACATATTGCCATTGATCGTTGCAGTGGGATATATGTTATATATGATATGTTCAAATATAAAAGCTAGTATTTCTTCCCAATACCTTACAATAGCTGGACAAGTCCGGAATATATGAGTAAAGTCTCCAGGGATCTCCCCACATCGCCAACAACCAGGGGCAGAGTCTGAATTAATTTTATTTAATATATGGGGGGTGTAGTATGCCCTGTGGACTATCTTAAACTGAATCAGTCAGTCTCTCAGGGAGACAAGAGAATTGAAAGGAGAGTTCCATATATCATTCCAGTCATCCTCGTCAAGTTCGGGGATATCCTATATATGAAAGTTACCATGGTGATAATTGACATATATTGTGTAATAAACCACCAGTGGTAAACAAGTGCTGCGCTTAATTAAAAATGAATACACAAATATATTAAATATAAAGTGCACAAACAAAAAATAAATAATAGGTTCAAGTCGCAAAGGCCTGTTGATCAGGTAAAGTGTCCAATTAGAGCCCCACAGGTGTACCCCTACTTATTATAAGTCCTCATAGGTGATCACACGTGATTATCGGTCCATAAAACATTGACCATCACTAGAGATGGGCCGAACACCCCCGGTTCGGTTCGCACCAGAACATGCGACCAGGCAAAAAATTTGTTCGAACATGTGAACACCGTCTATGGGACACGAACATGAAAAATCAAAAGTGCTAATTTTAAAGGCTTATATGCATGGTATTAAATTTCGTACCTGGGGGGTGTCTATTGTATGCCTGTAAATTGGCGCATGTTTCCCGTGTTTACAACAGTCCAGAATATAGTCGCAGCTATAAAGAATTGTCGGTCCTGGCAATACACATAAAAGTTCATTGATAAAAACGGCATGGGATTCCCCCACAGGGGAACCCCAAACCAAAATTAGGAAAAAAAATGCGTGGGGGTCCCCCCAAATTCCATACCAGGCCCTTCAGGTCTGGTATGGATATTAAGGGGAACCCCGTGTCAAAATTGTTTAAAAAATGGCGTGGAGGTCCCCCTCAAAATCCATACCAGACCCTTCAGGTCTGGTATAGATTTTAAGGGGAATCCCACGCCAAAATTAAAAAAATGACGTGGGGTCCCCCCAAAAATCCATAGTAGACCCTTATCCAAACACGCAACCTGGCAGGCCACAGGAAAAGAGGGAGGTTGAAAGAGCGCCCCCCTCCTGAACAGTACCAGGCCACATGCCCTCAACATTGGGAGGGTGCTTTGGGGTAGCCCCCCAAAGCACCTTGTCCCCATGTTGATGGGGAGAAGGGCCTCATCCCCACAACCCTTAGCCCCGTATGACTGGACACTCTCAGGTGACAGCTCTTTTATAACTGAGGGCGGGGCCACACGATGACATCGCCGGGTGACCCTGCCCCCCTCTGACGCATGGGGAACATCCCTATGGCTTTCCTGTAGCCTCAGAGGGGGCGGGGCCACCCGGTCTGCCCCCTCTGATGCACAGGGGCATCCCTATGACTTCCCCGTAGCGTCAGAGAGGGGCGGGGCCACCTGCTTACGTAACCGAGTGACTCCGCCTCCTCTAATGCTACAGGTAGTCATAGGGATGTCCTCGTGCATCAGAGGGGGGCAGGGTCACCCGGCGACATCATCGTGTGGCCCCGCCCTCTGTTATAAAAGAGCTGTCACCTGAGAGCGGCCAGTCATTATGGCGGGTGCCTCCATAATGGTAGGCGGCATGCAGCTTTTTTTTTTTTCGGTCCGTCAGAGCGCGAGAAGAAGAAGAAGACTCCGTGGGACAGTTTTTTTTTATCTTTTTAATAAAGGACTTGTCCCAAGGCATGTATTGTGTTTTTTTTTGCCAATCTTACACATCTTTTGTGAAATGGTAGGGGTACATTTGTACCCCATTACCATTTCACATGGGGGGCGGGATCTGGGGGTTCCCTTGTTAAAGGGGGCTTCCAGATTCTGATAAGCCCCCAACCCGCAGACCCCCACAACCACCGGGCAAGGGTTGTGGGGATGAGGCCCCTCTCCCCATCAACATCGGGACAAAGTGCTTTGGGGGGCTACCCCAAAGCACCCTCCCAATGTTGAGGGCATGTGGCTTGGTACGGTTCAGGAGGGGGGCGCTCTCTTGCCCCCCCCTCTTTTCCTGTGGCCTGCCAGGTTGCATGCTCCGATAAGGGGCTGGTATGAATTTTTGGGGGGACCACTCACCATTTTTTTAAAAAAAATTGGCACGGGGTTCCCCTTAAAATATCTGGTATGGATTTTGAGGGGGACCCCCACGCCATTTTTTTAAAATCTTTGTTCGAGGTTCCCCTGTGGGGGAATCTCATGCCGTTTTTTATCAATGAACTTTTATGTGTATTACGGGGACCGACAATTCATTATAGCCGCAAGTAATTTTAAATGACTTTTTTTCCTTTAGAAATGTCATTTTGCTCCCGGACTTTACAAGCATATTATAAACACCCCCCAAGTACGAAATTTAAAGGAATATTACAATTTTATTGTTTCACTTTAAGCATTATTAAAATCACTGCTTCCGGCCGTTTTTAAAACTTTTTTTGCATTGATACATGTCCCCTGGGGCAGGACCCAGGTCCCCAAACACTTTTTATAACAATACCATTCATATAAGCCTTTAAAATTAGCACTTTTGATTTCTCCCATAGACTTTTCAAGGGTGTTCTGCGGCTTTCGAATTTGCCGCAAACACCCCAATTAGTTCGCTATTCAGCGAACAGGCGATCACCCGATGTTCGAGTTGAACTTACATTTGACTCAAACAGGTAGCCCATCCCTAACCATCACCAACGTGATGATATTCACCACCATAGATAGTGTGGGTATGCTTAACTGAAAGTATGGACCCAAATACCATATGACATTGAGTCACTAAGGGAAAAAAAAAGAGGATTGGCCGCACACCACAGAGGTATAACTTTCATAGAAGATATCATTTATTGTCTCCATGCCATAGGAAATTACAGAAGCAAATGTTGCTGCGTTTCACACGGGTAACTCATACTTGTTCACAACGGTTGTAAACAAGCACAAGTTACCTATTTGAAAAGCGTCAACAGTTGCTCCTGTAATTTCCTATGGCACGGATACAATAAATGATATCTTCTATGAAAGTTATCCCTCTGTGGTGTGCGGCCAATCCTCTTTTTTCTTCGTTGATCATTGACGGTGGTGAGCCAGGCCAGCACCTGCAAGGATAACCACAGTCTGAGCGGTATTACATCTTTCTTTCTTGAGTCACTAGGGCTGGAGTGATTAGACATTACATAGGGAAAGAAACCTCTGTGTGTTTTCCATGGATGATCTCAACAATCCACTCGACTCTGGCAAGGGTGGACGCCACTTTAAACATCAGTCTTAGCTGATGAGCACATGTGAAAACACACCAAGCAATTGCACATAGTAAATGTATTAAATTGTATAGAACACTTACAAGAAGTTGGTATATACAGCGCTGTTAAAATAAAGACCCAGATGCTATGCAATGACCTTGGCAGGAGCTGGACCCCACAAGGCAAGGTCCATAAAGACATGGATGAGCGAGTTTGAGGTGGAGGAACTTGACTGGCCTGCACAGAGACCTGACCTCAACCCGACAGAACACCTTTGGAATAATTTGGAGCAGAGACTGCAAGTCAGGCCTTCTCGTCCAACATCAGTGCGTCACCTCACAAATGCGCTTCTGGAAGAATGGTCAAACATTCCCATAGACACACTCCTAAACCTTGTGGACAACCTTCCCAAAAGAGTTGAAGCTGTTATAGCTGCAAAGGGTGGGCCAACTCAATATTGAAACCTGCAGACTAATACTGGCTAGCCTTTAAAGTTCACATGCATGTAAAGGCAGGCGTCCCAATACTTTGACAATATAGTGTATAAAATAAAGATGAGCCTGCTTTATACCTTACTTCTGTAAGTGTTTAACCATATGTTTGATAAATTCATTGGTGTACTGCACTTAGAAAGGCCTTTTCCTTACACAACATCCACAGAAGGCTACAGATTGTTTATGGACACCACTGACAAGAGTCACCAACGACAAGACATTGCTCTTGCCAATTGTTTAACCACTTGAGCCCCGGAAGAATTTACCCCCTTCCTGACCAGAGCACTTTTTCCGATACGGCACTGTGTCGCTTTAACTGACAATTGCGCGGTCGTGCAACGTTGCACCCAAACAAAATTGACGTCCATTTTTTCCGACAAATAGAACTTTCTTTTGTGGGTATTTGATCACCTCTGCTGTTTTTATTTTTTGCCCTATAAACAAAAAAAGAACGACAATTTTGAAAAAAAAAGCAATATTTTCCACTTTTTGCTATAATAAATATCCCCAAAAAAATATATAAAAAAACACATTTTTTTCCTCAGTTTAGGCTGATATGTATTCTTCTACATATTTTTGGTAAAAAAAATTGCAATAAGCATATATTGATTGGATTGTGCAAAAGTTATAGCGTCTACAAAATAGGGGATAGATTTATGGCATTTTTATTATTCATTTTTTTTTATTAATAATGGCGGAGATCTGCAATATTTAACATGACTGCGACATTATGGCAGACACATCGGACACTTTTGACACTATTTTTGGACCATTGTCATTTATACAGTGATCAGAGCTAAAAAAATGCACTGATTACTGTATAAATGGCACTGGCAGGGAAGGGGTTAAACACTAAGGGACAATCAAGAGGTTAAGTGTGTCCTAGGGAGTGATTCTAACTGTGGGGGGGGGGGCTACCTAGGACATGACAACGATCACTGCTCCCAATGACAGGGAGCAGTAGATCTCTGTCTTGTCAGTAGGCAGAATGGGGAATTGCCTTGTTTACATGCATCTCCCCATTCTGCTGCTCCGTGACACGATCGTGGGACACCGGCGGACATCGAGTCCGCCGGTCCCACAGGCACAGTCACGGAGCACACGGCGGAAGAGCGTGCGCCCACAGCGCCGTTTTCTAAAGAAGACGTACCTGTACACCCATTTCCACACCTGTGCCCTTGTGCCGACGTATATCGTTGTGCACTGGTCAGCAAGGGGTTAATCTCCATGAACAATTTGTAGCCTTCTGTGGATGATGGACAGCCCGCTCCCTTCCTTCATCAGGAACTCAATGGCGGCACGTTGCTTCAGCTTGGAATCAATTATTTACCAGCAATGAAAAAGAAGAAGAATAATTACTATAGAGGAAGAGTTACTCTACTACCACATGAAATTTTTACAACCTATGTAAGTAAGTAAAGAAAAAAGTTATGCCCACTTTTGCATTACTTTCAGTACAGCCCTCGTACTCGGATGTAGAACAGAATACATTATTTTCTCACTTGTTTTGTTAGAATCTGCCACTCTGCAATTTCTTCTTAGACAAATCTATTATACACAAAGCAGCTGTAAGTTTTTCTTTTAAGCAGATAATATAAATTATTGATTAAAGACCTTTGGAATTCAGATTTGACAGCCATGTCACTTGATCGTAGCTACAAATATTCGTAGGGCTGATTGTTAAATTATCACCCTCTACTGAAAGGGGAGAGTTAATTGGGGGTGGACGTAAGTCTCTTCTTTTCTGAGACTCAGTGAAAGTTCATAATTGATTTTCTGTTCCATATTAACCTACTCATTTATTTTTCCTAGGCTACAAAAAAGCAGCTTGGCTCTCTTTATTTTGCTCTTAGACAGGACTAGCCCTGGAGCCAGCTAAAATTGGCTAACCCTGTGAGGGAAAAAGTAACGCAAAGCAATAATTAGGAATCCTAACAATTTCATCCAATACGTACAATGTCACCGCTGACTGCTCCTGTCATTAACGCTGCAAAATTCGCTGCTATCTTCTTGGATCTTTCTGCGGTCTTTGAACAGTCGACTTCTTGGCCAAGTCCATGAATCTTTTCATGGCAAGCATCAAACGGGGTTGCAAATCTCTTTGTGTGTATTGTTTCATTTGATTAGTCTAATTCTTATCAAGAGTTCTTGAAAAAGCTGCAGCCTTTTATCCACAAGATCAGTCTTGTCATTCGCAGAAGTTGAGAATTCTGATCAAGTTCTTCATCATGCCAAGCTTACCAAATGACATTATAATTTGGAGTAATAAAGAGAAAGTCCCTCTTACTTGCCAACCAGGGAAAAAAAATGCTCCCAAGGATCCTAAACAAAAACATAAAACAAAGGGTGCAAACGCCTAATGCATTATCCACAGCACTTTATTAAAGGATAAAAAAAGTACATACTCAGAAAAGCTGAAAATGATAACAGCGTTGTATGTAAACCAAGAACCGAGGGTCTGTCCTGTGATGGAACTGCTCTAGTTCAGCTAGATGTTCTATAATCATCTTATGCGTTTTCGGCGGACGGTCCCCTTTCATCAGAGCAAACCTCTGAAGAAGGGGGACCATCTCCTGAAATGTGTCAGCTGGTTTTAGGACATCCTTGTGAGGTACAACCTCCCCTTTGGATAGCATGGGCCGTGACAGGTCCACTTTTTGAAAACCTATGGGGTCTAGTAGACCCCAGATGTCTCCTCTGCCCTCCAAAGCATCAGATTGAACCAAGATTGGTTTAATCTGATACTTTTACAAGCCGGTAATAGCTTGTTTACATGAGTCTGAAACCCAAAGTGACTAAATTCTCACTGCTTCCGGTTTCTGACGTCACACAGTGGGAGGAATGACATCCGTTACTCCTACTGTGTCTCAGGAGTTGGATGATGCCGGCTCCCCGATTACTTGAGAGAGCCCGGTAAAGGTAGCAGCAGCGGCAGGAAGGGGCTCTTAAGTTGCTCAGATTACTTTTACTTTAGCTTCGCCCACTCTAAAAAAATGGTATCTAAAAAATGATATGCAACTGCTGCGATGACCACGATATCACCCTATGAATCCAGTGACATACGGGTACATCCTACGGATGTGAATTGGTTAATAAAGTGCTGTGGATAATGCACTAGGCGTTCGTGAACTTTGTTTTATGTGTTTGTTTATTTGTAAGATTCCCCGGTCTGAGGGATCTCCAAACTACGGCCCTCCAGCTGTTGCAGAACTACACGTCCCATGAGTCATTGTAAAGCTCTGACATTCACAGACATGACAAGGCATGATGGGAATTGTAGTTTCTGAACAACTAAAGGGCCATAGTTTGGAGACCCCTCTGCACCATCCAGTTTTGATTGTGGGACACTATCGTTACTTGTGTCAGTCAGTTCAGATTCCCTTGAATTCCTTAGCGCTACAGTGTCAAGTTACTGTTCTTGTGTCCCAAGGATCTTAGCCTGGGCCACAAATAATACAGGCTCTGGTTAACAATAGCATTAGAGGCATGTCATGTTATTAGAAACTGCTCAGACGTTATTGCTTTAAAGTGGATTTCCACTTTTGCAATCAAATTTTAAATTTTTTCTTGAAATTTCTCAGGAAGAGGTGCTCTGGCTGACTGCAAGGTTTTTTGAACAATGTTAGAGTGAGTCTGTCCCAAGTTGGTCATTATTACCAAAAAATGCAAGAAGCCTAGCCTCTACACTAGTGGTCTCCAAACTTTCATTCATTGGTATCAGTGGAAGGAATAGTGCCCCATCATTGGTATCAGTGGGAGGAATTGTGCCCCATCATTGGTGTCAGTGGAAGGAATAGTGCCCCATCATTGGTATCAGAGGGAGGAATAGTGCCACATCATTGGTGTCAGTGGAAGGAATAGTGCCCCATCATTGATATCAGTGGGAGGAATAGTGCCTCATCATTGGTGTCAGTGGAAGGAATAGTGCCCCATCATTAGTATCAGTGGGATGAATAGTGCCCCATCATTGGTGTCAGAGAAATACTGCCCCATTATTGGTGTCAGTGGGAGGAATAGTGCTCTATCATTGGTGTCAGTGTAAGGAATAGTGCCCCATCATTGGTGTCAGCGGGAGGAATAGTGCCCAATCATTGGTGTCAGTGGGAGGAATAGAGCCTCATCATTGGTGTTAGTGGGAGGTATAGTGCCCCATTGTTGGTGTCAGTGGGAGGAATAGTGCCCTATCATTGGTGTCAGTGACAGGGATTATGCCCAATTGTTGGTGTCAGCAGCAAGAATAATGCCTCAAGGGCCAATTAAAGGCAAGCAAAGAGCCACATCTGGCCTCTGGGCCACAGTTTGGAGACCACTGTACATCATTAACCCTTTGTTAGGACTGACAGTGTTCAAATCCAGTTCCAATTTATAGCAGGGATCTGCCTGCAGAGTACAGACAGGGTTTACCATGGTATACACAGCTTTGCAGACCCCCCCCCCCCATAAGCAAAAAGAACTACCTAGAATTTTTGCTTGCTGGAGGGTCCACAATAGAGTATATAAAAAAGGTAAGTTGCAATTTTTAAATATATATTTTTTAAGTTATGCTATGAAAAATGAAGAAATGTAACAAATATAAAGTAGGTGTTCTCCTGATTTGGCCGCAAAAGTGGAAACATGCTTTAAAGCGGTATTAAACCCAAACGCAAACATTTATTATATTGCAGCTTACAAATTTTGAATGTGGTGGTTGCATTTGTTCCGTTATTTAGGCTTTCTTTCTTCTATTTTCATCTGGTGAGCCAGCCAGGAGGTCTGTTGTTTTTCAAAAGCTCAAGCTCTCCAGCAGATTGTATCAGTTTACATGGATGAGACAAACCACTTAACACTGGCGGAGAGGGGGTAAGATTAAAATGATCAGATTTTATTTATCAATGCATCTTTATTCCAAAAAGGAAACTTTTTGCTGTAACTGATTATAAAGTGTGAGCAGCCGCCACATCTAATGATTGGTACACTACAATATATTACAATTTAGCTTTTGGGTTTAATACCACTTTAAGTCAGGCAGCCCTATCTCATATATAATGAAATATGGATGTCCCTATGTACATATTTAATGACAAGCTATACATAGATGCACGTCTTTGATATACTTCCACACTTTGATAAGATTATTTATAAGCTGAAGCTGTTCTCTTTCACATGTCTATCTAAAAAATTGTTGCTTTGAACACGTTGATAATAGAGAAAAAAGAAGAGCATGTTTTTTTCTGCAGTGGCTATAACCTTACCGCTACATAAAATCGGAGATTTCCTTAAAGTGGAACTACACTGCATCTGAACACCACGAACCAAAAACTCTGTTTAACTACTTCAGCCCCTTCCTGACCGTAGCATTTTTTAAATTTGGCACTGCGTTAATTTAACTGACAATTGCGCAGTCATGCAACGCTGTACCCACACAAAATTTATTTCCCTTTTTTTCCACAAAAAGAGCTTTCTTTTGGTGGTATTTGATCACCTCTGCGTTTTTTTATTCTCTGCTTTTTTTTTTTGGTTCTGCTATAAACAAAAAAAGACCAACAAGTTTGAAAAAAACAAACAAACAAAAAAAAAACAATATTTTTTACTTACTTACTCTGCTATAAAACATATCCAATTAAAAAATGTAAAACATCAAATTTCTTCATTAATTTAGGCCAATATGTATTCTGCTACATGTTTTTGGTAAAAAAAAAAATCCCAATATATGTATATTGATTGGTTTGCGCAAAAGTTATCGTGTCTACAAACTATGGGATATTTTTATGGCATTTTTTTTTTACTAGTATTGGTGACGATTGCAGTAGACATTGCAGTGGACAAATCTGACAATAAGTGACACTTTTTGGGGACCAGTGACATCAATACAGTGATCAGTGCTACAAAAATGCACTGCCACTGTACTAATGACACTGGCAGGGAAGGGGTTAACATCAGGGGCAATCAAAGGGTTAAATGTGCTCCTAGGGAGTGTTTGCTAACTGTGTGGAGGGCGATATGATTGGGGGAAGGCAGAGATCCAGGTTTCTGCTTAGCTGGAACATAAGATCTCCATTTTCCCCTCTGACAGAATGGTGATCTGCCTTGTGTACATAGGCAGACCGCCGTTTTGCCTCTCTTGGGAGAGATCGCTGGGTGCCATTGAATGTCAGGTCCGCCGGTCCCACTGATTGTCTCCCGCTGTGTCCAATCACAGCAGGAGTGGGCTGCGCGCGCCCCAGACCCGGAAGAAGCTGTGACATACAGGTATGTGATTTTGCGCTAACGGACCACCCTGCCACAGTAAAAGTATATGGGACGGTCCGGGAGCTGTTAGTTTATTTTTAATATTCAAAGCAAATTCCCCCATCTATCCAAGTTTCTATGTTTTATTTTGCTAAGAAATCACTTTGAAAAACATCCCCCTAGCATTTATGGCCGTGCCCATCTTGAGTAAGGGCAGATTATTTGTGTAACATTTACTTCCTGGAATCCATCTGCCCTTAGCTCAGGCATGCAAGCAGGAGGGTGTGCTTAGCTGAGAAAAACCCTCCTCCTCTCCTGAAGTCTCCTGGGATGTATGACATCATTTGCCTAGGCCTCAAAACCAGGAAGTAACATGTAAATATGATTTACTAACGCTAGCATCATAGGGAATAAAACAGTCAATGTTAATTGAGAGAGTGAAGTTCCGCTTTAATTACAGTTTCCAATACTCAGAATGTATAGTCATGGCAAAAACTGAAGGAACGACCATACTTGAAAAGTAGTAGCGACTGGGAACCTGCCATTGTGGTATAGCACATTGTGAGAATTTAAGGAAGGGGGCAGAATCCACCAGGCTGGAAGGCAGAAGTTGGAGAGCCAACAGCTTTGACAAGCTTGCATTTAGATGCTTGGCATGTGGGTGGCAGGGACTGTATTTTTTTTTGTCCGCTGCAGTAGATGGGGCAGAGAAATTTGCCGGCTACAGTCTACAGCTGGTGGTGTGCTGCCGGCAAATGTGCTGCTAGGACCTGAGACACCCTGTGCTATACCATCATCCTTGTCAGTGGAGGCTGCTGAGAGGTAATAACACGGTATAGCGGGGCAGACCGAAGTGGGTAAGGAGGAGGAGGGACAGATTAGTGTCCCTTTTGTGTGGCTTTTAGGTGCTCTTGCCAACGGGCTGAGTGATTGGATGTTAAATGCCTTGTTAAGCATATGGTACCCAAATGGCTGGTGTTTTTGCCACATTGATGTGCCTGAGACACAGTTTGCGAATAGCAACAGTACGATCTGCTGCAGATGTGCTGAAAAAGGCCCAGATAGCTGAGCTTTTGAGAGTGGGCCAAGAGATAGCTGCAGAATGTGATGGAATAGGGTAGCTGCTCTCTACTTTTTCTTGATGTCGTCCTCCTTGGGGTTGTGACTCACCTTCAGTTTCCTCCTCTGCTGTATCTGGCACCCAAGTTGCATCAGTGACCTCATCATCATCATCATCTCCATCTCCTCGATCATCATCATAACCACTGAAGACAACTTGGCTATACGCTGCGGCTGAGGGAACATGAATGCCAATTTGTCTACCAGTGTTCTCCTCTCTCTCTCTAGGCTCATGTTCCTGTCATCCGCAACCTCAGAACCAACATCTGAATCCAGTAATGGCTGGGCATCATCAAGTAGCAAGTGGCTGATGCTGGGGTCAAATAACTGACTCCTACATGGCTGATGTTGGGGCTATGGCAACAATAGATGTGGACAAGGAGGTAGGTTAATCCACTCTGGCAACTGCAGGGGACTGCACACTTGTCTCTGCTTGCATGACAGAGGATAAGGAGGATAAGGAAAGTTTAGTAAGCCAGTCCACCACCTCCTCTACATGCTGTGGCTGGATAGCACAGGCAGACTCACTAAACAGAGGAAATGATGCCCTGCCTGAGGACTGACCACCACGTCCACCTTACAGTGCCAAGGGAACATCTGCCTCTCCTTGTCCTCCCAGACATTATTTGGAGGGAGGGGGTGGTGCTTATAAGCAAATGTAAAGAAGAAGTTGAAATATGTACATAGATGCACTTTAATCAATGTAAAGTGGTGTTTGGTAAACTTTAATTTGAGTACTCACATTACACAGACACACTCCATGGATACACTATAATATACTGCAATATAATGCGCCAAACCTACAGTGATGCACAGAACTATATGGCATTAAACTTGCAGTAATGCACACAGAAGTAAATGGCATTAAACTTGCAGTAACACACACAGAAGTAAATGGCATTAAACTTCCAGTAACGCACACAGAACTATATGGCGTTAAACTGGCAGTAACCCACACAGAACTATATGGCCTTAAACTGGCAGCAACGCACACAGAACTATATGACTTTAAACTGGCAGTAACGCACACAAAACTATATGACGTAAAACTGGCAGTAACGCACACAGAACTATATGGCGTAAAACTGGCAGTGATGCACACAGAAGTAAATGGTGTTAAACTGGCAGTAACGCACACAGAAGTAAATGGCGTTAAACTGGCAGTAGCACAATCAAATAGACGCTGTTCTGAACTGTCCCTACTCTAGCTATACACTAATGTCAAGATTACTGACACGGTCTCACTACACTACACTGAAACTATCTGAGCTGTCCCTACTCTACACTAATGTATGTATGAATGACACAATCTCACTACAGTGAAACTATCTGAGCTGTCCCTACTCTAGCTGCACACTATGCAAAGCTGAATGATGGTCCTCCTCACTACACTCACACTATCCCTAGACTGACACTAAACTAATATTATACACTGACAATTGAAGCAAAATAGCACAGTATAGCACACTAACTAATAGCACTGAACAGAGCCCTGTTCTATCTCTCTCCACGCCAAAATCACACTGAAAATGACTGCCTTCGAAAGAATACTTTTATACTGTGGGCTGGTATGAGCCATGATTGGATAAAGTCATGATGGCAGTGTCCAATAAAGACTCTGACAGTGTTCTGAGCCCTGATTGGCTGAAGCTTTCACTGCTTCAGCCAATCAGGGCTTGCAATGCACTGTTCAGCATCGCAATGCATAGTGGTCGGTTCGGGGGCCGAACAAACGGTCGAACACCAAACGTGTGAACAACGAAAATTCAGCCCATACTTATGCTCGGGCCGAACCCTTCGCCCATCCCTATAGACAACCTCAAGATTTATTGCTGCTGAGTGGGAGGAAGCAACAGGAATAACCCAGGCTGTGCCAAAGAAGGACAAATTAGGGAGGGAGGAAACAAAAGCAAGAGAGTGACAGAACAAACTCTGCTGCCAGGGAGACAAAAAAAAGAGTTAAACTTACAAAGATAGTGTCTTATCTTGCCCCACCCTATTAAATTGTAGGCTCATATGAGCAAGGCCATTCTAACCCTCTTGTATTTTATTGTATTGTAACTGTACTGTTTCTGTGCAAACTGTTGGCGCTATACACTCACCAGGCACTTTATTAGGTGCACCTTGCTAATACTGGGTTGGACCCCCCTTTGCCTTCAGAACTGCCTTCATTCTTCGTACACTCACGTGATAACAAAAGCTTGCCACCACTCTCATTTATAGCTGGCTATCGCAGTAAGCAGCATTGGGAGGCTAAAAGAGGTACCAACAAGTGTCTGGGGAATGCCCAGGAAAAAGCCAAAGTCTACTTACCACCAGCTTGCAGACAACCAAATTGACCTAACAGTAAGCGTTAAAAAAGGGGTTTAGTCCGCACGCATTTGCAAACGCATGCGTGAGCCACAGAGCCACGTCACGGCACCCTTGTCTCTGTGGTCCTAACACTAAAGTATGAGTGTCCCCACAGTGGAGGCACATGCATTTAATGGATAAATGAGAGCAGGTGGCTGGAGGGGAGCCCACCCCTCCTTAAAGGTGCAGGAGCACACCAAACACCCAGCAATAGCACAATGACTGCAAAGGTGTTGGTGCACTGCTGGACCAATACAAACACTCACGTGATAACAAAAGCTTGCCACCACTCTCATTTATAGCTGGCTATCGCAGTAAGCAGCATTGGGAGGCTAAAAAAGGTACCAACAAGTGTCTGGGGAATGCCCAGGAAAAAGCCATGCTTTGGCAAATGCAGTGGACACCAACACCTTTGCAGCCATTCTGCTATTGCTGGGTGTTTGGTGTGCTCCTGTACCTTTAAGGAGGGGTGGGCTCCCCTCCAGCCACCTGCTCTCATTTATCCATTAAATGCATGTGCCTCCACTGTGGGGACACTCATACTTTAGTGTTAGGACCACAGATACAAGGGTGCCGTGACATGGCTCTGTGGCTCACGCATGCATTTGCAAATGCGTGCGGACTAAACCCCTTTTTTAACGCTTACTGTTAGATAGGTCAATTTGGTTGTCTGCAAGCTGGTGGTAAGTAGACTTTGGCTTTTTCCTGGGCATTCCCCAGACACTTGTTGGTACCTTTTTTAGCCTCCCAATGCTGCTTACTGCGATAGCCAGCTATAAATGAGAGTGGTGGCAAGCTTTTGTTATCACGTGAGTGTTTGTATTGGTCCAGCAGTGCACCAACACCTTTGCAGTCATTGTGCTATTGCTGGGTGTTAAGCTGGTGGTAAGTAGACTTTGGCTTTTTCCTGGGCATTCCCCAGACACTTGTTGGTACCTTCATTCTTCGTAGTATAGATTCAACAAGGTGTTGGAAACATTCCTCAGAGATTTTGGTCGCAGTTGCTGCCATACCTCTCAACTTTTTGAGATGGAAATGAGGGACACCTATCAGCAAAAGGCATAGGACACACTCCTTGCCACGCCCCCTTAAAGGAGAATTGTACAAAAAAAAAGATTGGTTTAACACACAAGTGCTTTTTTTTTACCACTACTATTCCTTTATATTGGCTTTTCGAATTTACAAATGCAGCAATTTAGAAATCAGATAAAAGGTTTAGCACTGGGAAATGCTTTTTGATGGATCAGATCATAATGAGGGACAAATTCATGCACCTGGTGTCATGAAAGTGCCCCGGTGCTATGCATTAATCTATCTATTGCATATAGGAGGGTGGCCTGGAAAGAGGGGGCGGCGCCCCTAATGGATGGGCCGCCGCTGGGTTCTGCTCTGTGATGTTGCTGATGCCAACCTTGTGCTGTGATTGGAGCCTATTATTGGAACTGGCTTTGCTTTATGTATTTGAGCCCGATACCCAACTGGATTTGTGAGTATATTGCATTGTGTTTTATGTATTTCAATAAATAGTACTGTAGGAAATGCACGAGGCTTGTGTAGCCTTCTTGTTTTTTGTTACCAAGTTCATAGGATTCCCCATACCTGAAGAGGGCAGCAAGGCCTGAGGTGCACCTCTACAACCATGTAGCCACCCTAGCAAGGAAACCTGTTACCTTTTTTATTCGTCTGTACTGATATTTAACTCACTTGAACGCAGAAGAATCAACTTGATGATTATATGACTGTAATAATCACAGTTCCACACAGCTTTCTTTACAAAGACTTTAGTAAATTGGACGCTATTTGATCTCCAGCAGCCAACTAGTGGAGTATAGAGAATCAAAAGAACAAAATTGTTTATGTGACGTCTCATTGATGGTAATTTCCAGCAGTTATGTAATCTGACATTCATTGTACTGAACTTTTGTCCATCCTTCAAATCTGAAACAATCTTCTGAATAAAACTTCTAAATAAAAAGTTCTTTCTTTAAGAACTTTGACAAGTGTTGATAAGCCCTACAACCATGCTGTCTTTTATTAACTAATACAGAAATGGCATGAGTGGGTATTACAAGCATCACATCCCTAACGAAGAAGTGAAAAATACAGACCAAAAAGTCAAATTTTTTGGTCTATATTTTTCAATTTTTTTCTACTTATCTCTTATGCCGCGTACACACGATCGGAAT
Source organism: Lithobates septentrionalis (assembly GCA_037952835.1). Lineage (NCBI taxonomy): Eukaryota > Metazoa > Chordata > Amphibia > Anura > Ranidae > Lithobates > Lithobates septentrionalis. The sequence goes on from JBBDGP010000812.1 coordinate 312,254, forward strand.
TTCCGTCAGAAAAAACTTGGATGGTTTTTCCGATGGAATTCCACTCAAGCTTGCCTTGCATACACACGGTCACACAAAAGTTCTCTGAACTTTCGACTGTCAAGAACGCAGTGACGTACAACACTACGACGAGCCGAGAAAATGGAGTTCAATGCTTCCGAGCATGCATCAAATTATTTCCGAGCATGCATGATACAGACAAACACATTTTCGGATAGGAACTTTTCCTCGACTGAAAAATAGAGAACATGCTCTCAATCTTTTGCTGGCTGGAATTCCACCAGCAAAAGACTGATGGAGCATACACACGGTCGCATTTTCCGACAAAAAGCTCTTATCAGAGTTTTGCTGGTGGCATTTCCGATCCTGTGTACGTGGCATTAGAGTCTATTTAGAAAAAAAATTTAAATTGCGTGTTAAATCGCATGCTAGATCAATCGGGCAATGGCAGCGTCCGAATCTGTGCCACGCTGCATTTGTGATTCCCAAAAGTTTTTGTAATACTTTTGGCAATTTCGGGGTGTGATTTCCATTGACATCTGTACAGAAACCCGCACAGATGTCTCTGAAATCTCCCTCAGAAGTCGGGACTGACATGCGGGAATGAAATCGTATGAGTTCAGCTAAACTCACACGATTTCATTCCCGCAGTCAGTGTAAACCAGGGCTTAACCACTTCAGCTCCGGAAGGTTTTACCCACTTAATAACCAGGCCATTATTTGCGATAGGGCACTGCGTTCCTTTAACTGACAATTGCGCGGTCATGCGACGCTTTACCCACATAAAATGTATGTCCTTTTTTTCCTACAAATAGAGCTTTCTTTTGGTGGTATTTGATCACCTCTGCGGTTTTTATTCTTTGCGCTATGAAAAAAAGCAACAATTTTTATGGAATTTTTTATTTTTTCATTTTTTTATTAGTAATGGCAGCCATCAGCGAATGTTATCAGGACTGTGACATTGCGGCAGACAAATCGGACACCTAACTGACACTTCTTTGGGGACCAGTGACACTAATACAGTGATCAGTGCTAAAAATATGCATTGTCACTGTACTAATGACAATGGCAGGGAAGGGGTTAACACCGGGGGCGATCAAAGGGTCAAGTGTGTCCCTAGGGAGTGCTTGCTAACTGTGTGTGGGATGGTCTGACTGGGCAAAGAAAGAGATCTGTGTTCCTGCCTAGCAGGAACACAAGATCTCTCTATTTCCCTCCGACAGAACGGCAATCTGCCTTGTTTACATAGGCAGATCGCTGTTCTGCCTCTTCCGGGAACGATCGTGGGTGACCGGCGGACATCGTGTCTGCCGGACCCGGTGAATGGCTCCCCCTCTGGCCAATCAGCCAGAGGGTGATTGGCCATTTTTTTAATTATTATATTTTATTGAGCTAGATTAAGATCTTTTATTCACCATTATTAGTATTTTTTTTGTCTTTTTTTACAGGTTGCTTTATTTTTTTTTTTTTTACTTTAAGTATTTATTCAAGTTTAAAGGAGTACAGGAGACAACAAAGACAATCTCAACCATGCTGTCTTTTATTAACTAATACAGAAATGGCATGAGTGGGTATTACAAGCATCACATCCCTAACGAAGAAGTGAAAAATACAGACCAAAAAGTCAAATTTTTTGGTCTATATTTTTCAATTTTTTTCTACTTATCTCTTATGCCGCGTACACACGATCGGAATTTCCGTCAGAAAAAACTTGGATGGTTTTTCCGATGGAATTCCACTCAAGCTTGCCTTGCATACACACGGTCACACAAAAGTTCTCTGAACTTTCGACTGTCAAGAACGCAGTGACGTACAACACTACGACGAGCCGAGAAAATGGAGTTCAATGCTTCCGAGCATGCATCAAATTATTTCCGCGCATGCATGATACAGACAAACACATTTTCGGATAGGAACTTTTCCTCGACTGAAAAATAGAGAACATGCTCTCAATCTTTTGCTGGCTGGAATTCCACCAGCAAAAGACTGATGGAGCATACACACGGTCGCATTTTCCGACAAAAAGCTCTTATCAGAGTTTTGCTGGTGGCATTTCCGATCCTGTGTACGTGGCATTAGAGTCTATTTAGAAAAAAAATTTAAATTGCGTGTTAAATCGCATGCTAGATCAATCGGGCAATGGCAGCGTCCGAATCTGTGCCACGCTGCATTTGTGATTCCCAAAAGTTTTTGTAATACTTTTGGCAATTTCGGGGTGTGATTTCCATTGACATCTGTACAGAAACCCGCACAGATGTCTCTGAAATCTCCCTCAGAAGTCGGGACTGACATGCGGGAATGAAATCGTATGAGTTCAGCTAAACTCACACGATTTCATTCCCGCAGTCAGTGTAAACCAGGGCTTAACCACTTCAGCTCCGGAAGGTTTTACCCACTTCCTAACCAGGCCATTATTTGCGATAGGGCACTGCGTTCCTTTAACTGACAATTGCGCGGTCATGCGACGCTTTACCCACATAAAATGTATGTCCTTTTTTTCCTACAAATAGAGCTTTCTTTTGGTGGTATTTGATCACCTCTGCGGTTTTTATTCTTTGCGCTATGAAAAAAAGCAACAATTTTTATGGAATTTTTTATTTTTTCATTTTTTTATTAGTAATGGCAGCCATCAGCGAATGTTATCAGGACTGTGACATTGCGGCAGACAAATCGGACACCTAACTGACACTTCTTTGGGGACCAGTGACACTAATACAGTGATCAGTGCTAAAAATATGCATTGTCACTGTACTAATGACAATGGCAGGGAAGGGGTTAACACCGGGGGCGATCAAAGGGTCAAGTGTGTCCCTAGGGAGTGCTTGCTAACTGTGTGTGGGATGGTCTGACTGGGCAAAGAAAGAGATCTGTGTTCCTGCCTAGCAGGAACACAAGATCTCTCTATTTCCCTCCGACAGAACGGCAATCTGCCTTGTTTACATAGGCAGATCGCTGTTCTGCCTCTTCCGGGAACGATCGTGGGTGACCGGCGGACATCGTGTCTGCCGGACCCGGTGAATGGCTCCCCCTCTGGCCAATCAGCCAGAGGGTGATTGGCCATTTTTTAATTATTATATTTTATTGAGCTAGATTAAGATCTTTTATTCACCATTATTAGTATTTTTTTTGTCTTTTTTTACAGGTTGCTTTATTTTTTTTTTTTTACTTTAAGTCTTTATTCAAGTTTAAAGGAGTACAGGAGACAACAAAGACAATCTCAAAGGGTAACGTATGCAGATGAAATAGTACAAAGATTCGGACTATTATTAGTTTTAAGCATGCCAGTTCAGAAGTGACGTTTGACTTGCCTTTGTTTAAATGTAGCATTTCCTATAAGGAATTGAATTGCAAACAAAGGAGGTCAAAAGAAGCCTTTTCTTGTCAAAAGCTGCATTTGCCATTTGAACGCATGTCCTTCCACTCAATTAGCAAAAGCAGCATTTGAAAAGAACACCTGTCAACATGAGTCCTTAGTATTGTGAAAAAAATCAAACTACAACATTCTAACCAAGATATTTTATGACATTTTTACATTGTTAGCTATAATTCACTACATAGAGGAAATTCAATAACTGTGTCTATAGTTAAAAAATGATCACTGAATTTGCAAATGTTTATTGTAAGAACTGAACAGGCGCATGAGCTGGATGCAGATACAAATGTTAAGTTTGAAACTTTGCAAATTCCAATACTCCATTGCTAAACTGCTAATTGAACAGGCCCGCATGACAAGAAAACTTGACTTGCACTGAGATACTGACATTTAAAAAGCATTAGCTTTTCAAATGTCAGTATCTCTAAAATGCATTTTTTTGGAAAAGCGTTTTTACTTTTGTCCTCGGGACCACACTTACGTTTTAAAACACTTTTACTGAATACAATGGTTATTGATTTAACCCCTTGCAGTCCCAATTTTGGTATGACTGTTCCCCAGCACAGGACAATGTTAATGAAAAATTACTTTTGAAAGCCACCAGTTGATACCTTTATTCTCAATCCCTGCTTTCACTAAAGGCCCGTACACACGATCGGATTTTCCGACGGGAAATGTGTGATGACAGGCTGTTGGCGGAAAATCCGACCGTGTGTATGCTCCATCGGACAATTGTTGGAGGATTTTCCACGGACAAATTTTGGATCACAGGTTTTTAAATTTTCCACGGACAAATGTGTGTTGTCGGATTTTCCGAGCGTGTGTACACAAGTTAGTCGGACAAATATTACAAAGTACAAACACGCATGCTCGGAAGCAAGGACGAGCCAGAAGCGGTCGGTCTTGTAAACTAGTTTGGGAAAGAGAGAAAAATGGGACTTTAAATGAGGCCCGCCATAAACAATTTTAATAGAAATGGGTACACGCATGTATGTACAATGAATATATTTATTAGTCACAGTCTGAAATTCATTTATAACTGTTGAAGATACATTAAAACAAATAATTGGTAGGCACATGACTTACACTAGAATTATCTTGCTCATAGCATATACAGTTAATAAAATGACATAATAGACATGAACAACAATGTAATACACTAGAAATACATGTATGTACACAAAAAATGTTTGTATTAAATAGCACTCGACGCGTTTCATGGCGTTTCAGCCACTCATCAGGAGTGTAATATAATGATGTACTGTAAGAGATATCAGCCTCTACATGGGGACTTGTGGGGATCTCAAGCACGGTGTCTCCCCCGGGGCTGAGGCAGGATGCGTTCGTAATGGAGAATTAACATTTGTGACGTGGCAAATTATGAAATCTCGAAATGCAGCGCACAATTCTCTTCTTCTTTAACGGGATAATAATGAAGCTGCTTTGCTGGTGATACTGATGGAGTTATTGCAAACAAATTTTCAAAGGCTTTTTTTTTCTAGTAAAATCAAGAATAATATTATTATGCTTTTTTTTTATTTGGGCAAATTACCACAACACCATTATCCTGTAGTTTTTAAGATCAAAGATACAACTATGTTGGTGTGCCTTGTCAATTTTACATTGTATTTTTTTAAATGTAACTGCCTACTCCCAAACTGTCATTTGAAGTAAAACATAACCAAGTATTATTCTACACAATTTTTTTATTGTGCATTAAAAAAAGAAAACAAATAAAATTAGACGTGCTATCTGCCAATAGAACTTAACCAAAAAGTGCATTCTATGCATCCAAAAATATAGAAAATATATCGAATCAAATCATTATTCACCAAAAAAAAAATAATGTCAAAGCAATAACTCCAATGCCAATAATAAATAACACGTTATCTCCTCCGATTCCTCAACATGGCTGGTTGACGAACAGCCGTTCAGAAATGAACTGTAAAGTGTGAAATGAAAAGTGCAAAATGAAAAGTGCAAAAGGAAAAGCGTGAATCAACACTCACCAAGCTTCTACTAACACAAAATTAGCAGAAGGAGCCCAAAGGGTGGCGCTAAAGAGCTGAAAAACAACGTAGTCATCACTATGTTCGTATTTGTTGGCCAACAATTCCTTGCCATGTGTATGCAAGACAGGTTTGGGCCAATGCCGCTTCGGACAAAATTCCCCGGTTTTGTTGGCCAACAATTCGATCGTGTGTACGAGGCTTAACAGTTCCAATCCACCCTGACAATCAGGAACCAAGCAGAGTAGTTTCCAATCATGTAATCACCATATCAACAGTTTGGCATAAACCTTTATGAGATCTGGGAAGCCAGGATTAAAGTTGATAAACATTCTATCTTTGAAAGCTAGACATATACAGAACAAAAACGTGTTTCATTTCAGATCAATTTGTTAAGCTATTAATTTGGTTTAGTTGCATTCATAGGAAAGTTTAGTTTTGTTTTATTTATTCATTTTGGCCAGATTCTATTTTTTTTTGCTATGGATTTGAAGTATTCTAATCAAGTTCAAATCGAAAATGTCAAATCCATTTGAATTAATTGTGAAGAATTACCGGCTGTTAAAGAGCGAGGGGCCTCTTGTTTAACAACCAAACACTCCTCAGCTGTTAGAGGGATTCCCAGCTGACAGCAGAATATAAACAATCCAGTGCCGGCATTAAAATATTTCAAATAAAACAGCTTGATCCCAATCCATACCAGGCTCTTCGGGTCTGGTATGGATTTTAGGGGGAACCCCATGCCAAAATTTAAAGAAAAAACTGTGTGCCCCCCCCCCGAAAATCTGTACCAGGCCCTTATCTGAGCATGCAGTCTAGTGAGTGAGTGCCCCCCTCCTTAACCATGCCAGGCCACATGCCCTCAACATGAGTGGGAGCTTTGGGGCAATGCACCTTGTCTCCATGTTGATTGAGATAAGGGCCTTTTCCCCACAATCTTGGTGGTGGTTGTGAAGGTCTGCAGATGGGGGCTTATCGCAATCTGGAAGCCCCTTTTAATAAAGAAGCCCCAAAAATCCCTTCTCCCCCTATGTGAATGAATATGGGGTACATTGAACTGCTAGACCTCAAGAATACACAGGCATTTAAGTTGCGTCAAAATCATGGCAAAATTGTCAAACTTTCAGGTCGCAAGAGGGAAAACATAGGCTTACTCTGATGGATGATATCAGAGACATTGTTGATGAGGAAAGGAAAAAATAAAAAAATTGTTTTTTGTTGTTGAAAATGTTTTTTTCTCTCAATTGCCTAGGAAAACTTTATCCACGATCGGAACAAGATTCTGCAATGCCAGACGGTCCGCTGGAGGTAGACGCGGCAGTGGTTGGTATACCAAAGAATTTCATCTCACCGATCGATAATTCAGCCTCAATTGAGGATCCTTTAGACAGATGAATAGACCCCAACTTAAAGGAGCTTACCAAATGGCGGGTAAACGCCTGGAAGTCAGCAATTGCCTTATCTGTAGCCAAAGCCCTGTGGGCATGGACCGAAAACATGGAAACAGTGATTCATCAAAATGTTCCTAGGGGAAATATAGTCAAGGCTTTGGATGAATTATGGCTCTTAGCAGACTTCACTGCTGAGACGGCGCTGGATACAATTTGTTACTTCGCAAGATCAACGTCACTACTTGTGATAGCCGTATGGGTATTGTGGTCAGAACTACGGGCAGCTGACACTTTTTCAAAACAAAATTAGTATAAATACCTTTTTTTGATGGTAAATTACTTTTTGCAGAAAGGTTACAGAAAGCAATTTCCCGCGTTACAGGAGGAAAGTCAGACTTGATTCCCTAGAACAGCAGAATTAGACGTACCCGGGGATTCAGGGATGCTTACTTGCACACACCTGTATTACAACTGTTACAGAAGTATCTGAGATTTTCGGTCCACCAGGTCCATCTACAATTCCAGAGTCTCCCCTTCGGACCATGCTCTTCCCTTAGAGCCCTCACGAGGACTCAGATCACTATTCAAGTTTCTTTATGAGACCCCTTCTTTATGGGTCTCAGTTCTTATCACTAACCTTACCAGACGATATCCTCCTTTTATCAAAAGATCTAGCCCAGCTAATGGAACAGGTGGATGCTGTGGCCTACACTATCAAGATACAGTTGGATGGTAAATCATCATCATCATCATCATGAGTCATCTTTTCTCCAGTTTAGGCGCCTTATTCCACACCGCAAAAGGGACGGTGTCCCTGCCATCTCAGAAAGTGTGGGCGATCATAAAGAAAGTAAGGAGAGTGAGGACATGGTCCTCCATAACAGCCTCGAACTAACTCAACATAATAGGGATTTTTGTCTTTTTGTATCCAGATGGTCCCATGGACACATGGATACCTTAGGTACCTGTCAGAAGAAGCCTTCGTTCCGGTCCGGTCGTCTTTCTCGCTTTCCCGGCGGAACGGCGCATGCGCGTTCGCGGCTCGGCGTTACGGCGCTCGCGCACGCACACTGGTGCACACCCAACGTGATTCCCTGGGCAGCCTATAAAAGGCGCTAAGAGAATCAAACAAGTTGCTGGTTTGTCTCAGCTTCCTGTATTACCTGAACTTGTATCCTGTATCTCTGCCTGACTACCCGTTGTGACCCAGATTTGCCCTTGGACTTCTCTTGCCTCTCTCCTGGACCTGACCTCTGCCTGTTTAACAGATTCCCACCAATCTCCTGTGTTTGACCCTCGGCCTGTTACCTGGACTGTCTCCTGTCTCCTAGCCTGACCTCCTGCTTGTACCTGGACTCTCTTTATCTTGTCACCTTACCTTGCAGATCCTGCAGTACCATAGCACCATCCCAGTGTTTGATCCTCTGCTCAGCTCTGGACCTTCTGCCTGTTGTCTTCAACTGCACCTGCCTACCAGTACCTGCACAGCGGCTCTTCCCTATCAAGACCCCACAAGCAAGCCACCCACGGTCCATTGGGGAGCCTGTGCCTCTTTGTGCCGTTCACCCCCTGTCCCAACTCCAGGGGGCGGACTGCGCTTAGTCGCAAGGGCCAAACTGCTCTCGGCATCTCGGCCTCGGTGAGTACGATCAGTGACAGTACAAACCAGCCATGTCTGAGGCCGACAGAGCGCGTTCCCCATTGGAGATCCTGTGTCAGCAGGTCTCGGCCCTTACTGAGGCCGTCCAGAAATTGCAAGACTGCTACGCCCAAATTGATGGCCGCCTTCAGCAGCTTTCCGGACCATCTCCAGCTCCTGCCGCGGCTTCTGTACCTCCCAGTGGAGCTTCCTCTCCTCAGATACCAACTAATCCCACTGTGGTCATGGCCGCTCCAGAACCTAGGGTTCCCACACCAGAGCGTTTCTCTGGCAATCGCAAAAAGTTCAGGGCCTTTAAGAATGCTTGCTCTCTGTATTTGGCTCTGCAACCCAGGACCTTTTCATCGGAGGTGGTAAAAGTTGGGTTCATCATTTCCCTCTTGGCCGATGAACCACAAGCTTGGGCTCATAGCCTAATGGAACAGAGGAACCCCATACTGAATTCGGTAGATACCTTCTTCGAAGATATGGCACAACTTTACGATGATCCCCAGCGCACAGCCACAGCCGAAGCCTTATTGCATAACCTGAGCCAAGGACGAAGACCAGTAGAGGACTATATCGTGGAGTTCCGGAAATGTTCAGCTGATACTGGCTGGAATGAACCTGCCCTCAAATACCAGTTCCGTCAAGGGCTGTCTGAAGCATTGAAGGATGAGCTGGCCAGGATTGAGACCCCCGATTCTTTGGAAGACCTCATCCAAATTACCACAAAACTGGATCGTCGCATGCGTGAGCGACGCACCGAGCGTTTCCAGACTCCTCGCCCTACCTGGATGATGCCTAAACCAACTCCTATTCATCCACCTTACACAGCTCCACCAGTTCCTACTGCTCCTGAAGCTGAACCAATGCAGCTTGGTCTAGTCCGCGCCCCACTCACTTCAGAGGAAAGACTACGTAGGCGCCAGGGCAATCTGTGCCTTTATTGTGGGGGTTCTGGACACTTCCTTCATTCTTGCCCCGTGAGACCCAGTAAGTCCTACCTACGGTCTGCTATTAATCAACACGTTACCGGTTCTTCTCAGCCTTATGTCACTCTTTTTGTCTCCTTACAACTTCCGGAAAAGGAGGTTCACCTACCCGCTATAATTGACTCCGGAGCGTGTAGCTGTTTTTTGGATGCCTCATTAGCCGCAAGCTTGCATGTTCCTTTGACCACGAAGAACCAAAGTCTACGAATCCACCTAGCCGATGGGTCTCTTCCCCGCTCTGGGCCTATCACGCAGGAAACCAGACCCATCCTTACCACCACTGATACTGGCCACCACGAATACCTACGCTTTGACATCATTTCTTCTCCGATGTTCCCCATTATCTTGGGACTCCCATGGCTTCAAGCCCACGAACCACAGATCAACTGGAATAAGAAGGAAGTCTCTTTCTCATCCCAATATTGCTCCAGACATTGCCTTCCTCCAGCCCCAGCCTCTGTTTCTACCATTGCAACCATGGCCGATAGTCTGCAACACGTACCTGGAATTCAGAGATGTATTTGATAAACAGCAGGCAGACTGTCTACCACCTCATCGGCCTTACGACTGTCCTATAGACCTGTTGCCAGGTGCTGAAATTCCTTTTGGTCATATTTTTCCTTTGTCCGAAACAGAATTAAAGGCTCTTAAAACATACATTGATGAAAACCTTGAGAAAGGGTTCATTCGCTCCTCCTCATCACCGGCTGGAGCTGGTATTTTCTTTGTAGAAAAAAAAGATGGATCCCTCAGACCTGGCATCGATTACAGGGAATTAAATAAAATTACCGTCAAGAATCGGTACCCGCTTCCTCTCATCCCAGAATTATTCCAACGTTTCAGATCTGCCCGCATCTTCTCCAAACTAGACTTGCGTGGCACATACAATCTCATCCGGATCCGAGCAGGCGATGAATGGAAGACCGCCCTTAGATCCAGGTTTGGACACTATGAGTACCTGGTGATGCCGTTTGGATTCTGTAATGCCCCGGCCACGTTCCAACACCTGGTGAACGATATCTTTCGTGAATATCTTGACAACTTTCTAGTAGTCTACCTTGACGACATTCTCATTTTTTCAGCCACCTTGGAACTCCATAGGGTACATGTCAAACTGGTTCTCTCGATTCTCAGAAAACACAAATTGTACCTCAAGGCGGAGAAATGTGAATTTGAGAAGACAACAGTGCAATTCTTAGGATTCATAATTTCAATTGATGGCGTTGCAATGGACCCCCAGAAGGTCAAAGCAATCCAGGAATGGCCAGCTCCGGTAGACAGGAAAGGGGTACAACGGTTCTTAGGTTTCTCTAACTTCTACCGAAGATTCATTGTAGGCTTTTCAGCTATTGTGGCTCCCATTACTCAACTGACATGCCAGCACAATCATTTTCAATGGTCCTTGGAGGCTCAAGAAGCTTTTCTAAAATTGAAAGCACTATTCTCATCTGCACCAGTCTTGCGACACCCGGATCCAGCCCTGCCTTTTATTCTGGAAGTTGATGCCTCAGAGACCGCTACTGGTGCCATCCTCTCACAAAGACAAGGGCTAAAGGCTCTATTACATCCCGTGGCCTTTGCATCCCGGAAACTAAGCATCCCCGAGAGAAACTATGATGTAGGCGATAGGGAGTTACTGGCCATCAAATTCGCTTTAGAGGAGTGGAGGTATCTGCTTGAAGGGGCGTCCAATCCTATCATGATCTTTACTGACCACAAAAACCTGGAATACCTGCGAACTGCTAAACGTCTTAGACCCAGGCAAGCCTGATGGGCTCTGTTCTTTTCCCGATTTAATTTTCACATATCCTATAGACCAGGTTCAAAGAACGGAAAAGCGGACGCACTTTCAAGGATGTTCCATGAAACTTCCCAGGTAACAGAGCCAAGTACCATCTTGTCCCCGCAAAATTTCCTTCTAGTTACTCAAGGAGACCTAATGTCCACAATCAAATCCGCATCCGCTCAATGCTCTGAACCCCACGTAGCTTCTATGGAGAAACGCAATGATCTATTCTGGTCTCATGGAAAAATCTTTGTCCCGCTGGAATCTAGGCTCCTAACCCTACAGTCCTTCCATGACCACAAGCTAGCAGGCCATTTTGGGTCACAAAAGACCATGGAGTTGGTCTCACGTTCCTTTTGGTGGCCAGGCTGGAGACAAGACTGCAAGAACTATGTTTCATCCTGCATCCCGTGCCAGCGCAGCAAGGGCTCAAATACAAAGTCGTGGGGCCTACTCAAACCCTTGTCCATTCATGAACGCCCATGGGCGGAAATCTCCATGGACTTTATTGTGGATTTGCCTCCATCAGGGGGGGTCACGACTATCTTTGTCGTAGTTGATCAACTCTCAAAAATGGCACACTTTCTGCCCATGGTGGGTACTCCCTCTGCCTCCGCTACTGCTAGCATGTTTTTTAAAGAAATTATCAGGCTTCATGGTACCCCGGTGAGCATCACCTCTGACAGAGGGGTTCAATTCACTTCAAAATTTTGGAAGGAATTATGCAAGACCTTGGAAATAAAAATTTGCTTGTCTTCTGCTTATCATCCTCAAAGTAACGGCCAGACGGAGAGGACAAATCAAACCCTGGAGCAATACCTCCGATGCTTCTGTTCCGATTCCCAGGATGAATGGTCCTCCCTCCTGCCTTATGCAGAATTTGCATATAACAACTCCATCCATTCCGCTACCAACCAGACACCTTTCTGGTCCAATTTTGGATTTCACCCTTCCTTTCTTCCAGTTTCCATTCCCGAATTATCTGTCCCTGCAGTGCAGGACCGAGTAAACTCTATTCAGTTAAATTTCCAAAGGATCAAGGCAGCGATGCAAAAAGCTCAGGATGACTACCAAAAGTACTACAACAGGGGAAGGAAGGAGAACCCGGCCTTTAAAGTAGGCGAAGAAGTGTGGCTATCAACTATCCATCTCAGACTGCCAATTACCTCCTGGAAACTAGGGCCAAAGTTTATTGGTCCTTTTAAAATAAAAAGGGTAATCAACCCAGTCGCTTTTGAATTAGCTCTTCCTGATGCTTACAAGATGCACCCAGTTTTCCATGCATCCCTCTTAAAACCTATTGCTCCCAGCCCTTTTTCTGACAGAGAAAATCCTCCACCGCCACCGGGTTCTAATCAACGGAGAAGACGAGTTTGAGGTAGAAAAAATTCTAAATTGCAGAAAAAATGGCAGACAGCTGCAGTATTTAATCAAATGGAAGGGATATCCTTCTGAGGATAACTCTTGGGAACCAGCCAGGAATCTACATGCTCCACAGCTGCTCCAGGCTTTTCACCGAGAACATCCAGAATTTATGTCAACCTTGGTGTCCAGAGGCCACCCCTCGGGGGGGGGGGGGGCACTGTCAGAAGAAGCCTTCGTTCCGGTCCGGTCGTTTTTCTCGCTTTCCCGGCGGAACGGTGTTCCGGCGCATGCGCGTTCGCGGCTCGGCATTACGGCGCTCGCGCACGCGCACTGGTGCACACCCAACGTGATTCCCTGGGCAGCCTATAAAAGGCGCTCAGAGAATCAAACAAGTTGCTGGTTTGTCTCAGCTTCCTGTATTACCTGAACTTGTATCCTGTATCTCTGCCTGACTACCCGTTGTGACCCGGATTTGCCCTTGGACTTCTCTTGCCTCTCTCCTGGACCTGACCTCTGCCTGTTTATCGGATTCCCACCAATCTCCTGTGTTTGACCCTCGGCCTGTTACCTGGACTGTCTCCTGTCTCCTAGCCTGACCTCCTGCTTGTACCTGGACTCTCTTTATCTTGTCACCTTACCTTGCAGATCCTGCAGTACCATAGCACCATCCCAGTGTTTGATCCTCTGCTCAGCTCTGGACCTTCTGCCTGTTGTCTTCAACTGCACCTGCCTACCAGTACCTGTACAGCGGCTCTTCCCTATCAAGACCCCGCAAGCAAGCCACCCACGGTCCATTGGGGAGCCTGTGCCTCTTTGTGCCGTTCACCCCCTGTCCCAACTCCAGGGGGCGGACTGCGCTCAGTCGCAAGGGCCAAACCGCTCTCGGCATCTCGGCCTCGGTGAGTACGATCAGTGACAGTACCTTTTAGCTAGAATTTCTGAAGCAATGGAGAAAACTCTCTATCCCAGTCCATATACCAAACAAGTATGATGCACAGGGGTCTGCACTAGTGGACAAAGAGGGAAATGCCTGTAAAGCCATGTCCATTAAGGCATGTCTTCTGGATCACAGTTACCACAGATGCCAATTCAATAGGCTAGGAAGCACATTGCAACCAGATGTTGATTCAAGAGAGATGGGTGTTTAATGCGGCAGACATCATCGCAAATATCCTGGAAATCCAGGCGGCTTATCTCGCATCTCCAGCATTTGTTCTCACAGATCAAGGACAAATCAGTTCTGTTTCAGATAGACAATAGAGCTGCAATATCATACATACATCACCAAAGCGGAACCAACAACAGTTCCTTACTAAGGGAAGTGGAACCCATCTTCTTTTGGGTTCCAGAGGGGAATCTGAAGGACCTAAGAGTAGTTTATCTTCCAGCCCACTTAAACACAGACACCGATCACCTATCCCAAGGATTCCTGGATCCCAACAAATGTTCCCTACAAGTTATTCAGGATTGTGGGCCAGTGGACCTTTCCTGAACTGCATCTTTTTGGTACAGCAAGCAATACCAAGCTGCGGAGGTTTATTACACATCTACCTCACCCTTGGGCAGAAGCAATAGATGAAGTGTCAAGTCCTTGGGCATGCAATCTAATTCAGGTCTCCTCCAGCCTCCTACCTCAAATTCTCTCGAGACTTGCATTATCAACAATAAACAGTGATAACAGTCCTGCCATACTTGCAGGGAGACCCGTGATTCCTAGGGCATAATTTCTTAGTGTCCAGCCTCCAGTAAATATTCCTCTGATACCCTTTCTTTTGGCTCGAGGCATCACACCCATCAGAATCCTCACATGTTGAACCTTCACATTAGAATGTTAAAACAGAGGCTTTAATCATTAGGATGTTCCTCCAGAGCTGTTTCAACTCTGCTCAAAGCACAGGAGCCTTCAATGAACAATATGTGTGACAAGGTTTGGAATAAGTTTAGATCTTTCGCGGATGGCAAAACTTCAATCCTGATGTACCCTCTTCCTCCCAAGTCCTTGACTTCCTGCAAGCAGACCTTGATTTAGGATTAGGTTTAAGCAATTTAAAGGTACAGCTGATGCCAATCTCTGCTGTGACAAGAGATGGGCAGAAGATCTTTTAATAATCAAATTCTTCAAGACAGTCAAGACGATAAGCCCACCCATTAAAACAAATCTTTCCCACTTGGGATCTCTCTATCAATCGAAAGCCCTTATCCAAACAGCCTTTTGCCCCATCTGATTCAGCATCCTTGTGGAATGTCACTTGTTAAATATTTTTCTTTGTGGCGATGGCATCGGGCTGGGGAGAATCAGACTCCTTCAGGCTCTGGGATCAGAAGACAATAATATTATTTTTTGTACTCAGAGTGGAATTTAGAACGGTACATGGATTTGTCCCTAAGTTCTCCTCTTCCTCTACTATCTCCAAACCTGCCAATCTTTTCAGATCCAATTTTGACCTTCTTCACGAAGACGATATTACTTCAGTACTAAGACACTATCTTCAAGCCACAATTTCCTTCAGACTTTCATCTAACCTATTTGTAATACTCAAAGAAAAAAAAGACAGGGGAAAAAATCATCATCCGGGGGCCTCCAGCCATAGTTTGCAGATCCCTGCTCTAGTACAGTAGTTTCATGGATAATCAAGTTTGTTAAGAAGATGTATAGGGATAGGGGACTGGAACCCCCTCTTCAGTTGGGCTGTATGCCACCCGGTTGTTTTCTGCTTCTTGGACGGCCAGAGCAGACTTATCCATCAAAACGATCTAAAGGGTAGCATCATGATCATCCCAACATGCGTTTACGAGACGTTACGGAGTTGACCCGTCATCTTTCTCATCTGTAGAAACTAGCAGACGAGTTATCAGGCCAGCATTTGCCTATTTTAAATTATTTTTCGAATAAATCTTTTACTATGCATCATCCCACCCATTTCAGCTAGTTATTTGTCACAGGTATGCTGCCTTGGAGGCACCAGGAAAACAGAAAATTGTTTCATACTTACTGTCATTTTCTTTTCCTGGTGCCTATCCTTGGCAGCATACAATCCCACTCTGGGTTAGTTATATTACGTAGAATGCTGGGATTGCACTAATCCTTTTCTTTTATAATATTCACTGGTCCTGAGGGAGGAACCAATGCAGAGATTGTCACAGGTATGCTGCCATGGACAGGCACCAGGAAAAGAAAATGACAGTAATTTTCTGTTTTTATACTGTGGGGCGTGAATGAGCCATCTTTGGATAAAGTCATGATGACAGTGTCCAATCATGACTCTGACAGTGCTCTGTGCCCTGATTGGCTGAAGCTTTCACTGCAAATCTTATTTCTTAGTCATTTTCAAAGTGCTATTGCCTCCTGGGTAAAATTATGGAGAGTTGTTCAGTGGTATATAATATTTTCAGTGCATGAAAAAGCTAGTCACTCGCACTTCTAATTATTTTATATTATTTCTAATGACTATAAGAATGCATTTTACTTTGCAAAGGAACCACTTTCCTTCCTCGAATGCTGAAAAGTGAGTCTAGCTATATATAAAAATCAAGCAGCTTCAAATTTTGTGCAAAACAAAGTGTGTGCTCATCTGTTGTAATTGACCTGGCTTGTTCCTGAAACTCTAATCATAACCTGTTACAGGATGAGAGCCAAACGCTCTTTCAGTGCAAGAATAAATCACAGTTTTTCTGGAGAGGTCTCTGAATATGCTCCATTTTCTTGTTTTACTTGCTGTCCCCTGAGCCCAGTACTATGATCATTCCCCTGAAAGGTCAAGTATAGCTTTGTAAAAGTAATTTAAGTTGAACATTGTAAATGTTATACAGCCTTACCTTAGCTCACCTTTTCACTTTAAAAAATGGCTCTTTTTTGGACCAGAGCAGCCATTGATTGGTAGGTTGCAAAGCTGTAATGAAGCATTGATCAATTTTCTAAGTAAAAGTATCCCCGTTCATTAATTAAGGTCATACGGAACAGGAATTTTGAACACAGAGAACTGTAAATTAGATGGGATAGTCTGGAGATACCACAGCGACAGAAAATGAACTATAGAAAAGTGAGTTTTAGGAAAAAAATAAAAAGTTCCTAGAGTGGTTGAGGTCCTCTCTATGTAGTAACATGGAGATTTACAACTTTGCTTCCTGCTAATGTTACAGAGCTCAACAGAGTGAAATCTGAGCACACATAGTTCCAGTGTTGGTGGGCTTTGATGGAGAAATGCAGCATGCTTTTGACATCAGTTTGAGACACTTCTGAGATTACTACATTGTAGGTAGAGATGAGCCGAACACCCCTTGGTTCAGTTTGCATCAGAACTCCCAAACATAGCAAAAGTTTGGACACGAACATCAAACCCTATTGAAGTCTATGGGACCCGAACGTTAAAAATCAAAAGTGCCCATTTTGAAGGCTTATATGCAAGTTATTGGCCATAATAGGGGTATGGGAGCCTGGGTACTGCCCTGGGGGACATGTATTAATGCATAAAAAAACTTTTAAAAAAGATTGTTTTTAAAGGAGCAGTGATCTTAATGATGCTTAAATTGAAACATTAAAAATGGAAAATTGCTTTAAATATAGTGCCTGGGGGGTCCCCTTAGTCTGCCTGTGAAGTGGTGCATCTGTACCGTGTATAGAACCTACTGCAGCAGTAATGACATTTCTAAAGAAAGATAAATAACACTTAAATTGCTGGCAATACAATACTATTGCCGGCAATAGAAAAATCTAAAAAGAAATGTCATAGGGGTCCTCCCCCAATCCATACCAGGACATTTGGCCTCTTCCCAACAACCATGGACTGTGGCTGTGGGAGGGCTTATCGGAATATGGAATCCCCCTTTAACAAGGGGGCCCCCAGATCCCACCCCCTATGTGAATGAGTATGGGGTACTATCCCTACCCATTGGTATCTCAAAAAATTTGCGCCAACTCTTACGGAGTGAAGCAGCCAACACAACAACCTGACTCGTGTAAATGTATGAAAATAATAAAGTGTGGCGCTAAAAAATAATAATCATCTAAAAGGTACTGGCAGTAATATACAAGATAAATAAATTAAATTAAAGTGCACAATCATGAGAAATGTGTAAATAATGTTGGTATTGGTTAATTAGGATGAATAAGGGGATAGTGACCTCCACAGATGTATATCAAATGGTGACCCTTAAAAGTGTATGAAGGGGTACTGGCCTCCCCACCCACAATAAACCAAAATAGTGAAGTTACAAATGCATTGGTATGACTACATCCGTAGACAAAATAGATGAAAAAGGTGAGCTGATAGCCAATATGCCAGCATTGAAAAAGACAACTCCACTGGTACCTGGAGGTTCAACTCCAAGGTATGAATAGAAAAATATATAAACTGGTCAGAAAATAACACAGTGATATGTATCAGTCACAAAATGTAGACATGGAAAAAACGTGGAAAGGAGACCAAAACAAAACGAAAAAATGAAAATAAAAAGATGACACAGTGATGTGTGTTAAATACCCAATAACCCTAAAAATAGACCATAATATAGAGTCAGAAGTCCATCAGGGTAGTAAGTGAAGATATTTAAAGTCCAACACCATATAGTGGAATAATTCTGGACCGCTTCATAACAATTCAAATGCAAACAGTCTTTTTAGGTATAGTGAGGCAGGGGCTATTAGACATATCCCTGTACATAGGCAGAATCTTCTCATAATATGGTGACATCAACCCAAAGAAATAGAAGTGCAGTGCCCTTACCAGACAAGATGGACTCACAGGCCCTTGGCGGTGAGTCAGACGAGCTTGTACCGTCAAGCGGTGTGGGGCTGTAAACCCGTGCGGTGGTCTTGGGTAGAATCTCCACTGGTGTTCCCGAATGGCACGTCTCTAGTCCAGTGAAACTCGACAGATGTCATCTAATAGCGTATCCTCGACTGCAATCCAGGGTTAGCCTCGATCATCAGATGTAAAAAAGGTTTTCCTCAGAAATCAATACCATATGGATAGGTAAAAGAAGGAAAGAGAGACCTCCACATAGTGTAAATCTTTTTTAAAACGTACCACGTTTATTAAGAAATAAGTATTTCCGCAATAAACACAAATATTGGGCGGTAAAAACTCGACTCAAAGCAGTACAAAAACTAAAAAAAGTTTTAAAAGTTGGATGATGTTGCGCAGTAGGTGATGGTAGGGGTAAATATATAGAGATCCGATGCGTTTCGTCCTCAAAGACTTCTGCTGGGGTATCCCTACCCATTAACCAAAAAAGTAATAAAAACACAGAGACAGTTTTTGACAATTCCTTTATTAAAAAGAAAAAAAAAAACAATGTCCCCCCGATGTCACGATGCTCCCCTGTCAACGAAGGCTAACCGCCTACAGCAGGCTCCTCCGTTTGACAGTTCTTATATAGGTAAGGGGTGGAGCCACCTGGAGACATCACCTGGCAGCACCATCCCCTTGTGACATCACCAACCCAGCATGCACCGGCCGGTGATGTCGCCAGGTGGCTCCACGAACAACCTGCTGAGCGCCCCGCAAATTCAGGTGTGTGCGCCGAACGGGCAAACAGGCGATGTTCGGGCTGAACTTTTGCTCGGCCTGAACTGTTCACCCAACGCTAATTGTAGGTTGAAATAACTAGGGGGTGGTTTTTGGATCCCCCCTATTTAAAATATAAATATGTATTATCTTGTCTGTTTGTATAATTAGCTAGTCTATCAAAGCTCTAATAACATTAATGGTGCTGATATATTAACAATATTAACTATAAAAATAAACATAATGCTCAAAGAAGCAAAGGTCTTATTTTTTTACATAGAAAGTAGGGCACTAACATAGAAAATCTAAAAGAATAATACAGAGCATATAAAATAAAAGAGCAGAGATGATATGTTACGTAAGTCCTTCCTCAGTGTCCTGTATCTCTCAGTTGGGTTCAATGAGAAGGAGGGGACTTTCATAATTGGCCCTCACATTTTAAAGCACTCACAGACACAACCCACACAAACACCCTCTGCCCACCCATGTAGTCCTCTGTCCAATGAGCTACAATCCGTAAGCTATATGGGGCTGTCCTTCCTAATCAGCAGGAAGTATGTTATCACCCCGAATATCCTCCAAAAAAGTATATTGCTGTCTTCCACAAGGGGGCAGCATTCCATCCCACATCCGTTTCCTTTGATGTTCTTGCGAGTCAGTAAATCGGTCATTTTAATTTTCACCTCACCAGGAGGTCTGAGGTGATGCTCCTGTACCCCTCATACATCACATCATTAGGCCTATGTGAGAATATCCTTAGGAGATCAATTCCCATTTGCAACTCCTTGTTACAAACACCCTGCTGGGTAATCTTGCTCCGCTGGCATTCCAGGCTACCCCCCAGCCTCACGAAGATGTCTTCAGTATAACCAGGTCTCAACAGTCCAGAAATATCTGATATTAAAAACATGTTAACTTCCAACTTAGGTGCATTTGATGTGCTGTTGACCTATGTATGACCTGCTCCAGTTGCTTTTTGCATTACCAATGACTTGTATAGGGAGAGAAGCGGTTCTGAAGTGAGCAAAATCAATGATTAAATACCCAATCACCAGCCCAGGCATGTATTTCTGCTCTTTGGCATTGGCCAGACCCCCCACACCCCTGCCAGGATACAGGAGAGTAAGAGAACCTTATGCCCACTATCAAGGGTGCAGAGGAAGCCTTCTGTTTAAGTTCTATCAGTTTGCAGAGGGATGTACCTCTTGCCTAGCTCAAGCCCAGGATACCTCATAGTTACTTGGACAGAATCTCTCTACCGCTGTGGGGTTTGGAACCATGTTTCTCCTGTCTGGCATTAGCCCAAGCACAGGACACCCCATAGTTATTTGGACAGAACCTCTCTACCTCTGTGGGGTTTGGACCCATGTTTCTCTTGTCTGGCACCCGCCCAAGCCCAGAACACCTCATAGTTACTTGGAAAGAACCTTTCTACCTCTGTGGGGTTTGGACCCATGTTTTCTGACACCAAACTTCTCTTCCCTTCCCTTCAGCTATTGCTTGTCCTTCCCGTTATTGTTGCACTAGATTATTTCCCCCCTCCCTTTTATTGTTTCTCCTTCTACTTACCCTAACTCCTTAATTGTTTAAAATTAAAGGGAGAAAAACTCATCCTGGCCATAGATCAGCAGGCTGATTTAAAAAAACCCACATGGATTCCCCCTTCCACACAATCAAGGTGGATGGAGGAATCCTTTTCATTGTGCTATTGTAGTCTGGACTCGTCCGCTGTGAGAAAACACTGATTAGTGCTGCAGCCCATTGGATGCCGCTACTGATCTAATAAAACATTTCCAACATTCCCGTTCAACAGAAGTTGGTTGTTAAGGGGGACTTCTGTCGAGTCGGAACTGACATAGATTAATCAAAATCCGTCCGGTCCTTGCTGAACTGTTCAAATGTTATGGCCTGCTTCAGAGAGAAGTGTAATTGTTGACAGAGAATGACTTGTGCTTTCAATACTTATTTTTAGGAGACCTACTGATGCTCTGTCTTAATGCAGTTTACACATTTATAGTGGCATTAAGGGCTCAATCACACGGGCATGTGAAAGGGCCATCTTCATCCATGCGGAATGCACAGGTGTTCCATGCAGACATGTGCAGGCAGCCAATTTAAATCAATGATAGGTGGCCAGCTACACAGACCTGTACCTATGTTCAAGCGCATCCCGAAGTACATCTGTGCAGGTCTGAGGCATGGATCAGAACACAGCCTGGCTCTGTGTTTCTCTATGCAGTGTGGACAAATCATGGCGGGTGGCAGGTGCAAGCAGGGTGCTGTCCTGAAAACAAGAAACTGCGGTAATGCTCACATGTGATGCTGATCCTCCATTATTGCAAGAACTTGAAAACAAACAAAAAAAAAGGGTGGGCAAAGGACAGTCAGGCTGGGAAGTACAGGGCTAGTCAATGTTGGATGTTCTCCAGCCAGGAAATGAGGTGGGCTCTATGTGACTTGCTGCGGATTCTAATGCACACTCTGAGAAGCCATAGCAAGTCACATAGAGCCCGCTTCGCCTGACGGGAACAAATCTTCCCCCATCTACAAAAACAAGTATCTTTATTGCTGATGTGTCCCTATGAGGTTTCCAAATACACCTTGTTCTGGTCATAACATTTTTATCAGAGCAGGGAGTGGGGGGGGGGGGATCTCTCCAATAGGATACAGGCAGCCTGATAAAGATTCTAACCCTTCACCATTCTATCCAACATCAATAACAGCTTTAAATGTAAAAGCAGGTGTCACTGGTGTACTTTTTAGAGCTTTCATATTAGAAGAAACAAAGTAATGAAAAAAGCACAGGGGATGTGCCAGGACATACCAGTAATAGAAGCAGAAGACAAGGGGGGGGGTCACATTGTGCAGTCAGCAGTGTGTTATTTGGTTTCTAACCCTGTTCATTCTTTATCTGGGACTCCTACATATTTTAAACATTACATATATACATATATATATATATATATATATATATATATATATATATATATATATACATATATATAATACTGTACAAAAGTTTTAGACAGGTGTGAAAAAATGTTGTGGGTACCAGCAGCACGCACCACGAGGGAGGTCAGGCGCCTATTTATGAGCATTTGCCGCTCTGACATGGTAGCCCTCTCTCTCACACCACACAGCGTGATGTTGGTGGGGCTCTGCTGGCGGGTGGGCTGCTCTTTCATTCTCATCCTTACTCCTCTGTGGACTCCACCAGTTTCGTTTTGTTTTGGTTTGGCATTTTCATTTACCAATATGGTATTCCACACTATACCTTAAGCCTGAGGTAATTCCTATCCCATGGACTCTTCCTCTGGCTCTATGGTGGCAAGTCTTTTCTCCTTGCATTTTCAATTTTCACTAATTTCTTTACTTTTCTTCCTAATCACTTGGTTGTCTCCTATGTTTCACTTCACTCTTCACTACATTGTATTTTCCTTTCTTACCTGCCTCTCACATCTACTGCTATGTCCACTAGATGTTAATACCCTTTAACCATTTATTGTTACAGAAGCCCCATTGGGCTCATACCTATCACTACATACCTGTTGAAGGGGCATCCATCTCAGGTGATGTTCTCCTATTCCTATTTTTTTGGCCCTCCTGTCGTCTGCTTAGCCATCACCTGAGCTCCCGGGGGGGATTGCTCTCTACCTCCTAGTGCTCCTTGCACATCATCATCACCATTCTATGTTTTTTACAATCTACCCATAGGTAAGAGTGTTAGGACCATAGGTTTTGTGTTCCCTCTTTTCCTATTTGTAATCAATTACCATTGATTAATAATTTTTAATTCAGTGTAGATACTCCCAGTGTATAGCTGCTCCTGATGAGTGGAAACAACCCACGAAATGCGTCGAGCATTCCTATTTGATGCTATGCCACAGTAATCATGTGCTTACTATGGGTTTTACTTGTCTGAATCAATCAAATATTTATTACTTTATATTATGTTTTTTCATCTATTGGGTATGTTGCTGGTTCATTATCTATTATGTGCAATAACGTCATACTATATGATCTTCTAACCATATTTTTCATAATTCTGTATCGTACATACTGGTCTACTATTAATGTTACCTATGCACCATGCCCAATTATGTTAACAATAATAATCCTATCTACTATTTTTGTTTGATTCATTCTACGCAATGTTGTGCTTCATACAAAGTCCCATTTTCCCCTATCCCGCTTTTTCCTCTCCGTATCAAAAAACAGGGATGGAGACCTGTGTACTGTACAGTCATGGTCTCATATAAAGTCCCAACAATTTCTTTGTTTTATTTTATAGGAATACATGTTGCGTTTGTCTAAAATGGAAAACCTAATAAATAACTATTTAGAAAAAAAACCTCCTGTGTCCATCCAATAATGGTAAGGCACCAACTTCGCAAAAGTGGAAATGTGATGTGCATTATTTCCCAGGTGAAGAAGGTCATGGACACTCTTGAAGATAATGGAGGATATGTCGCGCCTACACGAACATTCTGAAGAAAGTTTACTTTGGCTGAGGTCAATACATATTCACTTAATCTCTTCTTTACCTTTAAAAGCAAAGGATAAAATAAAGAGGTGACATAGAGGTGAGCAAAGCAGATCTACTCTTTGATCACCTGTGTGACCAGTCGGCGGTACCGTCAGATAATTTCTTGGGCGAGCTGGTGGAAATGGCAAGCTAGAGAGACACCTGCGGGCGGTGGGGGGGGGGTAGTCCCCTCCGGACCACTTGCAAACTGCAACGTATATATATATATATATATATATATATATATATATATATATATATATATATGTATGTATTGCGGCCGGCAAGTGGATATTTTTGTTTGCGCGTTTTGGTTAATTTTGTCTATTTTAGTTTTGTAGCGGAAGTGTGAACAACATACAAATGAAAATGAACCTGAATTAATATGCAATTAAGTTTGCCATGCATTACAACAGGAACCTTATTTTGGTGTCAAGACAAGGGTATCAAATCTAGGAGTAAATCTTATAAACTATATATATATATATATATATATATATATATATATATATATATATATATATATATATATATATATAAAATATGTAATGCCATCCCCTTCACCCTTCCCTCTAATAATAGATCCATTGCTGAAATGAAAAAAATATGCCTCTGGAGTGTAACTAGTTGGATAACCCTGTCTACTCTAAAACAAGGTAAATAATAAAATGTGGTAAATAAATAACATTGTAAAATCTTGCTTTCACAGGGGTTGCAGTCAGTCTGACTGTGTACAATACATTACTTATAGAGCATTCCTCGAATCTTCATTTATAAATAATTGGTAGACAACATTTCTTTGTCATTTTTTTTTTTTTTTTTGCAAGAAGGCTTTGCCCTAATATTCAGGGGTGTTGTGAAGACTCTAAAAGATTGGAGGCACCCTCAATAGAGAAAATACTGCATGTTGTAATGAAAAGTTGGCATGTCTAAAATTTACATGTACTGTAAAATATACATATATACTGTGGTGAATGGCCAACAAAAAAAATAATTCGAAATGTAGTTCATTTACTGAAGTAACCTCTTTCTACCAGGGGTCCAGGATAATTATACAATGTAAGAATACAGAACAAACGATGTCTCTCAGCACGAAGCTTCCCATAATTGATCCTACCCAGTAAGAATAGTGTGGATGTGATGTACATTTGAATTCAATACAAATATAATTATGTTTTATAAAATTATCTTAATGGGTAACCAAAACTATTTTATTTATTTTTTTAAATAAAAGCAACATAAAAACAACACATATGGGGTTATTTACTAAAGGCAAATCCACTTTGCACTACAAGTGCAAACTACAAGTGCAAAGTTCGGAAAAAAACTCCATAGTCAGTACATCTCTGCAATACATGCATATTTCCCATGTTCCAGCTCTTTAAAAATTCTGCAAAAATACCTGTTGATGGGCCAAAAACAAAAATACACCAAGCTCCCAATTTCTTGTTGTGAGCTGATAACACACAGACTTTTTGTGGACAGAATGGGGTCAGCTCTGAAGAAATGACACTTTGCTACAATGTAAAGTAGTGAGTGTACAGCTTGTATAACAGTGTAAATTTGCTGTCCCCCCAAAATAACTCAACACGCAGCCATTAATGTCTAAACCACTGGCAACAAAAGTGAATACACCTCTAAGTGAAAATGCCCAAATTGGGCCCAATTAGCCATTTTCCCTCCCGGTGTAATGTGACTCATTAGTGTTACAAGGTCTCAGGTGTGAATGGGGAGCACGTGTGTTAAATTTGGTGTTATCGCTCTCACTCTCTCATACTGGTCACTGGAAGTTCAACATGGCACCTCATGGCAAAGAACTCTCTGAGGACCTGAAAAAAAGAATGAGTGCTCTACATAAAGATGACCTAGGCTATAAGAAGATTGCCAAGTAGACATGTGCAGAACGAAAAAAATTGTTTTATTTACATAAATTTGTTCAGTTAAATTTGTTTCATTCGTTTTTGAAATTCGTTTTGTTGTTATTCATTTTCGAATCGATTTGAAGTTTTAAATCAATTTCGAATAGTTTTCAAATTCAAAAAGTTTTCGAACAGCGGCACTGTTATACAAGAGTGAATGAGTACTGTGTGCCTGACTGTTCAGGGTGACAGACAGACCACAATACTCAGCAGCCCTTATGCCCTATACACACACTCAGATTTTCCGATGGAAAAAGTGCGATCGGATTGTGTTGTCGGAAATTTTGATCGTGTGTGGGCTCCATCTGACTTTTTCAGTCGGAATTTCCGACACACAAAGTTTGAGAGCAGGATATAAAATTTTCCGACAACAAAATTTGATCTTTTAAATTCCGATCTTGTGTACTGCCCCGTTTATAGTCCCAACATACGTGTTTTTATGTCACCGCGTTCAGAACGATCGGATTTTGCAACAACTTTGTGCGACCGTGAGTATGCAAGACAAGTTTGGCCCAAACTCCATCGGAAAAAAATCTGGTTTGATTTTGTTGTCGGAATGTCTGATCAATGTCCGATTGTGTGTACAAGGCATTACAGGGGTACTGCTACACTATATATGGACTACACAGTCCCCTTCAGCAGAACTCCTCGGCAGGAGGTGTCGGGCAACCATAGCAAAACAAACCTTCAAGGTCCTTCTCACCATCCTTGAAGATCCTGAAGCATACCTTGGAGCAATAGCAGCTCTGGAACAATAGGGACTTTAGAACAGCAACAACTTTGAACAGTAACAGAGTCTCTGGCAGGCTCAGTACAATGGCTCTGTACTCACAGCTCTCTGTAGCTCTCTTTTTTTCCTGGTCATGACAGCTAGCAATATTTCAGCTGTTGTATAGTAAATGTAGCAACAGCCTCTCTTGCAGTAATTTTTGTCCACGATTTTGCACAGTCCAGGAGAACTGCTTCAGCACACACCAACCATGTGGCTTTGGGGTTCTGTCTCTCAGGACAGCACAGCCCAGTTCACTCATCATATGGCTGTCAGCAACAGAATTCCCTGTAGCTTTCTCAAGGCATCAGACAGTCTCTAACAGGAGCCCTAAGCCTCCATTTTTCTGGGCACCCAGTCACTTCTCTGCCCACTGTCCTACATCCTGTCCCCAGGCACACAATGCACTTCCTAGAAACCCCCTGCTCTTTTTGTAGGCCTCTGCAAATCTCATCTGTAATAATTTAGGGATTTAAAAGGGCAATCTACCCAAAGATTATATTTTAATTAAAAGGGGAACTGTATAGTCAAAGTCAGCGCCTTGGACAATCTGGCAGAAAAGTCTACCGAAATGTCTGACTCTTGACCACCTTAAAGTTCTGGGTTTTCTTGCTAACACCTCTAGCTCCCCTTTTTGCATTGTTCATAACACAACAAAGAAATAAAATCCATTTAGAGGTGCTGATCTTACCCATATTGAGAATGACGCAATGTACGTACAGTGACACTATTGTTTTATTGTCTTCTGTTTGACTAGCTTAGACAAGAGTCCTGTGTATAATGCTAATACATATTGAAACAACATTGTGTGCAGGCAAAATGTTGATTTTGTGTGAAGGTTTATAGGATTTGTAGAATTCAGACATGAAGCCTTCTACATGTACTGATATTACTCATGGACAGCGGTGGTATTATACGGTATTATCCTGCATGCTCAGATACCGCAATGTCTATGCTTTTTTCAGAGTCTTGAACGATCATTCTGATATATGTATCTTTGACCGTGTTTGGAGGTCTTTACATACTTTTCATGTGTGTAAAGTTTTTGTGACCTCTACGATTAAGCCCAATGTGGGTGAAACATGTAAGAGGCTGATGGGCTGGGATCTGAGCTGAAGCCAGTTTTTCATTCACCTTACACTGGAGTTGAAAATAGTGTGTTTCTTACTCTGTATTAAAGTTGTTGTTTGTTTTGTACTAGAACTAAGAGTTTTTGATAAAAACTATTTGACAACAAAAAAAAATCAATTAGGAGTATAAGCCTAATTCAATTAAGTGATTTTGTGACTTGCTTCTGTTTAAGTATTGATGCTAAAGTAATGACAATTTTTATGCTATAGGAACTAAGAATTAACTACATGTGTACATGCTTTTTATGCTATTACCTAAAAGACTATTGATGTATGCATTTTGTTAATTATAAGTGTATATAGAGAAGTAAAGACATAAAGGAGTTATTAGATTATACATTTTTAAACTGTAGCTGCCTGTGGTTATTTCAGAACTGCCATTTACGTCCAGCATTTACACCTGAGAGCTCACATTTACGACAGTGCTATTGAGAGAAAGTGGAGGCCAGAGCTGAGAGAGCTAGGAGCCAAAATTCCCACCATCTCCAGCATTCCATTGCAACTTAGGGCCCTTTCACACTGGGGCGGGGGCGGCATCAGTGGTAAAGCGCCGCTATTGTAAGCGGAGCTTTACCGTCAGTATGCGGCTGCTAGTGGGGCGGTTTTACCGACCGCTATCGCCCGAGAAATGGTTAAAAACCCCCGCAAAGTGCCTCTGCAGAGGCGCTTTGCCGGCGGTATAGCCGCGCTGTCCCATTGATCTCAATGGGCAGGAGCAGTGAAGGAGCGGTATATACTCCGCTCCTTCACCGCTCCGAAGATGCTGCTAGCAGGACTTTTTTTACCGTCCTGCTAGCGCACCGCTCCAGGGTGAAAGCCCTCGGGGCTTTCAAACTGGATACAAAGCAGCGGCACTTTCGGGTCGGTTTGCAGGCGCTATTATTAGCGCAATAGCGCATGCAAGCCGCCCCGGTGTAAAAGGGCCCTTAGAGAAAGTGGGTGCCAGTGCTTTGGAGAAGCCTAATGCAGCGTACACACGACTGGACTTTCTGGGAAACTAGGTCCAATGTTCTTCCCGCCAGACTTCCGGCGGACTTCCGAAGGACTTTCTGAACGGACGGACTTGCCTACACATGACCGGACTTTCGGGCAGACTAATAGGCAAAACGAGGGGCTTCCATCATAGCAAATACAGAGTGTGGTGGTCTCATCCCTATCAAAATGAACCATAGAAATAGAAATCCCCCTATGTTTGGGACTTTAACAGGTCACCAACTCTTTGAGTATAAAAATATAAATTTTATTAATATGGTTAAAAAAGATGTAAAA
Source organism: Lithobates septentrionalis (assembly GCA_037952835.1). Lineage (NCBI taxonomy): Eukaryota > Metazoa > Chordata > Amphibia > Anura > Ranidae > Lithobates > Lithobates septentrionalis. The sequence goes on from JBBDGP010000812.1 coordinate 340,930, forward strand.
GCGTCTATAACATACAGACTCAGACTAGAAAATCATTCCATAGTATATACACAATCAAAACTGAGAATATGTATAGGGTGACAAAAAATAGATGTACTCTCACAAGGGTAATGTACCCCAATTCCCAACGGACTTTCGACAGAGTTACGGCGGACTTTCCGAATGAACGGTCTTGCCCACACACGGACAAGTCTGTTTATTTTGAACGTGACTCGGGTACGAAGGGACTAGAAAAGGAAGTCAATCTCGCCGCTTTTAACGGCGAGATTGACACCTTGCGAGCCCCGTCGCAGGCATACCAGACCCTTAGGTCTGGTATGGATTTTAAGGGGAACCCCTACGCCGAAAAAACTGCGTGGGTTCCCCCAAAATCCATACCAGACCCCGATCCGAGCACGCAGCCCAGCCGGTCAGGAAAGGGCGTGGGGACGAGCAAGTGCCCCCCCTCCTGAACCATACCAGGCTGCATGCCCTCAACATGGGGGAGTGCTTTGGGGGAGGGGGGCGCCCTGTGGCCCCTGCCACCCCAAAGCACCTTGTCCCCATGTTGATGAGGACAAGTGCCTCTTCCCAACAACCCTGGTCGTTGGTTGTCAGGGTGTGCGGGCGGAGGGCTTATCGGAATCCAGGAGACCCCTTTAATAAGGGGCCCCCCAGGTCCCGGCCCCCCACCCTGTGTGAATGAGTATGGGGTACTTGGTACCGCTACCCATTCACCTGGGGGAAAAAGTGTCAATAAAAAAAAACACTACACAGGTTTTTAAAGTAATTTATTAGAAAGCTCTGGGGGTCTTCTTCCGACTCCGGGGGTCTTCTTCCGACTCTGGGGGTTCTTCTCTGCTCTCTCTGGCCTCTTCTCCCGGTGTTCGACCTCTTCTCCTGGTGTTCCAGTTCTTCTGCTGCCTCCTCCGCTATCTTCTGCCGCTCTTTTGCTAGCGGTGGCCTGGAATTCTGCTTTCTGCCTTCTTGTCTTCTTCCCTCTTCTCTTCTTCCGATGTTGACACAACGCTCTCTCCAGGTGTAATGCTCTCTGAGCACTCCGCTATGACTTATATAGGCGGTGACCCCGCCCCATTAAGACGTTACAGTCCCTGGGCATGCTGGGACTGTGACGTTTTAAGGGAGCGTGGTCAACATTACCCCGGAGTTACGACGTAAAGATTTGAAGCAGGCTTCAAATCTAAAGTGCATCGGATTTCCGACCGAAACGGTCCATCGGAAGTCCGATGCAGCCCACACACGGTCGGATTGTCTGCCGGATTCGGTTTGTCGGACCAGTCCGGTCGGAAAGTCCGCCCGTGTGTACGCCCCATAAGTGCTGACATTACTAGCACCTTCAGCATTTTTTTCTAAGAGCTCACATTTACACCACTGTTACTGAAAAAAGTGGGGGGACAGAGTTAAGGGAAGGTCTAGAAACTGAGTTTCCCACCATGTCCATCATTCCAACCTAGAAGCTGATATTCGCACCAGTGCCACTGAGAAAAAGTGGGTTCCAGAGCTGATGAGGTGCCTTAGAGCTGAAATTCCTATCATCTCCAGCTTTTCAACCTATAAGTTTACCATCACATAAGTACCAGAGAAAGTGGAGCCAGAACTTTGGAGAAACCTAAGAGCTGATATTACAACCACCTTCAGCATTCCTATCTAAGAGCTCACAGCCAGGCCAGTGTCACTGAGAGAAAGTGGTGGCCAAACCTGAGGAGCTGTCTAGTAACTGAGATTCCAGGCATCTCCAGCTTTATAATCTAAAAAATGACATTCATGTCAGTGCCACTGAAATAAAGTGGGTGCCAGTGCTTTGAAGATGCCTGAGAGCTGACATGACTACCACCACCTTCAGCATTCTTATCTAAGAGCTCTCATGCACACCAGTACCACTGGGAGAAAGTGTGGTTCAGAGTGTGGTTCAGAGCTGAGGGGAAGCCTAGAAGTTAATACGGCATACCCCACTTTTAAGTACACAATGGGGTTTATTTGCTAAAGCTAGACAGTGCAAAAAAGGCTCACTTCTGCATAGAAACCAATGAGCTTCTAACCCCAGCTTGTTCAATTAAACTTTGGTAATAAAACCTGGAAGCTGGTTTCTATACAGAAGTGAGCCTGATTTTGCACTTTCTAGCTTTAGTAAATAAACCCCATTGTGTACTTAAAAGTGGGGTATGCCTGTATTCTCAAAGACACCACCGTGAGAACACAGGGCTAAGGAGATGAAAGGCAAGTAAGTAAGTACCTTTGTTAAATGGTCTACCAGAGACTAATGATGTTCCATGCAGCATTTAATAAGAATTGGGTAACAGCATGTAACAATATTTAAGCAAAGGAAACTCACATACAACCATATAGGTCTATACTAACGGGTTGCTGAGTCCTAACTTGATGTGGATGAAGAGACTGAGGGAAAGCTATTTGATCACAGTAGTTTATAGCTTTTTCCCGAGCCTCTCCCATCCTATCAAACTCCTTATCCCAATCTGTCCCATTATCTCCTACTCTGTTTGCTTTTAGACATCCCTTAAAACCCTCCTTTTCAGAGAAGTCTATTATGCCCCACCTAACAACTGCACTTTTATTTTCTCCATCAGCTCACCCCCCACAGCTAGCTATTACCCTTTGTATCCCTTAGCCCTCCCTCCTAGAGCTTACAGTCTAACGAGCAGGGCCCTCTGATTCCTCCTGTATTTAATAGTACTGTCTGCCCTCATGTTGTAAAGCGCTGTGCAAACTGCTGGCGTTATATAAATCCTGTATAATATTAATAAAATAATAAATAGCTGAAGAGAATATATCTCCTTTCTGACATTATATTGTACATAAATAGCAAAATAAATAGGGGCAGGCAGTAGTATAAAAAAATATTCTGAGGTTTTAGAATATGGCATTGCACTGGTAGTGGTTAGATAATCCCTTTACCAGTTGACTTTGCAGGGTAAGGGTAACATTTTTTTCAACAAAAATATAGGTAAAATGGCCAGTGCCTCAAGTAGAAGTTGTGCCGAATAGTCGCTTGCTTTTATGTATATCGCTCATCCATTCATTGCCACCACTGTGATTCCAAGAAAATATTTTCTTAGGAATTACTTAATTATTTACTGCTTTACTGAAATTCTGAATCAGAAATTCGTGTCTGTTTACCATCATTTTCAGAATGAAATAAAGACTAATGATGTTTATTTAATAAAGACAGCAGTCATACACGGAGGGCAGCGACAGATAACACAGAGCTAGCAAGTGTCACAGCTGTAGAGCACAGTAATCAAAATGTATTGACATGGTGACACCATAGAGGAGAGGAAAGAGACGCACAGTCACAGATTGCATTATCAGACACCTCCCAAACAGCACAATGGGTGACACATAAAACTGATCAGAGCAGTAGGGATTGTAAATTTCTACATACTGCACTGTAAACTGAATTATGTTGGGTGTGTGATTCTATAGGGTAGGAAAAAGTTACATTATGATGACTTCATTTCATCCTCCTCCTTCATAACCCAAATGCAAAAAGTTAAGATTTGTTGAGATATAGGGGACCTCTAGACATGTCAATTGAGCCTGAAAAATATGCTGAAAATATACCTTTTAGTTTGAATTACTGTGGGTGTGCCAAGGCCCCAAGGCAGTCAAAATCTTATGCCCCCCTCCCTCCGGTTTATGTAAGTTTCTCATGCATGTGCTCTAGTGGGACAACATTAACCACTTCAATACCAAGCAATTTCGCCGTTTCCTGCCCAGGACAATTTTCAGCTTTCAGCGCTGTCGCACTTTGAATGGCAATTGCGTGGTCATGCAACAGTGTAATTAAATTTTTATCATTTTCTTTCTTCTTCTTCTTCCTTTTGGTGGTATTTGATCACCACTGGGGTTTTTATTTTTTGCTAAACAAACTAAAAAAGTTTTTCTTCGTTTCGGTTATAAAATGTTGTTTTCTCCTTCACTGATGGGCACTGAAGAGGTGGCACTGATGGGCACTGATGGGGAGGCACTGATATGTAGAATTGATGGGCACTGATAGGTGGCACTGATATGCAGCACTGATGGGCACCAATAGGCGGCACTGATATGCAGCACTGATGGGCACTGATAGGCGACACTAATAGGCACTGATAGGTGGCACTAATGGGCACTGATAGGTAGCACTGATGGGCACTGACATGTGGCACTGATGGGCACTGACAGGCGGCTGTGATGGGCACTGACAGGCAGCACTGATTGGCACTGATAAGTGGTACTGATTGGCACTGACAGGTGGCACTGATGGGCAGCACTGATAATGAGGTACTAATGAGGTTCTGACAGGTGTTACTGTAGGGTAGGGATGAGCTTCGAGTTCGAGTCGAACACATGTTCGACTCGAACATTGGCTGTTCGCAAGTTCGCCGAACAGTGAACAATTTGGGGTGTTCCCGGCAAATTCGAATGCCGCGGAACACCCTTTAAAAGTCTATGGGAGAAATCAAAAGTGCTAATTTTAAAGGCTTATATTCAAGTTATTGTCATAAAAAGTGTTTGGGGACCTGGGCCCTGCCCCAGGGGACATGGATCAATGCAAGCACCCTCCCAATGTTGAGGGCATGTGGCCTGGTACGGTTCAGGAGGGGGTTAGTGTTTGACTGGTACGGTTCAAGGTGGTGTGGTTAGTGTTTGACTTGATCGAGGGATGAAGGGAGAGAGGGATGGAGGGACAGCAGGCCCAGATCCTACACAACAATAGAAACATGTGTATTCTAGAAAGTTTAACAATAAACAGATTAAGATACTCCAAACACCTGGTATTAGCACTTCAATCATCTCGGCACCATGGTTGTTATGGTGTCAGGATTAGGGATGAGCCGAACACCCCCCTGTTCGGTTCGCACCAGAACATGCGAACAGGAAAAAAGTTTGTTAAAACACGCGAACACCGTTAAAGTCTTATGCCGCGTACACACGAGCGGACTTTACGGCGGACTTTGCCCGGCGGACTGGATTTCATCGGACAATTCGATGTGTGTGGGCTCCAGCGGACTTTGTTTTCTCAAAAGTTGGACGGAATTAGATTTGAAACTTGTTTAAAATTTATCCGACGGACTCTTCTTTCTAGCGGACAAACCGATCGTCTGTGTGCTAGTCCGACGAACTCAAACTGACGCATGCTCTGAAGCAATTACAAGACGGAAGCGCTTGGTCTGGTAAAACTAGCCTTCGTCTTGAAGCTAGCACATTCCTCTTCTGTCGTCTTTTAATACAGCCTTTTTTTAGGATTGATAATGCGAGAGGAATGAAGTTGTTTTTCTGCTTTATATTCACACAGAGTTCTCACAAACTTCTTTCTTCATGATTTATCCTCCTGCCATGACTAATATAATATTTTGTAACAGCCAGATCTCCATAACGTTAAAATTTTAAAATAGTTTTTTTTTTTTTTTTTTTTAATTTTTAATTTCAACACTTTAGCTATTTTACAATGTGTGTTAAATGCTAACCACATTTTTGGTGTGTATTTTCAAGTTACCACAATTAACATTCATATTTTATGTTGTTTTAAAGAACCTTAATGAGGTTGTTGTCCCTTGTTCATTAGACATAGGGGGGTGTATTTAACAAAGGCAAAATCATTTTTCACTCCAATTGCTAATTATACATATAATTCCACATAAAGAGCATTTTGAAGTGTGTTCGCTGTGGATCCGAGGGGCACATGCAAGGAAGCCCAAACCAAAACAATTAATTTTTATTTGACATGATTTTCGGAAAAAATCAGCAGAGCTTCCCCCGAGCTTGTTTTTGACAAAAGGCTTAAATCATTTAAGAATATCAAGTGAAACGTTCACTTGAGAAATTGCACACCAAGTGCACTTGTTGGAAGTGCAGTCGCAGAAAAACTGAGGGGAAGAGCTTAAATTCGGGGAAGCTCTGCTGATTTATTCCTAAAATCATGTAAAATAAAAATAAATTCTTTTTATTTGACAAAAACACACATAGGGGTTGATTTCCTAAAGGTAAAAAGCCTGTGCATTTTGGAAATTGCATTTGCCCTCTGCAAGAGCAGTTGCTCCCAAGCTTTATTAAATGTGAAGCAGCTCTGCTGACTTCCATCATCCAATCATGTGCAAGCAAAAATGTTTTTTTTTTCTTTTACTTGCACAGGATTGGGTACTCTTTGCAAAGTCAAGCTTTTAAATAATTTCTGATGCTCTGGAGCAATTGCACTTGCAGAGGGCAACTGCCCTCTGCAAAGTGCATAGACTATTTGCTTTTCTCAAATCAACCCCATAGTCTTTTCGACCTGTACCTGCCTACTCCCAAACAAAATGGCGTTTTTTAATCAAAAGACATAGGCAAGAATGTAAGGTAAACCAAAAAGTATTTATTTTATAAACAAAAAAATTAGTAAGGCAACACTGGGAAGCCTTTCGTCCCCCAGGACACACATCAAGTTTGAGGACAAGAAAATAGGTATCTTGCGACTATAGGGAGCACAGGGAGCACAGTCAGAACAGACAGAAACCAGGCAATCACTTTCGACTCTTCCGTGTAGCCTTCCCTCCACGCTTCTCTGCAGCCTTCCCTCCACGCTTCTCTGCAGCCTTCCTCGGAGTTTGTGCCTCTGGTGGTGTACTTGGGGCAGGAGGAGGAGGAGGAGGAGGAGTAGGAGTGGCTTCATCTGCTAGATATGTGGTAGCAGTAAGCTCCCCTCTCAAGCCCTTCTGGTAAGCCTGGAAAATTAGACCCTCACAGAGGAGGCGTTGGCCCTTTTCCAACTCCAGTAACCTGCTGGCTATATAGGTGCCATACGCCTCCTCAGCATTGGGAGGTTTGCTTAGGATCAGGCTTGCTTCCCGTATGAGCTCTAGGGATTCCTGCTCTGTTGCAGTCATCCTCCTGGGCCTTTTGTGGAGAATGCGGAGGGGAGGCACCTGGCACTCCGTGCGGCTTCTACTTGGCCCAGCCACAGCCTCCTCCTCTCTCCCACTGGGCAAGGCCTCCTCCTCTCTCCCACTGGGCAAGGCCTCCTCCTGGCTGAGGTCATCCTGTGTAAAAAAAAGGGACATAGTTGTAATTTTCTGTTATGCAATCACACACAATTTTCAGCTCCTAACTTTCAAATATAATTACACAAAATAGTAAAGGCTATCTATTTGACCACACCATTATTTCAGATGATCAACAAGATCTGAAGTTACGTATATATTTGGCCACTACTGTCTAGTGATATGTCTACATATTACTCTTTGTGCAGAAGTGATTTTTGATGAAGCACTTTCAAAATTAACACCTTAACATCATTAATAACATTTACACAATCCCAAAATCTTCAAAAAAAGTATACCTGGCTGAAGCTGGGCGCATCCACTTCATCTATGGTGAAAAGGCCCAGTTCATCCTGGGACTCCTCAGCTGGGGTGGAGGTGGATGGAAGGCTGGAGGGAAGGCTGGAGGGAAGGCTGGAGGGAAGGGTGGGGGGAAGGGTGGGGGGAAGGGTGGAAAGGGATTGCCTGGCTTCGGTCTGCTCATCCAGGAATCGCAGTTTGTGGTAATACCACAACTTGGGTACATAAACTTGGTCAGCTGCTGCCCCGGATCTCAGCGACTCCTGGATTTTTCTGTGTTCCCGCTTATACATATTACGCAAGATACCTATTTTCCTGTCCACAAACTTGAGGTCTGCCTGGGGGAGTCGAGTCTTCACAAACTCTAAAAGTGTGGCCAGTGTTGCCTTCCTAACATCACGATTATAATATTGGGGGTGTTTGACCTCCCAGAGGTTTTTCTTCTCCTCATAGAGATCAATGAAATGTGTCAAAAACTCTTCCTCTTTAAAGGGATTCATTATTTCTGCAAGACAAGACACAAGATCAAAACTTAAATGTCAGTCCCAAATCTCAGGATTAGTTTGTGTTGTAATCTAGGGGACACACACGGGGACACACACAAACACACACACACACACACACACACACACTCTTTAATCTTACCTTCGTTTGTGCCGCTCGCTACTTCCGCACGGACATACGTAGGCCATCGTACTAGCTTTATATACACTGCGCATGTGTCATGCTCCGCCTGCGTCGCCCGCCCCTGACGTTCGTAAGTACGATTTGGCCCCGCCCCTTCACTCTTCGTTGCGCAGTGGGAGTAGATAGCAAAAGATGGCGGAGCGATTAAGTGGAAGTAGCGCGGAGGAAAGCCCGGGGGCCCCAAACATCCACATCCCGGAGGAGATATAAGGCCACCAACATGGCTTTTGGAGAGATGGTGGAGATGGTGTCCATATTAAGAAGGGAGGACTACGATGGCAAAAAAGGACCGTACACACGACCCAATATGAGGAAGGACAAAATAATGTCCTCAGTTGTCACCGCTCTGGAAGAGAAATTTGGTACAAAACGTTCGAAAGAACAATTGCGGAAGCGGTGGTCTGACATCAAAAGTCGTGAGCCAGAACAATATTGGCGAATAAAGAAGCTGCTGAAAAAAAGTAAGTACTTGTGTTTTACTATTGAGATACAGAACTTGCATGCTGATCCATATTTTTGGCGGTTTTTCTGCATCGTTCGTAAATACCGTTCTTTGGAATAGATCGGATACTTTATAAAGTGACGTTATTTTTTCGCCAAATACGATGGGACAGGGTTGGACATACATTTATGGCTTGATAATTTGGCGAATTCCCACAATGAGTTGATATGGTGTAGATGTGTTTGAAAATATAATGCTTCATCAAAAATGATTCAGTGTAATGTAGGGAAAGGACACAGCAGCTGTTTCCACATCTGGACTCACGAGCACTATAGTTAGTGGGAATGATTTAGCAGTCCCACTATTGTTCTTCGATTTTATTTATTTTAAAATTTACTTTTAATTTTATTCCGTACGTTTTTTGGCTCTGCGTAACTTCTGCATACTTTCAGCTATTAAAACCATTCAACTATTAAAATGTTCGTCTCTTTTAGCTGATGTGTGGTCATTTTCAACTTTTTTACTACCATTTATACTTTTTTAAATAATAAGGTTTTTTTCACTTTTTTAAACATTGAATTCAATGGGAGCATGCTTGAAATCCTTAAATTCTTCTTCCGCTCCCAAAAGTTTCAGCTCCTTCATACTTTCACCTAGAGACACCAAACAAACTTTACAATGTTCACTAAATATTCAGCTATCTGGCTATATCCTTTCAGTTTGATATTTTTATAATTTTTGGAGAAAAAGCTTTTTGTTTAGAGGTCATTTCGTGAAATTTTAGACATTAATCAGAGTGTACTGTGTTTGTTTTGTTGCCATGGTTACCAAAGCTTCTGTTATACACAGGGGGGGAGGTGGCTGGAGCATCTCAGCTCTGATTACAGAGCCCGGGGGGAGGGGACAGACACACCATGTACTGATTTATAATAGAGGAATATGATGGGGCAGTTTTGATGGCGGTCATTTTAGCAATTTAGCTATTCAGCATTCCCACGCATTTTGCTAAGGAAATGCATTTTCTAGTGTACTATGTGACCATAAATACATTTTTGAGGGGTAATACACATAGGAGATCATTGAGGTGTCAGCATCTGTGAAACTTGCCCAAAAATATGCATTCTTTATAATTGTTGTTCAGAGGTAATGTTCATCCTGTCTTTAACATTTATTATGATGCAAAATTGGCAAAAAATCATAACCAACATTTTACTTTATTTATTAAAACATAAAAGATCATTGTGTTTTAACTATACCTTTTTTTCAAATCTCATAGGGGAGAAAAGACTCAGACAACAGTCCAAGGATCTCAGGACCCCCCCAAGTCACCAGCCTGAGGCCCAAGATACCCCAAGCCCCAGCCCAAGACCACGCCCACCCGACGACCTTGAGGAAGGAGAGGTGGAGGAAGTGTGCGAGGTTTCAAGCCCACCAAGTGAGTGACTGACACCCCAGCTTGAGTTACTGTATTTTGGCGTGCATATTGTAAACCTTGTTTTTATTCACTCGTTTTAGGTGAGTTTCTGGTTGTGGAAGGCCAAGCGGCAGAGCACTTCACCACAGACAGTGCGCAAAGACTTATTGGCCAGATAATGCTGTGGAATGGCCACATAGATCAAATGCGTGACCAAATTAACAGCATGAAACTTCGCCTGGACTCCATGCAACAGGAAATGAAGAACATGATTGATGTTTTGGGCAGAATATAATCACATTTGGCCTAAAAACATCAATCATGTTCTTCATTTCCTTGGGAAGTTATTTTGTTTGAAAAATAGTTTTTTCAAGTTTTGGGGTATACCCAAATTTACATTGTGTGATGCATACGGTGTGTCATCATGTGCTATCTTCCATCATGGGTTAGCAATGTACTTGTTTTGTGTTTGCAAACCCTTCATCCTGAAAAATCTTGGGTGGTGAGAGCAACCAAAAATGGGATTGCACACACAAAACACGTACATTGCTCTCCCATGATAGGAGATAGCACATGTTGACTTGACCCTTTAGTAAAGCTCAATTTTGAGCATCTTATAAATGACCAATTTCTGCAAGGGTGACATTACATGCACCGTTCTCGAAATATTGAACTTTGTAAGTTAATTTATTGTCAGTTTTGTTTATAAAAACACTGTTGTGTATGTAAATGTTTTGAGATAAAGGTCTATATATTTGTGAAAAAATGGCTTGAATAATTTAGTAAAAGATAATTTTTTTACACAACGTAAAATATTTTCTAAAAAAATAAAAAGAACAAAAAATTAACAAAAATATGATAAAAAATGCACCTTTCAATGTGCACCAAGTAAAATTTTTTACCCTATACAATGTGTGTGGCTGTTTCTTGAAGTCAACATTTGGGGTTTGTTTTTGTGGGCCTGATTAACTAAAGCTAAATGCACTTGACACTACTACAAGTGCACTAGGAGACAGACATAACTTAAAGGTAAACAACAATAAAAACAAGATATTTAGATAAACCAATTTTCTTTTTTATTTTTGAAAAAAAATTACAGCTGTTGCTGAATAGCAATGGCCCCCCGACCATTAAAATAATTCACATAACGGTCACGCACTTGATGTGCGGTTCGGGGGGCCAAGCCAATACGGCCAATTTCTAGGCCTGTGAAAGTGCTAGCCTCTTCCTGTCTGGCCTCAGGCCCAACAGAGGATAGATATGTAGCTGAATGTCTCCTTAAAAAGTTATGCAAGATGCAGCAAGCAAGGATGACGTGGTTGATTTTATAGTCCGCCAAATTAATAGCCGTAAGGAAGATACGGAACCGGCTGGCCAGAATACCAAAGGCATTCTCCACAACCCTTCTTGCTCTGGCCAGCCGATAATTAAATACCCTCCTCTCAGGGGTGAGTGTCCTTTGGGGGAACGGCCTCATCAAGTTCTCACAGAGAGCAAATGCTTCATCAGCAATAAAAACTGAGGGGAGTCCATCCACATTATCGTCATCAGGTGGCAATTCCAGGCCACCGGTCTGGAGACGATAGCACAGCTCGGTCTGTGCAAAGACTCCTCCATCAGACATCCGGCCGTTCTTCCCCACATCCACAAACATAAACTCCAAATGTGCCTAGACCACCGCCATCAAAACTACACTATGGAACCCCTTGTAGTTAAAGAAATAAGACCCCGAATGCGGTGGTGGCACAATCCGGACGTGCTTCCCGTCAATCGCCCCTACACAGTTGGGAAAGTCCCAACGGTCAGCGAACTGGGAGGCCACAGTCTGCCATTCCTGTGGACTTGTAGGAAACTGTGGAGTGCAAAAAAAATAAGATAAGGACTTTAATAAAAAAATTGTATATCAGATTACACCAAAACATTAGTAAACAACAGCAGTCAAATATTATGAATATGTGTGTTTGTAATTGAAAAGTTGAAAAACATAAGGCACACTTATAAGATTACTCACCCCCTATGATGGCCCATTGATACATTTGAATGTGGGGGGAGGGGTTCTAATTAGGTTAACAAACACACCTGACTGGCTGAAACATTTGTGGGGTGGGGGAGGGGTTCTAATTAGGTTAACAAACACACCTGACTGGCTGAAACATTTGTGGGGTGGGGGAGGGGTTCTAATTAGGTTAACAAACACACCTGACTGGCTGAAACATTTGTGGGGTGGGGGAGGGGTTCTAATTAGGTTAACAAACACACCTGACTGGCTGAAACATTTGTGGGGTGGGGGAGGGGTTCTAATTAGGTTAACAAACACACCTGACTGGCTGAAACATTTGTGGGGTGGGGGAGGGGTTCTAATTAGGTTAACAAACACACCTGACTGGCTCAAACATTTGTGGGGTGGGGGAGGGGTTCTAATTAGGTTAACAAACACACCTGACTGGCTCAAACATTTGTGGGGTGGGGGAGGGGTTCTAATTAGGTTAACAAACACACCTGACTGGCTGAAACATTTGTGGGGTGGGGGAGGGGTTCTAATTAGGTTAACAAACACACCTGACTGGCTGAAACATTTGTGGGGTGGGGGAGGGGTTCTAATTAGGTTAACAAACACACCTGACTGGCTGAAACATTTGTGGGGTGGGGGAGGGGTTCTAATTAGGTTAACAAACACACCTGACTGGCTGAAACATTTGTGGGGTGGGGGAGGGGTTCTAATTAGGTTAACAAACACACCTGACTGGCTGAAACATTTGTGGGGTGGGGGAGGGGTTCTAATTAGGTTAACAAACACACCTGACTGGCTGAAACATTTGTGGGGTGGGGGAGGGGTTCTAATTAGGTTAACAAACACACCTGACTGGCTGAAACATTTGTGGGGTGGGGGAGGGGTTCTAATTAGGTTAACAAACACACCTGACTGGCTCAAACAGTTGTGGGGTGGGGGAGGGACAAACAAGACAATGGAGCAGACAATATACATTGTTCAATATACTATAGGCTAGAGATAAAAATGGACCCAGCATTGCATGGTGGGGAGGTTAATGAAAGAAATTATGCATGTATAGGGCAATAAATGATTAAAATAGGCATGCACGAAGATAAAGGGGACATTCACAGCAGATTGAAAGCATGGCAATTAGGTAAAGAGGACAGTTCTACAATACATCCAAAAACAGTTAATACATATCATGTAATGTTAAACGATAAAACTTACCTTCATATATTCCTTCTGCAGGACCTGAATAATAGCAGAACAGGTCTCTGGGATTATGATCCCCAGAGCCTGGGGGGAGATGCCTGTCGAGAACTTTAAGTCCTGAAGACTTCTCCCTGTCGCCAAGTAACGTAACGTGGCAACTAGCCTCTGCTCCGCACTGATGGCTTGCCTCATGCAGGTATCCTGCCTGCTGATATAGGGGGTCAGCATAGCCAGCAGACGCTCAAAGATGGGGTCCGTCATCCTGAGAAAATTCCTGAAATCATCAGGATTATTCTCACGGAGCTCACGGAGCAAAGGCATATGACAGAACTGGTCACGCTGGCGCAACCAATTCTTGGTCCATGAACTCCTCCTCACCCTGTTCATGGACTGGACTCGGGTCAAAGTATTAACCCCAACACCAAGTCCCCACACAGCACGAACTCGAGAACGAGAACGTCCACTCGACATGGCTTCAAAACGGTCGGCTGCTCAAACAAACAAACTTATAACAAACGCACTGAAGAACAGCAAGGCCTATGAAGAACGACCTGAAAATCAGGAACGAGCGGAGCAGAACGGCCTGCAAGGCAGGTTACAAACTGACCAACACGCACTGAAAAGCAGATACAAACCTCACAAGCACAAACTGAACCGCAGAAAACGAACGAAATAAGCTGAAGTGTGAAAAGCGCGAATCGTCTCTAACCAAACTTCTACTAACACGAGATAAACACGAGATTAGCAGAAGGAGCCCAAAGGGTGCCGGAGTGGGGCTTGGACTTCCTTTTTCTAGTCCCGTCGTACGTGCTATACGTCACCGCGTTCAAAACCAGCGGACTTTTGCAGTGACCGTGTGTGGCCAAGTCCGTCCGTTTTTAAGTCCGGCGCAAGGAGCAAACAAAGTCCGACGAAAAGTCCACCGGGCAAAGTCCGCCGTAAAGTCCGCTCGTGTGTACGCGGCATAAGGGACACAAACATGAATAATCAAAAGTGCTAATTTTAAAGGCTTATATGCAAGTTATTGTCATAAAAAGTGTTTGGGGACCTGGGTCCTGCCCCAGGGGACATGGATCAATGCAAAAAAAAAGTTTTAAAAACGGCCGTTTTTTCAGGAGCAGTGATTTTAATAATGCTTAAAGTCAAACAATAAAAGTGTAATATTCCTTTAAATTTCGTAGCTGGGGGTGTCTATAGTATGCCTGTAAAGGGGCGCATGTTTCCCGTGTTTACAACAGTCTGACAGCAAAATGACATTTCAAAGGAAAAAAGCCATTTAAAACTGCTCGCGGCTATTGCATTGCCGGTCCGACAATACACATAGAAGTTCATTGATAAAAACAGCATGGGAATTCCCCACAGGGGAACCCTGAACCAAAATTTTTTAAAAAAATGACGTGGGGGTCCCCCTAAATTCCATACCAGGCCCTTCAGGTCTGGTATGGATATTAAGGGGAACCTCGGCCAAAATTTAAAAAAAAATGACGTGGGGGTCCCCCTAAATTCCATACCAGACCCTTCAGATCTGGTATGGATTTTAAGGGGAACCCCGCGCCAAAAAAAACGGTGTGGGGTCCCCCCAAAAATCCATACCAGACCCTTATCCGAGCACACAACCTGGCAGGCCGCAGGAAAAGAGGGGGGACGAGAGAGCACCCCCCCTTCTGAACCGTACCAGGCCACATGCCCTCAACATTGGGAGGGTGCTTTGGGGTAGCCCCCCAAAACATCTTGTCCCCATGTTGATGAGGACAAGGGCCTCATCCCCACAACCCTGGCCGGTGGTTGTGGGGGTCTGCGGGCGGGGGGCTTATCGGAATCTGGAAGCCACCTTTAACAAGGGGACCCTCAGATCCCGGCCCCCCCCTTTGTGAAATGGTAAGGGGGTACCCCTACCATTTCACTAAAAAACTGTCAAAAATTTTAAAAATGACAAGAGACAGTTTTTGACAATTCCTTTATTTAAATGCTTCTTCTTTCTTCTTTCTTCTATCTTCCATCATCTTCTTCTTCTTCTTCTGGTTCTTCTGGCTCTTCTGGTTCTTCCTCCGGCGTTCTCGTCCAGCATCTCCTCCGCAGCGTCTTCTATCTTCTTCTACTTGGGCCGCTCCGCACTCATGGCATGGGGGGAGGCTTCCGCTCTTCTCTTCATCTTCTTCTCTTCTTCTTCATCTTCTTCTTTGCTTCATCTTCTTCTCTTCTTCTCTTCTTCATTTTCTTCTCCGGGCCGCTCCGCATCCATTCCGGGGATGGAGGGAGGCTCCCGCTGTGTGACGGCATCTCCTCGTCTGATGGTTCTTAAATAACGGGGGGCGGGGTCACCCGGTGACCCCGCCCCCCGCTGACGCACGGTGACTTGACGGGACTTCCCTGTGACGTCACGGGGAATGCCACAGGGAAGTCCCGTTATGTCCCGTGCGTCAGAGGGGGGCGGGGTCACCGGGTGGCCCCGCCCCCCGTTATTTAAGAACCGTCAGAAGAGGAGACGCCGTCACACAGTGGGAACCTCCCTCCATGCCAGCATGGATGCGGAGCGGCCCAGAGAAGAAGATGAAGAAGAGAAGAGGAGAAGAAGAGAAGAAGAGCAGAAGAGAAGAAAAGAAGAAGATGAAGAAGATGAAGAAGAGAAGAAGATGAAGAGAAGAGCGGGAGCCTCCCCCCATGCCATGGGTGCAGAGCGGCCCGAGGAGAAGAAGATAGAAGACGCCGCGGAGGAGATGCTGGACGGGAATGCCGGAGGAAGAACCAGAAGAACCAGAAGAAGAAGAAGAAGATGAAGGAAGATAGAAGAAAGAAGAAAGCAGAAGCATTTAAATAAAGGAATTGTCAAAAACTGTCTCTTGTCATTTTTAACATTTTTGACAGTTTTTTAGTGAAATGTTACCATTTCACACAGGGGGGGGGGCAGGATCTGGGTGTCCCCTTGTTAAAGGGGGCTTCCAGATTCCGATAAGCCCCCCGCCCGCAGACCCCCACAACCACCGGCTAGGGTTGTGGGGATGAGGCCCTTGTCCTCATCAACATGGGGACAAGGTGTTTTGGGGGGCTACCCCAAAGCACCCTCCCAATGTTGAGGGCAAGTGGCCTGGTACGGTTCAGGAGAAGGGGGCCGCTCTCTCGTCCCCCCCTCTTTTCCTGCGGCCTGCCAGGTTGCGTGCTCGGATAAGGGTCTGGTATGGATTTTTGGGGGGATTTTTTTTATAACAAACATGTTACACTTACCTGCTTTGAGCAGTGGTTTTGCACAGCAGCCCCAATCCTCCACTTCTTGGGTCCCCCTCTGGCCAATGGCTCCCGCTGCTGTCTCAGCCAATGAGGATGAAGAGACCTGGGAGAGCCTTTGCTCTGGTGCACATTGTTGGATCGAGATGGGGCTCAGGTAAGTATTAGGGGAGGCTGGGGGGCTGCGGCACACAGAAGGTTTTTTTACCTTCATGCTTAGAATTCATGAAGGCAAAAAAACCTTGAGCCCTTACAACCACTTTAAGTTGTTATTGAGTACATTACATTAATACAGTATTTTCTCCATAGAGTCTCAGTAATGTAAAGTTTTCATTTCTTTGAGTTGATTCACTTTTTCCATCTTTTGTGAACATTTTAAGAAAGCTTCATAGTAATTTTCAAATCAATATTATTTTGATCCATTGTTCCTTAAATGCCATGGGGCCCTCAGGTAGGGGCATACTCTGCCTTTTTGGTAAACCAGCACCGAGTGTAAGATCTAATTGACTTCTACCTTTTGACGGCTAGATTTGATAATGTCACTACTGTGCTGCTCACAGTTCTCCTTGCTGGTGGCTCTGACATGAAAAAGGCAAATCACTACCACCTCCACATAGAGACCTAGTGCAGAACATGGTAAGTCAGTATAGGGGGAAAGATCATCTGCACAAAGACCACAGGAAATACTGGAGACCAGTACTTTTTAATTAACCTTAAGTCTTTTTCTGGGCACAGCTTCCAGAGTTCAGTTCCTCTTTAATCACCAGTCGGTCAAAGTAGTAGTCAAAGTAGTCTTGATGTCACAGGCTTGATACCTTGGATTCAAGTCCTGGGACACCTCTGATAAAATTTCTAAATTAAACACCACCCATGCTCAGTCTAAAGAAAGAGGAGACTCTAGGAAGGCATGGCAAAGGAGTTGTTTTGGCAAATTTTGGAGAAAGTAGTTTAGTGATACACATTAAATTAGACACTCCAGGTTCTCCCCATTGTTAACATGTATACTTAATAATAAATTCCTCAAATCGGTGGGAGTACATTGGTAAGGACCATTGAGTAAAAACCTGATTTGACTCAACCACCAGAGAAAAAGTCAACATATATATGGCAACTCACTGGACTATATTAAATTTTTAATTTATCGATTAGCAAGAATAATAAAACATACAAATCGATATATTAAAATTGGTAAATTGGCACCACAACAAACACACCTAAAATCACACATACACACTTCTCTCTCATAACAAAAAACATTTCCCTTATATTATGCAAAAATAGCTATATAGTAGGGCTGGTGATCCTAATGATAGATGGAAATAAATTCTGGTCCAAGATGAGTTCTTATGCCCCGTACACACGGTCGGATTTTCCGATGGAAAATGTCCGATCGGAGCGTGTTGTCGGAAATTCCGACCGTGTGTGGGCTCCATCGGACATTTTCTATCGGATTTTCCGACACACAAAGTTGGAGAGCAGGAGATAACATTTTCCGACAACAAAATCCGTTGTCGGAAATTCCGATCGTGTGTACACAAATCCGACGGACAAAGTGCCACGCATGCTCAGAATAAATAAAGAGATGAAAGCTATTGGCCACTGCCCCGTTTATAGTCCCGATGTACGTGTTTTACGTCACTGCGTTTAGAACGATCGGATTTTCCGACAACTTTGTGCGACCGTGTGTAGACAAAACAAGTTTGAGCCAACATCCGTCGGAAAAAATCCTAGGATTTTGTTGTCGGAATGTCCGAACAAAGTCCGACCGTGTGTACGCCCTATTATGCATGTAAATAACAGTTCATAGCACCCAGCCAAAGATAGCAACACAATTGAAGTTCCAGGATAAATCCAAGATATATGTGGAAATGATGAACAAATCCTCAGTTAGTTTGTGAATCAAGGTATGATGTGGTTCAGAGGAGGATCAATGTTCACTGATTGTGTACAGTTATGTCAGCTTTGTAGGTATATAGGTATATAGCCACAGCAATAATGAATCAGCCAAAAGATGTGTGAACATGGATATCACCCTCCCTTGCACACAAATCATGTTCTAGGTTGCACAAAGTGAGTATATTCCATCTCCTACTTGGAAATGGGTCCTCAATGTCTTAAACGTCCATGTGTGTCACTGAGACCAGATTGTCATGGAATGTTCCATAGAGTGCACGCATGTTATGCTTATCTGTCCAGATGTCTCTGAAGATATAAGACCAGAATTGCCATTCCAGGGAGATTCCTGCTTAGTAGGGATGAGCTTCGTGTTCGAGTCGAACCCATGTTCGACTCGAACATCGGCTGTTCGACCGTCCGTCGAATTGCGAACGTTATGGGCCGTTCGCGCCAAATTCGTGTGGCGCGTCACGGCCCATAATTCACTGCGGCATCGCAGTGCATTGCTGGCTGATGATTGGCCAAGCATGCACTATGACCTGCATGCTTGGCCAATCACAGCGCCGTCAGTAGAGAGAGCTGTAATTGGCCAAAGCCAGGGTGGCTTTGGCCAATTATGGCTCAGGGGATTTAGTACACGCCCCACACTATATAAGGCTGCCTGCACGGCGGCCCTGTGTAGTGTGTTCCGGTGTGCTGATAGAGAGAGAGACAGACAGTGTCATTTGATTTGAGTTAGATAGATTAGGCTAGATCTGTTCCTGCTATTTACATTTAGTGCAGTGCGTCCTGCTCACAGTGTTCAGCTAGATCCGTTCCTGCTATTTACATTTAGTGCAGTCAGTGCGTCCTGCTCACAGTGTTCAGCTAGATCCGTTCCTGCTATTTACATTTAGTGCAGTGCGTCCTGCTCACAGTGTTCAGCTAGATCTGTTCCTGCTATTTACATTTAGTGCAGTGCGTCCTGCTCACAGTGTTCAGCTAGATCCGTTCCTGCTATTTACATTTAGTGCAGTGCGTCCTGCTCACAGTGTTCAGCTAGATCTGTTCCTGCTATTTACATTTAGTGCAGTGCGTCCTGCTCACAGTGTTCAGCTAGATCTGTTCCTGCTATTTACATTTAGTGCAGTGCGTCCTGCTCACAGTGTTCAGCTAGATCCGTTCCTGCTATTTACATTTAGTGCAGTCAGTGCGTCCTGCTCACAGTGTTCAGCTAGATCCGTTCCTGCTATTTACATTTAGTGCAGTGCGTCCTGCTCACAGTGTTCAGCTAGATCTGTTCCTGCTATTTACATTTAGTGCAGTGCGTCCTGCTCACAGTGTTCAGCTAGATCTGTTCCTGCTATTTACATTTAGTGCAGTGCGTCCTGCTCACAGTGTTCAGCTAGATCCGTTCCTGCTATTTACATTTAGTGCAGTGCGTCCTGCTCACAGTGTTCAGCTAGATCTGTTCCTGCTATTTACATTTAGTGCAGTGCGTCCTGCTCACAGTGTTCAGCTAGATCCGTTCCTGCTATTTACATTTAGTGCAGTCAGTGCGTCCTGCTCACAGTGTTCAGCTAGATCCGTTCCTGCTATTTACATTTAGTGCAGTGCGTCCTGCTCACAGTGTTCAGCTAGATCTGTTCCTGCTATTTACATTTAGTGCAGTGCGTCCTGCTCACAGTGTTCAGCTAGATCTGTTCCTGCTATTTACATTTAGTGCAGTGCGTCCTGCTCACAGTGTTCAGCTAGATCCGTTCCTGCTATTTACATTTAGTGCAGTGCGTCCTGCTCACAGTGTTCAGCTAGATCTGTTCCTGCTATTTACATTTAGTGCAGTGCGTCCTGCTCACAGTGTTCAGCTAGATCTGTTCCTGCTATTTACATTTAGTGCAGTGCGTCCTGCTCACAGTGTTCAGCTAGATCCGTTCCTGCTATTTACATTTAGTGCAGTGCGTCCTGCTCACAGTGTTCAGCTAGATCTGTTCCTGCTATTTACATTTAGTGCAGTGCGTCCTGCTCACAGTGTTCAGCTAGATCCGTTCCTGCTATTTACATTTAGTGCAGTCAGTGCGTCCTGCTCACAGTGTTCAGCTAGATCCGTTCCTGCTATTTACATTTAGTGCAGTCAGTGCGCCCTGCTCACAGTGTTCAGCTAGATCTGTTCCTGCTATTTACATTTAGTGCAGTCAGTGCGTCCTGCTCACAGTGTTCAGCTAGATCCGTTCCTGCTATTTACATTTAGTGCAGTGCGTCCTGCTCACAGTGTTCAGCTAGATCTGTTCCTGCTATTTACATTTAGTGCAGTGCGTCCTGCTCACAGTGTTCAGCTAGATCCGTTCCTGCTATTTACATTTAGTGCAGTGCGTCCTGCTCACAGTGTTCAGCTAGATCTGTTCCTGCTATTTACATTTAGTGCAGTGCGTCCTGCTCACAGTGTTCAGCTAGATCCGTTCCTGCTATTTACATTTAGTGCAGTCAGTGCGTCCTGCTCACAGTGTTCAGCTAGATCCGTTCCTGCTATTTACATTTAGTGCAGTCAGTGCGTCCTGCTCACAGTGTTCAGCTAGATCTGTTCCTGCTATTTACATTTAGTGCAGTCAGTGCGTCCTGCTCACAGTGTTCAGCTAGATCCGTTCCTGCTATTTACATTTAGTGCAGTCAGTGCGTCCTGCTCACAGTGTTCAGCTAGATCTGTTCCTGCTATTTACATTTAGTGCAGTGCGTCCTGCTCACAGTGTTCAGCTAGATCTGTTCCTGCTATTTACATTTAGTGCAGTCAGTGCGTCCTGCTCACAGTGTTCAGCTAGATCCGTTCCTGCTATTTACATTTAGTGCAGTCAGTGCGTCCTGCTCACAGTGTTCAGCTAGATCCGTTCCTGCTATTTACATTTAGTGCAGTGCGTCCTGCTCACAGTGTTCAGCTAGATCCGTTCCTGTTATCTTCCTACTGACAGGCAGGCTTGTCTGGTTACAGTATATAAAGCTACCTGAAGAAAATTACAGGTGTTCTATCCCAGCTTAGTGCAGCTACAGGCCATTAGTATGTCTGGAAGGCCAAGAAGGAGAGGCAGACAGTCACAAGCCAATAAGAGAGGGCAAGCAGGCTCTGTGTCTAGTGCTGGTCGTGGAGACGGTGCATCCTCATCAGCACGTGGCCATGGGACACGCTTGGCCTTTTTTTCGGCAGCTGGCCGTGTTGAGCCGCAACATGCGGAAGACTTGGTCGAGTGGATGACCAAGCCGTCCTCATCCTCCTCATCCTCTCTCACCCATGCCCAGGGTGCTTTGTCTGGCAAAGCAGCGGCCTCTTCCCTCAGCTCAATGTCATCAGTGACTCCTTCCCTAGCTCCACCATGTCCTCCTGAGGATTCCCTCGAACTGTTTGACCACAGTGTTGGGTACATGCTCCAGGAGGATGCCCAGCGTTTGGAAGGCTCTGATGATGATACTGAGCTCGATGAAGGCAGTAACATGAGCACGGACAGAGGGGGTGCCCAAGAAGGACAGCAATCTGGCAGTCATGCTCCCCCTGCTGCAGCATACTGCCAGGTTTGCTCCAGTGATGAGGAGGGAGGGGATGATGAGGTCACTGACTCAACGTGGGTGCCTGATAGGAGAGAGGAGGAGGAGGAGGAGGAGGAGGAGGCGGCACATCACCAACGAGGCAGGATGCCCTCCAGGGGCCAGCCTAAGGGCAGCACATTGACTGCATCACACCCCAAAGCTCCACATGTGCAGGGCGCTGCAGTCTCTGCGCATTATTCAAAAAGTTCTTTGGTGTGGGCCTTTTTTGAGACGAGTGCATCAGATCGCACCGCTGCTATTTGCAACATATGTCTCAAGCGTATCTCGCGTGGCCAAAACATCTCCCGCTTGGGCACCACATGCTTGACCAGACATATGTTGACCTGCCATGCAGTTCGTTGGCAAGCGTATCTAAAAGACCCACACCAAAGAACAAAGAGGATCTCTCCTTGCTCCTCATCAGCTGAGATTTCCAACCCCACTAGACCTTCAGTCCTCTCTGAGACCTGCAGTGAGAGGAATGAAGGTGTAGAATTAGGTGTGTCACAGCCAAGTACTTGTGGGCAATCTGCTTTTGGTACACCGACGTCAGATTGTACCAGGCAAATTTCCCTGCCCAGCTGCTGCACCGCCGAAAGAAGTTTGCTCCCAGCCATCCACATGCCCAGCGGTTGAATGCTAGCTTGGCAAAATTGCTAGCACTTCAACTGCTGCCTTTTCAGTTGGTAGACTCTGCCCCCTTCCGTGAGTTTGTGGAATGTGCGGTTCCTCAGTGGCAGGTACCCAAACGCCACTTTTTCTCACGGAAGGCGATTCCGGCTCTCTACCGGCATGTGGAAGGCAATGTCCATGCCTCGCTGGACAGGGCGGTCAGCGGTAAGGTGCATATTACCGCTGACTCATGGTCCAGCAGGCATGGACAGGGACGTTACTTAAGTTTCACGGCGCATTGGGTGACTCTGCTGGCAGCTGGGAAGGATGCAGGACAAGGTGCAGTAGTGTTGGAGGTTGTTCCGCCACCACGCCTCCAAAATGCTGATTGTGACACACCTCTCTCCTCCACCCCCTCCTCTTCTTCTTCCTCCATGGCCTCTTCCTCGGAACCAGCGATGCTCCGTAGGCGTTCAAGGGGCTACGCAAGTACGCAGGCCAAAAGATGCCATGCGGTGCTTGAGCTGGTGTGCTTGGGGGACAGGAGCCACACTGGGGCAGAGGTTCTGTCAGCTCTGCAGGGGCAGGTTCAGAGGTGGTTGACGCCACGCCAACTTAAGGAAGGAATGGTGGTTTGCGACAATGGCACCAACCTCCTCTCTGCCCTCCGACAGGGACAACTGACCCATGTGCCCTGTTTGGCTCACGTCCTTAACTTGGTGGTGCAGCGGTTCTTGGGCAGGCACCCAGGCTTACAGGATGTCCTGAGGCAGGCCAGGAAAGTCTGTGTGCATTTCCGCCGGTAATATAATGCCAGTGCTCGGCTGACGGACCTCCAAAAGGAGTTTAACCTGCCCAAGAACCGCCTAATCTGTGACATGCCCACCAGGTGGAACTCAACGTTGGCCATGCTGCAGCGGCTGCACACGCAGCAGAGGGCCATCAATGAGTACCTGTGCGACTATGGCACCAGGACAGGGTCAGGGGAGCTTGGTTTTTTTTCCCCACGCCAGTGGGCCATGATCAGGGATGCATGCACTGTCCTGTCACCATTCGAGGAGGCCACGAGGATGGTGAGCACTGACAGTGCATGCATCAGTGACACTGTCCCCCTTGTCCACCTGTTGGAGCACACGCTGCGTGGAATAATGGACAGGGCACTTGAGGCAGAACAGAGGCAGGAAGAGGAGGACTTCCTTAGCTCTCAAGGCCCCCTTTATCCAGACAGTGTTCCTGCGTGCCCGCCGATCACACAGGAAGAGGACGAGGAGGAGGAGGAGGAGGAGGAGGAAGATTGTGTCAGTATGGAGGTGGAGCCTGGCACTCAGCATCAGCAGTCTTTAAGGGATAAGTCCCAAGGAACACATGGACTTGTACGTGGCTGGGAGGAGGTGGCTGCGGACGTTGTTGTCCTTAGTGACCCAGAGGACTCCGGACCGAATGCCTCAGCAAACCTACGCTGCATGGCCTCCCTGATCCTGCAAAGCCTGCGTAAGGATCCTCGTATTCGTGGTATCAAGGAGAAGGACCAATACTGGCTGGCAACCCTCCTTGATCCACGTTACAAGGGTAAGGTTGCGGACCTTATCTTGCCATCGCAGAGGGAGCAGAGGATGAAACATCTTCGGGAGGCCTTGCAGAAATGTCTGTGCAACGCGTTCCCAGAGACTGGGAGGTTACAAACTCCTGTTTCTGGACAACGTGTTGCTGAGGCTTCGGTCAGTCAAAGAAGGAGCGGTGGAGAAGGTGGCCGTCTGACCGATGCGTTCAGACAATTTTTTGGTCCGCAGCCCCAAGGTATGATCGGTTCCAGCAACCATCGCCAGCGTCTGTTTTACATGGTGCAGGAATACCTAGGGGCAAGATCAGACTTGGACACCTTTCCCACCGAAAATCCTCTGGGTTACTGGGTCTTGAGGATGGATCACTGGCCAGAGCTTGCACAGTATGCAATTGAGCTACTGGCCTGTCCTGCATCCAGCGTTCTTTCGGAACGCACATTCAGTGCTGCTGGAGGCGTGGTAACCGATCACAGGGTGCGTCTGTCCACTGACTCGGTCGATCGGCTGACCTTCATAAAAATGAATCAGTCTTGGATCACCACCAGCTACCAAGCACCTGATGCTGATGTAACTGAATAATTTTTTTCAGATCCCTTCAAAGACTGCCTATGCTGATGCTGAGTGACTATCCCTGAGTAATTATCCTCTTCCTCCTCAATCATCACGCTGATAGCTTGTAAGAACATTTTTGGTTCTGGGCGCCACCACCAGTGCCTAAGGCACAATTTTTCAGCCCCTGTTTAACAGGGGCGTGTAATTACAATTTTTGATGTAATACTTTGCAGCAGGGCTCGTTCCTGCATTCCAACTAGAGTGTCTGTGAGGGGTTGCAGTGTTGTGGCACCAGCACCAGTGCCTAAGGCCCAATTTTTCTGCCCCTGTCTAACAGGGGCGTGTAATTACAATTTTTGATGCAATACTTTGCAGCAGGGCTCGTTCCTGCATTCCAACTAGAGTGTCTGTGAGGGGTTGCAGTGTTGTGGCACCAGCACCAGTGCCTAAGGCCCAATTTTTCTGCCCCTGTCTAACAGGGGCGTGTAATTACAATTTTTGATGCAATACTTTGCAGCAGGGCTCGTTCCTGCGTTCCAACTAGAGTGTCTGTGAGGGGTTGCAGTGTTGTGGCACCAGCACCAGTGCCTAAGGACCAATTTTTCTGCCCCTGTCTAACAGGGGCGTGTAATTACAATTTTTGATGCAATACTTTGCAGCAGGGCTCGTTCCTGCATTCCAACTAGAGTGTCTGTGAGGGATTGCAGTGTTGTGGCACCAGCACCAGTGCCTAAGGCCTAATTTTTTAGCTCCTGTTCAACAAGGGCATGTAATTACAATTCTTGATCTAATATTTCACAGCAGGGCCCTGTGAGGGCTTACAGTGTTGTGGCCACAGCAACACCTAAGGCCCAAATTTCTGCTGAGTATATAGGGCAGGACCCTACTTTCAAACATCTAACTTACAAACGACTCCTACTTGCAAACGGAAGGAGACAACAGGAAGTGAGATGAAATCTACCCCTAGGAAGGGAAATTCTCTCCTGTAAGAGTTAATATGGGAAAACAATTTCTCCTTTCCACTGATGCTTTCCAATCCTTGTTCCACAAAAAAACCCAAATTTTCAAAAAAACATTTTTCATTGGGACAAAAAAGTGAGGTGAAATCTTCTAAAGAGGAGGAAAGACAGCAAAACAAATGTCACAGGGGTGATAACCCTTCCCTATGTTTTCCAAAAAGCTTAAAAAAGATTTTTTGGCTGGAGCTAAACACGTTAAAAATGTACCCGTTCAAAATTACAAAGAGATTCTACTTAACAACAAACCTACAGTCCCTGTCTTGTTTGCACCGCCTGTATACTGCTGTTCAGAGTATATAGGGCCTTTCCTTATTTTAATTTGGGTGCGGGGTTCCCCTTAATATCCATACAGGACCCAAAGGGCCTGGTAATGGACTGGGGGGGTACCCATGCCGTTTGTCTCACTGATTTTCATCCATATTGCCATGAACCGACATGACATTAAACCCGCAAGCAGTTTTAAATGAGATTTTTTCCTTTAAAAATGACATTTGGTGCAGGGACTGTTCTAAACATGGGAAACACGCGTCACTTTACAGGCATACTATAGACACCCCCCAGGTACGATATTTAAAGGAATATTTCACTTTTTTTTTTTTTACTTTAAGCATCATTAAAATCACTGCTCCCGAAAAAACGGCCGTTTTTAAACGTTTTTTTTGCATTGATACATGTCCCCTGGGGTAGGACCCGGGTCCCCAAACCCTTTTTCGGACAATACCATGCAAATTAGCCTTTAAAATGAGCACTTTTGATTTTGAACGTTCGAGTCCCATAGACGTCAATGGGGGTCTAACGTTCGTGCGAACTTTCGGTCCGTTCGCGGGTTCTGGTGCGAACCGAACCGGGGGGTGTTCGGCTCATCCCTACTGCTTAGATATTGAAGTCCCAAATCACAGAGATGGGGATCACCAAGGCTCCAAGAGAGAGGGTGTATATGGAATGTGAAATTAAGCCTGACCGGTTTCCCCGCACCCGTGCCAGCTGTTTCAGAGGCATAAAAAAAGGTGGTAGTTTAGTACCATCCATTTCTGTCAGCCTTCTGTTATAGATAAGTGATTTTCACAGCAGGTGGACTTTCCCCCATGTGATTGTTTTTTTTAACCACTTGAAAAACTCCCTATTAATCTTATGTAAATTATTTTCCTGTAGTTGAAATGGCATGGACTAGCTTCAGAAAAAAGGAATTGTTCACTATAGGGCTGTCTTTAGAAGTCTGGATTTCAATTTCCGGCAGCAGATAATACAATGAACTGGCATAAAATGGTATCTGAAAGCGTGGTGTCAAATTGAAAGACAACCTTCAATCTTCCATTCATCCAGGCATTCCCTTCTTTCTCTGTGTGAGGTTTAGGTCTGACAGCAGCACACAGCTGTTCTTCTGGAAAGTTGATGGGAAAGCAGAGCTTTCAAGGCAGCTTTATGCTCACTGTTTTTGCAGTACTCTTCAGCAGGGCCATTAAATTCTATCGTTTCTTCTCTAGTATTTAGGAGCTTAACTGATCAATTACAACCACCTATTCACTGTGTTAACAGTCTTCTTATTTTAAGCCATTTTGCCACCTGTAGACAGTACCAGG
This sequence comes from Lithobates septentrionalis, assembly GCA_037952835.1. Classification (NCBI taxonomy): domain Eukaryota; kingdom Metazoa; phylum Chordata; class Amphibia; order Anura; family Ranidae; genus Lithobates; species Lithobates septentrionalis. Next base: position 367,983 of record JBBDGP010000812.1, read on the forward strand.
ACAGGTTCCACCAGTACCCAGGGGAAGGGCGCAGAGCTGCGCCCACCTCCACTGCTTATGCATGCCGCAGAATGGGTGTACCACCCGTGCCTATTCTCTGTCCCCTTGCCACGACTTCCCATGGTTAACATGGAGTGTTCATTGCACATAAATGACCAATCATTTTCTTTCCAGCAGCTAGAACTAGTTGCTCATGCACAGAGTGTTTTTTTTATCATCTGTGGGTGTATGGGGTGGGGAATGGGCATGTTGGAACACAATATGAAAACAGTGGCTGCCAAAGCATAAATTAAGCCGGAGCCCACTGGTTGCCAGTCACTGATCCATGGTATGAATGCTGTAAGGTTGCGCCCCCCCACCACCATTGTGCTCAGGGCGGCTGCCCCTACTGCCCACATTTTGTCCCTATACAAGTGAAGGCGCAAAAGACGGAAACCTCATGATACCATTGTGTCAGTGACAAGCTAAAGAAGAAAAAAATAATAAAAATAAAATAAATAAAAATTGGTATAGTCCACAGAGTCTATGTTAAACACAGGCAATATGGTGTATAAAAAAAGTCCACACAGAGGACTGCCTTCCAGGGAGAGCTGAAACCAGGCTCCTGAATCTGCAGAAAAAAACACAAGGGAAGGGGAGGCGCCTCTAAGTGCAGTATTAAAAGGTTTATTAAAAGATCACTATACAAGCAACTCACATTTTATAAGGTAAATTACGGCATGTAGTAAAATCCATGAAGGGAGTCCATCAGGTCGGTCACAGGAGTCCCTGCTGTCTGCTGTGCGTTCGGCTTGTGTTGGAATACCGCTCGAGCCGGCCGCGGTGGTGTTGGATTCCAAAACGAGGCCTGGGACGCTGGTGGAAGGCAGGCGCGGAGCTGTGACGTCACTGGAATGCGACGCGTTTCATGAGCTTACGGGCTACGATGACACAGTAGCTGCGCTCTTTCATCAAGCTACACATAGATAGTGGGAGCGGCTTAAAAAGGGATATGGGGAGGGGAAAAGAAGAGGGAGAGGAGGGGAAAAAGCAAGGGGGAGGGGGGGGAGAACGAAAACTGGATAGGAGAAGTGGGGAGTGATGGACATATGAGAACACTCTCTGGGAAATAAGGAAGAGATTTTCAGAGCTAAAGAGCAATCTCAATTGTAACAAAAGAACAGATAGTAGGTGTAGTCATTAAAATTCCCATGCAAAAAACAATGAATATATGAAAAACAATATGGAAATCGTTCAGAAAGTGATATTGACAAATGATGGAAATATGAAATTATCAATAATCATAAATAATAATAATAAAAAATATGTAAATAAAAGTAAAATTTAAAAATAAAAATAAAAATAAATATAAAAATAAAAATTAAAAATTGTACTGGTGAAAATAACAAAATAGTATATAAGGCGGATAATGAAAAAAATAACCTAAAGAATAAATAAATTAATTAATTATTGGGAGAGGTCAATAATGTGGTCAGAGGTGTTCGTATACATGTATGCATATACACACAAACGCACCAATCTAAATCTGGCCACAAACACCCACACCCACTTGCGGTTATCTCTGTTGTAGAGCCCCTACAACCCATATGAATGGGGAGCTGGGGCCTTCTTGTATAAAAGGACCAGTACATGTATATGGGCACAATACATTTGAAATTACAAATGTTGTATTGGAGGTGTTTGGAGACCACCAATACCTTGAATTATAAAATTATAAGCTGGGGTAAAATAATTTATAAAATGGTAGCAATTTCAATGCTTTTGTTGATTCCTCCTGGCGAGAGTACATCTAATGTGTAAATCCAAAAGGTCTCACGTGCGCAGAGCTTCTTAAACCTCTCAGCCGCTGGGAGGGACCTCGGGATCTGCTCGATAACCCATACTTCGAGGCCGTCTGTGGAACCTTGGCGGGCTGAGGCAAAATGTTTTGGAACACTATGGGGATCTGTTCCACCCTCTATGAGCCTTCTATGTTAGCCAAATCTTCGTCTTAGGGCTCTTCCACATTTTGTCCCATTCCTACCTTAGACACCAGAACATTACACTTATGTACGCTAGAATAAGCCTTTTCAGGCTTAGATGTGAGAAAGCTACACAGGATGGGGCTTAGGCTTTCAGAAATGAAGGAGGTAGTCTGCAAGGTGGGAGGATTTATGGGGGTTCTACTAAACGTAGAAGGGCTCAGGGGATCCTAAGGTGGCAAAAATAGCATCTCTTGATTTTATTGCCTAAAGAGAGAAGCACTATACTTTTGTATTAGGAAAGTATAATACTACCTTGCACACCTTTTCTTTAGAGAACACTCTAGTACATTAGTACACCTACTTGCATTTTCTGACAATCAAAAAAGAGAAATTCCTATCAGATCCTGGCAACAAAAGTGAGTACACCCCTAAATGAAAAATGTCCAAATTGGGCCCAAAGTGTCAATATATTTTGTGTGGCCACCATTATTTTACAGTACTGCCTTAACCTTCTTGGGCATGGAGTTCACCAGAGCTTCACAGATTGCCACTGGAGTCCTCTTCCACTCCTCCATGATGACATCACAGAACTGGTGGATGTTAGCGACCTTGTGCTCCTCCACCTTCGGCTTGAGGATGCCCCACAGATGCTCAATAGGGTTTAGGTATGGAGACATGCTTGGCCAGTCCATTACCTTTACCCTTAACTTCTTTAGCAAGGCAGTGGTCGGTTTGGAGGTGAGCTTGGTGTCGTTATCATGTTGGAATACTGCCCAGTCTCCGGAGGGAGGGGGGGATCATGCTCTGCTTCAGTATGTCACAGTACATGTTGGCATTCATGGTTCCCTCAATGAACTGTAGCTCCCCAATGCCGGCAGCACTCATGCAGCCCCAGACCATGACACTCCCACCACCATGCTTGACTGTAGGCAAGACACACTTGTCTTTGTACTCCTCACCTGGTTGCTGCCACACACAATTGAACCAAATAAGTTTATCTTGGTCTCATCAGACCACAGGACATGGTTCCAGACAGTAATCCATGTCCTTAGTCTGCTTGTCTTCAGCAAACTTTTGCAGGCTATCTTGTGCATCATCTTTAGAAGTGGCTTCCTTCTGTGGCGACAGCCATGGAGACCAATTTCATGTAGTGTGCGGCGTATGGTCTGAGCACTGACAGGCTGACCCCCCACCTCTTCAACCTCTGCAGCAATGCAAGCAGCACTCATACGTCTATTTCCCAAAGACAACCTCTGCATATGATGCTGAGCACGTGTACTCAACTTCTTTAGCCGACCATGGCGAGGCCTGTTCTGAGATGAACCTGTCCTGTTAAACTGCTGTATGGTCTTGGCCACCGTGCTGCAGCTCAGTTTCAGGGTCTTGACAATCTTCTTATAGCCTAGGCCATCTTTATGTAGAGCAACAATTGTTTTATTCAGATCCTCAGAGTTCTTTGCCATGAGGTGCCATGTTGACCTTCCAGTGACCAGTATGAGAGAGTGAGAGCGATAACACCAAATTTGAAGCGGTGTTCCAGCCGCAAATTTTTTTTCTTTAAAATCAGCAGCTACAAACACTGTAGCTGCTGACTTTTAATAAGGACACTTACCTGTTCAGGGAGCCCGCGATGTCACCCCCCCAAGGCTGTTCTGTCCATTGGATCGGGTGCAGGCTATGCCATTCCAACTAAGCGAAACCAGCAGTGGAGCCTTGCGGATTTACTGTTGGGTTCCGACTGCGCATGTACAAGTCACGCGGTGCTTTGTGAATAGCCAACTTGTTTTCTGGGACACACACAGGTCCCAGAAGACAATGGGGGGCTCACCGCAGAAGAGGATGTGACGTCCTGGGCCACGACCCGGCTAGATCGGAAGTACTCTTAGTACTTTCAAAAAAGGTAATAGAGAAAGAAAAAAAAAAATTTTAATATCCAAAAACGAGGGGTTGAGAGGTGGTCTTTCGTTTAAGTGGAACTCTGCTTTAACACACCTGCTCCCCATTCACACCTGAGACCTTGTAACACTACCGAGTCACATGACATCGGGGAGAGAAAATGGCTAATTGGACCAAATTTGGGCATTTTCACTTAGGAGTGTACTCACTTTTGTTACAAAGAAACAAAAAAAGCGCCTCTAAGTGCAGAAGATTGACAATTTTAATGCCCCAAAAAAGGGTTAAAAACACTTACAGAATGGAAGTGGTGATCAAGCACATCATAAATAAAGCTGCATTGGAAGGGATGGTGGTCAGAGGAAGCCTTCAGATGGGATGGATGTGATGGATGTGATCACTGAACACAGCGGTGTGAGACACAGGAAGCCGCTGTGAGACCGGCGTCATCAGCTGGAAGGGAGACGAACCCGGAAGTGATGTCATCCACAGGGCGGCTCGATAACCAGCCTGAACCGCAAACAAACAGCCTGGACGAGGGTGTGATGTCATCAGAAAGGGACGCGTTTCGGAACCATCAATCGTTCCTTTTTCAACCTATGGCCATACTGATGACTAGAAAGGAATATATACACACCCACTAACAGTGGATTGGCCAGTGGGCGGGGGCAGCAGGGGAACATTTATTAAGTTGTAATCAATTCGTTTTGTGCATATAACTGAAAGGGAACAAATAGATACCTGCTACAGCATTGTTAAAACCATTATAAAAGACTTTAAAAACATTAAAAGACATAAAAAATATAAAAGAATGATATATAAAAAAAATGAAAAACGGGATAAAAAGAAAAGAAAAATTGTGATGTAATGGTGCAATATGTAAAACAATAACCAGCCATAGAGCCCGCAAGACACATAAGCGGGCAAGATGATGTCAAAATTAAGCTACAGGCCTGGAAGGGAACATACTACTATCAATAATTGATCATAAATTAATCGTTAAAATGAGGATTCTTGGAGGAGCCTAAAATACTGTCTATAACAGGAAAGTATCATGTTAAAGTATGGCGCTAACTTCAAAATCTTCATTTAACCCTCCGGGGGCTAGAACATTAAGCAAAAATATCCAGTACATTTCTCTATGGCATAGGCGTCGGTAACGTTCAGCAACGGGGAGGTCTTTTGGCATTGCCTCAATAATCCATACTTTAAGGCCATTCGTGGATTTGTTATGGGTGTGGAGGTAGTGTCTGGGGACACTGTGGTTATCTAGTCCACCTTCAATAAAACGGCGATGTTCGCCAAACCGTTTCCGTAGTGGTCGAATAGTGCGCCCTACATAAAATAGACCACAGGGGCATGTGAGGCAGTAAATGACATGGTCGGAGGAACATGTGTGAAAACCCTTTATTGGATATGTTTTGCCTTTGACATGGAACTCTTTCTGGCCATGTGTCACAAAGCTGCAAGTCTTGCAGAGGGGCTTACGGCACTGATACATCCCAGAAATAGCTAGAAACGTGGACATATGATGGCCCGGAGGCAGAGGTTTGGCCCTAAGTTTGCTGGTTGCTATCTTGCTTTTAAGGTTAGGTGCCTTTCTATAAGCAAACTGAGGTCTATCGGGCAGGGTAGGAAGTAGATGTTCATCTTGTAATAACAAAGACCAATGTTTTTTAATAATTTTTTCCATATGTTTATGATGGGTATGGAACTGGGTGATGAATCTTAGGTTATCTTTCTGAGTATTGGGACGTGAATGGGAGTTCTTGGTGGGCAATGTGGTCTTATATGATTGATAAGCTGAATCAACAAGATCTACAGGGAAACCTTTTTCAAGGAACTTGGCTTTCAGAATTTCACCTTCAGTGTCGTAATCACTCTTTAGGGTACAGTTCTTTTTAAGTCTACAGAACTGACTCTTGGGTACATTATTTAGCCACAGAGGATGATGGCAACTTTTATAATGGAGGAATGAATTTCCAGCTGTGGGCTTGGTGAAATTTTTTGCATGGATCTCTTTGCCTGTCCAAAAAAGTTCAAGGTCAAGGAAGGCTAACTTATTTTGGTCGATGACTGAGGTAAAAGTAAGGCCCATGTTATTGGTATTGCAATATGACACAAAATCCGTAAATGTTGATACATTGCCATCCCAGATGATGATCACGTCATCTATATAGCGGCCATAAAAAACAATGTGAGGAAAAAATGGGTTGTTGTTCCATATATATAAATGCTCCCAATGCCCCATGGTAAGATTCGCATACGAGGGTGCGAAGTGCGCCCCCATAGCTGTCCCTTGTAGTTGTAGATAGAAATTTTCCTCAAATTTAAAATAGTTATGAGTGAGACAGAAGGAGGCGGCTTCAACAATAAAGGAAGCCTGTCTAGGGTTCAGCATCGGATCCTGGCAAAGAAAAAACTGTAGGGCGTTGAGGCCTACTTCATGAGGTATGGATGTGTATAAAGATTGGACATCTAAAGATGCCCAATAATAATTGTTTTCCCAAGAGTATGGGGTTAAGGTTTCCAATAATTGAACCCCATCTCTTATGTGGGACTGGAGGGATTGGGCCAATGGCTGAAGGAATTGATCTATGTATTGCGACAGTCCGCTGGTGATGCTATCCATAGATGCCACAATCGGTCGCCCTGGTGGTGTTTTGGGGTCTTTATGCACCTTCGGTAGATGGTAGAAATAAGGAGTAAAGTGTATTTCTTTAACTAAAAAAGAAGCCTCTTGCTGTGAAATGATGTTATCATTTAATGCCCTTTTTACTAGAGAGGAGGCTTCAATGGTGAATAAAGGTAAGGGATCTTTGTGAAGTCTAATATATGTGTTCGTATCGGATAGTAATCGGATAGCTTCAGAAACATAGTCAACTCTGTTTTGTATCACTATACCTCCCCCTTTGTCAGCACTTTTTATAACCAGATCTAAATTGTTGGTGAGTGTATCAAGGGCTCTTAGTTCATGGTGGGTGAGATTGGAGGTGGATTTTTTATTTTTATTGCACAGTGCCTGTATTTCTGCATGGACGATGCGATAAAAAGCATCAATGCATGAGCCTTTGGACTGGGTGGGATAAAAGACCGAAGAGGGTTTGAAGGTGGTGTTTTGGATGGGTGGAGAGGTCATTAGGTGTTGTGTGTACAGCACAAAGTCATTATCATAATCTATTGAGGGGGATGATGAGATGGGGGGATGACTGGATGGATCTTCTAAAATGGAAAGAGAGTCACTATCTATATGGGCATCAGTGATACTATGGGACACATCAGGTGTTTTGGGATCATTATGTAATCGGCGTTTGTTGGATTGGATATTGAAGAATCTCTTCAAGGTGAGGAGGCGGACAAATTTATTCAAGTCCTTGAAGAGAAGGAAGGGGTTGGGTGCAGCTGATGGAGCAAAATTCAGACCTCGGTTTAATAAGGAAGTTTCGTCTTCAGTTAAGACATGGGTGGAGAGATTAAAGATTTTAACAGTGCTCTCTTTTTGCTCGGGTCTGGGGTGGAGCTTGTTGCCTCTGCCTCTACATCCTCTTCTGCGTGTTTTCTTTTTTGTGGTTTTGTCGGAAGAGGGTCGAACACTAAAAAAGGAACCGCAGCTGGCTCTGAAGATGGAGTGGTGGCCAAAGATGTCATAAGTGAGGAGTTGGGGCCGAAGGATACCAGAGGGCCAGAAGATGTTCCGGATGGAATACTTGTATTATTGACAATGGTAATCTGTTGACTATCTGCCATGGTGGTTGGACATGGAGAAAGGTCGGAGGTGTTGGGTGCAATATGAATAGGGGTATGAGGTGTTGTCTGTGTGGGCTGGACGAGACCCAAAGTATCAATGGTACATGGCGGCATGGGTGCCACAGCTACAGTACTACCTCCCTGATTCTGTGTACAGGACTGAGAATTAGCTGTTGAATTGGAAGTGGATATTTTATATTGAGGAATGATTTTACGAGGGACAATGGGGGCAAAAGGGTTGATGTCCATAAGGGATGGAAGATCGTGAGCGGGTTTACGTTTCCAAGAAAAAATATTATTGCTGCTGTAGTCTTTTAAATCTCTGCTGAGTTGACTATGTTTCTGAAGCTATCCGATTACTATCCGATACGAACACATATATTAGACTTCACAAAGATCCCTTACCTTTATTCACCATTGAAGCCTCCTCTCTAGTAAAAAGGGCATTAAATGATAACATCATTTCACAGCAAGAGGCTTCTTTTTTAGTTAAAGAAATACACTTTACTCCTTATTTCTACCATCTACCGAAGGTGCATAAAGACCCCAAAACACCACCAGGGCGACCGATTGTGGCATCTATGGATAGCATCACCAGCGGACTGTCGCAATACATAGATCAATTCCTTCAGCCATTGGCCCAATCCCTCCAGTCCCACATAAGAGATGGGGTTCAATTATTGGAAACCTTAACCCCATACTCTTGGGAAAACAATTATTATTGGACATCTTTAGATGTCCAATCTTTATACACATCCATACCTCATGAAGTAGGCCTCAACGCCCTACAGTTTTTTCTTTGCCAGGATCCGATGCTGAACCCTAGACAGGCTTCCTTTATTGTTGAAGCCACCTCCTTCTGTCTCACTCATAACTATTTTAAATTTGAGGAAAATTTCTATCTACAACTACAAGGGACAGCTATGGGGGCGCACTTCGCACCCTCGTATGCGAATCTTACCATGGGGCATTGGGAGCATTTATATATATGGAACAACAACCCATTTTTTCCTCACATTGTTTTTTATGGCCGCTATATAGATGACGTGATCATCATCTGGGATGGCAATGTATCAACATTTACGGATTTTGTGTCATATTGCAATACCAATAACATGGGCCTTACTTTTACCTCAGTCATCGACCAAAATAAGTTAGCCTTCCTTGACCTTGAACTTTTTTGGACAGGCAAAGAGATCCATGCAAAAAATTTCACCAAGCCCACAGCTGGAAATTCATTCCTCCATTATAAAAGTTGCCATCATCCTCTGTGGCTAAATAATGTACCCAAGAGTCAGTTCTGTAGACTTAAAAAGAACTGTACCCTAAAGAGTGATTACGACACTGAAGGTGAAATTCTGAAAGCCAAGTTCCTTGAAAAAGGTTTCCCTGTAGATCTTGTTGATTCAGCTTATCAATCATATAAGACCACATTGCCCACCAAGAACTCCCATTCACGTCCCAATACTCAGAAAGATAACCTAAGATTCATCACCCAGTTCCATACCCATCATAAACATATGGAAAAAATTATTAAAAAACATTGGTCTTTGTTATTACAAGATGAACATCTACTTCCTACCCTGCCCGATAGACCTCAGTTTGCTTATAGAAAGGCACCTAACCTTAAAAGCAAGATAGCAACCAGCAAACTTAGGGCCAAACCTCTGCCTCCGGGCCATCATATGTCCACGTTTCTAGCTATTTCTGGGATGTATCAGTGCCGTAAGCCCCTCTGCAAGACTTGCAGCTTTGTGACACATGGCCAGAAAGAGTTCCATGTCAAAGGCAAAACATATCCAATAAAGGGTTTTCACACATGTTCCTCCGACCATGTCATTTACTGCCTCACATGCCCCTGTGGTCTATTTTATGTAGGGCGCACTATTCGACCACTACGGAAACGGTTTGGCGAACATCGCCGTTTTATTGAAGGTGGACTAGATAACCACAGTGTCCCCAGACACTACCTCCACACCCATAACAAATCCACGAATGGCCTTAAAGTATGGATTATTGAGGCAATGCCAAAAGACCTCCCCGTTGCTGAACGTTACCGACGCCTATGCCATAGAGAAATGTACTGGATATTTTTGCTTAATGTTCTAGCCCCCGGAGGGTTAAATGAAGATTTTGAAGTTAGCGCCATACTTTAACATGATACTTTCCTGTTATAGACAGTATTTTAGGCTCCTCCAAGAATCCTCATTTTAACGATTAATTTATGATCAATTATTGATAGTAGTATGTTCCCTTCCAGGCCTGTAGCTTAATTTTGACATCATCTTGCCCGCTTATGTGTCTTGCGGGCTCTATGGCTGGTTATTGTTTTACATATTGCACCATTACATCACAATTTTTCTTTTCTTTTTATCCCGTTTTTCATTTTTTTTATATATCATTCTTTTATATTTTTTATGTCTTTTAATGTTTTTAAAGTCTTTTATAATGGTTTTAACAATGCTGTAGCAGGTATCTATTTGTTCCCTTTCAGTTATATGCACAAAACGAATTGATTACAACTTAATAAATGTTCCCCTGCTGCCCCCGCCCACTGGCCAATCCACTGTTAGTGGGTGTGTATATATTCCTTTCTAGTCATCAGTATGGCCATAGGTTGAAAAAGGAACGATTGATGGTTCCGAAACGCGTCCCTTTCTGATGACATCACACCCTCGTCCAGGCTGTTTGTTTGCGGTTCAGGCTGGTTATCGAGCCGCCCTGTGAATGACATCACTTCCGGGTTCGTCTCCCTTCCAGCTGATGACGCCGGTCTCACAGCGGCTTCCTGTGTCTCACACCGCTGTGTTCAGTGATCACATCCATCACATCCATCCCATCTGAAGGCTTCCTCTGACCGCCATCCCTTCCAATGCAGCTTTATTTATGATGTGCTTGATCACCACTTCCATTCTGTAAGTGTTTTTAACCCTTTTTTGGGGCATTAAAATTGTCAATCTTCTGCACTTAGAGGCGCTTTTTTTGTTTCTTTGTATCATTATAGAGCTTGCTTCAGTCTTTTAAAGTTGCAGCCCTTTCTGCTGAAGATCATTCCACCATCCCATCATACTTACCAACACCATTCTTGTCATTTTGGACTGCCTAATTTCAGTAGAGACTTTTTCTGGATCATGTTAGTCCTGTGCTCCCTATAAACCCCTTTTTTACTCACTTTTGTTGCCAGCGGTTTAGACATTAATGGCTGTGTGTTGAGTTATTTTGAGCAGACAGCAAATTTACACTGTTTTACAAGCTGTACACTCACTACTTTACATTGTAGCAAAGTTTAATTTCTTCAGTGTTGTCACATGAAAAGGTATAATCAAATATTTACAAAAATGTGAGGGGTTACTCACTTTTGTGAGATACTGTATATGTATCTAGTTAATCATGGTATATAAAAAGACTTGGGTAACAGTAAATAATTTGGTATAAAGTACGCTACTCTTTTTTTACAGAGCCTAAGTAATGAAGGTATTAAATAAATAAAATGTTTGATATAAATATCATCAAGTAAAATGTGCCAAAAAGTGCCAGTTCCTGAATTAAAGTGCTCTCCGTGACTTCATAAAAATAATATTCATTAAACATTTAAACAAGAAAGTCCCTTGTGATAAACAAGTGCAAAATTTTCATCGAAAAAATTAATTAGTGTATAGATCAATCACATCCTCTAATGATTGATAGCAGTGCTCTTAGTGACAGTGCAGTGCTATTCCACTTCAATTCACTACATGTGCGCTGTGCCCCAACCCCAGTGGGTCCAGACTCATCAGATGTAGTTAACCTCTTATGGCTTATGCCAAAAGGGATAAAAAAAAAAAAAACTTTCCACAGCTCCGCCGTGCATGGCTAGGTGTCCTTAATGCTGTTTGTTTTTACACAGAATAGTTGGAGCTCAACATGTGTATAAAGCAAAGAGGGATATCATCACGCAAAAACATCTTTATTAAAACACATGAACACATAATATAAGGCTACTCACATTGTTAAGTGCCTCCCCGACACCTAGGGATCATCTGCCTGTAATTATTATAATTGCTGCTGGCTGCCACTCTGAAGGCGAAAGCCGATGTTATTCGTGTATCCACTCAGAGAGCCAAGAGAACTGATCGCCCCTACTCGTATGGGTTTCGTCTCTCAATTAGACATCATCAGGAGGCGATCACATCTCTTGATGATGTCTAATTAAGAGATGAAACCCATGCAAGTAGGGCGAGAAGTTTTTCCCTATTTTATTTTTTTAATACCTTCATTACTTACTTAGGCTCTTTTGTTTTTGGATATATCCAGCACATGTGTATGTAAAAAAGAGGAGCACACTTTATACCATTTGTCTCTTACAAATCAATGCATTTGCTTTGAGAGAATGCAGCTGCCCTGAGCTTGTTGCTAATTAACATTGCGCAGGTGTTATAATCTTAGCTTAGCAGGAAATCATTGCCATACAGTCAGCAGCGCTAGGCAATAGATAACTCAGTCCATATATTGTGAATGATCGTAACAATCCTTCATAGCAGAGGTAACACACTGCTGATAATCTGAGTAAGGATAATTTGTCCCATCACAACACTTCATGGGGCTTTTCACGTCTTTTCACTTCATGGGGATATTGAACTCACCAGAAGTCGAAAGGAAATGCGCCTTCTGAATACTACCGTGGTAGTTGTAAGTGAACCTCCTCCCATCAGCGGGTCCTCAGCTGGACTACTCCTTAAAACGGAGTTCCACCCAAAAATGGAGCTTCTGCTTTAAGTGACGGTGACCCCCTGACATGCCAAACTTGGCATGTCATTTTGTTTTTGGGGGGAGCGGATACCCTACTTTTAGAGGCATCCAGCTCCCACTTCCTCCCGGGGCTCCACGGCACCGGAAGTAAGTTCACCTCTCCCCCCCTCCCTCCCTGCAATCTTTTGGGACACATCACAGGTCCCAGAAGTTTGCCCAGCCATTCGCAGAGTGGCTCGTGCAGGCGCAGTGCGTTCCCAGCTGTGAAGCTACAGCCGCGCGCCCACAGTAACAATGCCGGAACCGTGGAGAGGAGGGGGAGAGGAGCCATGTCGTTCCTCAGATCAGTGTGGAGTGTAATAGATTCTATGAATTGTAGACATGTGCACACTGAAATATTTTGTTTGGAATTTCGTTTTCGTCCAAAAAATACATTTATGTAGTTACTCCCGAAATTCGTTTTTATTTATTTCATTTAGTTAAAAATGCATTCGTCTGAAAATCCAAAATAATTAAGGTTGAATCTGTCATTGAAGACTTATGGTGTCTGTCGAATGTTCTAAGAAGATTCGACGGAACAGCTAAACTGTACAACGCCGCAATCGTACATTTCCTGTCAAATGATCCGCCTACAAGCTATAGTAGAATTCTAATGTTGTATGACACTAGTAATAATTATATTTATTAATTATTATTACTAGTCAACCAACATTAGAATTCTTCTATAGGCTATGGGCGGAGCATTTGACCATAAATGTCCACTCGCTGCGACTGCTTCGTCGAATCTTCATGTCAAATCTTTTCTCTCTATGTCGAATTATCTTGGACTAATAGAGTTAGGTTAGGCACATTTGACCTTTTTTGCTATTGTCTCTATAATGTCGAATCTTTTCTCTCTATGTCGAATCTTTTCTCTCTATGTAGAATAATCTTGGACTAATAGAGCTAAGGTTAGGCACATTCGACCACAGGTTCGATGGACACAGATCGCTATTGTCAGCGTCATGTCGAATCTCCTATCTATATCGAACTGTTGTCACAACGAAAACAAAAATAAAGCATTTGTTTATGTTGGATCTTTCGGTTTTCGGATTCTGCACGTTTGTTATCGTTTATTAAAAGGATAACGAAAATACCCGAATTTCGGACGAAAACTAATGCACATGTCTAATGAATTGCAAAAACTCATAAACATCAGTCTTATCTGGGTATCAAAGTAAGATAAAGAGATAGAGGAAAAAAAGGTAAAGAGGGTTTAGAGATAGGTTAAAAGTACCTCATAAAAGAGGGGGAAGAGGATATGGTTTTACATGGTTTAGCCTGTGTTGCTTGGACTGGTAACTCATATATTATCATGTCAACAAAGAAAACAATTCAGCGTCTCCAAATAATGAATATTACAAACTTAAAGCATGTGCTGTCAACACAGCATTCATAATGTGCAAAAAGCATTTACAATATTCAAAAATTATAATAAAAATAAATAATTGTGAATAAAGTCCAATGCAAGAGTCCAAAATATGTAATAAATATTAAGGGGGCAGGAGCTACACTCTAACGTCTCGCCACCACTTCCATGCTTGGAACTGGCGGCTCTCTTTGTAAGTGCATTGTTTTACTTGTCACGGCAATTGTTTTACTGCCATTTGGATGAAGCCTTTTACTTTTTTATATAGAATCTTCAATTTTTAATAAATATGCTACACTATATAAAAAAACGTGCATGCTGCTGCTTTCCTCTGGTAGCTTTAATGTCAGCGGGTGCATTTTAGTTCTGCTGCTCACGTGTGGTGGAGAGGATTTTCGTTAGCTGGTGGAAGATAATTTCTTTGAGGTGATATTTATCACATATTTTGGACTCTTTTGCATTGGACTTTTATTCAAACTGATTTATTTATTATAATTTTTGAATATTGTGAATGCTTTTTGCACATTATGAATGCTGTGTTAATAACACATGCTTTAAGTTTGTAATATTCTATGTTTGGAGGCGTGGAAATTGTTTTCTTTGTTGGTTTGTTTGGGTACTGTATCTTTACCTATTGCAAGCTGCCCATTTATTTTCTTTACTGCTGACCCTCCTTTTATGTTTCATATTATCATGTGTAAGGGCATCCTAGGGGAGAGAGGAGCCTCCATTGTTAGACAAGCTTGTTAGCTTAGATGACCCCAAGTTATGCAGCGGAATAACATCCTTACAGGATGTCTCCAACTTACAAGCCGACTTCAATGCACTGTTTAATTGGGCAACTGTGTGGCAAATGAAGTTTAATGTTGATAAATGTAAAGTTATGCACTTGGGGGCTAAGAATATGCATGCATCATACATATTAGGGGAGTACAACTGGGGAGATCCGTAGTGGAGAAGGATCTGGGGGCTTTGGTAGATCATAGGGTTAATAATAGCATGCCATACCAAGCTGTGGTTTCCAAAGTCCTTTCTTGCATTAAGAGAGGCATGGACTCCAGAGAGAGAGATATAGTTTTGCCCCTGTACAAATCATTAGTAAGATCTCATCTGGAATATGTAGTTCTGTTTTGGGTACCAGTTCTCAAAAAAAAATCAGAGAACTGAAGAAAGTGCAGAGAAGGGCAACCGAACTGATAAGAGGCATGGAGGAGCTCAGCTATAAGGAAAGATTAGAGGAACTGAATTTATTCTCTCTTGAGAAGAGAAGATTAAGGAGCGATATGATCAACATGTATAAATACATAAGTGGCCCATAAAGTGAACTTAGTGTTGAGTTATTCACTTTAAGGTCATCACAGAGGACAAGGGGGCACTCTTTACATCTAGAAAAAAAGAGATTTCATCTCCAAATACAGAAAGGTTTCTTTACAGTAAGAGCTGTGAAAATGTGGAATAAACTCCCGCCAGAGGTGGTTCTGGCCAGCTCAGTAGATTGCTTTAAAAAGGCCTGGATTCTTTCCTAAATGTACAGAATATAACTGGGTACTAACATTTATAGGTGAAGTTGATCCAGGGAAAATATGATTGTGTTTTGGGGATCAGGAAGGAATTTGTTTCCCCTGCTGTAGCAAATTGGATCATGCTTTGCTGGGGTTTTTCGCCTTCCTCTGGATCAACTGTGGGCATAGGATTAGGTATATGGGATTGTATGATTTTTTTTTTTTCTTCTATCGGTTGAACCCGATGGACTTGTGTCTTTTTGCAGCCTGACTAAATATGTAACTATGTAGCTCTAGCATCAGATAACCAGGGGCTCCAATTAGGGAAAAATGTATGTGTAGCTAGAATAGCTTTGGTGAACATGTATTCCAAGTGTATGGGGGTGCATTGAGGGTGGTAGTGACTTGTGGGATAGAAGGGGGAGTGCTACGTTTCCATGTGTGGGCAATCGATAAGCAAGCTGCTATGATGACATGTGTTAGGATGTGGTGGAAGTATCTGGGCCATGTTTTTAATCCCAGCCCCAGCAAGGTAATTTGCTTGGGGAAAATTTATTTGATCATCATCAGTAACACTTTGCATGTACTTGCCATCTAGGCGGATACAGGTTTTCTTGAGAGTGCAAACGTCCCAATCACATAGAAGCTATGCCCACATAATGTGTTTCTAAGACTACTGCCTAGGCCAGTGATGGCGAACCTTGGCACCCCAGATGTTTTGGAACTACATTTTCCATGATGCTCAACTACACTGCAGAGTGCATGAGCATCATGGGAGATGTAGTTCCAAAACATCTGGGGTGCCAAGGTTCGCCATGACTGGCCTAGGCAAACATTTATTATTAATACTTTCAAGCAAATCAACACATATTTATTAGCTTTGAATTGTCACATTTTAAAGTCATGGTTCAAACAAAGGCTCCTCATGCACATAGGAGTACGGAGAAGGAGATATACAGTATTATATTAGAGGATTTTTCTCGGTTCTGTAAAATTAAACAAAAAAATGTAAAAAGTGAAATACATTACTACTAAGCAACAGATTGCTTTCTATTATCTTTTAACAATTATATTTCTTCATCTAGACAGTTTCAGTGATTTCAAGAAGGGCACAGCTCAATCAAAACCTTTGTCACCATGGTGACCCGAGGTTCAGAACATTCATAACATAATTTTGGAATCTCAAGTATTCTGATTAAATGTTAAATGTGTAGAGCCTAACTTAATGGTCAGTTAAAGTCAGTGTTATCATTAAATTTATAACACCGGAGATGGAGAATGTATAAGGTAACATAATTACATTTGTAATATATACAATAGTATGTTGCTCATTTTTCAAGCAAATTAAATAACATTTTAACTTTAACTAAAAAGTTGTTTTATGAGTGAAAATGATGTGCGATTTTCAAGGGAACCAAAACATTAAACATTATGACATTGGAGTATGTCCTCTTCCATGTATGCAAGTAAATAGGACATGACGGAGCCTAATATGACCTGCATTCAAGCTCCAGAGGTGGCATCAGTATGGGTTGTAAAGCAGTGGCAACCTATTGGTACATACTGTACACATCAGGACTAGTGGTGAACAAATCCACGTTAGCTCTCCACTGGGTTCAGTAAATACAGTTAGAAATTCAGAGGTCTTTGGGGCTGGGAAAAGGAGGGGGGAGGAATTTTCTTAGTCAGTTCTGGTGGTAGGTCTAATAATAGGCAAGGTAAACAAAATGAGACATGGGAAGCCGAGCTCTGCAACAGGGAACTGTGAAAATGTAAAATATATGGATAAATGTGAAATAAAACAAATTTAAAAAAAAGTGCAAAAGCTGATAAACATTAGAGATAGGCAAACTGTTCAGGCCAAGTATCAGTTCGGCCCCGAACACTGCCCGTTCAGGTGTTCGCTGGACACCTGAACATTTTCGGGGCACTTGGCGGGATGTTCACCCGCGCGGTGAATAGCTGCTGGTTGTTAAGGAGTCGGCCGCCGCATACTTAACAATAGATGACCCATCAGCTGTCAGTGGGTTGACAGCTAAATGAAAAAAAAAACATTGCCGGCTATAGAATTGTTTTAAATGGTGTGGGGGTCCCCCCCCATAAAATCAATACCAGACCCTTATAGGAGCATGCAGCCTAGCAGGCCAGTAAAGGGGGGGGGGAATGAGCGAGTGCCCCCCCACCCTGAACTATACCAGGCCACTTGCCCTCAACATGGGGGGGTGCTTTGGGGCAGGGGGGCCTCTTCCCCCATGTCCCCCAGGGCAGTACCTGGGCCCCTTAACCTTTTATGGCCAATAACTTGCATATAAGCCTTCAAAATGGGGACTTTTGATTTTTCAAGTTCGGGTCCCATAGACTTTAATAGTATTTGCGTTTCGGGTATGAACTTTTTCTATGTTCAGGAGTTCTGGTGTGAACCAAACCGAGGGGCTTTAGGCCCATCACTAATAAACAGCCACTACAGTTGTTGCGGACACACAAATGGTAGTTCTAAAAAGGACTGTTGGGTCTCTGAACTTTGAACACAGAAAGGTACACAACAATATGTACAGTGAGCACGCTCTCAAGATTAAAAACATTTCTGCCCATGGACACCTATGAGCAGCACGTGAGTGTTAAAGCCCTACCTATTTGCCACCGCTCATATGCATTACATGGGCAGCAACAGCTTAAGATCACTTTAGTTTTGCACCTGTTAGAAGCAGTTTCAAACCTAGTTATTGCACAATTTCCGTAGCTTTTGTCATACTACAAGAATACTTCTGGGTTTAAAGAATATTTTTTTACAATTTAAGGAAAGTGATTAAAAATTGTTTTTATTTTTTGGAAATTTCAATTAGAAGGGGCATCCAACCAATAATTCGCTATAACCCAATCATTACTGCTCCCCTACCCTGTTAAAATAACAAAAAATTAAAATTTCATCAATTTTATTTATGTTTATTTTTTTATGCAAGCCAGGCTTCTGATTTTCATTACAGGTACAAAGAAAGAACCAGTCTCTTTAAAAATGTATTAAAGCATCTTCAACCTTTTTTTTCAATAATTGTTTCCAAGTCACATCTTTTAACGCAAGTCATGAGTATGTGTAGGTATTTGCCTACAATGAAGAGGAAATTAGCATGTGGTGGTGCTGATTTTTGCATACAAAAATATATTCATATTTGAAATAATATTCATATATAATTCATCAATAACATGGTACCACTTCCCCAAAATTTCTTACATCAAGTATTATGTGGCACAGACAAAGAGGAGGCTTTTCCCTTCTTTAATTAAAGGCCACACAATTTTTCCATATCATGTTTAAAATATAGCAGCAAAAGGGAGGGTCCTAGTATTAAAGTAGCTGATATACAGGGTGACTCTGTAGGTACTTAAAAATCACTTGTGCCAACGTCCCCAATACTGAGTTAGGGATATCCAGAAACTAAAAAACTTTTGGGACTTTAAAGGCACAACTGTAGTAGACTACACAAGGTATATAAAAAAGAGTTGAATTTTATTGATAACATACAAGAAACAAAGAGAATAGACAGAACATTATTAAAAGCACATCAAATCTAGACATACAACGCATATCATGACACCATTGAGGATCCTATCCTGCAGTTTTGTGTGTATTCCTATATATTCATATACAAATGAATCATAATCCAAATAAAGAAAAAAGGTAAACTTCCCCTAAAGGGTTGAAATTGGGGGAGCACTGCAGGTCTGGTATTCCCAAAATAGTGTGTTCTCCAATTGCTCTACATGTTTCACGTTGACAAGGAACGCTTCTTCAGGAGCTAGAGGTTCTATTAAAATTAAATACAAACAAAGAAAAACATATGTCAAAGTTACAATACTTGAAAGCTATTCTCAGTGAATATATTGTGAGAAAAAATATATGAGTAATAGCTTGGTAGAAAAATAGGGGGAAGCGCCCCCAAATGGCGAGGCATGGCAGAGGTCCTATAAAAGATAAAGGTCTCAAGTGGAAGGACAGCACAAGGCAGTGGTCTAGGACAGCCCGTACAGAGGGAAGCCCGCAAACCACTGAGAGACATAAAAAATGGTAAGATGTGAAAAATGGATGGAGGGTAATAATAATACATGATGTAAGAGTTATAACACTCAGACGCACGGCTGGGATAGAGAAGGGGGAGGGGAAAGGGAAAAGAAGGGGGGGGAGAAGAGGGGGGGGGAAGGGGGGGGGGGAGAGGAAAGGGGGGAAAAAGAGGGGGGGGGAAGGGGGGGCAGGAGGGGGAAAGGGAAAGAAAAAAGGGGGGGAAGGGGGGGGAGAAACGGGGAAAGAGAGGGCAGAAAGGAAAGTGGACTGGGTTAACAAAGTATATGAACAAGATCCTCAATGGTGTCATGATATGCGTTGTATGTCTAGATTTGATGTGCTTTTAATAATGTTCTGTCTATTCTCTTTGTTTCTTGTATGTTATCAATAAAATTCAACTCTTTTTTATATACCTTGTGTAGTCTACTACAGTTGTGCCTTTAAAGTCCCAAAAGTTTTTTAGTTTCTTGATATCCCTAACTATGTTTAAAATATAGTCATCTTTTATATTGTCACACTATTTAAAAACAGGTTAGTACCAGTAAAATAAGAAAATACACTGTATAAAGGAGCTGTTTTCAACAGAGGGTAATTGCTTTAGGCACCAAGGACTATATGCCTTCAGGCTCCAGTGATGGAAATTCATGGGGGGAAGCAAAAATCTTAAGAGTTCCACAATCACTGCTGGCAGAAAACATTATGTTATGAACACCAATATTCTATAAAATGGTGTTCGCATTATTGTAGAATTTTTTAAAGAGATCATGGCTATCACAGGAAAACATTATTTTAGTAAAGGCCTCTTCTCATGTCAATTTTGCAGGTTTATGATTTTTCTTTTTCTTAAACTTTAGTGAAATGACAAATTTTTCTTTTTAAAAATTACACTACATGAAAGTTTATTCACCGCAGCTGAGCTAAGGTGCACTGACAATCTGTGCTGTGAGTTGCACTGCAGAAAAATGCAGCATGTCTGCATTTTTCTGCATTCCACACCACACCAGCATTGTGGTGTGAATAGGATACCGGCAAAATAAATGTTTTTCATGTGCCCCATTTACAACACAATGCTGGTGTGATGTGCGGTGCAAAAAAGCTGCAGTGGGTGCACAAAAAAAAAAGGAAAAACGAATCGTATCAGAAAGTACATTGGAAAAAGAAACACAAACACAGGGTGTGTCACTGGTCCCCTCCCAAAAAGGAAGGGTCCTCCCTGACCCCCCTGGGCAAAAGGATTCTGATAGGGACAGTAACACTCTGGTCCACCTAGCCAAAAGGCCTGGCAGACCCCTCTCCTTGTAACTAACCAAAGGCAATCACTGAGTGCTAAGTTAGGGGCTCTCCTGAGCAGAGACCTCCAAGGCAAGGGAGAAAAAAACCTAAGGGCCACATGTCCTACCCCTAGACTTTAGGGTAGATCTGAAAACCCACACCCCTACCTTGTGGAGTGAAAACTTAAAAACAAGTTAAAGTGACACACAAGTGGAAAAAACGAAAAATGAGCCAATGTTTATACCAGTGTTCCTCAACCTTTTTGTAGGCACCCTTTAAAATTGTTCACAGCCTTGAGGCACCCCATTCTAAAATGTAACAAAATTATACATAATACAGCAACATCCACAATCTTAGGACACCAAACATTAGAGGTTATGCAAACACCTTTGCAAGCCCGTGATGACTAGTATTCCAGTGTTTCTTTTTGCTCCGTTTCCCTCCCTGACTTAGCTAATGTGTCCCCAGTGCTGACGGAGAGTGGCAGGGCAGGGGTAAATAAGGAAATGTGCAGGGACCCAATGTCCTCCTTATCAGCTGATGACGTTATTAGTTGTTAGGAGCCTGGTGGCTAGAAGGTTGTAGTGGTGCACAATAAAAATCAGTGGCTTTGTGTAACTAAAAAAGCTTCATATACCCACTAGCTTGTATACATATTGAAATTGATAGGAATTTTGCAAGGTACCCCTGAGGACACCTGAAGGCACCCCGGGATGCCTGGGCACCCTGTTTGAAAAAGGCTGGTTTATACAACAGCTAGGCCTTGTGGTCTGGTAAGAAATATTGTCCTCGTGTCTGCCATAAGGCCTAGCTCATGAGGTGTAGTGCAGAAAAATGTGAGTTGTGTCATGGCCAAGTGTAACTTTACACAGTGGAGTCCCAAACCCATAGTGTTATTCCGATACCCTAAGGTCACCACTCCCAAGGGGCGCTTGATACCATAGGTTCCTTGCCTTCCCAGTCCTCAGCGAGACAAGGTAGCACTACTCAAATCAGGAGGCACTGGACCCCTTGAAACCCTTTACACCAGGGAAGTACTCCCAACCCCCTCCTTATTTAGTGGGCACTTGGTTTGGTGTCTTTTTCATAGGGAAGGTCCCTCAAGACCCCCATCATAGCAGCGGGGATACTATACAGCCAGACATTCCCACCATAAGGCCAGGATAGTGGCAGATCGCCCCAACTGGACACTGATAAGAAAAGATGTTACACTTGATCTTAGCTAAAAGGTAGAGAAGTGATTGTTTTCTATGTGCCCATACAGTGACTGGCATTGATTAGGTACAGAAAATATCAGTTACCATGCATAGGGGTCTATTTATAAAAGAAAATATAAAAGTGTCAACATTTGAATAATGACTAATCTTTGTAATATGTGGGTAATAGTTTCTTTCTTTCCATTGACTGGGCAAATGTAACATGCCCTAAATTCTGTGTTAGGAGAACAATAGCTATAAGAACATGCGACCATGAGAGCATTCACCAATATACTGTACTGTAGAAAATAGCCTAACACTATAAGCTAAGCACATTTGACCAGCAGGAGAAATAATATGAGGGAGACCTCTGTACTCTGTACTGTTTATGGAGAACTTTGGGTATTCGCTGAACAAACCCCCAGTTGCTGTGTGAAGCAAAACCTTTAGCAATGGTATCATTACCACTGCTAAATATCTCAACTTCTTCCTGGTTGTTAGGGAGCTGGGACCATATTAAGCAACAGGGTGAGCTGCATAGTGGATTACCACTTTAAATGCCTTAGGCACAGCCCATAAGCAGGTTCTGCTGATCAAATAAGTCCAAAAATGTGTTGCAATCTGAAAACACTAGAAAATTGAACTTGAGGAAGAGCGGGGATACCCATGTACAATTCTATGTACTGTTGCCTTTTGGGAAGTTTTCTAGCATTTTAATAGTGCAATATATATACAGGGCTTTTTTTCTCAGAGAAAATATGCAGGTGCTTCCCCCTTCCGAGTCACCCCTTGTCTCTGCCCCCTACCCACCTTCGAACACCGTCCCTTGGTACCTCCTTCCCACCTCTCAGTGCCGCCCCTTTTAGGGAATACAGAACCAAGTAATCCAAGTAATTTGTATGGCTATTTTTAACAATAAGAAGTGAAATAGACCCCCTTCAGCCAGCAATAATAGACCCCCTTCAGCCAGCAACAATAGACCTCCTTCAGCCAGCAACAATAGACCCCCTTCAGCCAGCAATAATAGACTCTCCAGTAGGCAGCATCAATAGACTCTCCAGTAGCCAACATCATTAGACCCCTTTCTCAATGGTAGATCCCTCCCAGCAAAAACTTACCCTCACCAGCAACAATAGACCCCCCCCCCGTGACAATAGATCCCTATATCCCCCAGTAACCAGCATCAAGAGACCCTCCTGCACACCCCAGTACCCCTTATCATTACATGAATTCAGTGTTGGAGGTTCCAGAACTGCATTCCCCCGCATTCCAGCTGAAAAAAAGCCCTGGGTGTGTCTGTATGTATGCACGTATATATATATATATATATATATATATATATATATATATATATATATATATATATATATATATATATATATATATATATATATATATATATATATATATATATATATATATATATATATATATATATATATATATATATATATATATATATATATATATACATATATATGGCATATTATGCATCTGTGTGTGTGTGTGTACATCTTTACAGATAGATAGAATAAGTCAAGTTATTGCCAGTCTTCCCCTTCTTTTGCATTCTCCTATCTCTTAAATTATTATACACATCTATTCACTACCCTTTGAGATAAACAGTCTTTAGCATTCTAGCACACTTAACATAAAGGACAGCATAAAACTGGCAGCTGAAAAAAAAAAACAACTAGAGATCAGGCATTTTTTTTTAATTAGATGTGGGCAATGAAGAATATTAATCAATGATTTAATTTGTGCTAACATTAAACTAGCAGCTGTCATACCAGCAAATGTGAATTTAATTTTGAAATTCAAAAACCGAACATAAGGCAAGCAAGCTAAGGCAATACCGGACCCTGGCTTCCAACACTGAACATGGCTTAAGGCCGAGCAGAAGAATAAATGGTTTCTGGATTTTCACATCAAAGTCATGGATACTAATTTTTTCTGACTTTCTGCCTATATGATGGGAAAAAAATAGATGACAAATAAAAAGGAACTTTAAATAATGAGTTAATAGACTGTGTTTTGTTGGTCATACAGACAAGTCCAACCTTTGCCTCTTAAATATCATGTCACATAAGGCGGCCATCTGGCTGTTAAAATTGGCTTTTGATGCTAATGCTACTAATAAGTTGGACACAGAATGAGGCTATTTTTTTTCCAGAAAAGGTAGCTTGCTAGAAAACCTATTTATTCTTGGTGCTTTGGTTACCATTGTAGAAGCCAACAAAAATCTATAAAACAATAGTATATAAATAAATAAAATAGTATCTTGCTATTTATTTAAAAAAAAATAAGCATGCATAATACTATCCTCAGATGCCTTCTGCCTAAAAGGCCACATGTTTTGCTGCGATGGATCACTTGCTCTGAAGATCAATGGTAAATCTTAGGAATCTTAGGAGACACCCTTCCCTAAAAACTGATGTGCTGTCATCATCTCCCATCATATTTTCCCCTTTTCTGGTGTATACTTTAGAGAAGACCTGTCAGGGCTGGGCTCAGCCTTTCCTTCTCTGGGCTGGCCGCTCAGCTGTCGGCTAATTGCCAGCTCCCATCTCTCTCCACAGTTACTCAGCTGTTGATGATCCTGCTCGTTAGTCCTGCCTACTTAAGCCATCCAGTCCAGAGGAGCTCTGCCTTTGCATTGGTCACATCACAAGAAACTATCTTCTGCATTCCTGTTTAAAGACTGGCTTTGCTGACATCCCTTCTGGCTCCAGATCCTGCTTGCTGTTCGACTACTTTGATCCCTGACTTCTGGCTTGGCTGACTATCCGTTCAGGTTACTGAACTTTGGCTATGTTTTGACTAGGTTTGTTCTTTTTACTTTTATTATTAAACAAGTGTGATTTAACTGTCCCTCTGTCTCAGTCTGATTTCATGGTTTCTGACAGGACCATATTGCTATTCTCAGATGCCCTCTGCCTCTCAAATGCCCCATTTCCAGCAGAAATTGATTGCTTGCTCTGTAGACCAGCTTTTTTCAACATAGGTGCAGTGGGTTCTTCAAGTGGTGCCTTGGGATAATACCTAAAAATTGCTCCAAATTGCTCAAAAATTGTCCACAAACGAATCAAGTCTGCCTTTATGTTAAACATTGTGTGAGAAGACAGAGATCTGTGTTCCTGCTTAGCAGAAACACAAGATCTCTGTCTCCCCTTGTTTACTCTCTCGTGAACGATCGGCAGGTCCCAGCGGACATCGGGTCTCCCGGACCCGCTGATTGGCTCCCGCTGTGTCCAATCACAGAAGGAGTGGGTCGCTGGCAGCACGCACACTCCAGACCCGGAAGTGTCAGATCACGTACTAGGTGCGTGATCTGGCACAGAGCGGCCGCCCTGTCGCAGTAAATCTGCGTGGGGCAGTCGCTAACTGGTTAATAAACCTTCTAGATTGTTAGCCCATGGAAAGTTTTTTTTTTCTTTCACAGATAAGAAATGTATTCATGAGTAGTAGCAAAGAATTATTTCATTCTTCCAAATAAAAGAAAAAAAGCTTCTTGAATCTGAAGGGAATACAAAATTCATGAATTCTGATTGCCTGGATTCCTGAATGGTGTGAACCTCTGAAGTTCAGACAGATCTATGTAGAGATATTTAAGCTCAGCAAAGGTTGATAATTTTATTTTATTTCCAAGAAAAGTATGCAAATTACATTTGAAGTCCCATAAGGACAAAAGTCAAGTCGTTACCTTTTATTGAGATAAGCAACAATATCACCATGTATAACCAGTATTTTAATTGTGTCAGCACAAAAAACAGCTTAAATAGCTGATTTGAGGACATGATAGTAAAGAATTGCCTTAAAGCGTATTTCCACGTTTGCAGCTAGATTGGGAAAACCCCTATTTTAAATTTATTATATGTTCTTATTTACAAAGCATAAGGTATAAAATATTTTAATATTACTACTTACCCTTTTAGATGCTCTATTCTGACTCCACCGCTGAAAAATCTTACTTAGTTCACTTTTTTTTAAGAGGGGACCGGGGGGCTCTTTTTCCCTTAATTTTTTTTTTTAAATAAAATGTTTATTGAAAAACTGTTACAATACACAAAAATATTGTTACAAATAACACAGTGGGGGTTATTTACGAAAGGCAAATCCACTTTGCACTACAAGTGCAACTGCACTACAGCAACTGCACTTGGAAGTGCAGTTGCTGTAAATCCAAGGGGGACATGCAAGGAAAACTAAAAAACAGCATTTTAGCTTGCACATGATTGGATGATAAAATCAGCCGAGCTTCCCCTCATTTCAGATCTACCCCTTAGATTTACAGTGACTGCACTTCCAAGTCCACTTGCAGTGCACTTGTAGTGCAAAGTGGATTTGCCTTTTGTAAATAATCCCCAGTGTGTCAAGTATGTACATGGCATCCATTTACAAAGGAACAATTAAACAGAATGTTTAATGCACATTTGGGTGTTTCCCTTAATTAACTCTGCCTGTACTGTGCTGGCAGATCTCATTATCATTTTTCAACTAAATTTGAACACTGTCTAACAAAGGGTTAAAGACGCATTCTTCATTGTATGTTAATAAGATAAAGGTGAGCCTGTCCTAAAGCCCCCTTTGTTCCTACTGGAGATAGTTTATATGTTTTTTTTTTTTTAAATATTGTTTATATGTACTGATTTTGTTTGTTTCTTCTATTAGAGTCAGAGCTATGTGTACAGAATAACTTACAAAATACATGTGGTCCTGAGGAAGCGGGGGACTCACGCAAAATGTGTGGACCAATAATTCACTAATCTACTGAATAACTGTATATGGAAGTTTACGCTACAAAAACTAAATATTGTATTTTTACTGTATTACATAATACAATTTGATATTTTTATAGTAGTTTAGATGTTGTTCTCAAAGGCATATTTAAAGTCCCTCCTTCCTTTTCCTTTTTTTTGGCTGCTTGCACTATTGGGATGATGCCAATGGGAATCAAATAGAATAATAGCATATGGCTCTACACCTCATACCTACAATTTAGATCACTTAATTAACTCTATCTGTACTGTGCTGGCAGATATCATTATCAATTTTCAAATAGATTTGAACACTATCTAACAAAGGGTTAAAGAGGCCTTCTTCAGAGTTTGTTAATAAGATAAAGCTGAGCCTGTCCTAAAGCAGGCCATAGAGGATGAACGGGTTACAGGAAATAAAATTGTTGATGGGGAAATCCTTTCCGTAGAGATATTGTGTTCTCCTGGTGGTGGTGGCGGTTGGGGAGCTGTCTCTGCCAAGAGGACATAGTGATTATTGATACTGGCTATAGCCGCTGGCTATTCGATCAATGGATCAACTTGGGTACAATCAGCTTGTCCATAGATTGTTTAAATCTTGGTCAGTCTCTGCTAAACTGTCCGAAATTCAAACCATCTATGGCTGGCTTAAACCTTTCTGTTGGGACAGACCTACCCTGGACTTATCCAGAAATTCTTGCTTTCTGCCATGACACTAGTGAAGACCTGAAATGCCCTGGGTTCAGTTAGAGCAGGGTTCGTCAAACTTCAAAGAAGTTCAGATGCAGGATCTGAAAAGCATTGAAATCAAACTAAAAATGCACGAATCCCCCCCAAAAAGTCTCTTGTAAATCTATTGGCAATCACGACACCTGCCACTCAATGAGTTGCCAACCCCCCCCCCCCCAAAAAAAAACAATGACACACAACTGATCCTGATGGTACACGTAGCAAAAAGACAGTTCTCCAAAATGTTATCAGCCATATAAGGGAAGGGGCAGGAATAAAGGTGACAAATATAGCCATTGTCATGGTCAATGTCCAAAAAGTAAAAATAATAATAGGTATGTTATGTGAGTGGAAACACATAGCAAACATACAATAGAGTATTATAAAGTTTGATGATACCATACCTCCCCTTTGACAAAAGTCAAACTTCAAGCTTTAACCACTTCGGCCCCAAAAAGTATTTATCCACTTCCTGACCAGGCCATTTTTTGTGATACGGCACTGCGTTATTTTAACCAACAATTGCGCCTTACCCAAACAAAATTGATGTCCTTTTTTTTTTCACAAATAGAGATTTCTCTTGGTGGTATTTGATCACCTCTGCAATTTTTATTTTTTGCACTATAAAAAAAAAGCAGACAATTTAGAAAAAAAAAAAACAATATTTTTTTTACTTTCTGCTATAAAACATATCCCAAAAATATATAAAACAACAATTTTTTTCATCAGTTTAAGCCAATATGTATCCTGCTACATATTTTTGGTAAAAAAAATCGCAGTACGCGTATATTGATTGGTTTGCGCAAAACTTATAGCGTCCACAAAATAGGGGAAAGATTTAGGGACTTTTTATTTTTTTATTGTTTTTACTAGTAATGGAGGCGATCTGCGATTTTTAGCGGGACTGCGACATTGCGGCTGACAAATCTGACCCTAAGTGACACTTTTTGGTGACCAGTGACACCAATACAGTAATCAATGCTATAAAAATGCACTGATCACTTTATAAATGGCACTGGCAGGGAAGGGGTTAACACTAAAGGTGATCAAACGGTTAAGTGTTCCCTAGGGGGGTGTTTTCTAACTGTCATGGGCTGGGCTCACTAGGAGTAGAGAGAGATCGCTGTTCCTCGGCACTAGGAACAGCTGATCTCTCTCCTCCCCTGTCAGAACGGGGGTCCATCTTGTTTGGAAAGGCAGATCCCCGTTTTGCCTCTCTGTCCTGCAATCGTGGTTGGCTGGCGGACGTCGAGTCCACCAGAACCCACGGGTGAGCTCGCGTGGCGGGCGCACGCCCGCAAAAGCTAGTGCACGAGTATGTCATTTTGCGCAGCCGAGGCAACTTACTGCAGTATAACTGCGGCGGCTGGTCAGCAACTGCTTAAACTTCAACCCTTTAAGCATTGATTAGGAGACCTTCACACAGACATAAACAGAAAAAATAGTAATTGCATACCTGAGTAATTTTCCAAATATTGTGTTGTAGAATATATGTTAAAGGGAGTTTGTCAAAGTCTAGGATAATTAGGACTGTAAGGAAAAGATAATTAGATAACATTAATTTTACCATATACGAGGGACATTCAAGTCAAACCAGGACTTTTAGTCTCTGTGATGTTGACTCAGGTGAAGCCCAGAGATCCTCTGAACTGGACCGCTTAAGGAGGCAGCACTGACGAGCAGGATATCATCAACAGCTGAGTAACTGTGGAGAAATAGGGACTGGCAATTAGCCGACAGCTCAGCGGCCAGCTCAGAGAAGGAGGGGCTGAGCCCAGCCCTGACAGGTATTACACGGAGTGGTAAGTGGCAAGTGTGTCCTATTATAGGAGGTGCACATGTCACAGGCCAATCCAAAGACTGTTAATCAAGATATCAGACAATAGTGTTAGTGTGTGCATGGAACAACTCCACCACCACCAAAAAAAAAATGTGAACAATTGCGTCTGCAGGTAAAGTGTTTTAGGGGACATACGTGGCATTATTCATGTGGATTTTCTACCCTGTGGTGCCACTATCAACAGTGAATACTACTGTCGTGTGATGTGCATACGCATCTGCGGGAAAAACGGATTTGATCACTAAGGGCATCCTGTTTCTCCAGGACAACCCACAAGCTCATACTGCTCATGTGCACATTACAGCAACTGGCTGGGAGGTACTGCCACATCCCCCTTACAGCGCGGACCTCGCTCCAAGTGATTTCCACCTATTTGGACCCCTAAAAGAGTTCCTTGGAGTTCAGCATTTCAGCACTGATGTTGAAGGAGGTCCTAGGATGGTTCAGGTGTACTGACAAATATTTCTAGGTCGAAGCTTCCAGGCATTAGTTAAACACTGAGATAAGTGTATAAATGTAGCAGGGAAGTATGTAAAAAAATAAATGCAGTTTCCACTCCTTGAAATTCGAACTTTTATATTATAAACTCAAAAGTCCCGGTTTGACTTGAACACCCATCTTTCATTCCAGGAGAGATTGTTGAGGTGGGATCTGATTCATCTTGTGCCAAGTCACCTAATACAGATATCTAAAAGATATTGGTGGGCAGGCACATGATGCCATGTATTCCTTGCCATGCTTCCCAGCACCAGTCTATACTAGTCAATGGGGAGGTATGGTATCATCATATGTTTCCCAAATAAAAGGATTGCAGAGCACAGTAGTCACTGTTTTCCAAATGTGCGCCATGGAGTTGATTTACTAAAGGCAAATAGACCGTATACTTTGCAAGGGAAGTTGCACTTTGCAAGAGAATCTGAACCAGATCTTAGTTAATGAGGGGAAACGCTGATGAGGTCCACCATCCAATCATGTGCAAGTAAAAATGCTGTTTTTTTAGTCATGATGGTAACTTCACCATTATCACTTAGCTCCTGGTCAAATTCCCTTGCAAAGTGCAACTTCCCTTGCAAGGTGAACTGCCTATTTACCTTTAGTAAATCAACCCCAAGGAATCATCATATGTTGTAAATGCGAAAATAAATAAATAAATAAATAAATAAATAAACCCTGTAAGACAAAGGCATAATGAGCTAGTATGTATTGCATACTAGCTCATTATGAAATACTTACCTTAGATCGAAGTTGTTGCAGCGACCTCCACACACCGCTGTGACCGGCGACATGTCTCCCAGAGTTATTTCCGGGTTCGCGGACTCCGACGCTGTAATTGGCCAGAGCTGCAATGATGTCACTCCCGCACATGCGCGCAGGAGCAGTCTGTCACGGCACGGCTTCTGAAGAAACGGCACAAGTGAGCCGTTTCCTTCAGTTCGCATGTGCCGATGACGTTGGCGCAAGCGTATATGGTCAATATCTCCTAAACCATGCATGTTTAGATTTTTCCAGTACCTACAAGTTAGCCTTATTATAGGCTTACCTGCAGGTACAAGTGAGTAACTAGGTTCACAACCACTTTAATAACTTCTGGACCGCCCACCGTGGATATACGCCCCTACTTTGATGTTAAATACCGTTGTTATGGCAGCAGATAGCTGCCATACCCCAGTATCTTTATTCACGGTGGGCAGTCTGCTTTAAAACAAAAGTGGTCTCCGTCATGGAATCGCCACGAGATCACTTTTATGGGTGGCGGTAGAGGTGCCCCCCTACTGCTGCATTCTGGTGTTCTCCACTGCTTAACAGAGCCATTGGAAGCGGCGGAGATGATCCAGTCCTGTGGCTTGATGGACAGGAAGTCGAGTGAGGGCATGATGGCCCCCACTCGACTCTATGCCCTTGGAGGTCCAGACCGCCCAACGGCCTTAAAGGGACAAATTTTTTTAAAAGAAAAAAAAAAACATTTGACATTTTTTTCTTTTTGACCCCAGATCTCACATTAAAGAGGACCTGTCATGCTTTTTTTCTATTACAAGGTATGTGTACATTCCTTGTAATAGGAATAAAAGTGATCAAATTTTTTTTTTAAAGGGACAGTGTAAAAGTAAAAAATAAAAAGAAAAAAAAAAGAAAAAAAAAGTAAAGCGCCCCGTCCCACCATGCTCGTGCGCATAAGCGAATGCATACGTAAGTAGCGCCCACATATGTAAACAGTGTTCAAACCACACATGTGAGGTATTGCTGTGCTCGTTAGAGTGGGACCAATAATTCTAGTCAAAGACCTCCTCTGTAACTCAAAACTGGTAACCTGTAAAAAAATTTAAACGTCACCTATGGAGATTTTTAGGTGCCAAAGTTTGTTGCCATTCCACGAGCGGGCACAATTTTGAAGCATAACATGTTGGATATCAATTTACTCGGTGTAACATTATCTTTCACAATATAGAAAAAAGTTGGGCTAACTTTACTGTTTTTCTATTTTTTAATTAAAAAAAGTGTATTGTTTCCAAAAAAATTGCGTTTGTAAGACCACTGCACAAATACGGTGTGACATAAAGTATTGCAACAATCTCCATTTTATTCTCTAGGGTGTCTGAAAAAATATATATAATGTTTGGGGTCCTAAGTAATTTTCTAGCACAAAAAAACTGATTTTAACTTGTAAACAACAAGTGTGAAAAATAGGCCCGGTCCTTAAGTTTTTAAAGTAAATGCCCATTTTTTTAAGCAAAATACACTCGATCCTTAGCCAGCTCAGTGTGTTCATTGACACACATACCTCCAAACTTTTTGAGATGGGAATGAGGGACACCTATCAGCAAAAGTATGCAGCATAGGACACACCCCCTGTCATGCCCTCTTAAACTGTATAAAAAAACCAAGATTGGTTAAACCCACAAGTGCTTTTTTACCACTACTATTCCTTTATATTGGATTTTGGAATATACAAATGCAGCAAATCAGATGAAAGGTTTAGCGCTGGAAAACACTTTTTGAAAGATAAAAAGTGCATTTTATATACAACTATATAGATCAGACCAAAATGAGGGACAAATGAGGAGGATTGAGTGACAGAGGGACTTTGCTCCAAATCAGGGACAGTCCCTCGAAATCAGGGACAGTTGGGAGCTATGTACACATAGTGTGGCTCGGCCCTGGCCCCGCTCCCTCCTTACTGGCTGTTATTAACTGCAGCAGGAGCCAATGGCCCCTGCTGATGTCTCTGAGCCAATGAGGAGGGAGAGAGCCGAGAGAGCCACTGCTCTTGTGCACATCGCTGGATTGAGATAAGGCTCAGGAAAGTATAAGGTGGGGCTGAGGAGGGAGCTGCATGCAGAAGGTTTCTTGTTCAATTTTCTTAAGATTTACCTTTAACCATGTAGTGCAAGGGCCTGCCTGATTGCATTTGAAAGTGTTTAGATTTGACCTCAAATTATATGGTTTTTGTAAAACTAAAGGGAAATTGTAAAATAAAATTGTATGATATATGGCCAGCCTTAATGCAGAGAATGCAGTAAGGTAAAAAAAAATGCTTTTAGAACCACCTTAACATCCAGTTTCCTGCACTCATCATTGCACTTCTAGAAATGACATCCAACATTTCATTTATACTAAGAAGTGCAGCTTCGCTGCAGCAGCCAGGATTTCATATCAGCACTGCTCATTGCAATGGCTTATTAAAAACTGTCACAGGTACTAACCTAGCAATTAAAATATGCTTTGGTTTGAATAAATATGACATACAGCAGAGTGACAATATTCTGTAGGCTCCAGAATCAGAATTCATTGTTCTCTGAATTTACTCCTGTAGACTTTAATGCA
This sequence comes from Lithobates septentrionalis, assembly GCA_037952835.1. NCBI lineage: Eukaryota > Metazoa > Chordata > Amphibia > Anura > Ranidae > Lithobates > Lithobates septentrionalis. The sequence goes on from JBBDGP010000812.1 coordinate 400,898, forward strand.
TTTCGCATATCATCAGTGATCTTTTTACCATCTTATTAAATAAACCTATGTGTTTCCCTATTAGACAATTGCCTTAGTCAGAGTGATGCATTATCAGTTATGTGTGTGTGTGTGTGGGGGGGGCTGTAAAATACATTGCGGTAGTAAGCAAACCATCTGCTCATAAGCTCATTGCTGTTGTGGTGTCAGAAATGTATTCTAGGGCTGGAGTCTGCTGTGCCGATCGCTGAATTATTCAGTATAGAGATTGAGCACTCTCTGACCTCATTAGTAACCCTGAGGTGAGATGAGCCCATTAGACTAACCACTAAAATGTCACTGAAAATAAAACCTAAGGCCAATGAGATGTATTAAAGTGCTTTAACAAGAACTAGCGAATGACTTAAAAACCACCGAACAATACCATTCTAACCATGAAAGCATTGAAACCTAGCATTGCTGGCAATGAAGTCATCACATGAGATTTGTAAAATCAAACCTAATGTAACCCATGTCAATGTAGTACAATATTATATTTCAATACAAACAGTCTGGTTTAGTTAGGCAGTTCAAGCGGAACTAGAGTGTATCTGAGCACCGCAAACCAACATGTTATTTAGTTCATTTTAATACCCAAAGCAAAATCACCCATCTATCCATGTCTCCATGCTTTATTTTGTTGAGAAATCACTTTAACCAGTTGCCGACCGCCTCACGACAATATACGTCGGCAGAATGGCACGGGCAGGCAGAATCACGTACTTGTACGTGATCTGCCTCCCGCATGCGGGGGGTCCGATCGGACCCCCCCGGTGCCCGAGGCAGTCGGCATTTCTCCCCGATCAGAGGTGAGGGGGAGGCCATCCAATGAAATCATTCCTCTGCCTCTGTAATGTAAACAGAGGCAGAGGAAGTGATGTCATCTCTCCTCGAGCTGGTCTTTTCGTTCCGGCGCCGAGGGGAGAAGACATCAAGTAAGTGCAACAAACACTACACTTTCAGTAGAACACACTAGGCACACTTTTCACCCCCCATCACCCTCTGATCACCCCCCGATCACCCCCCTGTACCCCCTGTCACAGTGACACCAATAGCAGTTTTTTTTTGCATTGGTGTCAGTTTGTGACAGTTATAAGTGTTAGGGCAGTTAGGGTTAGCCCCCTTTAGGTCTGGGGTATGCCCCTTTAGGTCTAGGGTACCCCACTAACCCCCCCCCCTAATAAAGGTTAACCCCTTGATCACCCCCGATCGCCAGTGTCACTAAGCGATAGTTTTTATGATCGCTGTATTAGTGGCACAGGTGACGCTAGTTAGGGAGGTAAGTATATAGGTTCGCCATCAGCATTTTATAGCGACAGGGACCCCCATATACTACCTACTAAAGGTTTTAACCCCCTGATTGCCCCCTAGTTAACCCTTTCACCAGTGATCACCGTATAACTGTTACGGGTGACGCTGGTTAGTTAGTTTGCTTATTATAGTTTTAGGGCACCCGCCGTTTATTACCTAATAAAGGTTTAACCCCCTAATTGCCCGGCGGTGATATAAGTGAAGTTTTTAGTGTCAGATAAGGTCTGCGTAACCCGAGGCAGCGTCAGGTTAGCGCCAGTACTGCTAACACCCATGCACGCAGCATACACCTCCCTTAGTGCTATAGTATCTGAACGGATCAATATCTGATCCGAACAGATCTATACTAGCGTCCCAAGCAGTTTAGGGTTCCCATAAACACAGTGGGATCAGCCCAGATACCTGCTAGCATCTGCTTTTTGCCCCTCGGCCCAGCCCTACCCAGCCCACCCAAGTGCAGTATCGATTGATCACTGACACTGACACAAAACACTAAGCACACATAACTGCAGCGTTCACAGAGTCAGGCCTGATCCCTGCGATCGCTAAAAGTTTTTTGGTAGTGTTTTTAATCAGTCGCTCACAGTCAGGAGCCTTTTTGCCTGTGAGTCTCACTAGTGTACCACTAAATTTAGAGCCCAAAATGGCAAATCGAAGGTACACTAGTGAAGAGGCCTACACGTTTCTGAGCATGACAGATAGTGAAGAGGAAGTCACTCATCTGTCAGATTCAGGCTCAGAATACGATCCTGTAGAGGACAGCGGCTCCATGACAGATAGCTCTGACGACGGAGTTGTGGTCCCTGCCAAGGTCAGGAGTACCAGACCCCAAACTTCTTCTGTCCTTGATGTGCAAGAACCGCAGGTCCCTCGTATGGAGCAGAGCAGTACTAGCGCCGCTATTCCTTCTGGTGAACTGGCAAGCACCAGCGGCCTAGTACACCCTGGTCGTACATCCAGCACTGCAGTATCACGTGGTGACGTGGCGAGTCCCATAAGTGTAGTTCAAGCTGGCGAGGTGGCAAGCACTAGTAGTGTCCCGCTGCCACCAAGAAGACGAACACAGGCCCGTCGTGCCCATAGTGCCCTTCCTGCTGCATTCGCCAATCCGAATTGGGAACCCACCACTTCTGCAGCACTCGTACTTCCCCCATTCACTGGCCAACCCGGCATTCAGGTGGAAACAGTTGATTTTACGCCACTGGGTTTTTATTCGCTGTTTTTCACCGAAGATCTCTATAGATCTATTGTGGAGGAAGGCAATTTATACGCTGGTCAACACATCGCCACTATTCCCCAGTCCTCCCTTGCCAAAGATTGGAGACCAATTATGGTCTCCGAATTTAAGATCTTTCTGGGCCTTTCCCTCAACATGGGCATAACCAAAAAGAGTGAGTTGCAGTCATATTGGTCCACTGACCCAATTCACCATATGCCCTTGTTCTCTGCCTCCATGACCAGGGCACGATACGAGCAGATTTTGCGGTTTATGCACTTCAACAACAATAAACTCTGTCGTCCTCGTGGAGACCCTGACTACGATCGGCTCTACAAAATTCGGCCCCTCGTAAACCACTTCAACCAGCGTTTTGCAGACTTGTTTACTCCCCATCAAGTTGTCTGCGTTGATGAGTCCCTGATTAAATTTTCTGGCCGCTTGTCATTCAAACAGTACCTTCCCAGCAAGCGTGCCAGATACGGGGTCAAGATGTATAAGCTCTGTGATAGGGCCACAGGCTATACATGTAGTTTTATGGTTTACGAGGGCAAAGATAGTCACGTAGAGCCGACAAACTGCCCTGACTACATAGGAAGTGCTGGCAAGATTGTGTGGAACTTGGTGACACCCTTATTCGGAAAGGGGAACCACTTGTATGTGGACAATTATTACACGAGCATGCCACTTTTTAGTCACCTTTTTGATCAACAGATTGGAGCATGTGGCACCGTGCGACCTAATCGCCGGGGCTTTCCCCAGCGGCTTGTAGATTCCCGTCTTAGGCTGGGGGAGAGAGCCTGCTTGCAGTGTAATAACTTGCTCGCCATGAAGTGGAGGGATAATAAGAATGTTTTCTTTCTTACCTCCCTTTATGCAGACACGACGGTCCAAATTACTACGGCGACTGGTGTTGTGGAGAAACCCCTCTGTGTCCACGATTATAACAAAAATATGGGAGGGGTGGACCTCAACGAACAGTTGTTGGCGCCGTACCTAGTTGCCCGTGAGGCCAGACGCTGGTACAAGAAAGTGTCTGTTTATTTATTTCAATTGGCTTTGCTGAACGCTCATGTGCTATACAGAGCTTCAGGACAGACTGGATCCTTCTCTAAATTCCAGGAAGGGATCGTCAGAGCCCTTCTGTTTCCAGACGGTGCTCCACCTCACCTTCCTCAACCATATGCAGTAAGCCGGCTGCATGAGAGGCATTTTCCTTGTGTCCTCCCGAGTACCCCTACCCAACGAGCCCCCCCCAAAGAAGATGTTGTGTCTGCAGCAAGCGCGGATATAGGCGTGACACCCGGTATTATTGTCCCTCCTGTCCTGACCATTCTGGTCTATGCATTGGTGAATGTTTTGAACGCTACCATTCACTAGTTGAGTATTAGAGTAGGGAACAGCACTGCACAGACTAGGACACACTTTCACAGGGTCTCCCAAGATGCCATCGCATTTTGAAAGACCCAAACCTGGTACCAGTTACAAAAGTTAAAGTTACTAAAAAAAGTGTAAAAAATTAATAAATAAATAAAAAAAATAAAAATAAAAAGACAAAAAAAATATAAAATAAAAAAAACAACAGCGTTTGCTCCCACGATACATAAAGGGGTGACTCCAGCACTGTCGGAGGTGATTTCACCACCACAGTTACATACTTTAGCATATATGCCAAAGCATGGGGGCAGCAGTGAGTGGAGGAGCGATTTACTCCTACCTTTTGCGGGAGGATGCCCCCATGCTTCGGCATATATATTTTAGGCACAGGTTGCGTTAAATGTTTTATTTTTTACTATTTTTTTTTGTATTTGCTTTGCAGGTATGGTAAGTCTTACTGTTATACTGTAATGTTACTTTGTTTTATTGTTAACCATTATTTGCTTAGCAGGTACGCCATTCAGTTGCAGCGCGGATTTATTTATCTTGACAGCAACAGCGTTTGCTCCCACGATACATAAAGCCGTGGCTCCAGCGATGTCGGAGGTGATTTCACCACCACAGTTACATACTTCAGCATATATGCCGAAGCATGGGGGCAGCAGAGGGCGGAGGAGAGATTTGCTCCTAACTTTTGCGGGAGGATGCCCCCATGCTTCGGCATATATATATATGGTGCATGTATGCCCATCATTATAAGTGGGTGGATGAAGGGAGGTATTCTAATGGTGGGCATACCCACCGATCAATCTCTTTTTTTCGTTCAGCCCATAGGCTGCATGAAAAAAAAGTTTACAATGTATGCCCAACAAGGACCAGCAACGTACTGGTATGTTGCTCGACTTTGAGTGGTTATACCAGAATGATGCCTGCAGGTTTAGGTATCATCTTGGTATCATTCTTTTCAGCCAGCAGTCGGCTTTCATGTAAAAGCAATCCTAGCGACTAATTAGCCTCTAGACTGCTTTTACAAGCAGTGGGAGGGAATCCCCCCCACCGTCTTCCATGTTTTTCTCTGGCTCTCCTATCCCAACAGGTAACCTGAGAATGCAGCCGGTGATTCAGCCAGCTGACCATAGAGCTGGTCAGAGACCAGAGTGGCTCCAAACATCTCTATGGCCTAAGAAACCGGAAGCTACGAGCATTTCATGACTTAGATTTTGCCGGATGTAAACAACGCCATTGGGAAATTGGGAAAGCATTTTATCACACCGATCTTGGTGTGGTCAGATGCTTTGAGGGCAGAGGAGAGATCTAGGGTCTAATAGACCTCAGTTTTTTCAAAAAAGAGTACCTGTCACTACCTATTGCTATCATAGGGGATATTTACATTCCCTGAGATAACAATAAAAATGATTAAAAAAAAAGGAAAGGAACAGTTTAAAAATAAGATAAAAAAGCAAAAAAATAATAGGAAAAAAGGAAAAAAAAAAAAGCACCCCTGTCCCCCCCTGCTCTCGCGCAAACGCAAGCGTCGGTCTGGCGTCAAATGTAAACAGCGATTGCACCATGCATGTGAGGTATCACCCCGAAGGTCAGATTGAGGGCAGTAATTTTAGCAGTAGACCTCCTCTGTAAATCTAAAGTGGTAATCTTTAAAGGCTTTTAAAGGCTTTTAAAAATGTATTTAGTTTGTCGCCACTGCACGTTTGTGCGCAATTTGAAAGCATGTCATGTTTGGTATCCATGTACTCGGCCTAATGCCGCGTACACACGGTCGGACTTTCCGGCATACTTGGTCCGGCGGACCAGAGTGTGCCGGACAATCCGCCCGTGTGTGGGCGGCGGCGGACTTTTCCGGCGGACTTCTTCCCAAAAGCCCGCCGGACCTAGATTTGAAGAAAGTTTCAAATCTTTCCGTCGGACTCAGTTTCGGGCGGAAAGTCCGCTCGTGTGTGTGCTGGTCCGACGGAAAGCCCGCTCGTGTGTAGGCTGGTCCGACAGACCAAATACGACACGAGGGCAGGGTATTGCATCTCGCGCTCGCTGCAATAGGAAAAACAAATCTTCCTATTGCGGCGAGCCCGCAGGGCGCCCCCCTCCCCCAAAGCACCCACGCCCCCATGTTGAGGGCATGCGGCCTGGTACGGTTCAGGAGGGGGGGGGGGGCGCTCGCTCGTCCCCACCCCCTTTCCTGACCGGCCAGGCTGCATGCTCGGATCGGGGTCTGGTATGGATTTTAGGGGGGACCCCACGCCGTTTTTTCGGCGTAGGGGCTTCCCTTTATAATCCATACCAGACCTAAGGGCCTGGTATGCCCCGCAACGGGGCTCGCAAGGTGTCAATCTCGCCGATAAAAGCGGCAAGATTGACATCCTTTGCTAGTCCCGTCGCACCTGAGTCACGTTCAAAATGAACGAACTTGGCCGTGTGTGGGCAAGTCCGTTCATTCTGAAAGTCCGCCGGAACTCCGGCGAAAGTCCGTCGGAAAGACGGGCGGACTTAGCCCGCCGGAAAGTCCCGGCGTGTGTGGGCAAGTCCATCCGTTTTAAAGTCCGGCGCACCTGGCGGACAAAGTCCGTCGGAAAGTGTGCCGGACCAAATATGCCGGAAAGTCCGACCGTGTGTACGTGGCATAAGATCATCTTTTTTATTTCATCAAACATTTGGGCAATATAGTGTATTTTAGTGCATTAAAATTTAAAAAAAGTGTGTTTTTTCCCAAAAAAAGCGTTTGAAAAATCGCTGCGCAAATACTGTGTGAAAAAAAAATTAAACACCCACCATTTTAATCTGTAGGGCATTTGCTTTAAAAAATATATAATGTTTGGAGATTCAAAAGTAATTTTCTTGCAAAAAAAATAATTTTTTCATGTAAACAAAAAGTGTCAGAAAGGGATTTGTCTTCAAGTGGTTAGAAGAGTGGGTGATGTGTGACATAAGCTTCTAAATGTTGTGCATAAAATGCCAGGACAGTTCAAACCCCCCCCAAATGACCCCATTTTGGAAAGTAGACACCCCAAGCTATTTGCTCAGAGGCATGTCGAGTTCATGGAATATTTTATATTGTGACTAGGGATGAGCTTCGTGTTCGAGTCGAACCCATGTTCGACTCGAACATCGGCTGTTCGACCGTCCGTCGAATTGCGAACGTTATGGGCCGTTCGCGCCAAATTCGTGTGGCGCGTCACGGCCCATAATTCACTGCGGCATCGCAGTGCATTGCTGGCTGATGATTGGCCAAGCATGCACTATGACCCGCATGCTTGGCCAATCACAGCGCCGTCAGTAGAGAGAGCTGTAATTGGCCAAAGCCAGGGTGGCTTTGGCCAATTATGGCTCAGGGGATTTAGTACACGCCCCACACTATATAAGGCCGCCTGCACGGCGGCCCTGTGTAGTGTGTTCCGGTGTGCTGATAGATAGAGAGAGAGACAGTGTCATTTCATTTGAGTTAGATAGATTAGGCAGAACAGTCAGTCAGTTAGCTGCACTTACAGTGTATTGTGTATATATATGCATCCCAGGTGTTGCATATATATATATACACTGTATTCAGTTTAGCTAGATCCGTTCCTGTTATCTTCTATCTAGACTATTTACATTTGGTGCAGTGCGTCCTGCTCACAGTGTTCAGCTAGATCCGTTCCTGCTATTTACATTTAGTGCAGTGCGTCCTGCTCACAGTGTTCAGCTAGATCTGTTCCTGCTATTTACATTTAGTGCAGTCAGTGCGTCCTGCTCACAGTGTTCAGCTAGATCCGTTCCTGCTATTTACATTTAGTGCAGTGCGTCCTGCTCACAGTGTTCAGCTAGATCCGTTCCTGCTATTTACATTTAGTGCAGTCAGTGCGTCCTGCTCACAGTGTTCAGCTAGATCTGTTCCTGCTATTTACATTTAGTGCAGTGCGTCCTGCTCACAGTGTTCAGCTAGATCTGTTCCTGCTATTTACATTTAGTGCAGTGCGTCCTGCTCACAGTGTTCAGCTAGATCCGTTCCAGCTATTTACATTTAGTGCAGTCAGTGTGTCCTGCTCACAGTGTTCAGCTAGATCCGTTCCTGCTATTTACATTTAGTGCAGTGCGTCCTGCTCACAGTGTTCAGCTAGATCCGTTCCTGCTATTTACATTTAGTGCAGTGCGTCCTGCTCACAGTGTTCAGCTAGATCTGTTCCTGCTATTTACATTTAGTGCAGTGCGTCCTGCTCACAGTGTTCAGCTAGATCCGTTCCTGCTATTTACATTTAGTGCAGTCAGTGCGTCCTGCTCACAGTGTTCAGCTAGATCCGTTCCTGCTATTTACATTTAGTGCAGTGCGTCCTGCTCACAGTGTTCAGCTAGATCCGTTCCTGCTATTTACATTTAGTGCAGTCAGTGCGTCCTGCTCACAGTGTTCAGCTAGATCTGTTCCTGCTATTTACATTTAGTGCAGTGCGTCCTGCTCACAGTGTTCAGCTAGATCTGTTCCTGCTATTTACATTTAGTGCAGTGCGTCCTGCTCACAGTGTTCAGCTAGATCCGTTCCAGCTATTTACATTTAGTGCAGTCAGTGCGTCCTGCTCACAGTGTTCAGCTAGATCCGTTCCTGCTATTTACATTTAGTGCAGTGCGTCCTGCTCACAGTGTTCAGCTAGATCTGTTCCTGCTATTTACATTTAGTGCAGTGCGTCCTGCTCACAGTGTTCAGCTAGATCTGTTCCTGCTATTTACATTTAGTGCAGTGCGTCCTGCTCACAGTGTTCAGCTAGATCTGTTCCTGCTATTTACATTTAGTGCAGTGCGTCCTGCTCACAGTGTTCAGCTAGATCCGTTCCAGCTATTTACATTTAGTGCAGTCAGTGCGTCCTGCTCACAGTGTTCAGCTAGATCCGTTCCTGCTATTTACATTTAGTGCAGTGCGTCCTGCTCACAGTGTTCAGCTAGATCCGTTCCTGCTGTTTACATTTAGTGCAGTGCGTCCTGCTCACAGTGTTCAGCTAGATCCGTTCCTGCTATTTACATTTAGTGCAGTCAGTGCGTCCTGCTCACAGTGTTCAGCTAGATCCGTTCCTGCTATTTACATTTAGTGCAGTGCGTCCTGCTCACAGTGTTCAGCTAGATCCGTTCCTGCTATTTACATTTAGTGCAGTGCGTCCTGCTCACAGTGTTCAGCTAGATCCGTTCCTGCTATTTACATTTAGTGCAGTCAGTGCGTCCTGCTCACAGTGTTCAGCTAGATCCGTTCCTGCTATTTACATTTAGTGCAGTGCGTCCTGCTCACAGTGTTCAGCTAGATCTGTTCCTGCTATTTACATTTAGTGCAGTCAGTGCGTCCTGCTCACAGTGTTCAGCTAGATCCGTTCCTGCTATTTACATTTAGTGCAGTCAGTGCGTCCTGCTCACCGTGTTCAGCTAGATCCGTTTCTGCTATTTACATTTAGTGCAGTGCGTCCTGCTCACAGTGTTCAGCTAGATCTGTTCCTGCTATTTACATTTAGTGCAGTGCGTCCTGCTCACAGTGTTCAGCTAGATCTGTTCCTGCTATTTACATTTAGTGCAGTGCGTCCTGCTCACAGTGTTCAGCTAGATCCGTTCCAGCTATTTACATTTAGTGCAGTCAGTGCGTCCTGCTCACAGTGTTCAGCTAGATCCGTTCCTGCTATTTACATTTAGTGCAGTGCGTCCTGCTCACAGTGTTCAGCTAGATCCGTTCCTGCTATTTACATTTAGTGCAGTGCGTCCTGCTCACAGTGTTCAGCTAGATCTGTTCCTGCTATTTACATTTAGTGCAGTGCGTCCTGCTCACAGTGTTCAGCTAGATCTGTTCCTGCTATTTACATTTAGTGCAGTGCGTCCTGCTCACAGTGTTCAGCTAGATCCGTTCCAGCTATTTACATTTAGTGCAGTCAGTGCGTCCTGCTCACAGTGTTCAGCTAGATCCGTTCCTGCTATTTACATTTAGTGCAGTGCGTCCTGCTCACAGTGTTCAGCTAGATCCGTTCCTGCTATTTACATTTAGTGCAGTGCGTCCTGCTCACAGTGTTCAGCTAGATCCGTTCCTGCTATTTACATTTAGTGCAGTCAGTGCGTCCTGCTCACAGTGTTCAGCTAGATCCGTTCCTGCTATTTACATTTAGTGCAGTGCGTCCTGCTCACAGTGTTCAGCTAGATCTGTTCCTGCTATTTACATTTAGTGCAGTGCGTCCTGCTCACAGTGTTCAGCTAGATCTGTTCCTGCTATTTACATTTAGTGCAGTCAGTGCGTCCTGCTCACAGTGTTCAGCTAGATCCGTTCCTGCTATTTACATTTAGTGCAGTGCGTCCTGCTCACAGTGTTCAGCTAGATCCATTCCTGTTATCTTCCTACTGACAGGCAGGCTTGTCTGGTTACAGTATATAAAGCTACCTGAAGAAAATTACAGGTATTCTATCCCAGCTTAGTGCAGCTACAGGCCATTAGTATGTCTGGAAGGCCAAGAAGGAGAGGCAGACAGTCACAAGCCAATAAGAGAGGGCAAGCAGGCTCTGTGTCTAGTGCTGGTCGTGGAGACGGTGCATCCTCATCAGCACGTGGCCATGGGACACGCTTGGCCTTTTTTTCGGCAGCTGGCCGTGTTGAGCCGCAACATGCGGAAGACTTGGTCGAGTGGATGACCAAGCCGTCCTCATCCTCCTCATCCTCTCTCACCCATGCCCAGGGTGCTTTGTCTGGCAAAGCAGCGGCCTCTTCCCTCAGCTCAATGTCATCAGTGACTCCTTCCCTAGCTCCACCATGTCCTCCTGAGGATTCCCTCGAACTGTTTGACCACAGTGTTGGGTACATGCTCCAGGAGGATGCCCAGCGTTTGGAAGGCTCTGATGATGATACTGAGCTCGATGAAGGCAGTAACATGAGCACGGACAGAGGGGGTGCCCAAGAAGGACAGCAATCTGGCAGTCATGCTCCCCCTGCTGCAGCATACTGCCAGGTTTGCTCCAGTGATGAGGAGGGAGGGGATGATGAGGTCACTGACTCAACGTGGGTGCCTGATAGGAGAGAGGAGGAGGAGGAGGAGGAGGAGGAGGTGGCACATCACCAACGAGGCAGGATGCCCTCCAGGGGCCAGCCTAAGGGCAGCACATTGACTGCATCACACCCCAAAGCTCCACATGTGCAGGGCGCTGCAGTCTCTGCGCGTTATTCAAAAAGTTCTTTGGTGTGGGCCTTTTTTGAGACCAGTGCATCAGATCGCACCGCTGCTATTTGCAACATATGTCTCAAGCGTATCTCGTGTGGCCAAAACATCTCCCGCTTGGGTACCACATGCTTGACCAGACATATGTTGACCTGCCATGCAGTTCGTTGGCAAGCATATCTAAAAGACTCACACCAAAGAACAAAGAGGATCTCTCCTTGCTCCTCATCAGCTGAGATTTCCAACCCCACTAGACCTTCAGTCCTCTCTGAGACCTGCAGTGAGAGGAATGAAGGTGTAGAATTAGGTGTGTCACAGCCAAGTACTTGTGGGCAATCTGCTTTTGGTACACCGACGTCAGATTGTACCAGGCAAATTTCCCTGCCCCAGCTGCTGCACCGCCGAAAGAAGTTTGCTCCCAGCCATCCACATGCCCAGCGGTTGAATGCTAGCTTGGCAAAATTGCTAGCACTTCAACTGCTGCCTTTTCAGTTGGTAGACTCTGCCCCCTTCCGTGAGTTTGTGGAATGTGCGGTTCCTCAGTGGCAGGTACCCAAACGCCACTTTTTCTCATGGAAGGCGATTCCGGCTCTCTACCGGCATGTGGAAGGCAATGTCCATGCCTCGCTGGACAGGGCGGTCAGCGGTAAGGTGCATATTACCGCTGACTCATGGTCCAGCAGGCATGGACAGGGACGTTACCTTAGTTTCACGGCGCATTGGGTGACTCTGTTGGCAGCTGGGAAGGATGCAGGACAAGGTGCAGTAGTGTTGGAGGTTGTTCCGCCACCACGCCTCCAAAATGCTGATTGTGACACACCTCTCTCCTCCACCCCCTCCTCTTCTTCTTCCTCCATGGCCTCTTCCTCGGAACCAGCGGTGCTCCGTAGGCGTTCAAGGGGCTACGCAAGTACGCAGGCCAAAAGATGCCATGCGGTGCTTGAGCTGGTGTGCTTGGGGGACAGGAGCCACACTGGGGCAGAGGTTCTGTCAGCTCTGCAGGGGCAGGTTCAGAGGTGGTTGACGCCACGCCAACTTAAGGCAGGAATGGTGGTTTGCGACAATGGCACCAACCTCCTCTCTGCCCTCCGACAGGGACAACTGACCCATGTGCCCTGTTTGGCTCACGTCCTTAACTTGGTGGTGCAGCGGTTCTTGGGCAGGTACCCAGGCTTACAGGATGTCCTGAGGCAGGCCAGGAAAGTCTGTGTGCATTTCCGCCGGTCATATAATGCCAGTGCTCGGCTGACGGACCTCCAAAAGGAGTTTAACCTGCCCAAGAACCGCCTAATCTGTGACATGCCCACCAGGTGGAACTCAACGTTGGCCATGCTGCAGCGGCTGCACACGCAGCAGAGGGCCATCAATGAGTACCTGTGCGACTATGGCACCAGGACAGGGTCAGGGGAGCTTGGTTTTTTTTCCCCACGCCAGTGGGCCATGATCAGGGATGCATGCACTGTCCTGTCACCATTCGAGGAGGCCACGAGGCTTGTACGTGGCTGGGAGGAGGTGGCTGCGGACGTTGTTGTCCTTAGTGACCCAGAGGACTCCGGACCGAATGCCTCAGCAAACCTACGCTGCATGGCCTCCCTGATCCTGCAAAGCCTGCGTAAGGATCCTCGTATTCGTGGTATCAAGAAGAAGGACCAATACTGGCTGGCAACCCTCCTTGATCCACGTTACAAGGGTAAGGTTGCGGACCTTATCTTGCCATCGCAGAGGGAGCAGAGGATGAAACATCTTCGGGAGGCCTTGCAGAAAGGTCTGTGCAACTGGGAGGTTACAAACTCCTGTTTCTGGACAACGTGTTGCTGAGGCTTCGGTCAGTCAAAGAAGGAGCGGTGGAGAAGGTGGCCGTCTGACCGATGCGTTCAGACAATTTTTTGGTCCGCAGCCCCAAGGTATGATCGGTTCCAGCAACCATCGCCAGCGTCTGTTTTACATGGTGCAGGAATACCTAGGGGCAAGATCAGACTTGGACACCTTTCCCACCGAAAATCCTCTGGGTTACTGGGTCTTGAGGATGGATCACTGGCCAGAGCTTGCACAGTATGCAATTGAGCTACTGGCCTGTCCTGCATCCAGCGTTCTTTCGGAACGCACATTCAGTGCTGCTGGAGGCGTGGTAACCGATCACAGGGTGCGTCTGTCCACCGACTCGGTCGATCGGCTGACCTTCATAAAAATGAATCAGTCTTGGATTACCACCAGCTACCAAGCACCTGATGCTGATGTAACTGAATAATTTTTTTCAGATCCCTTCAAAGACTGCCTATGCTGATGCTGAGTGACTATCCCTGAGTAATTATCCTCTTCCTCCTCAATCATCACGCTGATAGCTTGTAAGAACATTTTTGGTTCTGGGCGCCACCACCAGTGCCTAAGGCACAATTTTTCAGCCCTTGTTTAACAGGGGCGTGTAATTACAATTTTTGATGTAATACTTTGCAGCAGGGCTCGTTCCTGCATTCCAACTAGAGTGTCTGTGAGGGGTTGCAGTGTTGTGGCACCAGCACCAGTGCCTAAGGCCCAATTTTTCTGCCCCTGTCTAACAGGGGCGTGTAATTACAATTTTTGATGCAATACTTTACAGCAGGGCTCGTTCCTGCATTCCAACTAGAGTGTCTGTGAGGGGTTGCAGTGTTGTGGCACCAGCACCAGTGCCTAAGGCCCAATTTTTCTGCCCCTGTCTAACAGGGGCGTGTAATTACAATTTTTGATGCAATACTTTGCAGCAGGGCTCGTTCCTGCGTTCCAACTAGAGTGTCTGTGAGGGGTTGCAGTGTTGTGGCACCAGCACCAGTGCCTAAGGCCTAATTTTCCAGCTCCTGTTCAACAGGGGCATGTAATTACAATTCTTGATCTAATATTTCACAGCAGGGCCCTGTGAGGGCTTACAGTGTTGTGGCCACAGCAACACCTAAGGCCCAAATTTCTGCTGAGTATATAGGGCAGGACCCTACTTTCAAACATCTAACTTATAAACGACTCCTACTTGCAAACGGAAGGAGACAACAGGAAGTGAGATGAAATCTACCCCTAGGAAGGGAAATTCTCTCCTGTAAGAGTTAATATGGGAAAACAATTTCTCCTTTCCACTGATGCTTTCCAATCCTTGTTCCACAAAAAAACCCAAATTTTCAAAAAACATTTTTCATTGGGACAAAAAAGTGAGGTGAAATATTCTGAAGAGGAGGAAAGACAGCAAAACAAATGTCACAGGGGTGATAACCCTTCCCTATGTTTTCCAAAAAGCTTAAAAAAGATTTTTTGGCTGGAGCTAAACACGTTAAAAATGTACCCGTTCAAAATTACAAAGAGATTCTACTTAACAACAAACCTACAGTCCCTGTCTTGTTTGCACCGCCTGTATACTGCTGTTCAGAGTATATAGGGCCTGGTGGCCCCACACCTTTCCTTATTTTAATTTGGGTGCGGGGTTCCCCTTAATATCCATACAAGACCCAAAGGGCCTGGTAATGGACTGGGGGGTACCCATGCCGTTTGTCTCACTGATTTTCATCCATATTGCCATGACCCGACATGACATTAAACCCGCAAGCAGTTTTAAATGAGATTTTTTCCTTTAAAAATGACATTTGGTGCAGGGACTGTTCTAAACACGGGAAACACGCGTCACTTTACAGGCATACTATAGACACCCCCCAGGTACGATATTTAAAGGAATATTTCACTTTTTTTTTTTTTACTTTAAGCATCATTAAAATCACTGCTCCCGAAAAAACGGCCGTTTTTAAAAGTTTTTTTTGCATTGATACATGTCCCCTGGGGTAGGACCCGGGTCCCCAAACCCTTTTTCGGACAGTACCATGCAAATTAGCCTTTAAAATGAGCACTTTTGATTTCGAACGTTCGAGTCCCATAGACGTCAATGGGGTTCTAACGTTCGTGCGAACTTTCGGTCCGTTCGCGGGTTCTGGTGCGAACCGAACCGGGGGGTGTTCGGCTCATCCCTAATTGTGACACAGGTTGCTGGAAAAAGACAATTTTTTTTTTTTTGAACAAAGTTGTCACTAAATGATATATTGCTCAAACATGCCATGGGAATATGTAAAATTACACCCCAAAATACATTCTGTTGCTTCTCCTGAGTATGGGGATACCACATGTGTGAGACTTTTTGGGAGCCTAGCCACGTACGGGACCCCAAAAACCAAGCACCGCCTTCAGGCTTTCTAAGGGCGTAAATTTTTGATTTTACTCTTCACTGCCTATCACAGTTTCGGAGGCCATGGAATGCCCAGGTGGCACAACCCCCCCCCCCCCCCAAATGACCCTATTTTGGAAAGTAGACACCCCAAGCTATTTGCTGAGAGGTATAGTGAGTATTTTGCAGACCTCACTTTTTGTCACAAAGTTTTGAAAATTGAAAAAAGAAAAAAAAAATTTTTCTTGCCTTTCTTCATTTTCAAAAACAAATGAGAGCTGCAAAATACTCACCATGCCTCTCAGCAAATAGCTTGAGGTGTCTACTTTCCAAAACGGGGTCATTTGGGGGGGAGTTGTGCTATCTTGGCATTTTATGGCCTTCGAAACTGTGATAGGTAGTAAGGAGTGAATCAAAAATTTACGCCCTTAGAAATCCTGAAGGTGGTGATTGGTTTTCGGGGCCCCGTATGCAGCTAGGCTCCCAAAAAGTCCCACACATGTGTTATCCCCGTACTCAGGAGAAGCAGCAGAATGTATTTTGGGGTGTAATTCCACATATGCCCACGGCATGTTTGAGCAATATATCATTTAGTGATAACTTTGTGCAAAAAAAAAATTGTCACTTTCCCGCAACTTGTGTCAAAATATAAAATATTCCATGGACTCAACATGCCTCTCAGCAAATAGCTTGGGGTGTCTACTTTCCAAAATGGGGTCATTTGGGGGGGGGGTTGTGCCATCTGGGCATTTTATGGCCTTCAAAACTGTGATAGGTAGTGAGGAGTGAAATCAAAACTTTACGTCCTTAGAAATCCTGAAGGCAGTGCTTGGTTTCGGGGCCTCGTACGCGGCTAGGCTCCCAAAAAGTCCCACACATGTGGTATCCCCGTACTCAGGAGAAGCAGCAGAATGTATTTTGGGATGCAATTCCACATATGCCCATGGCCTGTGTTAGCAATATATCATTTAGTGACAACTTTGTGCAAAAAAAAAATTGTCACTTTCCCGCAACTTGTGTCAAAATATAAAATATTCCATGGACTCAACATGCCTCTCAGCAAATAGCTTGGGGTGTCTACTTTCCAAAATGGGGTCATTTGGGGGGGGGGTTGTGCCATCTGGGCATTTTATGGCCTTCAAAACTGTGATAGGTAGTGAGGAGTGAAATCCAAACTTTACGCCCTTAGAAATCCTGAAGGCAGTGCTTGGTTTTGGGGCCCCGTACGCGGCTAGGCTCCCAAAAAGTCCCACACCTGTGGTATCCCCGTACTCAGGAGAAGCAGCAGAATGTATTTTGGGGTGTAATTCCACATATGCCCATGGCATGTTTGAACAATATATCATTTAGTGACAACTTTGTGCAAAAAAAAAAATGTAATTTTCCCGCAACTTGTGTCAAAATATAAAATATTCCATGGACTCAACATGCCTCTCAGCAAATAGCTTGGGGTGTCTACTTTCCAAAATGGGGTCATTTGGGGGGGTTTGTGCCATCTTGCCATTTTATGGCCTTCAAAACTGTGATAGGTAGTAAGGAGTGAAATCAAAAATTTACGCCCTTAGAAATCCTGAAGGCGGTGCTTGGTTTTCGGGGCCCCGTACGCGGCTAGGCTCCCAAAAAGTCCCACACATGTGGTATCCCCGTACTCAGGAGAAGCAGCAGAATGTATTTTGGGGTGTAATTCCACATATGCCCATGGCATGTTTAGGCAATATATCATTTAGTGACAACTTTGTGCAAAAAAAAAAAAATTGTCACTTTCCCGCAACTTGTGTCAAAATATAAAATATTCCATGGACTCAACATGCCTCTCAGTAAATAGCTTGGGGTGTATACTTTCCAAAATGGGGTCAATTGGGGGGGGGGGGTGTTTGCGCCATCTTGGCATTTTATGGCCTTTTAAACTGTGATAGGTAGTGAGGAGTGAAATCAAAAATTTACGCCCTTAGAAATCCTGAAGGCGGTGCTTGATTTTAGGGGCCCCGTACGCGGCTAGGCTCCCAAAAAGTCCCACACATTTGGTATCCCCATACTCAGGAGAAGCAGCTAAATGTATTTTGGGGTGCAATTCTACATATGCCTATGGCATGTTTGAGCAATATATCATTTAGTAACAACTTTTTGTAATTTTTTTTTTTTTGGCATTATTCAATCATTTGGGGGGGTTTGTACTGCCCTGCCATTTTAGCACCTCAAGAAATGACATAGGCAGTCATAAACTAAAAGCTGTGTAAATTCCAGAAAATGTACCCTAGTTTGTAGACACTATAACTTTTGTGCAAACCAATAAATATACGCTTATTGACATTTTTTTTACCAAAGACATGTGGCCGAATACATTTTGGCCTAAATGTATGACTAAAATTGAGTTTATTGGATTTTTTTTATAACAAAAAGTAGAAAATATAGGTTTTTTTCAAAATTTTCGGTCTTTTTCCATTTATAGCGCAAAAAATAAAAACCCCAGAGGTGATCAAATACCAATCAAATCAAATAAAGGACGCACATTTCGTTTGGGTACAGCATTGCATGACCGCGCAATTAGCAGTTAAAATGACGCAGTGCCAAATTGTAAAAAGTGCTCTGGTCAGGAAGGGGGTAAATCCTTCCGGGGCTGAAGCGGTTAAAAAACATCCCCTTAATATTTCTGGCTGAGGCCATCTTGAGCAAGAACATATGATTCATGTAACATTTACTTCCTGCAATCCATCTGCCGTTAGCTAAGGCAGGAGGGTGTGCTTGGCTGAGAAAACCCCTCTTACCCTTCTCCAAATGAAAGAGAAAAAAATGCCCCTGAAGACTCCTGGGGTGTATGACATCATTTTGGCCTAGGCCAGAAACCAGGAAGCAACTGAAGAAATGTAAAAAAAAAATTAAAACAAGTAATACCTTGGATTGCGAGCATAATTCTTTCTTTCAAGCATAATTCTTTCCGGAAACATGCTTTTAACCACTTGAGCCCCGGACCTTTATGCTGCCTAAGGACCAGAGGTCTTTTTCCAATTTGGCACTGCGTCGCTTTAACTGCTAATTGCGCGGTCATGCAATGCTGTACCCAAACGAAATTTGCGTCCTTTTCTTCCCACAAATAGAGCTTTCTTTTGATGGTATTTGATCACCTCTGCGGTTTTTATTTTTTGCGCTATAAACGGAAAAAGACCGAAAATTTTGAAAAAAAATGATATTTTCTACTTTTTGTTCTAAAAAAAATCCAATAAACTAAATTTTAGTCATACATTTAGGCCAAAATGTATTCGGCCACATGTCTTTGGTAAAAAAAATGTCAATAAGCGTATATTTATTGGTTTGCGCAAAAGTTATAGCGTCTACAAACTAGGGTACATTTTCTGGAATTTACACAGCTTTTAGTTTATGACTGCCTATGTCATTTCTTGAGGTGCTAAAATGGCAGGGCAGTACAAAACCCCCCCAAATGACCCCATTTTGGAAAGTAGACACCCCAAGGAAATTGCTGAGAGGCATGTTGAACCCATTGAATATTTATTTTTTTTGTCCCAAGTGATTGAAAAATGACAAAAAAAAAAAAAAAAAAAAATATTTACAAAAAGTGGTCACTAAATGATATATTGCTCACACAGGCCATGGGCCTATGTGGAATTGCACCCCAAAATACATTTAGCTGCTTCTCCTGAGTATGGGGATACCACATGTGTGGGACTTTTTGGGAGCCTAGCCGCGTACGGGGCCCCGAAAACCAATCACCGCCTTCAGGATTTCTAAGGGTGTAAATTTTTGCTTTCACTCTTCACTGCCTATCACAGTTTCGGAGGCCATGGAATGCCAAGATGGCACAAAACCCCCCAAAATGACCCCATTTTGGAAAGTAGACACCCCAAGCTATTTGCTGAGAGGCATATTGAGTCCATGGAATATTTTATATTTTGACACAAGTTGCGGGAAAGTGACACTTTTTTTTTTTTTTTTTTTTTTTTTCATAAAGTTGTCACTAAATGATATATTGCTCACACAGGCCATGGGCATATGTGGAATTGCACCCCAAAATACATTTAGCTGCTTCTCCTGAGTATGGGGATACCACATGTGTGGGACTTTTTGGGAGCCTAGCCGCGTACTGGACCCCGAAAACCAATCACTGCCTTCAGGATTTCTAAGGGTGAAAATTTTTGATTTCACTCTTTACTGCCTATCACAGTTTCGGAGGCCATGGAATGCCCAGGTGGCACAAAACCCCCTCAAATGACCCCATTTTGGAAAGTAGACACCCCAAGCTATTTGCTGAAAGGCATGGTGAGTATTTTGCAGCTCTCATTTGTTTTTGAAAATGAAGAAAGACAAGAAAAAACATTTTTTTTTTTCTTTTTTCAATTTTCAAAACTTTGTGACAAAAAGTGAGGTCTGCAAAATACTCACTATACCTCTCAGCAAATAGCTTGGGGTGTCTACTTTCCAAAATGGGGTCATTTGGGGGGGTTTTGTGCCACCTGGGCATTCCATGGCCTCCGAAACTGTGATAGGCAGTGAAGAGTGAAATCAAAAATTCACGCCCTTAGAAAGCTTGAAGGCGGTGCTTGGTTTTCGGGGTCCCGTACGCGGCTAGGCTCCCAAAAAGTCTCATGCATGTGGTATCCCCGTACTCAGGAGAAGCAGCAGAATGTATTTTGGGGTGTAATTTCACATATTTCCATGGCATGTTTGAGCAATATATCATTTAGTGACAACTTTGTGCAAAAAAAAAAAAAAAAAAAAAAAAATTTGTCTCTTTCCCGCAACTTGTGTCGCAATATAAAATATTCCATGGACTCGACATGCCTCTCAGCAAATAGCTTGGGGTGTCTTCTTTCCAAAATGGGGTCATTTGGGGGGGTTTTGAACTGTCCTGGCATTTTATGCACAACATTTAGAAGCTTATGTCACACATCACCCACTCTTCTAACCACTTGAAGACAAAGCCCTTTCTGACACTTATTGTTTACATGAAAAAGTTTTTTTTTTTTGCAAAAAAATTACTTTGAACCCCCAAACATTATATATTTTTTTAAAGCAAATGCCCTACAGATTAAAATGGTGGGTGTTTCATTTTTTTTTTTCACACAGTAATTGCGCAGCGATTTTTCAAACGCATTTTTTGGGGAAAAAACACACTTTTTTAAATTTTAATGCACTAAAACACGCTATATTGCCCAAATGTTTGATGAAATAAAAAAGATGATCTTAGGCCGAGTACATGGATACCAAACATGACATGCTTTAAAATTGCGCACAAACGTGCAGTGGCAACAAAATAAATACATGTTTAAAAGCCTTCAAAAGCCTTTACAGGTTACCACTTTAGATTTACAGAGGAGGTCTACTGGAAAAATTACTGCACTCGATCTGGCCTTCGCGGTGATACCTCACATGCATGGTGCAATTGCTGTTTACGTTTGACGACAGACCGCCGCTTGCGTTCGCCTTAGCGCGAGAGCAGGGGGCGACAGGGGTGTTTTTTTTTTTTTTTTTCTTTATTATTTTTTTGCTTTTTTAATCTTACTTTTAAACTGTTCCTTTCATATTTTTTTTTTAATCATTTTTATTGTTATCTCGGGGAATGTAAATATCCCCTATGATAGCAATAGGTAGTGACAGGTACTCTTTTTTGAAAAAATTGTGGTCTATTAGACCCTAGATCTCTCCTCTGCCCTCAAAGCATCTGACCACACCAAGATCGGTGTGATAAAATGCTTCCCCAATTTCCCAATGGCGCTATTTACATCCGGCGAAATCTAAGTCATGAAATACTCGTAGCTTCCGGTTTCTTAGGCCATAGAGATGTTTGGAGCCACTCTGGTCTCTGATCAGCTCTATGGTCAGCTGGCTGAATCACCGGCTGCATTCTCAGGTTCCCTGTTGAGACAGGAGAGCCAGAGAAAAACACGGAAGACGGTGGGGGGGGGGGGCATTCCCTCCCACGGCTTGTAAAAGCAGTCTAGAGGCTAATTAGCCGCTAGGATTGCTTTTACATGAAAGCCGACCGCTGGCTGAAAAGAATGATACCAAGATGATACCTAAACCTGCAGGCATCATTCTGGTATAA
The DNA here is from genome assembly GCA_037952835.1 of Lithobates septentrionalis. Lineage (NCBI taxonomy): Eukaryota > Metazoa > Chordata > Amphibia > Anura > Ranidae > Lithobates > Lithobates septentrionalis. The sequence continues at coordinate 422,203 of JBBDGP010000812.1, forward strand.
CCACTCAAAGTCGTGAATGGCGTACCTGAAGACAAAAAAATGGTTAACAATGGTTAACAATAAAGCACAGTAAAGTGTAAATAATTACACACCTGAAAAACAAACATGATAAAACATAATAACAATAACAATAACAATAAAACATTGCAGAATAGAATACAGTAAAAAAAGAGCAGAACAATAGAGAGAGAGAATAGAGAGAGAGAGAACAATAAAACAACTATTTTTTTTTATTTCATATTTTTTTTTTTTTACACTTTTTTTGTAACTAACTTTTATAACGGTAACCGGTTCCAGGTTCGGGTCTCTCAAAATGCGATGGCATTTTGGGAGACCCTGTGAAAGTGTGCCTAGTCTGTGCAATGCTGTACCCTACGCTAATACTCAACTAGTGAATGGTAGCGTTCAAAACATTCACCAATGCAAAGACCAGGATTGTCAGGACAGGAGGGACAATAATAGCGGGCGTCACGCCTATATCCGCGCTTGCTGCAGACACGACATCTTTTTTGGGGGGTTCGTTGGGTAGGGGTACTCGGGAGGACATAAAAATGCCTCTCATGCAGCCGACTGCATTTGGTTGGGGATGTGAATGGGGGAAGTACGGGCGCTGCAGAAGCGGTGGGTTCCCAATTAGGATTGGCGAATGCAGCAGGAAGGGCATTATGGGCACGACGGGCCTGTGTTTGTCTTTTTGGTGGCAGCGGGACACTACTTGTGCTTGCCATCTCGCCAGCTTGAACTGCACTTATGGGACTCGCCACGTCACCACGTGTTACTGCAGTGCTGGTTTGACTACGACCGGGGTGTACTAGGCCGCTGGCGCTTGCCAGTTCACCAAAACGCTACCAAAAAACTGTTAGCGATCGCAGGGATCAGGCCTGACTCTGCGAACGCTGCAGTTATGCTTTTAGTGTTTTGTAAGTGACAGTGATCGATCGATACTGCACTTGGGTGGGCTGGGCCGGGCGGAGGGGCAAAACGCAGGTGCTAGCAGGTATCTGGGCTGATCCCGCTAACACTGCGTTTTTGGGAACCCTAAACTGCTGGTGACGCTAGTATAGATCTGATCGGATCAGATATTGATCCGTACAGATACTATACCACTAAGGGAGGCGTATGCTGCGTGCGTGGGTGTTAGCGGTACTGGCGCTAATCTGACGCTGCCTGGGGCTGGTGCTTGCCAGTTCACCAAAATACTACCAAAAAAACTGTTAGCGATCGCAGGGATCAGGCCTGACTCTGCGAACGCTGCAGTTATGCGTTTAGTGTTTTGTAAGTGTCAGTGATCGATCGATACTGCACTTGGGTGGGCTGGGCTGGGCCGGGCGGAGGCGCAAAACGCAGGTGCTAGCAGGTATCTGGGCTGATCCCGCTAACACTGCGTTTTTGGGAACCCTAAACTGCTGGGGACGCTAGTATAGATCTGATCGGATCAGATATTGATCCGTACAGATACTATACCACTAAGGGAGGCGTATGCTGCGTGCGTGGGTGTTAGCGGTACTGGCGCTAACCTGACGCCTGGGGCTGGTGCTTGCCAGTTCACCAAAATGCTACCAAAAAAACTGTTAGCGATCGCAGGGATCAGGCCTGACTCTGCGAACGCTGCAGTTATGCGTTTAGTGTTTTGTAAGTGACAGTGATCGATCGATACTGCACTTGGGTGGGCTGGGCGGAGGGGCAAAACGCAGGTGCTAGCAGGTATCTGGGCTGATCCCGCTAACACTGCGTTTTTGGGAACCCTAAACTGCTGGGGACGCTAGTATAGATCTGATCGGATGAGATATTGATCCGATCAGATACTATACCACTAAGGGAGGCGCATGCTGCGTGCGTGGGTGTTAGCGGTACTGGCGCTAATCTGACGCTGCCTGGGGCGACGCATATCACCGCCGGGCGATCGGGGGGCTAAACCTTTATTCGGTAATAAACGGCGGGTGCCCTGACACTATAAAAAATAAACAAACTAACCAGCGTCAACCGTAACGGTTATACGGTGATCAGTGGTGAAAGGGTTAACTAGGGGGCAATCAAGGGGTTAAAACATTTATCAGATAGTATAGGGGGGTCCCTGACGCTATAAAACGCTGACGGCGAACCTAAATATTTACCTCACTAACTAGCGTCACCAGCGACACTAATACAGCGATCAGAAAAATGATCGCTTAGTGACACTGGTGACAGGGGGTGATCAAGGGGTTAAAACTTTATTAGGGGGGGTTAGGGGGGTACCCTAGACCTACAGGGGGGTAACAGTATCTGTCCCAACACTGTAACTGTCACAAACTGACACTATGCAGTAATCAGAAAAAAAAAAAAAAAAAAACTGCTGGTGTCAGTTTGTGACAGGGGGGGGGGGGGGGTGATTGGGGGGGGGATTGGGGGGCGATCGGGGGGGGTATCGGGGTGTTTTGTGTGCCTGGCATGTTCTACTGTGTGTGTGTGTGTTGGTGCACTTACATTGATGTCTTCTCTCCTCGGGCCGGAACGGAAAATACCGACCCGAGGGGAGATGACATCATTTCCTTTGCTGCTGTTTAGCATACAGCAGCAAAGGAAGATTCTCATTGGCCGGCGGCGATCGCGAGGGGGGGGCCACGAACGGATGGTCTCCCCCTCATCACCGATCGCCGCTGGACAAAAGACGACCGCCTCGGGCACCGGGGGGGGGTCCGATCGGACCCCCCACCCGCGGAAGGCAAATCACGTACCCTGTACGTGATTTTGCCTGTCCGTGCCACTTTGCCGACGTACATCGGCATGAGGCGGTCGTCAAGTGGTTAATCCAAAGCACTTGTATATCAAAGTTAAATTCCCCATAAGAAATAATAGAAACTCAGATGATTCGTTCCACAACCATTTATTCATAAGTCCTTCAGTTTATAGTCAATATAAAAAGATTATAGCAATGTGAAACCATAAATTGTCCGTCCACAAATGGAAACCTCCACAAAGGGATTAGAAGCCAAATCCAGCAGGAGCTACAGAGTATAAAAGAGAAGAGAGGTCTAAGTGTAGCAATATGGTTACATTTAATGAAGGTAACCACATGGTTGATGATTAAAAGAGGCACATCTAAGTATGCAGGCATCCGGGGTAAAGCTGTCCACATAGACCATCCCCCGCACCGCCCGCTCTCAACTGTGACTCCAGTGTGCATGTGCTGGAGTGACGTCATCACGTCCCAGCCATTCAAGAGGCTGGAGCCCACAAACCCTGAAGGAAGACCGGGTGAAGATGGAAGCCCTGTGAGCAGTGACAACGCGCCACTGGAGGGCTTTATTTTAAGGTAAGTCTGCCATAATATGCTAGCATGCAGTGCAGCACATTATGGCTTAAACCACCCAGAGGTCCACATTTTTTTCAAGGAGTTTACTACCACTTTAAAGTCAACCCCCCCCCCCCTTACCTAAATTTCACATGAACATGTATGTCTGCATGCTGAAATCGCCTAGCGTATTTTGTTGTAATTTATTTATTTATTTTTTGCTTTACTTACCGTTTTTCTCTTCCACTCCCTGGTTTCCTTCAAGCCAGTGGTGAAGTAGCCCTGGCTGCACAGATGCCCCCATAGGAAGACAACATCACTATTGTCTTCAAGGAAATCCTGTACCCAAACTACAAGACCTCAGGCATCTCAGGAACTGTAGGCATCTGTTTGGGGGAAAAAAAGCTTCTCCCCAAAATCCTGGTGAGAAGCTTTTTTTCCCCAACTGATGCCCCTAGTGTCCTATGGCGTATGCGCGGAATGAAGCACATGACATCATGCGCTTCATCAAGCAACAGGTGCAAAGACATTTTTAAAATGGTGGCGCAGAAATGGGGGCCCAGGCACCCAAGAAACAGGACAAAAATAAGTGAGTATGAAGAAAAACGCACAAGAACATAGGTAAGTATGATTTCTCCCTGTTTATTATTAACAGATTTATAGGTATGGTCCTCTTTGAGCCTTATTCAAAGAGAATACATTTAAAGCGGTAATAAATCCTGAAAAAAAACGAAACCCCGGGCTCCCTACATCGCATACTAGCAAATTATGAAAGACTTACCTGTAAAATGAAGCCCTCCAGCGGAGTGCTGTTACCACTGCCAGGGCTTCTGTCTTCACCCGGTCTTCCTTCCAGGTTTGTGGGCTCCAACTGTTTGAATGGCCGAGCTGGGATGACATCCCTCCCATGCATGTGCACTGGAGCCAGGATCGCGGAACAGTGCTCAGTATGCTATCCCTTCAAAGTGCAGTTAGCAGGGAACTGCAATCGTTTTGAGCCTCTGAAGCAGCCGGCGGAGACCGCCGAAACAGGTCAGGCTATACCCATGTCCACTTCTTGACTTTGACCACTTGACACTTATATTCACCTCCTTGGCAACGGCAGACCCTGCAGGTAAAGATCACCCCATTCTTTCAAGGTCATTGGGGCTCCATGGGACCTGATAAGTATACAGTATCAACAATTTCTCTTGGATGTGGTATTGTCTCACTATCTTGTATACCCTTACTTTGGATTACAAATTGGTCTGCAATGAACCTGGATTGGTAGCTTGATTTTACCATATGAATTATCATGGATCAACAGTACAGTACGGTGTGAGGGAGGTAATTCAGAATTTGGTAGGTTTGCAACAGCTGACTATGTGATGACATTCATTTAATACCATACCACACCAACCCTGATCTTTAGGCCTCATGTACACTGCTGCTGTTAAACGGACGTTTAGGAGCAGTTAGGCATTTTTTTCAACTGCTCCTGAACCCTCCTCTATGTTATCTTATTACATGTACACAGGTTCATTTATAGTCGTTCCTAGGCAGTTGTGTTTAGAGGCTTTTTTTGAAACCCAAAAAAATACGTTCGAAAGCTGTGTTTAGAGGCATTTCAAACGCCAAATGCGGCTAAACGCGGAAACTCACGTTCAGCAGCATTTCGTTTACAGCCGTTTTTCATTTTTGGCTATTTTGAAAAAAAATATATATATTTTTTTTCAAATGCTTCTAGACGCAAACATGGCTAAGCGTGGCTAAACGCAGCATGTAAACACAGCTAAACGGCCGTTTTTAAACGCCGGTTTCGAGCTGTCAAGTTAAATTTTTCAGGGGAGGTTGAACAACATCCCATTTACATGAAGCCTTATACCGCCTCTGGATCACTGGTATTACTAACTTCATTCAGCTACCTTACCATTATTCATCTTTGTTACTCTCCAGCATGCAGGGGGTGAAGACGTTCATTTATTCCATACCACGCCAACCCTGATCCATATACCTCCTCTGGACCACTGGTATTACTAATTTCTTTCAGCTACCTTACCATCATTTGCTACCTTCCAGTACGAGCTTTGGGATTTCCTTTCAGCCTTGCCAGGACACAGACCTGGCTGTGGAGCAATCCAATGAATGGAATGATCTATTTTATCACAAGACATTAGCCAATATTTTGGTTTTGCATATAGATATATATGAGTATCTCCCAGGGAAAGCAGTATGAGCTAGGGGGTGACACTACATTAAATTTCTACAATTTGTGGTCATATTTATATGTTTACAAGAAGTGGACATGGTGTTTTACCTGTATTTCAGTGGTTGAATTATATTGTTTTTAATGTTGATTTCATTTTTCATTTGTGTCTATATCAATAAATATAATTTGTAATTTCATAATGTGCACAGTAAATGTTGAGCGTAATCAGGTTTTTTATTTTTTTAGTTAAAGATATCCCTTCAGAGTGCAGTGCTCATTCACCGGTGGTGTCATCTGCTTCAAAATATGCACATTTAGGAGATATTCATTTTACCTTCAGGTAAGCTTTATTATAAGCCTACCTGTAGGTAAAAGTTGCAAAGCAGAGTTTACAACTGCTTTAAATTTTTATTTAAACTGCTGAGAGTCTTGTACTCAGGCGCGGAACTACCAGGGTGGCGAAGATTGCGAACGGGCCCTGGCGTTCCACCACTGTTGGGGTGCCCCACCTGGGTTGCTGGCTGCAGGGCTCTGAGCTGAGAGCTTCTCTCTCATACTACCAAGAGCCTGTACTGATTGTTCCCCCTCACTCCTCCCTCACACGGATGGGAGAGGAGAAAGACAATCTGCTCCTTCTCCTCCCACCCCTCTCCTCCTGTGCGTGCACCATGGGAAGTGGAAGTCTGAAGCTAAGCAGCTGAATTTGATCATTTATTTGCTGGGCTTCACACTTTCCACTGTGCACACTCAGGAGAGGGGTGGGAGGAGAAGGAGCAGATCGGCTCTCTCCTCTCCCATCCGTGCCAGGGAGAGGCACTGCTGAGGAGACACTGATAGGCGGCACTGATAGGCAGCATTGATGGGCAACACTGATAGACAGCACTGGTGGGCACTGATAGGTAGCATTGATGAACATTGATGGGCGACACTGATAGGCAGCACTGATAGGCACTGATGGGCAGCATTGATGAACACTGATAGGTGGCACTGATAAACAGCACTGATGGGCAGAATTGATAAGCACTGATAGGTGGCACTGATAGGCAGCACTGATAGGTGGCACTGATGGGAACTGATAGGCAGCATTGATGAACACTGATAAAAGGCACTAATGGGCACTGATAGGCGGCACTGATAGGCAGCACTGATGGGCAGTGATAGGTGGCACTGATAGGCGGCACTGATAGGCGGCACTGATAGGCGGCACTGATAGGCTGCACTGATGGGCAGCATTGATGGGCAGCATTGATGAACACTGATAGACAGCACTGGTGGGCACTGATAGGTAGCATTGATGAACATTGATGGGCGACACTGATAGGCAGCACTGATAGGCACTGATGGGCAGCATTGATGAACACTGATAGGTGGCACTGATAGACAGCACTGATGGGCAACATTGATAAGCACTGATATTTGGCACTGATGTGCACTGATAGGCACTCATGGGGCTGCGCTAATAATCAGGGCACTGATGATCATACTAAGTATATGTGTTACTGACAACAGTAATGATGAAAATACGTTAAAAAGGCCTGACAAAGAAGAAAAATAATGCAACCACCACATCTAAGAACTGGTAAGGTATAATATATTATATTTTATGCTTTTGGGTTTAGATAGCTTAATTCCAGGTATGCACATTATTGCATAGTTGCATTGGTCCAGCTTGGACCAGTGTAAGTATACATACATCATACATGGCCAATACCTGTGGAAGCTCAAAGTTCCTGTAGTAGACACTGCTACTACAGTTATTGTTTCTAGCTTCTGGGTCCCATGCCGAGCCACTGATCTGTGACTGTATGTGGTGGAGAGGAGTGATGATGATGCAATCTCTACCTTTTCCTATCAGAGAACACTTTACATTCATTGAGAAAATGCAGTGTTCTCTGAACAGTGCCCATGTCAAATGAATTACCTCCTGTGTTCACTAAGCAGAGGGTCTAGCCACACGGCACAGTGCCTACTACAAATATTTCACAGGGGATTGCTGCCAGGTATGACACATACAAACTGACACTGCTCCAACCTGGACAAATTAAACTATGCAAAAATATGAATACTTGGAATTCAGCTTTAAATAAAACAAACACAAGACATTGATACAACAAGGCAAAGTCATACAGTATAAAACATGACCAGTCCATGCAAAAATGAATACTTCCTTTATGAGTGGGCAGTGGAATAACCCTGTACATGGGAATCAGTGGTGATATCTGATTACAGGAATGGTAGACTGTGCCCAGCACCCCCCCACTATGAATTCTGCCACAATAGGATGTAATATGAGGTAGCCTGGGAACATCAGAAAGCCGAGTTGGTAAAAGTAAGCAGTCTTTTTATTGGTATCTCCAAACCAAATTAATTCAATGAGCTTTCTTCAGCTAAAAGTAAAGTACAAGTGTATTATAAAAAGAAAGCCCACCATAGATCACTGCCAATCTCTTGAGCCCACACTGGGTTAGGGTTCCTCTGTATATAAAAAATAATCAGTGCAAACTTTCTAAACATTAGTGAATGTCCTTCTAATTAGTATTGTGTGCCTAATCAAGCAAGGCTGTGACTGCTGCTAATACTTTTAGAGTGTGTTCACTCAACTCACAAGCCGATAATAAAGTGCAACAAATAAGTGCAGCACAATCAATTAATAATAAAACACGTAAATAGCAAAATCCAAATTATAATAAATCATCATTGTGATAGCAAAAATTGTCTCTATCAAAGTCCCATTCATAGAATTCCACCATAGTGCAAATATGGTGACAATAAATGATTGTATCCAACGTGTTCGGTGCCCACCACCTTCAGGCAAAATTTCTGCTGACCTCCAATATCTGACCCCACCACAGAGTCAAATCCGACTTAGTGTTCTCCATTTAAGATGATATTGGATGATACTGGAACACTCCCTCTTGTGGCATTCTGAATCTTAGTCCTCCATCTCTTACTCTCGATATTCATATGATATATCATGAAACAGAAATTGAGAAACCATAGTGCTCTCTGCTACAAATGTATTTTTCAAAAAGAACTTGGGATAAAAAAACACTCACAAAGGAATAAGTAAAAAATGGATATCATCAGCTCACCACACTGATACAAATTGGTGAAATTACGTCAATGGCAACGGCTCCTCCCACTCGGAAGGAAGTGGGTGCATTATGCCCACTTCATGAGTTTCTTCAACAGGTCATGAATTGGGCTGAAGAGTGTTCCTCTGTGTATCAGGGAGCTGGACAGGCCGCAGGGGTTCAGCTACACACATCTCAATTGCCAGAGGGTTCATCTTGCTCACACCACTTCAATCTGCCTCTTTGACACAGGTGCTTTTTCCCTCCAAGCTGCCTTTCAGGACTCCCTTTGCTGAGGCTTAGCCCCTTCAGGACCAGAATCCTTGTAGTTAGGGTTTGGAGGTTCTTCCCTCCCAAAACTCTTTAAACCTCTATTGTTCCGGGTCCTGATAAGAACTTAGTAATTCAAAGAAAACTGACAATCAGTCCTCCTTTTCCAGCTGGACTACCCCAGAACCCTTCACCATGCAAGGGTTAGAACCGCTCAATACTAAATCAAGTCTTCAAACTATCCCGCTTAAAGGGACCACAACTCAGATATTGGGGTAATATACCTTTTGTTCAGGACATACTCCTGGTGTCCTGTAAAAGGTGAAGTCTTTTTTGTGCTGCTTTATCTATAATTCAGTATGAATACAAGAGGCAAAATGAAACTGGCTCGTGATGGCAGTGACAAAGGGCTGTACCTAGGACCTCAGGGGAAAATATCTCTGCTTGTGTCTTGAAGATACAGCAACCAGTGTGATTTACCTCACTACAACCTACCAAAAAAAAAACATTAAAAAAAAATTCTTCCATGAGTCCTTTAACTGGATTGATGCAATTCATTTTACACTTTTTTTGAAGGGAGTGCAGACTACTGGTAGCGATATTTCATGGTTCTAGTAAAATATATGTAAAGCCGCTTATTCTGTAATTTACTCACACCTTTTAAAATAGTATATTATAAAAATCCATTGCATATAGAGTTCCTGAAATACATTACAATCCAATAAAAATCTGACAATGATCTTATTGCTGAAGTGCTAAGATTTATGAAAGAGAGCGCTGGAAGGAACAAGACAAGATTCTGATAAATGCTAATATTTATACACATGTGATAGCATCTTCATTTTGGCTGTTCTGTATTCAAAGATTCGCAGGCCCCAACAATACATTTCTGTAAAAGATTGCACTGTGATGACTGAAGACTTTACGATGACTGATTGGGGTAAGTAGCCCTTTACTTGACTTACACACATGCATAGATTTTGTTCCTCCATTAATCATTTACAATGCAAAATATACTCTCAGCAACTGCGAGGAATGAAAACAGCATTTTGTGTCATTATCTAGATCATTTATAGCTTTGAAATACTGTATGTGGCGAAAACTCTTGAAAAAAAAAATGTTCATTTCAAACTGTGTCCCTTCTTTATGTTTATTTATATTATAGTAAAGGTAGGCTATCTATCTACTGCTTGGATTTAATCATCATTTTGGTTATGGTCATCCTGCTAGCTAAATCCCTATGGCTACCAGCATTTTCATCCTTTAACCACCAATAAGTCTACATCTAAAGTGACACTAAACAGTATTAATTTTACCCCCCAAAAAATCCATACCACACATATTTGCCCATTGGCAGCTGTCATTTCTGTGCCCAGAGCATGCTCACTTCGCACTGTCAGCACAGTGACCAAGCTGTCAAAGAATATTCTTGGTCCATACTAATGATTGGGAGGTGGCCCTGTAACCTATTTTTCATTAAATCATTATTTTCTCTGTTATTCAGCCTCGTAAAGTCCTCCACGAGCTCTTGAACTTTTCCTTTTTCCCATTCACCTCTGTTTGTTTGGAACAAGCAGTGCACGTTAGTTGTGGACATGTACACTGTTCTATGCACACTACGAATGCAATAGTCCATCTTGGGAATGAGCAAGAAAGGGTGGCTATGTTGCTACATACTGTCGGGGCACTGTCCATGGCAGAGGTATCCAAAGACCTGGCATTTCTGCCAGTACTTTGCTTGGCCGCAGGAATGCACACAACGGGTGCACAAGGGAGTGTACAGACGCATGCTAGCACCCTAGAACGAGCATGCACACAGTTACTCACGCTCTCAGCACAGTGGCGGAAAACATCCTTTATAAGGTAGCTAGCCACTCTATGCAATTGCTAGTTGATCTTTGGCTCCTCCAGTGCGTTTATTCCTGTGATCCCCTTGCTTCTGTGAACTCCCGTTACCGACTAAGCTTGCCCTGGACCTGTCTTCTGTTGGCTTTCTAACCTGACCCTGGCTTGTTTAACGGATTCTTCTCTCTCTGCTCTCTTGTGTATGACCCCGGCTATTCACCTGACTATGCTTGCTCTAAACCCCACCTGGCACTTGACCTTGGCTTCAAACTGACTTCTTCCCTGTTCTCTGTGCTACCGAAGACCTGCTGCTTTTCACAGGTGCCACCTGTCTTCAGACACCACTCCAGTGCATCAGCTGCACTCCCGGATGTTCCTCTGACAAGCATCCTAGTCAGAACATCTCTGCAAGCATTTCAGAAAGCGACTTGTTCTACTTTGGGCCTGACTTCTCCAGTTCCACCTTCAGGGGAGTCTGGAACTTAGCCACAAGGGAAGCCCTCTCTCCTTTGGCCTCCAGCACCAGGTATGTGACACATACAGTGGGACCATGGAGGATGAACATAGCGACCCTCTAACAGGAAGTCAGTTCACATCAGCAAAAAAAAGGAAATTGGAGATTTGAAGAAGGCTGAGAGCAATAGAAGAGACTTTTTGAGTTAAAAATACGTAGATACTTGAATAGATGCCTTTTTTCTTTTAAACTTGAGTTTTAAAAAAGAACAAAGCAGACCTGATGCAGTGCAGATTAGATTACCTTTATGTCAACTGAGCTCCATCCATCATTTTATTTGGTGAAGGGCACACACTTGCATGTAGCAGTGTCAGTCCCTAAATTGTTCATAATAGTAAGGACATTTTGTGGTCTGCATTCTCAAAGTCTCCTCTAGTTGCTTTTCCACCTAGCCCTCCACCCTCTATTTATGTTGGCTACCCAGCTCTGTTGAGATGACCTGATACTCCCTATGAACAGGTGTTTGTTATCTTATGTCCTTATTCATGTTTGTGGATTGTAAGTGCAATTTTTATTTTTCATCTATTAAAAGGTAGTCTGTTCTGCCCTATTCAGTGCGCTTTGTTCCTTTTGTTTCCTTAACATCCAGTTATCTTGCCTTTGGATATTCACAAAGCCTGCTAGGATTGGCAGCTATTCTTTCAGTGAAGCCTAGCACATTGGAAGATAGTATCAATCTAAACCTAGAAAACAGAATCCAGTGCTGTGTGGCAGTGTGGCTCATCATTAAGGATGAGCTCAGGTTAGGCCTGAACTTGTCACTCCCACCCACTAATTCCCAAACAATTATGGCCAGGGCATTCCATGCTCCACAGCTGCACAAAGAGATGGGGATAATCATGACATCACTGGCTGAATATAGTCACATGGTCAAATATAGCCAGGTGACTAGAATTTTAGTAAAAGAAATGGAGGAAAAAAGAGGGGGGGGGGAATCGGGACTTTAATTGAGTACAAAATAAATAAATATAATCAATTGTGTAGAATTGATATTTATTAATTCATAACCAGGGTTGTGTTATGGTAATAATACATCAGAACCCAATTCGATTCATACATGATAATAATACAAAATCGAACAATGTGCATGATTGAACATACAGTCAGGTCCATAAATATTGGGACATCGACACAATTCTAATCTTTTTGGCGCTATACACCACCACAATGGATTTGAAATGAAACAAGATGTGCTTTAACTACAGACTCTCAGCTTTAATTTGAGGGTGTTTGCATCCAAATCAGATGAACGGTGTAGGAATTACAACAGTTTGTATATGTGCCTTCCACTTTTTAAGGGACCAAAAGTAATGGGACAATTGGCTGCTCAGCTGTTCCATGGCCATGTGTGTGTTATTCCCTCATTATTCCATTTACAAGGAGCAGATAAAAGGTCCAGAGTTCATTTCAAGTGTGCTATTTGCATTTGGAATCTGTTGCTGTCAACTCTCAATATGAGATCCAAAGAGCTGACACTATCAGTGAAGCAAGCCATAATTAGGCTGAAAACACAAAACAAACCCATCAGAGAGATAGCAAAAAACATTAGGTGTGGCCAAATCAACTGTTTGGAACATCCTTAAAAAGAAAGAACACATTGGTGAGCTCAGCAACACCGAAAGACCCGGAGGACCACGGAAAACAACTGTGGTGGATGACCAGATAATTCTTTCCCTGGTGAAGAAAACACCCTTCACAACAGTTGGCCAGATCAAAAACACTCTCCAGGAGGTAGGTGTATGTGTGTCAAAGTCAACAATCAAGAGAAGACTTCACCAGAGTGAATACAGAGGGTTCACCACAAGATGTAAACTATTGGTGAGCCTCAAAAACAGGAAGGCCAGATTAGAGTTTACCAGACAACATCTAAAAAAACCTTCACAGTTCTGGAACAACATCCTATGGACAGATGAGACCAAGATCAACTTGTACCAGAATAACGGGAAGAGAAGAGCATGGAGAAGGAAAGGAACTGCTCATGATCCAAAGCATACCACCTCATCAGTGAAGCATGGTGGTGGTAGTGTCATGGCGTGGGCATGTATGGCTGCCAATGGAACTGGTTCTCTTGTATTTATTGATGATGTGACTGCTGACAAAAGCAGCAGGATTAATTCTGAAGTGTTTTGGGCAATATTATCTGCTCATATTCAGCAAAATGCTTAAGAACTCATTGGACGGCGCTTCACAGAGCAGATGGACAATGACCCGAAGCATACTGCGAAAGCAACCAAAGAGTTTTTTAAGGGAAAGAAATGGAATGTTATGCAATGGCCAAGTCAATCTCCTGACCTGAATCTGATTGAGCATGCATTTCACTTGCTGAAGACAAAACTGAAGGGAAAATGCCCCAAGAACAAGCAGGAACTGAAGACAGTTGCAGTAGAGGCCTGGCAGAGCATTGCCAGGGATGAAACCCAGCGTCTGGTGATGTCTATACATTCCAGACTTCAGGCTGTAATTGACTGCAAAGGATTTGCAACCAAGTATTAAAAAGTGAAAGTTTGATGGATGATTGTTAATCTGTCCCATTACTTTTGGCCCCTAAAAAGTGGGAGGCACATATACAAACTGTTGTAATTCCTACACTGTTCACCTGATTTGGATGTAAATACCCTCAAATTAAAGCTGAAAGTCTGCAGTTAAAGCACATCTTGTTTGTTTCATTTCAAATCCATTGTGGTGGTGTATAGAGCCAAAAAGATTAGAATTGTGTCGATGTCCCAATATTTATGGACCTGACTATATATTCACTATGCATATGCTATTAATTTGGATGTTGAGGTTCCTTAACCACTTCCCAACTGCCTCATGCAGATATACTGCGGCAGAAGGGCACGTACAGGCAGAATCACGTACCTGTACGTTGCCCTTTAAGAGGCGCAAGCTTCATGAGTGCGATCACGGGTCCCGCGGACTCGATGTCCGTGGGGATACCTGCGATCGTTTCATGAAGAGGAAGAACAGGGAAATGCTAATGTAAACAAGCATTTCCCCATTCTGCCTAGTGACACTGTCACTGATCACTGCTCCCTGTAATCGGGAGCGGTGATCAGTGTTGTGTCACACACAGCCCCTCCCCCCACAGTTGGAATCACTCCCTAGGACACACTTAACCCCTACAGCGCCACTTAGTGGCTAACCCCTTCACCGCCAGTCACATTTACACAATAATCAATGCATTTTTAATTGCACTGATTGCTGTATAAATGTGAATGGTCCCAAAATCGCGCCAAAAGTGTCCGATCTGTCCTCCAAAATGTCACAATCACAATAAAAATCGCTGATCGCTGCCATTACTATAAAAAAATTATTAATAAAAATGCCATAAAACTGTCCCCTATATTGCGCAAACCAATCAATACACGCTTACTGCGATTTTTATTTACCAAAAATATGTAGAAGAATACGTATCGGCCTAAATTTGTTTATAGCGCAAAAAATAAAAACCGCAAAGGTGATCAACTACCACCAAAAGAAAGCTCTATTTGTGGGAAAAAAAGGACTTCAATTTTGTTTGGGAGCCACGTCGCACGACCGCGCAATTGTCAGTTAAAGCGACGCAGTGCCGAATCGCAAAAAGTGCTCTGGTCTTTGGCCAGCCAAATGGTCCGGGGCTTAAGTGGTTAAAGTAGTGTTTAACGGTTAACATGTACTTGGATTTTTAATATTCCTCAAGCTGATTAGCTCTCAGGGGACAAGCTGGAAGGAAGATGGGCTGAACTGGCTCTGCAGCACCCATGCCTGCTAGATTTGAAGGCATTATTCATGGAAGCAAACATTAGGGCAAGCGCTCAATCAACTGCTTGTACTTATCTAGAGCTTTTCAAATTAGTACACTGTTTTAAAGCCTGTCAATTGGGAAGAAAACCAGGATTTTTACTGTACATTGGGCACCCCATTGGGCACTTGTGTAGGCTGTTCAGATTTGTCAATTGAGAAGAACACCAGGTTTTTCAATGATCATTGGGTGTGCCATTAGACTCTTGTGCAGTGGCACCGCCCCCTCTCTCCAGCCACCCCCCTCTTTGTATAACGGATAGATTCATGCATTGCATGAATCTATCCATGGCCACTGTGGACACCCCCTATTCAGGCGTCCGGCCCCTTTTCGGTCACAGGGTGTCTGAATTATAGCGGCAGGGGGGTGTTTTTGATGCACCTGACTAGAGCCATAGGCTCTAATAGAGCCATAGGCTCTAATAGACTTCAAAAACTGCTTTGCGCTTGCAGTTCACCCAGGTGGGTTAGCAAAGCAAATGAATATTTGCTTTGCTAACACTGAACCGCCTCTCAGCCAATCAGGAGGCGTGGATCTAATACCCATCACCTGATTGGCTGAAGGCACAGGTATCCTGATTGGACTGAATGGAACAGAAGAGAGCAAAGGAATGGGATGAGAGAGGACAGAGAGCCATGGAGGACACAGGAGCTCGCTGCCGTCACCTGCTGCATGTACCACAGCTCGCTGCCGTCACCCGCCACCAGGATGGGGTAAGTGTGTGCCGGTCAGACGGCAAGCGGGGGGGTCACAGAGGCTGCATATGATGGGCACACAGGCTACTGTACATATGATGGGCACACAGGCTACATATGATGGGTCACAGAGGCTGCATATGATGGGCACACAGGCTACTGTACATATGATGGGCACACAGGCTACATATAATGGGTCACAGAGGCTGCATATGATGGGCACACAGGCTGCATGTGATGGGCACACAGGCTACATATGATGGGCACACAGGCTACAAATGATGGGCACAGAGGCTACATATGATGGGTCACAGAGGCTACATATGATGGGCACACAGGCTACATATGATGGGCACACAGGCTACATATGATGGGCACAAGCTGCATATGATGGGCACAAAGGCTTCATATGATGGGCACAGGTGCTGCAATTTATGGGCACACAAGCTATATATGATGGGCACGCAGGCTACATATGATGGCACAAGCTGCATGGATGCATGATGGGCACACAAGCTGCATACAGTATGATGGGCACAGGCGCTGCAATTGATGGGCACAGTGGCTGAAATTGATGGGCACAGTGGCACAGTGGCTGCGTTTGCTGGCACAGTGGCTTCAATTGATGGCATAGTGGCTGCATTTGATGGGCACAGGGGCTGCAATTGATGGTCACAGTGGCTGCAATTGATGGCACAGTGGCTGCATTTGATGGGCACAGGGGCTGCAATTGATGGCCACAGTGGCTGCAATTGATGGCACAGTGGCTGTGTTTGATGGCACAGTGGCTCCATTTGATGGCTCAGTCCCTGCAATTGATGGAAACAGTGGCTGCAATTGATGGCTCAGTGGCTGCAATTGATGGAAACAGTGGCTGCAATTGATGGCACAGTGGCTGCATTTGATGGGGCACAGTGGCTGCGTTTGATGGGGCACAGTGGCTGTTTGATGACACAGTGGCTGAGTTTGATGGCACAGTGGCTCCATTTGATGGCTCAGTCCCTGCAATTGATGGAAACAGTGGCTGCAATTGATGGCTCAGTGGCTGCAATTGATGGAAACAGTGGCTGCAATTGATGGCACAGTGGCTGCATTTGATGGGGCACAGTGGCTGCGTTTGATGGGGCACAGTGGCTGTTTGATGACACAGTGGCTGAGTTTGATGGCACAGTGGCTGCAATTGATGGCACAGTGAGGCTGCAATTGATGGGGTTTTTTTCTTCTGAATTTTTCAGTTTGTTTGCGCCCCCCCAAAAATTTTGAGCACCAGCCGGCACTGCTCTTGTGTGGTCTGTACAGAGCCTACTTAGGGTAAAGGCCCAATGTATTATGTATTATGCTTTGTCAGGTTTAATAGACAGTCTGACACTGCAAAGCTGTCTCGTTATGCTCTATTTAATCAATGCTTCTTTTCTCTTACTGTGAGCTGTTTACATTGCAGCACTGCTCCTCTTAATTATTTGGTTATTGCACAATTAAAATAGTATTGTGAAAACAATATGGCTTTGAATCATTCGTGCAACATGCCATGCTATGCCCCAACATAGACATTCACTGTAACAACAATTGGTTAGCAATCTCTATTCATTAGAGTATCCAATTTTCTTTAATTAATTTGTTTTGAAGGTCCTCATACTGTATTGGTGCACATCCCTTAGACAGTGCAATGAATATTAAATATCTTGCATAAGCAATTGTGTTACAATGAAGGTTGCTGAGGAAACTGAAACCTTTCAGTATTCATTATATGATCTTTTCGATTGTAGTGGATCTTTCAATGTTTTCTTGTACCAAAGACCTTTATTCTATACAAAATGTAACATTTAAATGTACAATAGTTTAAATCAAGCTGGTTTAGTCTTAGGTCCTAAAATACTCAAAGAATTTTGTATTTAACTGTTAGCTCTATAAAGTGTAAGTTACTTATTTAACCACTTAAGGACCAGCCTCGTTTTGGATTTTAGGTGTTTACATGTTTGAAACAGGTTTTTTTGCTAGAAAATTACTTAGAACTCCCAAACATTATATATGTTTTTTTTCTAACACCCTAGAGAATAAAATGGCGGTCATTGCAATACTTTTTTTTTTGCACCGTATTTGCGGCGGTCTTATAAGCGCACTTTTTTTTGGAAAAAATTAACTTTTTTGAATAAAAAAATAAGACAACAGTAAAGTTAGCCCATTTTTTTTATATTGTGAAATATAATGTTACGCCAAGTAAATTGATACCCAACATGTCACGCTTCAAAATTGCGCCCGCTCGTGGAATGGCGTCAAACTTTTACCCTCAAAAATCTCCATAGGCGACGTTTAAAAAATTCTACAGGTTGCATGTTTTGCGTTACAGAGGAGGTCTAGGGATAGAATTATTGCTCTCACTCTACCAGTCGTGGCAATACCTCACATGTTCGGTTTGACCATTGTTTTCATATGCGGGCGCTACTCGCGTATGCGTTCACTTCTGCGCGCGAGCTCGTCGGGACGGGGGGTTTAAAAAAAAAAAAAATATTTTTATTATTTATTTTACATTATTTTGTTTTTTTTACACTGTTTTTTTTTAAATTGTGTCACTTTTATTCCTATTACAAGGAATGTAAACATCCCTTGTAATAGAAAAAAGCATGACAGGACCTCTTAAATATGAGATCTGGGGTCAAAAAGACCTCAGATCTCATATTTACACTAAAATGCAATAAAAGAAAAAAAAAAGTCATTTAAAAAAATGACATTTAAAAAAATATGCCTTTAAGAGGCATGGGCGGAAGTGACGTTTTGATGTCGCTTCCGCCCAGCAGTGTCATGGAGACGAGTGGGCGCCATCTTAGCCTCACTCGTCTCCAGGCACAGGACGGAGATGGATGTGATCGCCTCCGCCATACCGACGGCTCCGGTAAGCGGCGGAGGGCACCGAATTGCGGCCACTGATAAAAGTGATCTTGTGGTGAATCCGCTGCAGGGACCACTTTTATCAGAAAGCCGGCCGCCGCACAAAAACGGGGATACTGGGGTTATGGCAGCTAGCTGCTGCAATAACAGCGGCATCCCCCTTCAAAGTTTGGACGTACATCGTTGTGCGGCGGTCCGGAAGTGGTTGAGTTCTGGTGATGAGAAAAACAGATTGTAGACTTCAGTACCGCAAAAAAAAAGTGGATTATGATCTTGAAAAATTGGGATTTATTTGTCCTTAAATATGGGGCCAGATTCCAGACCCTGGAAAAATTATGTGGGTTAAATTTTTTAACCACTTGACCTCCAGAAGGTTTTACTCCCTCCGTGACCAGACCATTTTTTGCTATTTAGCACTGCGCTACTACTACTACTTCAATACCGGGCACTTACACCCCCTTCCTGCCAAAGCCAATTCAGCTTTCAGCGCTGTCGCTGTTTAAATGACAACTGCGCAGTCATGCTACACTGTACCCAAACAGATACCACCAAATAGAGCTTTCTTTTGGTGGTATTTGATCACCTCTGTGTTTTTTATTTGTTGCTAAACAAATAAAAAAATACCTAAAATTTTGAAAAAAAAAAAAAAAGTTTTTCATTTGTTTCTGTTATAAAATTTTGTAAATAAGTAAGTTTTCTCCTTCACTGATGGGTGCTGATAAGATGGCACTGACGGGCACTGATAAGGCAGCACCAATGAAGTGGCACCAATGAGGTGGCACTGATGGGCACTGATGGGTGCTGATGGTGGGCACTGATAGGTGGCACTGGTATGCAGCACTGATGGGCATTGATAGGTGGCACTGGTGGGCACTGATAGACGACACTGATGGGCACTGAAAGGTTGCACTGATGGGTACTTATGGGTGGCACTGATAGGCGGCACTGCTGGACACTGATGGGCACTGATGTGCACTGATATGTGGCACTGATGGGCACTGATATGCGGCACTGATAGATGGCATTGATAGGCATCACTGATGGCACTGGCAGGCATTGGGGATGGGCAGTGATTGGCAGCTGCCTGGGCACTGATTGGCAGCTGCCTGGGCACTGATTTGCATTTCCCTGGTGGTCTAGGGTGGCATACCTGGTGGTCCAGTGTGGTGGCATCCCTGGTGGTCCTGGCAGCATCCTGGTGGTCCTGGGTGGGAATCCGAGGGGGGGCTGCGCTGATAAACAATCAGCACAGACCTCCCCTGTCAGCACAGCAGTCGATCGGCTCTCCTCTACTCGTGTCTGTCAGACGTGAGTGAGGAAAAGCCAATCAACTGCTCTTCCTGTTTACATTGTGATCAGCAATGTTTGGACACTCTGATGGAGGCTCTTTACCGAGATCGGTGTAGCGGTGAGTTAGTCTGACCACCGCACACCACCAATCGCCGCGATCTGCACTCCCACAGGCGCGCGAGAGCGGTCATTATAGAAGGCCGTCATATGACGTCCACGCAGAACTAGAGCCGCACCGCCCAGCCATCATTTGACAGCCGGCGGGCGGAAATCTGTTAACTGGTAATTGCACAGTCACGCAGCACTGTACACAAATTAAATTTATATAATGTTTTCACACAAATAGAGCTTTCTTTTTGTGGTATTTGATCAACACTGTTTTTTTTTTATTATTTTATACACCAAAACAAACCTAAAATTTAAAAAAATCTACATTTTTTAATTTTTACAATAGAAAAAAAATCAAATTTCTTCATAAACTGAGGCCAAAATGTATTCTGCTACATGTCTTAGGTCAAGAAAAAAGTGTGTGATTGGACACAGCCAATCAGTTGACATCAGACAAAATCATTGGCTAAAATCAGCTGTTAAACTCGTGCTGTGTCCAATCACAGCATGGGTCGGCAGGGGGCACGCACATGAATCAGGAGGCAAGGGCTGATGTACAGGTACATGCTTGTGCCTGCACCTGCCACCCACTTGCAGTATATTTACATGTTGCAGGTGGTTAAAGCTGCAGCAAAGAAAGGCAAACAGCTAGAATACTGTCCATTACCAAGATCCTGTTAGAAGTTAATATTAACCACTTCCCGCCCAGCCTACAGTACAATGACGACCGGGCGGTGGTTCTGTTATCCTGATTGGGCATCTTATGATGTCCAGCAGGATAACATACCAGTGCGCGCCCGCAGGGGTGCCGTGTGTCAGTCTGACACACTGCATCTCCGATCGTGGTATGGAGCCTCTGATGGAGGCTTCTTACCACGTGATCAGCTGTGACCAATCACAGCTGATCATCGCGTGAACCAGGAAGTGCCTTCCTCAGTTTGCGCTGACAGGGGGGTCTGTGCTGATAATCAGCACATTGATTATCAGCACAGCCCCATCAGATGTGCCACCACAGCTGCCAGTGGTTGCCCATCAGCTGCCAGTCAGTGTCCCATCAGAAACGGATGTCAGTGCCCATATCAGTGCCAATCAGTGCCCATATCAGTGCCAATCAGTGCCCACCACAGTGCCAATCAATGCCCATCACAGTGTCAATCAGTGTCCAGCAGTAACCCCTGTCAGTACCTCATCAATACCTCATCATCAGTGCTGCCCATCAGTGCCACCTGTCAGTGCCCATCACAGCCGCCTGTCAGTGCCCATCAGTGCTGCCTGTCAGTGCCCATCAATTCTACATATCAGTGCCTCCTCATCAGTGCCACCTTATCAGTGCCAACTCATCAGTGCCCATCAGTTCCGCCTCATCAGTGCCCATCAGTGCCGCCTCATCAGTGTCCGTCAGTGAAGGAGAAAACAAAATTTTATAACCGAAATAAAGAAAAACATATCATTTTTCAAAAATGTTGGTCTTTTTTAGTTTGTTTAGCAAAAAAATAAAAACCCCAGTGCTGATCAAATACCACCAAAAGAAAGCTCTATTTGTGGGAAGAAAATTATGAAAATTTATTTTGGGTGCAGTGTTGCATGATCGTGCTATTGTCATTCAAAATGCGACAGCACTGAAAGCTGAAAATTGTCCTGGGCAGGAAGGGGCGAAAGTGCCCGGTATTGAAGTGGTTAAAACTGCAGCAAGGAAAGGCAAACCGCTAGAATACTGCCCATTACCAAGATCCTGATATGACTTGTCTAGCAGTTAGAGGTTACTAATTGAAAGCTTAAAGTGACATTAAAGCCTTTAAGCACGTTCAGCAGTTGACTTAAAGTGGATGTAAACCCAATGTCATCCTTTCTAAACTACTGCCATAGGGGTTATCTATAAGGATATACATGCCTCCTGCAAAATTTACCTGTCAAATGTCTCCCCTCTGTCTGTTATGAGACCCGAAAAACTGCAGATTCTGTGGGTGGGTCTGTTGTCTGAAGCTCTGTGGGTGGAGTCGTGATGTCAGTAGACTCCCCGCCCACCTCTACACTCCCCTTGTCAATATGCATTTTCTCCTGTGTATTTCTTACACTGAATTTCTGCTATGATCTCTAACATCCAGTGAAAAGACAGGAAAGTAACCACATGACTTCAGCATGCCAAATCATGCTGGGGTGTGGAACAGCCAATCCTTGCAGAGCTGCTGAAGAAAGGAGTGGGGGTGGGAATTAAAAAATAATGCATGTCTTAGGTTAGTGCACGAGATGTAAATCACCTGTCACTCACAGCAAGGGGGAGGATTTGTTAAAGTTTTTCTCTGTTTGTCAAGTTCTATCTCACTGAACAATAAAAGAGGATTGCTCAGAGCTGGATTAACTCTTTGTGGCAAGACTGAGCTCAACTGATAGGAAATCTTATACTCTACATTATGACATCAAAAATTATTTGGGTTTACATCCACTTTAATCACTTACTGAGTATGTATCTTCTTTAACTTTTAATCCTTGCCTATGTTTCAGTTTATGAAAAGAAAGAAAAAAAAAATGTGCTATGTTCAGGAAATACCCAAACAAAAAACAACCAATAAGCAGCAACTTTTCTGTGAGATATTAGCACAGTTCCAATACAATATGACTTTATAAAGTTGTGCTAAATAAATAAACATAAAAAACATAAACATAAAAAGTCCACAAGTGACATGTTCTAGTATTCCAGGTGAGTTTCACCACCATCCACCACCTTGAAGTGTGATCCTGTGCATCAACACCACCACCTGAGGCTGAAAGGCTCACTTACCAAATTATGTGGACCTCACATTACAAAAGGTCACAAACACTTGTGGTTCCATACCTAACCAGGGCCTTTTTATACTTCAGAGGGTCTTCCAAGTTGGCACATTAATCCTCCCAACATGATTATCATTGATGTTCCTCAAAACAAAAAAGCTCCACATAGTGTAAAATCGCAAAATTTATTTTACATAAATACAAAGTTTGCACTTATAATGTAGATGCAAAATAAAGCACCCCATGTGCATCAGCCAGCACACATACACAAAACCTGTCTGTCCGGGACTCAAGAGTAACGGTGACGTCAGCCCGTCGCTCTTCCCTACGCATTTTGTTATATGTTGCCGTCGTCCTGGGGCACGTGTTCCAGGTTAAGCTGGTGCAATGACTGCTGGCCCAAGTTTCCTGTTTCTCTTCCATCATCATTTAGAGCTACCCTTGCATGCAGGGACTAGAGTTGTGCCTCCCTACTCTGGGTGCATCAACAGGGTCATACAGCCCCATAGCCTAGGATGAAAAGGCACTCCTCTGCGCCTCCCTTCTCCTCTCACCTTCTTTCTCCAAGCTAACATACTGTGAGAATGTAGAATGGAGAGCCAGCAACTTGTTCATCTGAATAAATCACTTTATTTCATCAGGTGGAGTGTTCAACATACAGTGGGTTAAGCGTTTCGTCACTAAGTCTTATTCATAATGGCTATGAAAAAAACTTACTGTCAAAACATGTAAGACACTGTACTTTGTACAGTCCACCCGATGAAAAAAGTGATCTATTCGGAAGGACAAGTTGCCGGCTCTCCATTCTACATTCTCATGCTCCATTAGTGTTGGGAAGCCACTCTGAGGAGGAGCATCATTGGTCCCCCTATGTGGATAATTTATCTGGGCATTGAATCCTTCTTCTCAAAGCTAACAGACTGGCTGAGGCTGCATTGTCCGCTGGTAACTCTTTCCTGTGAAGTTACAATACTTATCTGTAATGAAATGGGTCTCGTGATGTGTAGGCTACTGAATTCTGTAGAAATATTTATTGCTGGGCTGCCTTGTCCTCTTCCTTCCGCTGAATGTCCAATGCTTTGCAGTTAACAGCTTCAGGTCTCCAGGCTCAGCTGCACTAAAAATGATCAGAGGGGGATGCACCCCCTTCTGCCCTCTTCTACAGTCAAACTGGAGCATGGTGCGGGAAAGGCTTGCATGTACCATTGCGTTTTTCAGCTTATTCAAATAAGGGGCTGTCAAAACCGGATCATGGGAACACAAGCGTGCAATTGTACGGGTTCCAGTGTGAACCGACCCTGCAATAAGTTGGTAAGTCAATGATGCTTTTTTTTTTTTTTTGAGCTCAGCTTCCACAGTTTAGGCTAGACATGTGCAGAACGAAAAACTTAATTTTGTTCAGTTTTGATTCCTTATTTACATAAATTTGTTTAGTTAAGTTTGTTTAATTCATTTAATTTGTTTTCGAAATTTGTTTTGTTTATTCAAATTTGAATCGATTCAAAAGTTTCAAATTCAAATAGAATTCCATTCGAATTGCATTTGAATGTATTCTTTTTAAAAATGGAATTTTGGAAGATGGCTATATTCTTTCTATTTCATTCTATTCTATTGTTTTTTTTCTATTCTATTATTTTCTTTTCTATTCTAATCTATTGTATCCTTTTCTATTCTATTGTAATTCAAATTTATTCTATTCGAAATTTGAATTTCGGAAAAAGGTAATATCCTATTCTATTCTATTCTATTCTATTCTATTCTTTTCTACTCTATTCAAATTTATTCTATTCGGAATTTAAATTTTGGAAGATGGTTATATTCTTTCTATTCTATTCAATTCTATTCTATTGTTTTTTTCAATTCTATTCTATTATTTTCTTTTCTATTCTAGTAAATTCTAATCTTTTATTCTATATTCTATTCTAATCTATTATTTTCCATTCTATTCAAATTCAAATTTATTTTATTCAAATTTTGGGAAATGGCTATATTCTTTTTTTTTTTTTAATGCTATTCAAATTCACATTTATTCTATTTTAAATTCGAATTTCAGAAGATGGTTATATTCATTCTATTTCATTTGATTCTATTTTTTATTCTATTCTATTCCTTTATTTTCTGTTCTTTTTTGTTCTGTTTTACGTTATTTTTTTCTATTCTATCCCTTTTTTCTATTATATTTTTCCTATTCTTTTATTTTCTGTTCTGTTCTGTTCTTTTTTACTCTATTATATTCTTTTAGTTTATTTTCTATTCTATTCTTTTCTATTCCTTTATTTTCTATTCTATATTATTCTCTTTGGAATTTCGATCTCGATTTGAAAACGTTTCAAATACAATTTGAAACAATTTGAATAAGAATTTCATTCAATATTTTGATTCTTTATTTTGGATTTGTTTAAATTTGTTACTAGTGTAATTTGGAAATTCGGATACATCCGAATTTTTGAATAATGAAAAATTTGTCAGAATTTCAATTTGGGCTGAAGCAAATCACATATGTCTAGTTCAGGCCATCTTTAAGCATTGAATTACTCACCTGTGTAAATGCTTTTATGCTTTAGGTAGCTTGTCAGCATTTTTACATTTTAATTGAAATGAAAATTGTAATATCTGAACGGTATAAATTAAGGATTGTTTTTATAAAGGATTTGCATTGCAATCCACCCAGTAAAAGTGCATATACATTCATTCTATGCAAATTGGGTAAAGGAAAAATAAATAATGTTATTGGGCTGTTTCCCGTGCTGGGCAAATGTTTTAAATTGATTTAAAATGGGAAAAAAGGCATTTGCCCACTAAATAGCAGCTAAGCATTATGGGAAATTCCTTTATACTTAATTCAATTTATTGGCCAAAACCAATAGTGCCCATTTTAAATTCAATACATTTTTAGTATATTTTAAAGAGTACAACAAATAAACAGATACGCCCAAGAGCGAATAAACAGTAAGGTCACTTTAATGCACTGCAAGAGTAGTGCAATAGAAGACACAAATGAAATAAAATAATATAGAAGTAAGAAAAGGAAGTAAAATAAGAGACTAAGATGAACAAATGGTTAAGATAAAATAAATAAATAAGGAAAGAAGGTTGAAATGGAGCAAAGTATAACAATCACAGCCAATGAGGGATGTAAAGTTCAAAAGACATAGAAATATCAAAATGTCAAATATTATATCAGTATTGAGACTTATCATCTCAAGCTGTCCATACTCTTCACATTTTAGAGACTTCTAGGAAGTGGATGTTAACGTGAGCGAACATTAGTTCTTAGGTGGAGTGGGCCTGGGCAGTTTAAATAACCTCTCTTATTGTTGAAGGGTTGGCGTCTTTCCAATGCCTAAGTAGCGTGCTAACAAAATATGAATGAGAACATTTCTCAGCTGAGGTGGGATTAGCTCAATGCCTAGGGTACACAAGGCTAGTCCAGGGGGAATCTGAATATTAGTCCCCAGTACAGGCGGTCTCCTAGTTACAAACATCCTACTTACAAACGGAGGGAGACAACAGGTAGGGAGAGGAAATCTACCCCTAGGAAGGGAAATTCACTCCTGTAAGAGTTATGGGAAAAAGGTACCTCCACTGAAGCTTTATCACCAATCCTTGTTTCCACAACAACCCAAAATTTTCTAAATCCAATTGTCATTGGGACAGAAAGTATGGTGAAATCTTCTGAACAGGGAACAAACAGCAAAACAAACGTTACAGGGGTGTTAACCCTTCCCTATGCTATCCAAAAAGCTTAAAAATAGTTTTCTTGGCTGGAGCTACACTTAAAAAATGTACCTGTTCCGACTTACAAACAGATTCAACTTCAGAACAAACCTACAGACCCTATCATGTTTGTAACCCAGGGACCGCCTGTACTTGTGTTATAAGTGTAAAGTTTTTTGGCCAGTAGGAATCTAGTGAAGGACACGACCACAGTATGTGAAATAAGGAACCTTCCCTACCACAATTTCACCAACAATGTGGCAGACGTAGGGGATGAAAATCTCGTTAAACACTGTGGAGTAAGGTATTAACGTAGAAGTCGTTTTTGGGTTGGTTCCCATAGATTAACGCTTTTAGTTGCTGCAAATGTGGTAGATAAAGCTTTTTTACAGCTTTGAGAGGTATATACAACTCCAAAGTCTCGTTCCCATTCTTTAATAGGAACAGATTTTTTAAACACATTTTTCTGGTTGAGTAGGGTGTAAAACGTACAAATGCCTTTGATTTTGTTGGAAGAAGTCTTATAGAATTGGGCAATATTTCAAGGTAGTGATAATGATGTGTTTGGGTTGCATTGCAGAAACTGTGTGACCTGTCTATATTTGTAATGATCCGTGATCGAGATACCATGCTCTATTTTTAAAGATCGAAAGGTTTTAATAGCAGGGCCCACCTGTAAATCATCCACTGTATGAATACCTTGAGTTACCCAATGTGTAAGATTTAAGTTTGGTATAATAATAGGGAGACTAAGAGAGGGGAGTGGGAAAGTTGTAAGCTGTGCGTCCCCGTAGGGCGTATTCAATAGTTGTTTCCACGCTGAAAGCGCAGCTTGTATAGTGGGGGGAGACTAAAGATGGCTTGGGTAGAAGGAAGCAGCTAGCTAAGAGGTAGTTATGTAAGTTATTACCTGGTACCTGTGAGCTTTCCAGTTCTGCCCAGAGGGTTTGAGATGCAGCATGGAACAAAGCTTTCAATTGGCTTAGGATTACCGCTAAGTAGTAGTCCTTTACGAGAACATTAACATTAAAAACTTAAAAATTAGTTTACTGAAGGCGCATCTCGTCCTTTTCACTTGCCATAAGTAGCAGCTTAATAGCAATTGTGCCTTCAAAAAAAACACGTTGGGTACAGGAATAGGCAAAGTCCTAAACAGATAGAGCAGTTGCGGCAATATTTTCCATTTTACATCAATGGAAAAAAAAGCTAACATAGGAATAGGCCCAATAACATTCTGTTTTTTGCCTCTGTTTCTCAGAATGAATTAACCTGCATTTGTATTGAGGAATTTCTATGCAAAAATTTTTATTAATACAATCCCAAGTGTTTCGTTATTCTGTTTGAAAATTCATATTGTTTATTTTTCATTACTTATACAATCTTTGGATATCAGTAGTATTGCTACGGCTTTATACACTTTATGTTTAGTTTGTTGAAATATCACACAAAGCAAATGCTGAGTGCCCATCTGTAGTAAACCATTCTGCCCAATGAGGCCATGCATTGGAGTGCCTTTGCCAAAACTAACGTGTTTGGTATGAATAATCCCATAATATTCAACTGTGAGCAGATCTCCTATACACATATAGGACATACAAATATTTCAAATTCAGAGCAAAGCTTTGTTGATTTTAATGATCAGAGACTGCTAGCATGATAATGGCCCGACTGCTAAAAGTGAAAAAAATGCCAGAATATGTAAGTAGATGAATGTGAAATAAAACCTGACAACTGACCTTTAGCATTCATCATTACAAAGAACTTGTTAATCTGTTGAAGCAGATTAGAAAAAGGCAAGGCCTACCCCAAGACAGATCTCTTGATCTGTTGAAATACATTTTATGCTAAGATGCAGTATCTCTAAAATATAGTATTATATTCATAAGAAAATGCAAATTCTAGCACACTTTCAAACAAGCATGTAAATGCTTATCACATACTTGCTTGGTTTGCTAAATAAATACACATATTCTGTTGCATTGATGTGCCTGTACACCTAACTAAAAAGCCGAAATATACTCTAAGAGGGGTGACCCATTCATAAGGGGCCCTGGGGCGCCATCCCCCTAATCCATCCCCCCAGCCTCTAATCTACATGTAGAGCGCTGGATGCATGGATTTCAATGTTTTGTTTTTTTTTTGAAGCACATGAGTAGAGCCTGAGGCTGTAATTGGCTTAAAAAAAGGTGGGCTCGGGGTGCCCAGCCCTGCGTCCTAAGCCCATCCAGTTGTGTGACAATAGCGAATTAATATTCGCTATTGTCTTCCTGATTCTCCTCCTGGCCAATCAGGAAGTGGGTCCTGAGACCAGATTGGCCAGGGAGTCTTAGGACTCCCAGCCAATCAGGTCTCAGGGCCCACTTTTTTTTTGGCCAGGAGGAGAAGTAACGTCTGTTCAGCCGGGAGGAGAAGCCCCGGCTCTTCCCTTGGAAGCTGATCACAAGTCTTGTTCAGCGGGAGCCAGGCAGATAGGTGCAGAATCCGGATCAGTTGCAAGGTCGGGAACAGGCAGGAGTCGGTAACGTGCTGGCAGTGGGGTATCAAATCAAGAGACAGAGCCACAGTCATAAGTCCAAGCCGGGGTCACTAATACAAGCAAGAGGCAGATAAACAGGCAGGGATGATCCAAGAGAGTAGTCAGAGGAAGCTGTGTTCAGGAACAAGGTTAGCAGATATGAATAATAGTCAGGAACACAGGAACCAAGCTGAAGACAATCCAGCACTGAAGCCAGGTAGACTCTCCCTGTTTAAATAGGCCACCATGCACCAGAATCCGTGGATGCATACGTACATGCGCACACTAGCGCGTGTGCGCTCGTATGGATGTGCCATTGCGCATGCCCAGTCCAATCCTTGCCCATTGTGGTCTGTGGCTCCGCACATGTGCATTAGCATTTGCTGAACGGGGATTGGCAGCTGCTGCATAGGAACGAGCACTTGCTGCACGAGTTCTCTGACACAATGACATCAAAGATGGGACACAATTCCTCCCAATGACACCAACAATGGGGCCCAATTACACCAATGATGGGGCAGAGTTCCTCCTCTCACTGACACCAAAGATGGGGCATTCTTTATTCCAATTGATGTCCAGACCTTCTCAACTCCCAATAACCAAAGTATGGCCCCTTTAAGTCTAAAGCACAGTAAACGGGCCCTCTCGTTAAAAAATTTGGAGATCCCTGGACTAGATGCTATCTAAGTTTATGATTTATGCAGATATGTGATTTGGACATTACTACTACACATTATTATTGTGAGATTCTGGATATGTGATTTGGACATCATTGTTAAATATTATTGTGATATTGTGTATAGATCAATTTTGGGGAAGAAGTAGCGCCTACCTTTACACTATATACAGTATGTTGCATGTGGATGTCTGTTGCTCATGGATATTAGTTAACAGTCATGAGCTTCCAGTGTAGGAAATAGCTGGACAGATTGGTGTTACAGAGGACGGGAGAGGCTCTGGTATGAAAGGAGGTCATGAGGAAGCTAGAAAACAGGAGGTCTTGAGAGGAGCAAAGAGGACAGTTTGGATAATATTTTCAGATAAGGCTGGTGGTTTAGCTTGGGACAGCTGTACATGGCTGTGTATGTTATTAGCATTTAGAATTTTATGTGTTGGGTGTGCAGAAACCAGTGGAGGGATTGCCAGTGAGGGTTGGCGGACAATGAGCAACTGGGTGGGTGGATGAGTCTGGAAGCAGCATTCATGATAGACTCAATGGGGATAGCCTTTTTAGAGGTAGACCACCAAGGAGGGAGTTGTGATAGGCAAGGAGAGCAATAACAAGGGAGTGCAGATTTGTGAAAGAATCTCATATTTGCTAAGTGTCCATAAATACACAAGTTCAGGTGAATCTACAACACAGGTGTGCCATCATCTTTATAGTGATTACACTGATCTTTTACATTTCCATTTAGTAAATGTCTCCTAATAAACAGCAATGTCATTGACAGATTACAATTCAAATATAATATTTCTATATTTCTACAATCATAGATAGAAGGCTTCCTAGGCACTCCTGCTTTTTAGGCACATGTAACTGAAGTTAACCATTCATAAGGCTCTCATTCACACTTATGTTTTACATTTACATAATTATGGACAGACTTTCAGACTCTTTATGTGCAGAAGTCTCATTAAATTACACTTGTCATGAGAACATTATGTAACCTGTCATTGCTAATCTTTCCTTTTGAAAATGTTAGTAACCCGGCTGTCATACTGATTTTTTGGTCACTGACCTGGAACACGTACAGAGATGAGGAACTCTTTTCTGACATTCATTTATGGTATACTTGTTCTGGATCTGTGATTCAAAAGTACCGAAGTCAAACACAGCCAGGCAAACTGGATTTTCTCTCTCCCATGACAGGTGAAGTTTAAATACGTCAAGGAGAAGAGGAAGGGTAAAGGAGTTTTCTCTTCTCTTTGTCGAGTGTTGGAGCTGGATCTCCCGGAGTCCTACTACAGGAGCAGCAGGAGGATTGCTCACATGTCTACTTCATATTACTGATAAATTTCCTGTTTTAGAGACTGTTTTTTTGATTTGTTAAAACCAGAGGGTGCAAAATCTGGTGCAGCTGTGCATTGTAGCTTCTAACTTCATTTTGTTCAATCAAGCTTTGACAACAAATAAACTGGAAGCTGATTGGTTTCTATGCAGAGGTGTACCAGATTTTGCTCTCTCTAGTTTTAGTAAAGCAACCCCTCTGAGTTTATATGTAAGACCAACTTCATTCACTGGGGACATTTCTGCCATTTAGATTTGAGGACTATTATTGTTGGGGCAGTGCATTTTTGTGCCGTTACTTTCTTTATGTATAATTCTTTTGAACTTTAAAAAAGGTCTAGAAGATCTTATTGCTAATAAAAAAAAGGAAGTTCATTTTATTTAGAATATGACCTTGCATCATCACTATGGGATATGATGGAATTTCACATCTACATCCAGCTTGTGTGAGAAATATATCCTTGTAGTTTTACATAAAATATGTAGCCACACAACAGGACAAAATCAATGTAAATAAACAGTGACCTCTTATTAAATGTCTTTGTTTGTATTTTTTATGCTTCTTATTCTTTAAACTTTTTTGGGTCTTCTCTGCGGGTTTGTTTTTTCTTTTTGGCAGGCTCAGAGTCGCTATCAGAGGTGGAAGCAGATGAGCTCTCAGATTCTGAGGAGACTTCCCTGTCCCTGCTGTGCTTCTTTCTCATCTTTTCCTGCTTCTTTTTCTTCTTAGCAGTCTTCGCAGAGTTTGTTTTGTCTTCCTCAATCTCATCCTCATCTGGTACTAAACTGTATTTTGTTCCTCCGGGTTGCATAAGACAGTCATTCTCAAAGTGCCCTTTACATCCACACTTTTTACACACAGTGTTTAGTACAGCCTCCAGTGTTATCTTCTGCTTGCTGTAGTCCTTAAACTCTCATCTCTTTCGTGCATCCTGTTTCAAGTTACACCACATTGTTTGGATCTATATCTTTACTTGTTCCTTGGTTGACAACCTTCATGGATAAGAAGATTTTCTGCTTCCCATCTTTTACCTCATTACCAACGTCTACTACTTCTGAAGGTTAGTCAACATGAGAAGATGGCATGTCTGTTCTGTAAGCAAGGCCTTGCTTTGTGCAACCTTTTATTTTAATAAATGCTTCATAATCTGTGACATTTGCAACCTCGCCTTTGAAGATTTCATATAACTCTGGAACATTTTTTTGAATATTGTACAAAATTGATGGTTTTAAAGTACACATATCATTTTTTCCTATGTTTCAAAGTGTTTTCTAACCCTAGTTCTGAGATTCGACTTGCAGCTTGCCTTGGCTGTGAGAATTTTCCCAAGAGAAGCAATGACAAGAGGAAAGCAGAGGCTGACGCCCTTTTCTCTGCATTCCTTTCACATTGCTTGTCTCGGAAAAGTGCTCACAGCTAAGACAATTTGCAGTTATGAATCCTCCATCTTTTTGATAGCTGTTGTCTGATCAGCCATGGCAGGAGAGGAGGGGACAGGTCAGACCTTATAACTAGGGTCAGAAAGCAGTTGAAACATGGGGGCAAGTACTTCATGAGAACCACCCCCCCCCCCCCTTTCCCCTCCTTCGGTGGTCAATCCAACAACAGCTTCTAGGTAAATGGCTGGTTCATAGATGTAGCTTGTTTCGGCTGTAAACATTCTAGAGATAAGCAATGGCAAGAGTAATGCAAAGGCTGTCACACCACTCTCTCTGCATTCCTCTTGTCATTGCTTGTCTCAGAAAAGTTCTCACAGCTGAGAAAAGCTGCCGCTATTATTCAACCATCTTTTTCATAGCTGTTGTTGAATCAGCCACAGCAGGAGGGAAGGGAGGCAAGTTGGATCTTATAACTAAGGTTGGCCATACATTATACAATTTTCTTGTACAATTTTCCTTTAGATTTACCTCATATAATATGAGGTCAATCCTAAACACCTTTAATTTGTATGCAATCAGGCAGGCCCTTGCACTACATAGTTGAAGGTAAATCTGAAGGAAATTGAATAAGAAAATTGTAAAATGTATGGCCAGCTTTAGGTTAGAAAGCAGTTATAAAAATGGAAAAATTACTACTTGCACATTGCCCTATAGGGGACAGACCTGTAAAATAAACATTATAATGATAGCTCTTCCATAAAACGTGAGTCACCTGGGAAAAAGAGAAAACCTTGTACTTTACCAAATCTCCTGAAATCACCATGTAGACAATAAGGTAAAATAGCGAACAAATCAATGCAATCCTCAATTTAAAAAACAATACTACAAAATTGTGAGTTTACATAAATTGTAACAATGCATTTGATTAACAATTATTTTCTTTATAAATTGAGATTTTATTTCCATATATAGCATTTGTCCTAGCTTGTTTTGTATGTTACTTGACCTACCGAGGGTCTTGCTGGATTCACCCACTGGCTGTCAGAGGTGCCCAATAAAAGGAAAAATTAAATAAAAAAAAAAACAAAAAGCCTTCAAGTAGTTATTCTAAGTTGTGCTGCTGCCTCTGTTTACAGTGCTGCAAAAGGTACTGGCCATAAGCACTTTACAAAAATATGTACCATTTATTTTCTTTTGTTATTTAACCACTTCCTGCCCGGCCTATAGCAGAATGACGGCCGGGCGGTGGCTCAGTTATCCTGACTGGGCGTCATATGACGTCCTGCAGGATAACAGCCGCCACGCTCCCGTGGGGGCGCAAATCGCAGCGATCGGTGGTGCGGTGTGTCAGTCTGACACACAGCTTCACTGATCTCGGTAAAGAGCCTCCGGCGGAGGCTCTTTACCACGTGGTCAGCCATGTCCAATCACAGCTGATCACGATGTAAGCAGGAAGAGCCAGTGATTGGCTTTTCCTCACTCCCATCTGACAGACACGAGTAGAGTAGAGCCGTTCGGCGGCTCTCCTGACACGGGGGGTCTGCGCTGATTGTTTATCAGCACAGCCCCCCTCAGATGCCCACACTGGACCACCAGGGAAGCCACCAGGACCACCAGGGAGGCACATGACATGTGGATGGCCAGGTACATCCCCCTGGCCATCCACAATAGTGCAAATTAATGCCAAATCTGTGCCAATCAGTGCCCACATATGGGCACTGAGTGGCACCATTATGTAACAGAATAATTAAGTGATGTCCAGCAATGCCACCCATCAGTGTCCATCAGTGCCACCTATCAGTGGCCACCTATCAGTGCCCATCCGTGCCACCCATCAGTGCCACCCATAAGTACTCATCAGTGCCACCCATATGTACTCATCGGTGCCACCTATGAGTGCCCATCAGTGCCACCTATGAGTGCCCATCAGTGCCACCTATAAGTGCCCATCAGTGCCTCATACCAGTGCCACCTATGAGTGCCCATCAGTGCCACCTATCAGTGCCCATCATCAGTGCCACCTCATTGGTGCCACCTCATCGATGCCCAACAGTGCCGCCTTATCAGTGCCCATCAGTGCAGCCATATTAATGTCCATCATTGAAGATGAAAACGTACTTATTTAAAAAAAAAATTAACAGAAACAAAGAAAAACGTGTTTTTTTTCAAAATTTTCGTTTTTTTTATTTATTGCGCAAAAAATAAAAATCACAGAGGTGATCAAATACCACCAAAATAAAGCTCTATTTGTGGGAATAAAATGATAAAAAATTTGTTTGGGTACAGTGTAGCATGACCGCGCAATTGTCATTCAAATTGCGACAGCGCTGAAAGCTGAAAATTGGCTTGGGCAGAAAGGTGTCTAAGTGCCTGGTATTGAAAAGGTTAAAAGCTTTTTTCCATTTAAAATGTTTTGTTAGAACATCCTTGAATATATATAGAATTACACTTTGTTCTTTCATAAAGTTCTATTTTATTTGTTTTAGCGTTATATTTCAAAACTTAATTGTTTTTCCTTATTTAATCACTTGGAATTGACATTGGACATCCACTTGTTTATATTGTTATTAGAGAGCTACAAATCACATTCTGACGTGGTCCATGAATGCAGTTTCTTTTCATACACAGGAAATAGTGCTACTCTTATATCATCTTTAAACAAACAGGAGAAAAAGTTGGCTATCAAATAGATTGTATATGCAAAAAGGTGGTGTGCTAAACAAAATTGCTTATGATGTGATATAAAAAGTCCAACTGTAGAAATCACAGATCCGTGATAATGCAGGTAAATCCAAAAAACCCTCCACCTCGTGTGTGCACTGTCACCACAAGCAATCTAGACTCTTACCAGAGAGCATGGACCCTTTATTATGAAGGGTCAAACAGGCTTGATGTAATAATCTTTCCCTGGGTCATCAGCTGGAGATGTGTCCTCAGATCAAACAGGGCATTAGCTGGATATTCAAACCAGACTCCATCCACCCCACAAATAGGTGGCCCCCATATAGGACATCCAGGCAATGTGCATAAGAATGCGATAGCAGGAAACAGCTCTTTACCCGACCGGTTTCATCACAAAGAGGACTTCTTCCAGAGGCATGCACATTGCCTGGATGTCCTATATGGGGGGCGCCTATTTGTATACAACGCTGGTTTTTATCTGAATCTTTGTACTGTAAGTGCAATACCTTTTATTAAATTAGCCTTTTGGGATTTTACACTATCTGGTGTATCTTTCATTTATAGTATTGATCTGATCATGGGGTGGATGGAGACTGGTTTGGATATCCAGCTAATGCAGTGTTTGATCTGAGGACACATCTCCATCTGATGACCCAGGCAAAGATTGTTACATCAAGCCTGTTCATAATAAAGGGTCCATGCTCTCTGGTAAGAGTCTATATTGCCTCTGGTGACAGTGCAGGCATGAGGTGGAGGGTTCTTTGGATTTACCTATATTATTACAGATCCTTGATTTCTACAGTTGGACTTTTTATATCACATTATAAGCAATTTTGTTTAGCGCACCACCTTTTTGTATATACTGTTATTGTGATTATATCTCACTTTAGTGATGCTACTGGACTATATACTATACACCGTAATGGTTTTGATTGATATCATTTTTTTTTGTATGACTTCTTTGCACATGCACAGTATTCAGTATTCCTTTTTTGTACATCAAATAGATTGGGTGAAAAAAAAAAACAGAAAGCTTTTGTACCTAGTATAGACAAATGTACTGAAACACTCCCAGTTGACACGAAACACTGAGATTGTGCTTTCTCAATTCAATAAAGGTTCTATTACATGGATGTGTTGAAATGGCCAAAGGCACTTTTGGTATTGCCAAAGACCAACTTTTGTGCAGCCATTGGCTCCCGCTGCTGTCAATCAAATCCAATGACGCGGGCACTGGGGGGCGGGGCTGAGTCCTGCAATCGGCCTTTATGGACGCAAATTCTGGACTTAGGAGCGCACCCGCAAGGTGACCCCCAGGGAGAGGGGGGTTTACCTATGCAAGGAGGAGCCGCGAGCGCTGTTGGGGGGCCCCAGAAGACGTTGATCAGGGCCACACTGTGCAAAATGAACTGCACAGTGGAGATAAGTATGACATGTTTGTTATTTAAAAAAAAAAAAAAACAAGGGTTTACAACCCCTTTAAGCATTACTAACACATTAGATAAACATGTCACATTCTCTAGTACATATTTCAGTGCTTTTCAGATTTCTAAATGGAGTCAATTCTTAAAATATTAGCAAACTGTCTGCAAATAATAATATTTTTTTTCAAATTGCAATAATCACAAAAAAGATGACAACTGAAAAATAAAAAATAAGAATTAGTGTCTGTTTAGCTCTTGTCGTAAAATGCAAAAACTAAAAATAGGCTTTCAAATCAGGCCTAGAGTTGGAAATATATATTTTTTTTCTCAATAAAGAATTTTATTAAAGAAAATGTAGCATACAATTGACAATATGCAGTTAATAAACAGTATATGAAATTAACGTCCGTTTACAAATAACAGTAAACCTATTAACATTCAAATTATACAATGTAATTATTTGGAGTGCTAATATGATCTTGTAGAAGGGGGTAAGATATGTAAAGGGGAAGGGATAAAGAGAGGAGAGGGGTAAGGTAGGATGGGTAGGAAAGGAAGGGGAGGTAAGGGTGGGGGTGTGAGAGAGGTGGTAGGGAAAGCAAACCACTAATTATATATCATATATGCTATTTTATTGAGTGCTATAATACAGGAATTATTGTATCAATTATTAAAAATTTTAGGTAAGAAGAGATTGGTATTCATTTGAGTAGATGAATAGTAGCCAAGGTTGCCACATATTGATAAAGCCAGTGTTGTTTTCCTTTTTCATCAAAAGAATTTCTTCCATCCTATATATGTATTGGACTCTGCCCAACCAATCCTTGACTGAGGGTGTATGAGTGGTTTTCCAAAACAAAGGTATAAGAGTCTTTGCTGCATTTAAGAGATGCCTGGTAAGGGATTTTTTGTATTTGCTTAGTGTGAAAGCGTTGATATGGATCAGACAGACAGCAGCATTCAGATTAATCATAGTGTCAGTAAAATGTTTAATCCAATGTGAAATATTTTCCCAGTACTCAAGGACTGGGGGACAGCTCCACCATATGTGCAAAAATGAACCTTTCCACAACGCCAACAGGAGTCTGAAGTTGTGTGGAACCATCTTTTTGCTTTTTGTGGAGTCATGTGCCACTGTGTGAGAATTGTATATGATATCTCTTGGTATTTTGTGCTCAAAGAACATTTATGTGCCAGGATACAAGCCTTTTCCCATTGGATTTCGCTGAATTTAGAGCCTAAGTCAGCTTCCCATTTTTCTTTATGTTTTTTGTCTTCAGCTTGGGTTGAATAAATCAGCCATGAATAAGCCATAGAAGTTGTTTTTAAGATCTGAGATATTTTATAGCAGATATTTTCTAGGGGCATCAGCTGTAGGCAGTATGAGGCCTTGTGTTTACTATTGAGCAGAAAATCTTTTAGTTGTATATAAAACCAGAAATCTGGAAATGAGTTGCCGAACTCTGTTTTTAAAGTTTCAAAAGATTTTATCCTGTTTCCAGTGAAACAGTGGGTGGCTAGGAGTTTTGAGTTACCATCTGGGGACGGGAGTGTTCTTTGGTTGAGACCTGGAAGAAAGTCTGGGTTGTTGGCAATTGGTGTCAGGGGGCCTGGAATTGTAGCTAGTTTGTTTTGTGTGGCAGTTTTATGCCATATATTGAACGTGGTGGCAACCAGGGGATGATCTATATTTCTGGTCATTTTGGAGTGGTTAGACCAAGGGTTATACAGTAATGCCCCGTACACACGGTCGGGTTTTCCGATGGAAAATGTCCGATCAGAGCGTGTTGTCGGAAATTCCGACCATGTGTGGGCTCCATCGGACATTTTCCATCGGATTTTCCGACACACAAAGTTGGAGAGCAGGAGATAAAATTTTCCGACAACAAAATCCGTTGTCGGAAATTCAGATCGTGTGTACACAAATCCGACGGACAAAGTGCCACGCATGCTCAGAATAAATAAAGAGATGAAAGCTATTGGCCACTGCCCCGTTTATAGTCCCGACGTACGTGTTTTACGTCACCGCATTTAGAACGATCGGATTTTCCGACAACTTTGTGCGACCGTGTGTATGCAAGACAAGTTTGAGCCAACATCCGTCGGAAAAAATCTTAGGATTTTGTTGTCGGAATGTCCGAACAAAGTCCAACCGTGTGTACGCCCTATAATTGTTGTTTGTTGTGTAACTGTTCAAGGTGGATCCAGTCCTTATCTTGGCTATGGCAATGCCAGTCGATTAGTCGAGTAATGTGGGTGGCATTATAGTATTTTTTAAAGTCTGGAAGACCTATTCCACCCTTATTTTTGGGTAGTGTAAGGAATCGGAAGTTTATCCTAGGTTTTTTATCAGCCCATAAGAATTTTCTCTGTAACTTAAGTAGCCTGAAGAAAAAGGAGTCGGGGATTGGTATATATAACCAGGTGAACTGCGCTAGCAACTATGTATAAATAGAATATGCCAAATCAGAATAGACTAAAAAACACAAATAGTGAATATAAAGGTGTCACAAATAGTGAATATAAAGGTGTCAGAGAACTGGACATGCACCCTGCGCAACACACCCAATTTTTTGTGAGAATGCGCAGGAGTGCACTACCAGAACCACAAGACCTTCATTATAAATGTGATAGATCAATTAGTGTGCATAATGCTGCAGGATGACAGAAAATGATAACGAGAGCGTGCAAAAGTGCACTCCCTGGGTGCAAACCTTCACTGCAATAGAAATCGATTGGTGTGCATATTAGACAGGTGCAACTATAAAATGACAAAAATAGCGGTTGACATAACACTAGTGCAAGGAAGAGAAATAAAACAAATATGCTCTCAAAAATTCACAATCAAAAATGACTATGGAGCGATCCCCTCAGGAGATGCCCCTCAGGTGGGATAGTGGAATCATGAAATGTCAGCAATAACCAAATTGCAAACAGAAAAACGTAACTAATGGTTAAAACCCCTTCATGGGAGAAGCAATAGGCGGACTTCCAGCTTTTTCATCCTTATGATCAAACAGGGCTGATGGTGTAACGATATTGAAATTTCTTGGAAGAAACCACAAAGCTCGCGTTCCACCAAAAGAGAAAAGGAGAAGCATATAGCATAAAACCTTAGGATACCAGGGGTCACCTGCGCATATGTGCGCTACTCACGGGACCGGTAGCAGAGCAGGCATTCAGATATTTGGTCGGTTCGCCGCTCTCCGGCGTGCGTTCCACCAACACCAGGAAGTGATGTTACTGGTAGCAAATCAGGCAGACGTGGACAGGATGTTGCGTCGACGCGTTTCGCCCCTCCCCAGGGCGTTATCAAAGACTTAACATCCTGCTCACGTAGAAACTCATTTATATTATGCTCAGTGAGTGACAGCCATTTGCGGCCAATGGGTGAAAATCACCCATTCCTTCCTCTATCATCATATCCTGTTTGCAATCGAAACTTTAATCAGTGGTCGGAGACAAACATCTCCAGTAAACAGATAAATGCTTGTAACATCTCCATAGAAAAACGATTTTATACACTCACTGTCTTCCACAAAAACAAAGTATGTGCTAACATCAGGATATCTAGACAGATGGAAAATCCTATACAGTATATGTTGAATGTCTGATTCTCTAATAATATTCAGCAATAAAAACAATTATTTAATACATTATACAATAAGTAAAAAAAAATTATAAAAAATATATTGAAGTTGGGATAAAAATATATATGTATAGAAAAACACATACATATAGATAATAAATATAGATAATATATAGTCACAAATTCCTTAGATATAACTCTATGCTTTGCTGATTGCTGGACCTCACACTCATAAATATGACATGGAAAAAAGCACAACAGATAACCAAAATTCATAATTAATAGTAATTAATAGCAATATGCACGGGCAAAAAAACAAATTAAATGAAAAGAAATGAAACAAATGTAAAAAAATGTATGTAAAAAATGAAAAATACAACTAAAAATAAATAAAAAAATATAAATAAAATGAAATAAAATAAAATGAAAATAGAAATAAAAATAGACTGCTATATAGAATGGGAAATACTTTTCTGAACACTACCAATTAGATAAAAAACAATTAAGGTCTAGCTCAATATTCAGGCCCAGGGGGTTCAATGTGCGTAATCTATGTATCCACTGGGTTTCATTTTGTGAAATATTTTGCCTAAGGTTGGAACCTCGCCAGTGTTCTTCAACCCTGTCAATCCCACAGAAGGTGAGTAGGCTGGGGTCTTGATTGTGGAAAAGCCTAAAATGATTGGAAAGACCATGAAACTTATACCCCTTCTTAATCCTATTTACATGTTCATTAAGTCTTATACCTAATTGTCTAGTGGTTCTTCCTACGTATTGAAGATTACAAGGACAAGACAGAAGGTAGGTAACATGTGTTGTGCTGCAGGTTATGAATTTTTTGATTGCATAAGATCTACCATCTACCAGGGAACTAAAATGGGTGGTTTTCCGTTTGCGAAATTTAGATGTCCTGCACATTCCACACCTGCCACAACTGTAGAACCCAACACTGTCTAGAAAGGTGCATACCTTCCTGGGGGGGTCTATAACATTATGTGCTAGCTGAAGCCTCAATGTGGGTGGTTTGGTGTAAATAAAATTGGGCTGTTTTGGCAACACCTTCCTGAGGTCATTGTCCTGATGAAGGAGGGGCCAATGCCTCTTAACAATTTTCTCTAGGTCCCGGTACTGTCTATTGAATCCTGTAACAAAGGATAAACTGAAATTTTCCTGTTCCCCTTTTACTTTGGATTTAAACAGATCATTCCTATTCATTTCCCCAACTGTTTGTTTGATCCTCTCTAAATTCTCCAGACTGTAGCCTTTTTCTTGAAATCTTTTCAAAATAATGTTGGCTTGCAAGTTGTAGTCACTTAGATTGCTGCAGTTTCTTCTAATCCTAAGTAGCTGACTTTTAGGGATACCCCCTAACCATCTTGGATGGTGGCAGCTTGTCAGGGGGATATACCCATTTCGATCGACATCTTTGAAGAAGGTGCGGGTGAGTAATTTGTTATCCTCTCTAAATAATGTTAGATCTAAAAAATTGATTTGTTGGTAACTAAAGCACTCTGAAAAAGAAATACCAAACCGATTGGTCCCTAATTTGGCCATAAATTCCAAAAAGGAGTCGGGTGATCCTGCCCAGATGATCAGGATATCATCTATGTACCTTTTGTATAACCTGAGCTCTGGGATGCTGGATCGATAGATGGCTTCGTCCTCCCAAAAGCTCATAAACAGGTTAGCCACTGAAGGTGCATACTTGGCACCCATTGCGACTCCTTTCTTTTGCCTATAGTATTCCTTTTGATGCCAAAAAAAGTTATGGCTCATTGCTAAATCCAAAGCCTTTAGGATAAACTTCTTTTGTTTGGATTTTATATTTGTATTCCCTAATGCCCATTCTACTGCTTGTGACGCATGTTCTTGTTGGATG
Organism: Lithobates septentrionalis; assembly: GCA_037952835.1. Lineage (NCBI taxonomy): Eukaryota > Metazoa > Chordata > Amphibia > Anura > Ranidae > Lithobates > Lithobates septentrionalis. The sequence goes on from JBBDGP010000812.1 coordinate 464,088, forward strand.
TTGGTATAGAGTGAATTTACGTCGATACTTGCAAGTAAACAGTTTTCATCTATTGTTATGGTCTTAGTTAATTCAATGAGTTCTCTGCTATCTTTGAGATATGCGGGGTATTTTTTGGTAAGTGGTTGCAGGAAACAGTCTAGATATTCATCGAGTCTAGAGAAGAGGGATCCAATCCCGCTGATTATTGGTCGACCTGGGGGCTTAGATCTATTCTTGTGAATTTTCGGCAATTGGTATATCACAGGTACCCGTGGCGCATCAGGGATAAGGTATCTGGCCTCTTTTTTCTTCAAGATACCCTCTTCAGTTGCTGTTTTAACTAAATTCTTAAGTTTTGACTTGAATTTCTTAGTGGGGTTATTCTTCAGCTTTTCATAAGTTTCCTGGTCTCCAACTAATCTGTTTAGTTCCTCTAAATAATCAGCTTTGTTGAGTATAACCACCCCCTCTCCTTTGTCAGCTGACCTGATCACTATGTTTTTGTTTTCTATCAATGACTCTAAACCTCTTTCTAGATCTTTTTTCCGTCTTTGGGGTTTAACAACAAGTTTGTCCAAATCCTGTTCAACCAGAGATTTGAACACCCCAACGAAATGATTATTGCTAATCTGGGGGTTGAAAGTTGAGTTATTCTTCAAGGTTGTATGCATATATTCCTCTTCCGGGGAATTTGATGCTGTTACTTTATTGGAGAAATGCTTTTTAATATTAACTTTTCTTATAAATTTTTGTAGATCGATGAACACATCGAATTTGTTGAGATTTTTTTCCATGGCATATTTTAAGCCCAAATCTAGAACTTTTAGTTCTTCCTGAGAAAAATTGACATCACTTAAGTTAAAAATTCCTTCCATTAGACCATTCTTTTTCGCTTTCCTTTTACCTCCTCTGCATCCTCTTGTTCTCCTCTGCTTTCTTGATTTAATTGAGGGGTCATGGGGTACCATGGTCTCCACTCCTCTGGTAAACTCTGGTCTCTCCCCCAACCCCTGGGGGTTGTGGCACCTCTCCCTCTCGTGATGGGTGGTCCCCCTGATCCTCTCCTCTGAAAATCCCCTCTCTGGTTACTGGGGTACCATTCCCTTCCCCGGTTTGTTGGAGGATAATAGTCGGACTGGTTGTAGGCCCAAGACTGTCCCCCATACCCTCCTCCTCTATTATATCCTCTTTGGTTATGGGATCCTCTATGGTCATAGCCCCTTTGACCATAGGAACCCCTTTGGGATGGATAGGGGTGGTCATAATCTAGGGGTTCAAAACGATTATATGTAGGTACTCCATATCCGGATGCTGATGCACCATAATAGTCGTTGTTCTGACCATTGCGAGTGGTTTTGACAGAGTCTTTTTGGGAGCCATCAAACTTCCTAACGGGAGTTTTGATGGTATCCAACACTCGAGTTGGCTCTGTTTCCATAGGATTAGATGCAATATTGGACTCCTCCCCTATTTCTTGCCATTTATAGACTTTATTGGATTTATAGTCATTGGTGTCTCTGATGATTTTTTTAATTTTTTTCTTCTGGGTGTCCTTATCCAATTTATCTACAAAATCCTGAAGCTGTTTTAATTTATCCTTACATTCCCCAAAGGTGATGAGAGGACCTAATTTGGATTTGATTCCATTGATGTTAGCCTCAATTAGTTTTAGTTTCCTCTCTTTTCTTGCTATCAGCATTTCTAAAAGTTTCCTCTCAACACCATTAAAAAAGGAAAACCATTCATCCTCAAGGTCTTTATCTATGAGCCCATCATTAGGGGCTAGATCCCATCTAAGCCGTCTGGGGGTCATCCTATCCTTCACATATTTTCTGAGAGAAAAGATATCCCACCAGGTCCTTACTTGCTTATCAAGGGCACCCCTAAGATGTTTGAAATCTGAATTGATATCAGATTGTTCATTGTTGGACGAAAAAAATTCATCCGCATTTAAACTTCTGTCATTAATAAAGGTGAAAATCTCCATCGTGATTTAAAAAATGCAGCTGCTGTGACCAAGTGCTCTTACTTGTAAAACATAAAATCATACAATACAGCGCTCGCAAATATATATAATATGTGATCTCAAAATCTAGAGAAGAAGAGAGCTTTGTTGCAGCTGCAGAATGAAAGTACTGTACTTTAGTGATATATAACCAGGTGAACTGCGCTAGCAACTATGTATAAATAGAATATGCCAAATCAGAATAGACTAAAAAACACAAATAGTGAGTATAAAGGTGTCACAAATAGTGAATATAAAGGTGTCAGAGAACTGGACATGCACCCTGCGCAACACACCCAATTTTTTGTGAGAATGCGCAGGAGTGCACTACCAGAACCACAAGACCTTCAATATAAATGTGATAGATCAATTAGTGTGCATAATGCTGCAGGATGACAGAAAATGACAACGGGAGCGTGCAAAAGTGCACTCCCTGGGTGCAAACCTTCACTGCAATAGAAATCGATTGGTGTGCATATTAGACAGGTGCAACTATAAAATGACAAAAATAGCGGTTGACATAACACTAGTGCAAGGAAGAGAAATAAAACAAATATGCTCTCAAAAATTCACAATCAAAAATGACTATGGAGCGATCCCCTCAGGAGATGCCCCTCAGGTGGGATAGTGGAATCATGAAATGTCAGCAATAACCAAATTGCAAACAGAAAAATGTAACTAATGGTTAAAACCCCTTCATGGGAGAAGCAATAGGCGGACTTCCAGCTTTTTCATCCTTATGATCAAACAGGGCTGATGGTGTAACGATATTGAAATTGCTTGGAAGAAACCACAAAGCTCGCGTTCCACCAAAAGAGAAAAGGAGAAGCATATAGCATAAAACCTTAGGATACCAGGGGTCACCTGCGCATATGTGCGCTACTCACGGGACCGGTAGCAGAGCAGGCATTCAGATATTTGGTCGGTTCGCCGCTCTCCGGCGTGCGTTCCACCAACACCAGGAAGTGATGTCACTGGTAGCAAATCAGGCAGACGTGGACAGGATGTTGCGTCGACGCGTTTCGCCCCTCCCCCAGGGCGTTATCAAAGACTTAACATCCTGCTCACGTAGAAACTCATTTATATTATGCTCAGTGAGTGACAGCCATTTGCGGCCAATGGGTGAAAATCACCCATTCCTTCCTCTATCATCATATCCTGTTTGCAATCGAAACTTTAATCAGTGGTCGGAGACAAACATCTCCAGTAAACAGATAAATGCTTGTAACATCTCCATAGAAAAACGATTTTATACACTCACTGTCTTCCACAAAAACAAAGTATGTGCTAACATCAGGATATCTAGACAGATGGAAAATCCTATACAGTATATGTTGAATGTCTGATTCTCTAATAATATTCAGCAATAAAAACAATTATTTAATACATTATACAATAAGTAAAAAAAAATTATAAAAAATATATTGAAGTTGGGATAAAAATATATATGTATAGAAAAACACATACATATAGATAATAAATATAGATAATATATAGTCACAAATTCCTTAGATATAACTCTATGCTTTGCTGATTGCTGGACCTCACACTCATAAATATGACATGGAAAAAAGCACAACAGATAACCAAAATTCATAATTAATAGTAATTAATAGCAATATGCACGGGCAAAAAAACAAATTAAATGAAAAGAAATGAAACAAATGTAAAAAAATGTATGTAAAAAATGAAAAATACAACTAAAAATAAATAAAAAAAATATAAATAAAATGAAATAAAATAAAATGAAAATAGAAATAAAAATAGACTGCTATATAGAATGGGAAATACTTTTCTGAACACTACCAATTAGATAAAAAACAATTAAGGTCTAGCTCAATATTCAGGCCCAGGGGGTTCAATGTGCGTAATCTATGTATCCACTGGGTTTCATTTTGTGAAATATTTTGCCTAAGGTTGGAACCTCGCCAGTGTTCTTCAACCCTGTCAATCCCACAGAAGGTGAGTAGGCTGGGGTCTTGATTGTGGAAAAGCCTAAAATGATTGGAAAGAACATGAAACTTATACCCCTTCTTAATCCTATTTACACGTTCAAGTGTTCAGAAAAGTATTTCCCATTCTATATAGCAGTCTATTTTTATTTCTATTTTCATTTTATTTTATTTCATTTTATTTATATTTTTTTATTTATTTTTAGTTGTATTTTTCATTTTTTACATACATTTTTTTACATTTGTTTCATTTCTTTTCATTTAATTTGTTTTTTTGCCCGTGCATATTGCTATTAATTACTATTAATTATGAATTTTGGTTATCTGTTGTGCTTTTTTCCATGTCATATTTATGAGTGTGAGGTCCAGCAATCAGCAAAGCATAGAGTTATATCTAAGGAATTTGTGACTATATATTATCTATATTTATTATCTATATGTATGTGTTTTTCTATACATATATATTTTTATCCCAACTTCAATATATTTTTTATAATTTTTTTTTACTTATTGTATAATGTATTAAATAATTGTTTTTATTGCTGAATATTATTAGAGAATCAGACATTCAACATATACTGTATAGGATTTTCCATCTGTCTAGATATCCTGATGTTAGCACATACTTTGTTTTTGTGGAAGACAGTGAGTGTATAAAATCGTTTTTCTATGGAGATGTTACAAGCATTTATCTGTTTACTGGAGATGTTTGTCTCCGACCACTGATTAAAGTTTCGATTGCAAACAGGATATGATGATAGAGGAAGGAATGGGTGATTTTCACCCATTGGCCGCAAATGGCTGTCACTCACTGAGCATAATATAAATGAGTTTCTACGTGAGCAGGATGTTAAGTCTTTGATAATGCCCTGGGGGAGGGGCGAAACGCGTCGACGCAACATCCTGTCCACGTCTGCCTGATTTGCTACCAGTGACATCACTTCCTGGTGTTGGTGGAACGCACGCCGGAGAGCGGCGAACCGACCAAATATCTGAATGCCTGCTCTGCTACCGGTCCCGTGAGTAGCGCACATATGCGCAGGTGACCCCTGGTATCCTAAGGTTTTATGCTATATGCTTCTCCTTTTCTCTTTTGGTGGAACGCGAGCTTTGTGGTTTCTTCCAAGCAATTTCAATATCGTTACACCATCAGCCCTGTTTGATCATAAGGATGAAAAAGCTGGAAGTCCGCCTATTGCTTCTCCCATGAAGGGGTTTTAACCATTAGTTACGTTTTTCTGTTTGCAATTTGGTTATTGCTGACATTTCATGATTCCACTATCCCACCTGAGGGGCATCTCCTGAGGGGATCGCTCCATAGTCATTTTTGATTGTGAATTTTTGAGAGCATATTTGTTTTATTTCTCTTCCTTGCACTAGTGTTATGTCAACCGCTATTTTTGTAATTTTATAGTTGCACCTGTCTAATATGCACACCAATCGATTTCTATTGCAGTGAAGGTTTGCACCCAGGGAGTGCACTTTTGCACGCTCCCGTTGTCATTTTCTGTCATCCTGCAGCATTATGCACACTAATTGATCTATCACATTTATATTGAAGGTCTTGTGGTTCTGGTAGTGCACTCCTGCGCATTCTCACAAAAAATTGGGTGTGTTGCGCAGGGTGCATGTCCAGTTCTCTGACACCTTTATATTCACTATTTGTGACACCTTTATATTCACTATTTGTGTTTTTTAGTCTATTCTGATTTGGCATATTCTATTTATACATAGTTGCTAGCGCAGTTCACCTGGTTATATATCACTAAAGTACAGTACTTTCATTCTGCAGCTGCAACAAAGCTCTCTTCTTCTCTAGATTTTGAGATCACATATTATATATATTTGCGAGCGCTGTATTGTATGATTTTATATTTTTTGGGGATTGGTATAGGCAGAGCATTAAGGAGATATAACAGTCTCGGGAGTATTGTCATTTTTAATATTGCAGCTATTCCAAACCATGAAAATAACTTGGAGTTCCATTTTTGTAGATCCTTAGTAATAGAATTTAGCAAGGGGGTGAAGTTTGCTGAAAAAAGAGAGTCAATATTGGGTGTTAATTTGATTTCCAATAATTTGAGTATGGATTTTTCCTGATACTAATGTAGGGGATTTCCCTAGTTGAGAGTATCTCATCCTGAAGTTATGACTGAGCAGATGAGAGTTAGGGGTAAGGTGTGGGGGGGGTATTTGTTACATTCTTGTAAATCTTTCAGCCGTTTCGAACATGTATAAGTAAAACTTGTATACAACAGCTACATTGCTATTACCTTCAGAGCTACCCTCTGCCAATAGCCATGCCCTTGTTTAGTATAAAAATACCCATTAAGGGTTCACTCACTAGGTAATGGTATGGAAATTGGTGGGACTTAGCTCTGAAGTCAAGGAAGTCATCTCCCATTAACACATCAAAACAAATTTAAGGGTTGTACAGAACTTTTTTTTAATATAAAAATTAACTGCTTGCCGACCAGCTGCCGTCATTATACTGCGGCAGGTTGACACGGCTGTGTGAATCGCCGTAGGTGTATGTTGGCAGCTTTGAGAGCTACAGGGGGCCTGTGTGTGCCCACAGCGTGACAACTGAGCCGATGCACGTGGCTGGCGGCCGCGATGTCCACCGGTGACCCGCGATTGCTCCTCGGAGAGCCAGAATGAGGATCTGTCAATGTAAACAGATAGATCCCCATTCTGTCAGGGAAGTAGAGAGAGATCTGCTGTTCCTAGTGATCAGGAACAGCAATCTCTCTCTACTCCCTGTCAGTCCTATCCCCCCACAGTTAGAAACACCTCCCTAGGGAACACTTAACCCCTTGATCGCCCCCTAGTGTTTACCCCTTCCCTGCCAGTGACATTTAGACAGTAATCAGTGGATATTTTCAGCTCTGATCGCTGTATAAATGTCAATAGTCCCAAAAAAAATTGCAGTCTCGCTAAAAATCACTGATCACTGCCATTACTAGAAAAAAATAAATTTATAATAAAAATGTCATAAACATATTCCCTATTTTGTACACGCTATACCTTTTCACAAACCAATCTATATAGAATACATATTGGACTAAACTGATGAAAACTTTTTTTTTTTTTGGATATTATAGAAAAAAGTAAAAAATTATTGTTTTTTTCAAAATTGTAGCTCTTTTTTTATTTATAGTGAAAAAATAAAAACTGCAGAGGTGATCAAATACCACCAAAATAAAACTCTATTTGTGGGGTAAAAAAAGGCATAATTTTTGTTTGGGTACCACGTCGCACGACCGCGCAATTGTCAGTTAAAGCACGCAGTGCCGTATCGCAAAAAATGGCCTGGTCAGGAAGTGGGTAAATCCTTCGGGGGCTGAAGTGGTTAAAGGAGGTATCTTGTTCTCTGTACAGACCTGAGAGTTACAAGTCATTTGGGAGTGTAAGTAATATGTGAGATCTCAGTATTCTTCCTTCCCCTCCAGATAGTCAATTCTTTGAAAATGTGAACGCTTTGTACAGTTTAAAAATGTTTTTGTTTCAACTGGGTATTAGTGTAGTTATATTCCTTATGCCATTTGTGATGATGGGTTGACATGTTGTAGCTGCAGTTTGTAGTATCATGGCTGATTGATTTCCCTATGTTTTATTGCAGCTTGCTTGTCTCTCTTCACAATTTGGGACAGGCAACTTCTTGTTCCGGGTCACACAGCATGCAATCCATGCTTTGTCATTTCCTATATGTTGCATTACAAATGTGGGAATGTGATGAAACATAGCATTGTGAGCCATCTGTTTATTGCTCTGCCTGTTTGTGTCTGTGTCAGATCTAATTATTTATTTAGTTCTTATCTGCACCCACCCTAGCCTGAGAATAATAATAATAATATATATTATTAATACACTTTATTTTATATAGTGCCTATAAAGGTAGCTTCTCAGAGTGCTTTGCAAAGACAAGATAAACAAAAACACAAGAAAAACAGAGGGTAAAACAAAGGAAAAAATTGAGAATTTTGGGAAAGCTTGTCTAAAGAAAAACTTTTTTAGATTTGTTTTGAATGCGTTTAAAGAAAATGACTCTCTGAGGTTCTTTGGAAGTAAATTCCAGAGTTTTGGAGCATAGCGGGAGCAGACTATGTCTCCTATCGTGTGTAGGTGAGTAGGAGGGCAAACAGAGGACCAGAATTTGTGGATCGGAGGTTACGAGGGGTTAGTAAAATTATAAAAGTTCAGACAGATAATGGGGTGCCAAGAAATGAAGAGCCTTATAGTGGTGTAAGAGGACTTTAACCTCTTCCCAACCGCACTATAGCTGAATGACGGCTACAGCATGGTATCACAATTCTGGGAGGGCGTCTATTGATGTCCTCCCAGGATTGCGCCTCCCGTGTGCCCCCTGTGGAGCACACTGGCAGGGAATCTGTGATAGCTGTGTCCATCACACACAGCTGATCACAGATCAGGGTAAATAGCCAATCACAGCATAACATGTGACCAGCTGTGTCCAATCACAGCTGATCCCAGTGTAAACAGGACTTACCGGTTATCGGCAGTCCTCTTCACACAATGACAGTGCATGAGGAGTGGAGAGCCGGTAAGTGGCAATCCACACTGATAATGTGTCCTGATTATCAGTGCAGCCCCAACAGTGCCCATCAGTGCTGCCAATCAGTGCTCATCAGTGCTGTCAATTAATGTCCATCAGTGCTGCCAATCAGTGCCCATCAGTGCTGCCTGTCAGTGCCCATCAGTGATGCCTATTAGTGCCATCTATCAGTGCATCCTATCAGTTCCGCCTATCTATGCCACCTTTCAGTGGCCATCAGTGCCACCTATAAGTGCTACCTATCAGTGCCCATCATTGCCACCTATTAGTGCCCATCATTGCCGCTTACCAATACCCATTAGTTCCATCTATCAGTGTTCATCAGTACTGCATATCAGTGCCGTCTAATCAGTGCCCATCAGTGCAGCCTCATCAGCACACATCAGTGAAGGAGAAAAATTAACTGTATGCAAAATTTTATAACAGAAACTAAGAAAAACTTTTTTGATTTTTTTTCAAAATTGTTGGTTAGAAAAAAATAAAAAACCCAGCAGTGATTAAATACCACGAAAAGAAAGCCCTATTTGTATAAAAAAAAAATGATAAAAATTTCATATGGGTACAGTGTTGCATGACTGCACAATTGTCATTCAAAGTGCGACAGCGCTGAAAGATGAACATTGGCCTGGGCAGGAAGGGGGTAAAAGTGCCCACTAGGCAAGTGGTTAAAGTCTATGCGAAACCTGACAAGTAGCCAGTGCAAGGACTCCATGATAGGGGAACTATGAACCAGGCCTAGATGCAGAATTTTGTACATATTGTAGTCCATTAATAATGGGTTTAGGTACACCAGAGAGTAGAGCATTGCAGTAGTCAAGTTGAACACAAATGTAGTTTTTCAGCTACAGTGTATGATAGCAAAGGACACAGCTGATCAACGTTTCTCAAGTGGAAGACAAAAAGTTCTGATAACATTTTTTCTATGAGGATCAAAAGTTAAATGTGCATCAAATATCACCAAAAGATTTTTCAATTTAGACTGAAGCTCATGTACAATGCCATTTATAGATAGGCTACCAGGACTGGCCTTACATAATTGATGGGGGTTGCCAGGCTGCAGGTAGGGAGGTTTATAATGCCTTTACGATCCACTTTACTCACATCTCATTAAAGTGTTATTAAACCCAGGACCCTGCATTTACTACTGTATATCTGCTCTATCACAGTACACAGAACATGGAAATGCAATTGTTTAGGACATATAAACTGCTAAATACCTTTTCTCATCAGCAGTATATAGCAGTCTTGTTACTTCTGTCAGTGCCTGGTTAAAGCTTGTAGGAGGAGATTTCATTCTTCTCTGACTTTCCTATGAGGCTGCAGGACCCCTGACCCTCTGTCTGGACAGTGCTGATTGGTCACACGCAGGGCCTCTAATAGGGCAGTACAACCAGCCCTGTTGTACCGGGCTCACCCACATCAGCTACACAGTGGGGCCTGGGCATCATTAGTTCATTACTGCATTAAAAAAAATGTTTTCTAAACTCCTCTCCCGCTCCTACATGCTTACAGAGGGGGTTATATAATTTTCCTGGGCCTCATCAGGTCAACACAGGGGCCCAGGAGGGGAGTGCAGGCACAGCAGAGGGACTATTTCTTTATTTTCGGGCGAATGTACATCATGCAGCTCCACTTTTCTATTAGTCTCGGCTGACAGAGTGATACTGTGACTCTCCGTTCGTCTCCTGCAGTCCCCGCGAGATGTGAAGAGGTTGAGTGGCTGACAGGGGAGAGCAGGAGGACAGCATGGCCGCACTGGACACAGTGAGTGGGGAATAGAGCATAGAATACTCACTGTGTCTTATTATGTATCTCACAGCACAGCAGGTTATCACCATTACAATTATTACACAAGTAGCACAATAAGCAGGTGCTCTATAATGGTTCTATCATGGCTCTAGGTCATATTGCTTTTGGGTGCTGACTTTGTTATGGCTGTGCTTTGGTACAGTCTGTTACATACAGTACAGCCATAATTTAACAAAGTCAGCACCCAAAAGCAATGTGACAGAGAGCCAAGAAAGAGCCATGATAGTGTACCTGCTTACTGTGCTGCCTGTGTGATTAACATAATGCTGATGATCATAAGAAACGGTGAGATGCTACTTTACACTTCATTTGGGGGAGCTGCATTTTTACTGCCCCTCAAACCAATCCCCTTTAACTGCTTCCCATCCAGCGACGTACCAGTATGTCACTGGAATGGAAGGATCATATTTTGGTCATCACCACAGCAATGATCAAGATATCATTTTTTAGCCACAGCAATTCTGCACAAAGTAAAAGTAATCCAAGTGGCTAAGAAGCCACTGGATTACTTTTACAGGCAGTGGAAGAGGGTCCCATCACCACCTTTACTGCTTTGAAGATGTGACCAGTAGCATCCGCTTCCTGGGACACAGTGAGAGGGATGGATGTTGTTCCTCCCACTGTGTGACATCAGAAACCGGAAGTGATGAGGATTTCATCACTTCCGGTTCCGGGCTCATGTAAAGAAGCCATCACCGGCTTGAACAAGCATCTGATCAAACTGATCTTGGTTTGATCAGCTGCTTCGGAGAACAGATATGGGGTCTAAAAGCAGCATGGGTTATTTCATCATGCCTCACTATGGGTGCTTGAAGTAAGTTATAAACGTTCTTAGGCGAATATAGGGATATATAGTTTATTTTCTGTTTCAATCATTTTTTATTTGTTTTCTGAAAAAGGCAAAAAGTAAGTGAGTACTTTACAGAGTAGCAAACAATCCTCACATGCTCTGAATCATACAACAAGAAATGGTACATAAGTGGGGGGGGGGCACCAAATGAAGATCTTGGTAAATGGGTTAGGTCTTCCATAAGGCCACGGGTGAACACGTGGACATCAACAGAAGTAAACAAAGAAAATAAGCATTGAACTATGAACAGCGTATAATACAACAAGAACATTAGAATAAACCAATGTGTAATCCCACGCATCCCTTTAAAAACTAAAATTAAACAGTGTGACAGCTGCAACCAAGTAATTGTGTTCCCACAACTCTGAAGTAAATGTATATGGACTCCTGACGTCTGTGTCCTGAAACGCGTCGGGCTGTCTGGACCTTGGGAATTCATCGTTATTGTCATCTAATTTTTAGTGGTTTGACACTTTTGTATATATGTATAATTATTTAATAAAATGTATATTTTTGTAAAATTGTTGCCGGTAAAGTCCCAGTTCCTTGGGGGGTACCTCCTGTTCCATATTGACTGTATAAGGGATGTTGGCAACCTTAAGTGGTATGGTTGGATGTTCTCCTTTTTATGTCTGTATGGACTTCAGAGGAAGTCACGTGTTAGTGATGACACGCGTTGGGCCGAGTCCGGTGACGGAGTACATCGGGATCCGAGAAGGAACGTGTACACGCTTTTTTTTAAATGTAAGTGAATGCTGTTTAATAAAGGTAGTAAGGTTTTAATACTACACAATAGAAACCTATTAATTTTGATCGAGGGACGGTGGAGGAGAAAGGAGGTTATATCCATACTACCCCTTGACAGCTCTAGCTAAACTCAAAGAGGGGAGAGGAGAAGAGGAGGAAAGAATAGTAAACCTTCCATTGAAGTATACCCCAGCTGGGGAAGGCGCTGTCAGACCTTAGAGGTCTACAATTCAAGTGAGCGCAGTGGTGAACTGGTGGTGGGCATTGTCACGTATACATGTCCAAACCCACATATGATGAAAATTAAAAGAAGAGTCAGAGTTTTGAAGGAGAGAAGTAAGAAGATTGATGAACTGTTTTATCACATATGAACTTTGTTTAATATTATTAGACTTTATGTTATACACTTCGATAGATGAGCGGATTATTTCCTTTGATCTTGCACATTTTTTGGACAAGCACAACCTATAAGCAATTATAAATTCACAACAAGAACATTGTTATCACTGGGAGGTAGCTCTCCGGACGACTGCCCTTTAAATCAGTGTAAGGACCAATAAGTCATAAAGACCTTGAGGTCGAGTCCTCACTAAAGTGTAATCACTGTGAATAGTAGGTCACCCACGATTTTTTTAATTCAATATGATTCACTTAAGGTTCCATTTCACTAAGGTGATATCTCTAACAGGGCTTTTCCATGCTGTTGCTATAGAAATTTTAGTCGCTAAGAACATAAAGTAGATTAAGATCTGGGTATGTCGTGGGACATTTTCAACAGGCTTATTTAGTAGGGCTATACTCGCATCTTTAGTGATATTAACTATCGTGACTGAGGAAATAAATGTGTGAACCCTTATCCAAAAGCAACAAACCTTAGGGCACGTCCACCACACATGCAATGGTGAACCTATCTGGCCACAACCACTGAAGCATGTGGCTGAGGTGCCTGGATACATTTTTGACAAACACACCGGTACCAAGTACTATCTGGCATGAACTTTATAGCCTGCTTCTATCAAGGCAACATTAAGGATACCTTTATAAATCCATGTACTCCATTTACACCAGTCCTCCACCTCAGGGGTTATGGACAGATCCCTTTTCCATGCCACCTTATAGGATAATTATTATTGTTGATAAACAATGTGTATAGTATAGAGATGCCCCCCGCAGAGATGCATCCTGCATGCACCTTATTTCAAACACAGTACGGACTGCTACATCAGAGCTATCCTTCTGTAGAGATTTGAGAAAGTGTTACATTTGTTGCCAGTGGAAGCTCTCAGTGGGGGGCATCTCCAAGCTTCCCATGAAATATGAGGAGGGACGTATGCCTCTGTGGTCTAAATAGATGACTATACAGTACAATTCCTTATTCAGCCACCAGCCATACTTGTCAGGTTGCACTCCTGGTTGAAATACGGAGGTTGCCAATATGAGGAGCTACTGGGGTATGTGTCGAACGCAGAGACCATCTCCTGCAACTTGTGTCTCACACGTGAAGTGAGTGGGAAAGCGTAGGGCTCAGTATAGCCCTAAGATGTTTCAGGGGAAGCCAAAGGATGAGATCGATTGCAAGTGGGAAACTCGCCTGGGCCTCTATGGAAATCCAAGCTTAGTAGAGCTTGGTATGAAGTTGGTAATGTTGGGTGAGCTGTGCTGCCATGTAGTATTTGCTAAAGTCGGGCACACCTAGTCCGGCAATATCCTTAGGAGCACACATTGTGGCCCGTGCTATTCTGGGGCCTTTGGTACCCCAGATAAAACTGAGAATTTTGAATTGAAACCATCAGGTGGCCTTAACAGGGGCTGTCATTTTCATGGAGGCAATCCTACCCATCCATGAAAAACTCGCGTCTGACCAAGTCTGTACCTCTTCTAATAGCTTAGCAAATAGAGTCCGATAGTTGCTCTTGTAAAGATTTGGGGATTGGGGATCAGCCAGATTACTAAATAGGAGAGTTATGTCTGCTGCCACTGAAAATAGAATTGAGACTGGATACTTTGTAGAATCGAGGTTGGCAAATAACATTCAACGCCTCAGATTTATCGTGATTGACTAAGAAGCCCGAAATTTGCTCAAAGCGGTTCAGAAGAGACAGTAAGTTTGGCAGAGTAGTGTAGGGAGAGGTGATGAATATCATCAGATCATCTGAGAATAAAACACACTTATGCCCCCCCACTCTCTGTCCCCAAAATGTCTGGGTTCTGATATATCGCTATTGAAAGAGTTTTGATGGCTATGACAAACAGTATGGGAGGTAACAAACAACCTTGCTGAGTGCCGGACGAGATGGGTAACGGGTCCGATCTGTGGCCCCACAGAACTATCTGAACTGTGGGTGAGCTATATAATGAGTGATGCGAAGGCCAAGAACTTAGGACCGAAGTTCCATCTCGACAGCACCCGGAAAATAAAGGGCCTTGAGAGGGATACAAAAGATTAACGGATGTCAAGGGACAGCAGCATCCCAGTCCTATTCGTTACGCCATTCCAGGAGGCGTGTAATATGGAGAAAAAGTCTATTGCACTACGAACCTGGTCAGCAGCCTGTCTACGCTGCAAAAATCCTACCTGGTCAGAATGTATGTAGCTAGCTAAAAACGTCAACAGCCAGAGTGTTGGTATATAGTTTCAAATAAGTATTAATTAAGGATATGGGATGGTAGTTAGCTATGTCAATGTAGTTTATTTTCAGGAAATGTCAGTTCTCAAACTACAGACAGAGGTCATGCATTAACCTGTGCACTGCTATGCCACATGCCTCATCTTCCAACACAAACAGAAACTGCTGACAGAGGAATATTAAAATTTGCTCTACTATAGACAGGGCTACTAATGACACCATGAAATTACTTTATCAATGTACATCTTATGCAGTTGAAAAACAAAAGGTGCAGGTAGGAAGTTTTATAATGCCTTTAAGATCTACTTTACTCACATCCCATCAAGCTCCAAATACATATAGCTGAAAAAAAAACAGTAAAAGTTAGCTTGGCCTTTAATTCCTATGCTTCTGAGCAACATGGATGAGTTCATTGTGCCTCACCACTGTCTTCCAAGAAAGCTTGATGTTTAAAGTAAGTTATTGGCTGGCGTACATTCTTACGGAATTTTAAAGGGGTTATAAAGGCAGAAGGTTTTTTATCTTAATGCAATTTATGCATTAAGATAAAAAGCCTTCTGTGTGGAACAGCCCCCTTCGGCCCCCCTAATACTTACCTGACCCCCCTTTCTGTCCAGTGATGTCCACGAGTCCCTCGGCCGTCCAGGGCTCTCCCTCCTGATTTGACATGGCTCCCGCTGATGTCAATCAAAGTCAGTTAGCCAATCAGGAGAGAGAGGGGCGAGCCAACTGCAGCTCCGTGTTTTTGAATAAACACACGGAGCTGCAGCTCGGCTCGGGTGCCCCCACAGCATGCTGCTTGCTGTGGGGGCACTCAACAGGAGGGAGAGACCAGGGGCAGCAAAGAGGGACCTGAGAAGAGGAAGATCAGGCTGTTCTGTGCAAATACACTGTACAGGGCAGGTAAGTATAACATGTTTGTTATGTAAAAAAACAAACAAACAAGACTTTACAATCACTTTAGGCACTCAGCTTTCCTAGGAGGTAGCATTGAGCTCATCTGTGACACCTAGTGCCAGTAAATGGAGCTGTTTTTTTTTTTTGTGAAAGCTTTATTTTTACAAGGTATTTTGTAGGGTGCAGGATTGTTGGCAAAGCATTTACTTTTCATGGAGGTCCACATTAAAATTGTGCTTTTACTCTATCACAGGATACTGTTAGAAATGCACCAGTAATTTTAGATATTTCCTGGTCATCCCCATTAAAAAGCCACAGATTTCAAGTGTGTCACTGGGTGGAGGCTGATCAGCACATCTACTTTCTTAACAATCTCTTTCATATCCTCTGTGCCATCTACAGACATGAATTACACAGAGAAGTAGAGCTGCAGAAATCTTTTTCAATACTCACTACCCAGTATTTATAAAGAAGTGGAAAGAATTAAAATGTTTCACACTGAGCTTTTATTGTTGCCTTGATAAAATGTATCACATTTTATAGACTGTTTTTATTCCTATTTCCATTTTTGGAATGCTTTTTGGTGATGTACTTTCTAAGCTTTGGACAATGTGTGTGAAAAAAAAAGAAACAAAACACAGTTTGCTGTTAACACACAAACACAATGCATAGAGAATCACATCAAGTAAGCTACACAAACCTCTCTCAGTGAATAATGTATTGGTTAGGGAAAACAGCGGTTGGTGCTTTTCAGTTTGGTTTTGAGTGATTTGAGATTTGGCAGGTGCTAATGTGCTCCGAGAAAGTGGAACCCCTACAGATGTGTCAATTTGGGGGTTATCCTGCAGAGTGTATTGTACGTTACCACAGCAACAGTAATATTGCACTCTTCTACAGCCACACTGGTAAAGACCTGTAGACTAAGGTGATGAAGAGAAGTATAGTTGTTTGATTTTAATAGAGGCAGCAGCACTTGGAAATCAGTGCTAAGGATAGATAGATAGATAGATAGATAGATAGATAGATAGATAGATAGATAGATAGATAGATAGATAGATAGATAGATAGATAGATAGATAGATAGATAGATTTTCCTTTTTCTTGTTTGATATGTTTATTGATATTTTAACCACTTAAAGTATAAGTTCACCTTTACAGAAAATTTGTGAGGTGAACCTACACTGGACCCCCTTCCCATCGCACCCGGTCCTGCTAACCTGGAGTCCGGTGATCACCCGTTCTGACAGATCGTGTAGCCGCTTTACTAGTCTGGGGATTAGAGATCCCAGTGGCTTTCATCCTATGCACTAAGGTGAAAAACACCTGTCAGTGACTGGCCCCCCAGCCCCCCATTTTACTTACCTGACCCCTCGAACTTGACCCACGGGGACGCGCTGTCTCTCTGCCTGGGGTTCTTGGCTCTTGATTGGATAGATTTATGGCAGCGCAGCCATTGGCTCCCGCTGCTGTCAATTAAATCCAATGATGCGAGCGCGGGGGGGGACTCGAGTCCTGCTTTCGGCCTCTATGGACACCGAATGCTGGACTCGGGAGCGTGCCTGCAAGGTAACCCCCTCAGGAAAGCGCTTCTCTGAGGGGGTTATCAGATGTGGGGGGGGGGGCACTCTGTGCAAAAGGAGCTGCACAGTGGAGGTAAGTATGATATGTTTTTTATTTTTTTATTTTTTTATTTTATCTTTACAATCACTTTAAGGACTGAGCCTATTTCTGACACTTGTTAAAATAATTTTTTTTTGCTAGAAAATTACTTAGAACCCACAAACATTATATATATTTTTTTAGCAGACACACTAGCGAATAAAATGGAGATTGTTACAATACTTTATTTCACACCATATGTGCGCAGCGGTCTTACAAACGCAATTTTTTGGGGAAAAAATACACTTTTTGAATAAAAAAATAAGAAAACAGTAAAGTTAGCCCAATTTTCTACAGGTTACCAGTTTTGAGTTACAGACGAAGTCTTGGGCAAGAATTATTGCACTTTCTCTAATGGTTTGAACACCATTTACATATGTGGGCACGACTTGCATATGTGTTCGCTTCTGCGCGTGAGCTCGGAGGAACAGGATGCTTTAAATTTAAAAAAAAAAATTCTTATTTATTTGACTTTATATTTTTTATAAAACGTTGTTTTGCGAGCAACTATAATACAATCTAAATAATATATGCAAGTGGCAAATAACACACTCCCAATATAAATGTGCAAATAAACTCAAAACAAATAATGCTGCGCTAGTGATAATAAATGTATCCAACCACTTCAACCAATGTATCAATCCTCCTGTGCAAATAAGGAATGCAAACATCCCTTGTAATAGAAAAAAAGCATGACAGGTCCTCTTTAATGTGAGATCTGGAGTCAAATAAATTGTCCCTTTAAGGCCAAAAGTGACGTTTGACATCGCTTCGGTCCTCCAAGGGCATAGAGTCGAGCGGGGGTCATCATGCCCTCACTCGACTTTCTGCCCCTCTGTACCAGGGATCGGATCGTTTCTGCCCCTTCCAATGGCTCCAGTAAGCGGCGGAGATTCCCAGGAGGCAGCGAAAGGGGGAGCAGCTTTCTTGCCACCCATAAAAGTGATCTGGTGGCGAATCTGCCGCTAAGACCTCTTTTATGTGAAAGAGGATCGTCAGCCGTGGATAAAAATACCAGGGTTATGGCAGCTATCTGCTGCCATAACAACGGTATTTAACGTCAAAGTAGCAACGTATATCCATGTTGGGCGGTTCCGGAAGTGGTTAATAGGTATCAGTGTTGCCAACCTACCAAATTGAAATTTACTGACACGACACCTAAAATTTACTGTTACAGACAAAATTACAGTCTTAAGTGCAAATTTCAGTATTTAGGCTACAAACAAGTACAATATGCAATTAGCAATGTGACTTAATGTAGCTATTAAGGCAAAAAAACATATTTCCTATTTCATTTTCGATATAGTAAGTGAGTAGCTCAGGGACAGGACTCAGGAGGGCAAAAAATAAGAATGGACAGCACACTCACATGAAACTGGCTCTCAAAGTGACACTGACAGCAGCGTGCAATAGCAAAGATCACCGACACGACACGTCCCTTCCTGAGTGACAGTCTCTCTCCATGCCAGGTGGTCCCTTCAGTCCACTCCGGTCCAAACAGCACTGACAGTCCCACTCCAGGCTTGCCTTGCTCCCGTCCCACACACGAGGCTCCGCTTGGCTCCCTTACACCATGACATCACACAACGCGCTCAGGCACCGCCTCTGCCAGACCCCCCCCCCCCCCGCTGGCGCCGCCCGAACACACTGTAGCAGACACTCGGATGGTTTCGGCCTGCTCCGAAACAGGACTGCACATGCCGAGCGTCACAGCCATTTTTTTTACTGGCAACCTTTTCCTGTCACTGGGATTTCCTGACAGGAAAAAAGTGCCTTTGACAGTTGGCAACACTGACAGGTATTCATACATATATTCAAGGTTGCAAAGAGAAAGATCTTACAGATTAATTTATAAAGCTTATAGACCATGGTATGCAAATGTACAAACAAAAGACAATAATAACAATAATGCTGCATAACAAGTCATATACAAAACAGAAGATCCTCAAGGGCTCATGCACACTGCAGCTCAAAGAAGCTCAAAGGAGCTGCTCCTACAGGCTTTTCAGTTTTTTTGAGCTCTTATTTTTTCTGCCTGAAAACTCCTCATGCGATGTAATCCAATAAATTCATGCTCCTACTCAAGTGATGTAATCCAATTCTCGATCTCCAGCAATGGATGATCTCCAGTGACTCCAGCGAGGAACACGCACAGGATCCTGCCTCCACCGGAGGCACCCAGCGATTGACGCAGCGCTAGCTTGACAGCTCTTATGTAGCTGACGGCGGGGCCACCCGTCACGTGACCGCATCCCCCTCTGACAAGGGGATTTATTGGATTACATCGCTGGAATCTCTTTTTTATTTTTTATTTTTTTATTTTTAATAAAGAACTTGTCCCAAGCCATCTCCTGTGGTTTTTTAACATTTTGACACTTTCTTTTTGTGAAATGGTAGGGGTACCCCTTACCAATTCACATAGGGGGGTGGGATCTGGGTGTTCCCTTTGTTAAAGGGGGCTTCCAGATTCCGATAAGCCCCCTGCCCGCAGACCCCTACAACCACCGGGCAAGGGTTGTGGGGATGGGGCACTTGTCCCCATCAACATGGGGACATCCTCCCCATGTTGAGGGCATGTGGCCTGGTACGGTTCAGGAGGGGGGCGCTCTCTCGTCCCCCCTCTTTTCCTGCGGTCTGCCAGGTTGCCTGCTCGGATAAGGGTCTGGTGTGGATTTTTGGGGGAACCCCATACCATTTTTTTTTTATTTTGGCGTGGAGTTCCCCCTAATATCCATACCAGACCCGAAGGGCCTGGTAATGGAATTTTGGGGGACCCCCAAACATTTTTTTTTATTTTTCAATGACTTTCAATGACTTTTATGTGTATTGTCGGGACCGACAATTCATTAATAGCCGGCACTAGCGCTAGCAATTTAAAATTACATTTTTTTCCTTTAGAAATGTCATTTTGCTCTCGGACTGTTATAAACACGGGAAACATGCGCTGCTTTACAGGCATACTATAGACACTCCCCAGGTACGAAATTTAAAAAAATATTTCACTTTTATCGTTTTACTTTAAGCATTATTAAAATCACTGCTCCCGAAAAAAACGGCTGTTTTTAAAACTTTTTTTTTATTGATACATGTCTCCTGGGGCAGGACCCAGGTCCCCAAACACTTTTTATGACAATAACTTGCATATTAACCTTTAAAATTCGCACTTTTGATTTTTCATGTTCATGTCCCATAGACTTTAATAGTGTTCGCATGTTCAAACAAATTTTTTGCACGTTCGCATGTTCTGGATGCGAACCGAACAGGGGGGTGTTTGGCCCATCCCTACCCCTCACTACCTATCACAGTTTTGAAGGCCATAAAATGCCAAGATAGCACAAAACACCCCTAAATGACCCCATTTTGGAAAGTAGACACCCAAAACTATTTTGCTGAGAGACATGTTGAGTCCATGGAATATTTTATATTTTGCCACAAGTTTTGGGAAAATGTAATTTTTATTTATTTATTTTTACAAAAAGTTGTTACTAAATGATATATTGTTCAAACATGGCATGGTTATATGTGGAATTACACCCCAAAATAAATTTTGCTGCTTCTCCTGAGTATGGGGATATCACATGTGTGGGACTTTTTGGCAGTCTATCCTCGCACAGGACCCCTAAAACCAATCACTGCCTTCAGGCTTTCTAAGAGCGTGCATTTTTGATTTCACTCCTCACTGCCTATCACAGTTTTGGGGGCCCTGAAATGCCTGGATAGCACAACCCCCCCCCCCAAATGACCCCATTTTGGAAAATAGATACCCCAAGCTATTTGCTGAGAGGCATGTTGAGTATTTTTCAGATCTCACTTTTTGTCACACTTTTTGAAAATTTAAAAAATAAAAGAAATTAAAAAAAACTTTCTTTTCTTTCTTCATTTTCAAAAACAAATGAGAGCTGAAAAACACTCGCCATGCCACGTGGCAGATACTTTGGGGTGTCTACTTTCCACAATGGGGTAATTATGGGCGCGGGGGGTTGTCTGCACATTTCAGGGCCTCCGTAGCTGTGATAGGTAGTGAGGAGTAAAATCTAAATTTTACACCTTTAGAAAGCCTGAAGCTAGGCTCCCAAAAAGTCTCATACATCTGGTTAGGGATGAGCCGAACACCCCCCGGTTCGGTTTGCACCAGAACTTGCGAACAGACCAAAACTTTGCACAAACGTTAGAACCCCATTGAAGTCTATGGGACTCGAAAGTTCAAAATCAAAAGTGCTCATTTTAAAGGCTAATTTGCATGGTATTGTCCTAAAAAGTGTTTGAGGACCCGGGTCCTGCCCCAGGGCACATGTATCAATGCAAAAAAAGTTTTAAAAAACGTCAGTTTTTTCGGGAGCAGTGATTTTAATAATGCTTAAAGTCAAACAATAAAAGTGTAATATTCCTTCAAATGTCGTACCTGGGGGTGTCTATAGTATGCCTGTAAAGGGGCGCATGTTTCCCGTGTTTAGAACAGTCTGACAGCAAAATTACATTTTAAAGGAAAAAAAGTCATTTAAAACTACTCGCAGCTATTAATGAATTGCCAGTCCGACAATACACATAAAAGTTAATTGATAAAAACTGCATGAGATTTCCCCACAGGGGAACCCCGAACCAATATAAAAAAAAAAAACTGGGGTGGGGTACCCCTAAATTCCATACCAGACCCTTCAGGTCTGGTATGGATTTTAAGGGGAACCCTGTGCCAAAATTAAAGAAATTGGCATGGGGTCCCCCCAAAAATCCATACCAGACCTTTATCCGAGCACGCAACCTGGCAGGCTGCAGGAAAAGAGGGGGGGACGAGAGAACGGCCCCCCTCCTGAACCGTACCAGGCCACATGCCCCCAACATTGGGAGGGTGCTTTGGGGTAGCCCACCAAAGCACCTTGTCCCCATGTTGATGAGGACAAGGGCCGCATCCCCACAACCCTTGGCCGGTGGTTGTGGGGGTCTGCGGGCAGGGGGCTTTAACAAGGTGACCCCCAGATCCCGGCCCCCCGTGTGAAATGGTAAGGGGGTACAAAAGTACCCCTACCATTTCACAAAAAAACTGTCAAAAATGTTAAAAATCACAAGAGACAGTTTTTGACAATTCCTTTATTTAAAGTCTTCTTTTTTCCATCTTCTATCTTCTTTCTTCTATCTTCCTTCGGATTCTTCCTCCATCTTCTTCTTCCTCCGATGCTCTGCTTCTTTCTCCGGTGTTCTCATCCGGAACCTCCCTCCGTGGCTTCTTCTTATCTTCATCTTCTTCTCTTCATCTTCTTTTCAGGCCGCTCCGCATCCATGATTGGATGGGAGGCTCCCGCTGTGTGACGCTTCTCTCTTCATCTTTTTCTCTTCATCTTTTTCTCTTCATCTTTTTCTCTTCATCTTCTTGTCTTCATCTTCTTTTCGGGCCGCTCCACATCCATGATGGCATGGAGGGAGGCTCCCGCTGTGTGACGCTTCTCCTCTTCTGACGGTTCTTAAATAACGGGGGGCGGGGCCACCCAGTAACCCCGCCCCCTCTGACGCACGGGGACTTCTCTGTGGCATTCCCCGTGATGGCATTCTCGGTACACAGTTTTACTTTAAAGGTGTGATGTATTTTCTCCTTAGCAAAATATCCCTCATTGTGCTTATTGGGTTATCCCAAGCATTCTGTCTTTATTCCTAAAAAACTGAAACATTTTAAAACATATATGGAGGAAATGCCCCAAAAGTGATTTATGTAAGCCAGTTTATATGCTATGTTTATTGATCATTTAATTGGTCCCTCAATAATTAAAGACAATATTGTATTACATAGAGGTCTTCCATTTCAGCTTTATTTTATGTAGGTGTTTAGTACCATCATCTAATAATAATCTCCCCTGGATAATCTTTATTATAATACTGGCTATCTCCTCTGCTCACTTTTCCCTATTTTCTACTCATTCCCTGAAGCTTATTTCTCTAATGAAAAATGTGAATAATCTTGGCAGTATAAGAAATTAAGCAGGTAAAAATGTGCTCATAAGATTTTCAGGTTACTTTGTATGCGCATTAAGTCATGTACAGAGACTACGCCTCGCACAGTAAAAAAGATAACTGTTGTTGCTATTGATTATAAAGATAATTCTTGAAAGATAATATCTTTTGATGTCAAACTGTATGAGAGGGAAGAAATAGCTGGTGGAGAAATCTATTTGATATGACAAAGAAGATTTGCGATTTTGTTACAGTTATACCACAGAACTGTAAAATTAAAGAACGAGAAGATAGAGGTAAAATAAATCAAAAGTATTCACTCGAGAAAAAGACTTTGCTTTTTTGAGCAATAATCAAAATGAAAACTGCATATAGTACAAGGGATTTTCATATACTGTGTAACTGTCATTGTCAATAGATACTGTCAAAAATGTAATCCAAAATGAGAATATCCATCATTGTCCTCAGGACCCAAAGAAAATACAAGCATATAGTATTAAGCAGGGAGTCAAAAATATTGACTGCTAGCCCTACAAACTGTTCAAGAAAGGGCAGTTGGCAAAGTATAACTAAAGGCAATTTTTTTTTCAATAGAGTACAGAAGGATTAGAGAATATATCTTTTTTTATTGCTGTTTGTGCATCTGTTAGGAGATTCCCCCTCTACTTTTCATTTTCTAGCTTGGTCTTCATATGCCTTCTGTGGTCATGCGGCAGTCCTTCTCCATTCGTTGATGCTGACGTTCAGGTGGGAATGCATTGCTGATTGCTTGGGTAAGTGGGTGATGGCTGTGACAGAATGAATAGTGTTTTATTGGAAATTAAAGTGTACAATGCCAAATTTATGTGATTATGTATGTTTTCTTTTCTTCTTAGTTATAGTTCAATAATTATTAGTGTCCTATAAAGTGCCCTGAAGAAGACGCCACAGGCGAAACACGTTGGGAGTTGCCACTACAGTATCAACCAATGTCTAATATATATACACTGACCATATGATGAATATGTGCATTTTACTATTATTATGGTTTTATCCTGTACCAATTAAAGATTGTTAATTTTGTTACATGGTAGAATCCTGTCTTTGGCACCGCTATCCCAATATATATCCATTCCATTCTTGTCAATAAAGGGATGAGGTGCATTTCTATATTTTAGCCCTCCTGTGGTCTTAAGAAACGCTCTACTTTTCATGTTTACCATTTTCAAGAATGAAAGGGAAAGAAAATCCCACATTTCCGGTTGTCCCCAAAACAGTAATAGAGGGGAAATCTTCCAATTGGAACACTAGTTTTGATTACAACCAGGGATTCCCTCACTTCAGAGGGATTTTCTCTCACTTCCCGTTATGACTATGGGACAAGAAATGGAGGCAAAACTCCACAATGGTACACAGATAACAAAAAAAGTGTTATATCCCTCCCTAATTGAAAAACAAAAAGTTTTACCTTTAGCTTTACTTTAAATTAAGCTTTGGTTATAAACTCAAAAATTAAAATAAAGTTGATATCTGACCAAAACATTTTTTTTTAGTTTTACCAGTGGGGAAGGGTTAGATCCTTGGTCAGGTTTTTATTGCTGCTTTTGTTGCTTTTGGTGGGATTTACCCTTAAAGCGTATGTATAGTAAACCCTTTATTAGAATTTTGGATAGAGTTAGAAAGGTTTAGAAACCCTACCCAGTTTCACTTTTATCTTGGGCTCTGATGGAGAGCTTTTTCCTCATTTTTTGTTCTGGGATGCTCTACCAGACAGGAAGAAGGAAAATCTTGCAACAAAGGAACAGACAAGGGTAAAAAAAAAAAAACCTCGGAACAAGGGGATATGAGATACTGGACTTAGATCATTTTGTCTATCAAAGCAGAACATGTTGGGGCTGGCTTGATGACTAGACTTTGGCAGCTCTGCCACAATGTTGGGGTCCTCTCAAGGGGCGGTGGTTTCCAAAATATAGAAATCCAATGGAAATCAAGAAAAATACTGCTAGATGGTCACCTTAGGAGTCCATATTCAATTATTGCAGGTTGAAATATGGTAACGGAGCATAACAGTTATCCAGCTTGTTTCAGGGGTCAACAGTTCTCCTTCATCAAGGCTCAAATGAAAATGACAAATGACTTGATATGGGACTCTCATCTAAAGCCTCCTGGGGAGTGTTCCTATAATGTTCCTATAATGTTTGTGATAAATGTATTCTGCAGAATCATTCCTCAGTATATGTTTATGAAAACTGTCTTAAAACACTTCCTAGGAGTCTTTAGATGAGAGTCCTACAGGAAGCACTGTCATTTTCATATGAGCCCTCATGAAGGGGGATTTTCAGCCCCCTTCAGAAAGGTGCATATTGCCTTTTATCCTTCTGTTTACAAATTTTAACCTGCAATAATTAGCTGCTTGCCGACCAGCCGCTGTCATTATACTGCAGCAGGCTGGCATGGCTGCGCAAATCTATGTGGGTTTACGTCGGCCTCTTTAGGAGCTATAGGGGGCGCATGGCGCAACGCCAGGGCCCATGAGCGTTGCAGGTGGCCACGATGTCCGCCGACGACCCATGATCGCTTCTCAGAGAGCCAGAACGGGGATCTGTCAAATATGGACTCTTAAAAAGACCAACTGGGGCTCTTTTTCTTAATTTCAACAGAACAAAACTGACAGGGTTTCTAGCCTCCCCCTGGAAAACCCTAGCCTTCCCTTCCCTTCATTGCTGTTGGAGAGTTTCTTTCACTTCCTGTCTAATGAAAAGGTTGACCCAGGTACCATAAGTAAGGGGAAATCTCTCCAATGGAGCCCCAGACAAAAAAAAAACTAACAGGGGTTCTAGTTCCCAAAATGACAAAAAAAAACCTGGTTATTAATAGAAACTAGAAATTAGAAACTCATGGGACATCAAAAATTTGACACCAGCATAAGAATAGAAAGGAAATGTCCTAATGGAAGTCACTAGTTCTGGGATAAAGAGCAGGGGGTGGCGATAAGAGGTAGCAGAGTACAGGATTCAGGTGCAGGGCAATAGCAGGATCAGGATTAGGCAGCATTTAGGCTCAGGATAGTCATCATGCATGTATCTGGCTATTAGGTAAAACACTGAAGCAAGATGGAACAGTAGAGGAGGGACTAAATGGCCCCTCCAGCAGCCAGCATCACGTGAACACTAATTGCTGGGATCTGCTGGCTAATGGGAGATACCCGCTGGTTGACACCGGAAACACAACCTTCTGGTCCAGGAACCACAGTGCCACCAGGAGGTAATCCAGTTCCTGACAGGTGACTCCCACACAGCAAGGCTTCCCTTAAAGGGTGCCCAAAAGCAGCTCAAACCATAAAAATACAGAATGGAGTGCCAGAACAAAATCTTAGCGACTGCTGTCAGGTTATTCCTCCATAGGGAGAGTTCAATACTGAATCTAATATGAATCTTTGAAGTCACTGTTTTCTCTGAGTCCATTCATGTTTTATCCTGTATTCAGCTCTGATGGAGGAGAGTGGTGTTGCCCTTAAAACACATTGGTTGTTTTTATATGACTTTTTTATCAACAATTAGATTTATCTTGGATTCTGTTATCCAATTTTGGTCCGGCACGCCTTTCTTTTATATTTCATGGTTTGAGAACACAATAGCCAGCAAAGGGATTTATGTCTATCCATGCTGTTTAGCATGAATGGGGGAATCTATGGATTTCTCTCATCCGTCCAAGTGTTTAATCTTTGAAAACTTAGTCCATAAGGACATAATGCATACCCCTCAGCTGTTGATGGTGACACCCCTAATCAGTTCAATCAGCCTAATAAGAGCAATCAAGAAAAATAGAAAAAGCACACAGCAGGCAAAATAAGTTTATGTAAGTTGGTGTTGCCCTTGCAGCTGTTCTTGTATTGCCACTGCCATGACCAATTTTCTCTAGCACACTGATCCATAGTTGATTACTTCCATGGTGATGATCCATGGGTACAATCCAAGGGATCATCAATCAGTCAGAGTGAGTCTATTTTTCTAAATCAACAATGCTTACACTTAAATTGCTACATTTCAAATGTATTTACATCTTTAGTGCTGTCATCATACGTAGTCTTAAGATGCCATGCTTTTGTGTACGGCACCAATTATATCTTAGCTTTCATGTACAAGGAAAGAAACTGAAAGCTGAATAATAGGAATCAGCAATTATCTTGGCTGCTTTGGGGAAAGCAATCATTTCCCTTTCTCCAGGCATATCAATTCCCTATTATGGTTATCTTTTGTCTAACAGTTGAACTAGGATGGAAGCTCTTCCAAGAATAAATGGCTGGAATAAATTATACATTTTCCCATGCTCACTTGTCACAGTCTACCCTTGTCTCTCATTTCACCACTCTTCATTTCCCCGCAACATTCAAAGTTTATCTCAAATGACATGTTGTCTCTCTCAACATTCTGTGTTTTTAGTTTTACCATTTGTACCTCAACACATGTATATTATTGCTGAGCGTACATCTTTCAACATTTGCCAACTCTTATGTCAACTTAAAGCAGCATTAAACCCCCCTTTTTTTTTTAGCTAAACACATTGAGCGCAATAAAATAAACATTCCCAGTAAGCTATTTGGTAAAACTGTTAAGCCTCGTACACACGATCGGACTTTCTGACGGGAAAATCCGACCGCGTGTATGCTTTTTTTTTCCTAGTGATATCAAGAATAATATTATTATGCTTTTTTTTTTTTTTTTTATTTGGGCAAGTTACCACAACACCATTATCCTGTAGTTTCTAAGATCAAAGATACAACTATGTTGGTGTCCCTTGTCAATTTGACATTGTATTTTTTTAAATGTAACTGCCTACTCCCAAAATGTCATATGAAGTAAAACACATAGCCAAGTATTAAACTAAACAATTTTTTTATTGTGCATTAAAAAAAGAAAACAAAAAAAAATAGACATGCTATCTGCCAATAGAACTTAACCAAAAAGTGCATTCTATGTATCCAAAAATATAGAAAATATACCAAATCAAATCATTATTCAACCAAAATAATAATGTCAAAGCAATAACTCCAAGGCCAATAATAAATAAAACGTTATCTCCTCCGATTCTGCAACATGTCTGGTTGACAAACGGCCGTTCAGAAACAAACTGAAAAGCACAAAGGGAAAAGTGGGAAATGAAAAGCACGAATCAACACTCACCAAACTTTTACTAACACGAAATTAGCAGGAGCCCAAAGGGTGGCGCTAAAGAGCTGAAAAACAACGTAGTACGTCACTACGTTTGTAATTGTTGGCCAACAATTGTGCGGCCGTGTGTATGCAAGACAAGTTTGGGCCAACGCCCTTCGGACAAAAGTCCACGGTTTTGTTGGCCAAAAATACGATCGTGTGTACGAGGCTTTACTCCCACACTTGCAGTTTACAACTTTTAATACTGCTGGCTCCTGCTCTTTCAGTGTTGTTTTCCTGAACTTCTAGTTTCTACTGGAAAGAGTGAGGGCCAATTCACACCATAGAAACGCAGTCCAGACTCGTTCCAGGTACTTTTCTGCATGAGCTTTTTTGATGCGTTTTTGATGCTTTCCAGTGCGTTTTTGGTGCATTTTTTATGTAGTCCAGTGCAATTTCCACCTCTTTTTTCTTAACCTTAAATAAGGATGTGTATTTCAGTGAGTTTTTGGTGCTTTTACGTACATTTTAGTGTGTTCCAGTGTGTTTTTGATGCGTTTTACAGCGTTCCAATACAGTCCAGAGCAGGAAAAATGCAGCGTATTCTACTTTTTTTTCTGGAACTGGGTAGCACTGGAACTGCAAGCACTGGTGTGAACTATGCCATTAAAAACCATATAACCTACTTTCCATGCATTTTAGATGCAAAAAAAAAGCGAACTGGACTGCATGTGGTGTGAACTGGCCCTTAAAGTGATACTAAAGGTAAAGTGTTTTCCATTTAAGAGGTTTAGGATGCCCAGAGGCAGGCCGGATCTAATGATCATGTGACCACCATCATTGATCACATGATCGGAAAGCTCCCGATCAATACTTTCCATTAGCCGACGGTAACTGTGCCTGAAGTGCGCAGGGGAAAGTACAGGCACAACTATATTTACACTAATTCACGCAAATATGCAGCTGCTCGGTGCCAAGGCCCACCCACCAAGAGGCTGCATATTTGCGTGCCGCCAGCGCCAAGCGGTAATAACAAATGTGTCTTACTTACCTGATCTGTGCAATGGTCTTGCACAGAGCAGCCCTGAACCTCCTTTTCTTAGGTCTGCCGCCGGCGCTCCTGGCTCCTTTCCCCTGCTGAATGCCCCCATAGCAAGCCACTTGCTATAGGGGCCTTGCGCGTGCTCACATTCATAAGACACACAGAGCTTGGCTCACCTTTACTCCTGCTTCCTCCTCACTGGCTGTAATTATTTGTATATCATAGAATGCATGAAAGTAAAAAAACCTTTCAATCTTTAGAACTACTTTAACTACTTAAGCCCTGGAAGGTTTACCCCCCTTCATGACCAGGCCATTTTTTGCTATACGCCACTGCGCTGTTTTAACTGATAATTGAGCTGATGTGCATCGCTGAACCCAAATACAATTTATGTCCTTTCCCCCCACAAATAGAGCTTTCTTTTGGTGGTATTTGATCACCTCTGCCATTTTTATTTTTTGCGCTATAAACAAAAAAAGAGCGACAATTTTGAAAAAAAAATCTTCATCAATTTAGGTCAATATGTATTCTGCTACATATTTTTGTTAAAAAAAATCCCAACAAGCGTATATTGATTGGTTTGAGCTAAAGTTATAGAGCCTACAAACTATGGGATAGATTTATGGAACTTTTATTTAAAAATGTATTTTTATTAGTAATGGCGTCAAGCAGCGACCAGTGACAGTGATCAGCGACCAGTGGGGACCAGTGACACCAATACAGTGATCAGTGCTAAAAATATGCACTGTCACCTCATTGTACTAATGACACTGGCAAGGAAGGGGTTAACATCAGGGGTGATCAAAGGTTTAACTGTGCTCCTATGGAGTGCTTTCTAACTGTGTGGGGGATGTCTTAACTGGAGGAAAACAGAGATCCGTGTTTCTGCTTAGCAGAAACACAAGATCTCTATCTTCCTCTCTGACAGAACGGCGGTCGGCCTTGTTTACATAGGCAGACTGCCGTTCTGACTCTTCTGTCAACAATCAGAGGGTCCAATCACAGCGGGTGCGTGTCGCCAGCACTGCACACCCCAGACCCTGTGCATGAAATCACATACAGGTACGTGATTTTGCGCAGGAGGGCCTCCCTGCTGCAGTATACCTGCGTGGGGCGGTCCTTAAGTGGTTAATAGTGGACAGTACAGTCTCCAGCCAGTCTGTTAGCTTTAAGGAGGGAGGAGCAGGGAAAGCCTGCTGTCCTAGGCTAAAGGGCTGTGTGTTTCTGTTGACACACACAGTGTAGGGAACAAAGAATAAAGAAAATTACTTTTAGGTGCCACACATAACTTCAGACTGAATAAAATCCAAAAGTTTTTATTCACAACATGATTCCTTAAAAACACGTACATCAAAAAACAATAATAACCCATTTAATACAGTGTCATAAAAAGTATATGAAGCGCCCTGAAATAGCGCTCATCCTGCTAGGCCATAAAATGCTCATACATATATATGTTAAACAATTCGAATGCCCTGTACAGACGGTCGGATTTTCCAACGGAAAAAGTGCGATCGGATTGTGTTGTCGGAAATTTTGATCGCGTGTGGGCTCCATCGGACTTTTTCCGTCAGAATTTCCAACACACAAATTTTGAGAGCAGGCTATAAAATTTTCCGAGAACAAAATCTGATCAGTTAAATTCCAATCGTGTGTACACAAATCCGACGCACAAAGTGCCACGCATGCTCAGAATAAATTAAGAGACGAAAGCAATCGGCTACTGCCCCGTTTATAGTCCCGACTTACGTGTTTTACGTCACCGCATTCAGGACGATCGGAATTTTCCGACAACTTTGTGAGAGCGTGTGTAGGCAAGACAAGTTTGAGCCAACATCCATCGGAAAAAAATCCATGGATTTTGTTGTTGCAATGTTCGATCAATGTCCGACCATGTGTACAGGGCATAAACGTACAGTTATGCCCCGTACACACGGTCGGATTTTCCGACGAAAAATGTGTGATAGGACCTTGTTGTCGGAAATTCCGACCGTGTGTGGGCTCCATTACACCTTTTCTATTATATTTTCCGACACACAAAGTTTGAGAGCAGGATATAAAATTTTCCGACAACAAAATCCATTGTCGGAAATTCCGATCGTGTGTACACAAATCCCACGGACAAAGTGCCACGCATGCTAAGAATAAATAAATGCCCTGTATACACGGTCGGATTTTCCGACGGAAAATGTGTGATAGGACCTTGTTGTCGGAAATTCCGACCGTGTGTAGGCTCCATTACACATTTTCTATCGGATTTTCCGACACACAAAGTTTGAGAGCAGGATATAAAATTTTCCGACAACAAAATCGGAAATTGTTGTCGGAAATTCCGATCGTGTGTACACAGATCCGACGGACAAAGTGCCACGCATGCTCAGAATAAATACAGAGATGAAAGCTTATGGCCACTGCCCCGTTTATAATCCCGACGTACGTGTTTTACATCACCGCGTTCAGAATGATCGGATTTTCCGACAACTTTGTGTGACCGTGTGTATGCAAGACAAGTTTGAGCCAACATCCGTCAGAAAAAAATCCTAGGATTTTGTTGTCGGAATGTCCGAACAAAGTCCGACCGTGTTTACGGGGCATAAGTATGTTAGGCCAAACTGCAGGAAAGTAAACGCAGGTCTCAACACGTTTCATCATTTATTGGCTTCCTCAGGAGACCAAAAGTATAACTATGTTCCTATTTATATAGCGCTATATCCAGATGGAAAGTGACCCATGTCGCCTCAGATAGGAAAAGACACAGGGTTTTAGGTGACAAATAAAAGCCCCTAATAAGTGGCACGTGACACTGGTTTAATGAATAGAAAATGTCACATTCAAGAAAATGCTCCTGACTGGTGGACCCTTCTCTTGTGAATTGTAAAGACTGGGCAGCACAGGGTATGCTTAGAAGATCCAAACATGTATGTCGGCCCCCCAGTGTGAGGTCACAGTCCCCTCTCAAGGCTGCACCCATGTCTCTGCACGCAAGGGTGGCACCAAGGATGCTGCAAAAGAATTGAGCTACCCCGAAACAGGAAACCTGGGGCAGTGGTCATGGCACCAGCTTAAACTGGAGCCATAGGTGTGCACAGCCTATTGCATTAGGGTGTGCACCCCAAAGCTCAAACGCACATGCCTTTCTCTGCAGCCTCAACTGCACTGGACAGTGAATGAATGAAAAGTGCTCTGTGCTGTATATTCCTGTTTATTCAGTTTCTGTATGTTCACAAACTGAAGCATAGTAAACATGGTTCACTATGCTTCAATTAGGATTGACCACAGTAAGTGAGTGTGTACACTGTGTTCATTTAGAAAAGGAAGGGGCTGGTATTTGACATATTGATAACCCCCTTCCCCCACTCTCCATCCTGAAACATCCCCCACAGCAACAGGGGGTGAGGTGAGAAACCAGTAGCACTATAGTGGGGAGGCCCAACATGGGGGGGGATTGGCACTTCACAGAGTTATTAGGGCACATGTGTCAAACAAAATGAATGCGGCCCTCTAGGCCATTTCATGTGGCCCTTGCATCTCTCCTGCAGCTGCAACACCCCCTTCATCTCAGGCCCCCACCTTGCCTCAGCAGTCGGCAGCAGAGAAGAGGACAGAACTCCTCCACCAGATCCTGCGCTTCTCTGTGCAGCTGTGAAGAGGCTCATCTCTGCCTCCAACCCAACCTTTCCTATCTCAGGATTTGGCAACCAAGAAGAATACAGAGCTCTTACTACAGACACTCTCTGTGCAGCATTTGACAGGCGATATTTTGCCTCCTCGCCACCTATTTTAACCCCTAAATGCTGTATCACTCCCGCCACAACCGCATGCATTGCACATGATTGAGGGGAAGTTGCAGCACAGGCCCTTTTATTTGAATGGGTTGCATTTGTTGTCTGGTAGTATCCACCAAACGTAACTCGTCCATGGGTTAGGGGGCGCAAAGGACTTGCTTTGCCCCGGGCGCTGACAATCCATACTACACCACTGGATATATAGCAAACCTAGCCCTTTGTCTTGAATCTAACCCCATGGCTTTCCAAATGTAAAGATAACCTTTTTTGCGCTTGTTCTCAGTATAACATTGCCATTACTGTACTTGCTGATACATTAACGCTGAACTCCAGCCTTACCTTCAGTCTTGCACAGTAGTACAGGCACATTAACATTTACTATTGTCTCCCTGCTTCTCCTCCAATCAGGAAGCAGGTCTTAAGATCCGATTGGCCTGAGAGGAGAAGCGACCGTATTGGCCGGTAGCAGGGGGGGAGATGCCGAGGAGGAGATGCAGGAGAAAGTCGCCGAAGCTGCCCGCGACCTGGATAGGGTAAGTGCGGGGCTGATGGGCAGGCGGACAGGTGAGCAATAGGGGGAGTTTGTTCGCCTATCGACTGAGCGACGGGGGGGTGGGGGTTTGACCGACCGGACGGGGGTGGTCGGGTTGTTTTGTTCAGTCTGCATGAAAAGCCTAGGAGCATTGAATCCACCAGCCTGATAAGCACGCATCAAGGCATTTTGATATTTGCCTGACTCCTCCCAAGTCCCCTCCCACTGCAGGCATCCGGGCTGGAGTACTGAGGCGGGGCGCTGTGATGTTTTCAGGAAGCTATGTACAGCACCCTTCTGGCCCCTCCCATCAGCCATGATCTGCAGTACATAGAGATGCACAAAGTCTCATGATAACATAACTGGGTCTAAATAAGTTCTATAATTAAAACATGTGTGTGAGCTGGGGGGGGGGGGGAGGGGGGACCTAAGAAAGACAAAGTAGAAGCAGATTAAACTTCAACCTCAAGAGGCATATTTACTTGACTTTTTAATCTATTGTTCATATGGGTCCCAGTCATATTTTCTATGGATAGGATGCTTTAAGGAAAAAAGCTTTTGAAACCATCGCATGAAAATACATACGTAGGAGGAGGTCAAATCTATCATTGTCACAACTCTATGTTTTGGAAGTAAATGCATTCTCATAGCAACAGAGATCAAGGATGAAGTTGCCATGCCGGGGGTTTAAATGGTTGAGAGACAATTTGAACTGCTGGAATTCTGTATTTTCCTACATGGGCAATAATGCAAGGTGGTATTTTTATTTTTGTCAAAGTTTTGCTTAGGGTAAAAAAATAATTAATTATAAAGACAGAAAATGTCTTAATTTCAAGGCACATTTGAAAGTACAGAAAAAGTGGTTCTGCACTGCAATTCAAACCCTTAAAAATGAAAGCCCAACTCTAAAAAGCTTAAAAATGACTCCTTGAAGAGGGGCTGCACCCACACTTCAAGAGTTAACTGCTCTTTTAGGTCTAAGGAACATAGAAAAGAAGATTAAAGCAGAGCCAAATAGTGGAAGCTCTGCTTATCTGCCCCCCCCCCCCCCCCGATGCCACATTTGTCACCTTTTGGGGGGACCAGGTAACTGTTTTTGACAGGTACTCATCCTCACTTCCGAGAGAGGCCCCCCTCCTCCTCCACCGCCAGACCATTCAGAAAGCGGCTTCCCTTACAAGCAATGGGGGCGGCAGCACCCGACAGCATATGGGAACATCGGCTGGGGTGCCGACATCGCTGGATTCTAGTTCAAGTAAGTGTCCTAATATTAAAAGTCAGCAGCTACAGTATGTGTAGCTGCTGACTTTAAATTTTTTCAGTGGGGGGGGACTCCTCCCAGTTCTCCTCTCCCCCAAGCAGCTAGACTGGTGTCATCAAACCCAATGCAGGAGCCCACTGCTGAAGGACAGTCCACCGCCGGAACATGGGGGAGCACTCTATGCCATGGGAGTGGAGGATCAAATAGGTAAAAGTGCTTTTACTCTGCCCTAGGCAAAAAATAAGCAGTTAATCCTTGCAGTGGAGTTGGGTTTTCATTCTTGGAGTTGGGCTTTAATAAGCAAGACACAGGCATGTATCTCACAGTGCAAAAACCTTTTCAAAGGCATCTTCAGATTTCCACTCCTGCCCCATTTACCCTCTGGAGCCCCATGTATGCTCCAAGTTGGTCTGGTTGGAGACTACAAAGCCCCCCCCCCCCTTACATAAGACAAAATTGGGGTCTAGCAATTTTCAGGTTTGTACCCAACAAACATTGTAAAAGGAAAGGAAGGGAGAGTAACTTTCTCCAGCTTATTTAGAATTATCAGATAATGGCTCCAGTAGGCAAGCAGGGTGATTAGGGAGTATTAGCAGCATGGTTTTATCAAGTGACCCTATTACTTTTTCCTGAGTGAATTTGCCATCCATTTTACCAGCTGTATGTAGAGCAGCTAACAACTCATTTTGTAGAAAAGAATTTGAAACTCAAATCAAACCAAACAATTTGCCTTCTATAAGGGACCGCCACAAACTAGTCAGAAATGGTAAACAAATAACTAACAGAGGAACCATATTATATGTACTAAAGACCGTATTATTAAAATCTATAAAGATAACCAAACTAGTCATATTTCTACATCTTCATAATTTCCTTCAAGATTTGACCTATACAATCTAGCTATTATATTTCTATTAGACTATTGGCACATGGTAATGCCTTCTTGCCCTCCAATGTTACTAGACTGTGGCACTGCTTCATTGACTATATATTACTCTAGCTCAGGGATGTCTGATCCGTGGCCCATGGGCCGCATGTGGCCCAAGTGGCTTTGAATGTGGCCCAACACAAAATCATAAATTTACTTGAAAAATTTGAGTGTGTCTTTACTCGACTATTGGACTTTACTGGACTTCCCAAAGAAAAATCTCCCACTCTTCACGTCTTATTTATGTCATCAGTTTTCGGCAGCACCTGTACAGTATTTGTGAGCAACTATCTTCAAGGATGAAGCACAGGAAGGGCAACATTAGAACCAAAATATGTGATGAGCACCTTGAAAATTCATTGAGAATTGATAATCCATACATCCAACCAGATATTGAGGCGTTAGTTTATCAAAAACTGTCAAATATCGCAGTAGTTTTGATGTCGCTCTTTTTTACTTTTATAATAATACAAAAAAAATACAAAAAAATGAAGTTTTATTACTCAGATATGTACATTATCTATATCAGTGTCGTTAACTTGTGGTCTCCCCAACTTTGCTCATCAGCTATCCTTATTGTTAGTGTATTTTATGTGTGTCCCAAGACAATTCCTCTTCTTCCAATGTGGCCCCAGCAAGGTCCAAATGTTTGACAACCCTGCTGTAGCTGGTAGTTTACATAATTTTTGGTGAATTATTAATGCTGACCCCTAATGGTCGAGTGTAATACTTTTTCTTTCTTACAATGTAAATTTTCTGCATGCTGTATAATACTACAACACTGTATTTGATATTTATTTCTACTACAATAAAATGTTATTTAAAAAAAATAACTTAATATGTCAAGTAGCATCATGTATTACCCTCCTTTTATCAAACCATATTATATTCTACTTATTTTGGTAGGGGTCTGCTCCCTTCCCCCTTTTTTTTTTCCTTCCCCCTACCATCTATGCTCTTCCTCCCCCTTTTTGTTACCCAATCTCTACATTCTCTCTTCCTCTTCTCTCCCCCCTCTCCTGTACCCGAGGCTGCTATTCTGCGCCTATCTTTGATGACCTAGGGGATCAGACTTCCCTACCCCTAACTCTTGGTGACATGTTTTCAGACCATTAAATGCAATCCATCTCACAATTCCCCCTTGGTTCCTCGGCGGATCCCTGATGAAGCTTTTTATACCCTACACCCACCACCCCTTCTGATACTCCTGATATATATATATTCTCAGATGTTGTCCCTGCAAAAGAAATCAAAGAAATCAAAGTCCCCCCCCCCCCCCCAATGATGTGCTCAAAAACAATAATGCTTTCTACATATAAAACTCAAGAAAAAAAAAATAAACAAATAATGTTGTTGCTCACAGTGACCAATCAGATTTATTTATTTTTTCTCTGGAAAATAGGAAAAAAGTTTTTTGATAGGTCACTATGGACAAAACTTTGTTCAGCATTTACTCAGACTAAATAATTGTTTGCTGTAATAGAAGACACCCCATCATCCAATATCTGTATTCACTACTCTTGTAGGATAAACAAGGTTTGATTCTAATTGTTATGCCCCGTACACACAGTCTGATTTTCCGATGGGAAATTGTTCGATGGGAGCTTGTTGTCGGAAATTCTGACCGTGTGTAAGCTCCATCCGACATGTTCCATCGGAATTTCCGTCACACAAAGTTTGAGATCTGGATCTGAAATTTTCCGACAACAAAATCTGTTGATGTAAATTAAGATCGTGTGTACACAATTCCGACGCACAAAGTTCCACGCATGATCGAAATCAAGCAGAAGAGCCGCACTGGCTATTGAGCTTCATTTTTCTCAGTTCATCGTACGCGTACGTCACCGCGTTCTTGAAGTTTGGAATTTCCGACAAGATTTGTGTGACTGTGTGTATGCAAGACAAGTTTGAGCCAACATCCGTCGGAAAAAATCCATGGATTTTGTTGTCCGAATGTCCGATCGTGTGTACGCGGCATTAGAGTGAGCTGGGCAATTCATCTCCATACTATGTACAGGATTTATGCAGGATTAGTTAACCCTTAAAAAAAAAAAAGGCATTAAGGGTGCTATGTAACTAGTTGTTATGCAAAGGAAATAAACCCCAACATTTCCTATAGGGCTATAGATACATCAGTTTGTCTCTGCCCATTCATACACTTTTGTGTTATTAACAACATATCTTACTAACAGCAATTTACTAAAAGATACAATCTTTTCTTTCTAAAAAATTGTACACGAATTCAATTTAAAAGTGTGAGATTTTCCAAAATGATAACAAGCTCCGGGTTGTACTTACAGTGCATATTAGCTCATTACAGTAAAAGCAGTAAGAAGGAAGGATGTGGTTAAAGGTGATGAAGTGACTATATGACAGTGCAGAAAATGAGTTAGCTAATGATGACTAAAAGGATATTCTGTCACAGAAAGTAACATCCATGATTTATCTACGCGTCAATGTCTGTTGAATTATGTTCCGCTTGCAAATGAGCATCAGCTTGACTTGTTTATTTAGCTAAACTTCAAATCAACCTGTCACAAACCTGGGTGATGCAAACTGAGCAGATAATGAATCATGTATAAGCAGAGGTTACCATCAGTGAAAATTGCAAGTCAAAATGTTCAATAGATCCAGAGATGTTGGCTGTTATTATATGCAAACCAGTACTTTTCTGGTAAAATTTAGAGGGGTTTCTGGTAAAATTTAGAGGGGTTGATTTATTATAACTGGAGTGAAGTTAGAAGTTGATTGCCTTACATGTACAGCTGCTCCAGGTTTTGCATTCTTCAGTTTTAGCAAATCAACCCCAAAGTGTTGACTTTTGCAACCAAATTGGGATATCAGCTACTTTTTATTTGTCACATGTTCCCATTTACATTAGGGTTACACCAATACTATTTTTTTCCGAGTGAGTACAAGTGCCGATACTTTTCCTCAAATACTCCCCAATGCCAATTACGATACCTATTTTTTCATGTGGTGTGATTACAGCCCATACAAAATGAATGGGCTCAAATCGCACTGCAAAGATTGACGTGATTTGAACAGGAATGCGGTGCAATTCCTTTCCAAATCACGTGGTTTCCCGCACCGCTCCTGTGTGAACCCAGGCTGACAGGACAGTCTGGCACCTTCCTCACCATGTCCAGTCCCACCTGTGTCCTCCCCCTGGCGCACTCTCCTGGCTCTCCTCCAGCTTGTCGTCCTCCACTGTCACACCTCCGGCTGGGAAGGCCGAGGCCACCACCACAAACCCTACTGGGGCCAAAGTACTGATGATTCCGCTCTCCACCTCTCTTCTCCCCGGAGCGCCGTGCTCCACTAGCCTAGCCACCACCACTCTCATCTACAGCAGCAGCGCCAGCACAGACAGGCTGAGCCGCCCCCAGCCCTCCATGTCCCCGCCAACATGTGCACACAGTGTGGCTCCTCACAGACTAATTCCACCACCAGCACCACCATGACACCTGGGATTACTTTCTATTGGCTGGTGAGGGGGCGGGACAATGAGGTGAGAGGGAAGAGGATTGGTGGAAGGTCGCAACACATAGGTGGTCTGGTTTGAGTGTCTGCTATGCTGCCATTTTTGTGAACACGACAAGGGGGAGGAGCTGGGATGATGTCAGCACAATCGCGATTCAGCTGATCTCTGCATCGATGCAGAATCGATCAAGGCTGCATTGCGATGCATCAATGCGCCTATTATTTTCAACACCCCTACTGATCAATAGGGAAAACACATGTCTCATGAGGGATTGGGGTCAGGTTTATCTGTCCTGCAGTGCATATACCTTTATGCTCTCATCAGCTCCTCCCATGCTCGTCTCCAAGACTTTTCCAGAGCCTCTCTAAGCCTATGGAACTCCTTACCCCCAATCTGTCCGTCTATCTCCTACTCTATAAGCTTTTAGACAATCCCTGAAAACCTTCCTCTTCAGAGAAGCCTATCCTACCCATACCTAACAACTGTATTTTCATTTTGTCCATCTGATCATCCCCCACAGCTACTACCCTTTGTTCCACTTGACCCTCTCTTCTAGATTGTAAGCTCTAACGAGCAGGGCCCTCTGATTCCTCCTGTATTGAATTGCATTTTAATCCTGTATAATAATAATAATAATGATAGAGAGTGATAGGTGTTCATTAAGTCAAAGCCTGCTGTGTGATAGTGAATGGCAGTCTCAGCCTGGACCCCCGCCAAGCCACGCTCCCAACATGTTTCACTCCGCCCACCGGAGCTTACTCATGGGTATGGAGTCTCCAGGTAGAAATAGGTGGATAAATGCATCATCGGCCACCACTCAGTGAAAGAATGAATATCAGGTGTGAGAAGTGATTGTGAAGGGCTGATCATAGAGGTTGTATGTTTAAGGAAGTACATACACAGAGCAACCATAGAAGATCTGGTTGCAAGGATGTTTTAAATGGCCAGCCTCTTGCAAAATGTATGCAAGGAAACAAGTGTGCAGGAGTTTGATAATAATAAAATGCAAATATTCTACCCTAGCCCTTCCCCTCCCATTAAAAATCAAAAATCTCTAATAATTTGTCTCTTAAAACAACATTGATGAGAAATTTACTGAAAAAATCCTAATGAGAAAAGATAACCTTATAGGGCTAATTACTAATATCTACACCAATTTGTAAATAAATTAATTAAAGTGAAACTCTAGCAAGACAATCTGTTCTTGAGAATAATGCAATAAAAAAATAAATAGGGGCAGAATTAATGAGAATAGAAAATATATGAAGTAATGATCCAAATTTAAAGAGCACAAAGCAAATTCTGTGTATGTACTTGCTTAAACGCACAACCTCTATGACCAGCTCTTCACAATTAATTCACACACCTGATATTCATTCTTTCACTGAGTGGTGGTCGATGATGCATTTAACCGCCCCCTTTCACCTGGAGACGCCATCCTCATTAGTA
Organism: Lithobates septentrionalis; assembly: GCA_037952835.1. NCBI lineage: Eukaryota > Metazoa > Chordata > Amphibia > Anura > Ranidae > Lithobates > Lithobates septentrionalis. Next base: position 504,745 of record JBBDGP010000812.1, read on the forward strand.
AGCTCCGGTGGGCGGAGTGAAATTAGTAAGCTCCGGGGGGCGGAGTTATGTCATCAGGAGCTAGACTAGCTCCTGATGACACCTAGCACGCTGACATGTGGGGATGGGTGGATGGTTGTGCCATTGCTCTTGACAGCTAAGTCAGGGGAAGAGGCACGTGGGGGAGGAAATATTATAGGGATGATGGCACATTGCATCATTGAGTAATCCCTTATTTTGGTTCTAAGAATTTTGGCTGACGGTAGATCTTCAGACCACAAAAAATAGATTACTGTTCTTCTTTGGTGCAAATGGAGAGCAGGGCAGCCATGTAACAGCAGCAAAGGTAAAATGAGTGATGAAGGTCAAAGATTTGATAAAGCGACGACAATGGCACCATCTCTTGGCATGCGCACGCAGAAACTAGAACAGCCAATCTAAAGATTAGTATAGGAAAAGTGTAGATAATGAATTACTCTTACCGTTGTAGAGATGCAAATCATGATTTTCTTTGTTAAAAGGAAAACAGACATTTTAGATGGTTATCCCACCTTTCTATTAGATAGCAACACAGGCCCCGAATGGTTAACACGATGACACAGTAAATAGTCAGTAGATTTAAATTTACCACAAATCCTTTTTGCAATGCATTAACCTCCCTGCTGTTAAAACAAAGTCTGAGTCTTTATTAGTTTTAAATGCTGCGGATGGACCTGTGGTTTGAGATATGTGAGAAGAGCTGTTATCTCTTTTAGCTGGTAGAAAACATTCCTCTTTGTGGCAAGGGATTGGGCCTTGGGACTTTTAAAAAGCCAATTACAAAGCATCTTGGGTAATGCTGCACATTGCTAGATAGTTACTCAATTATAACAATGCTGATGATACAGGCTCCGAAGAAATGTTTATAATGTCAGGGAGGTGATATGAAAGAGGCATTCATTGTATTTATACGGAATTGTTTTCTGCAGGCTTCGGCTTGATTTGTATTGAGCCTGAGAATTGTCTGTTTACAAATCAGTTTGTTTGTAGTTTTAAATATGAGAATAATTAGGTCAATGTTGGCGCTGGCACTCTATTACCTTTTGAAATGATAATTTCCTTCTTAAGACGATCCAGCAACCCTATTCCCTTGCATTGAATTGTAGTGATGTAGAAGAAGTGCAGTATTCAATATCCAATGGAATAGCCATAGCATCCCCTCCATTAGAGTTAGACTCGGTTTAGATCAGATTCAATAAGACATGTGCGCTTCATTTCGTTCCGAAGTAATATTCGGACAAATTTCTCATTATTCGAAGATTCGAATATATCTGAATACCTGAATTACAGTATAAACAAACAAATTATTTTAATTTTTTTGCAGGAGGAGGAGCCTCACGAGAGGGTCCTCTAATATTTGGACAAGGTTGTCCGGTACCACGGTTCGCAATACATAAAAACGCAATTGGCGGTGTCCTGATGACCAATATCGTTGGAAACTAGAAAAGGGGGGCTGGGTGGGACTTTATATAAAACACGGCTAGATAATAAGGTGTGCAATCACATGATGGTAATTCCAAAGAAATATACATTGTATAGTTAAAAATAACATGATAAACAGTAATATCACCTTAAGAGTTTATTGTACATAATACACAATAATAATAATAGATACATTCATATATGGTAATTAACCTGTTTTGCCACGGTGCCCTTAGTGGTCCATTACAATATTATTTGTTATATATCCAATTCATATACAGGTAAGAGTATTGGGGAATTTCCATCCCTCCTCTGCCCTGTGTACCCCGTGTGTCAAACACCTGTTCGTTCTACCTTTCTGTTATACTATAGATCTATCCCGATTGCTAATGCTCCTGACGAGTGGACATCTCCAGGAAATGCATAGAGCCCCAGCCATATGCTACACCATTGCAATCATGTAATTCTTAGATTTAATAACATACATTTTATCATTAATTATTATCATTATTAAAATCATTATCCTTATTATAAATTGGAACTTGTAATTACCGTATATGAATGTATCTATTATTATTATTGTGTATTATGTACAATAAACTGTTAAGGTGATATTACTGTTTATCATGTTATTTTTAACTATACAACGTATATTTCTTTGGAATTACCATCATACGATTGCACACCTTATTATCTAGCCGTGCTTCAGATAAAGTCCCACCCAGCCCCCCTTATCTAGTTTATGTATAATAGGTATGGAGGCAGATGAACCTACCAATTCATTGCCTCATTTAAAGTCCCAATTCCTTGTTCTCTCCTCTTTTCGGACCTTCCTTATCAAGACAGGAGAAGCAATCAAAATAAAAGGAAGGTGGGAAGAGGACCCAAGGTGTCCTTGCCTTCAATGAAAGAAAGGGAACAAACTGTGGTTTAACCTGATATATTTTTATTAGAACAATTGGTAGAAAAAGTGTATCATTGAAAGGAAAGCATAAACAATAGGGCATTACACATGGTAAGAACTGACAACATTGTCACTTAAAAACACATGCCCATGAGCTCAGCCATATCCAAAAGATCCAGATGTGTCATTCACCCCAAGTCATTTGGTGTGACTTAACGCATAATGCTTATATACATCAGGCGAGGTGAGTTCTGAGAAACCTTGGTAGCACAGCCCAGTATCTGTATTGTACTTAACCATTGACCTTCAGACTCCCAATTTGCCTGTAAAGCTGCTGCATTAGGTATCTACAGTATTAAAAAGGCATTGATCATCAAATAAATTACATTTTGGGCTGGAATGTGTCCCTGCCAGTCAATGAACAAGGCAGGTTTGGTTTCTTCGTGTAGTACTATCAGTCATAGAGATGGTAAAGCAGTAGAATGCAGGCCGCGGTGATGTAGCAATGTGACTTGAGTCTAGGAGGAACAATAGATCCATAGTAAGCCTTTAAATCATTCAGCACCATATTTCCATAAAACATATTCGTACACACGATCGGATTTTCTCATCCCAATAGTTTTTATTTAAGAATAAAAGGTATTCCATTTTTGACAAAATAAAGTTAACAGTATACGTACAATAGTACAGGTACAGTGTATTAGAAATATAAAGAATACAGAAAAAAGTTACCAAAAAAAAAAAAAAAATTAGATAAACATAAAGTTAACAAACAAATTGCCAAGTTAATAACCATCATATTTCACAAAATTACTCGTGGTAGCGGTTAGATAATCTTAATGAGCTAAACCCGCAAAACGGATCATTAATCTTAAACTGAACAAAAACACCATCACCAGATACATCAATATTCACCTCTGTTTATAAAGTCCACACCACTATAGGGTGTCGACTTCCTCACTATAGTATGTTTATCCCCAGACACCGAATGCCCCAATGGGAACTTACTGCATCCAGCGCTGGGCCCAACCAGGTCTTCTAGGAAGTCACACTAGTGTACCTAGCATAATTATAAGGGAATCTCTTCACATATGAACATTTAGTATTAAAGCCAATACCTCAATGAGCCTTATGTTTTTGAAACCAATCTAGCCATGGACTCCATGTCTTATATTTTAATTGGTAGTTACCTTGGGAGACAGCGAACAATAATTCGTAATTTATATGCAGGTTGGCTGTTCTTATTACTTCTATGAAGGATGGCGGTTCTTTATTTTTCCACTTTCTGACTATTGTCAGTCTAGCGCTCACTAGAATATGAAAAACCATATGTTTATAAGCTGGAGGAATTTTCTCTATTCCTATTGATAGTATAGCAAGTTCTGGAGTTTCAGGGACAGAGATATTGGTGATTTTTCTAATTAGATCAAAGACACTAAACCAAAAGGTCTTCAACATCGGGCACGCCCACAGTATGTGTGTGAGTGAGCCCCTAATACCGCACTGTCTCCAACAAAGTGGAGATGTTTGAGGATGAAATCCGGCTATTCTTGTGGGTGTTAGATACCACTGCAAGAGGATTTTGTTTGAGAGTTCCCATAAATTGACACTTTTGGTGGCTGCAAAGGTGATCTTAATTTAATCTCGCCATTGTTCTATGGAGTATGAGGACATTAATTCTAGTTCCCAAGTTTTCATAGATGGAGATTTGGTAAGTTCTGATTTTTGGTGTAATAAATTGTAAAAGAGGGAAATGCCTTTAATAGATGTAGTCGGGTTTGTGAAATATAGGAAGGACCTAATTGGTATGGAAACAGTTTTTGCATGAGTGGTAGTTAACCACTTGACGACCGCCTCACGCCGATGTACGTCGGCAAAGTGGCACGGACAGGCAAAATCACGTACAGGGTACGTGATTTGCCTTCCGCGGGTGGGGGGTCCGATCGGACCCCCCCCCGGTGCCCGAGGCGGTCGTCTTTTGTCCAGCGGCGATCGGTGATGAGGGGGAGACCATCCGTTCGTGGCCCCCCCCTCGCGATCGCCGCCGGCCAATGAGAATCTTCCTTTGCTGCTGTATGCTAAACAGCAGCAAAGGAAATGATGTCATCTCCCCTCGGGTCGGTATTTTCCGTTCCGGCCCGAGGAGAGAAGACATCAATGTGAGTGCACCAACACACACACACACAGTAGAACATGCCAGGCACACAAAACACCCCGATCCCCCCCCGATCGCCCCCCGATCCCCCCCCAATCACCTCCCCCCCCCCCCCTGTCACAAACTGACACCAGCAGTTTTTTTTTTTTTTTTTTCTGATTACTGCATAGTGTCAGTTTGTGACAGTTACAGTGTTGGGACAGATACTGTTACCCCCCTGTAGGTCTAGGGTACCCCCATAACCCCCCCTAATAAAGTTTTAACCCCTTGATCACCCCCTGTCACCAGTGTCGCTAAGCGATCATTTTTCTGATCGCTGTATTAGTGTCGCTGGTGACGCTAGTTAGTGAGGTAAATATTTAGGTTCGCCGTCAGCGTTTTATAGCGTCAGGGACCCCCCTATACTATCTGATAAATGTTTTAACCCCTTGATTGCCCCCTAGTTAACCCTTTCACCACTGATCACCGTATAACCGTTACGGTTGACGCTGGTTAGTTTGTTTATTTTTTATAGTGTCAGGGCACCCGCCGTTTATTACCGAATAAAGGTTTAGCCCCCCGATCGCCCGGCGGTGATATGCGTCGCCCCAGGCAGCGTCAGATTAGCGCCAGTACCGCTAACACCCACGCACGCAGCATGCGCCTCCCTTAGTGGTATAGTATCTGATTGGATCAATATCTCATCCGATCAGATCTATACTAGCGTCCCCAGCAGTTTAGGGTTCCCAAAAACGCAGTGTTAGCGAGATCAGCCCAGATACCTGCTAGCACCTGCGTTTTGCCCCTCCGCCCAGCCCACCCAAGTGCAGTATCGATCGATCACTGTCACTTACAAAACACTAAACGCATAACTGCAGCGTTCGCAGAGTCAGGCCTGATCCCTGCGATCGCTAACAGTTTTTTTGGTAGCATTTTGGTGAACTGGCAAGCACCAGCCCCAGGCGTCAGGTTAGCGCCAGTACCGCTAACACCCACGCACGCAGCATACGCCTCCCTTAGTGGTATAGTATCTGAACGGATCAATATCTGATCCGATCAGATCTATACTAGCGTCCCCAGCAGTTTAGGGTTCCCAAAAACGCAGTGTTAGCGGGATCAGCCCAGATACCTGCTAGCACCTGCGTTTTGCGCCTCCGCCCGGCCCAGCCCACCCAAGTGCAGTATCGATCGATCACTGACACTTACAAAACACTAAACGCATAACTGCAGCGTTCACAGAGTCATGCCTGATCCCTGCGATCGCTAACAGTTTTTTTGGTAGTATTTTGGTGAACTGGCAAGCACCAGCCCCAGGCAGCGTCAGATTAGCGCCAGTACCGCTAACACCCACGCACGCACCGTACACCTCCCTTAGTGGTATAGTATCTGATCGCATCAATATCTGATCCGATCAGATCTATACTAGCGTCACCAGCAGTTTAGGGTTCCCAAAAACGCAGTGTTAGCGGGATCAGCCCAGATACCTGCTAGCACCTGCGTTTTGCCCCTCCGCCCGGCCCAGCCCACCCAAGTGCAGTATCGATCGATCACTGTCACTTACAAAACACTAAAAGCATAACTGCAGCGTTCGCAGAGTCAGGCCTGATCCCTGCGATCGCTAACAGTTTTTTGGTAGCGTTTTGGTGAACTGGCAAGCGCCAGCGGCCTAGTACACCCCGGTCGTAGTCAAACCAGCACTGCAGTAACACGTGGTGACGTGGCGAGTCCCATAAGTGCAGTTCAAGCTGGTGAGGTGGCAAGCACAAGTAGTGTCCCGCTGCCACCAAAAAGACAAACACAGGCCCGTCGTGCCCATAATGCCCTTCCTGCTGCATTCGCCAATCCTAATTGGGAACCCACCGCTTCTGCAGTGCCCGTACTTCCCCCATTCACATCCCCAACCAAATGCAGTCAGCTGCATGAGAGGCATTTTTATGTCCTCCCGAGTACCCCTACCCAACGAACCCCCCAAAAAAGATGTCGTGTCTGCAGCAAGCGCGGATATAGGCGTGACGCCCGCTATTATTGTCCCTCCTGTCCTGACAATCCTGGTCTTTGCATTGGTGAATGTTTTGAACGCTACCATTCACTAGTTGAGTATTAGTGTAGGGTACAGCATTGCACAGACTAGGACACACTTTCACAGGGTCTCCCAAGATGCCATCGCATTTTGAGAGACCCGAACCTGGAACCGGTTACAGTTATAAAAGTTAGTTACAAAAAAAGTGTAAAAAAAAAAAAAATATGAAATAAAAAAAATAGTTGTTTTATTGTTCTCTCTCTCTCTATTCTCTCTCTCTATTGTTCTGCTCTTTTTTACTGTATTCTATTCTGCAATGTTTTATTGTTATTGTTATTGTTATTATGTTTTATCATGTTTGTTTTTCAGGTGTGTAATTATTTACACTTTACTGTGCTTTATTGTTAACCATTGTTAACCATTTTTTTGTCTTCAGGTACGCCATTCACGACTTTGAGTGGTTATACCAGAATGATGCCTGCAGGTTTAGGTATCATCTTGGTATCATTCTTTTCAGCCAGCGGTCGGCTTTCATGTAAAAGCAATCCTAGCGGCTAATTAGCCTCTAGACTGCTTTTACAAGCCGTGGGAGGGAATGCCCCCCCCCCCCCACCGTCTTCCGTGTTTTTCTCTGGCTCTCCTGTCTCAACAGGGAACCTGAGAATGCAGCCGGTGATTCAGCCAGCTGACCATAGAGCTGATCAGAGACCAGAGTGGCTCCAAACATCTCTATGGCCTAAGAAACCGGAAGCTACGAGTATTTCATGACTTAGATTTCGCCGGATGTAAATAGCGCCATTGGGAAATTGGGGAAGCATTTTATCACACTGATCTTGGTGTGGTCAGATGCTTTGAGGGCAGAGGAGAGATCTAGGGTCTAATAGACCACAATTTTTTCAAAAAAGAGTACCTGTCACTACCTATTGCTATCATAGGGGATATTTACATTCCCCGAGATAACAATAAAAATGATTAAAAAAAAAAAATATGAAAGGAACAGTTTAAAAGTAAGATTAAAAAAGCAAAAAAATAATAAAGAAAAAAAAAAAAAAAAAAAAAAAAACACCCCTGTCGCCCCCTGCTCTCACGCTAAGGCGAACGCAAGCGGCGGTCTGTCGTCAAACGTAAACAGCAATTGCACCATGCATGTGAGGTATCACCGCGAAGGCCAGATCGAGTGCAGTAATTTTTCCAGTAGACCTCCTCTGTAAATCTAAAGTGGTAACCTGTAAAGGCTTTTGAAGGCTTTTAAACATGTATTTATTTTGTTGCCACTGCACGTTTGTGTGCAATTTTAAAGCATGTCATGTTTGGTATCCATGTACTCGGCCTAAGATCATCTTTTTTATTTCATCAAACATTTGGGCAATATAGCGTGTTTTAGTGCATTAAAATTAAAAAAAGTGTGTTTTTTCCCCAAAAAATGCGTTTGAAAAATCGCTGCGCAATTACTGTGTGAAAAAAAAAAAATGAAACACCCACCATTTTAATCTGTAGGGCATTTGCTTTAAAAAAATATATAATGTTTGGGGGTTCAAAGTAATTTTTTTGCAAAAAAAAAAAACTTTTTCATGTAAACAATAAGTGTCAGAAAGGGCTTTGTCTTCAAGTGGTTAGAAGAGTGGGTGATGTGTGACATAAGCTTCTAAATGTTGTGCATAAAATGCCAGGACAGTTCAAAACCCCCCCAAATGACCCCATTTTGGAAAGTAGACACCCCAAGCTATTTGCTGAGAGGCATGTCGAGTCCATGGAATATTTTATATTGCGACACAAGTTGCGGGAAAGACAAATTTTTTTTTTTTTTTTTTTTTTTTTTTTTTGCACAAAGTTGTCACTAAATGATATATTGCTCAAACATGCCATGGAAATATGTGAAATTACACCCCAAAATACATTCTGCTGCTTCTCCTGAGTACGGGGATACCACATGCGTGAGACTTTTTGGGAGCCTAGCCGCGTACGGGACCCCGAAAACCAAGCACCGCCTTCAGGCTTTCTAAGGGCGTGAATTTTTGATTTCACTCTTCACTGCCTATCACAGTTTCGGAGGCCATGGAATGCCCAGGTGGCACAAAACCCCCCCAAATGACCCCATTTTGGAAAGTAGACACCCCAAGCTATTTGCTGAGAGGTATAGTGAGTATTTTGCAGACCTCACTTTTTGTCACAAAGTTTTGAAAATTGAAAAAAGAAAAAAAAAAATGTTTTTTCTTGTCTTTCTTCATTTTCAAAAACAAATGAGAGCTGCAAAATACTCACCATGCCTTTCAGCAAATAGCTTGGGGTGTCTACTTTCCAAAATGGGGTCATTTGGGGGGGTTTTGTGCCACCTGGGCATTCCATGGCCTCCGAAACTGTGATAGGCAGTAAAGAGTGAAATCAAAAATTTTCACCCTTAGAAATTCTGAAGGCAGTGATTGGTTTTCGGGGTCCAGTACGCGGCTAGGCTCCCAAAAAGTCCCACACATGTGGTATCCCCATACTCAGGAGAAGCAGCTAAATGTATTTTGGGGTGCAATTCCACATATGCCCATGGCCTGTGTGAGCAATATATCATTTAGTGACAACTTTATGAAAAAAAAAAAAAAAAAAAAAAAAAGTGTCACTTTCCCGCAACTTGTGTCAAAATATAAAATATTCCATGGACTCAATATGCCTCTCAGCAAATAGCTTGGGGTGTCTACTTTCCAAAATGGGGTCATTTTGGGGGGTTTTGTGCCATCTTGGCATTCCATGGCCTCCGAAACTGTGATAGGCAGTGAAGAGTGAAAGCAAAAATTTACACCCTTAGAAATCCTGAAGGCGGTGATTGGTTTTCGGGGCCCCGTACGCGGCTAGGCTCCCAAAAAGTCCCACACATGTGGTATCCCCATACTCAGGAGAAGCAGCTAAATGTATTTTGGGGTGCAATTCCACATAGGCCCATGGCCTGTGTGAGCAATATATCATTTAGTGACCACTTTTTGTAAATATTTTTTTTTTTTTGTCATTTTTCAATCACTTGGGACAAAAAAAATAAATATTCAATGGGTTCAACATGCCTCTCAGCAATTTCCTTGGGGTGTCTACTTTCCAAAATGGGGTCATTTGGGGGGGTTTTGTACTGCCCTGCCATTTTAGCACCTCAAGAAATGACATAGGCAGTCATAAACTAAAAGCTGTGTAAATTCCAGAAAATGTACCCTAGTTTGTAGACGCTATAACTTTTGCGCAAACCAATAAATATACGCTTATTGACATTTTTTTTACCAAAGACATGTGGCCGAATACATTTTGGCCTAAATGTATGACTAAAATTTAGTTTATTGGATTTTTTTTAGAACAAAAAGTAGAAAATATCATTTTTTTTCAAAATTTTCGGTCTTTTTCCGTTTATAGCGCAAAAAATAAAAACCGCAGAGGTGATCAAATACCATCAAAAGAAAGCTCTATTTGTGGGAAGAAAAGGACGCAAATTTCGTTTGGGTACAGCATTGCATGACCGCGCAATTAGCAGTTAAAGCGACGCAGTGCCAAATTGGAAAAAGACCTCTGGTCCTTAGGCAGCATAATGGTCCGGGGCTCAAGTGGTTAATAAATGTGCTATTTGATTATAGGTCTACATGTCTTTTGATTCTAGTCCATACTCTATTTGGATTGTTCTAAATGTTTTAAGTGATGGGCCAATTGTGATATCTAGAATAATTAAACAGAAATACTGCGCTGTGAGTAAAACTAAAAAACTAATTACATATAATAAAGAAATCAAAAAAAAATCTAAAAAGCTGCTGCTAAAAGTGAGATACACACAACAATAAATAAATAGACCAGGAAGTAGCAGCGCTAAAACTACTGAGATTATACAGTACAAAACAATATGATCAAACAGTGTGCAATAAGTGAAAGGGTTATTATTGGTTAAATTAAAAGTCCATCTTCATGAATAAACAGTGCTCTAACAATTTAACCGAACTGTGAATGTAATTCAATTGGTTGATTTCATCCTCCACTGCACCACCAGTGCTGAACACACAAAATGCTCGCTTACCAGACGGCAAGCCGTAAGAGCTTGCGACCTATACCCGGCCAGGGCCTTTATCCAATGAAGGGCCAAACGAATGGATACCAGGAAGAACCCTCAGGGTGGTCAGCATACAAGACAGGGACCGCCAAAACTCATCAATCCCAGATCATAAATATAGGCAGATAGTGATGGTATTCAGATGTATCCCTCTCCTCCAGGTGAACACCTGTGTGAAGTGTTGCTTGTCAGGTCATGTTTTCTAATTAGTTTTAACTAATGTTGCACTTGATGTTGTGTTTCACTTGCTACACAAACCTGTTTAATAGATATTTATTTCAAGACCTTTATTGATGCCGCACTGATTGTTTATTTGCACATACTTTTAGGCAATTTTTTACTCTTATTATTTATTTTGATACACCATTTTGTGGAGTGTTGCATTTAGAATACTTAAATTAGAACCAATGCTGCACTGTGTGTTGATTCGGTTATTTTTACACATTTTTCCAGTGGATTATTAATTTGTAGTTATTACTTTGTTCACGTTGCACTTGTGTATCGGCACATTTATTTATTAAAGTGCTCTCCTGTTATCCACCTATATTGAGGAATAAGTACTGATTGGAAACATTTCTCTTTGATAATTATCCCTTAATTTACAGGCTTTGCTTCGGTTTGGAATTAGTTATATTTTGATTAATTTTTTGATGCAATACTGGTTTGTCGTGACCTTTGGTTGCACAATCTAGTGGAAGATCAATTGTATAGACATAATTATTACTTGGAGTTCCTGTCTTGTAATCTCCTGGTATGGTTGATAGTTTTACATATTTTATTTTGCTTTTTCTTAGTGTTTCATTTATTTAGTAAGCGCTGCATATTTTTATTGTCTTAGTTAACTAACGTGTAAGTTGTAGAGTTTAGATCACAGACCAGAATCAAAAATCTTCCTAAAGGGTCACACACAACTTCGTGGATCTTGAATGCCACCGTATCCCTTATAGCTATTAGAACTCCCTTGGTCTTGGACTGTGCGTTCGCTGTAAAGATATGTGGATAATTATTGTGGGTACATTTAGGGGGGTTGGAGGCTAAGAAGTGTGTCTCTTGTGTGCATACAATATCACATTGGTGTGTTATGGCCTCTTTCCATAATGAATTGCATTTTACGGGGTGGTTGAGCCCTTTAGTGTTCATAGATAGTATATTCAGTGACATAATTGAGGTTGGTGGTAAGTGCTGCTATTGCTGCGCAGGGTCTCGGCACCAAGGAGGTCCTGTCTCTCTGTCATCTGCAGATGGTGCCTCAGGCAACAGAGGAAGTTGATGTTAATGTGTATAGTTGGATACTCACTGTTGGAGATATTGAAGGCACAGTTGATATGCTTAATTTTCTTATGTTGGTTAAATCCACAAATAACAGCATACTGTTCTGCTTTGAGTGGGTGTCTCAATTCTGGTTTTCCGGCTCTATCAGTATCTGAGGAACTCGGCAATAGAAAGAAAAAAAAAGATAAAAAAACAAAACATCAGAGTAACTGGTAAAACATTGCACACTTTGAAGAGTGTAAGTTGAACGCATTAGGTGAAAGTCAACTGTGGGCAGCTTAAGCTGCTAGGTTTCATTGGGGGAAAAGTTCGGCCTTTAGATTTCTAGGGTCAGAGAACACTGGGACCCTAAAATGTAAAGGTGATATCCGAGCGTTATTACGCATGTGATTTGGCATTCTTTGCCGTTACTGTCTTCCATTCGCAATTAACTTGACTGGGAGTGCTTGAAGTATATTCACCTTCAGCTTGTTCAGGAATTATGTCCCATTCTTTCAAGAGAGCAATCCCTTTCTCCAGAGAAGTAATTACGTGGGTATGATTCTCCCTGGTAATTGTAAGCTTTGTGGGGTACCCCCATCTGTACAATATTTTATGATTACGAAGAGCTTTGGTTATTGAGTTCAAGTTTTTTCTCTTCTGGAGTGTGTATTGTGACAGGTCGGTAAAGAACTGGAGATTTTGGCACTGTGGGGGCACTTGTTCTTTTTTCCTCATTGTAGTCATGAGGTTTTCCTTTATGTGGAAGAAGTACAGACGTAATAGAACATCTCTAGGTATGTGTTCAGACAAGTGAGGTGGCTTGGGTAGACGGTGAATCCTGTCTATAGTGACATCCATATCTGTTAAACCAGGCAGAATTTGTTTGAACAGCATAAGAATTTAAATCATTTTGGTGGACAGATTCGGGGATTCCTCTTATTTTTTTTTTTTAAGTTTTAAAGAATTTTATTGAAGAGCAGTACATTACACTTCATGGTACGGAATTGCTGGTAGGGCGCAGCCCACCTCTGTGAAATGACACATGAAAAGAATAACAACAAAGAGGTTACCAATAAACCTTTGCGACTCCGTGTAAACAGAGTGATGAGCTCTCGAACAGAATATGGAAACACCAAGTGCTGAAACACCAAGTGCACCCCCAACGGGATCAAACTGTGCCGAGCTCCAAAAAAAGCTGAAGCAAACAAAAAGGTGTGTATATAACCTGTTAAACCCCATCGCGCCTCCCGGGGGAATAAAAGATCCCGGGTTGCGTGAGAGGACCCTCCCAGGCCCTCTCAGGCAAAAGGCCAGGAGGACCAGGGGTGCTAGTAGAGTTTCCTGAGGGTTCCGACTCGGGCGTTAACCCACGAAAAATGAGTCAAGAGACCAAGGAGCAGGGAAAAAAAAGAAAATCCAACAAAACCCTGTCATGTACTTGTGCAAACCGTATGGAACAAAATACTTTCTGTAATTATATATTTTCAACTTCTGAAGAGAAAGAGAAAGAGAGGAGAAAAGGAGGAAAGGGAGACGAAGGGTGAGAGAGGATGGGGAATTGGGGGGGTTGACAGACTTCATGATAACAGCAGTAACATTTCAAACTTCTACTCCTGGTATGAGGGAGATGCCTACATGCTTCGCCCAGGGTTCCCAGATTGCCACAAATGCTTTATTTGAGTCCGCTAAGGCACTAACTAATTTTTCCTGGGACATGATCCACGAGATCTTTCTCTTAGCTGCTGCTACAGAGACTCCTGGTTGTTTCCAAGCCTTTGCTATGGAAAGCTTGGCGCCTGTCAGTATGAAAGAAATTAGTTTAGCAGATGTTTTGGGAATTTTGGGAATATGACCATTTAAGAGAGCCATCTGGGGGGATTTTGGAATGGGAGTGTCCGTAATTTTTCTTATCAAGTTAAAGATCTTGTTCCAGAACGCCCTGATTTTCGGACATTCCCACCAAATGTGTATCATGGAACCCTGGGTTAGGCAATTTCTGAAACATAAAGAAGACGAAGAGGGAAACATTTGTGCAAGTTTGGAAGGTACCAGATACCATCTTGTAAAGACTTTCATATTTGCTTCAATTAATGCAATATTAACTATACCTTTGTAGGCTCTCGTACCCATTTTGTTCCAGATCTCCAGGTCCCAAGACTCGCCCAAGTCTCTCTCCCAATCTGTCATGTATGTACAGTGCCTTGCGAAAGTATTCGACCCCCTTGAACTTTTCAACCTTTTGCCACATTTCAGGCTTCAAACATAAAGATATAAATTTTTTATTTTTTGTGAAGAATCACCAACAAGTGGGACACAATTGTGAAGTGGAACGAAATCTATTGGATTGTTGAAACTTTTTTAACTAATAAAAAAATGAAAAGTGGGGCGTGCAAAATTATTCGGCCCCCTTGCGTTAATACTTTGTAGAGCCACCTTTTGCTGCGATTACAGCTGCAAGTCGCTTGGGGTATGTCTCTATCAGTTTTGCACATCGAGAGACTGAAATTCTTGCCCATTCTTCCTTGCAAAACAGCTCGAGCTCAGTGAGGTTGGATGGAGAGCGTTTGTGAACAGCAGTTTTCAGCTCTTTCCACAGATTCTCGATTGGATTCAGGTCTGGACTTTGACTTGGCCATTCTAACACCTGGATACGTTTATTTGTGAACCATTCCTTTGTAGATTTTGCTGTATGTTTGGGATCCTTGTCTTGTTGGAAGATAAATCTCCGTCCCAGTTTCAGGTCTTTTGCAGACTCCAACAGGTTTTCATCCAGAATGGTCCTGTATTTGGCTGCATCCATCTTCTCCTCAATTTTAACCATCTTCCCTGTCCCTGCTGAAGAAAAGCAGGCCCAAACCATGATGCTGCCACCACCATGTTTGACAGTGGGGATGGTGTGTTGAGTGTGATGAGCTGTGTTGCTTTTACGCCAAACATATCGTTTTGCATTGTGGCCAAAAAGTTCGATTTTGGTTTCATCGGACCAGAGCACCTTCTTCCACATGTGTCTCCCAGGTGGCTTGTGGCAAACTTTAGACTTTTTATGGATATCTTTGAGAAATGGCTTTCTTCTTGCCACTCTTCCATAAAGACCAGATTTGTGCAGTGTACGACTGATTGTTGTCCTATGGACAGACTCTTCCACCTCAGCTGTAGTTCTCTGCAGTTCATCCAGAGTGATCATGGGCCTCTTGGCTGCATCTCTGATCAGTTTTCTCCTTGTCTGAGCTGAAAGTTTAGAAGGACAGCCAGGTCTTGGTAGATTTGCAGTGGTCTGATACTCCTTCCATTTCAAAATGATCGCTTGCACAGTGCTCCTTGGGATGTTTAAAGCTTGGGAAATCTTTTTGTATCCAAATCCGGCTTTAAACTTCTCCACAACAGTATTACGGACCTGCCTGGTGTGTTCCTTGGTCTTCATGATGCTCTCTGCGCTTTCAACAGAACCCTGAGACTATCACAGAGCAGGTGCATTTATACAGAGACTTGATTACACACAGGTGGATTCTATTCATCACCATTAGTCATTTAGGACAACATTGGATCATTCAGAGATCCTCGCTGAACTTCTGGAGTGAGTTTGCTGCACTGAAAGTAAAGGGGCCGAATAATTTTGCACGCACCACTTTTCAGTTTTTTATTTGCTAAAAAAGTTTAAAATATCCAATAGATTTCGTTCCACTTCACAATTGTGTCCCACTTGTTGGTGATTCTTCACAAAAAATTAAAATTTTTTATCTTTATGTTTGAAGCCTGAAATGTGGCAAAAGGTTGAAAAGTTCAAGGGGGCCGAATACTTTTGCAAGGCACTGTAAGTTTGGACTGGGGAGTTGATAGAGCTTCGTAGATCAGGGATATGCCTCCTTTTTGCTCTGTAGCTTGTCCACACCATTGTTCATAAGGTGTGAACTCTGGGGGAATTGATTTGTTTTTCCAAATTGTGTAAAGAAAATGGGAGATTTGGAGAAATCTAAATTTTTCGGAGTTGGGGAGCTCTAATTTTTCAATACAATGTTTCAAGGAGATTGGTCCAGAGGCAACGAGATAATGTCCAATGCGGTACATCCCCTTGTCTAGCCACCATTGAAAGGATTTGATGTCTAACCCCGGTTTGAAAAGGGGGTTGTGGAATATGTGTGATAGAGGGCGAAGCTGAGAGGTCAAAGCGGGAAGCTGGATAAGGTCATCCCAAAGTTTAAAGGAGTGTGAAAGTGTGGGTGCCATGATGGAAGGTCTAGCTTTACTTGGAGTCCAGAGGAGAAAGTCTAATGTGTGGGTAGGAACCGCTTGGCGTTCTATATGTATCCAGTCAGGTTTTTCCCCCCCTGAAATAAATAGTTGAGAGTTGGGCTAGTCTAGCTGCTTGGTAGTATTTGAATAGTTCAGGGAGACCCAGAATCCCTTAGATCTCGGGGCATAAAGAGTGTTCCTTGTGAATCTATACCCTTCCCCCCCCCCCAGATAAATTTTATAATCTTCCCCTGAAAACTCTTGAGGTGATTTCTATTAATCGGGATTGGTAGGGCTCTAAATAGGTACAGAATTCTGGGAAACAAGGTCATTTTGATGGCATGGATTCTCCCCAGCCACGATAATTTGTGGGATGACCAGGATCGTATGTCTTCTTCCAGTCTACGATACATGGGAGGGAAATTTGCTTGATAGAGGGAGTCTATTCTGGGTGTAAGGTTTATTCCCAGATATCATATTGAGGTATTGCTCCAATTAAAATTAAAGGCCAGTTTTAATCTCTCAACTAAAGCTGGGTTGAGGGAAATGTTTAATGCTTGCGATTTGGCCATGTTGACTCGCAGGCCTGAAACGTCACCAAATGTTTGAAGCAGATTGTTAATGTTGGGTAGGGAGGTAATTGGAGAGGTAATAAATAAAAGGAGATCGTCCGCGAAAAGGGCGCATTTATGTGTATTCATGCCGCATTTAACGCCTTTAATGTTTGGGTCTGACTTGATTGCTATGGCAAGTGCTTCTATTGTTAGAGCAAACGCAAGGGGGAAAAGGGGACAACCCTGTCTTGTGCCTCTGGCAATTTAAATGGGGGATGAGAGAAAACCCTGTAATTTGACTTTCGCTTCAGGTTCTGAGTATAGTGATTTGAGGATTGCGATAAAGTTTTCACCGAACCCCCAGAATTTAAGGGAGGTGAATATGAAGGGCCAAGTCACAGAATCGAAGGCCTTTTGTAAATCTAGGGAGAGGAAGAGACTCTCCTGGGTTGGACCTCCATCCCATCCCGATTGTAAAATTGAAGCTATGTCTATGGTCCTTCTAACCTGGTCTGGACCCTGTCTGCCGGGGATAAAACCCACCTGATTCTTGTGGATATAAGTGTTGATAAATGTATTTAGTCTATTAGCATATATTTTTGTCAGAATTTTTAAATCATTATTTATTAGTGATATGGGTCTGTAATTTTCTACCAGATACAGGTTTTTGTCGGGTTTAGGGATGACAGTGATAAAGGCTGCATTCATCTGGGAATCCATGGGATCGCCCTTCCGTTTGGAATTGAACAGTCTAGTTAAGTGTGGCGCTAAAGTCTCGGCAAAGGTCTTGTAATATAGATTGGAAAGACCATCTGGGCCTGGGGCCGAGCCCCCTTTAAGATTTTTAATGACCTCTAAAGTTTCCTCTAATGTAATATGGGCTTCCATAATATCTTTATGGGACTTATGGATAGTGGGGATGGGCAGGTTTTCTAAGAATGCTTCTATGGCTCGTGTATCATGGTTGTCATTTGCTCTATATAGATTTGAGTAGAAGGACTGGAAAGATTCCAAAATGCGTTGGGGATTTTGGGAAGACGACCCATTCTGTAGTTTTATTTTGGGGAGAGCGAAAAGACGAGTCCTGGGGGATAACTTGGAAGCCAGCATCGTGCTCATTTTATCCTGATTAAGATAGAATTTCACACCGTTCCAACGTAGAGAGCCCTCAGCTTTAACCGTGAGCGCCAGGTTTAGTTTAATCCGAGCAGCGCCAAGCTGGTCGGTTTGAACCAGGGACGGGTTTGCTTTGTGTTTTTTGCGCAGGAGAAGAAAATCTCTCTCCAGTTTTGAGATATCCATGGTTCTCTCCTTTTTAAGTTGGGAGGAGATTTGAATGAGTTTGCCTCGTATCACGGCTTTGTGGGCCGCCCGTAAGGTCTCTGCCGAGATATCATCCACGTTGTTCAAGGTGAAATACTCTTTTAGGATCTTAGTTAGTACTGAGATCTGAATGGGATCTTTAATAATGTGATCTTTGATGCGCCATATGGGAGACGAGGGTCTGAGGAGTAGACCTTGGAGGGATAGGGAGACCATAGAGTGGTCAGAGAGGGGAGTATCCTTAATTTTAGCTGAAATTGCAGCAGGAATGTGTATGGAGGAAATTAGAATATGGTCAATTCTGGAGTAAACCTGATGGGGTATTGAGAAATGGGAGTAGTCCCTTGTGGAGGGATTGAGTTCTCTCCAGATATCTGTGAGACCCTGTTGGTGAATTAGTTTAGCGATTTTGGAGCTGATTTTGGTTGGCCTAGAAAGCTGTTTAGCTGGGGGTTTAGATTTATCAAGGCTCTGGTCGAAGGCGACATTCGAGTCTCCTCCCAAAATTACTGTTCCTTCCAAGAGAGGTCCTAGTGTTTGAAATAGAGAAGTGAAGAATGCATTCTGTCCCTTGTTCGGTGCATAATAGGATATAAGAGAAAAAGTTTGATCTGCGATCTGACCTTTCACTAGTAAGTACCTGCCCTCGGGATCACTAAGGGTCTGACTAACTTTAAATTGACAATCTTTAGCAAATATAATCGCAACTCCCCTGGTCTTATGCTCAGCGTTTGCTAAATAAAACAAGGGGAAGTGCGCATGTAAAAATGAGGGGGATAAACGAGTGGGAAAGTGCGTTTCCTGGAGCAATACTATTGAGGCCCTTTGCTTACGGTAGGAGTGGAAGATTTTCCTCCTTTTGATTGGGGAGTTGAGGCCTTGGACATTATGAGAAATAATTTTTATTTGAGAGGAGGACAGTGTGGTGTTAGGCATGGTTTTTGTAAAATAAATGTGCTTCTGAAAATGAGACACTTACCCTAGCCATGTTGATGAGGGATGAGCAGTAGGCGAGTGAAAAGTGGAGCTCGGGACCTGGAGATGCTGGATGAGAAGGAGCTGCAGATGTTCCGACAACCCGGGTGGAAGGGAGAGAGGGAGAGAGAAATACAGATGGGTTAAAGCAGAAAGACAAAAGAAAAAAGAGAATATGAACACATTGGCCTAATATAGGTCGGAGACGGAGAGGGGGAAGGGTTTTCCCCGTTCCGTGCTCCAATAACAAATTAAGGTGGTCCAGAAGGCGGACCACCAGTCCATCAAACGAGAATGGCAACTCCATTTTCGTTGGATGGGTGAAGTCGCAGGGCAGCTACCGCAGCCCAAGCCACCCTTGAAACCTTAAATACAATGTTGAGCAATGAGAAAATAAAAAGATGCAAAAAGTAAACATAAGAAATTCAAATTCAAACAGAACAGATTCTTTTTTAACTAGGAGCAGAGCTGGCATGTGGTGCAGAAACAATCTTCCGGATAGACGTTGTGGGATCTGCTATGGAGGTGAAGAGGTGTGGGGAAATGAGATATTAAAATCCTACTGAGGACTTAGCCAGTCTGCTGTGAGGGTATAAAGGAGTGGAGGAAAGCCGATACGTCCTGCTAGCGTTGGGGGCTCCAGAGGGGAAGATGGGGATGTGACATTAAGATCCGAGGAAGTCATTCTTGTAGGAGTTTATGAACTGCACCTATAAACACCCATGGAAGGTGGAGAAATGACAGAAACGGCAGTAGGTCTTAGGGAAATGTTAAAGTAGGACCGCTGGGGTGTTGAACTGGAAGCTTAAGACATGGGACAAGTGGGTAAATGTCCTCTAGGAGAATCAAGGCCTCTTGGTGAAAGATCCGTGTAGGGTAGAAATCATCCGGTATGAACCAGGGGTCAGCGGATCACAAAGAGGAAAAAGGGTAACGCAGGGGTCTTGCAACAGACATCCTCAGGTTGGCATTTGTTCCCTCAGACGCCTGCTTTTGTTGGATTTCCAGGATGGAGAGATTGGGCTGTTGGGAGTTTGGCGTTTAGAAGGACCCGCTTGAGTGTTGGTTGTGTCCATCGCAGAGTCTAGTGAGATGAGCTTAAGTGAGAGAAGGACTCGTTCGCCTTCTGAAAACGTGGTAAATGAGTGAGTTTTACCTTTGAGGGTAAATTTTAAGGCGAAAGGGAATGCCCACCAATATTTAATCTCCCTCTGGGAGAGAATAAGCAGAAGGGGCTTCAAGGCTCTGTGTTTCTGGATGGTCGTGGGAGAAATGTTCGCATATATATGGATTTCCTGGCCTTGAAAAAGAATGCGGGATTGCTGGCGTGATATTTTCATAATTTCTTCCTTCACACTATAGAAGTGTGGCTTCACGACTACATCTCTGGGAGATCCGTCTTTTCTGGGGGGCCCAAGGATCTGTGTGCTCTGCCCAGCTCCAATTTAATGGGGGACAGCTCAGGGATGAGGGATTTAATTAATTCCTGGATTGCTTTGGGGACATCTGTGATTGATTCAGGGATTCCTCTGACTCTAAAGTTGTCCCTTCTTGACCTGTTCTCCAAATCATCGATTCTATTCAATGCCACCTCGAGTTGCTCTTGAATAACATGGATGTGCTCAGTGTTCTGATTAGCTCTGGACACTGTGATATCTAGTTTGTGTTCTATAGCTTCCATCCTTGCTCCCAGGTTTTGAAAGTCAGATCTTATCTCATTTGTGATTCTTGTGGCTGTGTTTGCTAACCCTCTGTCTAGTAGGTCCGATAGCTTGAGGAATAAGTCTCCTGCATTAAAAGGTATATCACCCTCCGGGTCTCCTTTGGAAGTCCCAACACCCTGATGTAGCGGTGTAGTGTTCATTGGGGACAGGGAGTAGTTCTCAAAGGTACGCTCTAAGAGGGAGACTGTGGAGGCTGGGGAGGGAGTCCCCATAGATTGGTTGTGGAGAGCGGGTTGGGGTGTGAAAGCTAATGTAGCAGGAGCTAGCACTTATAAAGGTCAAAATTATGTGGCGCTAGTCTAAGTTTACCACTTGATGCAAATCCAAAACTAAATGCTTCCTTACTGCTCAATACTCAAAACTCTCAATAGACAATAATCACTTCACCCATTAGGGGGCAGTCAAATCAACAAAAATAAAGGATACTGGTGAATAAAACAAAATAAACTATGTATCATCCAATAAATCAAGTGTTCCTCAATCAGACTGTGTGAAACTGTGACTGTAGGTGCTACTTAAAACACAGTCAAAAAATGATGAAAATTAGCAATTCCTCAAAATGTGTCATACATTGTGCAAAATATTCTTCAGCTTAATATATGAAAACAAAATATACTAAACAAAATAAATAAATATTAATGATGGAGACTGTAATGCAATATAAAATGCAACTCTATATCACATATATAAATACAAAGTGATCAAGTGCAAAAAAGTGACATAGATGCAGAGACGTGCATAATAATCCGACTCTGAAATAGACTCCCAGAATCCAACACCTCCCCCAAAACAAGGAAAAAAATTGTGACAATAAACTGTGATCAAGTCCAAAATTATAATGCTTCATGCAATGTGATTCATAGTGTCCATACAAATCGTTGATATCAACATGCCAGTAGCGTGACTTTGTGCTGGATTCATATACTTGGAAAACTGGTGCAGCACACAGGTGTTTCCCCCAGCCTCTCACCTCTATCAGCGGCCCCCAGTGGGCCAAGTCAGGCAAGTGGTTAATATTCCTCTGTAAGGGATGGTGCTCCAGCAGCCGTCCCCCTCTTCCAACGGGTGTACCTGGGTCAGATTCTTTAACTAGCCACCAGCGCTCCCACCGACCCCAGAATGACAATGAAGAAGGAGATGCTTCCATAGTGAAGTACTTCCAATACACGTTTATTAAAAAGAGTAGTAACTTACATTAAAAACTGGAAATGTCAGCGAAATAACAGTAGAGACACTCAGGCTTCCGGGTACGGCCGTCCATCTCTACTGTTATTTCGCTGACATTTCCAGTTTTTAATGTAAGTTACTACTCTTTTTAATAAACGTGTATTGGAAGTACTTCACTATGGAAGCATCTCCTTCTTCATTGTCATTCTGGGGTCGGTGGGAGCGCTGGTGACTAGTTAAAGAATCTGACCCAGGTACACCCGTTGGAAGAGGGGGACGGCTGCTGGAGCACCATCCCTTACAGAGGAATATTAACCACTTGCCTGACTTGGCCCACTGGGGGCCGCTGATAGAGGTGAGAGGCTGGGGGAAACACCTGTGTGCTGCACCAGTTTTCCAAGTATATGAATCCAGCACAAAGTCACGCTACTGGCATGTTGATATCAACCATTTGTATGGACACTATGAATCACATTGCATGAAGCATTATAATTTTGGACTTGATCACAGTTTATTGTCACAATTTTTTTCCTTGTTTTGGGGGAGGTGTTGGATTCTGGGAGTCTATTTCAGATTCGGATTATTATGCACGTCTCTGCATCTATGTCACTTTTTTGCACTTGATCACTTTGTATTTATATATGTGATATAGAGTTGCATTTTATATTGCATTACAGTCTCCATCATTAATATTTATTTATTTTGTTTAGTATATTTTGTTTTCATATATTAAGCTGAAGAATATTTTGCACAATGTATGACACATTTTGAGGAATTGCTAATTTTCATCATTTTTTGACTGTGTTTTAAGTAGCACCTACAGTCACAGTTTCACACAGTCTGATTGAGGAACACTTGATTTATTGGATGATACATAGTTTATTTTGTTTTATTCACCAGTATCCTTTATTTTTGTTGATTTGACTGCCCCCTAATGGGTGAAGTGATTATTGTCTATTGAGAGTTTTGAGTATTGAGCAGTAAGGAAGCATTTAGTTTTGGATTTGCATCAAGTGGTAAACTTAGACTAGCGCCACATAATTTTGACCTTTATTACGCTACTTATTAGGGTGGGTGAGGCCACCTCATATGTTGGCAGCTTCTCTAATCTTTGTTCTAGTGCCCTTGATTCTGTGAGAACTTGGTTGTGCGCATTAGTTTATTATCACTCCAGGAGCTAGCACTTGCCTTGTTTCCACGTGTCCCCCTGTATGAGGCTCCTTTAGCTGTGCTGCGGCCGCCATCTTGGACAAGGCCCGGGAGTCCTCTGCTATGAACTGTGGTCCCAGGTCCCGGCGGACCGAACTGTTTAGCATGGATCGGTGCTGTGGGTGCTCCCGGTTCCGATTCCACTGGTGGTGTGCGTCTTGGCGGCCTTACTCCGGCTCTTGGGTGGCTTGCTGGGCTGGGTAGAGCGGAGCTCCCGGCTTACGCGGCCATCTTGGGAATCCCGCGCCTGCGCACTTGATTCCTCTTATTTTTATATCGTTTCTTCTCGATCTGTCTTCCATGTCAGCAAGCTTTGCCTTTATCCATTCTGTGTCCCCCTCCCTCTCATCATTAGCATCAACTAAATCATTGATGGTTTCTGCATACTCCTCCATCTTAGTCTCAATGTGATCTATCCTGTTTCCAACTGACTGTATTTCTTTGTTGAACTTGTGCATGTATGATTCCAGATCTAATTGTATTATGCTATGCAACGATAACAGCATGTCCTTTAGTACTGTATCTAGCACCGGTGTATTCTGAGTTGGGAATGATTCGATAATCTCAGGCATTTCCCTGGTGTCTTCCCCTGAATCAGAGGCCGTGCTTTCTGCCGGGCTTAATCCGTTGCCATCCATCCTAGGTTTTGATTTAGCGGGGCTGTTGGTGCATGGAGAGGGAGGGTAGGAGTGGTGGCTGTCTTGTGGGGTGTTTTTGGTCAGTTTTTTACCTTTTTGTAGGCCCCTCGTGCGCGATGATGCCATCTGAGGTGAGAAGGCCCTGGCGCCATCTTGGCTGTCTCCGCCGGACACTAGAGAGTAAAAGTCCGTGAGCCGCTGGGGCCTCCTATCTCCCCGTCTTTTGTTGGGCATGTTCCCAATGCCTTCCCAGGCTTACTCGCCGTAAATCTGGTGCAGAGGAGTGCTCGGATGAGGCTGCTTTAGGTCGCTTCTGTCCCGTGTCTCCGGAGCTCCAAGGCTATGCGACCATCCGGAACTCGCGTCAGGCCACGCCCCCCACGATCGTTTTTTATGACGGGAAATGTGTGATGACAGGATGTTGGCAGAAAATCCGACCATGTGTATGCTCCATCGGACAATTGTTGTTGGATTTTCCATGGACAAATATTGGCTAGCATGTTTTAAAAAAATTTCCGCAAACAAATGTCTGTTTTTCTGTCAGATTTTCCAAGCGTACGTACACAAATCCGTCGGACAAAAGTCCAAAGTACAAACACGCATGATAGGAAGTCCACGGTTTTGTTGGCCAAAAATCCAGTCGTGTGTACGAGGCTTAAGACAGCTCCACGTTAAGTAGAAGGATAGTCAGCTGAGTCAAAGCACAAAGCCTCAAAAGGTGTTCAGGCTTTGATCGTTTGTTGGGTATACTAGCTTGAAAAAGACTGTTCGGACGATATTGTCCTTGATTGCAGGGACAAGGTGGTGAATCCAGAGTCCTTTGCAGGGGTCCGTGGGTATGCAGGGTGCAAATCTCTGTATTCCTAGTCCTGGTGACACACGCGAGGTGTCATCCACTCAAAACCGGCATGGAGCTGTCTGGGCCAAAAAGTTGCACAAAAAAGACCCTATAAACGAACAAAGGACTTTAACGGTACTAATGCATTTTCTTGAAAAGTTATCAAAATTTATTTCAAGAAAATGCATTGGTACCGGTCCTTTGTTCGTTTATAGGGTCTTTTTTATACAGTATAAACAAAGTTTACCGAATGCTCCGAATAACTAAACTAAATTTGTCCATATTTCCAAAATTCTAATTGAAATTCTAATCGAATTGAACTGTAAACATGTGTGTTATTAGAGTATCATTTCAAAATAATGCTGTTTTTGTTAAGCCAAAAGTGATTTAAGAGTCATTGGGGGTGATTTACGAAAGCCGTGCGCCATCAGTAGAAGCGCACGGCGAGGTGCAACGCACATTTTCAGATTTACGAAACGGTGCGCCGGTAACAGAACTCGAATCCCCATTTACTATAGCGATCACGGGGCACAGGAGATTGCAATCTGTGTGCCACTTTGGACACTGTGCTGCCCTGACCTGTGGAGAGGTGAAAGGGGCACAGGAGGAGGACACAGCACACTGATCATGTGGAGAAGTAATATGATGGTGGACAGAGGAGGAGGCTACTGTGAGGGGGTGAGGAGGACACTATCATGCCCGCAGCCTCTGTCCACCTCCTGTAGTATGCCCGCAGCCTCTGTCCACCTCCTGTAGTATGCCCGCAGCCTCTGTCCACCTCCTGTAGTATGTCCGCAGCCTCTGTCCACCTCCTGTAGTATGTTCGCAGCCTCTGTCCACCTCCTGTAGTATGCCTGCGGCCTCTGTCCACCTCCTGTAGTATGTCTGCAGCCTCTGTCCACCTCCTGTAGTATGTCCGCAGCCTCTGTCCACCTCCTGTTGTATGCCCGCAGCCTCTGTCCAACTCCTGTAGTATGTGCGCAGCCTCTGTCCACCTCCTGTAGTATGTCCGCAGCCTCTGTCCACCTCCTGTAGTATATCCCCAGCCTCTGTACACCTGCTGTATCATGTCCGCAGCCTCTGTCCACCTCCTGTATCATGTCCGCAGCCTCTGTCCACCTCCTATATCAAGTCCGCAGCCTCTGTTCACCTCCTGTATCATGTCCACAGCCTCTGACCATCTCTTGTCTTTTTTCATGTCTGCAGTCTCTGAGGGGATCCTAGAAAGGAGTCAAGAGTGGGAGTGCCGCCAGGATGGGGGTTACGGGAAGAGACAGACATGTGTGGAGTGTGGAGAGGAGACTATAGAATAAAACCAGAGCTGCCAAGCTGGAGCCGTCTGACTGAGCCCTGCACGGTGCACCTGAGAAGAGGTCAGTGACAATGCCACCAGGCCAGTCTGAGGGGGTCAATGATGTAAGGGGGGAGTGAATACAATAATGTAAGGGGGCACTGATATAAAGGTTCCCCCCTTACCTTAGTGTATTCACTCTGCGGAAGGTGATCTCTGGTCACCATCCTACAGACTCTGATGTACAGTAAGGGAGAACTCTGTGCTGGCTGGGTTATGATATCCTGACCTTCATGTAAATTGAGAAATATGTTTTTTGACTTTTGTTTAACTTAAACACATTGCTAATAGTTCAAATATTGATTTTTGCACCGTTTAACACTAAAAACAGTCATTTTAGGTACCTTTTTGCAGTGCCAGTAAAGAATGTGGATCCGTCAGTAAATTTCATGTTTTTTTGACCAGTAAAAAATTATTATTATTATTATTATTATTATTATTATTATTATACAGGATTTATATAGCGCCAACAGTTTACGAAGCGCTTTACAACTTGAGGGTAGACAGTACAAATACAATACACTTTGATACAGTAGGAATCAGAGGGCCCTGCTCCTTAGAGCTTACAATCTAAGAGGGAAGGTCAAAAGATACAAGAGGTAATAACTGTGGGTGATGTGCTGATTGAGAAGGTAAATGTACAGTTGTTAGGTGGGGGCCAGATAGGCTTCTCTGAAGAGATGAGTTTTCAGGGATCGTCTGAAAGTGGATAAAGTAGGAGAAAATCGGACGGATTGGGGTAGAGCATTCCAGAGGATGGGGGAGGCTCTGGAGAAGTCCTGAAGGCGAGCATGGGATGAGGTGACAAGGGAAGAGAACGATTAGGTTGGTATTTTGTGACTAGGTTAGAGATGTAGCTGGGGGCCAGGTTGTGGATGGCTTTGTAAGTTATAGTTAGTATCTTGAATTTAATTCGGTGACTGAGTGGCAGCCAATGGAGGGATTGGCAGAGGGGTGTAGCAGACGCTGAGCGGTTTGTGAGGTGGATGAGCCTGGCAGCAGCGTTCATGACGGACTGAAGTGGGGATAGCCTATTTAGAGGTAAACCAATGAGGAGGGAGTTGCAGTAGTCGAGGCGGGAGATGACCAGGGAGTGGATTAGAAGCTTTGTGGTGACATTGGTTAGGAAGGGGCGTATCTTGGAGATGTTGTGGAGATTGAGGCGGCAAGCTTTGGATAGTGATAGAATGTGGGGTCGAAAGGTTAGTTCAGAGTCCAGGATTACACTTAGGACCCTGGCGTGGGGAGATGGGTTGATAGTGGAGCCGTTGATATTGACAGGGAAAGCAGGGGAAGTGGCACCTGAGGGAGGAAATATCATGAGCTCGGTTTTGGATAGGTTGAGTTTGAGGAAGTGATGTGACATCCAGGCTGATATGTCTGTTAGTAAGTTGGTAATGCGTGAGGAGACAGATGGAGAGAGCTGGGGGGTGGAGAGATAGATTTGGGTGTCATCAGCGTAGAGATGATATTGAAAGCCATGGGAGGCAATCAACTGACCCAAGGAGGTGGTGTAGATTGAGAAAAGGAGAGGTCCAAGAACAGAACCTTGGGGGACCCCAACAGAAAAAGGAAGAGGAGAGGAGGAAGTAGAGTTGTAAGTGACACTGAAGGAGCGGTGTGATAGGTAGGATGAGAACCAGCGAAGAGTACAGTCACGGAGACCAAAGGAGTGGAGTTTTTTGAGGAGGAGGGGGTGGTCCACTGTGTCACAGGCAGCAGAGAGATCCAAGAGAAGTAGTACAGAATAGTGTCCATTGGCTTTAGCCATTAATAGGTCATTTGAGAGTTTAAGGAGAGCAGTTTCCATGGAGTGTTGAGGGCGAAAACCGGACTGGAGGGGATCTAGAAGTTTATTCATGGTCAGATGGTCGCTTAGTCGGTTGTAGACCAGTCTTTCAAGAAGTTTGGAGGAGAAGGAGAGCAAGGAGATTGGACGTAAGTTGTTGAGATTGGTGGGATACAGTGAGGGCTTTTTTAGTATGGGGATGACTAGCGCATGTTTTAGAGAGTTTGGGAAGATGCCACAGGAGAGGGAGAGGTTCAAAATGTGAGTTAGAGAGTGTAGAATCGAGTCAGAGGGTGAGCGTAGCATTTGCGAGGGAACAGGATCCAGGGGACAAGTGGTTAGATGGGTGCTAGATAAAAGTTTAGCAACCTCAGTAATAGTAGCAGGGTTGAATGAGGGAAGTAATGATTGTATCTGTGGACATGGGGTGTTGCATGGGGGAGGTTTTTGCACATTGGTGATCTCCTCATGAATTGTATCAATCTTAGTTTTGAAGTGATTGGCAATCTCCTGGGCAGTGAGTGAGTTGGTGGGTGGAGGCAGTGGAGGACAGAGTAGAGTATTGAAGGTAGAGAAGAGTTGACGTGGACTGGATGAGAAGGTGTTAATGAGTGTGATAAAGTAGGTCTGTTTGGCAGTGTGAAGGCAGGAGTAGTATTTTAGGAGGGCAGATTTATATTGTGTGAAGTCTTCCTGGGTCTTAGTCTTATGCCACAGGCGCTCAAGAGCGCGGCTACGTTTTCTGAGACTTCTGGTGTCATCTGTTTGCCAGGGTTGTAGCAGTCGGGGCCTAATTCTGCGTGTAGTGAGGGGGGCAAGCTTGTCTAGGGAGGAAGACAGTGAGCTGTTGTAGATGAAAGTAGCTTGGTTGGGGCAGGACAGAGGTGAGATTTTGTCATAGAGGTGATCAGTAGCGGAGTAGAGAAGAGAAGGGTTGAGGTGGCGAAAAAATTGGTGCTGTTTGTAAATAATGGCATTCACTTCGGCGGGTTGGCAACACTGGTGTGTGTGTGTGTTTATCTCTCTCAGTGTGTGTGTGTCAGAGAACTCACAGTACTAGCTTCCGTCTCCGTGCAGGAGTGACTAACGGCCATGCGTGGTGTCCCCGACAGAGGCGATCGAGTTTCGTATCGAACGTGCACACCCACGCACCCGTACGAACGTGTACACGCACCCGCACACTTATACGAGCCTGGTGTACATCCTCACGTATGCACGTGTATGTCCACCAATCCTCGTGCTCAGCGCCATATATAAACAAGGTCCTTGCCTGACACTAGTGCTGGATCGTCTTCAGCAAGTTCCTGAGTTCTTGATTCCTGTGTGACCTGTTACCTTGCTCCTGACTACCCAGCTCCCTGACTACTCTCTTTGGATCTCCCTTGTCTGCTACCTACCTTTGCTGATCATACCGACCCCGGCTTGGACTCTCTACTACGGCTCTGCTTCCTAACTTTGTACCTCGCTGCACGCCCGTTGCCAACCTCTGCCTGACCTTGACTACGAACTTGCCTGCTGTGTGGATACCTTGCTGCCAACCAGTTTCCAACCCTTGCCTGTCCTGACGTTGCAATTGTCCTTGAAGCCATACCTACACTACCGTTCAAAAGTTTGGGGTCACATTGAAATGTCCTTATTTTTGAAGGAAAAGCACTGTACTTTTAAATGAAGCTAACTTTAAACTAGTCCTAACTTTAAACAAATATACTCTATACATTGCTAATGTGGTAAATGACTATTCTAACTGCAAATGTCTAGTTTTTGGTGCAATATCTACATAGGTGTATAGAGGCCCATTTCCAGCAACTATCACTCCAGTGTTCTAATGGTACAATGTGTTTGCTCATTGGCTCAGAAGGCTAATTGATGATTAGCAAACCCTTGTGCAATCATGTTCACACATCTAAAAACAGTCTAGCTCCTTCCAGAAGCTACAAAACTGACCTTCCTGTGAGCAGATTGAGTTTCTGGAGCATCACATTTGTGGGGTCAATTAAACGCTCAAAATGGCCAGAAAAAGAGAACTTTCATCTGAAACTCGACAGTCTATTCTTGTTCTTAGAAATGAAGGCTATTCCATGCGAGAAATTGCAAAGAAATTGAAGATTTCCTACAACGGTGTGTACTACTCCCTTCAGAGGACAGCACAAACAGGCTCTAACCAGAGTAGAAAAAGAAGTGGGAGGCCGCGTTGCACAACTAAGCAAGAAGATAAGCACATTAGAGTCTCTAGTTTGAGAAACAGACGCCTCACAGGTCCCCAACTGGCATCTTCATTAAATAGTACCCGCAAAACACCAGTGTCAACATCTACAGTGAAGAGGCGGCTGCGGGATTTTGGGCTTCAGGGCAGAGTGGCAAAGAAAAAGCCATATCTGAGACTGGCCAATAAAAGAAAAAGATTAAGATGGGCAAAAGAACACAGACATTGGACAGAGGAAGACTGGAAAAAAGTGTTGTGGACGGATGAATCCAAGTTTGAGGGGTTTGGATCACAAAGAAGAACGTTTGTGAGACGCAGAACAAATGAAAAGATGCTGGAAGAATGCCTGACGCCATCTGTTAAGCATGGTGGAGGTAATGTGATGGTCTGGGGTTGCTTTGGTGCTGGTAAGGTGGGAGCTTTGTACAGGGTAAAAGGGATTCTGAATAAGGAAGGCTATCACTCCATTTTGCAACGCCATACCATACCCAGTGGACAGCGCTTGATTGGAGCCAATTTCATCCTACAACAGGACAATGACCCTAAACACACCTCCAAATTGTGCAAGAACTATTTACAGCAGAAGCAGGCAGCTGGTATTCTATCGGTAATGGAGTGGCCAGCACAGTCACCAGATCTGAACCCCATTGAGCTGTTGTGGGAGCAGCTTGACCGTATGGTACGCCAGAAGTGCCCATCCAACCAATCCAACTTGTGGGAGCTGCTTCTAGAAGCGTGGGGTGCAATTTCTCCAGCTTACCTCAATAAATTAACAGCTAGAATGCCAAAGGTGTGCAATGCTGTAATTGCTGCAAAAGGAGGATTCTTTGATGAAAGCAAAGTTTGATGTAAAAACAATGTTATTTCAAATACAAATCATTATTTCTAACCTTGTCAATGTCTTGACTCTATTTTCTATTCATTTCACAACGTATGGTGGTGAATAAGTGTGACTTTTCATGGAAAACACAAAATTGTTTGGGTGACCCCAAACTTTTGAACGGTAGTGTACCTGCCTGGCTTCTACTGAGCAGTTCTGGTGATCAGTCTTCTCATCTTCTCCTAGAGGATCCTGAATCTCCACGTTCCAGCTTCCAGCCGCGGGCACCTGCACCCTTCCGTGCCCCAGCACTCCCTGTCCTCACTACCAGGGGTTTTGGGACTGGAACCATGCGAGAGGCCTCCCTCAGCATTCAGACTCCGCTGTAAGGTACGTGACAGTGTGTGTGTCTCTCTCAGTGTGTGTGTGTGTCTCTCTCAGTGTTTGTGTCAGTCAAGAGAGTACATTTGGGTGTCCTTATAGTTTGTAACACATGTATTTTCTCTTTGTATTTTGTTTGTTATGTCTTTGCAAAACAGATGTGTTTTAGAGCAAGTATTTTTTGCTTTTTTTTTGGGTGGGGGGGATATTTTTCACTGAAATATTTTTGATGTTGTCAATGTTTGTTGTTTGTAGGTTGTTAGTTTCACTTTGATTTAATTATCTGTGCTGCATTATTTTTCAAAATCTTCGTCAAGATGTTGTGATTAACAAATGCTTAAATCCTTAAGAGACTGTTCATTTGTAGGCGCTGTCCTTTTAATTCCTGTTAATTTCCTCTGCAAAATGGTCAGACCTCAAAACCATATTCTGCTAATGTCTCAAATTAACATTCATGTGTTTTTTGTTTTCCTTTCTCTTTTCCAAGTCCTGTTTTGTTGACCAATAAAATTTGTAGCAAATTTTTATGTTTTATGTGTTTTGTTAATAATTTGTTTTGCAGATGCATGCTCAATCCAAGTAATGTATTTTAACCAATTTGAAATTTATCGATTCGAACGTTTCAAATCGAAAAAAATCGGTAAATTCGAAGAAAATTCAAAAAAAGACAAAACAAATTCTGAATACAAATTCCGAATACAAATCCTAAATACAAATCGAATGAATCAACCGAATTTAATGAAACAAAATAACTAGATTAACTAATCTAAACTAAACAAAACAATTTTTTTTTCAGGATGCACATGTCTAGATCAGGGACGTGCAGTCTGGGGAGACAGGTGAGGCAGGGCCATTAACATTAAAAAAAAATAAATAAAAAAAATCGAGCTTCTAGGGTCGTAGCTCGGTGACCTGGGCTCACAAAGACACAAAATTTGGGGGGTATGTAGCCTAAGTCCTACCCTACTACTGGTAAATTTGGGGCTCTTATGACCTATAGTTTCAGAGATATAGGGGTTCTCATGCAGCCTGTCAGAAGCTAAATACAGAGCGGCCACTTTAAATACAAGCTGGCACACTCTGTTTGCAGCAGACTGAGAGGATGAGCTCACAGTGCCTCTCCTCACTTCTTGTCAGAGGCACTGAGCTCAATGAACAGCTTAGAGTCTTGGACCAATGGTAAAGCACCAATAGCCCAATCTGTCCAATAAAATGCTGCAGTGGAGGCACGCCTCCCACTGCAGTGTCATAGAAGGGGCATGTGTCTAAAAAACAAATGCTCCCTTCCAGCCCAGCCCTCTTAACTAGAATGAAAAACATGAGTTTCTGGGTATAAGATTTACCCACAATCCCATGTTTTTCTCACACAGTTAAGAGGGAGAAACTGATTCTGTTGAAAAGGTACTGATTATATTGAAGCTAAATCATATATTTATGTGCTATATGTTATAACATAATAATGTATTATTTATCTATTTACTGTGAAATTACTGATTGGAAGTTATAACTTCAAACTTCAGTAATTTGCCCGTTAAGCCACCTGCTTGAGTAAAGATTTTGAAAATATAGTAAATTACCTTAGAAACAATATATAATAATTATTTGTATATTACCTACTTATGGTAATTAACCCCTTGCCACCCAGGTCAATTCTGACACTTCTCTCCTACAGAGAAACTATTTCCTGAATAAAAAAGAAAACACTGTTAGCCCGATTTTTTTGTATATTGTGAAAGATGATGTTACCACGAGTAAATAGATACCTAACATGTCACACTTTAAAATTGCGCACACTTGTGGAATGGCGCCAAACTTCATCAGTACATATAAATCTCTATAGGTGACACTTTAAACATTTTTTACAGGTTACATGTTTAGAGTTACAGAGGAGGTCTAGTGCTAGAATTATTACTCTCGCTCTAATGTTCGCGGCGTATGTAACCTGTGTGTATCTGGCTCTGATACTAGCCAGTGCCTCACCAGCCACTGACCTCACCGCACGTCCCTGCTCTAGATTCAATGAAACTGAGTTAATCAGCAAGGGCAGAAAATTCTTGATTGTTTTGCATCAATAGGCAATACTGAGTTATCTTTTTCGTAATTGCGATTGTGTTTCAA
This sequence comes from Lithobates septentrionalis, assembly GCA_037952835.1. Classification (NCBI taxonomy): domain Eukaryota; kingdom Metazoa; phylum Chordata; class Amphibia; order Anura; family Ranidae; genus Lithobates; species Lithobates septentrionalis. The sequence continues at coordinate 537,880 of JBBDGP010000812.1, forward strand.
GCAATCAAATTATAAGATTATATGGTGGAAAAAGAGATGTGATCAGTAACTTAAAGTGTTACGAAACCCACAACAGTAAAATCAGTGTGTATATGCAGTAAAGCATGCTTGTTATACTCACTGTGGAACCTAGGGGTTAATCCTCTACATTGTGTAAAAAGGCAGTTTGAACCGGTCTTCTCCGTTCCTCCCCTTCTTCCACTGTCCCCAATCCAATCTCTTGCTAGAACAGAGCAGTGTTTCTCAACCTTTTTTCAGTCAAGGCACCCTTTAAAACTCTGCACAACTTTGAGGCACCCCATTCTGAAATGTAAAAAGCATATAGTTTTACATAATACAGCAACATCCATAAGCTTAGGACACCCAACATTAGAGGTGATCGAAACACCTTTGCAAATTGGTGATGACTAGTATTCCAGTGTTTCTTTTTCCTCTGTTTCTCTCCCTCACTCAGCTAATGTGTCCCCAGTGCTGACGGAGAGTGGCAAAGCAGGGGTAAATAAGGAGGTGTGCAGGTGCTCAATGTCCTCCTTATCAGCTGATGGTGATATTGGTTGTTGGGACCCTGGAGGATAGAAGGTTGTAATGGTGCACAATAAAAACCGGTGGCTTTGTGTAACTAAAAGGCTTCATCTACCCACTAGCTTGTATACATATTTTGGGAAATTGATAGGAATCTTGCCAAGGCACCCCTGAGGACACCTGAAGGCACCCAGGGTGCCTGGGCAGCCAGGCTGAAAAAGGCTGGAAAAGAGCCTTGGAGGCACTCTGCACATGCTCAGTTTGGTGTGTATTGCTAGAAAGTTTATATTTTTGGGGAGGATGCATGAGATCGGCACAGGGCCAATCAGCACTGTCCAGACAGAAGGTCAGGGGTCCTGTAGCCTCATAGGACAGTCAGAGTAGAATGAAAACTCCTCCTACATGCTTTAACCAGACACTGATTTAAGTGCTGAAGAGAAAATGTTTTTAGCAGTTTATATTTATTAAAATAATTGCATTTCCATGTTCTGTGTACTATGGGAGACCAGCTATTGTGAATATTGTGAATGCAGGGTCCGTTTTTGCAGAATTTTTGATGCATTATTATTGTTTTCTGGGTGCTATTGCCCAGAATGTACTTGTAAAATTTGGACTCAAAGAACGCACCAAAACACAACACAGGTTAGTTTTTGCCACGTTTTCTATCCATTTCAATGGGGAGCTGCATTTTTGGTATGTTTTTCAAAACTACACTAAAAATGCATCATGCATAACTTTTTAAAATGCCCTGCACCCACAGCGTAGTGGTGTGAAGAGTCCCATAGGATTTAAAGGGATTGCATTTTTTAGCATGGTAAAAACACAACAAAAACACATCTGTGTGAAAGCAGCTTTGCCTGTTTTTTATCTGGTTGTCAGGGCTGGGCATCCTTCCTTCTCTGAGCTGGCCACTCAGCTGTCGGCTAGTTGCCAGCTCCTATCTCTCCACAGTTACTTAGCTGTTGATGATATCCTGCTCGTCAGTCCTGCCTACTTAAGCCGTCCAGCCCAGAGGATCTCTGCCTTCAACTTAGTCAACATAACAGAGACTATCTCCAGCCTTCCTGCTAAAAGACTTGCTTGGCTGACATCCTTTCTGGCTCCAGATCCTGCTTGCTGTTTTACTACGCTCATCTCGGCTCCCTGACGTTTGGCTTGTCTGACTATCCATTCCGGTTCCTGAACTCTGGCTATGTTTTGACTACGTTTGTTCTATTTACTTTTATTATTAAACAAGTGTGATTTAACTGTACTTCTGTCTCGGTCTGATTCCATGGTTTGTGACACTGGTCCAGTCTCGTTACATGATCCAGCAGCTCCAGCTCCCCAGTGTAAGGAAGCACTGGACAAGAGCCGTGAATTCTCAGAGCTATGACATCACAGATAGGTTCTCATTGCTCAGTCATTGTTGATGCTCCCTCCTCTCCCCTGTAGTCACTGACACAGCAGGGATGGAGCTACTTGATCATGTAACCAGACGGAACAGATAAGAAAATGGTAAGTATAAAGATCCTTTTTTAACAGGGCATAAAGGATAAGTAGGAGAAGAACAGTTCCAGTTAGCCTTTAATATCACTTTAATGTGTGCCACATATCAGTTAAATGAGTTGCCGACTATAGATTGATTATCAGAAGAGATCAATCATAAAAGAAATGTATCATTTACTGAAGTGTGTATGGTCACCATTAGGGTGACCATACACTATAAAATCTCTGGACAAGTCCTTTTGTATTTTGATGTCTTTTTTTTTGGGTGTGTGTAGCACATATGACTGGTAAAAATAGCTGGTGATTGGGTGCACTGATTTAGAGAGGAGCGTTGGAGTGCTGGTTATTTCAGTATTTTAAGGGCTAAGTTCACCTTTTTGAGAAAAAATAATCAATGCACATCTTTTTGCAGGAAAAAATGTGCATTGATTAATTTTTTCTCGTAGGATCACAGGTGCAATGTCAGGCCCCTGCAGACAAGACCTGCAGCTTTGAGCCTGTACCTCTGTACAGGCTGACATTTTGGAAGCTGTAGGGATTGTGAATAAACTATGAGCGCAATCATCAGCTTCTTTGCAGTTCATTCAGAACTACAAGGCATCTGCTGCTGTTGAAGATTGGCCTTAGTTCTCTCATGCACAGATTTCTGTGAATTAACGATGGGGCTGGACAGACGGAGCACCGCTCTGTTTTTCAAATGCCTGACGAAGGAGTGCGCATGCCCAGGAGGGGCATTGCGCAGACTCGGAAAGACGTTGCGACATCCTCCCCTCCGGAGACGTCATCCGCATGTGCTGTGGTCCACGCTGTGGTCCAGCCTCATCTTCTCGGCTTTCCACCTGAGGACCTCCACCTGGCCTCCTCCCTGGCGGTCCACATCGCTGGTCCACACCGCCTGTCCACATTGCGGACATCCAGTCGCTGACATCCCAGACTCCTTTTGTCATACTTCACTCCATGTGAGTTGCCCCTTGTATTTTATTGGTGGGAAAAATTAACTGTGCTGTGTTATATATAACATAAGAACTGCAGCAGCTCTGAGTGCGATAGAAACAAAAATATACGAGAATAAGATATGAGAGCTGCGCACTGTGAACAATTCTAATGAGTGACATAAATGGATATGTGACAACATGTGAATAAACACTAATGGTTATTGAGTCTCAAGAATCAGCAACACAAGCAAACGTCTTTGGTAAGTATTGCTGATACACTATAGGCAAACACCAAGGGTTTGGGATCCTCCTTTTGCAGATGCCAAGATCAGACCAACATGCAAAGTATATCCTCCACCATATAAAGTGCACGCTTACCAGCTACCACAAGCTGGATTGCTTGTGGCTAATACCCAGCCAGGGCCTTTGTCTCCCAAGATGGCAAACAGCGACTCCAACCAGAGAAACCTTCAAACACTTCTTGCAAGCAGATGGACTTAGAATATTACAAGAGCTCAAAAGGATCCAAGGTCCTCAATTCCCATGTTCATAATGACCCAAAGAAAGTGAAAAGGCTCGCATAAAAAAAAACAGACTGATAATTGATTATAAAAAACAGTATCACTTACATGAGAGTAAGGTGAATCAAACATAGATAGTAAGCTGGCTGGCTACAATATGAACGCACGAGCCTTCAGAATGTTGACAGCGTGGAGAGGTCAGCACATTGCTCCTCCCGACGTGTTTTGTCACAAGTCTGACATCGTCCTGGGGCATGTATTTTATTGCACCCAATAAACCTGTAAACGGTCTGAACTTAGAGGCGCCTTTTCTTCTCTCTCCTGCCCGTCGTTTAGAGCCTGCTTCTGCACCTGTGAATAAGCCTGCCCTAGTGCTTGGACACCATGTCCTAGGATCCTCCAATTCTTGTAGGATCACTTCTACCTGTCCTATGAACTTCATACTTATATGGACTTTTTATGAACTTTTTATTAACTATTTAGTTAAAGCGGGGGTCCACCTATCTATCTTTTTTTTTTTTGGAGTTCATTCACAAACTTTTCTTCTCATGATTATCTACTCACATGTTCTGTGTAATAAGTCCGCCTGTGTCCGACTTTGTTTTAAAGAATAACTTATAAAATTCACTGAAGGCGGTTTCCATCTTCATTGTGGGCATTTGAAGCCCACAAGCATGTATTTCCTGGATGCGGTGAATGCTGTGCTCCCAGCATTCACCGAGATATTGTGATGACGCTGTTGCACAATGCATGCTGGGAAGCCTGAGACTAGCTCCCAGGGGACTGTGGGAGGTCTGGGAGAGGCTAGAAACACGCCTACTCCCATGGGAGGAAAACCAGGAAGTGCTAAGAAGATTATAAAAAAAAGGTAATTACGGCGATTTAAATTTTTTTACACAGCATGTCAGCATCTATGCAAAGAAGAGAATGCATAGAGATAATGCTTAAAATTTGGGTGGAACCCCGCTTTAAAGACTGTGTGCAGAGGGTTCATTCAGAATTTGTAGTGTTAACAAGTAGTCACGCCCCTTTAGCACCTGATGGATTATATACATGTACAAACTATTGGGATTTGAGCACGGGTATGTCCTGTTTCTGTTGCAATGCAGATGTCAAGTACCTGGTAGGAGACTGAATTGACGAGGTTGACCTCTCTTGCATCTCCAGCCCAGGTCCCACTGGAGGTGGAACAGACGGTGCAGAGGGTCAGGAGGAATATGAGTGCCGAAAAAAAGAGAAAGACACATGCGCCTCTGAGTATGGACTGTAGTATTTAATGATAAAGGGTGCATTATAAACTCACATTTGTAAATCTTTCACCAAACTCATTTACGATTACGAGTATGATTTACCTTCCTCTGAACATTTTAGATACCTCCAGATTCAGCACTTATTTGTGAACACACCTCTAGGGATAGAGGAGTAATCTCACGCATATACAGGTTCCTTAACGAGGCCTTCCTTGACCAAAAGATCAATGACCAGTTGGGAGATGGAGACAGCTCTTTCTTTTTCACCTCCTGAATGGGAAGAGATGCTGGAAAATATGTATAAAAACACGAGATCCTTGTCTACCCGTGAAACTGCAATTAAACTTCATACCAGATGGAACTTGACACCTGCCAAGCTCCATACCATATTTCCCACTGTATCTCCCCGTTGCAGGTTCTTTTCTCCATATTTTTTGGAGTTGTAAGCACCTTAAACCTATTTGGCAACAGGCAGCCACTAGAGCATCCACAATAGCTAGTCACCTTCTTACGTTGACAGTGCAGATGTGCATTTTTTTCACCTCTAGCCCTTATGTTCCTGTTACATGTCAGAGATTGATTCACACTCTCTTTGTGGCCATTCATTGGGTAACTGCCCTGAATTGGCGCTTCTCCTCTGTATCCTGGTCACAAGTTTTGGCCAGGATGGAGATGATCAAATTATCTGAAAGAATACATCACACTCTGTATGATACGATTCACCTCTTCAACAGGAAGTGGGAACACTGGGACTTCCCACTTTGATAAACTATTTTATCTCCTGCTGTTAAAGTGGCAGATGTACTCTGAAGGTGCTACCCGGTTTGTCGAACTTCTTCCTGCTCTTTATCTAACAAACTTTATTGATTTTTTTGTGTATACTACACCAAATTAAATTCAGGATTAACAGAGTTTTGTGTTAATGACTCCCTTTTTATATGGCAATATATATACGCTTTTACCTATCATGTTTGTATACATATTACTTGCCTATCATTACTTGTATGTCTATTGATCTTCCATCCAATAAAAAATGTTTGTAATAAAAAAAACCTCACATTCGAAGTATCTGTGTACAGGCACAATGAGGTCCAGTGAACCACAAATCGACCGTCCATGCTGTGTGTGACAACCATGTCTCGCTTGTCCTGATGGAAACCGGCGTCCTGACCAGGAGGAAACGATGGCGCTCGGGCGGGATCCAAACCGAGGGTTGCAGCACAGCTGAGGTCCAAAGGAGAGGGCTGTAATGGCAGCGCAGGGCGGGATGGCATCACAGACATGCTTGCGACGGGTTTCGGAGCATTCGCACTGGAAAGATGTGCACAGTGCGCGCTCCTTTCTCAAGGAATATGAGTGACAGTAAGTGTTGATAGCAGAACTTGCAGCAGGAAATGCGGGCAATGGGAGCTTGAGAAGTTAGGCAGGACATCAGACAAGAAGCAGATGTGATGCACGCTAGACCAGTCGAAGCTAAAGGGGCACTCTGCATGTACTGCAAGTTCTGGACGCATGGCTTGTCAAAGCTCTCAGAAGACTGCACACACTGCGATGACTGGAGCGGTTATGAAGGACAGCCGAAGCAGAGACTCAGAAGTAGTATGAAGCCAAGTCGAAAGCCGGAGCGAGGTCACAGAGGTAGCCGAGGTTAGTAGCAGGCAGGCAATGAGGTGCAGAAGCATGGTCAGAAACAAAGCCGTAGTTGGGAACAAGTAGGCAGAGGTACAAGCAGAATCCAGGATCCGGTCAGTAACAAGTCGGGTCATCAACGGTCATCCTTATATGGCCCATCTTACGTCAGAAACTGTGGGCACACTCTAGCTTGTGTGCACACGTGTGCCCGTATGCGCATTTGTACGAGCAATGCATCCACGCTAATTTCTATTGGCAATGTGTCTGTGCTCATTTCTATAAGCGATGCTATGCGTCAGCCACTTTAAACCAATCAATATACGCTTTTTGAGATTTTTTTTTACCAAAAATATGTAGCAGAATACATATTGGTCTAAATTGATGAAGAAATTAGATTTTTTACATTTTTTTATAGCAGAAAGTAAAAAAATATTGTTTTTTTTTTTTTTTTTTTAAATTGTCAGCTTTTTTTTGCTTATAGTGCAAAAATAAAAACCCCAGAAGTGATCAAATACCACCAAAAGAAAGCTCTATTTGTGGGAAAAAAAGATCATGCATTTATTTTGGGTACAGCGCCGCACGACCGCGCAATTGTCAGTTAAAGTAACGTAGCGCCATATCGCAAAAAAATGGCCTGGTGATGAAGGAAGATAAACCTTCCGGAGCTGAGGTGGTTAATATACAAAAAATTTAGATCTAACCCCTCTTCTGATTTGGTACCGTAGTCAAGTGGCTTATTTTCACCTCTACATAGGTTATAAATCTGGTTGTATACAAATGACTATTTACAGTGTTAAGGCTTGGGGTGCGTCCACGCTAATTTCTATTGGCAATGTGTCTATGCTCATTTCTATGAGCGATGCTATGCGTCAGCCACTTTAAACCAATCAATGTACGCTTTTTGAGATTTTTTTTACCAAAAATATGTAGCAGAATACATATTGGTCTAAATTGATGAAGAAATTAGATTTTTTACATTTTTTTATAGCAGAAAGTAAAAAAAATATTGTTTTTTTTTTTTTTTTAATTGTCAGCCTTTTTTTGCTTATAGTGCAAAAATAAAAACCACAGAAGTGATCAAATACCACCAAAAGAAAGCTCTATTTGTGGGAAAAAAAGATCATGCATTTTATTTGGGTACAGCGCCGCACGACCGCGCAATTGTCAGTTAAAGTAACGTAGTGCTGTATCGCAAAAAAATGGCCTGGTAATGAAGGAAGATAAACCTTCCGGAACTGAGGTGGTTAATATACAAAAAACTTAGATCTAACCCCTCTTCAGATTTGGTACTGTAGTCAAGTGGCTTAGTTTCACCTCTACGTAGGTTATAAATCTGGTTGTATACAAATGACTATTTACAGTGTTAAGGCTTGGGGTGAAAATAACACACAAGGAATCCAAGCGATTTGCCAATTCAATTGCTAGAACAGCCATGCAGTAAGGAAAAATGTCTTTAAGTCCTTGAAAGGGCAAAGAATATATTATGATCTGAACAGTTAAACTACGTGTAGTTATGACTTACTGGACCGTTTGGTGATAAAATATGTTTAAAAAGGAGAAAAAAAAGGAAAAGTGATTTAGATGCACTTCTTTTTTCTAAGTCATTTTAAGTTCCACAGTTTGACTTTCAGGCGAGAAAAGCTTGATATAGCAAGGAACTTTTTAGCTAAGATATTTTTGCTATGCCAACCGTATGTGACAGACAATTTACTTATGCAATCAGCGCCTGCACAATATTAATCTTTGCTTAGAGATAATCCGTTTTTTTTTGCACAGATAGCATGTAATCAACACATTACTGATTTCTTACTTATTATAAATGCATAAGTGCAACATTTTATTAACGTTGGTGTTTAAATCTTTTTAAGGAGAATGAAGATATTTCTCACCACATTGGTAGGATTAGGACTTTCGTGTTCTTTGCATAGACTGATACAAACTGTAAATGTAGTTTGCGCTGGTTGCTGAGACTGCCCATGGAAATCTAAGGATGGTCAGACATGAATGGAATATCCAACTGACCTTGGGGTCCCCCAATGCCCATCAGACACAAAGGCATAACAATTCATCTCAGCCTAGCATCATTTCCATGGTAATTGGAAGGGCAGGAGATGAGTGGCACTGGCGAATCCGCACAGACAGACCTAATCTTCCCAAACTACTGTTCCTCCCAGAAAGTTTGGGAATTGATAAGGGGCTGGAGCCATAGATGTGAGGTTCTTGCTGGATCCAGCTGAAAGCCGCTGAACTGGATAACTTGTATAGCATAGTTATGAGTAGCTTAACCACTTCAGCCCTGGAAGATTTGGCTGCTCAATGATCAGGCGGTGCTGTACCCAAACAAAATTGACGTCCTTTTCTTCCCACAAGTAGAGCTTTCTTTTGGTGGTATTTGATCATCTCTGTGGTTTTTATTTTTTGCGCTATAAACAAAAAAAGAGCGACAATTTTGTACACAATATTTTGTACTTTTTGCTGTAATAAATAGCCCCAATTTTTTTTTTTTTAAAGCTAATTTTTTCCTCAGTTTAGGCCAATATGTATTCTTCTACATAGGTTTGTTAATAAAAATTGCGAACGCGTATATTGATTGTTTTGCGCAAAAGTTATAGCGTCTACAAAATAGATTTATGTCATTTTTATTATTATTATTTTTTTTTTTAACTAGTAATGGTGGCGATCTGTGATTTTTATCGGGACTGTGACATTATGGCGGACATATAGGACACTTTTGACACATTTTTGTGACCATTGGCATTTATACAGTGCTCAGTGCTATAAAAAGGCACTGATTACTGTGTAAATGTCACTGGCAGGGAAGAGGTTAACACTAGGGGGCGATCAAGGGGTTAACTGTGCTCCCTGTGTGTGTGTTCTAACTGTGGGGGAGGGGACTGACTATGGGAGTTGAGAGATCGTGGTTCCCAGCTCGTAGGAACTCACAATCTCTCTCTCCTCACAGAACTTGGATGTGTGTGTTTACACACACGCGTCCCTGTTCTGCCTCTCGTGCCCACGATCGCTCGTGGCCGGCAGTCATTGCAACCGTCGGTCACGAGCATCGGCACCCTCGCTGTGCAGCGGGCGCGTGGGCGCCTGCTTTCCCGCTTAAAGGGACCGACGTATAGCTACGATGGTTCGTGCCAACCTGCCACAGTATAATAACGGTGGCTGGTCGGCAAATGGTTAAAGTCCAACTCCAGGCAAGTAAACTATTATCCCTTGAAGCTGGTTTGCACATGCACTGCAAGGGTTAATAGATACTTTTGTCTAGGGGAGAGGAGAAATAATTTTACTTACTAAATCTTCCACTCTCCCCATGCTCTGGTCAATGGACCCTGCTCCCATCTTGATGAAGTCAGGACCCTAAATCACGGGAGCATATGGAGAAGAAGCTGCAGGGACTGGTCTAGCTGCAGAGAGGAGCAAAGGATCCTGTAAGTAAATTTTGTTTTTGTTCTCTAGACCAAAATGAGCAATTAAAGTGGTTGTAAAGGCAAAAGGTTTTTTATCTTAATGCATTCTATGCATTAAAATAAGAACTTCTGTGTGCAGCAGCCCCCCTCAGCCCCCCTAATACTTACCTGAGCCCCATCTTGATCCAGTGATGTTGCATGAGAGCCTCGGCTGCCCAGGACTCTCCCTACTCATTGGCTGAGACAGTAGTGAAGCGCCATTGACTTCCGCTGCTTTCAATCAAAGTCAGTGAGCCAATGAGGAGAGAGAGGGGGCGGGGCTGGGCAGTGGCTCCGTGTCTGAATGGACACACAGAGCAGCGGCTCGGCTCGGGTGCCTTTATAGCAAGCTGCTTGCAGTGGGGGTACTCAACAGGAGGGAGGGGCTAGGAGCGCAGAAGAGGGACCAGAGAAGATGAGGATCGGGGCTGCTCTGTGCAAATCCACTGCAACAGAGGAGGTAAGTATAACAGGTTTGTTATTTTGAAACAAAAAAAAAAACAAGACTTTAGTAAAAAACTAGTATTTAGTAGGCTCAGCCCCACTGCAAGGGATAACTTTTTAAGTTGTCCAGAGTTGGGCGCATCTATATCCATTTTTGGGAGATACGGTAGAGCAGGGGTCTTCAAACTACGGCCCTCCAGTTGTTCAGGAACTACAATTTCCATCATGCCTAGTCATGTCTGTGAATGTCAGAGTTTTATAATGCCTAATGGGACGTGGAGTTCCGCAACAGCTGGAGGACCGTAGTTTGAAGACCCCTGCAGTAGAGAATGGTATAAAAAAAAGGCACCATCAGCATTTTTTTATTGCTGTCTGTGTACTGTTTTGGGAGATTTCCATGAGCTTGCTGTCATAGAGACATAATAGGAAATGATAGAAAATATCCCTGAAGTGAAGGGAAATCCAATCTGAAGCAGCTCAAAGACTATGGCATTTTCTTTCCATCCACCACAGGAGGAGAAAATTGCTTGATTGCCCCATCAATACAGTCAGTTTTGATAGAGGGAATCCCTCCCTCTGTGCTATTGTGTTCTGCTGGTGGGAAGTGCAGGGAGCTATCCCTGCTGGTAGGACACGATGGTCACTGCAGGCAGCTATAGTCTGCAGTGATCGCATGCAAAAAATCTGACGGGCTGGTTATACTGAAGGCAGGCAACCAGCCTGCCCATAGATGAATTGAATCTCAGTCGGTCCCTGTGGAACCGGCCAAGATTTGATTAATCGATGACTTTAGACTGTTGCTCTCCCCCATTGCATGTCCCATCTGTAAAATGTTGGATATCGATAGGACAAAGTGGGAGACTGATTTCCAAAGCAGGAACACAGACAAAAATAAAAACATGAGGGGTGTTATTTATTTTATTCATTTATTTTATTTTATTTTATTTATTTATTTTATGTATTTATTACAGGTATTTATATAGTGTCAACAATTCACCCAGCACTTTGCATATGGAGCTTCCAAAAGTTCCCATCTCCCCTTTCACACTCAATGTAAAACTAAAATAAATATTTTGTCTACTGATATACTTTGGTCTTTTTAACCACTTGCCGACCAGCCGCAGTCATTATGCTGCGGCAGGTCGGCACAATCCTGTGAGCCGTCATAGCTGTATGTCGGCTCCCTTAAGCGGGATAGCAGGCGAACGCACACCTGCTGCACTGCGGGGGTGCCAATGCTTGTGACCGGCGGTCACGATGACGGCCAGCCACGTGTGATCGCAGGCATGAGAGGCAGAACAGGGATGTGTGTGTTTACAACGTGAGAAGAGGCAGATAGTGAGTTCCTAATAGCTGGGAACCATGATCTTTCATCTCCTTTAGTCAGTCCCCTCCCCCTACAGTTAGAACACACACATAGGGAACACAGTTAACCCCTTGATCGTCCCCTAGTGTTAACCCCTTCCCTGCCAGTGTCATTTATTCAGTAATCAGTGCTTTTTTATAGCACTGATCGCTGTATAATTGTCAGTCGTCCCAAAAATGTGTCAAAAGTGTCAGATGTGTCCACCATAATGTTGCAGTCTCGATAAAAATATGTATCTGTAACTTTTGCGCAAACCAATCAATATACGCCTATTGCAATTTTTTTTTACCAAAAATATATAGAAGAATACATATCGGCCTAAACTGAGGAAAAAAATAGTTTTTTTATATATTTTTGGGGGATATTTATTATAGCAAAAAGTAAAAAATATTGTTTTTTTTTCAAAATTGTCGCTCTTTTTTTTATAGAGCAAAAAAATAAAAGCAGCAGAGGTGATTAAATATCACCAAAAGAAAGCTCTATTTGTGGAAAAAAAAAGGATGTCAATTTTGTTTGGGTGTAACATCGCACTGCCGCGCAATTGTCAGTTAAAACGAGACAGTGCCGAATCGCAAAAAGTACCCTTGTCAGGAAGGGGGTAAAATCTTCCGGGGCTAAAGTGGTTAATCCTCAGGTACAACTAGCATGAAGTGGTTAGGTCTGACAGTGACTCAGCCAGGCCTTAGCAATTGCCTTTTGCAGGCAGGGACCGCGGGGACACTATAGTGTAGAGAAAGTTCAGATGCTAGCTGTCCCACATGCGGCTACTAATCCCAGTAAGCCCTCTTCAGGCCCTGCCAGCCCTCCTGGTTGCAACTGCCCAACTCCACTGCCCCTTTCACCACAGTCCACTCTTCTGGTTCTGTACCCATCTATGACTGCAATCTCCCAGTCTTCTCAGGTGTGCCTCCCCAGTCCTCCTGACTGTGTCTCACTGACCAGCCCTCCTTGTCAAGTTGTCCTCCCTGGAATCTCTCAGTAGTGCTCTCTCCCGCTGTCCTCTCCTTGCTCCTAGGGTTTTTAATTTGTAAAAAATGTTGAAAAACATTTATCATTTTCCTTCCACTTCACAATTATGTGCCACTTTGTGTTGGTCTATCACATGAAATCCCATTAAAATACATTTACATTTTTGGTTTAGCCAGGTTTTTTGGTGCAGATTTCAGGTAATTGAAAAAAAGACTGGGTCCACTGACGACCTGCACACCTTTCTATGACAAATGTAGCCCTTCTATTCTATTAGGAATAACAAAATAATCCCATCTACAGTGCTGCATGTCTAGGGAGCTCATTTTCGGTTTAAACTATTTCTGTTTGTTTGCTGGACTATTAATACACAACTGGGTAGGTTGTGAAAAGCAATTATCCATATGCCTAACAGAAAAAGGAAATAGGCATTTTGGCTATATAGACATTCACTTGTAGTAAGCATACAATTGTATTGTGATTTTTGATTGTCTCATATGTGGTTTGCTAATTTTTTAGCCATTATATAGCACAGGCATACCTTGGATGTTTTTTACATTTTAAAGGGAAGATGTTAGTGGGATCTAGAGAGAGGGGATAGGATGTAAAAAGCTGGTACGTGTGTAGCATGTAAGCCAGTGGCAAATTCCACATTTATCCCTAAAGGTAAAATAATAAGGAATGTGTCGAATGGATGGTATATTCGTTGATACAGTAGTATGAAGGAATTATAACATTGGCTGACATTCCATGGACATCAGTCCAGCTCCACCAGCTTTAAAATAAGTCTAAATTCATAGTAAGCAAACAACTACAACTCTATTCACTATGCACGTTGTCAGAAAATACTGCTTTTTTTTTTTAATGTTAGATATAAGAAAATGTCATATAGGTAGAAGCTGGTAAATAGAGTATAATGTACTTCCAGGCGATATAAACAAATCTCCACTGTACGGAAATGATCGCAATCTTTGTTGAATCTTACATTTGGAAGATTGATTTGCTCATTATTGTTATTATTATTATTGTACAGGATTTATATAGCACCAATAAAATAGACTTTGTAGTGCTTTTCCATGGTGTAAGGAGTAGTAGTCTAGCAGCTGTCAGGCAGTAATGAAGGAAACTGTATTCTAATCTCTGAAATTCTGGACAATAGGAGAACATTCTACCTTATTCATTAATAACCTTGTGGAAACATCAATTGTTTGGCTCTAAAATCAGCAAATGTATGACATTCTTGCCAGATGTGAAATACAAATGTTATGCTTGTTTTTCCAGGTTTAGTACAAGCAGCTGGGCAAAGACCAAGCCCCTGCCAGCTCAGTATCTTTTTACCCTATCATTGGAACTACACAACAGATGTATAGTTTGACAGCAGATGACTATACTGCGATTGTGGAGGCCACATTTTGGCAGGGCTTATGTTATACACACTTTTTACAATATATGGCAGATGCACTGATCGCATCCATTACAGATGCTGCTGTGACACTAATCTTCTGAAAGGCCCACTAATCTAGGGTACGAAGAGGGAATTTGGCACAGATTAAAAAACCTGGCTAAATGGCCAAGTGCACTACACCTTTACAGTATCATACTTTCCTTCACAGTGTAATTCGAATGTTCCAAGGCCTATGAGCACATCACCAATCAATCGTTAGCATTGTCAGGATCCAGATCTCTTTTTTTTGCTGAGCTACCTTGGATGCTGGACAGCTCCCTGCCTGATTCCTTAGCCAACTCGACAACATTGCCTATTGTCTATTCTTGAAAGTTTTATTTTTTGCTCCTCCCGTGAACTTCCTATGTAAGCCATGCCTTTGCGCTTCCTGTTTATCAGATTATTGTGCTCTCTCCAGCTAATATCTCACTCTTGTTGCTCCTGCTGCCATCCGTATCTTCACTGCCACTTGTTACTGACCTATGGCTTGTTTCTCAACTATGCTTCCATTTGATCTCAACTTGAAACCACTTGTTACCAACCTTTGGCCTGTTCCTCCACTTCTGCTTGATCCCACACTGCAGCTACTTGTTACCGGCCTTTGGCTTGTTGCTTGACTATGCTTCCACTTGATCCTATCCTGAAACTACTTGTTATCAACCTATGTCCTATTCCTCGACTATGCTTCTGCTTGATCCCAGCATAAAATCACTTGTTACCAACCTTTTGCTTGTTCCACAACTACGCTTCTGTTTGATCCCTGCCTGCTATATCTGCTACTGGACCCCAGCTTGCTTACTTCCTGGTGGGCAATCCTGAGGACCACAACCTGGTACTAACATGCTGCAAAACCCATCTCCACCATCAAGAGCTCTGGTGAATTCCCATGTAGCGCTGAAAACTTCTGTTTCTAGTCATATGTGTGTTATACAGTACATAAGTTGTGTTAGTGCCATCTTGTGGACAATTTGAAAAGTACAATACGTTTATGTTTCATGATTAAGTGAAGTGACATGGAAGTGATTTATTGTTTACTTCGTAACTTTAGCTCTGACCCACCCACAATGCTCCTGGACAAGGTGAGAACTGAACTGCATTGTGGGAGGATATAAAAGGGTAAGGAGCGGCCATCTTAGGTCTCTTGTGCCTGGGACGCGTTGCCTGCCAGCAGAACCCTGTTGGTGTGTGTGTCCTACAGGGTTGCGGCCTACTTTGCGAAGGAGTGGAGCAGCTGCAAGGATCCTGCCATCACATCACAGCGTGTTGGAGCAGCAGAAGTGAACGTTCCGGAGACCCGTGGGGAGATAACCGAGGACTCCTGGTCGTTTGTAATGGAACAGTGTGATGGCGTGGTGGTGCCTCCATATGGACTGAGAACTGTTGAAACAGAGATATCCATCTGCCCGGATCCCGTGTGGTGAGAGGGTTAATACCCAGAAGTTTGTTTAACTACTACATACACAGTTAGAACTGTTACAGAGTGTTGCGGGGACTGATAGTCCCACGGAACAAGTTAAGTTGGAGAACTTTACATCTGAATAGACTCCAGTATTCAAGAACGGATGCTAGATGTTTGTTTTCTTCATATAATAACACTTAGTCAATCTGCTGGATTACAATTGTTTTAGTGTGTTATATTACACTGCGCAACACCCAGTAGGAACCCCTTGAGGATTACATTTATAAAAGCTAGCGAAGACTGAAGAAGTCCGGACTACCTTTTCATTGCAGGGCCCTGCATTTAGTTACAAAGGATATTGACTTTAAGGTTTAGAGCAGGGGGTGCTCCCAGGTATATTTGTATATAATTGGATATATTTGTGTCTGTTACTGATTGTCACAACCATTTCTTATACTGTTGCACTACGCTGGTGTGATCGTATAGTCATTATAATAATTCTTTATATAAATATATTATTTACCCAAAGAAAGAAGTTATTGTTGGTTATTACTGAAGTTTGTGTGCAGTGTTATCATTTCTCCTGCAGGTGGAGCTACCAGCACCCAGGTAGAGGTAACCATAACTATAAGTGTATATTGTGTGTTAAAGTTGATACTCATATTATCACAACACTGCACTACATTTGTGTCAAGGGGATTGAACAATTTAAGAAGGGTGAAGAGCATAGAGGACAGGCCCGCTTAAACCAGCAGCTCCACCGAGAGTTATTGCTACACCCATTAGTGCTTAAACCCCACTATAATGTGTATAGTCCTGTAATAAAACAACATTAAATCATGTTAAGGAAAAAATAATACCAATAAATAAATAAAATGCATATCCAATACTAAAATGGAGTGAACAGTGTGATTTAAATAAATGCATGAATGATCTATCTATTCAATCCGTGATTAAAATAGTGATACAATAGTCCATAAAGTCTGGATAAATAAATAACTTGAGAATCAATGAAAAAGTGCTTGATTAACGTGCAAAAAAGTGCTTCAAAGGTGTTCTTCAATGAACCATCGCCAATGTGCAAATCTTCGTGTACACCACTCAGTGCTCTCTAGACTCTTACCTCCATATGGATGGTATAAGGCTGCAGAGATGGGTTTAGTTGGAGACCTTCCCGGGATGTAATGATGGCGGCTGTTCCTCTCAAAGCACTATATACCAAATGATGGCTTTGGATCAGTCCATACAGACGTTCACACACAGCGGGTATATAAGGGATAAAAAAGAATCTCCTGTAGTGCAATAACGTATAAAATAAGCCAAAATGGGCACTTACAACAAAAAAGGTAAAAAACAGCAGATCTGTAATTTACAGACGCCTCTTACGACATTTCCGGCTCTTTTACGTGGTCCGGTCACTCCCTATGCATTACATCACACCTCCATTTTAGTATTGGATATGTACTTTATTTATTTATTTATTGGTATTATTTTTTCTTAACATGATTTAATGTTGTTTTATTATAGAACTATACACATTGTATGTAGTGGTTTTTACACAGCATCATTTGTATATCGTTTTGTATATAGCACATCATTATTTGCACATCAGACTGCTTTATATCATCATTATTATCTATAGTGATTTGTTGCTCTGATCTCTCATTTATCTATACTACTTGTATACCTGTCCTGCTGGTTGGTGGGAGCCTCTCTACTGCTAAAGGCTACTGGACTCCAAGCCTGACCCCAACTGTGACAAATAGGGATGAGCTTCGTGTTCGAGTCGAACCCATGTTCGACTCGAACATCGGCTGTTCGACCGTCCGTCGAATTGCGAACGATATGGGCCGTTCGCGCCAAATTCGTGTGGCGCGTCACGGCCCATAATTCACTGCGGCATCGCAGTGCATTGCTGGCTGATGATTGGCCAAGCATGCACTATGACCCGCATGCTTGGCCAATCACAGCGCCGTCAGTAGAGAGAGCTGTAATTGGCCAAAGCCAGGGTGGCTTTGGCCAATTATGGCTCAGGGGATTTAGTACACACCCCACACTATATAAGGCCGCCTGCACGGCGGCCCTGTGTAGTGTGTGTTCCGGTGTGCTGAGAGATAGAGAGAGAGAGAGACAGTGTCATTTGATTTGAGTTAGATAGATTAGGCAGAACAGTCAGTCAGTTAGCTGCACTTACAGTGTATTGTGTATATATATGCATCCCAGGTGTTGCATATATATATATACACTGTATTCAGTTTAGCTAGATCCGTTCCTGTTATCTTCTATCTAGACTATTTAGTGCAGTGTGTCCTGCTCACAGTGTTCAGCTAGATCCGTTCCTGCTATTTACATTCAGTGCAGTGCGTCCTGCTCACAGTGTTCAGCTAGATCCGTTCCTGCTATTTACATTCAGTGCAGTGCGTCCTGCTCACAGTGTTCAGCTAGATCCGTTCCTGCTATTTACATTCAGTGCAGTGCGTCCTGCTCACAGTGTTCAGCTAGATCCGTTCCTGCTATTTACATTCAGTGCAGTGCGTCCTGCTCACAGTGTTCAGCTAGATCCGTTCCTGCTATTTACATTCAGTGCAGTGCGTCCTGCTCACAGTGTTCAGCTAGATCCGTTCCTGCTATTTACATTCAGTGCAGTGCGTCCTGCTCACAGTGTTCAGCTAGATCCGTTCCTGCTATTTACATTCAGTGCAGTGCGTCCTGCTCACAGTGTTCAGCTAGATCCGTTCCTGCTATTTACATTCAGTGCAGTGCGTCCTGCTCACAGTGTTCAGCTAGATCCGTTCCTGCTATTTACATTCAGTGCAGTGCGTCCTGCTCACAGTGTTCAGCTAGATCCGTTCCTGCTATTTACATTCAGTGCAGTGCGTCCTGCTCACAGTGTTCAGCTAGATCCGTTCCTGGTATTTACATTTAGTGTAGTGCGTCCTGCTCACAGTGTTCAGCTAGATCCGTTCCTGCTATTTACATTCAGTGCAGTGCGTCCTGCTCACAGTGTTCAGCTAGATCCGTTCCTGCTATATACATTTAGTGCAGTACGTCCTGCTCACAGTGTTCAGCTAGATCCGTTCCTGCTATTTACATTCAGTGCAGTGCGTCCTGCTCACAGTGTTCAGCTAGATCCGTTCCTGGTATTTACATTTAGTGCAGTGCGTCCTGCTCACAGTGTTCAGCTAGATCCGTTCCTGCTATTTACATTCAGTGCAGTGCGTCCTGCTCACAGTGTTCAGCTAGATCCGTTCCTGCTATTTACATTCAGTGCAGTGCGTCCTGCTCACAGTGTTCAGCTAGATCCGTTCCTGTTATCTTCCTACTGACAGGCAGGCTTGTCTGGTTACAGTATATAAAGCTACCTGAAGAAAATTACAGGTGTTCTTTTTGATCCTATTAGTACCACGGTCAGGCAGCTAGACTATTTACATTTAGTACAGTGTGTCCTGCTCACAGTGTTCAGCTAGATCCGTTCCTGTTATCTTCCTACTGACAGGCAGGCTTGTCTGGTTACAGTATATAAAGCTACCTGAAGAAAATTACAGGTGTTCTTTTTGATCCTATTAGTACCACGGTCAGGCAGCTAGACTATTTACATTTAGTACAGTGTGTCCTGCTCACAGTGTTCAGCTAGATCCGTTCCTGTTATCTTCCTACTGACAGGCAGGCTTGTCTGGTTACAGTATATAAAGCTACCTTAAGAAAATTACAGGTGTTCTTTTTGATCCTATTAGTACCACGGTCAGGCAGCTAGACTATTTACATTTAGTACAGTGCGTCCTGCTCACAGTGTTCAGCTAGATCCGTTCCTGCTATATACATTTAGTGCAGTACGTCCTGCTCACAGTGTTCAGCTAGATCCGTTCCTGTTATCTTCCTACTGACAGGCAGGCTTGTCTGGTTACAGTATATAAAGCTACCTGAAGAAAATTACAGGTGTTCTATCCCAGCTTAGTGCAGCTACAGGCCATTAGTATGTCTGGAAGGCCAAGAAGGAGAGGCAGACAGTCACAAGCCAATAAGAGAGGGCAAGCAGGCTCTGTGTCTAGTGCTGGTCGTGGAGACGGTGCATCCTCATCAGCACGTGGCCATGGGACACGCTTGGCCTTTTTTTCGGCAGCTGGCCGTGTTGAGCCGCAACATGCGGAAGACTTGGTCGAGTGGATGACCAAGCCGTCCTCATCCTCCTCATCCTCTCTCACCCATGCCCAGGGTGCTTTGTCTGGCAAAGCAGCGGCCTCTTCCCTCAGCTCAATGTCATCAGTGACTCCTTCCCTAGCTCCACCATGTCCTCATGAGGATTCCCTCGAACTGTTTGACCACAGTGTTGGGTACATGCTCCAGGAGGATGCCCAGCGTTTGGAAGGCTCTGATGATGATACTGAGCTCAATGAAGGCAGTAACATGAGCACGGACAGAGGGGGTGCCCAAGAAGGACAGCAATCTGGCAGTCATGCTCCCCCTGCTGCAGCATACTGCCAGGTTTGCTCCAGTGATGAGGAGGGAGGGGATGATGAGGTCACTGACTCAACGTGGGTGCCTGATAGGAGAGAGGAGGAGGAGGAGGAGGAGGAGGTGGCACATCACCAACTAGGCAGGATGCCCTCCAGGGGCCAGCCTAAGGGCAGCACATTGACTGCATCACACCCCAAAGCTCCACATGTGCAGGGCGCTGCAGTCTCTGCGCGTTATTCAAAAAGTTCTTTGGTGTGGGCCTTTTTTGAGACGAGTGCATCAGATCGCACCGCTGCTATTTGCAACATATGTCTCAAGCGTATCTCGCGTGGCCAAAACATCTCCCGCTTGGGTACCACATGCTTGACCAGACATATGTTGACCTGCCATGCAGTTCGTTGGCAAGCGTATCTGAAAGACCCACACCAAAGAACAAAGAGGATCTCTCCTTGCTCCTCATCAGCTGAGATTTCCAACCCCACTAGACCTTCAGTCCTCTCTGAGACCTGCAGTGAGAGGAATGAAGGTGTAGAATTAGGTGTGTCACAGCCAAGTACTTGTGGGCAATCTGCTTTTGGTACACCGACGTCAGATTGTACCAGGCAAATTTCCCTGCCCCAGCTGCTGCACCGCCGAAAGAAGTTTGCTCCCAGCCATCCACATGCCCAGCGGTTGAATGCTAGCTTGGCAAAATTGCTAGCACTTCAACTGCTGCCTTTTCAGTTGGTAGACTCTGCCCCCTTCCGTGAGTTTGTGGAATGTGCGGTTCCTCAGTGGCAGGTACCCAAACGCCACTTTTTCTCACGGAAGGCGATTCCGGCTCTCTACCGGCATGTGGAAGGCAATGTCCATGCCTCGCTGGACAGGGCGGTCAGCGGTAAGGTGCATATTACCGCTGACTCATGGTCCAGCAGGCATGGACAGGGACGTTACTTAAGTTTCACGGCGCATTGGGTGACTCTGCTGGCAGCTGGGAAGGATGCAGGACAAGGTGCAGTAGTGTTGGAGGTTGTTCCGCCACCACGCCTCCAAAATGCTGATTGTGACACACCTCTCTCCTCCACCCCCTCCTCTTCTTCTTCCTCCATGGCCTCTTCCTCGGAACCAGCGGTGCTCCGTAGGCGTTCAAGGGGCTACGCAAGTACGCAGGCCAAAAGATGCCATGCGGTGCTTGAGCTGGTGTGCTTGGGGGACAGGAGCCACACTGGGGCAGAGGTTCTGTCAGCTCTGCAGGGGCAGGTTCAGAGGTGGTTGACGCCACGCCAACTTAAGGCAGGAATGGTGGTTTGCGACAATGGCACCAACCTCCTCTCTGCCCTCCGACAGGGACAACTGACCCATGTGCCCTGTTTGGCTCACGTCCTTAACTTGGTGGTGCAGCGGTTCTTGGGCAGGTACCCGGGCTTACAGGATGTCCTGAGGCAGGCCAGGAAAGTCTCTGTGCATTTCCGCCGGTCATATAATGCCAGTGCTCGGCTGACGGACCTCCAAAAGGAGTTTAACCTGCCCAAGAACCGCCTAATCTGTGACATGCCCACCAGGTGGAACTCGACGTTGGCCATGCTGCAGCGGCTGCACACGCAGCAGAGGGCCATCAATGAGTACCTGTGCGACTATGGCACCAGGACAGGGTCAGGGGACCTTGGTTTTTTTTCCCCACGCCAGTGGGCCATGATCAGGGATGCATGCACTGTCCTGTCACCATTCGAGGAGGCCACGAGGATGGTGAGCACTGACAGTGCATGCATCAGTGACACTGTCCCCCTTGTCCACCTGTTGGAGCACACGCTGCGTGGAATAATGGACAGGGCACTTGAGGCAGAACAGAGGCAGGAAGAGGAGGACTTCCTTAGCTCTCAAGGCCCCCTTTATCCAGACAGTGTTCCTGCGTGCCCGCCGATCACACAGGAAGAGGACGAGGAGGAGGAGGAGGAGGAGGAGGAGGAGGAAGATTGTGTCAGTATGGAGGTGGAGCCTGGCACTCAGCATCAGCAGTCTTTAAGGGATCAGTCCCAAGGAACACATGGACTTGTACGTGGCTGGGAGGAGGTGGCTGCGGACGTTGTTGTCCTTAGTGACCCAGAGGACTCCGGACCGAATGCCTCAGCAAACCTACGCTGCATGGCTTCCCTGATCCTGCAAAGCCTGCGTAAGGATCCTCGTATTCGTGGTATCAAGGAGAAGGACCAATACTGGCTGGCAACCCTCCTTGATCCACGTTACAAGGGTAAGGTTGCGGACCTTATCTTGCCATCGCAGAGGGAGCAGAGGATGAAACATCTTCGGGAGGCCTTGCAGAAAGGTCTGTGCAACGCGTTCCCAGAGACTGGGAGGTTACAAACTCCTGTTTCTGGACAACGTGTTGCTGAGGCTTCGGTCAGTCAAAGAAGGAGCGGTGGAGAAGGTGGCCGTCTGACCGATGCGTTCAGACAATTTTTTGGTCCGCAGCCCCAAGGTATGATCGGTTCCAGCAACCATCGCCAGCGTCTGTTTTACATGGTGCAGGAATACCTAGGGGCAAGATCAGACTTGGACACCTTTCCCACCGAAAATCCTCTGGGTTACTGGGTCTTGAGGATGGATCACTGGCCAGAGCTTGCACAGTATGCAATTGAGCTACTGGCCTGTCCTGCATCCAGCGTTCTTTCGGAACGTACATTCAGTGCTGCTGGAGGCGTGGTAACCGATCACAGGGTGCGTCTGTCCACTGACTCGGTCGATCGGCTGACCTTCATAAAAATGAATCAGTCTTGGATCACCACCAGCTACCAAGCACCTGATGCTGATGTAACTGAATAATTTTTTTCAGATCCCTTCAAAGACTGCCTATGCTGATGCTGAGTGATTATCCCTGAGTAATTATCCTCTTCCTCCTCAATCATCACGCTGATAGCTTGTAAGAACATTTTTGGTTCTGGGCGCCACCACCAGTGCCTAAGGCCCAATTTTTCTGCCCCTGTCTAACAGGGGCGTGAAATTACAATTTTTGATGCAATACTTTGCAGCAGGGCTCGTTCCTGCGTTCCAACTAGAGTGTCTGTGAGGGGTTGCAGTGTTGTGGCACCAGCACCAGTGCCTAAGGCCCAATTTTTCTGCCCCTGTCTAACAGGGGCGTGAAATTACAATTTTTGATGCAATACTTTGCAGCAGGGCTCGTTCCTGCGTTCCAACTAGAGTGTCTGTGAGGGGTTGCAGTGTTGTGGCACCAGCACCAGTGCCTAAGGCCCAATTTTTCTGCCCCTGTCTAACAGGGGCGTGAAATTACAATTTTTGATGCAATACTTTGCAGCAGGGCTCGTTCCTGCATTCCAACTAGAGTGTCTGTGAGGGGTTGCAGTGTTGTGGCACCAGCACCAGTGCCTAAGGCCCAATTTTTCTGCCCCTGTCTAACAGGGGCGTGTAATTACAATTTTTGATGCAATACTTTGCAGCAGTGCTCGTTCCTGCGTTCCAACTAGAGTGTCTGTGAGGGGTTGCAGTGTTGTGGCACCAGCACCAGTGCCTAAGGCCCAATTTTTCTGCCCCTGTCTAACAGGGGCGTGTAATTACAATTTTTGATGCAATACTTTGCAGCAGGGCTCGTTCCTGCGTTCCAACTAGAGTGTCTGTGAGGGGTTGCAGTGTTGTGGCACCAGCACCAGTGCCTAAGGCCTAATTTTTCAGCTCCTGTTCAACAGGGGCATGTAATTACAATTCTTGATCTAATATTTCACAGCAGGGCCCTGTGAGGGCTTACAGTGTTTTGGCCACAGCAACACCTAAGGCCCAAATTTCTGCTGAGTATATAGGGCAGGACCCTACTTTCAAACATCTAACTTACAAACGACTCCTACTTGCAAACGGAAGGAGACAACAGGAAGTGAGATGAAATCTACCCATAGGAAGGGAAATTCTCTCATGTAAGAGTTAATATGGGAAAACAATTTCTCCTTTCCACTGATGCTTTCCAATCCTTGTTCCACAAAAAAACCCAAATTTTCAAAAAACATTTTTCATTGGGACAAAAAAGTGAGGTGAAATCTTCTGAAGAGGAGGAAAGACGCAAAACAAATGTCACAGGGGTGATAACCCTTCCCTATGTTTTCCAAAAAGCTTAGAAAAGATTTTTTGGCTGGAGCTAAACACATTAAAAATGTTCAAAATTACAAACAGATTCTACTTAACAACAAACCTACAGTCCCTGTCTTGTTTGCACCGCCTGTATACTGCTGTTCAGAGTATATAGGGACCTTTCCTTATTTTAATTTGGGTGCGGGGTTCCCCTTAATATCCATACAAGACCCAAAGGGCCTGGTAATGGACTGGGGGGTACCCATGCCGTTTGTCTCACTGATTTTCATCCATATTGCCAGGACCCGACATGACATTAAACCCGCAAGCAGTTTTAAATGAGATTTTTTCCTTTAAAAATGACATTTGGTGCAGGGACTGTTCTAAACATGGGAAACACGCGTCACTTTACAGGCATACTATAGACACCCCCCAGGTACGATATTTAAAGGAATATTTCACTTTTTTTTTTTTACTTTAAGCATCATTAAAATCACTGCTCCCGAAAAAACGGCCGTTTTAAAAGTTTTTTTTGCATTGATACATGTCCCCTGGGGTAGGACCCGGGTCCCCAAACCCTTTTTAGGACAATACCATGCAAATTAGCCTTTAAAATGAGCACTTTTGATTTCGAACGTTCGAGTCCCATAGACGTCAATGGGGTTCTAACGTTCGTGCGAACTTGCGGTCCGTTCGCGGGTTCTGGTGCGAACCGAACCGGGGGGTGTTCGGCTCATCCCTAGTGACAAATATTCTGTGGTCCTTTTTCAGACTTGCACCTCTTTTTCCATTACCACTAATATCTTTGAAACCAACCCTTGAGATCCTGTGGTATTTTACCAGATTTGCACCTCTCTTTCCACCATCACCAATGCCTTTGCTAACAATACACAATCAACATCAATACATTGTTCATTTGTGCCCCTGTCCTAGCTAGTCTTACTTGAACATAATCAGAAAGCCCTGATTTCTTTCCCTAACCAGTCTACGTTTCCAGTGTCAATCAAAGGCTCTGGGGGAACAGAAGTGACGTTTAGCAAAGGTGAAGCATCTTTTTAAAGTGTTCAAATATACAGTATATAGTGAAAAGTTTTTACTTTGTCAAAAATTCTTTGATTAAAAAAAATCAGCAAATAACAGCTGAAATCTGAACTGAACTGAACCCTTTTCCCCCGGGTAATTTTATAAAGCTCTTTGTGAAAATATCTTAAAGGGTGACTGTAAACACAGCAATTCTCTGAAGTATGTGTTGCCTACTAGATCCAAAGATGTGAAATGGTGAAATCTTGCCTTTAAAACAGAGTAGACCAGGATCTAACAAGAAACATTTTCTATATATCATGTTTCGGTGTTCAGCTAATTTGCTGAAACTACATATTTAATGAAACCCATTTAAAGATCAAAATAGTTTTCCTGTACCCATCTACAGAAATGTTTTAGTCTAAATAAAAGTTCTTTCTTTAGGATCAATATACATAGGTGTAAGACTCAGAAGCAAGTAAAAGGAAGCCACAAAAAGTCATGCTTTTGGGTGAATTGGGTAAAAAATAGATTGCTTTGAGGATATGTCCAGACTACATGACCAGGGTACATCAGTGGTTTTCCATTTCCTTGATCTGCTGCTAGCACAACCTTGATTTCCCCATCACCTCAACCTCAAGGTTCACAAAATATACATAAATGGAGTTCAAAATGGCCATAGCAACCTTTTATTATAAATTGTAAATAACACACAGTTTAAATATATATGACAATAACATGGCCAAACTTATAAGGCATCATGTGAACAATACCCAATCCCTGTGACACCAACTACCCATGATAGACCTCCAGTCACAACACACTGCCTCAAGGACAATATCAGTTGACCACAAACAGATACTGGTCCATCACTACCGGTCACTATAAGTTTGCTGCACCAAACAGAGAGGACCACACTAAAAATGGGTCCCCAACTATTTTCCAATATCACCAGATTACCCCACCTTCAAGGAACCCAAACCCCAAACCAGCTGCTACAACTTACATCCTGACTATTCGATGATGATAGTGTAGGGAGGGTGGGAGAAAAGGCTCTTGGTAGCTGTAGATCTACAACTGAACCTGAACACAACAGTTGAAATGTAAACAAAAGAATGCCAGCAATGAAAAATTCTGAAAAAAACAGCCCCCCCAATCCATACCAGGCCCTTCAGGTTCGAAAATTTGGAATTAGTTAAAAAACGAATATACAAAAATTTAATTAAACTAATTTCAATTAAATTCGTTACAATTTAATTTGTAAATTTGGATACATCCTAATCTCCGAATAACCAAAAATTCGTCCAAATTTATATTTATATAAATATATACATATAAATATATTTATATATACATTTTGGGTTCCCCCCAAACAGACCATTTCAATTCAATGAGGTAAGCCACCACTATCTCTAGATACTTTCAAACTTTTAACTCTTTATTGCCTGGTTCCCCTTCTTACCCAGTCATATAGGTCCAGCACAAATAAGTGCCACTCTCAGATTTCCTCTTTTACTTCCAGACCTACAGTATCTTTCCATTGAAATACAGGGAACAATACAAGTTAATTCTGCTAATAATATTTAATTGAAAATGTCACATTCCACATCCTGCAAAAAATGGCGGTATGCTTTATGCATTTAGCCTCTGGATTTGTGCAGTAATCTAACATGAAAGTTCCTCCTATGCAGGAGCTTCCTGCAACATAGACTAGTCAATGTTGCTCTCTCATCTTGTACAGGGCAATTAGTCTTGTTTCCACCCCCTCCTATAGTTTTCTGTAGGCAGCCTGTAGTGGGTGGAGCCTCCTGGGTCCCTTCCACAGCTCTTCTCTCTGCACAGGCTATATGCAAACCGGTTACAATGTCACAGTTACATTTACACGATAATAGTTGGGTTTCAAAAGGCATTTGGCATACACAGAGTGGATATACAGTGTATCTCTTGTGGCTATTGAAGAATACATTTAAAGCGGAGTTCAACACACATTTATAAATTTGCTCCTGCCTGTTTGTTATTGCTTTATAATTCCGCATTGGATGTTTTTTTTTCTGTAATATAATTACCTGATTTGTAAAGGGTAATTGCTCCTCTTCCAGTGTACCTTACCGAGGGGAGGTATGTCATTTCCAGCAGCTGCATTGGCTCCTTGGATATGAGTTTTATCAATCCCAACAGTCAATAGGCATCCGCCACTGGTAGAATTGCGTGATTTCCAAACAGGAAAAGACAAAATGCAAGGAAGAGATAAGCACCGTCAGGGCTTTTTTTCCCAGGGAAAAGGTGCAGGTACTCCCTTCTGTCCCAAACACCCCTTGTCTCCACCCCCTACCCAACTCTGAGCACCGTCCCTTGTATCCACCCCCTACCCAACTCCGAGCACCGTCCCTTGTCTCCACCCCCTACCCACCTCTGAGCACTGTCCTTTGGCTCCACCCCCTACCCATCTTCCAGTACCACCCCTTTTAGAGAATACAGAACCAAGTAATTTGTATGGAATTTTATACTGTTAACAAGAAAAGCAGTAAAATAGATCCCCTGCAGCCATCAACAATAGACCCCCCCAACCAATAATAGTCCCCCATCAACAATAGATCTGCCCAGCAACAATAGAGCAACCACAAAAAATATCCCTCACTCCAACAACAATAGACCCTCACCAGCAACAATAGATCTCCCAGCAGCCAGCAACAATAGACCCTTCCATCAACAGTAGATCCCTCTCAGCAACAATGAACCCCCCTCCAGCAACAATAGATACTCCACCAGCAACAATAGAACCTCCACCAGCAACAATACACCCCCTTGCGACAATAAATCACCGAGCAACCATAGATCCCCCAGCAGCTAGCATCAATAGACCCTCTAGCACACTCTAGTACCCCTTGCCATTACATACATTTTGTGCTGGAGGTGCCGGAACTGCATTCCCCCCACTTTCCCACTGAAAAAAAGCCCTGAGCACCGTATCCTGGAAGGAGATACCAGTGGGCTTCACATGCAAATGGGAGCGTGCTTGGAGGGGATAATATTATAAATATTCTTATAAAATCCCATTCATTGCTCACTTTGCCCTGTACAACTGTTTCCTAATAGCTAACATTCTAGATATGATAGTATTAGCTGATTATGTCTAAGCATATCTCGGAATACTAATCTTCCCATCCCAAAAAAACAGAATTCTTGTGGCAGTACAGAGCGGTGTCCTTTTGCTTCTATTTTAAGGCATACATTCTGTACTGCATGCAGAATCATTCATTTACAGCACATGGACTCTTTATTAACATATGAGCTAGGCAGAAATAAGGAGAGAGATTGTGTAAATGAGACTCGGTTTAAAGCTCCTCATTAATTCAGGAAAAATAGGTTTATGATACGCTAATGGATGGATTGATTTATTTTTCCATAGTCAGTAGGAGGCTCACATGTACAGTACATCCTCGTGCGTACTGCCGGTTCACCTGGCAGTAACAATTTTTATGTCTTCCCCTGTTGTTTCACATAATTACTGACTAACTCGCTAGATGCCATTCTACCAGAGTGGATAGATGAAAGTACAGTATCCATCTGCTTCAGAGAAACTGATATTATACAATCTGAATTCTGTCTAACAATATACCATGTAATGAACTACTGTAGCATGGGTAAGATTTAATTTTATATTTGATTAAAGCATTGTGCTCAGCGATGAGTGATGTTTTTATAAAAATGCACTTTGTCCCAGATCTCTTGTTCTGGCCCCGTATCCATTCCCTTTATTTGTGGAATGAGAACCTTTACAATGTGCCCTGCCAACATGTTACGAGTATGCAAATTAGTACACATTGAATATCTGTCTATGTAATCTAGTCTCAAGCTGTAAACAGGAATTACCCTATTTATCGGCATATAACACGCACAGGCGTATAACACGCGCCTTAATTTTAGGAGGGAAGTTTCAGGAAAAAAACTTACATTTTAAATAAAGAACTTTGAAGCAAAATAAGAGTCAGTGCCCATCAATGCAGCCTCACCATTGCCCATCTGCAGCCTGATCAATGCCATATGCAACCTGATCAATGTCATCTGCAGCCTCACAATAGCCCTTCAATGCAGCTTGATCAATGCCCATCTACAGCCTCACAATTGCCCGTCAATGCAGCCTGATCAATGCCCATCAACAGCCTCACAATTGCCCATCAATGCAGCCTGATCAATGCCCATCTGCAGCCTCACAATTGCCCGTCAATGCAGCTTGATCTATGCCCCTCTACAGCCTCACAATTGCCCATCAATGCAGCCTGATCAATGCCCATCTGCAGCCTCACAATTGCCCATCAATGCAGCTTGATCAATGCCCCTCTACAGCCTCACAATTGCCCATTAATGCAGCCTGATCAGTGCCCATCTGCAGCCTCACAATTGCCCATCAATGCAGCCTGATCAATGCCCATCTACAGCCTCACAATTGCCCATCAATGCAGCTTGATCAATGCCCATCTGCAGCTTGATCAATGCTCATCTGCAGCCTGATCAATGCCCATATGCAGCCTCACCATTGTCATGAATGCAGCTTGATCAATGCCCATCTGCAGCCTCACATCAGATTACTGCTGCCTCGGAGGGGACAGGGAGGGGGGCGACATTACATTTTAGATTCAGATTACATACAGCGAGAATCTCCTGTTTAATCGGCGGTCTCTTTAATACAAAGCCCTGCCTCCTGGACCTGCTTCTATGATAGACAGAACACTGATCCAATGCCGGCCCAGGAGACGGGACTTCCTATTACAGAGGCCGCTAAGTAAACAGGAGATTCTCGCTGTATGTAATCTGATGGCGCTCGTCCCGCCCCCTCCCCGTTCCCTCCTAGGCAGCCCAAATTGCAGTATCGGCATATAACATGCACCCACTATTTGCACCTGATTTTCAGGGTGAAAAAGTGAGTGTTATACATAAATAAATACAGTATATCCAATCCAGTTTCAAGATCTACAAAGTTTTGTAACAAAATCCTAACTGTCCAAGTGTTAAACAGGAGTCACATCCCAATGAATATACATACCTCCCAACATTTTCAGATGGGAATGAGGGAAACCTACTAGCATGCATGTAGGTATAGGACATGCCCCCTGCCACACCCCCATAAAGGGGAATTAACCCCCAAAAAAGGTTAATTGAATCCACAAGTGCTTTTTTTTACCATTACTATTCCTTTATATTGGCTTTTAAAATGTACAAATGTAGCAATTTAGAAATTGGATGAAAGGTTTAGCTCTGGGAAACACTTTTTGAAAGATAAAAAGTGCATTTTATATACAACGATATAGATCAGACCAAAATGAGGGACAAATGAGGAGGAATGAAGGACAGAAGGACAGGGACAATCCCTCGAAATCAGGGACAATTGGGAGGTATGAATATAAGCAAAAGACAAAAATGGATGGGAAGGGGACTTTAAAGGCACCAACAAACACTTTACATTATAATATAAAAAAGTTTTTATTTGATACAAACATGTTAAAATTCTATTGAAGATAAAACATATGCGAGTAGTATATCAGAGTAGTATAATGTCATAATACTGGCACTATCATACCTTGTGGGGGATTTTTTTGTACATTATGGTTGCTTGTTATAGTGATGATCCCTGTAACAGCAATTGGTTGAACTGGCATGGATGGCTTTCATTCAGGACTCATTGTTTACTATTGTGACGCTGTGATTGGCCCACAGGTATCACATGGTACAGGGTGCTTTGATGGGCCCAGGTGTCATGTGATCACTGGTGAACAATCACAGATCATACACAGTGGTAAACAATGCTGTCATGAATGGATTCCATTTATGACTATTGTTTACTATGTGCCATGTGTACGCACAGGAATCTCATGGTTTTTGGGCCGCTCACAGTGAGACGATACTGAGCACTGCAATCCACTGTGTCTGGGGCCACACAGTGTGCATGAGCACTGCCATGTATGAGTACTTTGCAGTGCCTGAGGGAGCAGCCCGCCATCAATAAAGTGTACTGTTGGCGGTCGGCAAGTGGTTAAAATCCACATCACACTCAAAGTGTCTGATATACCTTCTAAGGGGACTCTACACAATTGTTTTTCCATTCTTGTTGTAGAATGTGCTACAGCAAAAGCAATATTTACAAATTATATTTTTGTATTATAAATGATATATTACAAATTAAAAATAAATGAAGTTAAAATTTCCATCAAATTACATTTCCTGGCTTCTTAAAAAATAATGCACATACCCCTCTGAAAGTCCTCTCGGGGAACCTTTGATGGGTTCTGTGTGCTGTTAAACATGCAGCTTGTTGATATCAGCCACACTGATAATAATATTATCCTAAAATGAATTATTATCCCTTGTTTTTGTATGTAAGGACATGCAAATGCTTTCTATTTTAGGCAAACTGTACTTTTCTGTTGTGAATGTTTTCTCTAAACTGAATTAGCAAATGCTCTGTAACAAAGCAAGGAAAACAAAAAGAACAAAGAAAAACGTATCACTTCACTTTTATTAAATATATAGTGTTGCTAAGCATTTTGTATACAGGGGGTCCCCGGGTTACAAACAAGTTAGGGACTGTAGGTTTGTTCTTAAGTTGAATCTGTTTGTAAGTCGGAACAGGTAAATTTTTTAAGTGTAGCTCCAGCCAAAAAAAATATTTTTAAGCTTTTTGGATAGCATAGGGAAGGGTTAACACCCCTGTTACATTTGTTTTGCTGTGTGTGCCCCTGTTCAGAAGATTTCACCTCACTTTCTGTCCCAATGACAATTGGATTTTGAAAATTTTGGGTTGTTGTGGAAACAAGCCTTGGTGATAAAGCATCAGTGGAGGTACCTTTTCCCCATAATAGCTCTTACAGGAGAGAATTTCCCTTCCTAGGGGTAGATTTCCTCTTACTTCCTGTTGTCTGCCTCCGTTTGTAAGTAGGATGTTTGTAACTAGGGGACCCCCTGTACTCATGAAAATATAAAGTAAATTTGCTGTATAGTATATATATATATATAGTGTTGCTAAGCACTGTGCATACTCTACAGTGGGGACAAAAAGTATTCAGACCCCCTTACATTTTTCACTCTTTGTTATATTGCAGCCATTTGCTAAAATCATTTAAGTTCATTTTTTTCCTCATTAATGTACACACAGCACCCCATATTGACAGAAAAACACAGAATTGTTGACATTTTTGCAGATTTATTAAAAAAGAAAAACTGAAATATCACATGGCCCTAAGTATTCAGACCCTTTGCTCAATATTTAGTAGAAGCACCCTTTTGATCTAATACAGCCATGAGTCTTTTTGGGAAAGATTCAACATGTTTTTCACACCTGGATTTGGGGATCCTCTGCCATTCCTCCTTGCAGATCCTCTCCAGTTCTGTCAGGTTGGATGGTAAACGTTGGTGGACAGCCATTTTTAGCTGTCTCCAAAGATGCTCAATTGGGTTTAAGTCAGGGCTCTGGCTGGGCCATTCGAGAACAGTCACTGAGTTGTTGTGAAGGCACTCCTTCATTATTTTAGCTGTGTGCTTAGGGTCATTGTCTTGTTGGAAGGTAAACCTTCGGCCCAGTCTGAGGTCCTGAGCACTCTGGAGAAGGTTTTCCACTAGGATATCCCTGTACTTGGCCGCGTTCATCTTTCCCTTGATTGCAACCAGTCCTCCTGTCCCTGCAGCTGAAAAACACCCCCACAGCATGATGCTGCCACCACCATGCTTTACTGTCGCAACTGTATTGAACAGGTGATGAGCAGTTCCTGGTTTTCTCCACACATACCACTTAGAATTAAGGCCAAAAAGTTCTATCTTGGTCTCATCAGACCAAAGAATCTTATTTCTCACCATCTTGGAGTCCTTCAGGTGTTTTTAAGCAAACTCCATGTGGGCCTTCATGTGTCTTGCACTGAGGAGAGGCTTCCGACGGGCCACTCTGCCATAAAGCCCCGACTGGTGGAGGGCTGCAGTGATGGTTGACTTTCTACAACTTTCTCCCACCTCCCGACTGCATCTCTGGAGCTCAGCCACAGTGATCTTTGGGTTCTTCTTTACCTCTCTCACCAAGGCTCTTCTCCCCCGATAGCTCAGTTTGACCAGACGGCCAGCTCTAGGAAGGGTTCTGGTCGTCCCAAATGTCTTCCATTTAAGGATTACGGAGGCCACTGTGCTCTTAGGAACCTTAAGTGCAGCAGAAATTTTTTTTAACCTTGGCCAGATCTGTGCCTTGCCAAAATTCTGTCTCTGAGCTCTTCAGGCAAGTCCTTTGACCTCATGATTCTCATTTGCTCTGACATGCACTGTGAGCTGTAAGGTCTCATATAGACAGGTGTGTGGCTTTCCTAATCAAGTCCAATCAGTATAATCAAACACAGCTGGACTCAAATGAAGGTGTAGAACCATCTCAAGGATGATCAGAAGAAATGGTCACCAGCTGAGTTAAATATATGAGTGTCACAGCAAAGGGTCTGAATACTTAGGACCATGTGATATTTCAGTTTTTCTTTTTTAATAAATCTGCAAAAATGTCAACAATTCTGTGTTTTTCTGTCAATATGGGGTGCTGTGTGTACATTAATGAGGAAAAAAATGATTAAATGATTTAGCAAATGGCTGCAATATAACAAAGAGTGAAAAAGGGGGTCTGAATACTTTCCATCCCCACTGTATGTATACTCCATAGCCCTGTTTTGTGGCCTCCTGCAATTACCATATTTATCGGCGTATAACACGCTCTTTTTCCCCCTAAAAATAGGGTGAAAATCGCAGGTGTATGTTATATGCCGACAGTGTACCTCGGAGGGGAAGGAGGGGGATGAGTGCCGCCGGAAATCACCGAGCCGTCATCTCCTCTCCACTCGGCTCTTTGACACACAGTCCTGCCTCCGCCACCGGCATTGGACCAGTGTTCTGTCTATCACAGGAGCTGGTCCAATGCCGATGGCAGAGGCAGGACTGTGTATGTGACTGCCGACTGAGATCGAGGAAATAGATGACGGCTCAGTGATTTTATCCAAGATATGATGAGCCGCATTGAGGGGGCAGATGGGCACACAACAGGCTGCAGATGGGCACACAACAGGCTGCAGATGGGGACACAACAGGCTGCAGATGGGGACACAATAGGCTGCAGATGGGGACACAACAGGCTGCAGATGGGGACACAACAGGCTGCAGATGGTCACACAACAGGCTGCAGATCATCACACAACAGGCTACAGATGGGCACACAACAGGCTACAGGTGGTCACACAACAGGCTGCAGATGAGCACACAAAAAGTTTTTTTTCCCCAGAAACGTCCCTCTTAAATTGGGGTGTGTGTTATACGCCGGTGCGTGCTATACGCCGATAAATATCGGTAGTAGTTAAAAGGAAATGATGATGATTAGTGCCAGTGGCGGCTGGTGCTCAATTTTTTTTTGGGGGGGGGGGGCGGCAAACAAACCCCCTCCCCACTCACACCACATCTGTATGTAAGGAAATGCAAATGCGTTCTATTTTAGGAAGGTGTGCTGTACTGTTCTCATGTTGTGAATTGTTTTCTGAACCAAAATAGCAAATATTCTGTTGCAAAGCAAGGAGAGCAAGGAAAACACAATAAATAAATAAATACATAAAAACATTCACTTCACTTTTATTAAAATATAGCTTTGTTGTTAAGCCTTCTTTAGACTTATAAATATATAACATTAATTTACTGTGCCGCTAAGCATTGTGTATACTACAACGAACAGTGTCCAATTTATTAGAAGTATTATGTATTAACGAGTATACATTTTTGTCCAAAACATTTGAGTTTGTGTTTATATTGTACACATCTGTGTTAGTATTTTATATATAAATATGCACTAAAAGGAGCACACTTATGAGTTGTCAATCAGGATAATCGTTATCATCTTTGATGGGGATATTTTGCACCAGGACAGGACACCCTTTGAAATGTATTTTCTTTCAGCCTGTGTACAGCATGAGCTGGAAAGGTTTTGCTCAGTTAAACTCCCGCAGCTTGAATCTCTATGCTGAGTCTTCCATAGACTTTTTAATAAGATAAGCGAACCAGCACAGCAATTTTGAGTAACATGTGTAAGTAATGAGCACATGGCAATTTCCATACTTATGTTAGATGTATTATACTAAATGTACATATGCTATTTTTTTTATAAATATGTATTAACATATGCATGTACACATAAGGAAATATTTAAATGTTGAAATAGGAAAAGATATATAAATGATGATTTCATATGGCTGTATAGGAGAGATGTGCAAATAATCAGAAAAAATAGTCGCCACCAGCAATTTTTCAGTTCCAGCAGTTCCACTGATTGGCCAGTAATGGCTGTTTTTCACTAAATGATCTACCACAGCTGGAATTCTGCATAGTGATGTTTAAACCCACAAATGAAAAAAAAAAAAAAAAAAAAAACTTACACTAATTTTCAAATAGCTTTATTTGAAAAAAGACAATTCTTTCCTCTTTACCAATTCATTATAAAAGGATTAAAGAGTAATTGAACAGGCCTTTAGTCTTCATCTGCACTAAGCTTACCATCTTCTTCATTCATTATTTCCACCTAGGGTTAAATCTGTAGGATCAACCATCTACTCCCCAATGTGTTTTCTTTGGAATGTGAACAATGACTGATTTTCATTGAAACTATTAGGAGCATGTAGAATTTTATAGTTTTATAGTAGACTTTTTGTTTACGTTTATCTCACGGGATGAGACGGTGAGCTCTTGTACTAGGCCAGGTACAAAGTTGGGTACTCCCAGATATTTTTTTAGTCTTTATTATTTGTATGATTCATTGAATCTTAACTCGAGACAGTATATTTTCTATAATTTTGGATACAGTTGGGAAGAGTCTTATTTTTCTTTCTGCCTCTGTGACACCTGTACAAGAAACTGGGGGAGTGATCGTCACTGGGGCTGGTAAGCACAGAGAGCAATAAAAGCATTGTCAGAAGTTCTAACACTTTCTTGCTTTACTAAAAATGCTAATTTTGTTGTTCTCTGTGTCCCAATTGGATAGTGTTCCTATCACCCTGTCCTGAAAGAAAAAAGAGTGCTTGTAGTGGCAATAAACTTCCTTTGCCACTGCAGGACAGCAGACATTTCAGAACACTATAATCATATTAGGGCACAGACGTTATTGCCCAATGACCAACTGATCTAACACTACTAAAGCCCTGAGGAAGAGGGAGTCACAATCCCCTAAATGTGTTGGCTATATTTTATGCCATACACTAAAAAAGTAATCATTATTGGTCAACCATCTGGAGTGTTCAAGACTTTCAGTTCCCACAGTGCTCTTCAACCCTCCTTTACAATCTTCACATGTTTGAAAGGAACCTACATTTTGAGGACCCTTCACAAGAGAAGCCACCACAGGCCAGCTCACTAAGGACAAAATCTAGCACTGCCTCACCTATGCACTACAAAGCTTTGCTTACTCTATCCATTTTGGGCTATAGTTGGGCTTTATGAATCAATGTAACAACTCCTCTGAGGCATCTTGGGAAGTTCCTACAGTCCAGTTTGGTAGCTGGTGCTATATTTTTCGGAGGGGCGGCAAACAATCTACAAACAGCCACCCCCCCAGCCACACCAGATCAGCCGCACCCCCCTCCATTGGTCGGGCACCAGCCCCGCTCTTACCTCATCTAGGTCATGGGCAGTGCTTCCTCTGGGTGGCAGCTTCACCCGTTGTCTCTTCCTCCTCTGCTTCACGGTGGCTTCCCCTGCGTCTCCTCCTCTTTACCTCTTCTCCTCAAATATGAGCGCTTGTCCTCTCGGCCAATTGGGTCTCAGGACCCGCTTCCTGGTTGGCCGGGAGGAGAATCAGGAAGACAATAGCGAAGATAAATTTGCTATTGTCACACAAGTGGGTGGGCTCGTGTCCCGTGCTCTGCGCCCCGAGCCCACCCTTTCTTGAAGCCAATTAGAGCCTCAGGCTCTAATCATGTGCTTCTAGAGAAAAACCCATTGGAATCCATGTGTCCGGCGTCCGGAAGGAGATTAGGGGCCGGGTGCATGGATTAGGGGGCTGGTGACCCTCCTCCCCATATGGACAGCCTGCCACTGCTTTGAATGGTAATTGGTTCACATATTCAGTAGGTACTATTGAGTTTATGCTGCACTCAATATGACCACAATAGTTACTACTAAAAGAATGAACTGGTTCCATTTAGTAGCATTGGCAGCAACTAGACACTGTGATCTGCTATGAAAGGTGATATCACTATCAGTCATCCATAAGAGGATATGTAAGAGGTTCCATGAAGAGGCTTCATAGTAATGAGATACATTTGGGGAGTTACCCTCAGTTTCTGCCATCCTTGTCACCTGAGCAAACAGTGAGAATAAAGTGAATATAACAGCTGAAGGTTTTTTACCTTATATATAAATGAGCTCAATCTCATCCAGCGATGTGCACAAGAGCATCTGCTCTCCCAGCTCTCTGCCTCCTCATTGGCTCAGAGACAGCAGCAGGAGCCATTGGCACCTGCTGCTGTCAATCACAGCCAGTGAGGAGAGAGCAGGGGCAAGGCCAAGCCCCATTCTGTGTGTCTTAGAGACAGGGGCACTCAGCAGGGGGAGGAGTATTGAGTGTCAGCGGGGGACCCGAAAAAGGAGGATTGGGGCTGCTCTGTGCAAAACCATTAAACAGAGCAGGTAAATAT
Organism: Lithobates septentrionalis; assembly: GCA_037952835.1. NCBI lineage: Eukaryota > Metazoa > Chordata > Amphibia > Anura > Ranidae > Lithobates > Lithobates septentrionalis. The sequence continues at coordinate 575,510 of JBBDGP010000812.1, forward strand.
GTTTGCGATTTTAAAAAATACCTTTAGTATCACTTTAAATCTCTCTAACAGAGCTCCATATAGTAGCAAACTCAACAGTTCTCAAAAAGGATATTGGTGGACAGTGCCGGGACAAGGTAATTCGGTGCCCAGGGCGAAGATGGCAAACTGCGCCCCCCACCGGGTATAAAGAAAAAGTCAGTGTCTTTTCAAAACAAGAAAGTACTTAAACAAGGTTAAACACACAGGTTAAATTAGGTTTAATTTGAGTCCGCACTGCGCATATGAACTTACACTGTCAGTGTCCACTCCTCTCAGTCAGACAGTCACACTCGGCTGAGTGAGGCTCCTTGGGCTGCCTTGAGCTTCCTCTTGTTCTCCGTCCGGTTCTCACATGCTGCCTGGGCGGTCGCTGCACAGAGTCCCAGTCCCTCCCTCCAAATGAGAGATTACTCCGTATGCAGCAGGACTAGTTTGATGTCCCACACGCCCTGGCCGTATCTACGACACAGACAGTACTCACGTACATTAGGAGAGCAGTGAGTCTCAAGTTAGACCCTTTTCACACTGAGGCAGTTTTCAGGCGTTTTAGTGCTAAAAATAGCGCCTGTAAAGCACCTAAAACTTGCCTCCCATGCCTTCCGAGTGCTTTCACACTGGGGTGGTGCGCTTGCGGACGGGAAAAAAAGTCCTGCAAGCAGCATCTTTGGGGTGGTTTGGGAGCGCTGTATACACAGCACCTACACCGCCCCTACCCATTGGAATGAATAGGCAGTGCTTCGGAAGCGCCTGAAAAGTGCTTTGGAAGTGCAGCAACATGGGTGCTTTTAACCCCTTCTGTGGGTTACAACCCCCCCCCCGCTAGTGGCCGAAAAGCGCTGCTTAAACAACGGTAAAGTGCCGCTAAAACTTGCAGGGTTTTACCACTAATGGACCCGCCGTCACAGTGTGAAAAAAGCTTATTATAAAAAATAGACACCTTGCTGACACCTATTCATGCTGCATATTACACATATTAAATAGCATTGGTCATTAACCTCCCCTCCCCCAATCCAGCCATTTATTAAACTGCTGCTGTGTTTACTAATATGCTTACTTTAAAGGGGGGTTCCACGCAAATTTTGAACAATATCTGTATGTATTCTCTTCCTTGCCTAGATGCTGACATGCCGTTTAAAAAAATTTAAATTGCCGTAATTACCTTTTATTTTTGTATTATTCTTTGCACTTCCTGGTTCTCCTCCCGTGGGAGTAGGCGTGTTTCTAGCCTCTCCCGGACTCCTGGGAGCTAGTCTCAGGCTTCCCAGGATGCCAATGAGCATGTGCGGGAACGAGCGGTGAATGCTGGGAGCAGCATTCACCACATCCGGGAAATAAATGCTTGTGGGCTTCAAATGTCCACAATGAAGATGGAAACCGCCTGCAGTGAATAATATAAGTTATTCTTTCCGACGAAATCTGACACAGGCGGACATATTACACACAATATGTGAGTATGTAATGCTGAGAAGAAAAGTTTGTGAATGAACTAAAAAAAAAAAAAACGATAGATAGGTGGACCCCCGCTTTAATACACAAGGACAGACAGTCCTTGGCACAAGTCTGTCACACACTGCTTTCCAACTTCCAGCTAAAAGGCTCAGCCAGGCCCTCAGTCGCAGCGCCGCCACAGCTCTCTGCGCTCCTCTGAGTCCTCCTTCCCCGCCTACGGCTGTGAGTGACGTCGCGCTGCTGTCCGGGACTACGAGGCTCCTCCAAAGGGGGAGTGAACAGTGAAGCTGACAGGGAAGGGAGGTGAAAACCAGGACTTGTTGTCCTGGATGCAGGAGCGCACTCGGCACACACAGACAATTTTTCGGGTACAGCGGCGCCTGCTAATGTGCATAGTGACACAGGTGTGAAGCACACTGCAGTCACACTTCACCTGCGCCCCCCTTCCTATAGCAAATCGTACTGCCCAGGGCATCTGCCCTTTCCACCCCTGCATTGTACCGGCCCTGATCGGGGAACAAGCAAAGAAGGGCAACCAAACTAGTAAGAGCTCAGCTATGAGGAACGATCAGAGGAACTGAATATATTCCCTCTTGAAAAGAGGAGATTAAGGGGGATATGATAAACATGTACGAATACATAAGTGGTTCATATAGTGAACTTGGTGTTGAGTTATTCACTTTGACGTCATCACAGAGGACAAGGGGGCACTCTTTACGTCTAGAGGGAAAAAAGATTTAATCTCCAAATCTGCAAAGCTTTCTTCATAGTAAGAGCTGTGAACATGTGGAATAGACTCCCTCCAGAGGTGGTACTGGCCAGCTCAGTAGATTGCTTTAACCACTTGACGACCGCTCACTGTATATGTACGTCATTTTTTTGAAGATGGATATCTCGGTAACGGCAGCAGCTGCTGCCACAACCGAGGTATCCATCTTTACAGCGAGCGGTTCTGTACACGATAATGGTGGTCTCTGCGGCGGGTTCGCCGCAAGATCACCGTTATCGGCGGCGGGAGAGGTGCCACCCCCCCTCCCTCCGCTCTCCCGCGCCCTCCGCCGCTTTACCGGAGCCGTCGGTAGCGGCGGAGGAGATCGGGACCTGTCACTGCTGAGGTACTGAGACGAGTGAGGCCAAGATGGCCCCCACCCGTCTCTATACCATGTGACGGCCGGAACGACGTCATTATGACGGCTCCGTCCACTTCTCTTAAAGGCACAATTTTTTGTGTCATTTTTTCAAATGACTTTTTTTTTTTTTGCATTTTAGTGTAAATATGAGATCTGAGGACTTTTTGACCCCAGATCTCATATTTAAGAGGACCTGTTATGTTTTTTTCTATTACAAGGGATGTTTACATTCCTTGTAATAGGAATAAAAGTGATCCAAAATTTTTTTTTTTTAAAACAGTGAAAAAATAAATAAAATAAAGTAAAAAAATAATAATAAAAAAAAAAAAATTTTTTTAAAGCGCCCTGTCCTGACGAGCTCGCGCGCAGAAGCGAACGCATACGTGAGTAGCGCCCGCATATGAAAACGGTGGTCAAACCACACATGTGAGGTATCGCTGTGACCGGTAGTGAGAGAAATAATTCTAGCCCTAGACCTCCTCTGTAACGCAAAACATGCAACCTGTAGAATTTTTTAAACGTCGCCTATGGAGATTTTTAAGGGTAAAAGTTTGACGCTATTCCACGAGCGGGCGCAATTTTGAAGCGTGACATGTTGGGTATCAATTTTCTTGGCGTAACATTATATTTCACAATATAAAAAAAAATTGGGCTAACTTTACTGTTGTCTTATTTTTTTATTCAAAAAAGTGAATTTTTTCCAAAAAAAGTGCGCTTATAAGACCGCTGCGCAAATACGGTGCAAAAAAAAGTATTGCAATGACTGCCATTTTATTCTCTAGGGTGTTCGAAAAAAAAAAACATATATAATGTTTGGGGGTTCTAAGTAATTTTCTGGCAAAAAAACATGTAAACACCTAAAATCCAAAACGAGGCTGGTCCTTAAGTGGTTAAAAAAGGCCTGGATTCTTTCCTAAATGTACTTAATATAATTGGGTACTAACATTTATAGGTAAAGTTGATCCAGGGAAAATCCGATTGCCTTTTGGTGGATCAGAAAGGAATTGTTTCCCCTGCTGTAGCAAATTGGATTATGCTTTGTTGGGGTTTTTCACCTTCCACTGGATCAACTGTGGGTGAAGGATAGTGTATATGGGATTGTAGTTTTTTTTGGTTGAACTGGATGGACATGTGCCTTTTTTCAACCTGACTCACTATGTAACTATGTAACAGAAGTCCCAACCCTTCCCCTTATTATCCAAAACTAGAGAAAAAACCATTTGGCTTGACATACGTTTTAAATAATTTACATATTACATGCAGGCACTTGCTTTTCTCCATTATTCCACATTTTATTGGAAAAATGTCTCAGGAAGTCTTTGTTTGGTAATATGCAATAAATCTTCTTTGGTATTTGATTCACAGTACTCTTGATCAGATATACTGAAACCAATTAGGAGGAAAGAAAAAAAAACATCCGAAGTTCTAACTCTTTAATAGTTTATCATATTAAGCCACATTACATGATTTATGCCCAGTAAACATGGTTGGATTTTTACGTCGTCATTAGGCAGCCATAAAAAGAACAATGGAGGCAATAGGTTATAGAGAAGAAAAGCATTCATTATTAAGGGCACCTCAGTGTAACTGAAAGTATTTTGTGCTCCTGCCGAAATTGAGTTCATTACACTGTAAAACTGGCCAGGTCCATCTAACAAAAACAGATGGTGTTTTCAAAAGATCTATTCTGAGGATGTCATTTAACATTTTTTCAGGTGTGTTTCCTGGATGCAGATGGAATGGATTTTCTTAGAAACATAAGTCTTGTTCATTTTTCATCACTGAAAACATGCATGCGTTAGATGTTTAAATAAAATTTGTTTTTAACGTGACCTTTGGATGAGATTTAAATCCCTTTCTGGAGGTAAACATCACTTATATCTCCAGAGGAATTTGTAGAATAAACGCCGAGGATCTTTCCTGCCTCACTGATCAATGGACACTTGGACAAAACGTCAGTCACGTTCCCGATACAAATAGGTAGAGGGAGGAAATACAAGAGCTAAGATTTACAGTATGTCTGCCTACAATATGGAAAAGAAAACGTGCTATTGTGGAGAAAAAAACTTTTATTGTCTGAAATACGTGAATCTCACAGCACACACACACATTTTATCGGATATTAATATTTTAGCTGCAGCTTGTTAAAGATGTCCGTTGAGTTGCAGTGAGATCCAATATCTTCATTTAGTCCTAAAAGGAACTTTAGCCCTAAAAGAACTTTTTGCTAAAAGGAGGAATAAAAAAGCCAATATTTACAAAGTATCTTCTGCCAATTTATTTTTATTTTTTTGGATAGTGGAACCTGGCCTTATAAACATTTCTTTCTCTTTAGAAAACATAGTTACAAATAAGTTGCTTCTTAAAAGGAGACTCATATTTCCCTTTTTTCTTCTTCATTAAAGAGGTTGTAAACCCTGGGGAAAAAAACAAAGAAAAAACCCTGTAAGACAAAGTCATAATGAGCTAGTATGCATCGCATACCAGTTTATTATGAAATACTTACCTTAGAACGAAGCCCTCCAGCGGCACCCACACAACGCTAAGACGGCTGACATCTTCGCCAGTGTTTCTTCCGGGTTTGCGGGCTCCAGCGCTGTGAGTGGCCAGGGGCGCGATGACGCACGATAAGCCGGTCCTTCAGAGTGCATGCACCGATGACGTCATTGGCTGCATGCACTCTGAATATCTCCTAAACAGTGCAGGTTTAGGCGATATTCACAATACCTACAGGTAAGCCTTATTATAGGCTTACCTGTAGGCAGGGGCGGACTGACAACTCATGGGGCAATAGGATAATATGGGGCCCCGGGCAATAGGAGAAGATTATGGGACCCCCAGGCAATAGATTATGTGGCCATACAGTATACACACACAGACACACAATATACACACAAAGAATACACATACACACACTGAAAAGGTACTGGAGAGCAGGGGCAACTATAATCTTGGGATTTAAAAAAAAAAACACAGATTTTTACATATTGTCCCTGGTTTTATTGAGGCTGGCAACCCTGATGGGGCCCCTTAGTGGCATGGGGCCCTCGGGCAGTGCCCGAGTGCCCGAATGGTCAGTCCGCCCCTGCCTGTAGGTACAAGTAAAAAAATAAGACTTTACTTTCACTTTAATGGATAAGTTCGCCTTTGGGAACAACTTACATTTTCCACCAATTTTTAGGGTGGAACATGTAATGTTCCCATTCCTGCAGCCGCTGCCTCTAGTGATAGAGCAAGGAGGGGGATCTTCTACCCCCACTCGATGTCACTATTTAAAAAAATTGTGACTGTGTAGGCTGCTTCATTCATTCATTCGTTCACAGAGTTCTGTGAATGGGAAACTATAAGTACTAACATACTTTGCGGCGGCTGTCAGCTTGTAGTTCTCAATGAACTACCATGGTGTTGTTGAGTGATCCAGGTAGTTCATTGTCTCTTTCTGTCAGTGTACAAGGTGCGAGCAGACGGGTACACTGACAATACCTTACAGGCTCCAAGTAGAACAAATAATAAATGCACATTTTTTTTTTTACCAAAAAGATGTGCATTTATTATTTTTTAACTATTACAGCCTTGATGAAGGCATGTGAAGACCCCCTGATATTTGTTGGCTTAAAGTGCTTGTTTTTTTTTTGGTACCCAGCAAAAGTCAAAAAGGTTATGCCTAATTATAATTATGCTAAAAGAGAAGTTGAGGATTTTTTTTTTCAAGAATCATACCTATCTAGGTGGATGCAGCATTGGTCCGATGCTACATCTGTCCCCCGCTGGCTCTAAGACTGAGAACCAAGCAATCAAAGACTGCTGACCGCTCGGTTCTCAGGGCTCCATGAGCAGAGAGCCCGGTGACTATCAGTCACCGGGCTTTCTGCTCTGCCCACCCCGCTCTCACTGACGCAGTGCCCGTATTGCAAAAAATGGCCTGGTCATGAAGGTGGGTAAGCCTTCTGGAGTTAAAGTGGTTAATTTTTCACCCCAGCTTGAGTGAGTAGTACTCACCTAGAAAAGTACTTAGCTCCCTTATTGACCTTGAATGATCTTTGCTGTGTGGCCCCATTCATTTCTTTGAGCAAGCTAACTGGAGACCCCCATTAGTACAGCCTATCCACAGGAATGAATGGAGCTCTGAGGCACATGTGCATTGGAAGGAAGAACAGGTGGGGATGCTGTTGCTGGAAAGGCTGGGGGGGGGCACACCGTGAAGACTGCTGGATTCAGGAGGGAGGTAGGCATTTCTCCAGGTGGGTATCTCTCTCGGTTTTAGGTAGAACTAATTGTACAAAGCTACAGTGGTCCTTTAAACGAAATCTGTACAGAGAGAAAAATGGAGAAAGCCACTTATGATATTGGCTTCTAAAAATGCTAATTGCCAAACCGTCTTGTTGATCTACTGAAATCAATACTTTCTGACTGCATGCTTGTTATAGGTCAGGGACTCAAAAATGTGTAGCCAGAGACAGCCAGTTAACTAGCATATTTCTCTTAGCACCGGTTTCCTTTTAAAACAATTTAATAATGCCATTTTTCATATTTCTGGCCTGACAGGTTTCCTTTAAGAATGGAGCAGGAGTTAGTTGTAGGATTAACTTTAAGATAGAATTTAAAAAGTCAGGGGGGGGCCTTGTAGTGATTTTGTTATGAGTCCCTGTCACGTATAATTATGCTCTTAGATTGAATGTACTTGAATTATGTTTGGAAATCAATAATGACATTAAGAATGTGATAGGTGCTTTCACAGCTATTTACAACTTACAGATAAGGAGACCTTCATCTGGGAAACCATCTAGAATAGACCTCAGATAGAACAATAACTGTCTCCTCTGTCATTACAAGGAACTCAAATCATTTGAGCTTAAAAAAAGATCAGTTACACTTAAAAAAGATGTTCAAATAAAAATGCTATGTGTTATACTGTATAGTGCCTTGAAAAAGTATTCATACCCCTTGACATTTTCCACATTTTGTCATGTTACAACCAAAAACATAAATGTATTTTATTGGGATGTTATGTGATAGACCAACACAAAGTAGCAGATAATTGTGAAGTGGAAGGAAAAGGATAAAGGCTTTAAAAAATGTTTACAAATATATGTGTGAAAAGTGTGGTGTACATTTGTATTTAGCCCCCCTGAGTCAATACTTTGTAGAACCACCTTTGACTGCAATTACAGCTGCAAGTCTTTTTGGGGATGTCTCTACCAGCTTTGTACATCTAGAAAGTGAAATTTTTGCACTTTCTTCTTTTCAAAATATCTCAAGCTCTGTCAGATCGGATGGAGAGCGTCTGTGAACAAGTCTTGCCACAGATTCTCAGTTGAATTTAGGTCTGGACTTTGACTGGGCCATTCTAACACATGAATATGCTTTGATCTAAACCATTACATTGTAGCTCTGGCTGTATGTTTAGGGTCGTTGTCCTGCTAGAAAGTGAACCTCCGCCCCAGTCTTTAAGTCTTTTGCAGACTCTAACAAGTTTTCTTCTAAGATTGCCCTATATTTGGCTCCATCCATCTTCCCATTAACTCTGACCAGCTTCCCTGTCCCTTCTGAAGAAAAGAATCCCCACAACATGATGCTGCCACCACCATGTTTCACGGTGGGGATGGAGATGTGTAGTGATAAGTTTTCCACCACACATAGCGTTTTGCTTTTAGGCCAAAATGTTCAATTTTGGTCTCATCTGACCAGAGCACCTTTTTCCACATGTTTGCTGTGTCCCCCACATGGCTTCTCACAAATTGCAAACGCGACTTCTTATGGCTTTCTTTCAACAATGGCTTTGCTTCTTGCCACTCTTCCATAAAGACCAGATTTGTGGAGTGTACGACTAATAGTTGTCCTTTGGACAGATTCTCACACCTGAGCTGTGGATCTCTGCAGTTTCTCCAGAGTTAAAATGGGTCTCTTGGCTGCTTCTCTGATTAATGCTCTCCTTGCCCAGCCTGTCAGTTTAGGTGGATGGCCATGTCTTGGTAGGTTTGCAGTTGTGCCATATTCTTTCCGTTTTCAGGTGATGGATTGAACAGTGTTCCCTAAGATGCTCAAAGCTTGGGATTTTTTTTATAACTTAACCCTGCTTTAAACTTCTTCACAACTTATTTATTTGTAAAAGTAAATTTTGAAAACCATTTATCATTTTCCTTCCACTTCACAATTATGGGCCACTTTGTGTTGGTCTATCCTATAAAATCCCAATAAAATACATTTACATTTTTGGTTGCAACAAGACAAAATGTGGAAAATTTCAAGGGGTATGAATACTTTTTAAAGGCACTGTAGGTAGTATTGGGTGGGGTCTATCAAATCGAAAAAACTAAATTACCCTGCAAAATATTGGTACTGCACTTCTTTACAAAAACAAACTATAGTAAGAATAAAATTAAATAACAATAATAATAACAGATGACATACTTTTTTTCTATCTATGACTGGTAGGTAATTGGCTCCTGACTAAATTGGCCCTCGTATGTACGATGGATAACATGTGTTAGCACATTATGCATGCTGGTCCCAAGCCTGTGCAAATCAATGTTAATTTAGTCGACTAAAATGTACAGCAGATTTAGTCGACTAAATACGACTAAAACTAAAACAATTGCAGAAGACTAAAATGGGACTAAAACTAAAGTGCCATTTTAGTCCTAAGACTAAAATTAACACTGGTTCAAATGAAGAGGGCCAGTGACCTGAAGATCTTACCCCATAAAAAATAACTGCGCAAATACACTGTGACATAAAATTTTGCAACAATCACCGTTTTATCTTTAGGGTCTCTGCTAAAAAAGAAATATTTTATTATATCTTTTCATGTGACAACACTGAAGAAATGACACTGTGCTACAATGTAAAGTAGTGAGTGTACAGCTTGTATAACAGTGTAAATTTGCTGTCCCCTCAAAATAACTCAACACACAGCCATTAATTTCTAAACCACTGACAACAAAAGTGAATACACCCCTAAGTGAAAATGTCCAAATTGGGCCCAAAGTGTCAATATGTTGTGTGGCCACCATTATTTTCCAGCACTGCCTAAACCCTCTTGTTCACCAGAGCTTCACAGGTTGCCACTGGAGTCCTCTTCCACTCCTCCATGATGACATCACAGAGCTGGTGGATGTTAGAGACCTTGTGCTCCTCCACCTTCCGTTTGAGGCTGCATGAGTGCTGTCGGCACTGGGGAGCTACATTTCACTGAGGGAACCATGAATTCCAACATGTACTGTGACATAATGAAGCAGAGCATGATCCCCTCCCTTCGGAGACTGGGCCGCAGGGCAGTACTCCAACATAACAACCCCAAACACACCTCCAAGACTACCACTGCCTTGCTAAAGAAGATAAGGGTAAAGGTGATGGACTGGCCAAGCATGTCTCCAGACCTAAACCCTATTGAGCATCTGTGGGGCATCCTTAAACAGAAGACGGAGGAGCTCAAGGTCTCTAACATCCACCAGCACTGTGATGTCGTCATGGAGGAGTGGAAGAGGACTCCAGTAGCAACCTGTAAAGGTCTGGCGAACTCCATGCCCAAGAGGGTTTAGGCAGTGCTGGATAATAATGGTGGCCTCACAAAATATTGTCACTTTGTGCTCAATTTGGACATTTTCACTTAGGGGTGTACTCACTTTTGTTGCCAGCTGTTTAGACATTAATGGCTGTGTGTTGAGTTATTTTGAGGGGACAGCAAATTTACAGTGTTATACAAGCTGTACACTCACTACTTTACATTGTAGCACAGTGGCATTTCTTCAGTGTTGTCACATGAAAAGTTATAATAAAATATGTATACTATGTATAATAAAATAAGATACTGTATGTCAGACATGCAACTTTTCATTTTTATAGGATATCTTTTCTGTTCTGCATCTGGGATCAGTGTCTCAGAAAAAAAGTACAAAGCACCAGCTGTCGAAACATCTTTCTAATTTGCATGTTCAGAGACATGAACCTGTGAAAGCAATTGTCTCAAAGGTATACTGTACCCTTATGAGCAAGCAAATTCAAATGATATTCCAATGATATTTAATATAGCTTGCAATGCCAAGGTTATTCCGCAGCTAGGAATATCTTAACACCTTTCCTTTAAAGCCAGTGGTAGGGATGGTCCCAATATTGGAGTTGAACGTAAGTTCAACTCGAACATCGGGTGTTCGTTTGCTCACAAACGAACCGAACATATGGGGCGTTCGCAGCAAATTTGAGCACCGCAGAGCTCCCCATAATGCACTGCGAAATCACAGTGCATTGACGGCTGCTGATTGGCTAAAGCATGCACCTGATCTGCATGCTTTGGCCAATCACAGCACGATTTGCTGGGAGAGAGCCAATCATGGCTCAGGGGGCTAAGTCCTCACCCCACACTATTTAAGGCTGCCGTGTATAGTGTGATAATAACGTGGAGAGGAGAACTTAAGCTAGATTAGACAGGTTAGTTAGTGGCGTGCAGGCAGTTTAATATATATATATATATATATATATATATATATATATATATATATATACATATATACAGTGCATTGAGTGTAGACTATATATATATATACAGTGCAGGCAGTCTAGTGTAATATATATATATATATATATATATATATATATATATATATATATACTGTATTTATTGGCGTATAACACTCACTTTTTCACCATGAAAATCGGGTGCAAATAGCATGTGCGTGTTATACGCCAATACTTCAATTTCAGCCGCCTTGGAGGGGACAGGGAGGGGGGCGGATGAGCACCATCAGATTACATACAGTGAGAATCTCCTGTTTACTTGGCAGCCTCTGTAATAGGAAGTCCTCTCTCCTGGGCCACCATTGGACCACTATTCTGTCCATCATAGAAGATTCTCACTGTATGTAATCTGTCGGCGCTCATTCCGCCCCCCTCCCTGTCCCCTCTAAACTGCAGAAAGGCATCGATCGGGCTGCAGTGATGGCAATGGTGAGGCTGCTGCATTGATGGCAATGGTGATGCTGCTGCATTGGAGGCAATAGTGATGCTGCTGCATTGAAGGCAATGGTGATGCTGCTACATTGATGGCAATGGTGATGCTGCTGCATTGATGGCAATGGTGAGGTTGCTGCATTGATGGCAATGGCGAGGCTGCTGCATTGATGTGGACTGATGAGGCTGCATTGATGTGGACTGATGACGCTGCATTGATGGCACTTGTGAGGCTGCAGATGGGCACTGACCCAAAGTTCCTTATTTAAAATTAAAGTTTTTTTTCCTGAAACTTCCTTCTTAAAATGAATGTGCGTGTTATAGGCCTGTGCGTGTTATACGCTGATAAATACGGTATATATATATATATATATATATATACAGTGCAGTCAATGCAGAGTATATAATACAGTGTATTGAAGTGGTTAAGGCAGTGGTTCTCAACTCCTAGCCCCAGGACCCACCAACAGTCCAGATTTTAAGCATTACCTTGGGGAGATGCAGACTAGAATATGGCAATCACTGAGCAGTAAATTATATCACCTGTGATGTATTTCAGTTATCTTGTGAACCTGGCCTGTAAGTGGGTCCTGAGGACAGGAGATGAGAACCACTGGGTTAAGGGGAACCTTATGACAGAATTAAGAAAAAAACGGCATGGGGCTCCCCAAAACCCATACCAGGCCCTTTGGGTCTGGTATAGATTTTAAGGGGAACTTCATGCCAAAATTTAAAAAAAAAAACAGAATGCCCCCCCCCCAAAAAAAAAAATCCATACTAGGCCTTTTGGGTCTGGCATAGATTTTAAGGGGAACTCCACGCCAAAATGTAAAAAAAATTGGCGTGGGGAACCCCAAAATCCATACCAGACCCTTATCCGAGCAAGCAGCCTGGCAGACCAGATAAGGAGGGTGGGACGAGCGAGCCCCCCCTCCTGAACCATACTAGGCCACTTGCCCTCAACATGGGGAGGGAGTTTCTGGGTCCCCCAATGCACCTTGTCCCCAGGTTCCCCTCTTTCCCCACAACCCTGGCCCGGTGGTTGTGGGGGTCTGTGGGTGGGGGTCTTATAGGAATCTGGAAGCCCCCTTTAACAAGGGGCCCCAAGATCCTGGTCCCCCTCTATGTGAATGGGTATGGGGTGCATTGTACCCCTCCCCATTCACCAAAAAAGTGTAAAAAAGTAAAAACCACAATAGACAGTTTTTGACAATTCCTTTATTATTAAAAAAGTGTCCCACAATGTCTATCCATCTTCAATCATGCCGCCCGACGAACCCGAAAAATAGAAAAAAAAAGCTCCGCCTCGATGGCAAGCCTCCCGCTGACTGCTGTCTCTAAGCTGTGACAGCTGGTATATAGGCAAGGGCAGGGCCACCCAGTGACGTAACCAAGTGACCCCCCCTTCTGACATCATGTGACGTCAGATGGGGCGGGGTCATCCAATTACATCAGCAGCTGGCCCTGCCCTTGCCTATATAACAGCTGTCACAGCCAAAAGACAGCAGTCCCCGGGAGGCTTCCCATCAAGGCGGAGTTTTTTCGTTTTTTTTGGTGAATGGGTACAATGTACCCCATAACCCCATACCCCATAACCATTCACATAGGGGGTGGGATTTGGGGGCCCCCTTGTTAAAGGGGGCTTCAAGATTCCTATAAGCACCCTCCCCATGTTAAGGACAAGTGGCCTGGTATGGTTCAGGAGGGGGGGTGTTCGCTCCTCCCCTTTCTTTCCTGGCCTGCCAGGCTGCTTGCTCGGGTCTGGCATAGATTTTGGGGGGGACCCTAGGCTATTTTTATTCATTTTGGCGTGGTGTTTCCCTTAAAATCCAACCAGACCCAAAGAGTCTGGTATGGACTGGGGGGGAACCCACTCAAATTTTTTCCATGATTTTTTATCTATATTGCTGGGAGCCCATAAAACATTACAGCTGCGAGCAAGTTTAAATTAAGTTTTTTCCTTTAGAAATGTCATTTTGCTGCGACACTGTTGTACACATCACACAGATGCGTCACTTTACAGGCAGACTAAGGGGACCCCCCAGGCACAATATTTAAAGGAATATATCATTTTTAGTGTTTCACTTTAAGCATTCTTAAAATCACTGCTCCTGAAAAAATGGCTGTTTTAAAAACTTTTTTTTGGTTTGGGACATGTCCCCTGGGGCAGTACCAGGGTCCCCATACACTTTTTATGGCAATGACTTGCATATAAGCCTTTAAAATTAGCTCTTTTGATTTTTCATGTTTGTGTCCCAAAGACTTTACTAGGGTTCAATTGTTCGCACAAATTTTTTGCCTGTTCGCATGTTCTGATGCAAACGGAACCGGGGGGTGTTCGGCCCATCCCTGGCCAGTGGTATTGGAACTAAAATGTTTAAAAGTCCTCTCTTATGATCCTGGTTGAACTGAGGTTGCGAATCTTCGCTAGAAGTGGACTTTGACCTCTGAGCCACATGCTAAGTTTGGGAGAAGAGTGCACAGCTTCACAAATAAAGAAGTGCTTTCTATAGAATTTATACAGTACGTAGCCTATGGTGGCAGTAATGTTTATTAACTCTGCCAAGTATGAACAGTTGAGTCACAGCACTGTTAAAAAGAATCATTCTAGATACAAGAGATGGGGCTTTCAAGATACCAAAAAATGTCTCAGTACTGAGAAGCATACCTTATTCCCCTCCATGAGCCCTGTGGCCATTATTTCTCCCATAACAGGTATGGAGAACGTAAGGAGCAACCTGTGGGAGAAATAGCAGCCCTTGGCTCTTGTCTGTTGGGAATCCATGTAATTATCTAGGGAACACATTTTAACCAGTTCCCGACCGGCTCACGCAGATTTATTGCAGCACAATGGCTCTCCTGGGTGAAATCCTGTATATATACAAGTTTCCCTTTAAGAGCCCCCAGAGGGTACACGACAGCAGGGGAACCGATGCGCGTGTCCGACACAACTCCGCTTACATCTGCCTCTCTATAGAGGTGAATGGAGGGTCCGATTGGGTCTGCATGAAAAACAGACAGGCGAATCAGAATCGTGTGAAAGGGGCCTAAAGCTACTTTCACACTGATGCTCTGCGTTTTACCTGCACCTCAACTGACCTCAATCTTCACTTCTTTCTCAGGATTCCTGCAGGTATCGCTGGCTGCTGCTGTCCCCCAGGCGGATATGGCTGGTGGCTGCTGCTGGCGGTCCTCCAGGGCTGGTACTGCTGGCGGGTACTGCTGGCTGGTACTGCATGCTGGTACTGCTGGTGGGTACTGCTGGCTGGTACTGCATGCTGGTACAGCTGGAGGGTACTGCTGGCTGGTACTGCATGCTGGTACTGCTGGAGGGTACTGCTGGCTGGTACTGCTGGAGAGTACTGCTGGAGGGTACTGCCGGCAGGTACTAATGGTTGGTACTGTTAGTGGGTATTGCTGGCATCAGTGTGACAGGAGCCAGCACTAGAGGAAGCATGCGGCTGCAGTAGAAAGCAGAGCCTATTCTTCCTGTATCGCTCCCTTCACAGGCGGAGTGCATTTGGTATTACTCGGCCTGTGACAGGAGCCAACGCTATATAGGAAGAATTGGCTCTGCTTCCTCTAGCGCCGGCTCTGTCTTCACACTGATGCTCGGGGATTGCGAGTTTAGGAACCCGCGATCTGGGCTTGCCGACCCGCCACCCCAGAGCAGGAGGTCCCGGGCCACATCAGAGGGCGCCGAGGGCCACATGCGGCCTGCGGGCCGGCGGTTGGGCACCCCTGTTGTAGATGCTATAACTTTTGCGTAAACCAATAAATATACACTTATTTTTCCAAAAATACGTAGCAGAATACATATTGGCCTACATTTATGAAGAAATTTTATTTTTACATTTTTTTATGGGATATGTTTTATAGCAGAAAGTAAAAATATTGTTGTTGTTGTTTTTTTTAATTGATAGTCTTTTTCTGTTTATAGCGCAAAATATATAAAATGCAGAGGTAATCAAATACCACCAAAAGAAAGCTCTATTTGTGGGACAAAATTACATAAATTTAATTTATTCACAGCATTGCATGACCGCGCAATTGTCAGTTAAAGTTACGCAGTGCAGTATAGCAAAAAATGGCCTGGTCATGAAGGGGGTTAAATCTTCTGGAGGTTAAAAAGGAAATCACTTTGGATGCTCCTTACTGCATACCTCCCAACTTTTTGAGATGGGAATGAGGGACACCTATCAGCAAAAGTATGCAGGCATAGGACACACCCTGTGCCACGCCCCCTTAAAGGAGAATTGTACAAAAAAAACAAGATTGGTTTAACACACAAGTGCTTTTTTTTACCACTACTATTCCTTTATATTAGATTTTGGAATTTACAAATGCAGCCATTTAGAAATCAGATGAAAGGTTTAGCACTGGGAAACACTTTTTGATAGATAAAAAGTGCATTTTATATACATCTATATAGATCAGAGCAAAATGAGGGACAAATGAGGAGGAATGAGGGACAGAGGGACATTGCTCCAAATCAGGGACAGTCCCTCGAAATCAGGGACAGTTGGGAGCTATGACAGTATGCAACAACAGCCTGGTGAACAGAGGAGCAACTGCAAGAGTATTTTTGCATGATTTTCTTTTCCTTTCGTATGATCACCTCAGTCAAGTCGCTTGGCCTCCCAGCAGGCGTTAATGGTATAGCTATTTTGTGAATTCATCAGATGAACCTGAGCTGAATTTATTCAAACAAATAAGGATTCCTGTGATTACTGCATTTCAGTCTATTCTATTTATACTGACACTGTGCTGTTAAAATATCACCTCCGCATAGCAGAGCATCAAACCTCTATCTGAACAGACAGGGCTAGCCTGGAGTTTTGCTGGGGAATTTAAACACATGCAATAACAGGAAGCACACAGAAAGATGCTCCCCAGTGGCTCCGGCACAATGTAAAAACCTCCACCTTGCATACTGAGGCATTCAGTGATACATTATTATTTGTACTGCTAATCCAAATAGGACAAGACAAGACTGTCTCCTGAAATTGCGGACAGTTGGCAACTATTGATTATACAATACGTGCAATGTGGTTGTGTAAAGCATAGAGGAGATAATTGCATTCTATTATAAAAAAAAAAAAAAAATATGTGATACTGTATTCTATAGTCTGTCTACACAATAATGTGGCTCTTTGGCACAATACATTTTCAAGCAAGCAATGAAATTGCTGCAATGGGGAAGATATTTACAGAAGCAATGTCTAAGCAAAATGTATATGTGCCGACATGTGTCCAAGACATAGGGCCCCGGGCTGAGTCCAGCACCCGTGAATGTGAAATTTGCTATGTTTATTTGGTGCATGCCTAACTTATGTGTCTCATTTCTTTTCCACACTTTTGAAACTCCTGCACCACATCTCTGTCACTCATTTAACCACTTAAGGACTGGAAGAATTTGCCCCCTTAATGACCAGGACGTTTTTTCTGCGATACGGCAGTGCGTCACTTTAACTGACTATTGCGCAGTCGTGCGACGTTGTACCCAAACAAAATGATGTTCTTTTTTTCCCCACAAATAGAGCTTTCTTTTGGTGGTATTTGATCACCTCTGAGGTTTTTATTGTTTACGCTATAAACAAAAAAAGAGCGTCAATTTTGAAAAAAAAAACATATTTTTACTTTTTGCTATAATACATTTACCATTTAAAAAAAAGAACAACACATTTTTTCATCAGTTTAGGCCAATATGTATTCTTCTACATATATTTTGGTAAAGAAAATCGCAATAAGTGTATTTTGATTGGTTTGCACAAAAGTTATAGCGTCTACAAAATAGGGGATATATTTATGGTATTTTTATTATTAATTTTTATTTTACTAGTAATGGCGACGATCAGTGGTTTTTAGCATTTTAACACTTTTGATACTTTTTTGTGACCAGTGACATTTATACAGCGATCAGAGCTAAAAATAGCCATTGATTACTGTATAAATGTCACTGGCAGGGAAGGGGTTAACACTAGGGGGCTATCAAGGGGTTAAATGTGTTCCCTCATGTGTGTTTCAAACTGTGGGGGGGTTGGGACTGACTGGAGGAGGAGACAGATCGCTGTTCCTAATCAGTAGGAACAGCAGATCTGTCCCTCCTCCCCTGATAGAATGGAGATCTGTCTATTTACATTGACAGATCCCAGTTCTGTCTCTGTCAGGAGCGATCGCGGATGGCCAGTGGACATCGCGGCTCCGGCGTCCCCTAGAGCTTTTAAAGTGGCCGACGTACAATGATTCGCTCAGGAGAGCCAACCTGCCGCATTACAATTGAGGCGGCTGGTCCTTAAGTGGTTAAACATTTGTTATTTATCACCTTTACAAATCTTCCTCACTTCTCAAAATCATAGCCATTTGTCATTCATTCCCCTTCTTACTTATTACTTGATACCTTATTATAGCGGAGTTCCACCCATTTTTTGAACCTGCAAGCATTCCTATGCCCATCCACAATGCTATTGTAAATGACCAAACATTTCTTTTTTTTTTTCTACCTTTTTTCGTTTATTTCTTCCACCCACTTCCAGTCCAGCTGCCTAGGCAATTATGTCACAAAGCGATTCCCATGCATTGCTGGGATACCAGCAGCATCTATCCGAAGAGTCCATGGGAATCGCCCATTACTGTAATCAGCACCGCACAGTGACATTACTGCGCAGGCGCTGGGAAGCCAGCTGCACCTAGAAATAAAGACCAGCAGGCTTCAGATGCCCACAACCGAAATGGGCTCTGCCTGCTTCCAAAAACAGGTATGATTTAACCACTTCAGCCCCGGAAGATTTGGCTGCTGAATGACAGGGCTATTTTTTTGTGATTCGGCACTGCGTCGCTTTAACTGACAATTGCGATGTTGTACCCAAACAAAGTTGATGTCCTTTTTTTCCCACAAATAGAGCTTTCTTTTGGTGGTATTTGATCGCCTCTGCGGTTTTTATTTTTTGCGCTATCAACAAAATAAGAGCGACAATTTTTAAAAAAAGTAATATTTTTTTACTTTTTGCTATAATAAATATCCCCCAAAAATATATAAAAAACATTTTTTTCCCTCAGTTTAGGCTGATATACATTCTTCTACATATTTTTGGTAAAAAAAAATGCAATAAGCGAATATTGATTAATTTGCGCAAAAGTTATAGCGTCTACAAAATAGGGGATAGTTTTATGGCATTTTTATTATAAATTTTTTTTTTTTACTAGTAATGGCGGCGATCTGCGATTTTTATCCGGGCTGTGACATTATGGCGGACACATCGGACATTTTTGACACATTTTTGTGACCATAGGCATTTATACAGTAATCAGTGCTATAAAAATGCACTGATTACTGTAAAAATGTCACTGGCAGGGAAGGGGTTAACACTAGCGGGCGATCAAGGGGTTAACTGTGTTCCCTGTCTGTGTTTCTAAGTGAAGGGGGAGGGGCTGACCTAGAGGAAGTGACGGATCGTGGTTCCTAGCTAATAGGAAGTCACGATCTGTTGCGCCTCTCAGAACAGAACAGGGATTTGTGTGTTTACACACACTCGTCCCTGTTCTGCCTCTCGTGCCCGCGATCGCTCGTGGCTGTCGGTCATCGCGACCATTGACCAGGAGCATCGGAACCCCCGCTGTGAAGCGGGCGGGCGCCTGTATCCCGATCCCGCGAGCCGACGTACAGCTACGACGGCTCGCGGAACTGTGCCGTCCTGCCGCCGTAATATGACGGTGGCCGGTTGGCAAGCGGTTAAACAATGTGGGATTTTCAGACTTCATTCACTCTTCCCTTGGGATGAGCAGAATTATTTGTTCTTGCTTTTGGCAAAATTTTGCAATTTCGGTGAAATGCATTGGAGTTAGGGAAGTCGAAAACAAGGTGATTTTTTTTTTAGAGTGCTTTTTTTCTTACTTGTTATGAAGTCAGGTTGCACAGTACTCCAATCAACAATGCTCATGCTCCCTGATGACTTGAGTACTGTTGCAGGAGGCATGTTGAGCCATTAGAGAACTGGACTTCTTCAGCGTGCTTCCACCACAGGGCAGCTTTTATGAGCACATAAAAGCACAAGGCTTCAAATGGCTCCTAAGGAGTATTGAAAAAAGTCAAATAGAAAAATTTAAAGGACAGTACACAATGACGCTTTACAGTTTAAATAAAAGAACAAGCAGGGTGTTGACCAGTGTTGCCAACCTACCAGATTGAAATTTATTGACACTGCTACCGGCAAATTTTGACATTGGGTTGATACACTGGGGGGGAGATTTGCTAAAACTGGAGCACTCAGAATTTGGTGCAGCTGCGCATGGTAGCCAATCAGCTTCTAACTTCAGTTTATTCAATTAGCCTTTGACAATAAAACCTGGAAGCTGATTGGTTTCTATACAGAGTTGCACAAGATTTTGCACTCTCCAGTTTTATTAAATACCCCCCCCCCCCTATTTCACAGACATAGGAGCTAACTCTTCCAGAGTTAGGACTTTCAGGTCTAGCCATAGACGTGCACACAGGGTGAGCCAGGTGTGCCTGGGCACACCCTAACCACCCTGTGTGGCGCAGATTCCCCCTGTTTAAACCCCTGACATTTCAGCAAAGCCCCAGGGCTCATAAAAAAAACTGTAAAATAGAAAAGTAATGAAAAATAAAATAATAAAAACTGCTGATACCATCCATTGCCCTACTGACACCAATCTCTCCCCTACTGACACCATCAATATATATACGCAGGCATGTGTGTTGAGCTTTAAGGTGCACACCCTAATGCAATAGGCTGTGCACACCTATGGGTCTAGTTAAATGCTTATTATTTGCATGATACAACAAAATGTTTGCAGTGAACCACGTAGTAAAGATTTTCTTAAAAGGTGACTGCTTTCAATGTACTTTTTTCTTGCTGCTGTGCCAAATGACAAATATGGACCCTGCTTTGTGTTTTATTATTAAGAAAAGCTTGACAGCCATGTAAGTGGCCTTTTCTATCCACACAAAATACCTTTGGATCTTTCAGACAGCACTGATAAAACATATTTTGATTTTAAAGTTGTTGTGAAAAAACATTCATGCTGTGAGGTATGCAGTGATTGAAGCCGTTCTGTAATCAGCCAATGTATCAGCACAATTTACAAGAAAATTCTGTAGGTCTTGTCGCTTACTGGGCAAGAACAAGGGAAAAGCAATGCTTCAGATGTGATGTACTTTAAAGCACAAACGCAGGATAAATGTCCTGCAACTTTTCTGCACACATTGGGGTTGATTTACTATTGGCAAATAGACTGCACACTTTGCAAGGGACATTTTCCTAGCAATTAACGAGTGAGATGGAGCTCTGCTGACTTCCATCATTTATCATCCAATCGTGTGCAAGCAAAAATGCATTTTTAAACAACATTTTCTTACATGTTTAATTTTTTTTTTGCAAAGTGAAATTTCACCACATTTGTTAAAATGGATGTAAACCCATTCATGAAATCTGACCTGGGCACATATACTGTACCTGCAGCCCCGAGGGCTATCTGAACGTTACATCATTGTTTTTGTTTGCATTGATGTTCAACAATGTCGCCCTCGGTTTAATCCATTGCTTTTCACACATTGTCTTGGTCTTTAAATTTTTTATTTATGTATTTTTATACACAAGCAACCAACAGATCACATCAAAATCTGAACTGCAAAAAATGTAGCACAACAGGGTAGGTGCATAAATAACACAATATCTCAGATCACATAGCGTATAAGAGAAGAAAATAGTACTGCTATATTAGCTATTGTAAAGGCTCGTACACATGATACAAAAATCAGATGGAAAAAGACGTACGACGAGCTGTCTGCAGATTTTTGGATCGTTAGTGCGGTGCTTTCGACAGCCGATTTCACTTTTTCGTCAGACAAAAACTGGATGTGCAGGCTATAAAGTTTTTGTCGGATGTGAACTCAACGTCTGATTTTTGTTTCATTAGTACAGTTTTCCTACGAAAAAAATAACAGCCAGACTGCACATGCTCAGAAACGAAAGAATACATACAAAACTATTTAAAACATTATGTCACTTCTGACGTTGTATTCTGTCATACGAAAATTTTCATATTGTTGGTAACCTGTTCACTTTCAACATGAGACTAGCATACCACAAAAATCCGACCTTCTGTCGTCCGAAAATGAAAGCGTGTGTACGAAGCTTAAGGACCAGCCTCGTTTTGGAATTTAGGTGTTTACATGTTTAAAACAGTTTTTTTGCTAGAAAATTACTTAGAACCCCCAAACATTATATATTGTTTTTTTTTCTAACACCCTAGAGAATAAAATGGTGGTCATTGCAATGCTTTTTTTTACACCGTATTTGCGCAGTGATCTTACAAGTGAGCTTTTTTTGGAAAAAAAATCACTTTTTTGAATAAAAAAATAAGACAACAGTAAAGTTAGCCCAATTTTTTTTATATTGTGAAAGATAATGTTACGCCGAGTAAATTGATATCCAACATGTCACGCTTCAAAATTGCGCCCGCTCGTGGAATGGCGTCAAACTTTTACTCTTAGAAATCTCCATAGGCGACGTTTAAAAAATTCTACAGGTTGCATGTTTTGTGTTACAGAGAAGGTCTAGGGCTAGAATTATTGCTCTCACTCTAACGATCGCGGTGATACCTCACATGTGTGGTTTGACCTCCATTTTCATATGCGGGCGCTACTCACGTATGTGTTCGCTTCTGCGCGCGAGCTCATTGGGACGGGGCGCTTTAAAAAAAACAATTTTTAATTTTTATTATTTATTTTACATGATTTTATTTATTTTTACACTGTTTTAAAAAAAAATGTGTCACTTTTATTCCTATTACAAGGAATGTAAACATCCCTTGTAATAGAAAAAAACATCCTCTTAAATATGAGATCTGGGGTCAAAAAGACCGGTTGGCAATGTTCGATTGCTCCGTTCTCAGTGTTAGAGGCGACAGGGGACAGATGCAGCATCGGACCCATGCTGCATCCACCAAGGTAAGTATGAATCTTAAAAAAAAAAATTCCTTTACTTCTCTTTTAAGTTGGCCATACATTGGTAGAGTTTCAAATTAATGTTTGTATGATAAATCTCATCAGTACATTTAACCCCTGCCCGCCGAGCGTACACAGATGTGCGTACTCGGCTTTTGGGGGTTATACCAGGATGATGCCCGCAGCTGCATCATCCTGGTACCGTTTTTTAGAGCAGGCGATCAGCTTTCCGGGTCTAACTGATGCGGCTGAAAGCCGCTCGGCTGTTATACCAGAGGAGTGGGAGGGAATGCCCGATGACCAATCGGCCGCCTTTGGCGGCTAGGGACACACTGGAACGAAGCCGTAAGCGGCTTCGTTCCAGTCTCCTAATTGTAAACACGGAAGCGACGTCATGACGTCACTTCCCTTTTACTCGGCTGCCAATGGCGCCGGTTTTAAAAAAATATACAGTATTCAGAATCGCCGAAAACAGTGATCTGAATACTTTGAAGTGCAAAGGAGGGATCGGGGGTCTTTTAGACCCCCGATCCCTCCATAAAGAGTACCTGTAACCACCTATTACTGTCACAAGGGATGTTTACATTTCTTGTTTACATTCCTTGTGACAGCAATAAAAGTGATCAATTTTTTTTTTTAAACACAATTTATTAATATAAAAATAAATAAAATAAATAAGAATTTTTTTTTCAAGCGCCCCGTCCCCGCGAGCACGCGCAGCAAAGAAACCGCATACGGAAGTCGCGCCTGCATATGTAAACGGTGTTCAAATCACACATGTGAGATATCGCCGCGATCGTCAGAGCGAGATAAATAATTCTAGCACTAGACCTCCTCTGTAACTCTAACCTGTTAACCGTAAAAAAATGTAAAGCGTCGCCTATGGAGATTTTTAGGTACCGTAGTTTGTCGCCATTCCACGAGTGCGTGCAATTATAAAGTGTGACATGTTTGGTATCTATTTACTCGGCGTAACATCATCTTTCACATTATACAAAAAAATTGGGCTAACTTTACTGTTTGTTTTTTTTTTTAATTCATGAAAGTGTCCCTTTTACCAAAAAGTTGCGTTTAAAACACCGCTGCACAAATATCATGTGACATAAAATATTGCAACAATCGCCATTTTATTCTCTAGATTCTCTGCTAAAAAATATATATATATATATATATATATATATATATATATATATATATATATATATATATATATATAATGTTTGGGGGGTCTAAGTAATTTTCTAGCAAAAAATACAGATTTTAACTTGTAAACACCAAATGTCAAAAATAGGCTTAAGTCATGAAAGAGTTAATAATGCCAACAGAGACTTGACACATGTCGTTTGAAAGAACGTTAAATTTTTTATTGCTTTTAGTATTCGATTTTGGTATGAATGGAATTTCCCCAAAACGAAACTACATGCAATGTTCGAAATTTTTTCATTTAAGTAAAAATTTTCATCCCGTTTCTTCCAATTTTCTCATCACTACAGTCCAAAACGAACCTCAATTTGACCCCACCAACCATTAGAAAACTGAATGAGCCTTCCAAAAATGAACATTTTCTAATGACATTCTACTAGTGTACAACCAGCTTTGTCCTCTCTTTTTATCAATTACCTAAGAGATTACAAAAAAGTGCTTATCTTTTGGGAGCCAAACCAGAGAGTGTGGCCTCTCTAATGCTGCTTTTATTATCTGGCCATTTATCTGACTGTAGGCCAGTAAAATAATGCCCCCAATTCAGAAATTGAGATCATGTTTGGAAACCAGATTACAGCTAACAAAACTGATTAAAATCCTTTGATTAAAATCTACAATCGTTCTGACTTTTTTAATTCTAATATTGATTATTTTAGTAGGTCCTTTGTCTTTATTTTGCATCACTGCCCAGATAACTGCAAAATGATTGCACAGTCATGGAGTTGATTGATTAAAACTGGAGAGTGCAAAATCTGGTGCAGCAGTGCATGGTAGCCAATCAGCTCCTAACTTCAGCTTGTTCAATTAAGCTTTGACAATAAAACCTGGAAGATGATTGGTTTCTATGCAGAGCTGCACCAGATTTTGCACATTCCAGTTTTAGTAAACCAACCCTTTTGCTTCCCTAACCCTATTGTTTGCCTTCTGTTTAAAGGGTACCTAAACCCAAAACCAAAAAAAAATTATATATGGTTTATAATTATTATTTTTATGAAGTATTTATATAGCACCAGCAGTTTGTGCAGTGATTTACACAATGAAGTGAGACAATACAGTTACAGTGCAATTAAATTCAGGAGGGCTAGGAGGGCCCTGCTTGTGAGAACATAAAAAAATGTTTTTTTTTTTCCATTGGTTATCTTGCAAGTTACACAGTTCCTGTCTTAACTACTTGACCTCTGGAAGACTTATCCCCCAAATGACCACGTCATTTTTTGTGATACGGCACTGCTTTACTTTAACCACTTGCCGCTCGACATATAGCAAAATGTAGGCGGCAAAGTGGTTTCATTATCCTGACCGGACGTCATATACCGTGATCAGGATAATTAGCCGCATCGCGGCGATCGTTGTTGCGGTGTGTCAGTCTGACACTCCGCAACACCGATCTAGGTAAAGAGTCTCTGACGGAGACTCTTTACCACGTGATCAGCCATGTCCAATCACGGCTGATCACGATGTAAAAAGGGAGAGCCGGTGATCGGCTTTTCCTCACTCGCGTCTGACAGACGCAAATAGAGGAGAGCCGATCGGCTGCTCTCCTGACGGGGGGGTCTGTGCTGATTGTTTATCAGCACAGCTCCCTCTCGGATCCCGCCCAGGACCACCAGGGAAGCCGCCCAGGACCACCAGGATGACCACCACACTGGACCACCAGGTATGCCCCCTAGACCCCCAGGGAAATACCAATATGTGCCCAGGCAGCTGCCAATCAGTGCCCACTCCAATGCCTACCACTGCCAGTGCCACCAGGGATGCCTATCAGTGCCATCCTATCAGTGCCCATCAGTGCCCAGCAGTGCTGCCTTTCAGTGCCCATCAGTGTTGCCTATCAGTGCCCATCAGTGCCAATCAGTGCCACCCATGAGTGCCCATCAGTGCCGCCTATCAATGCCCATCAGTGCTGCATATCAGTGCCACCCATCAGTGCTGCCTACCAGTGCCCATCAATGCCGCATATCAGTACCCATCGTCAGTGCCCATCAGTGCCCGCTTATTGGTGCCACCTCATCGGTGCCACCGAATTAATGCCTGTCAGTGCCGCCTTATCAGTGCCCATCACTGAAAGAGAAAACTTACTTAATTGCACATTTTTTTAACAGAAACTAAAGCAAAACTTTTATTTTCTCAAAATTTTCGATCTTTTTTTATTTGTTTAGCAAAAAATAAAAACCGCAGAGGTGATCAAATACCACCAAAAGAAAGCTCTATTTGTGGGAACAAAATGATAAAAATTTAGTTTGGGTACAGTGTAGCATGACCGCGCAATTGTCATTCAAACTGCGACAGCATTGAAAGCTGAAAATTGGTCAGGGCAGTAAGGTGTATAAGTGCCCGGTATTGAAGTGGTTAACTGACAATTGTGCGGTCATGCAATGCTGTACCAAAATAACATTGATGTCCTTTTTTTCCTACGAAGAGAGCTTTCTTTTGGTGGTATTTGATCACTTCTGCATTTTTAATTTTTTGCACTTTAAAAAAAAAAACACAGACAATTTTGAAAAAAAAAAACATTATCTTTAATTTATGCTATAAAACATATCCAATAAAATGTTTTTGGTAAAAAAAAATCCCAATAAGTGTACATTGCTTGGTTTGCACAAAAGTTATAGTGCCTACAAGGTATGGGATATTTTTATTTATTTTTATTTTTTACTAGTAATGGCGGCGATCAGCGACTTATAGCAGGACTGTGATATTGTGATGAAAATTCTGACACTGACATTTTTGACACTGTTTGGGGACCAGTGACACTAATACATTGACCAGTGCTAAAAATATGCACTGTCACTGCACTATTGACACTGGCAAGGAAGGGGTTAACATCAGGGGTGATCAAAGGGTTAACTGTGTGCCTAGCCTGTGTTTTACTATACAGTGTGAGGTGGTTTTACCCCCCTGACAGAATGGCGATCTGCCTCGTTTACATAGGCAGATTGCATTACTGTCTCTCTGCCTAATGATCAGCGGATGCTGGAGGATATTTGCTACTGTGCACCCACCGATCTGTTTCCGCTTTGTGTTTCACAGTGAAAATGAGCCACCGGTAGCTTGCAGCAGCGCCCCCTGCCCGGAAGTGTTTGATCACATATATACAGGGCTTTTTTCTCAAACAATAGGTGCTGGAACTTAACCACGGCCCCACAAAACCCCTCCCCCTACACACACCCTCCAAATCACATCAAATAGTGGGTGGGTTCAGTCAAATTTCATGAAAACAGTAGGAGGGTCTTAAAGGGGCATTAAATACCAGGTTTGTATTACATAGAGAATGCAGAGCTGTCACTTGTAAACACAGAAACCAGACTTCTGTGTTTACAAGTGATTGTGGTGAGCAGGCACCAAAGGGTCTGAGCCAGAGGTGGTGGAACTGAGTTCCACCAAGCTCCCCCTGAAAAAAGATATATATCTATATATATATATATATATATATATATATATATATATATATATATATATATATATAGATATATATATATATATATATATATATATATATATATATATAGATATATATATATATATATATATATATATATATATATATTATAGATATATATCTACATTGTCACAATAGGCTGCTCTCCTGATTAAGAATGCAAACACGCTGTACTCTCTTCACCTCTATTATATTGAGGGGTGGAGAAATGTGTTTAGAGAAGGTAGCTGGGAAGTAAGAAGATTGTAATATCAATTTGTTTCACCGGAATTTACACTGCATTTCTGGCAAAACCAATAGGTATTTCCTGTACCTGCTGATATTGTTCTTATCCTGAAAAATGAAAACGAATGCAGCCACCACATATGGGCTTAAATATATAACATTTTCGGTTTTGGGTTTAGATGTCATTTAAGATAATGCTCTTTGGTATTATATTTCATTTACATGTCTTCAATTTTTTTGGAATTCATTTTCAAGCCAATTTTGCATTCTTCTTCCTGTAGATCCTTTCTACAGATTTGGGCTTTAGTTTCTTTCAGGGTGTGAGAAAAAGAATATCACTGTCATCATCACAGTTGAGGTCTATAAGATGCCAACCTCGGAAACCTCAGGAATTCAGCATCTCATTTCTTCACCCAAAATAGGATTAGGAGCACTGAGGACAGCAAACATCAGTGTCTGATGCCAGATTGGATGCTATGGTTTGTATCTAGAAACCTACACTTATGATGACAAATCTACAAAAATGATGCAGACTGCCAAACTGAATTAATTTTATTTAATTTTTATTATCTTCTTCTTATTATTATTTATTATTATTTACTTTTTATTAAAATACTAATAATACTACTAATATTATATACATATTTTTTGTTTCCTAAGTATAATAATAATTGTTATTATTGTTATTACTACTATTGTTATCATTACTAATACTGCTATTATTATTTTTTTTATTATTTTGATGCCACTGACGTCATCACAGGTATTCAAGTTGCCAACCTCAGAAACCTTAGGAATTCAGCATCTCATTCCTTCTTTCATCTAAGATGGGATTAGGAGCACTGAGGACAGCAAACGTCAGTGTCTGATGCCAGATTGGATGCTAAAAGATTTGTAAATCTTTCAAGCATGCTTGAAATAATTATTATTATTATTATTAGGTTTATCTATTACTATTATTTACTTTGTATTATATAATAATAATCACATTTCCATTAATAGTAATAATAATAATAGTAATAGTAGTGATAACTATTATTATTATTTACTTTGCATTATATAATAATACAATTATTAATAGTAGTAATAATAACTATTATTATTATTATTTATCATTATTATTGACTTTTTATTTTATAGTAATAATAATGATAATTGTTGTTGTTATTATTATTATTATTATTACTAATGTTATTTTTATTACTGTTAATATTTTGTTATCTCTTTTTATACTTTGTTACACTGAAACATTCTAATAAAAAAAGTCCTATGTTCCATTCATTTGTCATCTCTTCCTTTTCCCAAATTTGTTTGAGGATAGGAACAATGAATGAAGCAGTTACTTAGTTCGTCTTGAGAACATGAAACATCCTCGGTGCCTCCTGCTTTACCATCCTCCGTCTCTTTAATGGCTTTTTTTAAACCTCAGTACACAGCGCTCAATTGTGTTATCCTGGTGCTATAATCAACTGTGTGAAACAAATAAATTCATCATTCACATAAAGTGCTC
The DNA here is from genome assembly GCA_037952835.1 of Lithobates septentrionalis. Taxonomy (NCBI): domain Eukaryota; kingdom Metazoa; phylum Chordata; class Amphibia; order Anura; family Ranidae; genus Lithobates; species Lithobates septentrionalis. The sequence continues at coordinate 604,402 of JBBDGP010000812.1, forward strand.
CTGTGCATTAATAATTTCAAACAAAAATAAAATATACAAAAATCGCCTTTCATATCTAATTAGTGAACCTAAACATAATAGTCCATATACAAAGTGTCCAATTGCTTTCCCAAGCTGTTCCACTGTAAATCAGTCGGTGATGTCGTTTTTTTTTAAGTGCTCTGTGCTCAAAGTGTCAGAAAATTATATACATATATTCACCTGAGGACGTCATATGAGGAAATGTACGTCGGGGCGGGGATACAGGAAGCTATCTGTGCTGAACAAAAGCCTGACACCTGGGAGTAGTGAGATTTTGAGGAAGGCCAGTGCTCACACTAAGAGATAGTGAGCCAGCTGGTTATACAAAGTATTCAAGCTGGGTGCAAGGGGAATGCACTTTATAATGTAAGCTCATATATTGATTTTTTTTAGATTATATTTAAATAAAAATGTTTTACACTATTAGAGTTCTCTCTCTTCCATTTTTTTTCTCTTTCAATGTTTTTATTGAGGTTTTCAGTACATATACAACAAAACCAATACAGATACAGTATCCTCCTGCAGGCCAACATAGCCTATCATCTCATTTTCAATTTTTTCTATTGTAAACAGATAAAAATATGTTGGCATGTAGCTTAAGTTGGTTTAGAAAATATATGCGCATCACCTGTTTCTGAGGATTGTCAAAATCTAGGTATTATGTATTCATCTAGACCTTTATAACCACTGCATATGTAGGTGGGTTGATCGATCAAATCCACTGTGTGGAGTAGTCCCTGTGTAAAAGGCTCAGTTAGGTTTTTATTGTGTCAGGGCCTCCAGGATTATCACCCCACCCCTATGGGTGCACACTGTGGGGTGACAGAGCCCGTGGCCCCAGCCCGATGATGTAACCCACCCTTCACCTCTCTTCCCATCCAGGGCATGCCCGTCCCGGCTGACTCCCGGATCGCAACATTCACCCGATTGGGGAGAAGAGGGTTATACAAGTTAGGGTAATTTCAATCACAATCGAGAGCATAGTTATCAGGACAAACTATGAGTGACAAATTGCTCTATGAAGATCGAAGTGTAAAGCCCACAATATGCCGATAACAAATCTGATGTTATACACCATGAGAGATATGTAAGAGAGAAAGTGGGGGAGAGTAGGAGGAAAGAAAAGAAGAAGGGTAGTGGAAGAAGGAAGTGGTCTCACTGGAAATTCCTTCATGTATGCAGGTGACTTGGGTAAAGCGGGATCTTGATATGAGATGCCCATGGTTCCCAGACCCATTCAAAGCGTTGGACCGTGTCCAGCAGCTTTGCTACTGTCTGTTCCTGTGTCATAATCCAGGATATTTTTCGTTTGGCAGCTAGCAGCGAAACTGTTGGTTTTTTCCAGGCTTTAGCTAAGGTAATCTTAGCTCCCAAGCACATAAAGAATATAAGTTGTTGAGTGCTCTTAGAGGCATTGTGCACCCTGCAATTCAAGAGAATGTACACGGGGTCTTGAGGAACTTGGGTTTTAGTAACTTGTCGTAATACATGGAGGAATTTGTTCCAGTAGCTTCTTATACGGGGACAAGTCCACCATAAATGGAGCATCGTGCCTACATGCCCACATCCTCTAAAGCAGAGGGGGGAGGCATCTGGGTAAATCTTGGAAAGCCGAGCTGGTACGTAGTACCATTTAGTGAGTACTTTAATGTTAGCTTCAATCAGTGAGATGTTTAAAATACCTTTAGATGATCTGCGGAAGGCTTGAAACCATTGGTCGGGGTCCAGCTGGATGTCGAGATTTGCTTCCCAGGATCAAGCGTATGTCGGGGAGTCCTCCAAATCTGCCAGAGAAGCGTATATAATGTAGATGCCGCCCCTTTGAGCTCCAATGTTGGAACACCATTGTTTATATATAGTTGCTTTGGGAGGGCTCGACTTGTCAGACCAAAGCCTGTGGAGGAAGTGCCTGATCTGTAAAAGTCTGAACTTTTCAGATGTTGACATGTCCATTTTGCTCTGACAATGCCCTAATGTTATGGGGCCATTTAATGTTAGGAAATGTCCTATCCTGAAAAGTCCCTTGTTCAACCACCAGCGAAAGGCGTATATATTCATACCTGGGGGAAAGTCAGGATTGTGAAAGAGGTGAGCAAGGGGTCTCATGGGAGATATCAGTTGTGCGTGTGTATGTATCTTATCACAGAGTGTCAGGGAGTGAGATAACGGTGCTAGGATAACTGGTCTGTGTTTTGCCGGTCTCCAGATTAAATAGTCGAGCGTGTAATGTGGGACTGCCTGCCTTTCTATGGAGAACCAGTCAGGTTTGTGGCCCCTAGAATATATGATGGAAATAGGTTGGGGAGTCCCAGTCCGCCTTGGGTTTTAAGTCTGAGAAGAGTCTCTTTCGCAAACCGGTGACCCCGATCCCCCCAAACAAAGCCGACAATCTTGGATCGCAGTTTCGTCAGAGTGGATTTTTTGATAGGGATAGGGAGGGAGCGGAAGAGGTATAGTAAACGGGGCAGTAATGTCATCTTCACAGCATTTAGCCTGCCGAGCCAGGATAGTCCTCCCTTCGACCACCTTTTTAGGTCTTCTTCAAGAGAGCTGAACATATGAGGATAGTTGGCAGTGTAGAGATTGCCAATACTTTTGATTAGTTTGATTCCTAGATAGGGAATCACATCTCCTGCCCAAGCGAAGGAAAAGTGTTGTTCGAGTTGGTCTATTAATTGTGGTCGTACAGATATGTTTAGGGCTATCGATTTGGTTACATTTACTTGGAGACAAGAAATATTCCCAAACTCCCTAATTAGTCAGAACACATTGGGGTGGAGATTAGTGGTGACGTTAGGAACAGTAGCATGTTGTCAGCAAAGAGGGCACACTTATGTTCCTCTTGGCCGCATTTAACTCCTTTTATATCAGTGTTTGTTCTGATGGTTATGGCCAGTGTTTCTATCGCTATCGCGAAAATCAAGGGAGATAGAGGACATCCCTGCCTCATTCCTCTGTTAATTTCAAAGGGCGCAGAGTAATGCCCCATTAGACGCACTTTTGCCATCGGGTTAGAGTAAAGGGTGTGTATTAGTCTAAGGAATTTACCACCAAACCCCCAGCGTTCCAAAATATCAAATAGGTACAGCCAGGACACAGAGTCAAAGGCCTTCTGTAAATCTAACAATAACAGGAAGCCCCCCTTATGTGGCCCCCCGTCCCATTGGGATTGTAGGAGGGAGATCAGGTCAACTGCCCTACAAATTTGGTCCAGTCCCTGTCTCCCCGGAAGAAGCCCACCTGATGCCCGTGGATGTATCCGGCTATGAAGCCGGACAGTCTCGTTGCTAAGATTTTTGTCATAATCTTAAGGTCGTTATTTATCAACGAGATGGGGCGATAATTGCCGACCTCGCTCGTGTCTTTCCCTGGTTTGGGTATAACTGATATAAAAGCTGTATTTGAGTCACCAGGTGGGGGGGCTCCATCCCGGAGAGAGTTAAAGAAACGAGCCATGTAGGGAGCCAGGCGTAATCCAAATTTTTTATAGTAACAGACCGAGAAGCCATCAGGTCCTGGAGCTGAGGCTAATTTTAAAGATTTTATCACGTCCACTATTTCATCTCAGGAGAAAGGTTTATCTAGTAGTTCTTGGTGGGTACATTTTAGGTGGGGCAAATTGAGATCTTGGAGAAATGCTGTTCTTGTCTTGGGGTGTGTTTGAGGTAGGGCCTTATAAAGGTGCGAGTAGAAGTCATGGAAGGAGTTCATGACTCCCACTGGATTTTGGGTTAAATTTCCCGTCTTGGTGCAAATTTTTGGGTAGGCAAGGACGCGCGTCTTTGGGCTCAGTTTAGCTGCTAGTTTAGAGCCTATCCTGTCTTATTGCTAATAAAAGCGAGCCCCTGTCCATCTTAGATGCTTCTCGGCTGAGGTAGTGAGGGAGAGATTTAATCTGACTCGAGCTGAGTCAAGCTTAGCCAAACTGTCCGGGGTGGGGTTGATTTTATGGCGTTTACTGAACGAACGAAAGTCTTCCGTCAACTGTTGTATTTCTGCCCTCCTTTCCCATCTAATTTGGGATGAAAGCTGGATGAGTCTACCTCTCATCACCGCTTTATGCGCCTCCCACAAAGTGCCTGTCGAGATCGAATCAGTGTCGTTGTCCAAAAAATACTCCGCTAGTGTTGTGTCTAGTAGTGTGCAATGTGCCGGATTGCTCAACAGAGCTTCATTGAGGCGCCATTTGAAGGGCTCTCTTCCATTTTTTGATGATAATTACCCTGGAGTGAAAAAGCTGCAGCCTAGGATTATTAACCCCTTGGGGGGAAAAGCACATTTTGACCATACTCTTTCCAGATAGGTCATGGTCATCTGGTGAGCGTACAAGTGTGGTGTTGATGCTGGGTGGAGGATAAGAAACATATATATATATATATATATATATATATATATAGTCAAAGCCCTATGGCCGATACGGATGTGAACAACATAGACTTGACATAAGACTAATCACTCACCGAAAATGAAATTTTTGTTGCAGGGTATCTGACTTGTATCTTAGTGCAGACTTCTAGGAAAATCAGTAAGCCAATCACACAAGCAGGAAACGGTTTTTCTGGGGGACGTTCTGTACACATTTTGAGTACAGAACACCTCCAGGTTGCCATATTGCATTGCATTTTACAGAAAATGACAGCGCTGCAGATTGAAAAGGAAGGGTAATTTTTAAGAACAATTACAATATGACTTGTGTCGCAATTGTATATACTATTTTTTTTTTGCTATTTTTTTTCCCATGAAAGTGAAGTTACCCTTTAGGCCTCATTCACATGAGGCGGATCCATTTAGCCGAGTCCGCCAGCTCAGCAGGAGATCGCTCCGTTGATCTCGGCTGAGCCGGCGGATGACAGGTCTGTCTCTGCTCACTGAGCGGGGAGGGGCCTGTCAGAGCGCCGCTGATTCCTATGGAGAGATCGGACAAAAACAGACAGCATGTCCATTTTCATCAGATCTCATCTGATCTGATCAGCCAAGACAGATGGCGAATGTATCGCCATATATCTGATTTTAGCTGATCAGATGGCAGATGGGTGTCAGCGGACACATCTCCGCTGACATCCATCTCCCCATAGGAGTCAATGGATGGCCCGCTTGGATCCATCTGAAAAATGGACAGGCGGATCCGAGCGGGCTTTCCGTGTGAAAGGGGCCTTAGGTCCCTTTCACACGGCACCGTCAGTTTAGCCACGTTGAAAATGTATCAGTTCTTATCCATTGCTTCATCCATCTTCATCCGCCGTAAGTTCCGTCAACTCCATTTACATCCATTAATTTACCCGTTGACATCCGTTTTGATCTGTTTACAGCAGTTTCTGTGGCTTTGATGACATTACCCAGAAAGCATTACTCCTCCCATGCTGCATTGTAGTTTTCAGTGAGTGAGTTGTCCTTGCTCTGTCCTTGCTTTGTCCTTGTCCTTGTGTGTGCTAACTGCGTTGTGCGATGGATTCCAACAATTTTTGGGACAGCGTGACATTGTTTGTCATATTTGCCTATATTTGGAGAAAGGAGAGCAAGAAAAAGCAGATTGTGGAGTCTCCGTTGATTTTGGACCCATCCCATGCTACTGAAACAACCTTCTGAAGGTCTTGTGGCTCTGCACTACATTCATGTAGGTCATCTTGTATCCTACAAAGTTTTACAACTTCACCAGGATGACCTTGGGTACATTAGACTACTTACTGGACCAGCTGCACCCACAGCTGCAGTGGAGACATACCAACATGGGAAGGTGTGTACCTGTAGATGAATATCTCTTAGTGACCTTGAGGTAAGAATTCATTCATTTATCAAGTGCCTTTTTTTTGTTATGGTCTACTGTGTGTGTGTGTGTGTGTATACAATATGTATAGATAAAAAATATTGTATCCATCTTATGTGTCAGAAGAATGTTGTTTTACTTAAAAAGCTAAAAAGATGTTCATTTTATTCTAGGTTTCTTGAAACTGGCCCATCCTATACCTCTTTAAATCATTATTTTTTACTGGACATTTCAACTATTTTGGAGATAGTGCACTTGCTTAGCCATATGGGAAGAGCTGTGTCCAGCAGTAATGCCATTATCAGATGGAAACGTGTGGCAAAGAATAACAGATGGATTTTGGAATTGGGCAAACTTTCCAAATTGTATCGGAGCCCTTGATGGGAAGCATATCCGTATCCAAAAGCCTCCATGTTTCGGGTCAAGATTTCATAATTACAAAAAATATCTTTCATTGGTCCTCATGGATACCTGTGATAGCAATTATAAATTTATCATTGTGGACATTAGGGCATATGGCAGCAGTTCTGATTCCAAAGTTTTCAGTGAGTCTGTAATGGGTCGAAGATTCAACATACCATTTGATCAGCCTCTGCCTGGTGGAACTGAAGGACCAGACCTGACTTTCGTGCTTGTTGAAGATGAGACCTTCGCACTTTCTCGATATCTGCTTAGGCCTTATGCCAGAAGTAATCTGGAGGACAAGAAGAGGATCTTTAACTATCGGCTAAGCCGAGCAAGACGCCTCATTGAATGTACATTTGGCATATTGTCTAGTAAATGGCGTGTTTTCCAAACACCGATGCAACTCACCGATGCATCTCTTGAGAATGCTGAGTTAGTAATTCAGGCCTGCTGCATTCTGCATAATATTGTTCGGGATAAGGAGGGCATCCACATTGAGGAAGAGTTCCACCGGCCCTCTGTACAGTACAGCAGAGTATGTGCAAGGAGGTCCTACATTGCCATGCGGGATCAATTTGCTGACTACTTTCTATCTCCACCAGGAGATGTTCCATGGCAATATCAATATGTGTAATGCAGTGCAAATTTCAACAATTGTACAAAAATGTCCTAAGATGCCATATGAAAATTACTTAGTTGGGTTATGTTTGCTATTTTTGGTTATTTAATTATGTTTTGATAGCATAAAAAGACACAAAAGCACATGATCTGTTCAAAACAGTTTTAGTTTTATTATTCTGCATAACCCGTGTAAAATTACAATTTTTTTTTCACTTTACTTTTTTTTCTTTTTATTTGTCAAAGCTTTAGCAAAGCATGAATGCAAACTTTCCAAAAAGTCAGATTTTAACACAAAAACCTGCTTACAAATCCTGATAAAAGGTGGTGGGGGATAAGGAAGTAGAAGGTTTGGAAGAAGAACTAGATCTGGTTTGGCTATTAGCTTGAGAAACATCTGCGGAATTTGAGCTAGTGTTTAAACTAGGAGGATATGTTCCGTGTGAGGACTAAGCAGGATAGGAGCTTGCATAAGAAGGCCTCTGGGTATTGTGCATTGAGCTATATGAATGCAAAGGGGTCTGTGGATAGGGTGGTAGATATGGCTGGGCCGGAAGGCATGGGAACCCATACGGACATTGACGGTATAACCTTTGAGGGGGTTCATACTAGCTAATAGTGGGCAATGGCATTCCTGACTCGGCAGCTTGAAAACATCCCCCCACATAATTGAATATACCCAAATGTATCTCCACCAGCCTACCGCTGGTGCTTTTTGTAGTGTATGATAAATTGTCCTCAGGAAGGACGCATTTGAGTTATTTGGATCACAGAATGGATCCTTACTCTCCTGTCTTTTAAAGGAGGTCATTTTGTCCATGAAGGACTTCATGGCTTTGTCTCATCCACAGACTGGGATTGGCCTTCTCCCAGACTGGGATTGGCAAGTAATGGCTTGCTCACCTCCCTGCACTGCTTCTGTCTCATTACAGTTTTCTTCAGTGTTCTCCTCACACTCTGAGATGTTTGATGTACTAAAAAAAAAAAAAAAAGGAGGAACATTTGGTCACGAAACCTTACCATATGGGACCCTACTTTTTTCACTTTCTAGATGGAACATCCAAATGTCACTTACGGTCAAACGACCATGACTTTCCTTAGGAAGGACAACATTTCGAAGGAGACTGAGTTTTTCTTTTTGGTAGCTCCGGAACCACATGCACTCTCTGCCTCATCCTTCAAATCTCTTCGAAAACGGTCTCTGAGAGAACGCCACCTTCTGTTAATTTTCGAATCCTGTAACATACATTGAGAAAGAATTTGCATAAAGTGGCAAAGAAAAGAAAAAACCTATAACTAGGACTCCATAGTCTGTGGAGGAGTCAGCATGCCCTTGCCTATTCACAATATTAAACATCATGTGCACAGAATGCTGTCAACATATTCAAATGGACAGCAAGGCATTATTGCAGTACTAAGTTGGCATATGTTGAATATTTTTATGCTTAGGTCACCACAGATTCAGCGTGCAACAAGGACAGCAATAGACACAGAAATGATGTCCTTCTGGGACAAGGTGCACACTTCATCAGAGAGGCCAGCAAGGATGTGCACTGACCTCAAATTCACATGCATTACTACAAAAGGTAAATAACAATACTTACAAAACAGAGTGCCATATGGTTTGGATCTGTTGCAGGGAGAGACTGAACAGTACATTACTCACATGTTTCCATAATCTCATGATTCCATAAAAACACTGACAAGATAGCATGCTGCAGTTGGGAAACACTTACACTTGCCATGGGCCCCATGCTGTTTGGGACTCATGGTGGACCAAATTGGTGTCACAAGGTTATAGATTTCTTCCTATAGTTGCTGTATTGCCACTCTGTCACTGTGGTCCTGACATATTGAGTCCTACAAGCCTGGCCTTTAATGCACCAGGTCTTTTAGTTGCTCCTGGGAGATATCTCTGGCCATGTTTCTCCTTGGAATGTACTTTCTATTGTCCAACAACTACCTGGGTCATAGGTTGAGTTCACATATAAACGAAAAAAAAAAGTAATTTCTTCCAAACGGATCTTAACTGATTGGACATTGACGGACATTGTCCATTAACATCAGTTAATATATGTTTTCCCGGATCTCAACGTATCCTTGTACGTTCAAAAAACTAAGATCGGAAGCGGAGGTAAACATTTGGTAATGGACGGTCATCCGTTTGCCCATAGAAATGCATTGTCGTCCATTGACGGATGGATGAAAAACGGATAGATGATCCGCTCGTTATGGACCGCCTGTCCGTTTTTCATCCATCTGTTGACGGTTTGAAAAACGGACATCAATGCATTCCTATTGACAAATGTATGACAACAGATTATCATCTATTTTCATCCATTTTCATCCACTTCCGTCAACACCGGTTTTTCTGAATGGATGAAAGCCCTATTTTCATCCTTTAAAAAAACAGATTGGACGAAAAACAGATGTAAACGAATGAACGGTCTGTTTTTGCATGAAAAAATGACACTGGGACTCAAGTGCTTAAAGCGAGTTCCACCCAAAAATGGAACTTACGCTTTAAGGGAAGGTGACCCCCTGATATGCCACATTTGGCATGTAATTTTTTTTTGGGGGGGGGCGGAAACCCTCTTTTTAGAGAGTTCCAGCTCCCACTTCCTCCTGGCACACCCGTGGCGGCAGAAGGAAGATCACCTCTCCCCCCTCCCTCTCGGCAATCATCTGGGACACATCATAGGTCCCAGATGATTGCCTGGCCAGTCACAGCGCGCAGCCGGTCGCCCACAGTGACAATGCCGGTGCCGCAGAAAGGAGAGGGAGACGAGCGGGGCTTCGTTCCCCCGCATCGCTGGACCCTGGGACAGGTAAGTGTCCGATTATTAAAAGTCAGCAGCTGCAGTGTTTGTAGCTGCTGACTTTCAATTTTTTTTTTAATTGGAACTCCGCATTAGGGACTTGAAAAAAATGAAAGAAAAACTGATGTAAACTTCATCCATTTTTTCTTTCAATAAAAGTGACTGAAATGATCAAACGAACAGTTCACATGTGTGAAAGGGGCCTAAGCCTGGGTTCACACTACAGCTATGTGGGAACCAGCGCGATTCCAGTGCCGATTCCCACATCTCATCTCTCCCGCAGGCAGTACACACTTGCCTCTGCGAACCGCTGTGGGTGTCAATACAATGTTAATGACACCCCCAGATCGGTTTACAGATAGCAGTGCCAACTGTGGATTCGGAGAGGAATCAGATCGCATGGGTGTGAAAACCCATATGATCCAATTCCAGTGCGGGAAAAAGTCCCTGCACCTTTTTTATGCAAATCCACTGTGAGTTCAGCCATACAACTGTATGGCTGAACTAGAATTGCACAGACATCGCATGTGATCGGCACAGCAGTGCGGGTGCGAATCACATTCGATGTCTGTGTTCGCAATAGTGTGAACCCAGGCTTAAGGTAGAAAGCTTTCTAACTTTAGAACCACTTTATGCCCACTGAGACAATGTAAATAACAGCAGAACTAGAGTATTGCTGCAAAGAGCTTTTTATGTCAAATGTAAACACCCTTAAAACTTTTAATTTTAATTTTTAATTTTACACAAAGCAGAATTGAGAATATGTCACATACAGTATCTCACAAAAGTGAGTACACCCCTCACATTTTTGTAAAAAAGTTATTATATCTTTTCATGTGACAACACTAAAGAAATGACACTTTGCTACAATGTAAAGTAGTGAGTGTACAGCTTGTATAACAGTGTACATTTTATGTCCTCTCAAAATAACTCAACAAATAGCCATTAATGTCTAAACTGCTGGCAACAAAAGTGAGTACACTCCTAAGGGAAAATTTCCAAATTGGGCCCAATTAGCTATTTTCCCTCCCCGGTGTCATGTGATTTATCAGTGTTACAAGGTCTCTGGTGTGAATGGGGAGTAGGTTTGTTAAATTTGGTGTTGTCGCTCTCACTCTCTCATACTGGTCACTGGAAGTTCAACATGGCACCTCATGGAAAAGAACTCTCTGAGGATCTGAAAAAAAGAATTGTTGCTCTACATAAAGATGGCCTAGGCTATAAGAAGATTGCCAAGACCCTGAAACTGAGCTGCAGCACGATGGCCAAGACCATACAGCGGTTTAACAGGACAGGTTCCACTCAGAACAGGCCATGGTCGACCAAAGACGTTGAGTGCACGTGCTCAGCTTCACATCCAGAGGTTGTTTTTGGGAAATTGACATATGAGTGATGCCAGCATTGCTGCAGAGGATGAAGGAGTGGGGGTCAGCCTGTCAGTGCTCAGACCATACGCCACACACTACATCAAATTGGTCTGCATGGCTGTCGTCACAGAAGGAAGCCTCTTCTAAAGATGATTCACAAGAAAGCCCGCAAACAGTTTGCTGAAGACAAGCAAACTAAGGACATTGATTACTGGAACCATGCCCTGTGGTCTGATGAGACCAAGAGAAACATATTTGGTTCAGATGGTGTCAAGTGTATGTGGCGGCAACCAGGTGAGGAGTACAAAGACAAGTGTGTCTTGCCTACAGTCAAGCATGGTGGTGGGAGTGTCAATGGTCTGGGGCTGAATGAGTGCTGCCGACACTGGAGAGCTACAGTTCATTGAAGGAATCATGAATGCCAAAATTTACTGTGACATACTGAAGCATAGTATGATCCCCTCCCTTCGGAGACTGGGCCATAGGGCAGTATTCCAACATGATAACAACCCCAAACACACCTCCAAGACGACCATTGCCTTGCTAAAGAAGCTGAGGGTAAAGGTGATGGACTGGCCAAGCATGTCTCCAGACCTAAACCCTATTGAGCATCTGTGGAGCATCCTCAAATGGAGGGTGGAGGAGCGCAAGATCTCTAAAATCCACCAGCTCTGTGATGTAGTCAGGGAGGAGTGGAAGAGGACTCCAGTGGCAACCTGTGAAGCTCTGGTGAACTCCATGCCCAAAAGGGTTAAGGCACTGTTGGGAAATAATGGTGGCCACACAAAATATTGACACTTTTGGCCCAAGTTGGACATTTTCACTTAGGGGTGTACTCACTTTTGTTGCCAGCGGTTTAGACATTAATGGCTGTCGGTTGAGTAATTTTGAGGGGACATCAAATTTACACTGTTATACAAGCTGTACACTCACTACTTTACATTGTAGCAAAGTGTCATTTCTTCAGTGTTGTCACATGAAAAGATATAATAAAATATTTGCAAAAATGTGAGGGGTGTACTCACTTTTGTGAGATACTGTAGGTACGCGCTCACCATTGTTCGTCAATAGCTTTAGGAAGATATTACGTATATAAATCAATGTCTTCCACAAAAACCCAGCAAGAATAATCCACGGTCCTCATAAGCCACTCTGGCAATATAATGCAGCTCATTGAAGATTACAAAGATAACAAAAGAAAATAGAAATCAAGAAATCTAGTCTGTGCCTGATACAGTTGTTTCCCGGAGAGCAGAGATGTTAATGCTCCCGTTGTTATCACTGCAAAGTCTAGAGTTTGTCTACAGCGTGTATTTTTCCAGAAGGCCAGAGCTCGAGTTATTAGTATCCCTGTTTTGTGATAATAATAAAAATAATAATAACGCAGGCCTGTGGTGAGCATTTCAGTCTTACAAGGTGCATTGCAAAAGAATAATTTTTAATGGCTTTCTCGGGATTTAAAGCCTCAGAGTGCAGAAGGCTGGCGCCAGAAGCTGTGTTGGCGAGTGAAGCCAAGGTGCTCTGCATGATTTAGTAATACTGAGAGGGCAGAGGGTTAGACGCACGCTGAAGGCCTGAGCCTTTCAGACTGTTGTTTTGGCTGTGAAAAACAATTAACCGAGAATCAAGAACCTGCAACTGCACCGGGAATGGAAATCTCTGAAGTGTTGTCTTAACTGAGATGCTCTTCATACATAAGTCCCAGCTACCGCCTTATAGAACAAATTCATTTTCAACTTACTGTGTTATTACCGTCGCTATTATATAGAAGAATATTTTTAAACATCTTGACTGCAAATTGCTTCCTACCTCACAGACTGCTTGCTTTTGTGCTACAAGACAATCAAAGACTTGATAAGACCACAATGGGAATAGTAAAAGCCTTTGGGAAGAGGATGGAATTGGCTTTGCTTAAAAAAAAAAAATGATTTGAAGTTGATGTGTATTAATTCTACCTCAGCTGTTAAGGATACCTTTAAGACCAGACGATTATGGATGTCAAGTTTTTATATTTTATCCATCAAAGGTTTCTATTTATGGGAAGAATTTTTTTTGGCTTGTTTAGATTTTTTTTATCTACTTGCCAATATTTACCATATCTACGGGGGAAGATGATTCTCAAGGTGCATCAGTCAATAACTGGGGGGGCAAATATAGTGATGCACTCACATGTATCAATTATATACACCAATCAGCCATAAAATTAAAGTAGAAGTCCACCTTAACACTAAAATCCCTGCATTTACAGACATCCACGATCTAACACTAACCTATCTAGTAGACATGTGCAATTCCTTCAGTTACGAATATTTTAACAAATTTCAACAAATTTAATAAATCTGAATTAACGAAAACCCTGTTTAACGAATATTTCAAAATATTCGTAAATTCGAATATTCGAAAATTCGCAAATTCGAAATTCGAAGACCTGAAGATTCTAAAATCTGAAAGAATAACTATTAAATTATAGGTATTGGAATTTCCTTTCAAATTTGTCTGTTACTGAATGTAATGTATACAAATTTATCCGAAGTTACGAATTATCAAAAATAATGAATGCCGTTGCTAAACGAATGGAACAAATTAGTAATAATAAATAACAATGATAATAAAAACGTTGTATTATTATTATTTACTATTAATTAGCTCAGTTCCATTCCTTTAGATGCGGCATTCGTTATTTTGTATAATTCGTAACTTCAGATAAATTCGTATTCGTTATGGTCACTAACATCCAAATTTGAAAGGAAATTCCAATACCTATAATTTAATAGTTAGCTATTATTAGTTAGCTATTATTTAGAATTTTTGGATTTACGAATTTACAAATTTATGAATCTTCAAATTTACGAAATTACTAAGTTTCGAATGTATTAATTTACAAATTTACCAATTGCGATCATAATGATGACCCAAAAAAACAAGGAAAGAACAAAAAACTAATGAAACGAAAACAAACAAATTTTTTGGCAATGCACATATCTTTTTTTGGACCTGATCCGACCCGATCCGACCCGATCCCACTCTGAGCTGTCAGTGGTGGCTTTTCTGTGGAGGCGGGTGCAGAGGAGGCAGCCGCCAACGGAAGCCCCATAGTAAGTCTATGGGTGACGTCACTCCCCATTCCTTCATTTTACAGCCATTGTTAGATGTGTCCTCTGCAGAGCTTCCGCTGCTGGAGACCGGATCGGATCGGCTTAAAAAATGGTATGTATACTGATTTCTTCTTTTCAGGGCTAGATAGGTTAGTGTTAGATCTTGGGTGGATGTAGATGCAGGGATTTTAGGTTAGAGTGGACTTACACTTTAAGATTGCCGACAGGTAAAGTAAATAACATTGAATATGGCACCTGAAAGTGGGTGGGATATATTGTGTTGTCCCTGAAGTTGATGTGCTAAAAGCAGAAAAAAGGGACAATTGTAAGTATCTGAGTGACTTTGACAAGAGACAAATGCAAAAAGACTGTGCATTCGTAAAGTGCAGTTGCACTCTTCAAGTGAAGTTGCTCCAGAGCTTAGTAAATGAGGTAAACCTTCACTTTGCAAAGAATACTCAATCACGTGCAAGGAAAATTTAAAAAAAAAAAGTTCGCTTGCACATGATCGTATGATGGAAGTCAGAAGAGCTTCTGCTCATTAACTAACCTCTAGAGCAGGGGTGTCAAACTCAATTTCATCGTGGGCCGCATCAGCATTATAATTGTCCTCAAAAGGGCCAGTTGTACTTGTAAGATTATATATCCAGCGCATCCCCCCCCTTACATTAGATGTCAAGAGCCACCCCACCATCAGAAGTTGAGTCCCCTACTCTCCCTAACATCACAGTGCACCCCCTTTCCTTATGCTGCTGGGAAGAAGCTGGATGCATTGCTTGAAAGCAGAAAGTAGGGGTCTGGAGGAGGACCAGAGGAGGGCTGGAGCTCTCCAGCAGCTGCAAGAGAGGTGTGAGGGCCACATAAAATGGCCTGGAGGGCCGGATTAGGCCCGCGGGCCTTGTGTTTGACACCTGTGCTCTAGAGCGACCGCACTTGCCGAGTGCAACTGTGCTTTGCAAAGTGCACAGTCTATTTGCCTTTAGTAAATCAACCCCAAACTGTCATGGCTAGGCTACTGGGTCAGAGCAACTCCAAAACTACAGCTCCTGTGGGATGTTCCCAGTCTGCAATGGTCAGAACCTACTGTATCAAACATTGTCCAAGGAAGGAAAACCAGGGACAAGGTCATGGGCGCCCAAGGCTCATTGATGAATGTGGGGAGAAGGCTGGCTCATGTAGTCTGACCCAATAAAAGAGCTACTGTAGCACAAATTGCTGAAAAGGTAATATACAGTTTTTAAAACCCCCAGGAATGTAAAAATGATCTTTTAATTGCTTTTTAGGTCTAGGGGACATAGAAAAGAAGATCTTCTTTCCTGTTCCTCGACACTGCTAGACTGTTCTCACAATGTCTTCTCCTCCCCACGCTCCTGCAGTAAAAGGTTCCTGATGTCATCAAGCCCTGCATTGGACACTATGGGGGTTATTTACGAAAGGCAAATACACTTTGCACTACAAGTGCAAAGTACACTTGAAATTGCACTGAAAGTGCACTTGGAAGTGCAGTCGCTGTAAATCTGAGGGGTAGATCTGAAATGAGGGGAAGCTCTACTGATTTTATTATCCAATCATGTGCAAGCTAAAATGCTGTTTTTTATTTTCCTGCATGTCCCCCTCAGATCTACAGCGATTGCAATTTCAAGTGCACTTTGCACTTGTAGTTTGCACTTGTAGTGCAAAGTGTATTTGCCTTTCGTAAATAACCCTCTATGGCACTGAGGAATAGTACACAGCCGGAGCATGTGAGAGCGCAATCTGCCAGGAGAGTGGAGGATCAGGTAAGTTAAAGTGCAAAAACTCTCCTCTAGACAAAACCAGCAGTTAACCCTTACAGCCCCACTGCAAGGGAACATTTTGAAATTTCGCAGAGCTGGTCTTTAGGCTAGGTTCACATTTGTGTGGGTGGTTGTGGATGTGGGACAGCGCATAAATCACACCTGTTCCCGCACCTGCAACCATATTAATTAATACCAATAAACTGTTTTAAATTGACATACATTTATGACATACAGTGAATATAAAAAGTCTACACACCCCTGGTAAAATGTCAGGTTTCTGTGATGTAAAAAATGAGACATAGAGAAATCATTTAAGAACTTTTTCCACCTTTAATGTGACCTATAAACTGTACAAGATGAACAACGAAAATCTTTTAGGTGAAGGGAAAAAAAAATAAAAAAATAAAATAATATGGTTGCATAAGTGTGCACACCCTTAAAGTGGATGTAAACCCAATGTCATCCTTTCTAAACGACTGCCATAGGGGTTATCTATAAGGATATAGATGCCTCCTGCATGTATCTTTACCTGTCAAATGTCTCCCCTCTGTCTGTTATGAGACCCGAAAAACTGCAGATTCTGTGGGTGGGTCTGTTGTCTGGAGCTCGGTGGGTGGAGTCATGATGTCAGTAGACTCCCCGCCCACCTCTACACTCCCCTTGCATTTCTTACACTGAACTTCTGCTATGATCTCTAACATCCAGTGAAAAGACAGGAAAGTAACCACATGACTACAGCATGCCAAATCATGCTGAGGTGTGGAACAGCCAATCCTTGCAGAGCTGCTGAAGAAAGGAGTGGGGGTGGGAATTAAAAAATAATGCATGTCTTAGGCTAGTGCACGAGATATGTAAATCACCTGTCACTCACAGCAAGGGGGAGGATTTGACAAAGTTTTTCTCTGTTTGTCAAGTTTTATCTCACTGAACAATAAAAGAGGATTGCTCAGAGCTGGATTAACTCTTTGTGGCAAGACTGGGCTCAAATGATAGGAAATCTTATACTCTACATTATGACATCTAAAAAAAAAATTGGGTTTACATCCACTTTAAACTAATACTTTATGGAAGCATCTTTTGATTTTTATTACAGCACTTTTTGGGTATGAGTCTATCAGCATGGCACATCTTGACTTGGCAATATCTGCCCACTCTTCTTTGCAAAAAAAAATCAAAATCTGTCAGATTGTGAGGGCGTCTCCTGTGCACAGCCCTCTTCAGATCACCCCACAGGTTTTCAATCGGATTCAGGTTTGGGCTCTGGCTGGGCCATTTTAAAACTTTAATCTTCTTCCGATGAAGCCATTCCTTTGTTGATTTTGTGTATGCTTTGGGTCGTTGTCATGCTGAAAGATGAAGTTCCTCTTCATGTTCAGCTTTCTAGCAGCAGCCTGAAGGTTTTGTGTCAATATTGACTGGTATTTGGAACTGTTCATAATTCCCTCTACCTTGACTAAGGCCCCTGTTCCAGCTGAAGAAAAACAACCCCAAAGCATGATGCTGCTACCACCATTCTTCATGGTGGGAATGGTGTTCTTTTGGTGATGTGCAGTGTTGTTTTTGCACCAAAAATATCTTTTGGAATTATTGCCAAAAAGTTCAACCTTGGTTTCATTCCTGCAGCTCCTTTAATGTTGCTGTAGGCCACTTGGCAGCCTCCCTGACCAGTTTTCTTCTCATCTTTTAATCAATTTTGGAGGGACTTCCAGTTCTTGGTAATGTCACTGTTGTGCCATATTTTCTCCACTTGATGATGACTGTCTTCATTGTGTTCCATGGTATATCTAATGCATTGGAAGTTTTCTTTGTACCCTTCTCCTGACCGATGCCTTTTAACAATGAGATCCCTTAATATGTGGACTGGAGGACCTCAATTATGAGGAACGACTGCAAGCACTAAATGTATTCTCCCTGAAGAAGAGACGCTTGAGAGGAGATATGGTAGCGATACACAAATATCTCAACAGTGATCCCAGAGTAAGTATGAAACTTTTCAGTCCCAGGGAGTGTAATGCCCCGTACACACGGTCGGATTTTCCGATGGAAAATGTCTGATCGGAGCGTGTTGTCAGAAATTCTGACTGTGTGTGGGCTCCATCGGACATTTTCCATCGGATTTTCCGACACACAAAGTTTGAGAGCAGGATATAACATTTTCTGACAACAAAATCCGTTGTCGGAAATTCCGATCGTGTGTACACAAATCCGACGGACAAAGTGCCACGCATGCTCAGAATAAATAAAGAGATGAAAGCTATTGGCCACTGCCCCGTTTATAGTCCCGACGTACGTGTTTTACGTCACCGCGTTTAGAACGATCGGATTTTCCGACAACTTTGTGTGACCGTGTGTATGCAAGACAAGTTTGAGCCAACATCCGTCGGAAAAAATCCTAGGATTTTGTTGTCGGAATGTCCGAACAAAGTCCGACCGTGTGTACGGGGCATAAGAGGACACAGGGCCACATGATGAGATTGGAAGACCTCTCAGCACCGCCCCTTTTAGAGAATACAGAGCCAAGTATCATTTTGTGCTGCTAAGTAATTTGTATATAACAAGAAAAACAGTGAAATAGATCCCCTGCAGCCAACAGCAATAGACACTCCCCAGCAACAATAGATTTCCCCCAGCAACAATGGACCCCTGCAAAAAAAAATACCACTCCAGCAACAACAGACCTTCAGCAACAACAACAGATCTCCCATCGTCCAGCATTAATAGACCCCTCCCTCAACAGCAGACCCCTTCCAGCAACAATTGACCACCCAGCAACTTAAGGCCCCCTGCCCAGCAAACCAGCAACAAAAGACCTCCCCAGCAACAATAGACCACCATGCAAAAATAGATCCCCTCCAGCATCAATAGACCATACATCACACTCCAGCACCCCTTGCCACTACATACAGTACATTTAGTACTGGAGGTGCTAGATTTAGGAGTGTGTCTATGGGAAAGTTTGACCATTCTTCCAGAAGTGCATTTGTGAGGTCAGAAACTGATGTTGGACAAGAAGGTCTGGCTCACAGTCTCCACTCTAATTCATCCCAAATGTCTTCTATCGGTTTGAGGTCAGGACTTTGTGCAGACCAGTCAAGTTCCTCCACCCCAAACTGGCTCATCCATGTCTTTATGGCCCGTGCTTTGTGCACTGGTCCAAATAATTTGGTTACATAGTTACATAGTTACATAGTAGGTGAGGTTGAAAAAAGACACAAGTCCATCAAGTCCAACCTATGTGTGTGATTATGTATCAGTATTACATTATATATCCCTGTATGTTGCAGTCATTCAGGTGCTTATCTAATAGTTTCTTGAAGCTATCAATGCTCCCCGCTGAGACCACCGCCTGTGGAAGGGAATTCCACATCCTTGCCGCTCTTACAGTAAAGAACCCTCTACGTAGTTTAAGGTTAAACCTCTTTTCTTCTAATTTTAATGAGTGGCCGCGAGTCTTGTTAAACTCTCTTCTGTGAAAAAGTTTTATCCCTATTGTGGGGTCACCAGTACGGTATTTGTATATTGAAATCATATCCCCTCTCAAGCATCTCTTCTCCAGAGAGAATAAGTTCAGTGCTCGCAACCTTTCCTCATAACTAAGATCCTCCAGACCCTTTATTAGCTTTGTTGCCCTTCTTTATACTCGCTCCATTTCCAGTACATCCTTCCTGAGGACTGGTGCCCAGAACTGAACAGCATACTCCAGGTGCGGCCGGACCAGAGTCTTGTAGAGTGGGAGAATTATCGTTTTATCTCTGGAGTTGATCCCCTTTTTAATGCATGCCAATATTCTGTTTGCTTTGTTAGCAGCAGCTTGGCATTGCATGCCATTGCTGAGCCTATCATCTACTAGGACCCCCAGGTCCTTTTCCATCCTAATTTCCCCCAGAGGTTCTCCTCCCAGTGTATAGATTGCATTCATATTTTTGCCACCCAAACGCATTATTTTACATTTTTCTACATTGAACCTCATTTGCCATGTAGTTGCCCACCCCATTAATTTGTTCAGATCTTTTTGCAAGGTTTCCACATCCTGCGGAGAAGTTATTGCCCTGCTGAGCTTAGTATCATCTGCAAATACAGAGATTGAACTGTTTATCCCATCCTCCAGGTCGTTTATGAACAAATTAAATAGGATTGGTCCCAGCACAGAACCCTGGGGAACCCCTCTACCCACCCCTGACCATTCTGAGTACTCCCCATTTATCACCACCCTCTGAACTCGCCCTTGTAGCCAGTTTTCAATCCATGTACTCACCCTATGGTCCATGCCAACGGACCTTATTTTGTAGAGTAAATGTTTATGGGGAACTGTGTCAAATGCTTTTGCAAAATCCAGATACACCACGTCTACGGGCCTTCCTTTATCTAGATGGCAACTCACCTCCTCATAGAAGGTTAATAGATTGGTTTGGCAAGAACGATTCTTCATGAATCCATGCTGATTACTGCTAATGATACCGTTCTTATTACTAAAATCTTGTATATAGTCCCTTATCATCCCCTCCAAGAGTTTACATACTATTGATATTAGGCTAACTGGTCTTTAATTCCCAGGGATGTATTTTGGGCCCTTTTTAAATATTGGTGCTACATAGGCTTTCCTCCAATCAGCTGGTACCATTCCAGTCAGTAGACTGTCTGTAAATATTTAGAAACAACGGTCTGGCAATCACTTGACTGAGTTCCCTAAGTACCCTCGGATGCAAGCCATCTGGTCCCGGTGATTTATTAATGTTAAGTTTCTCAAGTCTAATTTTAATTCTGTCCTCTGTTAACCATGGAGGTGCTTCCTGTGTTGTGTCATGAGGCTAAACACTGCAGTTTTGGTTACTGAAGCCTCCCGATTCACTCGTGAAGACTGAGGAGAAGAATAAATTCAATACCTTCACCATCTCCCCATCCTTTGTAACCAGATGTCCTTCCTCATTCTTTATGGGGCCAATATGGTCTGTCCTCCCTTTTTTACTGTTTACATACTTAAAGAATTTCTTGGGATTTTGTTTGCTCTCCTCCGCTATGTGTCTTTCATGTTCTATCTTAGCCATCCTAATTGCACCCTTACATTTCTTGTTGCATTCTTTATAAAGTCTGAATGCTGAGGATGATCCCTCAACCTTGTATTTTTTGAAGGCCTTCTCCTTTGCTTTTATATGCATTTTTACATTGGAGTTAAGCCATCCAGGACTTTTGTTTGCTCTTTTAAATATATTACCCAATGGGATACATTGGCTAATGCTCCTAAAGCAAACCCATCTCTCCTCCGTATTCTTTGTTCCTAATATTTTTTCCCAATTTATGCCCTTTAGCAAGGTTTGTAGTTTAGGGAAGTTGGCTCTTTTGAGATTCAGTGTCTTTGTATTCCCTTTATGTTTCCTATTTGTGTGATTTATACTGAAACTAATTGACTTGTGATCGCTGTTACCTAAATTGCCCTGTATTTCCACATCCGTGATCAGGTCTGTATTGTTGGTAATCAGTAGATCCAGTAATGTTTTATTTCTAGTTGGTGCATCTACCATCTGACCCATAAAATTGTCCTGCAAGACATTAAGGAACTGGTGAGCCTTAAATGAATGTGCGGTTCCCTCCGCCCAGTCTATGTCTGGATAATTAAAATCCCCCATTATGATAACACTTCCCATCCTTGCTGCTAATCCAAATTGTGATAGGAGATCTGTCTCCACTTCCTCCCTCAGGTTAGGGGGCCTATAGCATACTCCCAGTATTATTTTCCCCTTAGCTTCATCGCTTTGGAGCTCTACCCATAAGGATTCCACCTCCTCCCTAGCTCCCTCAGTGATGTCATCTCTCACATTCACTTGTACATTATTCTTGATATATAGGCATACCCCTCCCCCTTTTTTACCCTCTCTATCCTTGCGGTATAGGGTATACCCTTGAATGTTTGCAAGCCAATCATGAGAGCTGTTGAACCAGGTCTCTGAAATTCCCACAAAATCCAAATCCTCCTCGTACAACAGTATCTCTAGTTCACCCATCTTGTCCGCCATGCTCCTGGCATTGGTGAACATGCCACATAGTTTAGACCGGTCGCATATTGTCCTCGTATTGGGTGTTTCGAGATTGCAACTAGGACTTGCTACTATACTCACCTTGTGTTTTTGTGCTTTGGTTAACCTACCACAAATGCCCCCAATACTACCCTCTGGAATATCTTCCGCGCTGGCTATTTCTGCCTCTGGACCCTCCCCCCATCGCCGAGTTTAAAAACCCCTCTAACTTTTTGGCCATCTTCATTCCCAGCAGATCTGCACCCTTCTCATTTAGGTGCAGTCCGTCCCTTCTATAGTACCGGTTACCGACTGAGAAGTCGACCCAGTCCTCCAGGAACCCAAACCCCTCCTTACTACACCAGCTCTTCAGCCACTTGTTTACTTCCTTAATCTCCCTCTGCCTTAATGGTGTGGCTCGATGTACCGGTAGTATTCCTGAGAATACTACCTTGGAGGTCCTTTTCCTCAATTTAGCTCCTAAATCCCTAAAATCGTTCTTTAGGACACTCCATCTGCCTCTGACTTTGTCATTGGTGCCAACATGCACCATGACAGCAGGGTCTTCCCCAGCCCCTCCCAGTAATCTGTCCACAAGATCCGTGATGTGCCGAACCCGAGCGCCCAGTAGGCAACATACTGTTCGGTGCTTCAGGTCTTGGTTACAGATTGCCCTCTCTGTCCTTCTAAGAATTGAGTCCTCTACCACCAGAATCTGTCTTTCCTTTCCCTTCGCTGCCCCCCCCCCCGCTCTCACTGGAGGAGTTCTTCCTCCGGAAGCTAGGAGAGTCCCTCAGCTCCAGCAGTGCTGGTTCCTGACTGGTTTCACCAATGTCACCCAATGGAGCGTACTTATTGGGATGCTCCAGTCCTGGATCGGCCTCCCTTGCACTTCCCCCTCTACCCTTCCTGACTGTCATCTATCTACTCTTTGCTAGAGTAGATGGGTGACAGCGGGGATTATGGTGTGGGTTTTTTTTTCAGGGGTTGGGCTTGGCCCCTTAGTTCCAGTGAAGGGAACTCTTAAGGCGTGATCATACCAAGACATTTTGGACAATTTCATGCTCCCAACATTGTGGGAACAGTTTTGGGGATGGCCCCTTCCTGTTCCAACATGACTGGGCACCAGTGCTTGAAGCAAGATCCATAAAGGCATGGCTGAGCAAGTTTGGGGTGGAAGAACTTAAATGGCCTGCAGAGTCCTGACCTCAACCTGATAGAACACCTTTGGGATGAATTAGAGCGGAGACTGCGAGCCAGACCTTATCTTCCAACATCAGTGTCTGACCTCACAAATGCACTTCTGGAAG
This sequence comes from Lithobates septentrionalis, assembly GCA_037952835.1. Lineage (NCBI taxonomy): Eukaryota > Metazoa > Chordata > Amphibia > Anura > Ranidae > Lithobates > Lithobates septentrionalis. The sequence goes on from JBBDGP010000812.1 coordinate 627,590, forward strand.
AATGGTCAAACATTCCCATAGACACACTCCTAAACTTTGTTGAAAGCCTTTCCAGAAGAGTTGAAGCTGTTATAGCTGCAAAGGGTGGGCCAACTCAATATTGAACCCTACAGACTAAGACTGGGATGCCATTAAAGTTCATCTGCATGTAAAGGTAATATTTTGGTAATATTGGGTCGCATAGTGCAGGTCAGGGTCAGTAATTAAAAGGGAAGGAATGCCTGGAGTTGCTGGATTATTCTTTAATGAAACAATAAATTATGCTTTCTGTGCTGTATTCCATATATATATATATATATATATATATATATATATATATATATATATATATATATATATATATATATATATATATATATATATATATATATATATTATGACACTTTTTTCCTTCTACTTTTATAAAAAAAAAAAAACCTTTATTGAGGTCATTGCTGCGAAGGCCAGCAGTTTGATCTGTAAGTGACATTCAGACTGCATTACAACACAGCCAACAACCTGGAGGGCACATGGCTTTGCATCTTAAGTGCGCTTTTCTTTAACTCCAACAGTGCTTTGCCTGGCAGACTAGTGATAGCTAATAGGGAAACACTGACCTTGCATGTAATAGAGTAAATCAACACAGATCTAAGATACATTTTGTTTCCTTTACATAAAGTAACCATTCAGCAATGCTTTCAATAATCCCGGTGACAGATCACCCACCGTGTGCATTAAAGAGAAAGAGGGAGGCAAAAAAAAGGATTGTGATTTATTTTGAGACCTAAAAATTCTTTAGAGTAGGTGGAGATGATGTCGTTCTCCTCCCACACTACTTCTGAAAATGTCAGGCTTTCTACTTTTTTTTTTTTACGGATTAGTTTGTTTTTAAGCAGAACACTTTTTACAGTAATGATTAGAGGAGCAGGAAAATTAGACTGATTACATTTAATTACAGGGTTCCTACAGGAGAGGCAAGCAGGGCAATTAGAAAATGCAGTCTTACAGCTTCATCATGCACAGAGCAGATTGGAAGGATTCAGAAAAAGATGACATTTGCAGGGATTTAGTAAAAGCTTCTTCTTTTAAAGGGCCACTAAAAATCATACAGTTTGAGGTGTGTACGTTTTCATTTTTTAGTGAAGATATTTAATATAAGGTTATTATAGTAAAAATGCTATTGAAGCAGAAGATTGCAGCTCTGGCACTTAGCTGCTGACTTTTAAGATTAGGACACTTACCTGTCCAGGGGTCCCACAATGTCGGCACCCCAGCTGATTTTCGGATCGGCTCTAGGGTGCTGCCACCGTCATTCATGGTAAGGGAAACCGGCAGTGAAGCCTTTTGGCTTCACAACCGGTTCCCTACTGCGCATGCACGAAACGCGCTGTTTTTTCTAACTGTCCCAGGAGCGGAGGAAGGAGGAGGGGGCCGAACTTCCTAGGGACGTCGCTGCGGCGCAGTCTCCAGAAAGTGGGGACAGGTTCCTGTCAAAAACAGGTACTTGTCATTTCAACAACTTCAGACCAGCTGCAACATCAACTCTAAAGACTTCTTCAAATACCTTGGACTCCACTCAATTCTCTCCTGTGTAAATTGGTCAAAGAATCTTTTACCTTTGCACTTGATACGACTGTACGATCAAACCTCTCCGCACCGTAGTGATATCTCCCACATATACAAACTTCTCATCATGGTCCCCCGTGACTTCAAGACACCATCAATGGATGGCTGGGAGCAACTATTACAATATTCTTACATACCCTAGCAGTGGTACCACGCTGTTCGTGCACTGCTAAAATCCTCCCCATGCCTTCTCTATTGGGAATCCATACAGAAAACATTCCATAACTGGTACCTCACACCTGCTAAACTAGCACACATCTATCCCTCTACAACCAACACATGCTGGAGAAACTGTGGAAGCTATGGAACTCCCCTACACATATGGTGGAACTGCCCCACACTTACTCAATACTGGTCCACACTAAATAAGCTCATCCTTTCTATCACCTGAACCTCTTTCTCCCTATCGCCTCAAATGGTTCTTTTGGGTCTAGATATTGACACATGGCCCCAGAGATCCCACACGATCATTTCCCATATTTTCATAGCTGCCCGCCAAGCTATCACTAGAAAGTGGAAAAATCCCCACAGTCCCCATCCATCTCGGAAGTGATCACACTTCTCAATGACAGCTGCCTGATGGAATACATGTATGCCAAAGCTCGATTACAAATCCCAAAATTTCATAACCAATGGGAACTTTGGTTAAACACCCAAAATGCCTACACCTTACGTAACCTGCACCCGTGTAATGGCCTAGATGCCTTGGAAGGGAAGACCAGCACCATGCCAACATCCAAAATATATATATAGGGATTGAACAAGTCAAAAAATTGGTGGACTTTGTGGGCACATAATGAGAGGGAGAATCAATAAATAGGTATACATGATATTACAGCATAATTAAAAAACATACAAATAACATACAAACAACACCCTGTATGGACATAGTTACCATAGTTACCAGCTATAATGCAGTTACAGAGGGCTGGATCTAAGATACAAGAATTGATTTGGTAATATATCAAAGTGAGAAAAAGATTTCTGATCCAGTAAAGCCTCCAAAAACGTGCTCATCGATGTGGATAAGGCCTAGATGCCTTATCCACACTCAATCTGAACACCCCATATGATATATTACCTTACCTTACTCTCAAGGTAACTTCAATTCTGTCCTTTCATGTTAATGATGCAATTTCTCAAATAATGACATCTTTACCATATAATTCAATGTGAACTTTGTATACTGTACAGATACGAAATGTTCACCTTCAGCATCATTATGTTTCACATATGATATGCATTTATATCTGTATTCTGCACTCTTTTTGAAAACTCAATAAATATCAAGTAATAAAAAAAAAAACATGTACTCATTCCCCCCTCCCCCCATGAAAGGTGCCAAATGTGGGCACCGGAGGGAGAGAGGGAGCAGATAAGTGGAGCTTCCAGTTTGGGTGGAAATCCACTTTAAATAAGTAAACCCTTACCTTGTTAAATAATCCATTCAGTTTAAAATAGAAATGAAAGGTCTTACCTTACCTTATTTTTCCTTTCTTTTAAGTGATCACACACCTTCTGTTTTCAGCTGCATAAGGAGCCCAGAGACCTAGGGGAGGAGAAACAGCAGCACACTGGTCTTCCCAGTGAATGGGTTTGCAGGGGAGGGGGCGATTCAGGTGGGTGTTCAGTGTGCCCCTGCACCTTTAAGAAGGGGTGGCTCCCCTTCAGTCCACCTGCTCTCACCTATCCATCAGAATGCATGTGCCGCCACTGTGGGGACACTTATAAGTTAGTGTTAGGTACCACAGATACCGGGGTGCCTTGACGAGGCTCTGTGGCTTACGCATGCATTTGCAAATGTGTGCAGACTAAAACCCTGCTTTTAACGCATACTGTTAGACAGGTTATTTGGTTGTCTGCGGGCTGGTGGTAAATTAAGCTTGGTTTTTTTCCATGGATTTATCCATGGCCCTGTTTGTACTCTTTGTTAGACCTCCAATGCTTCTTACTGCAATAGCCAGCCATAGATGTGAGCAAGTGGTGTCTTTTTGTAACACTGTTCTTTCTGCCTGGAAACTTGAGAACCTTAGCATCCAAAAAGTGCCCCTTTAGTTCAAAATCGGTTTTGGACCAGCTAGAAAACAGCAATACTGAATTAAAATCACTTTCAGAATTGTGATTCTGGGGAAAAGTGATTTGTGGGGAAATTCATCATCAGGCACTGAAGGTGACAACAGCGACGATTCTGCGACTGAGCTCAGTGACGTGCGAACTTGGTGCTCTATTGACTGTGGTATGCATCAGGCTGCGCCCCCAAGATTCCCATTTACTGGAGCATCTGGAATGAAAGTAGACATTCAACACGACAACCCCTTGGCATACTTATTTCTGACCAATGAAGTTATTGAAAAAATGGTTACTGAGACAAACCGGTACAAAGAGCAACAATTAGCTACTAAGCATCGGAAATTTCCAAGAAGCAGAAAGTGGGAACCAGTGACCAAAGATGACATTTGGAAATTTCTGGACCTAATAATACTTCAGGGAGTGGTGGGAAACCCCTGCAGAAGTGGTATTGGACAACTAATAAATTACTTTCCACTCCATTCTTTGGCACGGTCATGTCAGAGTACAGATTTTCCCTGATCATGAAATACTTAAACTTTGAAAACAACAAAGAATTTGATGAAACTACTCATCCTGCACCAAAACTAAAGAAAATTTGGAAAGTATCTCAAATGATTCCAAAGAATTTCCAACAGAGCTATGTGTCAGAAAGAGATATCAGCATAGATGAAAGTCTAATGACCTACAAGGGAAGGCTCAGCTAGATACAATACATTGCATCAAAGAGCACGATTTTGGCGTAAAATCCTACATGATATGCGAATCGTCAACTGGCCACATTTGGAATTCAGTCATATACAGAAAGGAACAAAATTCAATTCAAAATACAGCAACTATGGAATGGCAACATCTTCTGTTCTTTCACTCATTGAGCCATTGCTAAATCAGTGCTATTACTTAACAAGCGACAACTTTTATGCTTAACCTGAACTTTATATGTCTTCTCTGCAAAACAAAACAGATGCCTATGAAACCATAAGGGTTAACCGACGCGACATGCCACCAATGTTGGCAATAGGAAACTGAAGACTGGACAAATGATTGCCTGGCAGAAAGGCAAAATGATGGCACTGCAATGGCGTGACAAGAAAGATGTATGCCTAATGAGTACAGTTCATAATACCTCCACTGTTATGGTAAGCACGAAAGGTGGGAAAGAAATCATGAAGCCACAAGTAGTGATAGACTACAGTAACACCATGGGAGGTGTCAACAGAGCTGACCAAGCAATGACATTCTACCCAGCAATGAGGAAACAGCAAAAGAAGTACTACAAGAAGATCTTCAGGCATCTTCTTGAGCAATGCTTGTGGAATGTCTACATTTTGCTAAAAAGAGAGTGACAAGCATGTGATTCATTCTGACTTCATTTGGAAAGTTGCCGAACATATCTTTGTGAACTACCAAACACCATCAATGGCTATGAATAGAGCTGGATGTCGTCCTGTTGTTGTCAACCCGGAACGCCTGACTGGTCATCACTTCATGGACTACATCCCACCAACCGAGAAAAAGTCAGCACCTACTGTACAAGGATGTGCGTGGTTTGTTGCTCGAAGCGAGATGACAGTGGAAAGAAAATCAGAGAGGAAGCCATGTTTCATTGTCCGGATTGTGACGTCGGACTTTGGGCAGTACCATGTTTCAAAATTTTACATATCCGGGATTTTTACTAAACCAATAGGCAGTGTCTAGTATTACAGTGACTATTAATATTGCACCCTTGTTTGGACAAATTTCAGTGTTTTTGGTTTGATTACATTATTGAACAAAATGTATTAATATGATATTATTATTTTTTTATAATTATTTATAATTATTTATTATATTATAATTTATGATTTTGTGTTTCAAACTTTATCAAACCTGGGATGTCTACTAAACTCTTGCTTGGACAGATTTAACTGAGTTATTTCTAAGAATTGCAGGCCTACAATATAAAACCAAAATTTCCATGCAAAACAATGTACCCCTTTGACATTCAAAAATACTGACATAATAGCGGGGCGGAGCTAGCCAGAGACCAAGATGGACGCGCACTAGCGGAGCACCGGTACCAGCGGGACATCAGCGGCTACTATCTACCCACCAGACCCAGCTTACCTTCTCCATACAAGGCGAATCCGATCCCGTTCGACCGGGGAACGATTCCCAACAATGCCGCGGAGAAAGAAGGAGGATAACAGGCCGAAACGAATGACGGAGTTCTATCAAATCGAGGCCCGGAAAAATGGCGCCGGCTCTTCATCCACGCCAGCAGCAGCAGCCCAAAATAACAGGCCACGACAGAGCAAAACACAAAAAAGAGGCAGCCCACCTAGAGGATCACAATCTCCCCCATCTACACCGTCCTCAGGAAGCCCTGAAAAGACGAGATTCAAGGCAGATGCAGCGGATGCAAACCATGAGGTGAGCTACCTTTCAGAATCAGGGGATGACACTAGGGAACTTCCAGACTCCATAGATGCGTTCCCCACTAACGGCCAGCCAGTTCTAGATACAATGCTAAAGGAGATGCTAGTATCATTAAGGGGGTCACTCCACGCTGATATGATTTCATGTATGCACAAGTTTAGCACTGAAATACGATCGGTCTCAGACAAGGTAACACACGTGGAACAAAAAATGGCGGAGTTCGCCACTACAATCAACGATTTGGTAGATGCCAATGAGGATAGAGAGGATGATATAGAAGGCCTGCAAGCCAAAATGGCGGACATAGAGGATAGATCAAGGAGCAACAACGTGAAGATAAGGGGGATCCCTGAATCGGTTAAACAACACAATCTGAGGGACTACATGTCCCAGCTCTTATCCGAAATACTACCGGACATGTCAGCACTAGATTTTACAGTGGACAGGATTCATAGACTGCCCAAACCTTCCTTTTTATCAGAAAACGTTCCACGCGATGTCATCATGAGACTTCACTTCTTTCACACGAAAGATAGACTCATGACTGCAGCAAGACAAAAAGAACAAATTCCCGTATCTTATGCTAATCTCCAATTCTACGCCGATTTATCCCAGTACACATTGCAGAAACACAGAAATCTAAACACCATAACAAAAACCCTCAGGAACAACAAACTGGGGTACAAATGGGGGTTCCCTACTAAATTGATTGTTTCAAAAGAGGATAAAGAATACGTAATTGACTCAGTAGCAAAGGGCATGGCTTTGCTAAACACATGGGGGATAATCCCAGATCCTCAACCATTCCAGCACCAGAAAAATTCCTCCACAAGACCTGAACCGGAATGGCACACAGTTGATCGTAAAAACGCACGATCGCACAACTGACCCTAAGGTGGGTGCACAAATTATCACTTTTCCCGCTGAGGAGAGCTACATCTCCGGTCCGTAAAAGTCTAAGGACTACATAACCCCAAGTTACAACATGAGTGACTACCAGTCACACCTATCTTCTTTTCATGTTAAATGGCACCAAGCCAAAGTTTCATTGACTTTATGTTTCTGCACAATTTTTTTTTGCTTTGTTATTTTAACAGTCAGCACAAATACCCCATTTCCACAGAAAATGGAAAAGAAATATGCCTCACTACCAACACCTCTGCAATCTCAGGAAGGATCCCAACTACAAAGCCTACGGTCAACGACCTCATCTAGTGTAAGTGTCTTTAACTTCACTCAACGTCATATGCACTCACCTTTTTTCCTTAACACATGGCGCTAAAACTTTTGACTATTAATGCAAAAGGTCTCAACCACCCAGCCAAGCGCAGGTCTCTGTGGAGGGAGGCACTACAGAGGAACTGCGACATATTATGCACCCAAGAGACCCACTTTCAATCCACAGCTCCACCAAAATGTTCTCACCCAAAATTCCCGTTTATTTACTTAGCAAATGCAGAAAATAAATCAAAAGGGGTGATGATTGCCATCAGGGACACGGTGACCTTCCAACTACACAAAAGCGTCATTGATCCTCAAGGACGATTCATCATCCTAGTGTGTGAAATCAACAACCACACAACTACACTAGTTAACCTATACGCTCCCAATGCCAGGCAATCCAAATTTTTCCATAAATTAATGAAGAAGATCCAAACTATCCAAAAGGGCTCATTGCTAATCTGTGGTGACTTTAACATTACCCCTGATCCATCCAGTGACTCTACAGCAAAATCCAAGAGACTTTCACCATCCCTGTTACCAATATTACGGAAATATGATCTTTTCGACGCTTGGAGATGCTTAAATGCGAACGAAAGGGACTATTCCTTTTTTTCTCACTGTCACAAAACTTATAGTAGGATAGATCTCTTTTTGGTAGATAAGCAATTGTTGTTCAAATGTAAGTCAGCTAAAATTCATAGTATTACATGGTCGGACCACGCTCCAGTGGAGTTGGTTATTGGAGGACCTACTAGTCATAAGAACACTTTTGTGTGGAGAGTTAATTCTCGCCTTCTCCAGCATGGTCCGACTAGGTCATATGTTGAACGGCACCTTAAAGAATTTTTCGTATTAAACCAGCCCTCGGTATCAAACCCATTTTCCTTATGGAACGCCCATAAGGCTTTTGCCAGGGGTGTTTTGATACAACAGGGGACAAGAGCTAAAAGGATGAGACAGCAGCGCACCGAGAAAATTGTTAACCAAATTGAGATATTAGAAAAACAAAATATGACTCACACTTCCAAGGTACTAATTGATCAAATCACCCAATTAAGATTAGAATTAAGACTACTTTTACTGGAAGACTTTGACAAAGCTTCCAGGAAACTAAAACTGTCATACTATACTTGTGGCAATCGAGCAGGTAAATTACTAGCCCAGCAACTCAGAGGTTACAGATACAAAACAAACATTCAGTATATAATACATCCTAAGACACAAACAAAACATCAACACCCTCAAGAAATTGCTGATGCTTTCAGCCACTACTACAGCTCACTGTACAATCTCAAGGATGACACAACAATCTCACAACCAACACCTGACATCATAGAATCTTTTCTAAAAACAGTTAATCTACCAAAACTAACAAAAGACCAACTTTCCTCATTAAACTCACCCATAACTGAAATAGAGGTAAAACAAATAATAAATTCCATGCCACTAAACAAATCTCCAGGGCCTGATGGGTTTACCGGAGAATATTATAAAACGTTTAGCGAAATTTTATCCCCTTATTTGGTGGACATGTTTGGTGCTGCTGCTGCCTCCTCTTCCTTTCCCCAAGAAATGCTAAAAGCAACTATAATAGCATTACCCAAACCAGGAAAAACCCCAACAACTCCACAAAATTTTAGACCTATCTCTTTATTGAACAATGATGTAAAGATGTATGCAAAACTACTAGCTAATAGATTGATTAACATCCTACCTACACTAATTGACTTAGATCAATCTGGCTTTACTAAGGGGAGACAGACGTCGGATGCTACCCGACGTCTGGTAAATGTAATACATATAGCTAATAAACAAAAAACGCCTTCTCTGCTCCTAGCGCTGGATGCAGAGAAGGTGTTTGATAGAATACATTGGCAGTTTCTGGCACAGGTTCTCCAAAAATTTGGGTTTGAGGGCTCCATCTATCTAGCCATAATGGCCCTCTACTCCCAACCCTCAGCCCAGGTGCTTATCTCAAGTGCAATATCTACCCCATTCACAATAAGCAACGGGACTAGGCAGGGGTGCCCCTTGTCCCCTTTGATATTTAATCTCTTAATGGAACCATTAGCCTCACACTTACGCTCAAACCAACTGATAAAAGGTATACAAATAGGATCAAGACACCATATCATTAGTCTGTTTGCAGACGACATCATATTGATGCTTTCGGAAGCAGACACCTCATTGAAGGAGGTTCACCAGGCGCTAAACACCTTCAATAGGGTATCATATTACAAAGTGAATGAGTCCAAATCATATATACTTAACTTAGGAATCCCAGAAAAAACTAAACAAAGATTAGAACAACAATTCCCTTACATCTGGAAATCTGATGGTATTAAATATCTGGGTATCACGTTAACCCCTAAAACAGAAGGCCTATTAGGTGCGAACTACACTCCCTTTTTGAAATCTCTAGAACATAAACTAAAAGCCATAAACAGAAACGAACTTTCTTGGCTAGGCAGACTAGCAGCTTTTAAAATGAAAATACTACCACAACTATTATACCTCTACAGAACCCTCCCAATACCAATACCAAATTCATATTTTAACACACTTCAACCTATATTAAACAGGTTTATATGGCAAGGTAAAAAGGCCAGATGCACATTCAATAAACTAATTAAACACAGAAAAGCAGGGGGGATGGGGCACGTACACCTGCAGGATTATTACATTGCGACTGTACTGGCCCAACTCCAACAATGGTTAATTCCAGATTCTAAAACATTATGGTCTGAAATAGAACAAACACAAATACCAAAAGGATCTTTAAAAGACTTCATAATGACAGCCCACTCTAATACAAACCTAAACAGCAAACTAGCTCCCACGATATTAGCATCCATACGAGCTTGGGGATACCTCCGGAAAAATCAACAATGGTCTGGTCCGACTCTACCTTTGAAACTTCCTATTTCTGCCCTTAATCAACTAATTCCAGACCTAAACCTAACACCATGGAAAAATAAAGGGATTCAATATCTGGAAGATATCTTAGACAACACCTCTATTAAACCATTCCATGAATTACAATCCGAATTCCTTCTTCCATATACAGATCAGTATAAATACACACAGTTGTCTCAACTCCTAAAAAAATCCCCTCAAATACTAACAATCTTACCCAAACAAATAACTCTCTACTACTCGCAATCACCGATAATACTGAAAGGACTATCAATCCTCTACTCAGGGCTCCAAGAAAAAAACACATGCGTAAAAACAGAAACTATGAAAGCTTGGGAAAGGGACATAGGAGTGGAATACTCAGTAGATCAATGGAGAAATTCACTTAAACTGACTTATTCATTCACCAAAAGTACTAATTTACTGGAAATGCAACAAAAAATTCTCCTTAGATGGTACTTGACCCCAATCCGCATTTCCAAATTTCTAAAAAACACATCACCAACATGCTGGAGACTAGGCGGGGAAACGGGTACATTGTTACATATGTTATGGAGTTGCCCAAAACTAACTAAAATTTGGAACCAAACAGAACAGATCATAAGAAATGTCACCCAGTCGAACCTCTCGCTCTCACCAGGAATGGCCATTCTCTCACTAGAATTAGAATCCATACCACCACACTCCAAAATGATAGTATCCCACATTATTCTAGCTACCAGACTTATAATCCTTAGACACTGGAAAGATACAGAAATGCCAAAGATTTCAGAGGTAATAACAAGTGTTAACACACATGGCACATATGAGATGTTACACCACTCCGCGAGAGGGAGGTTCGAATGGGCCTCCAAAACATGGGCCCCATGGCAAAAATGGTATGCCAGCAGATCTATGGTTTAATGGTTTAACAAAATGATAATGATAACATTTACTGAGGTACCAATACATATGCTGACTGACCACTTAGTCTTATTTTATTATTTTATCCTTTTTTTTTTCTTTTCCTTTCCTTTTTTTTTCTACTCTTCTAATAAGTTAATATAGAAAAGATAGGAATTCCTCCCAAAGTGCTATTGTACTCTTCCAGCGGGGAAGGGGGGCACAGGAGCCTTCCCTGCTGGAAGAACATAAAGATTACTGCTAGTGGCTATAGCCACTGGCAGTATTCGCATGCCAAAAACCCAACAGGCTGGTTGTACTAAAGTCTATCTATGGATCCATGTACAACCAGCCTGTCTATTTATAAATTGCAGGTTGAAAATAATAATAAATAAATGTGTACAGGGCTTTAAAGTGGTTCTAAAGTCTCATCGTTTTTTACCTTTATGCATTCTATGGCCACACACATGCATCCACATTTAGGTAATACCAGATCAGTTTGAGCAGCGTCTTACCTTCAATATGCTTACACTCCTGGATTAGTGAATGTACATCTGCTCCCACTCTCTGAAGACCGATGGGGAACCTTTTGATCTTCCAGCTTTGAGCAGCACCACAAGTATAACGTGATCATTTGTATTGAATGTTACATAGACAAACATATTTGTTTTCACTTTTTACATCTGGGTTGCATCTCAGTGCTGCTAGTTGTGACAATAGTGGCCTGTGCCTACATAATGTGTGTTGAAACAGTTACTTGTAGTCACCATTGGAAGCCCATATGACAGTGAAGGAGCACTGTTAGATTCTGAACCCAAGTTTCTGTGCCTGTTGGTGGGCTTTTATTATTGAGCCACATGAAGCTCTGGATTGCTTGTTGCCAGATCTCTTGGTTCATTTTCATTGGCATTTTCATGTTGAATGCTTGCTCCTCCCTGAACTTCCTAATTAAGCAAAGCCTCTGCATTTACTGTTTTCCAAATTATTGTGCTTTTGTCAGTAACTCGTTGTTGCTTTTACTACACTGGGTGGTTGATTTACTAAAGGACTATTCATTTTGCAAGGGATGTTGCATCTTGCCAGAGAATGTTTCTTTAGCTTAGTGAATGAGGTGAAGCTCTGCTGACTTCCATCGTCTAAACATGTGGAAACCAAAATATGTTTTTTTTGTGGGGGGGGGGTTTCTTTGCACATGATTAAGTATTCTTTTAAATGTGACAAGTGCAACACATTTACGAAACTCTGGGGAAAATTCACTTGCAAAATTACAGCCTATTAATCTTTGGTAAATCGACCCCTGTCTCTATATGTATTGCACTGTCAGGATTGGAATCCAGGGTTCCTTCTGTACCTACTGCTATCCAATCTGCATGAATGTTTTTTACATACTGAAGACCCCTTGAACCTCTTTTATGGAAAGGGAGCCTTAATTGCTGGAATCCTAAAAGGGAAGTTAAGTAGCTCCCTTAGGATTGGCTACAAAGTCCTGAGGTGATGGGTGGAGCCTGAACAATAGGAAAAGGCTATGCTGGGGCATATCCAACTGCTCTGAGGAGATTCAGCTGTCACAAGAGTTGCCCACCCTCCCGCCTGTTGTGATGTTTTGTCACAGCTTTATTGGCAGTTTTGATCTTGCCAGCAATTCATGTTGCTTTATGGGCTATGCCCTCAAGGTAAATTCTGGGGTCAGTCTAATGCCTGTCTGGCACTGATGGTAAGGACAGGCCTCATAGACTATGTGAGTTTATGTTTTAGGGGTGCTCACAGTATAACTGTGACAGGCATTGTTGTTTGGTACATTTGGAAAGTTGTTACATTTGAAAAGTTCAATAAAGCTGTGGACTTGCCCTATTTTCAACGTAATCAGCTTCCGTGTCTTTTTGCGGGGCAAAGTATTGGTTTATTAGTTGGTCATAAATGAGCCTATGCTTCTATGATTATTTCATGCTGCTAATATAAATTGCCCAGATTTATTCCCTAATTTATATTCAATTTAGTTATCTCACTATCCCTAATTTTTAGGGCTTAGGGAAACTTTGTTGATTCACAATATGGTCAGACATTAGCATGAAGTGTTTTTTTTTTTATCACTGACAACATTGTTACAGTCATTGTTGGTGTTGAGTGGAGGGTTTTGCTAAATTGCCATCTGCCACTTTATATCTATGTATATTCTCTTTCTTGCATAATGTTTCAATAAATTTTCAATTTACTTGGGTCTGTTATGGTACTTCTTTCTTTTAGGTTCTTTCCCTGGTACATTTGCAGTTCCTTCTGTGCCTGGTGATGGCTCTTCCTATGAACATGAAGCTCTAGATTGCTCCTTGCCTGATCTCTTAGTCAATATCAATTCTGAATTCCTTGTGCCTCCCCTAAACTTGCTATTTGGGCTAAGCCTCTGCACTCTCTAATAACAAACGTAGAGTACACTGTGCTTAGGATAGTGGCTAGGTTGCTGCCTCCCCAAAAAAAAGAACTCCCCAAAAAAAGGGGGGGGGTCCAGAATATAAAGTGAGTCAGTAAATGGGGTGGGTGGCGCTACCTGAGATCGATAGGCGTATAAAACCCTCTTCACTCTCTGTTTTCCAGATTACTGTGCATTTTTCAGCAATTTGCACTAGCGTTAGGTATGTAGGCAGGTGCAATTTGTTGTCTCCACTGCAGGTAGTGCTCAACCGCAGTGGCAGTGAAGGAGGAGAGGAAGTCAAGAGGAACATGGTTCCTCAGTGGTTTCTTGAGTCACTGGGGCAGCAATCCAATAGGATGCTGGCTGCTCATGTGACTCTGGCAGCCATTTTAGGTGTGACAGTCTCAGGACAATAATTAGTGACAGGGAAAAGTTCCAGACAAGTAGAGAAAGCTTAGGTCTCTGCAATATCCTTGGACACCTTCCCGTTTGGGCACGGAATGGCTCCTCCAGACAGACGCTATCAGTTCAATACCTGCTTTCAGTTCAATACCTGCTTCACTACATGCTGTTGGCATCTGTGAGTGTTCCCAGTTGGTCCTTATCCCACCAGGTTTATTGTGAACTATTTTGCTTTTACTCCAAAATAATAATTTATTAATACATCCGGTAGGAACATGTTGCTTAGTGTTTTCCTCAAACACGGGGAGCCTGCCTTTTTCCTGGCTTGGCAATCTTCTGCTTGAGTGCAGCCTTTGCTGGAGCCTTAGCAGGAACAGCCTTTTTGGTAACCTGCTTAGCCTTTTTTTGCCTCTTTGGCAACCCTAATTGCTTGTTCCCTCTGAGACTTTAGCACTTCTGACTTCTGGTTTCTCTTGGCCATAATTTCAGCCAGAGAAGCACATGTAATAGCCCTCTGGAACTTCATTGCACGGCATGTACGCCTTTTCTGGACTTCTTCTGACTGCCCTTTCTTGCGTTTTCGCCTGTACAGAACAGTCCAGTTGATTTGCCGAGGGTTCCTCTTGGAAAGGAAGGCAGATTCATATTTTGCATTCAGGAACTGGAATACCTTGCCGTCAGTCCTGGCAAACCGCCGGCCATGGCCCAGGTAGATCTTATAACCACTGAAGCTGCACAGTTCGACCTTCATGGCACTGGCTTAAATGGCAAAGAGGAAGAGAGGATTGTGGGTAATGTCTTATATATAGACTCGCCAGGAGGGTGTTTTCCCTTTACTTCAATACAAGTTCCAATATTTGCATCTGGATTGTGTGTGTTATTGACACCTCACCACGCTGCACGCACCCACAGGTATACTTTCCTGAAATTGCCTTGTGATTCTAATATGGCCATTTCAGATGTGAAAAATAAATCAAATGAGTGATTTTTGATTTGTTTATCACAAAAGTGGTAACCATCATAGAACAGTAGGCTGAGCTGACATTATATAAAATATACTGACTTTCATAGCGGTATGGGTAATTTATTCTTTTCAGAAACAAAAGAGAAAAATAGGATGACGGAAATTATGTTTATAGATGTATTTGTAAGCCAATCCTCCCTTCTACAATGCTGGTAATTCTGTGTTATCTATATGCTATTACTAGCAGTATATTCTCCTTTGGGAACCCAGATAAATTTTCACTTAAACCCTCACAGAAAATTGTTTATGTATGTCATCGGATTGGTACAAATGTGTCAAAAGGAATTTCTTTAATAAAAATATATGAATTTGTCTGCCTTTCCTGGAAAGAGATTCCCCCCACTGAGATAAAAGCCATATTTATGTAATGTCTAATTAGATGGATTTGATTGCGTATAGTAACAATCTCACACTGTAATTTGCCCTGAGACTCTCAGAATAACTAGGGGAACTATTTATATTATAAACATTCCAATACATAAACAGATGAATTCAATATCCTATCATACTGGTATAATCTATATGGTATTCCGACCTGACAAATACTACTATTAATGATAGTAATAATAATGAGGATAATAATAATGTTAATAATAGAAAAACTAATAATAATATTAGTAAGATGTTTACTAATATCCCATAGGCAGGGGCCAATTGGCCCAGGGCAACATGTGGACCCCCAACAACTCTAAAAAATATGTTTTTTTTTTCTTTTTTTTATTGCTATAAGTTTTATTAGAAGTTTCCAAATAAAAAAAATTCACAAAGATACAGTAAGATGCATCACAATGCTGATATGGCTCGGATACAAACATAAACACGTCAGTTTATGAAGTAATAAACAATCAAAACTTTGGGATACCAAAAGGACTGTCCAATCCAATAATCACTTGCCAACCCGCCACAGTACATATACTGCAAGCAGGTCGGCACGTGGAGGCACAATCACGTACCTGTACGTACCTGTATGTCATGTTCCTGCACCTGGTCACGCCCCCCCCCCCATGACCACTGTGTTCGCTGGACACAATTGATTATGGATCCTGGCACATGATCACAATGTCAACAAAGCTGTTATGCATAAATTCTTTTGTAATAGCTGTGTTGCTTATGCTGTGATTGACCCACAGTTATCACATGGTACCTGGGCCAATCACAAAACCCTGTACCATGTGATTAGCTGTAGCCAATCACAGATCACTTAAAAGTACATTTGATCATGTGCGCTCGATCATCTGGATAAAGAGAGAGTGGGTAATAAGAACTCTCTTTCACATCGAGTTCATGTGGAGGGGTATATTTATGGCACAAGGACAGTTGAAGTGTTCTAAGATAAGCTGACTGTGGACAGCTGCCAGCTCATGACAGGCAAGAAGTAACTCTGTGGAAGGCAAAGATGGAAGGAAAGCAGCGACATTTAAGTGCAGCATTATTAGGACATTTTATTCCATAAAAGACAATTGGTAACTCACAAGATGTATGAGATGTCAGCGCATGTGGGATTAATAATGTGGTTCATCCGCTCGTGGAAAAGACGATCTTCTCACTGGTGAAGAGCCAGCTGATGGGTCCAGGGACGCCGGTGGTTACCAGCGCTTCCAGACACTCAAGACGGCTCACAGACAGTGGTGTACATCACTTCCGGTTGCAGAGAGAGTGGGGAGGAGCATAGCCTGATGAAGGAGCATGCATGCTCAGAACGCATGCACCTCCCCACTCTATGCAACCGGAAGTGACTTACATCGATGTCTGTGAGCCGTCCTGAGTGTCTGGAATCACTGATCACTAGTGATCACAGCTGTCATCAATGGTTAATCCATTTATGACAGTTGAAAACTTTGCTGTTACAATGATCTTCATTGTAACAGCCCAGATAGCAAACAATTGTGCTGCAATTTTGAAAATGCCTTCCTATGCTATTGCTAGACTTGCCGGGCTTCACAAGTTTGTTGCACAAGTGCAGCAAGTCCGCATTGCACGACTCCAGATTAACTTTCTTTGCAAACATTCTGCAAGTCTGCTGCAAATTCTGGTTCAGTTGTGTGGTGCATTAGTCATCCCACCACAGGGTTAAAGTATAGTTCAGAACTAATGTCATGTTGGACCCAAGATATGTGTATTGGGTATTGGGGTGACTGGATGGAGAGTTTTAGACCCCTCAGATGTATACGACAATTATTCGATTGTTGTATATAGCGCGGAAGTTGATAGCGCAGAAATGGATCTCTATGGCTCCCCAACCTACTCTTTGTGGGTAGAATCAGTAAATT
This sequence comes from Lithobates septentrionalis, assembly GCA_037952835.1. NCBI lineage: Eukaryota > Metazoa > Chordata > Amphibia > Anura > Ranidae > Lithobates > Lithobates septentrionalis. The sequence continues at coordinate 644,805 of JBBDGP010000812.1, forward strand.
AAGTTTTGCAAGTAGAACATATGTTTATCAACATAGGGGATGCCCAGATACTTTTTTTAAAACTCAGGGGTAAATGGTTAGACACTCTAAGGTTGATCTTCGGGTGTAGCACATAAATGAGTCTCCCTTTTTTTTTTTCTCTTCAAGTTGGAGGGGAATAATAAAGTACTTGGAAACTAATAGATGGAAGTTTGTAAGATTATCACACAGGGTAGTAGGATATACAAATGGTGGTTTCAATAATTATTTAACACTAAATGAAAGATGGGAAATTGTGGAGAATCTCTCAGATATTTAGAGAGTCATATATACATGTTATATTTATATAATGGGTAAGTTATAAGAGTTGTAGAGGGTATGTATGTATGTATGCATGTATTTATGTGTGTATGTATGTATGTATGTATATACAGTATATGTGTGTATTTATGGGTAAATTAGTGTTAGCCTGTATAGCAGTACATTACCGCCCTGTTCGGGAGCTGCACCAAGTGTGGCGTTCCGCGGCTCCTATGTGTGGTGGATCCCTTGCCGCTCCTGTAGTGTGCGGCAATATGCAGAGGAAAGGGAATGAATCATACGCATATCCTCTTGCTGCGGCAACTAGTGCATGCTTGGATCCTGTTGTTCTATCTATATAGATATGTCACGTCGTTTGTACTCTCTCCGCTCTTGCTTCTCAGATCACGCACTCCTCCATGCCTGTAACGTCCGACTGGGCAGCGTTGTGACGTCAACGCGTTTCGCCGTGGCTAATGGCATAGCTTCATCTCGGACGTTCAATGGATGGGCTTCCACACCCCCTTCTTATCATGGATTTTCCGGTGGTAGCCGCCAATGAGATTTTAGCGACTAGAAGGGACAGAGTCCTGTTGATAAAAGCTGATTGTCCGCTTGGCTGATCATCATATATTATTCATTTAAATTTCAATAGTTCATTTCACAATCAAAAACATGGGTGAGATAGTATCTCTCAAGCTTGTAGAGTGAGCTCTTATATATTGTATAGACACATGGGGGTAAATAGAGGTGAGAGAAGTGAAAAGAGGAAGAGAATAGAAGATCCACAATGAGGAGTTAATAGAAACGGGACAGAAAGCATGCAATGACGTGTGGATGTCAACAAACGGATGGACCTAGCTAGCATCAGGGCATTCGTCCATGGATAATGCAAGCTGTTTTCTGAGTCTAAAAAGACAATAATATTGTTTTAACTAGACTCCTATCTGGTGTATATTCATTTAAGCTGATAGCGATTCGTAGTTGGTGCCCATGCAAGCCATTTGCTTGTATGCATTCAGATATTAAATATTAAATACAGAGGAATCGGTTGAACTAGAGAAAGCCTTCTGAGTACTTTTAAACGAGAAAGTAGAGATAAAGAGATGAAAAGATAAAATGTAATGTACCATGGTTAGGTCTCCAGGAAAATCTGTAAGATTAACGCTGTGTTCAACCCCACCGGAACAAGGGACTTCAGCTTATATACCCACCACTTCTCCTTTTGGAGAAGTATGCGGTCGAAGTCACCTCGTCTGGTGGGTAGTTTTAGGGCATAGATCCCCTTTACTGTTAGTCCCTCAGAGCTGCCCCCATGATGCAACGAGAAATGTTTTGCCAGTGGTTTTTCTGGGATCTTTCCCTTAGCATTGATTTCACGTAATTGCTCACCTATACGTATTTTCAATGGTCTCTTTGTTTTTCCTACATATATTTTAGGACAGGGGCAAGTTATCAAATAGATAACTCGTGAGGTTGAGCAGTTTATGAGATCACGTATCTCAAAGGTTTTCTCACCCAACGCATCTGTGAATCTGGAGGTTCTATGGACAAAGGGGCAAACCTGGCATTTATTACAGGGGAACATGCCCTATGAGCAGGGGTACTCAGACAGCCATGTATGGTTTGGCTCCTTGACAAATTCAGATTTAATCAGCATGTCACCCAGGCTATGCTCTTTGGGCAACTAGCTTCGGGGAAGTACTAACTTTTCTAGCAAGTTCAGGAGCATCAATCAGAATCCCCCAATGTTTCTCAAGAATAGAGCGAACCTTATTCCACTGGGGTCCAAATGCAGTTATGATCCGCACTGGATCATTGTCTCTGTGAGTGGCACATCAGTGGCAGGTTCAGTGCGCAACAAACTTTCTCGGTCTTTCATAGCTACTTTCTTTCTGGCCCTCCTGATCTGTCTATGCGAGTACCCGCGTTCACGGAACCTCGCATAGAGGTCAAGGCTTTCACGTCTGTAGTCAGCAGCATCGGTACAGTTCCTTTTGATTCGTAGGAACTGTCCCACTGGTATCCCATTTTTTAGCCAGTGGGGATGGTGACTTGTTGCATGCAGCAGCGTATTGGCTGCGGTTTCCTTTTGGAATGTACAGGTGCTGAGTTGGCCTTTCTCCAGTGTGATCTGTAGGTCCAGAAAAGACAATTTCTTTTTATCAAAGTTGTATGTTAATCGTATATTTCGTTGGTTCATATTTAGTTCCCTCATAAACTTGTGAGTACATGGTCGCGGTACATGGACAAGGGATAGACATCCTCCTCCTCCCAGAGTCCTAGGTGGAGACAGGCATAGGCCGGTGCCCATGCCACGCCCATGGAGGTACCACGTACAGTATTTGGTGGTAGTAGGATGTCAGAAATTGGAAGAAATTATTAGACAGGGTAAAGTCCAGCAGTTCAACCAAGAATTCATTCTGTGGTTCAGACTCTGGATACGATAGTTCCAGGAATCGCTCAACTGCATGAATCCCAATGGGGGGAGGTATCGAGGTGTAAAGTGACTCCACATCAATACTAACCAGCAATATCCCCTCAGGCTGCTTACAGGCGTTGAGTTCAGTAATTTTAGCCAGTACATGCCTTGTGTCCTGGACAAAGGATTTTAAATTTTTGACCATGTCCTGCAGAAGGGAGTCCAAGTACCTGCCCACTCTTTCCAAGGGTCCCTGACAGGCTGAGACAATCGGTCTGCCTGGGGGATTTTTTTGATTTTTATGAACCTTGGGGATAATGTAAAAGGTCGGTACATTGAACTCCCGAACGAGGAGATGTTGGAACTCACAATTAGTCAGCAAGCCTTCATCTCTAGCCTACATTAATTTTCTATTCAGTTCAAGTACTAAAGCTGGGAAAGCGTTGCTGTCTAATTTTTCGTAAGTTGTTTGATCATTCAGTAGGCGTTTAACTTCTTTTTCATAATCTTGTTGATTTAACAGGACAACATTTCCACCCTTATCACTCTTCTTTATAATAATATTTTTTCTTTTAAGTCATTCAGGGCATTCCTTTCACCTACTGTCAAGTTGTCTGGGGATTTTTGAGTCCAGTCCACCTTTTCCAGGTCAGTCTGAAACATGTCCAGGAACAGATTTAGCCATGGAAAAAAATGGAGGCATTTTCTGAGACCTAATTCTCAAGTTGGCTTGTCTTCTTATTGGGATAGAGGTCTCTAGGGGCCTTTCGTTCTCCTCTAGTAATGAGTTCAGTATATCTAGTGCTTTTTGATCCTCTACGTCCATAGGAGTCGCTGCTACAGCTGTGTTATCTGTGCGATCATATAATGAACGCAGGAAGACTTTCCTCAAGAACAACGTTATGTCCTTGAAGACCGTAAACTCGTCCATGTTGTTTACGGGGGAAAATGTCATGCCCTTTTGTAATAGACTTACATGGTCTATTTTTCCTGTTTACTGCCGTCATCAACAGTGAAAGAAATTTTGGGTTGACACCAGAACAGTAATGGTGGGGGGGAGAATCTTTTAAAATGGGGACACTAGTTCTGGTAACACCTGAGATTCCCTCAGTTTGGAGGGATTTAGATTCCCTCAATTTGGAGGGATTTTCTCTTGCTTCCTGTTTTTACTATAGGACAGGATGTGAATGGAAATCTCCTCTATGGGACACAGATGGCAAAAAAACCCTTAAAAAAAACTTACAGGAGTACCTCCCAACTTTCTGAGATGGGAAGGAGGGACACCTATTAGCAAAAGTGTAGGCATAGGACACACCCCCTGCCATACCACCTTAAATTATACAAAAACAATATTTAGTTAAAATGATTGTAAAGTTTTGTTTTTTCTTCTATAAAAATAACAAACATGTCATACTTACCTGCTCTCTTGCACTGGATTTGCACAGAGCAGCCCTGATGCTCCTCTTCTTGGGTCCCTCTTCTGTGCTCCTGGCCCCTCCCTCCTGTTGAGTGCCCCCACAGCAAGCAGCCTGCTATGGGCTCACACGAGCTGAGCTGCAGATCCATGTATTCATTCAGACACGGAGCTGCGGTTCGGCCCCGTCCCCTCTCTCTCCTCATTTTTAGATGGTAAGCTCTTATGATATGTGTATTGGGTATTGGGGTGACTGGATGGAGAGTTTTAGACCCCTCAGATGTATACGACAATTATTCGATTGTTGTATATAGCGCGGAAGTTGATAGCGCAGAAATGGATCTCTATGGCTCCCCAACCTACTCTTTGTGGGTAGAATCAGTAAATTAAGTTTTGCAAGTAGAACATATGTTTATCAACATAGGGGATGCCCAGATACTTTTTTTAAAACTCAGGGGTAAATGGTTAGACACTCTAAGGTTGATCTTCGGGTGTAGCACATAAATGAGTCTCCCTTTTTTTTTTTCTCTTCAAGTTGGAGGGGAATAATAAAGTACTTGGAAACTAATAGATGGAAGTTTGTAAGATTATCACACAGGGTAGTAGGATATACAAATGGTGGTTTCAATAATTATTTAACACTAAATGAAAGATGGGAAATTGTGGAGAATCTCTCAGATATTTAGAGAGTCATATATACATGTTATATTTATATAATGGGTAAGTTATAAGAGTTGTAGAGGGTATGTATGTATGTATGCATGTATTTATGTGTGTATGTATGTATGTATATACAGTATATGTGTGTATTTATGGGTAAATTAGTGTTAGCCTGTATAGCAGTACATTACCGCCCTGTTCGGGAGCTGCACCAAGTGTGGCGTTCCGCGGCTCCTATGTGTGGTGGATCCCTTGCCGCTCCTGTAGTGTGCGGCAATATGCAGAGGAAAGGGAATGAATCATACGCATATCCTCTTGCTGCGGCAACTAGTGCATGCTTGGATCCTGTTGTTCTATCTATATAGATATGTCACGTCGTTTGTACTCTCTCCGCTCTTGCTTCTCAGATCACGCACTCCTCCATGCCTGTAACGTCCGACTGGGCAGCGTTGTGACGTCAACGCGTTTCGCCGTGGCTAATGGCATAGCTTCATCTCGGACGTTCAATGGATGGGCTTCCACACCCCCTTCTTATCATGGATTTTCCGGTGGTAGCCGCCAATGAGATTTTAGCGACTAGAAGGGACAGAGTCCTGTTGATAAAAGCTGATTGTCCGCTTGGCTGATCATCATATATTATTCATTTAAATTTCAATAGTTCATTTCACAATCAAAAACATGGGTGAGATAGTATCTCTCAAGCTTGTAGAGTGAGCTCTTATATATTGTATAGACACATGGGGGTAAATAGAGGTGAGAGAAGTGAAAAGAGGAAGAAAATAGAAGATCCACAATGAGGAGTTAATAGAAACGGGACAGAAAGCATGCAATGACGTGTGGATGTCAACAAACGGATGGACCTAGCTAGCATCAGGGCATTCGTCCATGGATAATGCAAGCTGTTTTCTGAGTCTAAAAAGACAATAATATTGTTTTAACTAGACTCCTATCTGGTGTATATTCATTTAAGCTGATAGCGATTCGTAGTTGGTGCCCATGCAAGCCATTTGCTTGTATGCATTCAGATATTAAATATTAAATACAGAGGAATCGGTTGAACTAGAGAAAGCCTTCTGAGTACTTTTAAACGAGAAAGTAGAGATAAAGAGATGAAAAGATAAAATGTAATGTACCATGGTTAGGTCTCCAGGAAAATCTGTAAGATTAACGCTGTGTTCAACCCCACCGGAACAAGGGACTTCAGCTTATATACCCACCACTTCTCCTTTTGGAGAAGTATGCGGTCGAAGTCACCTCGTCTGGTGGGTAGTTTTAGGGCATAGATCCCCTTTACTGTTAGTCCCTCAGAGCTGCCCCCATGATGCAACGAGAAATGTTTTGCCAGTGGTTTTTCTGGGATCTTTCCCTTAGCATTGATTTCGCGTAATTGCTCACCTATACGTATTTTCAATGGTCTCTTTGTTTTTCCTACATATATTTTAGGACAGGGGCAAGTTATCAAATAGATAACTCGTGAGGTTGAGCAGTTTATGAGATCACGTATCTCAAAGGTTTTCTCACCCAACGCATCTGTGAATCTGGAGGTTCTATGGACAAAGGGGCAAACCTGGCATTTATTACAGGGGAACATGCCCTATGAGCAGGGGTACTCAGACAGCCATGTATGGTTTGGCTCCTTGTCAAATTCAGATTTAATCAGCATGTCACCCAGGCTATGCTCTTTGGGCAACTAGCTTCGGGGAAGTACTAACTTTTCTAGCAAGTTCAGGAGCATCAATCAGAATCCCCCAATGTTTCTCAAGAATAGAGCGAACCTTATTCCACTGGGGTCCAAATGCAGTTATGATCCGCACTGGATCATTGTCTCTGTGAGTGGCACATCAGTGGCAGGTTCAGTGCGCAACAAACTTTCTCGGTCTTTCATAGCTACTTTCTTTCTGGCCCTCCTGATCTGTCTATGCGAGTACCCGCGTTCACGGAACCTCGCATAGAGGTCAAGGCTTTCACGTCTGTAGTCAGCAGCATCGGTACAGTTCCTTTTGATTCGTAGGAACTGTCCCACTGGTATCCCATTTTTTAGCCAGTGGGGATGGTGACTTGTTGCATGCAGCAGCGTATTGGCTGCGGTTTCCTTTTGGAATGTACAGGTGCTGAGTTGGCCTTTCTCCAGTGTGATCTGTAGGTCCAGAAAAGACAATTTCTTTTTATCAAAGTTGTATGTTAATCGTATATTTCGTTGGTTCATATTTAGTTCCCTCATAAACTTGTGAGTACATGGTCGCGGTACATGGACAAGGGATAGACATCCTCCTCCTCCCAGAGTCCTAGGTGGAGACAGGCATAGGCCGGTGCCCATGCCACGCCCATGGAGGTACCACGTACAGTATTTGGTGGTAGTAGGATGTCAGAAATTGGAAGAAATTATTAGACAGGGTAAAGTCCAGCAGTTCAACCAAGAATTCATTCTGTGGTTCAGACTCTGGATACGATAGTTCCAGGAATCGCTCAACTGCATGAATCCCAATGGGGGGAGGTATCGAGGTGTAAAGTGACTCCACATCAATACTAACCAGCAATATCCCCTCAGGCTGCTTACAGGCGTTGAGTTCAGTAATTTTAGCCAGTACATGCCTTGTGTCCTGGACAAAGGATTTTAAATTTTTGACCATGTCCTGCAGAAGGGAGTCCAAGTACCTGCCCACTCTTTCCAAGGGTCCCTGACAGGCTGAGACAATCGGTCTGCCTGGGGGATTTTTTTGATTTTTATGAACCTTGGGGATAATGTAAAAGGTCGGTACATTGAACTCCCGAACGAGGAGATGTTGGAACTCACAATTAGTCAGCAAGCCTTCATCTCTAGCCTACATTAATTTTCTATTCAGTTCAAGTACTAAAGCTGGGAAAGCGTTGCTGTCTAATTTTTCGTAAGTTGTTTGATCATTCAGTAGGCGTTTAACTTCTTTTTCATAATCTTGTTGATTTAACAGGACAACATTTCCACCCTTATCACTCTTCTTTATAATAATATTTTTTCTTTTAAGTCATTCAGGGCATTCCTTTCACCTACTGTCAAGTTGTCTGGGGATTTTTGAGTCCAGTCCACCTTTTCCAGGTCAGTCTGAAACATGTCCAGGAACAGATTTAGCCATGGAAAAAAATGGAGGCATTTTCTGAGACCTAATTCTCAAGTTGGCTTGTCTTCTTATTGGGATAGAGGTCTCTAGGGGCCTTTCGTTCTCCTCTAGTAATGAGTTCAGTATATCTAGTGCTTTTTGATCCTCTACGTCCATAGGAGTCGCTGCTACAGCTGTGTTATCTGTGCGATCATATAATGAACGCAGGAAGACTTTCCTCAAGAACAACGTTATGTCCTTGAAGACCGTAAACTCGTCCATGTTGTTTACGGGGGAAAATGTCATGCCCTTTTGTAATAGACTTACATGGTCTATTTTTCCTGTTTACTGCCGTCATCAACAGTGAAAGAAATTTTGGGTTGACACCAGAACAGTAATGGTGGGGGGGAGAATCTTTTAAAATGGGGACACTAGTTCTGGTAACACCTGAGATTCCCTCAGTTTGGAGGGATTTAGATTCCCTCAATTTGGAGGGATTTTCTCTTGCTTCCTGTTTTTACTATAGGACAGGATGTGAATGGAAATCTCCTCTATGGGACACAGATGGCAAAAAAACCCTTAAAAAAAACTTACAGGAGTACCTCCCAACTTTCTGAGATGGGAAGGAGGGACACCTATTAGCAAAAGTGTAGGCATAGGACACACCCCCTGCCATACCACCTTAAATTATACAAAAACAATATTTAGTTAAAATGATTGTAAAGTTTTGTTTTTTCTTCTATAAAAATAACAAACATGTCATACTTACCTGCTCTCTTGCACTGGATTTGCACAGAGCAGCCCTGATGCTCCTCTTCTTGGGTCCCTCTTCTGTGCTCCTGGCCCCTCCCTCCTGTTGAGTGCCCCCACAGCAAGCAGCCTGCTATGGGCTCACACGAGCTGAGCTGCAGATCCATGTATTCATTCAGACACGGAGCTGCGGTTCGGCCCCGTCCCCTCTCTCTCCTCATTTTTAGATGGTAAGCTCTTATGAGTAGGGCCCTCTTAATCCTTTTGTATTTTATTGTATTATAACTGTATTGTCTCCCTTTTATATTATAAAGCGCTACATAAACTGTTGGTGCTATATAGATCCTGTATAATAATAAATTGGCTAACTGACTTTGATTGACAGCAGTGGGAGCCAATGGCGCTGCTGCTATGTCTCAGCCAATCAGGAGGGAGAGTCCCGGATGACCGAGATACTCGTGGACATCGCTGGACAGAGATGGGGCTCGGGTAAGTATTGGGGGGGGGCTGCTATACACAGAAGGCTTTTTTTATTTTAATGCATAGAATGCATTAAATTAAAAAAGCCTTCTGACTTTACAACCACTTTAAACCCACAAGTGATTTTTTTTTTTTACCACGACTATTCCATTATACCGGCTTTTGAAATTTACAAATGCAGCAATTTAGAAATTGGATGAAAGGTTTAGCACTGGGAAACACTTTTTGAAACACAAAAAGTGCATTTTATATACAACTATATAGAGTACAAAACTAGTACACCCCTCACATTTTTGTAAATATTTTATTATACCTTTTCATGAGACAACACTGAAGAAATGACACTTTGCTACAATGTAAAGTAGTGAGTGTACAGCTTGTATAACAGTGTAAATTTGCTGTCTCCTCAAAATAACTCAACACACAGCCATTAATGTTTAAACCGCTGGCAACAAAAGTGAGTCACACCTAAGTAAAAATGTCCAAATTGGGCCCAATTAGCCATTCTATCTCCCTGGTGTCATGTGACTTGTTAGTGTTACAAGGTCTCAGGTGTGAATGGGGAGCAGGTGTGTTAAATTTGGTGTTATTGCTCTCACTCTCTCATACTGGTCACTGGTAGTTCAACATGGCACCTCATGGCAAAGAACTCTCAGAGGATCTGAAAAAAAGAATTGTTGCTCTACATAAAGATGGCCCAGGCTATAACAAGATTGCCAAGACCCTGAAACTGAGCTGCAGCACGGTGGCCAAGACCATACAGCGGTTTAACAGGACAGGTTCCACTCAGAACAGGCCTCTCCATGGCCGACCAAAGAAGTTGAGTGCACATGCTCAGCATCATATACAGAGGTTGTCTTTGGGAAATAGACATATGAGTGCTGCCAGCATTGCTGCAGAGGTTGAAGGGGTGAGGGGTCATCCTGTCAGTGCTCAGACCATACGCCACACACTGCATCAAATTGGTCTGCATGGCTGTCATCCCAGAAGGAAGCCCTTTCTAAAGATGATGCACAAGAAAGCCCAAAAACAGTTTGCTGAAGACAAGCAGACTAAGGACATGGATTATTGGAACCATGTCCTGTGGTCTGAGGAGACCAAGATAAACTTATTTGGTTCAGATGGTGTCAAGCATGTGTGGCAGCAACCAGGTGAGGAGTGCAAAGACAAGTGTGTCTTGCCTACAGTCAAGCATGGTGGTGGGAGTGTGATGGTCTGGGGCTGCATGACTGCTGCCGACACTGGGGAACTACAGTTCATTGAGGGAACCATGAATGCCAAAATGTACTGTGACAGTGAAGCAGGGCATGATCCCCTCCCTTTGGAGACTGGGCCGCAGGGCAGTATTTCAACAGGATAATGACCCCAGACACGCCTCCAAGATGACCACTGCCTTGCTAAAGAAGCTGAGGGTAAAGGTGATGAGCTGGCCAAGACCAGACCTAAACCCTATTGAGCATCTGTGGGGATCCTCAAATGGAAGGTGGAGGTGCGCAAGGTCTCTAAAATCCACCAGCTTTGTGATGTCATCATGGAGGAGTGGAAGAGGACTCCAGTGGCAACCTGTGAAGCTCTGGTGAACTCCATGCCCAAGAGGGTTAAGGCAGTGCTGGAAAATAATGGTGGCCACACAACATATTGACACTTTGGGCCCAATTTGGACATTTTCACTTAGGGGTGTACTCACTTTTGTTGCCAGCAGTTTAGACATTAATGGCTGTGTGTTGAGTTATTTTGAGGGGACAGCAAATTTACACTGTTATACAAGCTGTACACTCACGACTTTACATTGTAGCAAAGTGTCATTTCTTCAGTGTTATCACATGAAAATATATAATAAAATATTTATAGAAATGTGAGGGGTGTACTCACTTTTGTGAGATACTGTAGATCAGACCAAAATGAGGAACAAATGAGGAGGAATGAGGGACAGAGGGACTTTGTTCTAAATCAGGGACAGTTGGGAGCTGTGCTTACAGGGGTTAAAACCCCACCTTCCTTGCTCCATCCAAAATAAAAAATAAAAAAAAAATTCTTACTTTTAAGTTGAAAAATAACTTACTTACTGGCCGGATCACCAGGTAAAAATAAAGGTAAAAGAAGTTAAAATAGAAAACGAATGCAGCCATTTAAGATATGGCAAGCTGCAATACAGTAGATTACATGATTTTTGTTTTAGGTTTTAATAATGCTTTAAACTAACTTTAGTGTCTCGTACATGATTGAACTGGAGATCTGATATTTGTAGTAGCCAGTAGATGGTGCTGATGTTTGGTCAGGGAACCCTCCTTACCTTATATTGTGTTTCTACCGAAGAAATACATTCAATTTACTGTGCTAAGTCCCAGAAATCATTTATGGTTCTAAGATCACCTTTTTTTCATTAGGATGGTGTTTTCTGGAAGAATATCTCATCTGTATGACTTTTATACAGTAGCACCAAAAACAATTGCTGTTCACACTGTCTCTGTGCCCTATGCACTGTATGCTGCTGTATGTCTGATATAGAAGATACTGTATGTAAGGAGATGTCTGATTTCATACATAGACTGGGATACAATGTAAAGACTGTCGGCAATGTCTCTTGTCCATGTGCTTCTTCTGGGAATTCACGGCCGAGATGAGCGCTGTTACTATCACAAATTGTGTGTTTGCATCCAGTGCCTGTTCGGATTTTTTTGATGATTTGTAAAAGTGAATATTTTATACATACTGAACAGCCCTAAAGACATAATTAGCATGATAAGGAAGGAAAACTATCCATTTCATACTGTTCAACCATTCATGAGTATGTTGTCCACCGTGAAGGAGCATTACTATGTCTGTTAAAAGTGCACTCAAGTCAACACAATGGTGTTGCAGTTAAAATAAATGTTGTTAAATGTAAAATTATGCACTTGGGGGCTAAGAGTATGCATGTATCATACATACTAGGGGCAGTACAACTGGGGGGATTCATAGTGGAGAAGGATCTGGGGGCTTTGGTAGATCATAAGCTCAATAATACCATGCAATGCCAAGTTGCGGATTCCAAAGCGAGCAAAGTCCTTTCTTGTATTAAGACAGGTATGGACTCCAGAGAGAGAGAGAGAGAGATATCATTTTGCCCCTGTTCATATCATTAGTAAGACCTCATCTGGAATATGCAGTTCAGTTTTGGGCACCAGTTCTCAAAAAGGTTATCGGGGAACTGGAGAAAGTGCAGAGAAGGGCAACCAAACTGATGAGAGGCATGGAGGAGCTCAGCTATGAGGAAAGATTAGAGGAACTGAATTTATTCTCGCTTGAGAAGAGGAGATTAAGGGGAGATATGATCACCATGTACAAATACATAAGTGGTCCATATAGTGAACTTGGTGTTGAGTTATTCACTTTACGGTCAACACTGAAGACACTGGGTACTCTTTACGTCTGGAGGAAAAGAGATTTAATCTCCAAATATGGCAAGTTTTCTTCACAGTAATGCCGCGTACACACGGTCGTACTTTTCGTCTACAAAAGTCCAACGGACGCTGACGGACTAAAGCTGGCTGGTAATCCGATCGTGTGTGGGCTTCTCCGGACTTTCAACGTACTTTTTTAGCCTCAAATCCGACGTACTTTAGATTTGAAACATGCTTCAAATCTTTACTTCGTAACTACGACGGACCCCGAAATCCGCTCGTCTGTGTGCTAGTCCGACGGACAAAAAGCCACGCTAGGGCACCTATTGGCTACTGGCTAGGAACTTCCTTATTTTAGTCCGGTGTACGTCATCACGTAAGAATTCGACGGACTTTTGTGTGATCGTGTGTAGGCAAGTCCGTTTGTTAGAAAGTATGCCGCAAGTCCGCCGCAAGTCCGCCGAAAGTCTGCCGGAAGTCTGTCGGACAGGCTGTCTGACTTTTGTAGACGAAAAGTACGACCGTGTGTACGCGGCATAAGAGCTGTGAAAATGTGGAATAGACTCCCTCCAGAGGTGGTTCTGGCCAGCTCAGTAGATTGTTTTAAGAAAGTCCTGGCTTTATTCCTAGATACTCATAATATAACCGAATACTAACATTTATAGGTAAAGTTGATCCAGGGAATATCCGATTGCCTCTTGGGGGCTCGGGAAGGAATTTTTTTCCCCCTGCTGGAGCAACTTGGATCATGTTTTATTGTTTTTTGTTTTTTTTTTCCATTCTCTGGATCAACTGCGGGTATAGGATAGTGTATATATATATATATATATATATATATATATATATATATATATATGTATATATATATATATATGTATATATATATATATATATATATATATATATATATATGTATATATATATATATATATATATATATATAAAAATTTCCCTTCTATTGGTCTTCTAGATGGACTTTTGTCTTTTTTCAGCCAGACTAACTATGTAACTATGACCTGCAGGACATTAGTTTAAAGGGATTCTAAAGGCACATTTTTTATTTTTTTAACCACTTCCATACCGCATTACGTCATATTTCAGTGGGGATATCTGAATAATGCCTGCAGCTACAGGCATCATTCAGATATCATCTTTTTCAGCCAGCGATTCCCTACACCATAAAATAATCATAGCGGCTATTCGACCGCTTGATTGATTTTACAGGCGGCAATCGGCAAGCCAGGGAGGGAATCTACCTACGTCTGAAGTTGGTCCCCGGCAGCCTCTATGACTCTCGAAGGCCTGGGCGCTATGTTATAACATCACGTCTGGCCCGGCGGAAGTAAAAAATGTCGTGTACTCGGCTGGAAAAGCCCAGATCATTTTTTATTTTTTATTTTATCTCGGTCTTATAGACCCCACATCTCTCTATGAAGAGGACCTGTCATGCCCTATTCCTATTACAAGGGATGTTTACATTCCTTGTAATAGAAATAAAAGTGATCAAAAGAAAAAAAATTTCAAGAGAAAGTGTAAAAATAAAAAGAATTAAAATAAAATAAACAATAAAAAAAATTAAAGTGCCCCCGTGCTCGCACGCAGAAGCAAACGCATATGTACAAATCACACGTGAGGTATTGCTGCGAATTTTAGAGCGAGACCAATAATTCTAGCACAAGACATCCTCTGTAACTCTAAACATGTAACCTGTAAAAAAATTTAAAGCATCGTCTTTGGATATTTTTAAGTACTGAAGTTTGGCGCCATTCTAGGAGTGTGCGCAATTTTATTTAAAATATTTTTATTGATTTTGCATAGAAAGAGGTTTACAAGCATGTAAAAGCAGACCTTGAATCCAAACACAGTGACAAGGTATTACCAGGTACAAATACCTAGGAAAGGCATCCTGAGAAGAGCTCAACAAGCTTCTAGACCTAGAGATAGCATAAACAGTAAATGCAACATTTAATGACTAAAGCATATTGAAACAGAGATTTGAATACATCAATAGGGGTGTATCCCTTCTGGTAATAGGGCCCAACCTGTAGCGTCCTCCTGCTCTCTGGACACCTAATGTGAACTATCTGGGGTTCCACGCACATCCCACCCCACTGGGAACTTTCTGTGGAAGTGTGCGTGGCGTTCCCCGTTTCACAACCCCAGAGTCTAGGGTCTGGTGAGACGTAGATTGTTGGAGACAATACCGGAGGGGCCCTTATGAACCTTAACCTTTCCGTGGAAGGAAAAATAAACCGAAAATTATCCAATAAAGGATGATGTGCCCCCGATGGGCTAATGGAGTCCACCGGGGTGTGCCTTGATAAAATAAAAAAAATAAACGAGGGAGTTCAACGCCCTGCTTGAAAGCAAAGAGTTAGGGACAAGAGAGTCCAAAAGAGGGGTAAAAAGGAAAGCGAGGTAGGAGGAGAAAGGGAGCAAGGGAGGGGGAAGGTGGGTTAAAGAGAGTTAAGTCCAGAGGGAAGGGGGGGGGAGGGATCCTCCTCCTGTCAAACCTGGTATGAGGTTGATGTTCTGGAGGGTCGCCCACGGTTCCCAAATGGACATAAATCTCCCAACTTTATCGTTAAGCTTAGCTACCAGATGCTCTTGAGACATAATCCATGAAATTTTATTAATACAGCTCCTGAAGGAAACCGAAGGTTTTTTCCAACTTTTAGCTAAGGTAATTTTAGCTCCTAGTAAGATAAAGAAAGAAAGGCCTTGCACTTGTTTCGATAACCCTGGTATATGTTGGTTGAGAAGGGCGTAGTAGACATTGGGGTAGACCTGTACTTTGAATAAGGACCTAATCATATTGAAAATTCTATTCCAGAACGATCTAATTCGGGGACAAGACCACCAGATATGAAACATTGATCCCTCCAGTTCGCATCCCCTGAAACATAAGGGGGATGTTCCCTGATACATCGACGCCAGTCTGGCTGGAACGTAATACCACCTAGAAATGACCTTAATGCTTGCTTCAATGAGTGATATGTTACATATACCTTTAAAGGAGCGGATCCAATATTTATGCCAATCTTCCGCAGTCCTCGTCTGGGTGGTCTCCTCCTCCCAGGACCCTGTGTAGGCTGGTTTGTCCGATTTTGTAATCAATGCCGAATAGATCAGGGAGATGCCCCCTTTCTGATCCTGAATATTAGCACACCAATGTTCGTAAGGGGTGATGGATAAAGAGTTAGAATTGTTGTGCCAGATTGAATGAAGGAAATGTGAAATTTGTGTGAACCTGAATTTCTCGGATTCAGGCATCTCCAGAGTGTTCTGGCAGTAAGTTAAGGTAATTGGGCCTGTTGCCGTGAGAAAGTGTCCTATGCAGTAGAGTCCTTTATCTGTCCACCATTTGAATGCTTTAATGTTTAGTCCCGGAGGGAATACAGCGTTGTGGAAAATGTGCGCGAGGGGTTTCATTGGCGAGGCCAAAGATGACTGCTTAAGCAATCTAGTACTTAGAGAGATGGAATGAGATAAAGTTGGTGACATGATTGCAGGTCTGACTTTGGGGTCGCACCACAAGAGGTAGTCTAAGGTGTGATGAGGGGTCGCTCTTCTCTCTATAGCGAGCCAATCTGGTTTTGGACCTTGTGAAAATAACATGGAGAATTGGGCCAATTGTGCCGCTTGATAATATGCCCAGAGATCAGGTAGCCCCAATCCGCCCTGGGATTTTAAACATAGTAGGATACTAGAAGGGCATCTATATCCCTTTCTACCCCAGACGAAAGCTATCATCTCCGACTGTAATTTCCGGAGAAAACTTTTCTTGATTGGGATGGGAAGGGAGCGGAACAAGTACAGGAGTTGTGGGAGAAGAGTCATTTTGACTGCATGTACCCTTCCCAGCCAGGATAGACCACACTTTGCCCATTTATCTAGTTCAGCCCTGCATTTACTAAACATAGGTGTGTAGTTCTTTTTAAAGAGGTCCCCGATGTCCGCTGTGAGGTTGACTCCCAGATAACGAATGAAATTCGGAGCCCACGGGAAGTCAAAAGTGCTCGTGAGTTGGGGTAGAATGTTGTCCGGGACCGAAATGTTTAACGCTGTGGACTTGCCCATATTGACCTTCAAGCCTGAGACTGCGCTGAATGCATTGAGGGTTTTGTATATTTCCGGGACGGAGATGAGCGGGGAGGTTACATAAATCATAAGGTCGTCAGCGTAGAGGGCACATTTGTGTTCCTGCTCTCCGCTCTGAACCCCCTTAATGTCTGGGTTTGACCTAATAGCTATAGCTAGGGTTTCGATCGCTATCGCAAAGAGGAGTGGGGAATGGGGACAACCTTGTCTGGTGCCCCTGCCTATTGGGAACGAGGTGGAGTATCTGCCCATCAGGCGAACCTGCGCTGACGGGTGTGAATACAGGGAGCGAATCAGATTCTGACAATTTGGACCAAAGCCCCATTTATGTAAAGTATCAAATAGATAAGTCCAATCTATGGAATCAAAGGCCTTATGAAGGTCTATTGATAAAAGGAAACCGGATTGGGGAGGACTTCCATCCCAGTGTGACTTTAACAGTGAGATAATGTCTATTGTACGTCTGATCTGATCCGTCCCCTGACGTCTAGGAATAAACCCCACCTGGTCCCTATGGATGTATGAAGGGATAAAGCTTGACAACCTGTTTGCCATTATTTTTGTAAGAATCTTAATGTCATTATTGATTAAAGATATTGGGCGATAATTACCCACCTCACTGGGGTCTTTTTCTGGTTTGGGGATCATTGAGATATAGGAGTTTAGATCTGTACTTAAAGGGGTACCCTTCCTAAGTGAATTAAAGAATTTTGCAAGGTGCGGGGCTAGAGTTGGAGCAAATTTTTTATAGTATCCTGTGGAAAATCCATCCGGGCCCGGGGCTGAGCCTAGTTTCAAAGCTTTGATTGTGTCTACGATTTCTGTCTGGGAGAAGGGGCTCTCCATCAGGTCGCTATGCTCTTTCAAGATGGAGGGTAGGTCTATGGAATTCAGGAAATCCTGTTGTGATTTGGAGATATGAGGCTGGTGCGGTTGATATAAGTCCGCATAGTAATGGAGAAAGGCCTCCATTACTTTAACGGGGTTCTGAGAAAGGTCCCCGGACCGAACCTTTATTTTAGGGAATGCTAGAGATCTGGGTTTGGGGCTAAGCTTTATTGCCAGTTTGGAGCCTATTTTGTCTTTTTGGGAGTATAATTTGGCACCCGACCATCTAAGTTGTTCCTCTGCTGACGTAGTTAGTATCATATTCAACCGAGCTCGGGCCTTATCTAATTTGTCTAAAAGATCAGGGGATGGGTTTAATTTGTGGGCTTTTGAGAGAGCCTGGAATTCTGCTGTGAGTTTACGTGTGTCTGCTTTATGTGCTGACCTCAACTGGGACGTGATTTGAATTATTTTCCCCCTAAGCACTGTTTTGTGTGCCGCCCATACGGTTTCGGGGGAGACCTCGTCCGTGGCATTTATGGTAAAATAATCCTTAATGGCTCCCTCTATGATGGTGCATTGTACGGGGTCACTTAAGATGGATACCTGCAGTCTCCATCTTGGGGGGTTTGAGCGATCCGAGGCTCTTTTAGTGATTAGGGTGACCATAGAGTGGTCCGACAGGGGGGTGTCCACGATCTTGGATTTTAAAATTAGCGGGATCGTGTGTGGGCTGGTAAATATGTGGTCTATCCTGGCATAGGAGCTATGGGGGGCTGAAAAGTGGGTGTAATCTTTAGAACGTGGGTTCAGTTCCCTCCAAATGTCTATTAAACCCTTATCATGCAGGATTTTAGCTATTTTAGAACTTTGTTTGGTCGGGCGTTTGGGTCTAGGTATACCGGAACTTGACTTGTCCAGTGCGAAGTCAAATGCTGTGTTGGAGTCCCCACCAATAAATACTGTGCCCTTCAGCAGTGGTTGTATCTTATCCAACAGGGCGACCAAAAAGGTCTTCTGGCCCTTGTTAGGTGCATAATATGAGACAAAGGTGTACAACACCCCATCTATAGTCCCGGAGACCAAGATGTAACGACCCAGGGGGTCCAACACAACCTCTGAGTCCGCTAAGTTAATGTGTTTTGCAAAACATATTGCAACCCCCTTCGTTTTGTTTTTGGCGGAGGCAAGGAAAAATTGTGGGAATTGATGATGTATGAAAGAGGGTTTGTAAGAGGAAGGGAAGTGAGTCTCTTGAAGAAAGAGGATATCTGCGTGCATGGACTTGTAGAGCTGAAAAAGCTTTCTACGTTTTGTGGGGGAGTTGAGGCCCTGTGTGTTGTGAGAGATGATCTTAAGGGAATCCGACCCTAGGGTAGAGTTAGCCATCCAGTGGGGTTATGTGGTCTACTCTGCAGATAAAGGACTTACCGGACTGACGAGTGCCCAGGGGATCCAAGTAATAGAGTAAGCGCCAGGCTATCTTGTTAGGTCCTGGGAGGAGCGACCGAGACTGGACTCTGCATCTGTAAATATGGGGGAACAGGAAGAGGGAAAAGAGTAGGAAAAAGATGAGCATTAGAAGAAAAGAAGACACCAGCGTTAGTTTAACCTTCAATATTCTAATTGATTGAACGTGCAAGAGACAATGCATATAACTTGGGGGGGCTCTAGGCTTCCCCCTTATCCCAGGGTAAGACGGGAAACTCCCCCTTACCCCTAAATCCTGAGAAGACCGGTGTACCATTCCTGGAAGCACCAGTAAGAGAGCCAAAGGCAAAAAAAAAAACAATTGCCTTTGGGTCCAAGGGGAGGTGCAATGTTGCTACCTCTACCCCGCCACCTTGAAAAATAAACTATAATGGAGGGGGAAGAGAACTGGATTTCCTCCTCGCTTTAACTGTTAGAGCGAACCAGTGAAAGTGCTATGAAAAAAAAGAAAAGCTAAGACAAAAAGTAAAAATACAGACCTCTGAGAAGAATATGGAGGCAGTGAAACAAAAACTCTCAGTAATGCAATTTCCAGGGGTCTGGAGAGTTAGGGGGGGACCCCTCCAATAGCAGCTAATAGCAACCTATTTAGCAACAGACTATACCTCCATCCCAAGAACCGTGCCCCTCCCCCCCAACCCCATGTAAAGGCAATAGCCCCAAAAAGTCGGAACCCCGAGTCCCAGAGAGCCAGGGGGGTGGACCCCTAACCCCCTGAGAGCCGGAGCCGAACCTCTCCCCCCCCAACCATCAGTAAATTGAGATTGAAAAATAAAAAAAAGAAAAGTAAAAGTCCCGGTTGGGCCGTGTTGACCGAAGCTGGTCCTGAGGACCAGAGTCCAGCTACGCTATGGTGATCCTGGAGTCATCCGCTGTACCTAAGTGCTGATGTTCGCGGACAAAGAAGGGAGGTGTATCTTCGGGGGGAGTGGGACACAACAGTGTTTCTGTGTTAGAGAGGTCCTCCAAATTAGGACCCTTGATGGGAGTAGGGATAAAGAGGGTCTGAGAGTTCGAATCAGGCCGGTGTGGCCAAAAGAGAGAGTCCGGACCAGGGCCCTGATCCTGCTATGTAAGCGACATCAAGTTGGAAAGTTTTCTTTGGATCGTTTATACCCTTGCTTCAGCCAGGAGGGTTGTAGTGGGCTTGCTGGAGGAGGACGTTTCGTGGAAGCGGGTGTGTTTCTGCTCTGCGTATGGGGTGTCGGGTCGTGAGAGATGAGACCCAGTTGGAGGAACAGGCGTTCTCCTTCAGGGAGGGTAGAGAAGCCAAAGCTCTTGTTTTTATAAGCAAAATTGAGGCGCAGAGGGAAGGACCAACGGTAGGAAATTTCTTTCTCTATTAAGCATTGGATCAACGGTTTAAGGAAGCGCCTTTTCTGGACCGTGTAAGGGGATAAGTCCGCAAAAATTTGAATCCTGTGGCCTAGCAACTTGAGGTCGTCTGAGGACCTGGCTTTCTTCATGACCTCCTCCTTAACTGAGTAAAAATGAGGCTTCACGATTATATCGCGAGATAGACCATCTGAACGTGGGGGCTGTAGTGCTCTGTGCGCTCTGTCAATCTCCAAACGATGATCTGAGATGTCAGGGATAAGGTTTTTTAGCAGTCGTTTGACAGCAGCGTGAGTGTCCTTTTCGGTCTCTGGAAGACCCCTAATACGGAAACTGTACCTTCTTGATCTATTCTCGAGGTCGTCGATTTTGGAGAAGGCAGATTCAAGTTGGTCCTGCAGGTCCTGTATTCTGTCTGAGTTTTGGTTGATGCGGGAGGCTGCCTGGTCAGCTTTCTGCTCAATGTGATCGATCCTCTGCCCCAATTGCTGTAAGTCCGCATGTATGGAGGAAGTAATTTGAGCAGCGTTCTGGGCCAGGCTTTTGGAGAGTAAATGAGTAAAAGCCTCCATCATGGAGGGGAAGTCTGTGGGTGCAGGGATGTTTGCAGAAGCTTCCGTTACTGTTAATAGCATCCCTGTATGTGGGTCTGTCATAGGGGTAGATGGATAGCCGGCTCCCATCCGCCCCAGCAAAGATTCGGTCGATGAGGGAGAAGCGGTCTGAGGCAGTGGGGGAAAGTCCATACCTGGGGAGGATGGGGACTGATTGTCCTGATCTGCAATGGATTCCTCCAGAACTCCTGTGCTGAGGGGAGAGCCTCGTGGGGCCGCCGCCATCTTGGCATAGCTGACCGGAGCTGCTGCCGCCGTCATCTGGACCGTCAGGTTTCTCCTGACAAGCGCCGTTTTTAGGGGTTATGTGCTCGGGGGCTTCCCCCACCTGTATATCCTTATTTGGTGCCTGGGGGTTCGCTCAGGACGCTATGCTGGCGATCGAGGGGTAGCGGTGGAGCGGAGCTCTAGCAGCCGGTGGCCATCTTAGCCGCTGCCGCGCATGCGCCTGTGTGTGCGCAATTTTAAAGCATTACATGTGAGATATCTATTTACTTGGTGTAACATCATCTGTCACATTATACAAAAAAATTGGGCTAACTTTAGTTTTTTTTGTTTTGTTTTGTTTTATTCATGAAAGTGTTTTTTTTTTCCAAAAAAAAAAAATTGCTTTTGAAAAATGTATTTTTACTCTTTTGTCAGAAATCTTGTGAGGAGCACCTGGTCATGGCCGGTTTATGGTGAAATTATGTTCTTTCCACTTCTGGATTATGGCCCCAACAGTGCTCACTGGAACATTCTGAAATCCTTCTTTAACTGATGCCATCAGTATGTTTTGCAACAATAAGGTTGCGAAGACCTTGAGAGAGCTCTTTGCTTTTACCCATCATGACATGTTTCTTGTGTGACACCTTGGCAATGAGACACCTTTTGATAGGCCACAGTTGAGATTGACCAGCTGATATTAATTTGCACTGACAAGGGGCAGGATTTCTTTCTAATTACTGATAGATTTCAGCTGGTGTCCTGGCTTTCCATGCCTTTTGCACCTCCCTTTCTTCTTCATGTGTTCAATACTTTTTCCCTGTGCCATTCTATGATTTTATTGCACATAACTTAATTTCTGAACTTATATGTTTTGGTTTCTTTGTATGTATGGATTGCATGGGTTGTTACCGACATGTGGTGCAAATTTCATGTTAATAACCTTTAGAAATAGATTTACCTAGAAAAATGGTGACATGTTCAATACTTATTTTACTTGCCGTATTTAACTATGATTTTGGTGTGAATAGACTTTGCAAAACCAAAACCACATTTACTGTCAAAATGTTTTCATTCGAGAAAAGTTTTCCATCCTGCTTCTTCAAATTTTCTCATCACTGTGGTCAAAAATGAATGCTGATTTCACAGCTCTTACCAGAAAACTGAAACAGTGTTAACGTGCATTTGGACGCATTTTCACGTGGTCATGTGCTTTTTTTTGCCAAAACACTGCTGCTCCTGGATGTGTGGGCAGTGGTGTTTTCTCTGCCTCCAAACGCCTCTAAAGGCCTACTGCATAGCTCCCAACTGTCCCTGATTTGGAGCAATGTCCCTCTGTCCCTCATTCCTCCTCATTTGTCCCTAATTTTGGTCTGATCTATATAGATGTATATAAAATGCACTTTTTATCATTCAAAAAGTGTTTCCCAGTGCTAAACCTTTCATCCAAATTCTAAATTGCTGCATTTGTAAATTTTAAAAGCCAATATAAAGAAATAGTAGTAGTAAAAAAATGCCCCTAACAGTAGTCTTAAAAGCATCCAGTGTGTACTGGGCCCTAAAACCTGCTCTTAATAATCTCTGTAGCATCAAGCTCTGTAAGCAATTGATTCTCAAAGACTTCGTTCACATCTTGGCGTTCTGAATCATTGGCAGAATCGCCGCGATTCTGCCTGTGATCCCTTTGGGGGCGACAGTCATGGTCAAATCGCGCAAACAAGAATTTCTTTTGGGCGTCAGGCATCCCGCTATTCTGTTTGCACGATTTTACCGCGATTATCACCCGATGAATTGCGCTGTTTGGAAGTGATGGGGATCGCACGGGCACCTGTGATTTGCTGCTATTTCGAATTGCAGGCAGAATTGCGGTGATTCCGCCCGCGATTGGAACGCCAAGCCTAATGCCGCGTACACACGGTCGGACTTTTTGGCAACAAAAGTCCAACAGCCAGTCCGACAGCCTGTCTGACAGACTTTCGACGGACTTTTGTCATACTTTTGGTGGACTTGCGGCAGACTTTCCTACGAACGGACTTGCCTACATACGATCACACAAAAGTCCGACGGATTCGTACGTGATGACGTACACCGGACGTACACCGGACTAAAATAAGGAAGTTGATAGCCAGTAGCCAATAGCTGCCCTAGCGTGGGTTTTTGTCAGTCAGACTAGCACACAGACGAGCGGATTTCTGGGTCCGGCGTAGTTACGACGTTAAGTTTTGAAGCATGTTTCAAATCTAAAGTCCGTCAGATTTGCGGCTGGAAAAGTCCGCTGAAAGTCCGGGGAAGCTTTAGTCTGTCGGCGTCTGTCGGACTTTTGTAGACGAAAAGTCCGACCGTGTGTACGCGGCATTAGGCTTTCAAGTTTTTTTCTCAGCAGCTCAGCACCTGATTTGTGTTTCTGTCAAAGTTTAGAAGGCCGGAAGGCTGAAAAATCACTAACTAATCATTAGGTAAACTCTAATGCCGCGTACACACGGTCGTACTTTTCGTCTACAAAAGTCAGACAGCCTGTTCGACAGACTTCCGACAGACTTCCGACAGACTTTCGACGGACTTGCGGCGGACTTTCTAACGAACGGACTTGCCTACACACGATCACACAAAAGTCCGTCGAATTCTTACGTGATGACGTACACCGGACTAAAATAAGGAAGTTCATAGCCAGTAGCCAATAGCTGCCCTAGCGTGGGTTTTTGTCCGTCGGACTAGCATACAGACGAGCGGATTTTTCGACCAGACTCGAGTCCGTCGTAAAGTTTTAAAGCATGTTTCAAATCTAAAGTACATCGGATTTGAGGCTAAAAAAGTACGTTGAAAGTCCGGAGAAGCCCACACACGATCGGATTACCAGCCAGCTTTAGTCCGTCAGCGTCCGTTGGACTTTTGTAGACGAAAAGTACGACCGTGTGTACGCGGCATAAAACAAGTGCTCACTGATCTCTGCAGTATCAAGCTCTTTAGAGCAACTCATCCCCAATGTTAAAAGCAAGACTTTCAAGGGTTTTCTTAGCAGCTCACCACCTGATATAATATATATAGATATATTATATCTGTATCAGAGATTAGAAGGCTGAAAGGCAGCTAAGTCACTGCTGGGAGGGTTGGGTTAATTGTGTTGATGGACTGCTCCACAGTACATGCAGTTAAAGGGGTTGGTGAGGTTTTAAAGCTCATTCACTGCTTGTTAAAAGTATGCAAATTATTAAATGCCCATAGCCTAGTTAAAGTTACATTTTAACTTCTTCCCACTCATGCTATAGTCGAAAGAAGGTTACAGTGTGGGCTCACATTGCTGGTGGGACGTCTAAAGACGTCCTCCTGTGATCGCGCTGCCCCCGCGCCCCCTGTGGCATGCATCGGCAGGAATCTGTGATTGCTGTGTCCTAAGGACACAGCTGATCACAATTCAGGGTAAAGAGCCAATCACAGCTGCTCTTTACCATGTGACCAGCTGTATTCAATCACAGCTGATTGCAGTGTAAACAGGATTTGCTGGTTATCCGCAATCCTCTCTTCACTCAGATAGAGCATGAGGAGGGGAATGCTGATAACTGGCAAATACACACAGGGGAAATCTACATTGATAATTAGCGCATTGATCATCAGTATACTGATGATCAGTGCAGCCTCAACAGTGCCCACAAATGCTGCCAATCTGTACACATCAGTGCTGCCAATCAGTGCCCATCAGTGCTGCCGATCAGTGTCCAACAGTGATGCCTGTCAGTGCTCATCAGTGCTGCCTGTCAGTGCCCATCAGTGATGCCTGTCAGTGCCCATAAGTGCCATCTATCAGTGCTGCCTAGCAGTGCCCATCAGCGCCACCTATCAGTGTCCATCAGTGTCACATATTAAAGCAGCCTCATCAATGCCTCCTCATTAGTGCTCATCAGTGCAGCCTATCAGTGCCCTTGAGTGCAGCCTATCAGTGCCACCTATCAGTGCCCATCAGTGCAGCCTATCAGTGCCACCTATCAGTGCCCTTCAGTGCAGCCTATCAGTGCCACCTATCAGTGCAGCCTCATCAGCGCACATCAGTGAAAGAGAAACATTACTTATTTAGAACATTTTATAACAGAAACTAATAAAAACTTTTTTTCCTCAAAATGTTCAGTCTTTTTTTGTTTGTTTAGCAAAAAATAAAATACACAGTGGTGATTAACCACTTACCGACCAGCCGTTGTCATTATACTGTGGCAGGTCGGCTCTATTGTGCGAATCGCCATAGGTGTACGCCGCTTCGTGCAATAGATACTGTGGGCACTCGCCCACAGGACGGCACTGGAGCTGATGCACGTGGCCAGCGGCCGCGATGTCTGCCGGCCACCCGCTTTGCGCAGTGGCAGTATCATAGCCAATGAGGTTCAACTGAGGCGTGATTATTGCTAATTGCTTCTCGGCCTTTTGGCTAAGATCGAGTGTAGTATCTGTTCTTATCAGTTTCCAGGATGTGGCGCTTGCTTCTGTCCCTGATCTATGGCGAGATAGAGATGGGATTGCGGTTGCTATGAAAAACCTGCTGGAGTGAAGGTAACCCGGAGCGATTTGTAGCCGGAAGGGAAGCCTTCTGATGGGGACGGAGAACCATTCGGTCTTGGCGGAGGGTCGGGACCCTGGCCTTCTGGCCTGGATTGGGGCAGCTCTGGCTCTGGACAGTTTGGGAGAGAACACTGGCTTCCCTTTCTCCCACCGGGGGAGCGGCCAGTATTTCCCGAATGTAATTAGGTAGGAGGGACGGAACGACGGTGAAGCCTGATGGCAAGGGCTCTCTCCAAGCTTCCAGAACTCCATACCTTTCTGCCTGAGGTGGGGGCTGCTGTGGTCTGGGCTGTGGGTCAGGGTTGCTTCGAAAAGCCAGTGGTGAATGTGCCCCTGAAGTGGCAGTATAGGGGTGCCGTATAGTCACGGTGTGAAAACACTTGATTTTATGGCACCATGGTCACTTTCACCACAACACACGTTTTTCGCACCTGCCTCTTGGGCCGGGCCTTTTGGCCAGGACCAGGGGAAATTTTTATGCCTGGCTGGAGGGCCGGCCATTGTATAGCACAATGGCCACTTTCACTCTACCATCTCACTATCTTCCCCACTCTTTCTTTTACCCCTGTTTGTCACCTTTTTGTCTTTTTTTTGGTTGTCTTTGTATACACGTTTTGTCACTGTGTGGTGAGTAGGGTGTGGGTCCTCGGGCCTACTCTGAAAGTCTTGGGAGGGGGTGGACATAGGCCTTTTGGCTTGGTTCGCCCTCTCCTTTGAGGGGTCTCCCTTCGGGGGAGCCCCACTGTACTTGGGTCGGTCTGCTTCGGCAGACCTTCCAGTTGTGGGGGTCTGCCTGGTTTCGGCCAGATGGACCCTTTGTCTGAGTACCTCAGTCCCTGTCTGGAGCCTAACGCCCCGGGGGATCAGGGTAAGGTCCTTCCCTAGTGGAGGACCCTGTACACCCATTGCACGTTTTTGTGTTTCACTCTCTATGTGTGGGCACTTTTTTTTGGCACCGGGTGGAAGTTTTTGAGGTGTGTTTTGCACGCCACTGGCTTTTCGATAGCGTCTGCCGGCCACCCGCGATCAGTCCACAGGGAGCCAACAAAAAGAAACAGATCCCCGTTCTGTCAGGGGAGTAGAGAGAGAGAGAGAGCTTGTCTGCTGTTCCTAGTGATCAGGAACAGCGATCTCTCTGTACTCCCTCTCAGTCCACTCCCCCCACAGTTAAAAACATCTCCCAGTGAACACATTTAACCCATTGATCTTCCCCTACCCTGCCAGTGTCATTTATACAGAAATCAGTGCATTGTATAGCACTAATCGCTGTATAAATGTCACTGGTCCAAAAAAAGTGTCAAAAGTGTCTAATCTGTCTGCTGCAATGTCGCAGTCCTACTAAAATTTGCTGATCACCGGCAATACAAGTAAAAAAAATAAATAATAATAAAAATGCCATAAATCTATCCCCTTCTTCAGGGATATAGCAATTAGCGTACCTCCAATTAGCGGACCTCCACCTCCAGCTCATTCCCATGAGGCATAGCAAGACTCTGACAGCCACAAGCATGACACCCAAGAGGCAGAGGCATGATGGGATTTGTAGTTTTGCAACAGCTGGAGGTACATTAATTGCATATCCCTGCCCTATTTTGTAGATGCTATAACTTTTGTGCAAACCAATCAATATACGCCTATTGCAATATTTTTTTACCAAAAATATGTAGAAAAATACATATTGGCCTAAACTGATGAAATAAACTGATAAACTGATGAAATATCCCCCCTTTTTTGGGGAGATATTTATTATAGCGAAAAGTAAAAAAATATATATATATATATTTTTTTTTTTCAAAATTGTCGATCTTTTTTTGTTTATAGCACAAAAAATAAAAACCACAGAGATGATCAAATATCACCAAAAGAAAGCTCTATTTGTGGGACAAAAAAGACATATATTTTGTTTGGGTACAGCATCGCACTCCCACACAATTGTCAGTTAAAGTGTCGCAGTGCCGTATCACAATAAATGGCCTGGTCATTAAGAAGGTAAATCCTTCTGGGGCTGAAGTACCACCAAAAGAAAGCTTTATCTGTCTATAAAAAAAATAACACACATTTTGTTTGGGTACAGCGTTGCATGACTGCGCAATTGTCATTCAAAGTGAGACAGCACTGAAAGCTAAAAATTGGCCTGGGCAGGAAAGGGGTGAAAGTGCCCAGTAGGCAAGAGGTTAAGCTAACCCCTTGTTCTATAGGCTCACCTTGGCATGCACTGGGAGCAGGTGAGACATTTCCTCACATGTGTGTTGTGAACTTTGTGTTAGAATTTACAGGTGACAAGCTATCAGCGCCCAGAACCTCTATACCAATTTATATATCAGACAAGAATAAGAGATTTACTGGCAAGTCTTACCCTGATAAGAGTAATAACCGCCATCCTTTCTTTGGAAAAAGTCATTTCAGAAGTGAGTAGCTATTTGCATTTTTACCTACAAACTTCTATTATTTCGAACTTGGCTTCCCTTTAAAATTGCCATACATTTTATGTAAGCTTTTCCAGATTCAAGCAGGATAAATATCAGCACAGCACTAGGAAAGAGGGAGAAAATTACCGAGAGCAGATAGATGACAAAATCATGCCATTTTCAAGCGGCAGTGCAGTTCATGAATAAAAAAATCATTTTTGATTACTACTGTTATGTAGCATTCTACTGCAATTCCAAAAGGTTTGAAGACACTGTTTATAGTAGTAGCACTGAAAGAAATAGATTCATGCTGCAAAAATCATATCCCAATGGAAATTTCTCTGTGGGCTTCTAGTGTTCAATGGAGATTAAGATCGTTCACATATTAATACAATGTGTTGAAAAAGAAAGGGGTTTTGGGACTTTATATGAAGCAAGAACCTAAGGGGTACCTGCCTCCATCCCTATCATTATTTTTAAGAAGGAAGAGAGTGAGAAGTGGGACTTTATATGAAGCACACAGCAGCAAATAAAGAAGTATAATGACTAAGAAGTTTTTGTAAATATTTTATTACATCTTTTCATGTGACAACATTGAAGAAATGACACTTTGCTAGTAGTGAGTGTACAGCTTGTATAACAGTGTAAATTTACTGTCCCCCCAAATAACTCAACACACAGCCATTAATGTCTAAACGGCTGACAACAAAAGTGAGTACACCCCTAAGTGAAAATGTCCAAATAGGGCCCAATTAGCCATTTTCCCTCCTCCTCGGTGTTATGTGACTCATTAGTGTTACAAGGTCTCGGGCGTGAATGGGGAGCAGGTGTGTTAAATTTGGTGTTATCGCTCTCACTTTCTCATACTGGTCACTGAAAGTTCAACTTGGCACTTCATGGCGAAGAACATTCTGAGGATCTGAAAAAAAGAATTGTTGCTCTACATAAAGATGGCCTAGGCTATAAAAAGATTGCCAAGACCCTGAAACTGAGCTGCAGCATGGTGGCCAAGACCACACAGTGGTTTAACAGGACAGGTTCCACTCAGAACAGGCCTCTCCATGGTCGACCAAAGAAGTTGAGTGCACTCGCTCAGCGTCATATCCAGAGGTTGTCTTTGGGACATAGATGTATGAGTGCTGCCAGCATTGCTGTAGAGGTTGAAGGGGTGGGGGGTCAGCCTGTAAGTGCTCAGACCATACTACGCACACTGCATCAAATTGATCTGCATGGCTGTCATCCCAGAAGGAAGCCTCTTCTAAAGATGATGCACAAGAAAGTCCGCAAACAGTTTGCTGAAGACAAGCAAACTAAGGACATGGATTAATGGAACCATGTCCTGTGGTCTGATGAGACCAAGATAAACTTATTTAGTTCAGATGGTGTCAAGCGTGTGTGATGGCAACCATTTGAGAGGAGCACAAAGACAAGTGTGTCTTGCCTACAGTCAAGCATGGTGGTGGGAGTGTCATGGTCTGGGGCTGCATGAGTGTTGCCGACACTGGGGAGCTACAGTTCATTGAGGGAACCATGAATGGCAATATGTATTGTGACATAATGAAGCAGCGCATGATCCCCTCCGTTCAGAGACTGAGGGCAGTATTCCAACATAACGACCCCAAACCCACCTCCAAGATGACCACTGCCTTGCTAAAGAAGCTGAGGGTAAACGTAATGGACTGGCCAAGCATGTCTCCAGACCTAAACCCTATTGAACATCTGTGGGGCATCCTCAAATGGAAGGTGGATGAGCGCAAGGTCTCTAACATCCACCACCTACGTGTTGTCGTCATGGAGGAGTGGAAGAGGACTCTAGTGGCAACCTGTGATGCTCTGGTGAACTCCATTTCAAGAGGGTTAAGGCAGTGCTGGAAAAAATGGTGACCACACAAAATATTGACACTTTGAGCCAACTTGGACATTTTCACTTAGGCCGTTTAGACATTAATGGCTGTGTGTTGAGTTATTTTGAGGGGACAGCAAATTTACACTGTTATACAAGCTGTACACTCACTAATTTACATTGTAGCAAAGTGTTATTTCTTCAGTGTTGTCACATGAAAAGATACAATAAAATATTTATAAAAATCTGAGGGGTGTACTCACTTTTGTGAGATACTGTATATATATATATATATATATATATATATATATATATATATATATATATATATATATATATATATATATATATATATATGTATATATATATATATATATATATATATATGTATATATATATATATATATATATATATATATGTATATATATATATATATATATATATATATATATATATATATATATATATATATATATATATATATAAAGACAGTGTACGTGAGGTGCAATAGTGAATATATAGAGGTGGGGGATGTAGATGGATGAAAAGAAATGAGAATTGAAATCAAATATAAAACAGAAACAAAACCAAAAATCAAAAACAAGCACAAAAAACAAACAACTTGGAAAGTGAATAATAGAGAAGGGTTTGTACCTAATGTTGACAGATGGAAGCCGTGATCCATTGGAGTGCATGTTGTCCAAGGTGAGGAGAGGGGAGTGATGTGTATGTAAAAAAACTAAAGAGGATGCCTATATAGGTGCATCGCCACAACCCAGCCCTCAACGTCACGCAGGCATGTGCAACAATGAAAAGAGGAACACTTTCACCTGGGCGGCTCAGCCGTCGGGCGATTAGCGCCTACCCAACTCCCCAGTGTGCTAGCCGATATGTAACACTCCGCTGACGGTACAGCGCCACGAGGATGCTTCGATCTGCATCGATCGTGCATCCACCCGTCCCGCCTCACAAGGAGTCGGGGAAAAGGGGAAGCCCACAGTTTGCATCGCAACTTCTGGATTGGAGGCAAAGACGGATGGCTCAACAAAACAAATCACACAGCCACCAATGCGCAGATGCCAACCCAAGATGAAACAGCTAAAGATGTATAAAAAATAAAAATACACTAGTCTATATAATAAACCTACTCAATAGGGGAAGGGGAGAAAGTGATACTAAAAAAATATATATCACAAGGCCACTTGTTTCAACAGCCATGCGTTTGCTCAAGATAGTATATTAATTGACTACTGCCATGTGCTTCCATCCCTAATTCTAATATTGAAAAAGAAAGGGGTTTTGGGACTTTATATGAAGCAAGAACCTAAGGGGTACCTGCCTCCATCCCTATCTTTTTTTTAAGAAGGAAGAGAGCGAGAAGTTGAAATTTATAAGAAGCACACAGCAGCAAATAAAGAAGTATAATGACTAAGAAGTTATGTTTATTTATATTGTATGGTCTCTTATATAACATTTTTGGGCATAAAACCTCTGGAACAATAAACTTTTTTTATCACATTCAACATAAATTACATAATAATCCACAACCCAATAGACATTTATATATAGTATATAGTACAAACACAGATGGCAGCTGAAAAAAAATGAACTTAAATGATTTTAGCAAATGGCTGCAATATAACAAAGAGTGAAAAATTTAAGGGGGTCTGAATACTTACCGTCCCCACTGTATCGATGGGATATGTGAAAAAAGACAGTGTACGTGAGGTGCAATAGTGAATATATAGGGGTGGGGGATGTAGATGGATGAGAAGAAATGGCAATGGAAATCAAATAAAAAACAGGAACAAAAACAAAACCAAAAATCAAAATCAAACATAAAAAAAGAACTACTTGGAAAGTGAATAATAGAGAAGGGTTTGTACCTAGTGTTGACAGATGGAAGCCGTGATCCATTGGAGTGCATGTTGTCCAAGGTAAGGAGAGAGGAGTTATGTGTATGTAAACCAAATAAAGAGGATGCCTATATAGGTGCACTGCCACAACCCAGCCCCCTACGCAGGCATGCACAACAAAGAAGAGAGGAATGCTATCACCTGGGCGGCTCAGCCGTCCGGCGATTAGTGCCTACCCAACTCCCCAGTGTGCTAGCCAATCAAGTGTGCCTTTGCTACAGCCCCAATATTACTTTCAAAAGAATGCCTATGAATGCCGGATTTTATTTATCCCTAGGTGACTGTAACTTAAATGTATTTAGGTCTACAAATTTAAGCAACAATATTAGAGATATACTTCTTGTTCTCCATGTAGCACCCTCTAGGTAGGTAGGTGCTAGTGTGAGGATTTTTGGTTAGGATTAGGTAGATTTAGGCAGACCTGACTGGTCACCAGGCCTGTTTGTTTTGATTTGGTCTGGGCTAAGAGTGGCTCAGAGTAGCTGCTGGTGACTCACAGACAGCATTACTGAGACCTCCCGCTTCTTTCCAGAAGATTCAAGAAAGAGAGGAGGAGAGGAGAGGTGGAGCTGCCTGATGTATTCTGAGGAGCCCTGACCAATAACAGAACCTGGATTGGCAGGGGGCGGACCTCCTTAAATACCCAGGATCAGCCCAGCTGGGGAGGAGTTGTCGGGTGGAAGAGCTGGAGTGAGAGAGTGTGGAGGCTGTCGGGGCCTTTGGGGGAGCTTCCTAGTCTGGGGGGGTGACCTTGGGGCCTGGGCTCGTCGGGACCAACTTCAAGAACGCGTGAAGAGGTCTTGGACCAGAGGCACAAGAGAGAGCAAAGAGAGGACAGCGGGAGAGAGCACTGCTGACAGACTCCAGGGAGGACAACTGGTCACAGCCGTGAGGGATGGTGAGTGAGGCACAGTTAGGAGGACAGGGGAGGCACGCCTGAAGGGACTGGGAGATTCCGGTCTGAGATGGGTGCAGACCCAGAAGAGTGGACTGTGGGAAATGGGGCAGTGGAGAGAGGCAGCTGCAGCCAGGAGGGCTTGCAAGGCCTGAAAATGGGTTACTGGTCTCAGTAACCACGTGTAGGACAACTAGTACCTGAGACTTTCTATTTTGCTACACTATAGGGGTCCGCAGTCCCTGTATGCAAAGGGCAATTGATAAAGGCCTGGCTGAGCCAATGTCAGGTCTAACCACTTTGTGCTTTCTGTGCCTGGAAGATTAGAGAGGAAGCAATGTGCAGGAGGAGAAAGACCTGAAGATTAGAGAGGAAGCAATGTGCAGGAGGAGAAATGGATTGTATATACTGGAGTGTATATAGTTGTTCCAAGCAAGTTTTGTCAATTTTGATGGGCATCCCATATTTTACCATATTTTCCCTAACCCCATCCAAGTTCAATCCCCTAAATAAAAAAAAATAAAAAAAACAAAGTTCTCTGACTGTTCCATGTCTCAGTGACTGAGAAGTGAATTCTGGACTGGGCACAGTGATGGGTGAACCACAAAATCCAGTGGCTCTTACGGGGGCACCGCTACATATATAAAAAGAAACAATTGCAACAGGACCTGTTCAGGAATCCGAAGATTTGGTCTTTAAGTATAACTAAAGATTTTTTGATTTTTTTTTTTTAGTTTTGGATAGATTGAGGAGGGATTAAGACACCTGTCAAACACCTGTCAAACACCTGTCAAAAGTGAAAGTAAACCTCCAGAATAGTAATAATGGGGAAATCTAGTTCTGGTGGTGACCCTGGTGATCACCAGGTGTTCCCTCACTTTGGAGGGATTTCCTGTTTTGGCTAAAGGGTAGGAAGTGAACAGTAATCTTCCCAATTGCACACAGGAGAAATAATTGACAGAGGGGTATAACTCTACCTTACTCTATGCAAAATGAAAAAAAAATGCTTTTAGAAATAACTCAACCACTTCAATATCGGACACTTTTACCCCCTTCCTGCCCAGGCTAATTTTCAGCTTTCAGCGCTGTCACACTTTGAATTACAACTGCACGATCATGCAACACTGTAGCTTTCTTTTGGTGGTATTTAATTACCACTGGGTGTTTTTAATTTCTGCTAAACAAACAAAAAAAGACTGAAAATAGTTTCTTAGTTTTTCTGTTATAATATTTTGCAAATAAGTAATTTTTCTCCTTCACTGATGTGCACTAATGAGGCTACACTGATGGGCACTGATAGACTGCACTGATGGCCACTGATGAGGCTGCAATGATATGCGGCACTGATGGGCACTGATAGGTGGCACTGATGGGTACTGATAGGCGGCCCTTATAGGGCACTGATAGGCTGCACTGATTTGCACTGATGGGGCTACACTGATGGGCACTGATAGACTGCACTGATGGGCACTGATGAGTCTGCAATGATATGTGGCACTGATAGGTGGCACTGATGGGCACCGATAAGCAGCCCTTATAGGCAGTACTGATAAGGAGGCACTAATAGGTAGTACTAATGGTTACTGATATAAAAATGTTTTTATTTTCATTCATTTTTATCTATATCAAAAGAATAGTACAAACAAAGTACAACAATTAGGAAAAAAAAGTAGGCCCCAGAGGGCTTGCATTGTTATTACATAACAAATATTACATTTCTAAGTTTAATTCAAATAGTAGGTTTAAGAGCGAGAATATAAATGGTAACCAACTTTGGTCTGACAATGTGTGTAATACACCGTAATGAAGTGATGTAGAATATCTAAAAACAACAGCAAACATATCTGCTTAGATTTAATGCTTCACAATTCATACATTCCACACATTCCATTAATGGTCAAATAGTTTTAGTATAGTAGACTCTCATACATATGATGTTGTTTTTACCATGGGGGATACGTTTGATCTCCACCATCGTATTATAAGTAATCTATCAGATAGCAGAATATGGGTTATAATTTTGTGACAATTAGGTGAGAAGCGATCTATTCCCAGGTTCAGAATTACCAGGCCCGGAGGGGGTAAAGTAAGGTTACTGGTGATGTCTGAGATGATGCAGAATACTCTATTCCAAAAGCTAGGTTAATGCTTGCAGGTCAAAAGGATGTACATGAGACATCCTCTCCAGCATAGTGCTGACTGGGAAGGGAGGGATTTTGAGACTCTTACGGTGTAAGATACCATCTCAGAGCAACCTTTTGGGAAAATTCCCAATGGTTAACACATTTAGAGGCTTGGAAGATTGCTATAAAGGCTAACTGCCGTTGTTTAGTAGTGAAGGATTCTCCTAGGTCAGTCTCCCATGTCAAATATGGGGTCGATTTACAGAAGGAGAGTTTATGTTGGGGACAATTATAGAAAAGAGAAATACCTTTGATGGAAGATAGGGAGGCATTATAATATTGTCAACCCTGTGCAAGTATACATATTTCAGGGGAGTTAACTGATTTTGCAAAGTGAGACATTTGGAGTTATGTTTAATAGTTATTTGGGGATAGTTGGAACTCCTGTTGGAGCTGCTTAAAGGGTTTGAGATTTCAATCTTTGATCAGATCATGTTGTGATACTTTTGTCTCTCCAATGTCTTAGGGGAATGTTCAGAATAATAGATTCAAGAGTCGTAAAAGGGATAGAAATGGAGACACTCTTGGAGAGAGAAGAGGTTGTAGAGTAAAATGATCTCCAGGCTATTATGAATGCTTGCATAGTAGGGGTAGAGAATTTAAAGAGTAGGGTTTTCAAACATTGATCAGAAGTAGAGTTGGAATTGATGCGGTAGGACTTAAAGTTAGCTCAATGTCATTCCACAATGTTTCTCTGGAGGAGGAGAACCAGTGTTTTAATTGGTTAAATCTGGCGCTAGAAAATAGTCATACAGGTCCATTATACCCATACCTCCTGCAGTTCTATGTTTAATTAGTAGAACATGAGAGCATCTAGGTTTATTTCCTTTCTATATGCACTTCTTGAGTAGCGAGTTGAGAGCTATTAATTGCCTTTGTTGTAGTGGGATGGGTAGGGTTCTGAAAAGGTTTAATATTTGAGAGAGTAGCAGTATTTTAAAGGAGCAAGACGTCCCAACCAGGAGAGCTAGAATGTGGCTATACGACTTTCTTCTTTGGTTAGATTGTCAATAGGTAGAAGATAGTTATTATCTGCCAGCTGCGACATATCTGCTAGATAGGGGATTCCATCATCACTCCAGGTATAAGGGTAAGAGTCTTGAAGATTGCATTTGAGGTTACATAGTTACATAATTAGTCAAGTTGAAAAAAGACACAAGTCCATCTAGTTGAACCAAAAAAAAAACCATACAATCCTATATACCCAATCCTATACCCATATTTGATCCAGAGGAAGATGGAAAACCCCATCAAAGTATGATCCAATTTGCAGGGGGAAAAATTCCTTCCTGATCCCAGAGAGGCAATCAGATATTCCCTGGATTAACTTTATCTATAAATGTTAGTATTCAGTTATATTATGTACACCTAGGAAATAATGCAGGCCTATTTTAAAGCAAACTACTGAGCTGGCCAGAACCACTTCTGGAGGGAAAATAGAAATCAGAGGGTAGGTGTGGCGCTATTCTTGCGTTGCAACTCCTGCGTGAGTTGAGGATATGCCTATGAGACACTCTCTCTACACTATGGTGACCCTGTGTCAGACTCTAATCTGAAGTGTACACATAACTCTCATATGCAAAATAATTATATAAATAGCAGAAATCCAACATACATAAATTCAGGTGTGCACAGGGTACCGAGTGCTGAGTGGTTCAATAGTATAATCCAGTGCTGGTATCAAACATATTCATAACTGATGCCATGCTCATATGCAATTCATGTGAACAACTAAATAAACCGAGATCATATACTGTCCAATTAAAAAAACTAAATTATAAAATATAAAGTATAAAGTGACATGTGCTCTTCAAATTTGTGCCTTTGTGATCCTTTTATTGCCCCCTATAGGTATTGCACTTACCAGAACAACTCACCCCTCGCAGGGGTATCTCGCTTTGTAGCAATCTGTGTAGCACTGTGTAGCAATCTCAGAATCCATTCTTACAGTGTCAGTTTTTCCCTTCTTTTTTAGTTCTTGCTCCGCATCACCCACATATAGGAAAGAGACACCTCCATAGCATAATTCCGTTTTAGGAATAAGTTTATTGGTGATAAACAATAGAAAACGTACTCTCATTATTTAAATGAATATACGGCCTTTAAAATCACGTTTCGTCACCAAAACGTCATCTGGCACTCCAGGTGACGTCTTGATGACGAAACGCGTAGGAGGGAGCTTCTAGCGTCTTTGCATCACATCCGGTTTCAAGCCGTGGAATGCGATTGGTCCTGGCTTCCAGATTTTAAAGGCATTTAAAGGTATTCATTGAAATAATGTGAGTACATTTTCTATTGATTATTACCAATAAACTTATTCCTAAAATAGAATTATGCTATGGAAGCGTTTCTTTCCTATATATGGGTGATGCGGAGCAGGAACAAAAATAGAAAGGAAAAACTGACACTGCAAGCATGGATTCGGAGGTTGCTACGCAGTGGCAAATACTGTGAAAGTGAGATACTCCTGCGAGGGGTGAGTTGTTCCTGTGAGTGTAATACCTATAGGGGGCACTATAAGGATCACAAAGGCACAAATTTGAAGAGCACCTGTCACTTTATACTTATTATTTTATAATTTAGTTTTTTTAATTGGATAGTATATAATCACGGTTTATTTAGTTGTTCACATGAATTGCATATAAGCACGGCATTAGTTATGAATATGTTTGATACCAGCACTGGATTATACTATTGAACCACTCAGCACTCGGCACCCTGTGTACACCTGAATTTATGCATATTGGATTTCTGCTTTTTTTAAGATTATTTTGCATATGAGAGTTATGTTTACACTTCAGGAGTTCAAAAAGATAGTTTCCAGGGTGGGACAGGTCACTTACTATTTTGCCCGCTGTGCTGACACAACAGGACTTGTACATTTTGTTTATAGGAATTAAACTACAGCCCACAACCTTCTGCACAGCCTTTATTATTTTTTACTTTTTCTGCCAGTGTGCAGTTGGGATATCAGGCTAAAATACAATATGTCAGCACACTCTCAATAGAGGAGCAATAGAAGGACACTAAGATATTTTTCCCTAGGCCATTTTTCCTGAGAAGTCTCAGGAGATATAACTGTTGCTGACACTTATTGGTGACAGCTGTCATGTTTGATGACCAGGATACATTTTCTGAAATTTTAATGCCTAAAAACTTAAAAACAGATACCCGCTCTACCAATCCTCCTTAGACGGTAAGTGGAAACATGTCAGTCTTATGCCCCGTACACACGGTAAGATTTTCCGATGGAAAATGTGTGATAGGACCTTGTTGTCGGAAATTCCGACCGTGTGTAGGCTCCATCACACATTTTCCATCGGATTTTCCGACACACAAAGTTTGAGAGCAGGCTATAAAATTTTCCGAAAACAAAATCTGTTGTCGGAATTTCCGATCGTGTGTACACAAATCCGAAGCACAAAGTGCCACGCATGCTCAGAATAAATAAAGAGATGAAAGCTATTGGCTACTGTCCCATTTATAGTCCCGACGTATGTGTTTTACGTCACCGCGTTCAGAATGATCGGATTTTTCGACAACTTTGTGTGACCGTGTGTATGCAAGACAAGTTTGAGCCAACATCCGTCGGAAAAAATCCTAGGATTTTGTTGTCGGAATGTTCGATCAATGTCTGACCATGTGTACCGGGCATTACTCTTCCTAAAATCAATTATTAATTCCTTGGTCTTCCCAGTGTTTAAGGACAAATTGTTTGCCTCACACCACCCTACTAGATTAGCCACCTCTTCCCTATATTGCTTCTCATCTCCTCTTGTGATGCAACCTACTATGGTGATATCATCTGCGAATTTGATGATATTATTTGTAGAAAAGCAAGGAGTACAATCACAGGTGTATAAAGAGCAAAGAAGGGGGCTCACAACCCTGTGGTACACCTATGCTGACCACACGCTGGGAAGAAACATGCTTACCCAGCTATGGGCAGTATACCAGGAAGTCCTTTATCCAGGAGCAAAGGGAAGAGGGCAAATTCAGCTTCAACAGCTTCTCCACCAAAAGATTTGGAACAACGGTATAGTCAATAAACAACATTCTGACGTAATTGCCAGAGTCTTCCAGATTACTTAACCACTTCAGCCCCGGAAGGATTTACCCCCTTCCTGACCAGAGCACTTTTTACAATTCGGCACTGCGTCGCTTTAACTGCTAATTGCGCGGTCATGCAATGCTGTACCCAAACGAAATTTGCGTCCTTTTCTTCCCACAAATAGAGCTTTCTTTTGATGGTATTTGATCACCTCTGCCGTTTTTATTTTTTGCGCTATACACGGAAAAAGACCGAAAATTTTGAAAAAAAATGATATTTTCTACTTTTTGTTCTAAAAAAAATCCAATAAACTCAATTTTAGTCATACATTTAGGCCAAAATGTATTCGGCCACATGTCTTTGGTAAAAAAAATGTCAATAAGTGTATATTTATTGGTTTGCGCAAAAGTTATAGCGTCTACAAACTAGGGTACATTTTCTGGAATTTACACAGCCTTTAATTTATGACTGCCTATGTCGATTCTTGAGGTGCTAAAATGGCAGGGCAGTACAAAACCCCCACAAATGACCCCATTTTGGAAAGTAGACACCCCAAGGAATTTGCTGAGAGGCATGTTGAGCCCATTGAATATTCATTTTTTTTGTCCCAAGTGATTGAATAATGACAAAAAAAAAAAAAAAAAAAAAAAATTACAAAAAGTTGTCACTAAATGATATATTGCTCACACAGGCCATGGGCATATGTGGAATTGCACCCCAAAATACATTTAGCTGCTTCTCCTGAGTACGGGGATACCACATGTGTGGGACTTTTTAGGAGCCTAGCCGCGTACGGGACCCCGAAAACCAAGCACTGCCTTCAGGATTTCTAAGGGCGTACATTTTTGATTTTACTCCTCACTGCCTATCACAGTTTCGGAGGCCATGGAATGCCCAGGTGGCACAAACCCCCCCCAAATGACCCCATTTTGGAAAGTAGACACCCCAAGCTATTTGCTGAGAGGCATGGTGAGTATTTTGCAGCTCTCATTTGTTTTTGAAAATAAAGAAAGACGAGAAAAAAAAATTTTTTTTTTCTTTTTTCAATTTTCAAAACTTTGTGACAAAAAGTGAGGTCTGCAAAATACTCACTATACCTCTCATCAAATAGCTTGGGGTGTCTACTTTCCAAAATGGGGTCATTTGGGGTTTTTTTTTGCCACCTGGGCATTCCATGGCCCCCGAAACTGTGATAGGCGGTGAAGAGTGAAATCAAAAATTTACGGCCTTAGAAAGCCTGAAGGCGGTGCTTGGTTTTCGGGGTCCCGTACGCGGCTAGGCTCCCAAAAAGTCTCACACATGTGGTATCCCCGTACTCAGGAGAAGCAGCAGAATGTATTTTGGGGTGTAATTTCACATATTCCCATGGCATGTTTGAGCAATATATCATTTAGTGACAACTTTGCGCAAAAAAAAATAAAAAAAATAAAAAATTGTCTCTTTCCCGCAACTTGTGTCACAATATAAATTATTCCATGGACTCAACATGACTCTCAGCAAATAGCTTGGGGTGTCTACTTTCCAAAATGGGGTCATTTGGGGGGGGTTTGAACTGTCCTGGCATTTTATGCACAACATCTAGAAGCTTATGTCACACATCACCCACTCTTCTAACCACTTGAAGACAAAGCCCTTTCTGACACTTATTGTTTACATAAAAAAATAATTTTTTTTTGCAAGAAAATTACTTTGAACCCCCAAACATTATATATTTTTTTTAAAGCAAATGCCCTACAGATTAAAATGGTGGGTGTTTCATTTTTTTTTTTCACACAGTATTTGCGCAGCGATTTTTCAAACGCATTTTTTGGGGAAAAAACACACTTTTTTACATTTTAATGCACTAAAACACACTATATTGCCCAAATGTTTGATGAGATAAAAAAGATGATCTTAGGCCGAGTACATAGATACCAAACATGACATGCTTTAAAATTGCGCACAAACGTGCAGTGGCGACAAACTAAATACATTTTTAAAAGCCTTTAAAAGCCTTTACAGGTTACCACTTTAGATTTACAGAGGAGGTCTACTGCTAAAATTACTGCCCTCGATCTGACCTTCGCGGCGATACCTCACATGCATGGTGCAATTGCTGTTTACATTTGACGCCAGACCAACGCTTGCGTTCACCTTAGCGCGAGAGCAGGGGGGACAGGGGTGCTTTTTTTTTTTTTTTTTTTTTTTTTCTTTATTATTATTATTTTTTTATCTTATTTTTAAACTGTTCCTTTCATTTTTTTTTTTTTTTAAATCATTTTTATTGTTATCTCAGGGAATGTAAATATCCCCTATGATAGCAATAGGTAGTGACAGGTACTCTTTTTTGCAAAAATTGGGGTCTATTAGACCCTAGATTTCTCCTCTGCCCTCAAAGCATCTGATCACACCAAGATCGGTGTGATAAAATGCTTTCCCAATTTCCCAATGGCGCTGTTTACATCCGGCGAAATCTACGTCATAAAATGCTCGTAGCTTCCGGTTTCTTAGGTCATAGAGATGTTTGGAGCCACTCTGGTCTCTGATCAGCTCTATGGTCAGCTGGCTGAATCACCGGCTGCATTTTCAGGTTCCCTGTTGAGACAGGAGAGCCAGAGAAAAACACGGAAGATGTTGGGGGGGGGGGCATTCCCTCCCACTGCTTGTAAAAGCAGTCTAGAGGCTAATTAGCCACTAGGATTGCTTTTACATGAAAGCCGACCGCTGGCTGAAAAGAATGATACCAAGATGATACCTAAACCTGCAGGCATCATTCTGGTATAACCACTCAAAGTCGTGAATGGCATACCTGAAGACAAAAAAATGGTTAACAATAAAGCACAGTAAACGGTAAGGTATAAAAAAATTGCATACCTGAAAAGCAAACATGATAAAACATAATAACAATAACAATAACAATAACAATAAAACATTGCAGAATAGAATACAGTAAAAAAGAGCAGAACAATAGAGAGAGAATAGAGAGAGAGAGAACAATAAAACGACAACTATTTTTATTTTATATTTTTGTTTGTGTTTTTTTTTTTTTACACTTTTTTTTGTAACTAACTATAATAACTGTAACCGATTCCAGGTTCGGGTCTCTCAAAATGCGATGGCATCTTGGGAGACCCTGTGAAAGTGTGCCTAGTCTGTGCAATGTTGTACCCTACGCTAATACTCAACTAGTGCATGGTAGCGTTCAAAACATTCACCAATGCAAAGACCAGGATTGTCAGGACAGGAGGGACAATAATAGCGGGTGTCACGGCTATATCCGCGCTTGCTGCAGACACAACATATTTTTTGGGGGGTTCGCTGGGTAGGGGTACTCGGGAGGACATAAAGAAAATGCCTCTCATGCAGCCGACTGCATTTGGTTGGGGATGTGAATGGGGGAAGTACGGGCGCTGCAGAAGCGGTGGGTTCCCAATTAGGATTGGCGAATGCAGCAGGAAGGGCACTATGGGCATGACGGGCCTGTGTTTGTCTTTTTGGTGGCAGCGGGACACTACTTGTGCTTGCCACCTCACCAGCTTGAACTGCACTTATGGGACTCGCCACGTCACCAAGTGTTACTGCAGTGCTGGTTTGACTACGACCGGGGTGACAGTGATCGATCGATACTGCACTTGGGTGGGCTGGGCCGGGCCGGGCGGAGGGGCAAAACGCAGGTGCTAGCAGGTATCTGGGCTGATCCCGCTAACACTGCGTTTTTGGGAACCCTAAACTGCTGGGGACGCTAGTATAGATCTGATCGGATCAGATATTGATCCGATCAGATACTATACCACTAAGGGAGGTGTATGGTGCGTGTACGGTGCGTGCGTGGGTGTTCGCGGTACTGGCGCTAATCTGACGCTGCCTGGGGCAACGCATATCACCGCCGGGCGATCAGGGGGCTAAACCTTTATTCGGTAATAAACGGCGGGTGCCCTGACACTATAAAAAATAAACTAACTAACCAGCGTCACCCGTAACAGTTATACGGTGATCAGTGGTGAAAGGGTTAACTAGGGGGCAATCAAGGGGTTAAAACATTTATTAGATAGTATATGGGGGTCCCTGTCGCTATAAAACACTGACGGCGAACCTAAATATTTACGTCCCTAACTAGCGTCACCAGTGACACTAATACAGCGATCAGAAAAATGATCGCTTAGCGACACTGGCGACAGGGGGTGATCAAGGGGTTAAAACTTTATTAGGGGGGGTACTGGCGCTAATCTGACGCTGCCTGGGGCGACGCATATCACCGCCGGGCGATCAGGGGGCTAAACCTTTATTCGGTAATAAACGGCGGGTGCCCTGACACTATAAAAAATAAACGAACTAACCAGCGTCACCCGTAACGGTTATACGGTGATCAGTGGTGAAAGGGTTAACTAGGGGGCAATCAAGGGGTTAAAACATTTATTAGATAGTATATGGGGGTCCCTGTCGCTATAAAACACTGACGGCGAACCTAAATATTTACGTCCCTAACTACCGTCACCAGCGACACTAATACAGCGATCAGAAAAATGATCGCTTAGCGACACTGGTGAGGGGGGGTGATCAAGGGGTTAAAACTTTATTAGGGGGGGTAAGGGGGGTACCCTAGACCTACAGGGGGGTTACAGTAACTGTCCTAACACTGCTAACTGTCACAAACTGACACTATGCAGTAATCAGGAAAAAAAAAAAAAAAAAAAAAAAAAAACCTGCTTGGTGTCAGTTTGTGACAGGGGGGGGGGTGATTGGGGGGGGATCGGGGGGCGATCGGGGGGGGATCGGGGGTGTAATGTATGCCTGGCATGTTCTACTGTGTGTGTTTGTGTTGTGCACTTACTTACATGTCATCTCTCCTCGGCGCTGGAACGGAAACTGACAGCCGAGGAGAGATGACATCACATCCTCTGCCTCTGTGTACTATACAGAGGCAGGGGATGTTTGTCAGTGGCTGGGAGCGATCGCGAGGGGGGGGCCACGATCGGATGGTCTCCCCCTCGTCTCTCATCGCTCCCAACCAAATGCCGACCGCAGCTGGCACCGGGGGGGGGTCCGATTGGACCCCCCACCCGCGGGAAGGCAATCACGTTTCAGGTACGTGATTTTGCCTGCCCGTGCCGCTCTGCTCACGTATATAGGCGTGAGGCGGTCGGCAAGTGGTTAAAGTCACATGTAATGCAAGAGCAATAGCGTCTTTAGTGCTTCTATTGGCTCTGTACTCAAATTGATGAGGGTCAAAACTACCTGGTAAAGTTGCCTTAATACATTGTAAAACCAGACCCTCAAAGCACTTCATTATTACCGGGATAAGTGCAATCGGCCCATAGTCCTTCAAA
The DNA here is from genome assembly GCA_037952835.1 of Lithobates septentrionalis. Lineage (NCBI taxonomy): Eukaryota > Metazoa > Chordata > Amphibia > Anura > Ranidae > Lithobates > Lithobates septentrionalis. The sequence goes on from JBBDGP010000812.1 coordinate 688,988, forward strand.
CTATCTATATTTGTTTTTTTGAGGCGGGCCAACTCAATATTGAACCCTACAAACGAAGACTGGGATGCCATTAAAGTTCATGTGCACATAAAGGCAGGCGTCCCAATACTTTTGGTAATATAGTGTATGTTATCAATATAAGGTCAGGCAGCTGGCAAAGCAGCAATGGTCCTTACTACAGGTGTCACATACCTTATAGCGGCCAAACTGATGAGGGGGCTTTCCCCTGCACTTTCAGTCCTAACGGGGTGTGACAGGACACAGAGTGGCACGGGTGCCTGTAGTAAGTTCTGGCCAGAAGAAGATCTGGAACATGCAGCATGGAAAAAGATGTTGATCAGGAACTTATGCAGGATGTCACCACAGGGAACTTACGCATACCGAAGACAGGACCATGGTCAGATGAACAGAGTTGTCAGCAGGGCTGGTACAAGGTGTGGGCGGAAGGGGAAGCTGCCCTGGGTGCAGTGTGTATTGTAGAGATGGGGACGCTGCAAGTTTCTTCTACTTTAAGGCTGATAGGAGTAGTGACAGCAACATCACTACTTCTGTCAGCCCAGCACTGGAAACAGCAGGGAGAGGAGAAGAGAGCCTGGAGGAGGTGTGGGTTGTGTTCTCTATACCCCTTCTCCTGATAAACTTGCACATAATGAAGGGGAGAGGGGGGCACAATTTGGTATCTTTGCCCTGGGCACTGGATGTTCTAGTCTCAGCACTGGTTGTCAGCAATTGAGCGGTGGAGATGCAGATTCAGGAGATAAAGGCGGAAACAGAAGCCTTTATCTCCTGAATATACAGATTTCTTAGGTAAAAATAAATAATAAAGGCACATTTTTTTACCTGCAAAAAAATGTGCATTTTGTTTTCAAAAGGTGAACTTATCCTTTAGGTTTTGCAGCAGTTTGTAGCGGGATTATCATCCAACTGTACATCAAGAATACGTCTCTTTTACTGGTCACTCTGGACGCATTGTGGTGCAGCATTCCACAACTGCTAGGTATGGAAACTATTAATGGAAACCCTAAATGGATGACATTTAGTTTGCTAAAGCACTGTGTATCATAAATATATAGGTATATATTTTTAGAGAACTTGTTTTGACATTTTTGCATCCTTATTTGCATTTCAGTGCTCCCGAGACCTTCTTCATTCCACAAAAAAAAAGAGTTCTTATTGCTGCCTGTGTGGGAGCAGTTCCTGTTCTGACACCCTTAAAATAGACAGCAAGTGAGGAGAAATCTTCCAGATGAACACACAGATAGCAATAAAATGTTACAGAAGACTTGACTCTCTTCTAAAACTAAAAACCCAACTTTCAGCCTGAATTTTGAAAATGTAAAAGTTATGCCGCGTACACACGGTCGGACTTTTCATCTACAAAAGTCAGACAGCCTGTCCGACAGACTTCCGGCAGACTTTCGGCGGACTTTCGACGGACTTGCGGCGGACTTTCTAACGAACAGACTTGCCTACACACGATCACACAAAAGTCCATCGAATTGTTACGTGATGACGTACACCGGACTAAAATAAGGAAGTTCATAGCCAGTAGCCAATAGGTGCCCTAGCGTGGCTTTTTGTTCGTCGGACTAGCACACAGACGAGCGGATTTCGGGGTCCGTCGTAGTTACGAAGTAAAGATTTGAAGCATGTTTCAAATCTAAAGTACGTCGGATTTGAGGCTAAAAAAGTATGTTGAAAGTCCGGAGAAGCCCACGCACGATCGGATTACCAGCCAGCTTTAGTCCGTCAGCGTCCGTTGGACTTTTGTAGACGAAAAGTCCGACCGTGTGTACGCGGCATTAGCAATCTGATTGTGATTAGTTCATTAGAGGGTCCGTTCACACTGTGCAAGCAATCCGTGTTTCATGCATGCTTCCAGCACCACGTTTAAAGCACAGTGCAGTTGCAATCTGCTGCGGGTGTCAATGTTAACCACTTAAGGATTATTTTTCAGACTCAGTGTTTACAAGTTAAAATCATTTTTTTTTTGCTAGAAATTTACTTAGAACCCCCAAAAATTATATATATTTTTTTCTAACACCCTAGAAAATAAAATGACGGTCATTGCAATAATTTCTGTTAAACCGTATTTGCGCAGCGGTCTTACAAGGGCACTATTTTTGGAAAAAATACACCAGTAAAGACAATAGTAAAGTTAGCCCAGTTTTTTTTTATATTGTGAAAGAAAATGTTACGCCGAGTCAATTGATACCCAACATGTCATGCTTCAAAGTTGCGCCCGCATGTGGAATGGCGACAAATTTTTCCCCTTAAAATCTCCAGGTGATGTTTAAAAATTTCTACAGGTTACCAGTTTTGAGTTACAGATGAGATCTAGAGCTAGAATTATCGCTCTCACTCTAACGATCGCGGCAATACGTATGTGTTCACTTCTGCACGCGAGCTTGTTGGGGCGCGGTGCTTTCATTTTTTTTACTTTTTTTAATTTAACTTTTTTGTCTTTTTTGACACTGTCCTTTAAAAAAAAAATGTTGGGTCACTTTTATTCCTATTACAAGGAATGTAAACATTCCTTATAATAGAAAAAAAAATAGAAAAAAAAAAAAGAAAAAAAAGCGTGACATGACCTCTTAAATATGAGATCTGCGGTCAAAAAGACCTCAGATCTCATATTTACACTAAAATGGGATTAAAAAAAATAAATAAATGTCATTTGAAAAAAAAAAGTGCTGCTAGTTTTAGCAGCGCTTTACCATCATTTTAGCGGGGCTATTTGTTCGCTAGCGGGGTGCTTTTAACCCTGCTAGCGGCCGAAGAAAGGGTTAAATGTGCCCATGTAATGCTTCTGCCGAAGCTCTTTGCAGGCCCTTTGGCAGCGGTGCCCATTCATTTCAATGGGCAGGGGCGGTAAAGGAGTGGTATATACACCACTCCTCCACCGCTCCTCCACCGCTCCAAAGATTCTGCTTGCAAGGCTTTTTTTAATGTCCTGCCAGCGCAGCGCCCCAGTGTGAAAGCACTTGGGCTTTCACATTGGGGTGGAAGGGAAGGCATTTTTCAGGCGCTTTTTTTAGCCCTTTAGCGCCTGAAAAATGCCTCAGTGTGAAAGGGGTCTAAGTTCAATTACAGCCAACTCAATTTTTCCAGTTTCTAGAACATAGGTTTAAGTAAAACTTTCTAATTTTTTTTTTCAGCTTATAGACAATAGGTTCAAGTTAGGAAAACATACATTAACTTACTTATTTCAGGTACTTACATAGCGCCATCAATTTACATACACAAAGTCCATGCCCCCAAGGAGCTTACAATCTAAGATCCCTAACTCACATTCATACACATATTGGGGCCAATTTAGACAGGAGCCAATTATCCTATTAGCATATGTCTTTAGGATGTGGGAGGAAACCCACGCAGGCACAGGGAGAACAAGCAAACTGTATGCAGGTGGTGTCGTGGTCAGGATTCAAACCAGTGAGCCTTTTGCTGCTAGGCAAAAGTGCTAACCACTACACCACTGTGCTGCCTATCTACTTGTCCGGAACCATAGTTTAAAAAAAAAAATTCAATACTACACTATAACACGACACATCAATATGGTCGCTGGAAACCTCATGTCTTTCCAGGATGCACAACTTAGTATGTTTTCATTTTCAAGGATGTCTGTTGCTTCTCAATAATTATCTTCCTGTTAAGCCTAGATATCATAAATCTACAAAATATAGTAGATATTAATTATAATAATTGTGACAACTTCCAGGTGTTGCTTGTTCCTAGTGGCCTCATCCCATGGGGTGCCCAATTTGATGTGACCACTTGTAAGCCCCACGGCAGGGGGTGGCCCCCCTTCAGGGTGGAGGTGAGGATGGTCAATCAGCATTTTCCAGGACCTTCAATGGGGAAACCATTTGCTATTTCTGTATGTGTTTTTTATTAAAGAAGTCTCTGGTTAAGCAAGCCTAGTCAATGGAGAGGGAAAATATGATGCGACAACCGTCTTTTATAGTTTTATGATAGACATATAAAAATTATAACTGCACATCATGTCATGCATGATTGTAACTTGTCTTTTGATGTATTTATAGAAATATGAGAACCCCCTGAGGAAGACCGTAGACATTTAGGTCGAAATGCATTGGGGCTTTTTTTCGTACTTCAGAGAAAACACCCTAATTCTGCAAATTCTTAAGTGATTTCTAAATCTGTACTATGTTTGGTAATTTCAACCATTTTTTCCCCTTTCTCCATATCCTATGGTCTTGCACAATGTATACCAGAGCTCATGTTTTAAACTTTGTATAGTTTTGTCCTATTGCCTTTTGATAATTAAAGATACAATTTTTTATTAACCTTTTGTGACTCTCAATTGCTGCTAAAAAACCCTATGGGGAACTCTTTTCTTCTTTTTAAGGAACCATAGTTTTAAGTGATATTAACTTATTTTTTCTTGTAACTTACTCAATTTTTTATAGTTGGTAAAACTTATTTTCCAAATGTATTTGATATATGTTTGAAGGTTTTTTCTTTCAAATATTTTATTGGTAAATTCACATACAGCTGTTACATTAAGTTCCATACATAGTTTCAATTGAATATATGACAGTGAACATAAAAATAACACATGAGATTCTGACTTAATGAAAGCTGAGTGCTAGGATAACATGTATATTTCTAAATTGTGCGGCATGTTGGAACTACGTACGTATATATTTGAGAGGTTGAAGGGAGGTATGGTCCCTTTTTAACACTATAAATTTGGGCCAATCCCCAATAACAGTGGTGGGGGGGCCCTCAAAAGTATTGCTAGTAACAGAGTATATTACTTATTTTCAGTTTTGGAGGGTAGGGTGAAATGGAGAGGTGAGATTATGAAAAAGGAGGGGTAGTAAAGAGGGGGTGTAGGCGGGAAAGTAGTAGATAGGAGAAGGGGGAAAAGGGGGGTGCCGGCCAGCCCGCGCGGGCGCAGGTGCCAAAATAAAGTCTCGGGGTGACATCCAGGTCTGCTTAGAGCGTTACCAGGTCCTCGTCGATATCTGTTGGCAAAAAGTGTTCCACCCAGGGTCGCCAGACTCTGTTGTGTTGGGTGGCTTTATCTAGGATTTTCGCCTCTGTTTTGCTATGCATCATTGCTTGGGTAATCCTATTCTTTGTTTCGACTATATTAAGAGTGGGGGTTTTCCAGGCCTTAGCTATCGTCTGTTTGGCTGCTGTGAATAAATGTAGGAGTAGTCGGAGTTGTGATCTGGTATAGTCTTGTGGAAAGAGGTTGAGAAGGGCTATTTTGGGATTGGGGGATAAAGTGGTTTGGTGTAGGGTGGATGCCATCTGAAATATTATTGCCCAGAAGCGTTGTACTTGTGGACATGTCCACCATATATGTAGGTGCGTGCCCCTTTCCCCACAACCTCTGAAACAGCTTGGGGAGGAGTCTGGTAGAAACTTGACAATTCTAGCTGGGACCAGATACCAGCGCATTAGCACTTTATAGTTCGCTTCTGAGGCAATAACATTCTGGGATGAGTTTTTTGTGTTAGACCATATGGTCGACCAGTCTTCTGGTTCGAGAGTAGTGTCGAGGTCTCTCAACCATCTTTGTGCATATGTGGGTAGATCTGGGGGTGGTAGTGTAAGATGGGAGTATAAGCGGGAGATAATACCAGGGGCATGCGGATCAGACTCGCACATATGTTCAAACTCGGTCAGAGTATCCAGACCAGAGTTGGCTTTTATAGTTTCTTGCACAAAATGCTTAATTTGGAGGTAGCGGAAACATTCCCTGTGAGGAAGTTGTGTTTGCTCCTGGATAATTGGAAAGGGTTTCACAGTGTCTCCACTAACGAGATCACAAATGCGAGTCAGGCCCGCCTGGACCCAGGCATGAAATGAGGTTGGTTCTGTGTAGGCTGGGAGGAATTGAGGGTGACCCAAGTAAGGCAGAAGTGGGGAGTGTGAAGAGATTAGTTTAAATGGGGCTTTTAGTCTATCCCAAAGTTTAAGAGTGTGAAGTGTTAACGGATTAGCTATGGGTCCTCTAGTTGATGTAGGAAGCCATAGTAGATTGCCTATATTAAGCGGGTGTAAATCAATGGCTTCGAGGGCCACCCATAGTGGGGTCTCTGTCCTGGCATGGTAAAGAATAGACTGTGCTAGGCGGGCTGCGTGGTAGTAGTGTGAGAAATTGGGGATACCCAGGCCACCGTAGAGCTTGTTGCGGAGCAGTATCGGTCTCGCCACTCTGGGTCTAGTAGGACCCCATATATATTTGAAAACTTTATTCTGCACAATCCTATGGTAATAAGGAGGGACTTTGATAGGGAGCACTCTGTATAAGTATAACAGTTTCGGTAATAGGGACATTTTCACAGCAGCTATACGTCCCAGCCAGGAGACACATAGTGGTAACCAGGTATTTAGTAAGGAAGATATCTGTGAAAGCATTGGGAGGTAATTAGATTGGAACAGGTTGGCGGGGTCCTTAGTGAGCTTGATCCCTAAATATGGGATCGATGTGGTAGACCAGAGGAAGGGGAAATTGCTACGTAAAGTTTCTAGATCAGCTTGTGGCAGGGACACATCAAGGGCCCTCGATTTGGTTTGGTTGACTTCAAGTCCAGATATATTAGAAAATTTATCTAGGGTGTTCATAAGGTTGGGTAATGTGGTGTGGGGTGAAGTAATGAAGAGAAGTGCATCATCAGCGAAGAGGCACACTTTGTGGGAGGTGGATGCTATGTCTAAGCCTCGAATATCGGGATTAGATCTAATCAGGGCTGCCAGGGGTTCGATTGTGAGTGCGAAGAGCAGGGGGGATAAAGGGCATCCCTGTCTAGTCCCCCGTGCTATTGGAAAAGTATCTGATCGGAATCCGGAATAGTGTACATACGCTTGTGGGTGGTTATAAAGGGCCTTGATCCAATTTAAGAAGTTGGGACCGAAGCCCCAACGTTGGAGGATAAAAATTAGGTAGGGCCATGAGACTGTATCGAAGGCTTTGCGTATATCTAAGGAAAGGAGGTGCATGGGGATCTTACGGGTACGAGCCAGATGTTGCAAAAGGATTACTCGTCTGATATTATCGCTCGCTTGTCGTTTGGGTATAAAGCCAACCTGGTCTTTGTGTATCAAGCCACCAATGATGGGATTGAGGCGTAGGGCGAGGACTTTAGCTAGAATCTTAATATCCACATTAAGAAGTGAGATTGGTCTATAGTTGGACCATAACGTGCTATCAGTGTTTGGTTTGGGGATCATAGAGATGAGAGCAGTCAATGTGTCCCTGCCAAAAGAGTGTTGTTTTAGTATAGTATTGAATGTGTTGGTAAGAAGGGGGGCAAGTTCAGTGGCAAACTTTTTATAGTAAAGACTGGGGAGGCCATCAGGGCCTGGGCGTTTATTAGGTTTTAGGGTTTTAATGGCTGCTAGTACTTCATCTGTCGAGATCGTGCTCTCCATCAGCTCACGACTGGATTCAGACAAGGTTGGTATAGGAAGGTTATGAAACAGTTTTTCTGCTTGGCGTAGTGGAAATGCTGTTTTAGAATCATAGAGATTTGCCAATTGTTTACGGAACTCCGAGAGAACCTTAACAGAGATACTAGTAGTTTCGCCCTTAGCCAGTCTGAGTCTAATGGGAACACGAGCTCGGTCTGGTCTACGTAGACGTAGGGCCAGGTAGGTGTCTGGTTTATTTGCTTTTGTATAAATCGTGTGGCTTGTTCTACGAATAGTTTTATCAGCCGTCTCGGCTAAGATTAGATCTAGTTCCAGCTTAATTTTTTCTAATGTTAATTTGCGTGATTCAGTTGGGTCGGATTGGAATAAAAGGAAGCTATTATGGTAATCTGATTCAAGTTGGCGTAATTTGAGCTTCTTGTCTCTATTTAGATGGGATGCCACTGAGATACATGTGCCACGAATCACGGGTTTGTGTGCTTCCCAGAGGAGAACGGGGGAGATGTCGGGGGTTGCATTGTGTTTTAGGTAATCTTTAAGGGCTACTTGAATATCTAGGCAGTATGATGGATTGGTTAGGAGGGAATCATTCATACACCATGATCTATTAGTAGATTGTGGGATTAGGGATGACACTGTGGTAATAACTGCACAATGATCTGTCCATGTAATTGGTTGGATGTGTGAGTGAAGGAGAAGTGGTGCAGAAGCTATTGAGGTGAATATATGGTCAATCCTTGAAAATGATTTGTGTGGGTGTGAATAAAATGTATAGTTTCTCTTGGAGGGATTGAGTTCTCTCCACGTGTCTAGGAGGGAGGCTGACTGTATAAGTTTGCGAAATCGTGAAGAGGGGGAGTAATGTTCAGGGGCATAGGGAGATTTGTCTGCGTGTGGTTGTAGTATGGAGTTAGAGTCTCCGCAGAGGAACAAAGTTCCCTTGCAGTGTGTTTGTACAACTTGTAATAGATGCGAAAAAAAGGGATTTGGGTTTGTATTGGGGGCGTAATAGGAGACGAGGGTTATGGGTATGTCCTGTAATAGTCCCACTAGGATGAGGTAACGACCTTCAGGGTCTTTTATTTCGGTGAGGGAGATAAATGGCATGGTGTGGTGAAAAGCGAGTAAAACTCCTCTGTGTTTTGTTTTAGCTGAAGCAGTATATACCTGTGGATATTTGGAGCTAAAAAATCTCGGTGTTTGATGTATGGAGAAATGGGTTTCCTGAAGGGCTACGATTTTAGCTTTCAGGGACGCAAAGGTTTGAAATGCCTTCACTCGTTTATGTGGGGAATTCAACCCATTAACGTTCAGGGTTAGAATTTCAAGTGGGGCCATTATGGGGTGTGTGGGTGGTAAGTATCAAAGAAGAAAAAGGGGGGGCCCACGCAGGTCAACCGGCACAGAGAGAGAGAGGGGGGTAGAGATATAGAGTCAGAAAGGGGGGAGAGGGAGGGGGGAGGGAGGGAGAGCATAGTGGGTCGGGTGGTGCACTGAGCGGCCCCCCTGATAAGGGGGCAGCGCGTCAGTAGAGCCCGACTAGTGCGTGCACTGACTCTGCGACCGAGGTTTCGGTCAAAGAGTGGATGCACCGCTGAGGGGGTAAGCATTGACTGCTCCCCGCCGCAACCGGGAGCAGCAAGTGATTAAAGCGATTTAAAAAGTAGGTATAATGGAAAACAACAAAACAAAATAGAATGAAAATTACGAAATCGTTCCCTTTGTCCCCTGATAATGTTAACATCAACAAAATATCAAGTATAGGGTGGGGGGTGGGGAACATAGGAGCGTATGATACAGTTCTATTCAATAACTGCTAAGCACACATGTGAGTTCTCGGGCGTTGACATTCACCATAAAAAATTAGTGTCTACAAGTTGAGGGGAGGGGGGGTTGGAGAGGAAGGAGGGTGGGATAGGGAGGAATAAGGAAGGGAAAAACTGGGAGGGGAGGGAGAAGGGGGGAGGGGAGGGTTGGAGAGGGGAAAGAAGGGAGGAGGGGGAATAGGGAGGAGGGGGGGGGGGGGGATGAGAAGAGGGGGGAGGAGGGGGAGGAGGGGAGGGGGGATGGGAATGATATGAGGTACATACTAGGACAGTGTGCATGAAATTCTCGGTAAGTTAGACAAAACTTAGAGGCTATCTAGTTGATTCGTTACCGGTATTAAGTCTTGAAAACGACAGAGTAGCGGGGTTCACCTGGTTCACAAAATGTAAACCAGGTCAAGTACGCTCTGGGTATGTGCAAAACAGAATTGTGCGTTTAAGAACAACATGGGGATAATAACGAATAAAAAGGGAAAAAAATAAGTGTAAAAGAAAAATTGAACAACATAACTGAACCTGAGAAGGCCTTAAAAGGCCTGCGAGCCCTGAAAAGAGAACAATTTCAGGTTACCATATATCCATTCTTGACGGGAGTCCTCTAGCAGGTCTCGGTCACAAGTGGGGTCTCTGAGGTGGCATGGAGACATTCTCTGCATGTGCAACCGAGTACCTGCGTGTTCAAAAAAGAAGAGGAGACAAAAAGAATAGAAAGGGTAGTTCCTTTGTTTTCAGCGTGGAGCTCGGGATTTCGGGCTGCGATAGGAGTATTCGGATAATCTGGCTGGGGTTCCCTTCCGGATGGATGGCGGTCCAGAGTTTTTCCGTTTGGGAGTGATGGTGTACGGTTGCGACGCAGATCTGGCTGGGGTGCGAGGAAGGGCTGTGTCTGATTGGGCAGACTGGGGAGATAGGTTGAGTGACTCCAGCAGCCTTTGGAGAGATTCTGGTGTGGTGGAGGTATGTTGCTGACCTTGATAGGAGAATTGCAATGCGAACGGGAACCGCCATGTGTACTTAAGTTGATGATGTATAAGTACCTGTAGCTGAGGCTTCATGGCGCGGCGTTTAGCAATCGTGAGGGGTGCCAAGTCAGAAAACAATTGGTATGTATGACTCTGGAATTGCAAGGTGTTGTTGTTGCGGGCGGCCGCCAGGAGTTGTTCCTTCGTGCGAAAAAAGTGCAGCTTGATGATAATGTCTCTAGGTGGACCGTCTGTTTGGCGCCTGGTGAGTGCTCTGTGAATTCTGTCGAATTCAAGTCGTTCGATGGGTATGGAAGGTGCTAGTTCTTGGAAAAGTGCTGTTGTAAAAGATTGCAGGTCATCAATTGTTTCTGGGATGCCTCTGAGGCGTAGATTGGATCTGCGGGAGCGATTCTCCGCGTCCTCGAGGCGGGATAAAAGCATAGAGTTCTCCTCTCTGAGAGCAATTTGCTCTTGTGCTTGTTCCTGGAGGGTGAGTTCTATATCATCAACCCTTGTCTCAAGGTCTGCTGTGCGCTGGCCTATCTCGCGTATCTCACGTGTCAGACTAGTGGTGATCTGGTCTGAAGTAGCTTTAAGGGCCTTATGTAACATAGATTCCATGACTCTCATAAAGGCAGCTTGTGACATACCTGTATCAGGGGCGGGTGGAGAGCCCCCTGAGCCTTCTTGTATGTCAGTCTCTTCCTCGCTGTCAGGTATATCAGAGCGAGCTGGAGATGTTGTTGAGAGATCAGCCAGATTCCGGGCCTTCGACGCCATCTTGGAGGAAGCGCGGGCCAGCACTTCTTTGATGGGTTTATGGTTCGGTTTTCGGCGGTGGCCCGTTAATACCATACCGGAAGGGGCACTGATGTGTAAAGAAGCGATCCCCGTGGAAATGGTTCCGATTTGTCGGTTCAGTTAGGCTTTATAGTCCCGGGTGTGCGGCGGGGAGTGCGGAGCTTCACAGAGACACGTCTGCCATGTAAAGCCTCGCGCATGCGCCCCCATGTTTGAAGGTTTTTATATAATAATAATACAATAATATGTTTAAAAAAAGGAATAGTGCCATAAAACAGGCTTTCAAAACAAATTAACATTGATTATTTATAAAGTGTTAAAAATGTAATATTATTAAAGCAGCATCAAATGTAAATATAAACATCTTTTTTTGAAAAAAGAAAAAAATGCCTCTTTGTCAGCTAACAAATCAAACTGAAACACACACATGTAACATACAGTATATCTGTAAAGAACACAGAACAGAAAATGTATTCATTTTTTTTAAGCCTTTTAGGAAAGTAATTTGCACTTTAAAGTGTGAACTATTGAAGATAGATTCCCCACATCTAGCTCTAAAAAGAATTTCTGAAAAACTTCAAAGATATATATATTTTTTTTAGGGTATCTCAGGTTAAAGGCATAAATGAGTCCCATAATCGTTCTTTCTGATACAAAATGAGAGTGCTATATGAAAAAATACACCAATATGCTTGTTTTTGCTGCACAAATGCAGCACAAACTTATGGTATATTTATTTTTGAAATGTAATAACATAGTGCAAAGTGGTTGGGGCTTGAGGTCAAATAATATAAAATTGCAATAAATTCAAAACCGAATGGCAGAAACATAAATTTTTGTGGCACAAAACAATTTTTAACCACTTACAGACCTGAAGAATTGGCTGCTTAATGACCAGGCCATTTTTGGCAATATGGCGCTGCATTGCTTTAACTGACAATTGCGCGGTCGTGCGACGCTGTACCCAAACAAAATTGACATCCTTTTTTTTCTCTCACATAGAGCTTTCTTTTGGTGGTATTTATTTTTTGTATAAACAAAAAAAAGAGCAACAATTTTGAAAAAAAAAACAATAATTTTTACCTTTTGCTATTATAAATATCCCCAAAATGTTTTTAACCACCTCAATACCAGGCCAATTCTGACACTTTGCTCCTACATGTAAAAATCATCATTTTTTTGCTAGAAAATTACATAGAACCCCCAAACATTATATATGTTTTTTTAGCAAAGACCCTAGAGAATACAATGGCGGTTGTTGCAACTTTTTATCTCACACAGTATTTGAGCAGGAATTTTTCGAACGCGTTTTTTTGGGGGAAAAAACTGTTTTGTGTTGAAAAAAAAAACAAAACAGTAATGTTAGCTCAATGTTTTTGCATTTTGTGAAAGATGAAGTTACGCCGAGTAAATAGATACCTAACATGTCATGCTTCAAAATTGCACACGCTCGTGGAATGGCGCCAATGTTCGGTACTTAAAAATCCCCATAGGCGACGCTTTAAATTTTTTTACTGGTTACATGTTTTGAGTTACAGAGGAGGTCTAGGGCCAAAATTATTGCACTCGCTCCAACGTTCGCGGCGATACCTCACATGTATGGTTTGAACACTGTTTTCATATGTGGGCGGAACTTACATATGCATTCGCTTCTGCGTGCGAGCACACGGGGACAGCGGCGCTTTAAAAAAATTTTTTTTTATTGTTAATTATATATATATTTTTTTTATTTTGACACTTTTTGAAAAAAAAATTGATCACTTTTATTCCTATTACAAGGAATGTAAACATCCCTTGTAATAGCAATATGACATGTCAGGTGCTCTTAATAGTGAGATATGGGGTCAATAAGACCCCATATCTCACCACTAGGCTGGGAAGCCTGAAATAAAAAAAAATAAAACGATCGCCGCTTCCAAGCCGAAGCGGCGCCGTTTTTTTGAATGGAGAGGCCGGGCGTGACGTCATAACATCGCGCCCGGCCTCCGACGATCATAGAGACTCCGGGGACCATCTGGTCCGCCGGAAATCTCTATGATCTACATCCGGCGCCGGCGGATCCGCTATCCGACTAACCGATCGCTGAGGTGAGTCGGTAGAAGCACCGGAGGACAGCGGGAGGGGGGGGATCGTCCCCTCTCGCCTCCCATAGGAACGATCAAGCGGCGGAACGGCCTCTATGATCTTTCCTATGGTGTAGAGATTCGCCGGCTGAAACCGGCAATATCAGAATGATGTCTGTAACTACAGGCATCATTCAGATATACCCGCCCAAAGCCCAGGACGTCATATGACGGTGGGCGGTGGGCTAGTGGTTAAAAAACAATTTTCTTCCTCGGTTTAGGCCAATATATATTTATCTACATATGTTTGGTAAAAAAAATCGCAATAAGCGTACATTGATTGGTTTGCGCAAAAGTTATAGCGTCTACAAACTATGGGAAAGATTTATGGCATTTTTATCATTTTTATTATTTTACTAGTAATGGCGGTGATCTGTGATTTTTAGCGGTACTGTGCTATTGCGGCGGACAGATCGGACACTTTTGACACATTTTTGGGACCACTGACATTTATACAGTGATCAGTGCTATAAAAATGCACTGATTACTGTATAAATGTCACTGGCAGGGAAGGAGTTAACACTAGGGGGCGATCAAGGGGTTAAATGTGTTCCCTGGTTAGTTTTTCTAACTGTATGGGGATGTGACTGACTGGGGGAGGAGATATATCGTTGTCCCTACTTAGGAGAAACAAACGATATGTCTTCCCCTCGACAGAACAGGGATTTGTGTGTTTACACATACAAATCCCTGTTCCTGCTCCCATGCACGTGGTTGCGGGTGGCTGGCGGTGACTGCGCCAGCCGGCCATGCGAATCGGGTTCCCTGCCGTGCAGCGGGCGCATGCGTGCCTGCTATCACCCTTAAGGCCGAGTTCACACTTTGGGCTGAAATCAAACCTAAAACGGTGAACCAGGATGCACAGGACCCCTGCTGGGAGCCGCATCGGCATCCAGTGTGAACCGAGCCTAATACTGCAAGAGTTTAAAAAACACTAATGCCCTGTACACACGGTCGGATTTTCCAACGGAAAATGTGTGATAGGACCTTGTTGTCGGAAATTCCGACCGTGTGTGGGCTCCATCACACATTTTCCATCGGATTTTCCGACACACAAAGTTTGAGAGCAGGCTATAAAATTTTCCGACAACAAAATCCGTTGTCGGAGTTTCCGATCGTGTGTACACAAATCCAACGCACAAAGTGCCACGCATGCTCAGAACAAATAAAGAGATGAAAGCTATTGGCTACTGCCCGTTTATAGTCCCGACGTACGTGTTTTACATCACCGCATTCAGAATGATCGGATTTTCCAACAACTTTGTGTGACGGTGTGTATGCAAGACAAGTTTGAGCCAACATCCGTCGGAAAAAATCCTAGGATTTTGTTGTCGGAATGTCCGATCAATGTCCGACCGTGTGTACGGGGCATAAGAAGTAGTGCTATGAAAACAGACAAGAAACAGAAAAAAACACGTAACAATACAAACACAAATTCAAAAACAATGTCCGGACACCAGCTATCATTCACAAAAAAGCTGTCATGCGATAATGATCGCATTAGTTCAAAAATATAAAAAAAATATTATTTAATAGTATTTAATAGCTTCTTTGTGACTGGCCCCTGAGGGATCTAGGTCACTTCCTAATCTCCTTAAAACTGAAAACCTGCTAAGCAGTAACTGAGTAACCTAATTAGAAGTAATTGCTATATAGCAAGATGAACAATGATCTGGTCCTGTTAGGTAAATCGATCAGAGCAATAAATATGATGTCAGTCCACTGGTGCTATAAGTTGGAGTTTAATTAGCAACCGAGATTTTTTTGAACAGTGCTCCTTAAACAAACTCAGTCCCACTTGCTTTCACTGCGAACAGTGCAAATCGAGAGATTGGGGACATATCATCCCATTAAAGACATGGTAAAAATGGCACAGTAATTAGAAGGTGGTATTGATCAGGTACCAAGAACATTTAGCATATGTTGCCCAAACCACTAATAGAAACTTCAGCAATACCCCTGCTACTTTACTCAGGCCCAGCTGAAGGCAACAAAAATTGTTCTAAATCAAAACGTTCATTTTTTTCAGATAATCACTGAGAAAACAAAGCATAACCTGCTCTATCACCGGCAGGAAAATCAAAATTGGCTGCAGCATGGATGGACACAGTAAGGAACCACTGCACAGTTCTTACTAATAATCAAGGCATTTCACATAACATGCTTCCAGCAGTCAGAATCAGCTGTTTTAGGGAGAGTTGCGTCCATAAATTACCACTCAAGTCACTTGATTTGCCGAACACAAGAGTCACCAGATTACTTTGGACACTTGGCCATTTTGGAGCCCCAGCGGGTTTTTTTTACTTTTTATTTTGTTTTTCTATTGTTACCACCAGTATTTTTGGGTATTATATATATCTATTTGGACTTTGTTGCACTTGTGCTTTTTATGTTTTTTATGCCTTTTATAACTTACGAATTTTCTTTGTAATATATGGCTTGGTTTGAGTTCATTTACTGGTAACTTTCTGATGACTTTAGGCCATATCTATTTGATCTTACTTCACTATCATACCTTATTTTGATCTATATTTCACATATATACTTCACATTAATATATATATATAGATTCACCGGGTATATATATATATATTTTTTTTTTTATCACGTTTTGTTTCTCACATCATACACACTGCTATGATTGTACGCTCTCTGCACAATTGGGGCAAGCTTCTTTCCCATATAGGCAGATGTATTTGGTTACATATATTTTTTTTTGATTTACCCTCACTTGACAGCCAGTAAGGTAGCGCCACTCACCCCAATTTGCCTATTGTCTATTCTTTGTTAGTTCCTTCTTGGGTACTGATTCGGGGAGGCTGCAACCTGACACTATCCTGAGCGCGGAGCATATCCCAATTCTCCTGGGCTTTTAACCTTTAGGTTCGTTAACTTTTCGTAAAAATAATGAATGTTCATTATCATAAATTTATCATTATGAGGGGCTCCCACCATTCCTGTGCTGACTTCCTGGAGTTTTTACCTTTTAGGTTCGTTAACCTTTCGTAACAATAACGAAAGTTCGTTATGATAAATTTATCCGAAGTTTGTAAACAAAATTTCGTATTTCGTACAAAATTCGTATGCATAAAAATTCGTATTTTGGATCCTCACGAATGTACGAATTTCCAGAAATTCGTACGAATTTCTGATTCGTACGAAACTAATCGCACATGTCTAGGAGTCAGCTGGTTTACTTATCCCACTGAATCATTGCTGAGCCGAGGTTCGGTTTTAACCGTACTTGTAGTCCATGGGCTCCTTAGTAAAGGCGGGTAATCCGATGAGGAGCTGCTTGATCCACGGCAATCGCCGCTTGAAATGTACTGCGGAGATGGATGCAAGGATGGACGCCTTCCGACCTGCAATCTCAGTTTAAAAGGGGCATTCCGTAGCTGGCGTCATGTGACTGTAGTGACATCAACACGTTTCACTAGGGGAGTAGCGTAGCTTCGTCTGGACTGGTAGCACTGATGGGCACTATAAGGCAGGACTTATGGGAACTGATAGGCGGCACTGATGGTCACTGATTGGCAGCACTGATGGGCACTGATGGGCGGCACTGATGAACAGGCATTGATAGGCACTGAAAGGCAGCACTGATTGGCATTACTGATGGGCACTGATTGGTGACACTGAAGGGCATTGATTGGCATTACTGCTGAACACTGATTGGCATCAGTGATGGGCACTGACTGGCATCACTGCTGGGCACTGTTGGGGCTGCACTGATAATCAGGGCAGTGATAATCTGTGCAGGTCTCCCCTTTGTGGAAATGCTGCTAATTGGCTCTCCTCTCCTGACCTCTGTTGGTGTGAGGAGAGGAAAGCCGATAACCGGCATTTCCTTGTTTACATATGATCAGCTGTGATTGGGCACAGCTGATCACATTGGTAAAGAGCCACGTCATCGGCTCTATAGTGATTTTGGGGATGCGCTGTGTCCCACGGACACAGCATGCTGCCAATAACCGCGCTGCGCTCCCCCGTCATACGACGGGCGGGAGGTGGTTAATACACAGTATAGAATTTGTCTTGCAGACAATATACCAGACAGATTTGGACTGTAATTTTGCATTAGACTTAAACAGACATTAATCATTACTATGATGCAATCTCATTAAAATTAAATATGGTGCATTGATTCTATAAAACATTTATGGATTGAAACTACTTCATATTCTTCTAAATAATATAGTTACCTTTATTATATTCTAAAACTCTGCAGACTTAAAATACTCAATTTAATACAATTATTTATTCATTAATACAGCATTAAAGGGGAATTGCAGGTGTGGATGTTTTATACATAGTTACATTGGTCCAGCTTGGACGAGTGTAACTACAGTGCTGTGAAAAAGTATTTGCCCCCTTCCTGATTTTTTATTTTTTTTATTTTTGCATATTTCTCACACTTAAATGATTCAGATCATCAAACAAATTTTATTATTACACAAAGATAACCTGAGTAAATCCAAGATGCAGTTTTTAAATAGGCCTGGCCCTATGTGTAAAAGTAATTGCCCCCTCCCATGATGAATCAAGAATGAACTGTGATTAACCACAATTTTTTGAAAAGCTGAGGTAAATTTCACTTGCTACACCCAGGCCTGATTACTGCCAGACCTGTTGAATGAAGAAATCACATAAATAGAAGCTGTCTGACAAAGTGAAGCACGCTAACAGATCACAAAAAGCCACACATCATGCCACAATCTAAAAAAATTCAAGGACAGATTAGAGACAAACATGTATCAGTCTAGTAGGGGTTTCAGAGCCATTTCTAAGGCTTTGGAACTGCAGTGAACCATGGGGAGAGCCATTATCCACAAATGGAGATAACTTGGAACAGTGGTGAACCTTCCCAGGAGTGGCCGGCCTACAAAACTTACTCCAAGAGCATGAAGACAACTCATCCAGGAGGTCATAAAAGAACCCAGAGCAACATCTAAAGAACTGCAGGCCTCACTTGCCTTAGGTAAGATCAGTGTTCATGATTCAACAATAAGAAAGACTGGGCAAAAATGGCATCCATGGGAGAGTTCCAAGGCCAAAGCCACTGCTGACCAAAAAGAACACAAAGGCTCATCTCACATTTACCAAAAAACATCTTGATTATCCCCAAGTCTTTTAGGCAAATATTCTGTGGACTGATGAGACAAAAATTTTAGTTTTTGGAAGGTGTGTGTCCGTTACATCTGGCATAAATCTAATACAGCATTTCATAACAAGAACATCATACCAACAGTCAGACATGGTGGTGGTAGCGTGATGGTCTGGGGCTGCTTTGCAGCTTCAGGAACTGGACGACTTACCACAATTGATGGAACCATGAATTTTGAGCTCTACCAGAAAATCCTAAAGGAGAATGTCCGGCCATCAGTTTGTGACCTCAAGCTCAAGTGCACTTGGGTTATGCAGCAGGACAATGATCCAAAGCACAGCAGCAAGTCCATCTCCAAATGGTTCAAACAAAGCAAAATTTAGGTTTTGGAGTGGCCTAGTCAAAGCCCAGACTTAAATCCAGATGAGATGCTATATCATGACCTTACACAGGCCGCTCATGCTGAAAAACCCTCCAATGTGGCTAAATTAAAACAATTCTGCAAAGAAGAGTGGGCCAAAATTGCTCCACAGTAATGTGAAACACTCATTGCCAGTTATCGCAAACGCTTGATTGCAGTTGTTGCCACCAAGGGTGGCACAACCAGTTATTAGATTTAGGGGGCAATTACTTTTTCACATAAAGCCAGGCAGGTTTGGACAGCTTTTTTGCCTTTATAAATGAAACCATAATTTAAAAACTGCATTTTGTATTTACTCGGGTTATCTTCGTGTAATAATAAAAATTTTTGATGATCTAAGTCAGTGTTTCTCAAACTTTTTGCCTTCGGGGGAACCTTTGGCAAAAAGTTTGAGATCTCGGGGAAATCCTGAAAAAAAATTCAGATATACAGCTTACAGCTCATTGGATCTGATCAGCGAGCTGTAGATATAACAGCAATAAAGAAATTGTATCAAATAATAGAATAGATATTGCAAAAACACTTACCGTATATACTCGAGTATAAGTCGTTCCGAGTATAAGTCGAGGCCCTAATTTACCACAAAAAAAATGGGAAAAACGTATTGACCCGAGTATAAGACGAGGGTGAGAAATGCACAGCTACTGTAAGTGGAAAAGAGGGTCAACAATGCCCATTTGCAGCATCACTGTGCCCATTTGCAGCCATAGGTCCCTTGAACTTCAAACTCGGTAGTTAAGGGTTCCTAGATGCCCCCTAGCTGCAGCAAAAAGTTGGGGTCTCTGAACCCAAACTGTCCTGAAATGACATTGCTGCAGATGGACACAGTTGACCGAATTTGGGGCCCCGTATCTCGGGGCCACTTAGTGCTAAGAACCCCAAATTTGGTGTGCAAACCCAGTGGAACTAGCAGCATAAAAGTTCCAAAGCTGAGGGTTTCTAGCACCAAGTGAGATATAGGGCCCCAAAATCGGTTCAGAAAATGTCAAGCACTTTTCTGCAGCAGAGAATGACATTTTCCGAACCGGGTTTGGGGCCCCGTATCTCAGGGCCACTTAGAGCTAGGAACCCCAGCTTTGGATATGTTATGGTACCAATTCCACTGGGTTTGCATACCAAATTTGGAGTTCCTAGCACCAAGTGGCCCTGAGATATGGGGCCCCACAATCGGTCCAGAAAATGTCAAGCACTTTTCTGCAGCAGATAATGACATTTTCCGAACCGATTTTGGGGCCCTGTATCTCGGGGCCACTTAGTGCTAGGAACTTCAGCTTTGGATATGTTGTGGTACCAGTTCCACTGGGTTTGCACACCAAATTTGGGGTTCCTAGCATTAAGTGGCCCTGAGATACGCGGCCCCAAAGTCGGTTCGGAAAATGAAATTTTTTGCTGCAGAAAAGTGCTTGACTCGAGTATAAGTCGAGGGGGGCACTTTCAGCACAAAAAAATGTGCTGAAAAATTCGACTTATACTCGAGTATATACGGTACCTCGTTAATGTGAAACTTGAGCTTGCTTTTTTCTGCACAGATGCTCAATTCTGGGTCGAACACACAAATTTCTTCTTCAACTGAAAGTAAACGATTTTGCTCCTTGCTCTTGATGCTTGTTAAACAGGAAAAAGCTTGCTCACACACATAGGAAGTAGAAAACTGCAGCAAAACATTCAATGCCTTTCTGTAAATAACAGGATACTCTTCTTTGACTGAAATCTAGAATTTTTCCAAGGATACATCATCAAACCTCATCCTGAGGGTATGATCAGACTGCAAATCACAAATTTCTTCCTGTTCTTTTAAATTCAAGTTCTCTGACTGGACAGAAGACTCAGAGAATGGGTTCCTCACCCAATCATATATTTGTGTTGAAATAGAAGGAAAATAATATTCCATTTTGCTCTGTAATACATCCAGGTAGCTTTCAATTAGGCTTGAAACTTGCTGGTATCCTTCCTCATTCCAAAACCAAGCAACAGAGGAAACATCTTCAGATTTCCTTTCACAACATTGCTTTTCCAAAGATTCAATTTTCTTTTGAATTCAAGTATCTTGTCACTTGAAGTCAGGATATTTTCCCCAGAACTTTGCATAGACTTGTTCAGCAGTTTCATGTGATTAAAAATGTCCACTATGTATGCCAGTTTCTGCAGCCATTCTTCATCTTTAAAGCACTCAGCAAAATCTGACCTACAAATGTCTTGAAAGTACTTCTTTAGTTCTTCTTTCAGCTCAAACACTGTGGAGAACTCATCCTCTGCTAAGCCACCGGATTTCTGTATGTAGCAGGAGATTTACGTGGTCTTCATGATTTCACAAAGTTCTTGCAATATTCTTGAGTGAACTGGTCTTTGTTTAATAAAGTTCACCATTTTTGTCACATCATCCAGAACACTTTTCAGCTCAGCTCCAAGAGTTTTGGACATGAGCACTTCTCTATGAATAAAGTAGTGTGTTGTGACTACATTAGGATTATCTTTTTCAATGAGGAAAAGCCTTTCGTGGAGCCAACCATTGATGGGGCCCCATCAGTACAGATTCCAACACAACCATTCCAAGACAGGCCTTGGGATTCCAGATAGGCAGACAAAACATTAAATATATATTGACCATTGGTTGTTTCAGTCAGCTCTTTGCAGCAGAAAAAGCTTTTTTGAATTTCACCACCATTTTCAAATTGTACAAATGCTACAATTTGGCATGCATTGGTGATATTGGTGGACTCATCAACCTGGATAGCGAAGCTGTTTTTTTTAAGGATATCAAAAGGACAAAGGGAAGAGCCCAGGGGGTCACTATCGTGCAGAAGAAGTTTATGTCTTTCCCAAAGAGGACAACAGTGCTTACAAGAGTTCTTGCTGTTCTGTCCACCACGCGCACTCCTGCTTTGGAACTGCTGCTTCCTGTTGGTAGGCTTCAGCCAACACTTCTTCAAACCGAAAGGCCTGCACATTTAAGTCCTGACGCTGCAGTTTCGAAAGTGATACATTGGTAAATTTTCATAAAAAGGACAGAAGGCAGAGTACAGCCGGGAGATCACCAGGGCACAGAACAAGGAGTTGCTTTCATCCACATGCAGAGCAGTGCAGGTAAGCTGCTGTAATATGCCTTATATCTCCTTGATCCCACAGAGGAGCGAAGAGAGCAGGAGCACGTGGCTGGATCAGGAGATGACATCCTGTCAGTGCTGAATGCAGAAAGGGGGATCAAAGAGCAGGGGCACGTGGCTGGAGGAGACTGATTGTAAAAGGAGTCGAAGTCATAGCATAGCTTTATGACATGTTATAATCAAACTATTATGAACTTACCTCCTGCTAAATTCAGTCTGATCCAGCTGTGTGTTCTCCCTCTCTGCATCACCACTTCCATACAAGGATGTCACCTGTGGCTTCAGTCACATGCTCCATCTCTCTGCTTAACCCCCCAGTCTGTCCATCACATCAGAGGTCCCCCAATCACATCAGCACCCCCCCCCCCTTTACATCAGAGGCCACCCACAAGTGTCAGATTCCCCCCATCACATTACAGTCCTTCCTTCACATTAAAATATATATTTGTGAATCCATCAGAGTTGCTTCTTTACACAAATCCCCTCATCACATTAGAGCTTCCCCATTACATCAGAGGTCTCCCCATCACATCAGAACCCCCCATCACATCAAAGTCCCCCCTTTTATACAAGAATTTTCTATCCTGTCAGAGTTGCCCCTATACATCAGAGGCCACCTTTACATGAGTCTCACCATCACAGCGGAGCGTCCCCATCACAGCAGAGGTCCCCCATTTCAGAGGTCTACCCATTACATCAGAGGCCCCCTAGTGTCAGATTTCCCCATCACATTACAGTCCCTCATTCACATCAGAGGCCCCCCATTACATCAAAGTCCCCCATACACAGGAACCTTCCATCACATCAAAGTTGCCCCTATACATCAGAGGCCCCCTTTACATAAGTCTCCCCATCACAGCAGAGGTTCCCCATATCAGAGGTCTCCCCATCACAACAGAGCCCCCTTTAAAATCAGAGGCCCCCCCATTACATCAAAGTCCCCCCTATACACAAGAGACTTCCATCACATCAAAGTCAACCCTATACTTAGAGACCCCCTTTACACAAGTCCCCCCATCACACTGAAGCCTCTCCATTGCATCAGAGGCCCCCATCACATAGAGCCCCATCGTAGAACCCCGATCACAAAACCACCCAGTCATACATACCCCCCTCTCTCTCAGAGCCCTACAATCACAAAGATCGCCTTTCACAAAGCCCTACCTTATGCTTTTAGCAACATTCCCCTCCCAATCCAGCTATGTGCTCTCTAAGACACACACACACACACACACTGCTCTGGCTGGCAGCTCTCACCCCCCGATCCAGCCACATGCTGTGTCCCTGCTGGCTCTGTGCCTCCTGCAGCTCCCGTGTCCCAATGCAGCCATGTGCCCCTGCCAGCTCTGTCCATCCACCTCACCCCCCCATCTCAAACTCAGCCACATGCCCCTGTTGAGAAACACTGCTCCAGCCACATGCCCCTGCCAGCTCTGTTCATCCACACACAAACCCCCATCACTAACCTCCAGCCATGTGCTCTGATGGCTGTCTGCCCCCCCTGCACTATGCATTGCTGAAGCTATAGATGTGATAATGCAGAGTGCAGGGGAAACAGAGAGCCCATTGCACAGTGTAGGGAAGAGGCAGACAGAGAGCCGCTGTAAGAACTCACCTTCCGGTTGAGCTACGTGTATCTTCCCAGTCAGCATTGCCATACAAAAGACCTCATCCTTCTTCGGCTCTTGTTTCCGCTCTCTGCACTGCTGCCCTGCTCCACCCCCTGACCTTATAGGAGCCAGAACTATAGAAGTACCATTGGGTATTCATGCACGCTGAGTGTCAGCGGCAGCGCGTATGAAGGATAACATTGAAATTTAATTCAGCGCATTCATTATGTAGATTTTCCCGGAACCCTGGTTGAGAAGCACTGATCTAAGTCATTTAAGTGTGACAAATATGCAAAAACAGAAAAAGTCAGAAAGGGGAGAAATACTTTTTCACAGCATTCTATCTATATGCCATACCTGTGGGATCCCTCTAGAACAGCCTTTCTCAAGCTTTACAGGAAACCTTGAAATACTTTCCCGATCTCAAGGAACCCCCTACTAAAAATTACTACATCTACAACTCATCATACATTAGTGTGATGATCAGTGGGATGAATGCTCCTTACACCTATGGACATTAGGAAGAAGTACCCCCTTACAGATAGCTAAAAAGATCAATGGTGTCAGTGGGAACTTATCTGAGAGGCAGAAATTACCCCTAGCAACCTCTCGAGGAACCATAGTGTATCCGTGGAATGTGTCTGTGTAGTGTGAGTACTCAAATTAAAGTGCACCAAACACCTCTTCAGATTGACTAAAGTGCATCTATGTACAGATTTCAACTTTTTTTTACATTTGCTTATAAGCACCCCCCTCCCTCCCTCCCAATAATGTCTGGGAGGACAACAAGGAGAGGCAGACGTTCCCTTGCCACCGTAAGAGGGCCAGCAACAAATGTGTCTACAGGCAAAGGTGGACGTAGTGGTCAGTCCTCAGGCAGGGCATCATTTCCTCTGTTTAGTGAGTTTTTCCGTGCTATCCAGCGTGCTTTCAGAACGGACATTCAGTGCTGCAGGAGGTTTTGTTACTGATCATAGAATGCGTCTGTCCACAGACTCCATGGACACTTTTATAAAAATGAATCAGTTCTGGATTACCAGCTATGAAGCCCCTGATTCCGATGTCACTGATTAAGTCTTTTTGGGATGTGGAATCTCTGCAGGACTTCGAGGCTGCCTAGCTTTGAGGATGTTCAGTCATTTCATCTAGAAGAATGTTTTTGGTATAGGTTTCATGGGCACAATTAACACCCAAAGGCCAATTTTTCAGCACCTGTTTAACAGGTGCATATTATTGCAATTTTTCACAGCAAGGCCAATTCTTGCTTTCATCAAGATTACCTCTATAGGGTTGGAAGGTGGAAAGGCGCCACTGACACCCAAAGACCAATTTTTATGCACCCGTTACTTCTATCCAAAGTCAAAGTAACACCAGAATGTATCCAATAAATCTCCAATCTTGTTCCCAGTGCACCACATTGTGGCCTCATCATACACACTGGCTCCCTAGCTGTTGCTGAGCAAAATAAAGGCAGCTTGCAGGGAATTTCTTTTTTGACTTTATAAATGCAATTATTGCTGCAGCAGATTCTAGACATGGTACATATCTGCCACTTTACAGGTAGACTAAGGTAACCCCCCAGTAGACATGTGCATTCGTTTTCGTCCGAATGCATTTTCGTCTGAATTTTAGGTATTTTCGTTATCGTTTTAAGAAACGATAACGAAAGTGCAGAGTCCGAAAAACGAAAGATCCGACATAAACAAATGCTTTATTTTTGTTTTCGTTGCTACAACAGTTCGATATAAATAGGAGATTCGACATGATGATGACAATAACAATCTGTGTACATCGAACCTGTGGTCGAATGTGCCTAACCTTAGCTCTATTAGTCCAAGATTATTCTACATAGAGAGAAAAGATTCGACATAGAGAGAAAAGATTCGACGTAGGGGAGGAAAGATTCGACGTAGGGGAGGAAAGATTCGACGTAGGGGAGGAAAGATTCGACGTAGGGGAGAAAAGATAAATAAAAATAATGATGATGATGAATGTTATTGGCTGATTGTAACCAAAGAGGTGGAGCAGTAAAATAGCTAGAACTAAGTACACACGTACTTTGGCTTATGGTGTCTGTTGAAAGTTCTAAGAAGATTCGACGGAGCAGGTAAACTATACGGCATTGTACAGTTTAGCTGCTCCGTCGAATCTTCTTTGAACATTCGACAGACACCATAAGCCTTCAATGACAGATTCGACCTTAATTTGGATTTTCGGACGAATGCAATTTTTAACGAAAAACAAAATAAATAAAAACGAATTTCGGGAGTAACTAAATAAATTTATTTTTCAGACGAAAACGAAATTCCGAAACGAAATATTTCAGTGTGCACATGTCTACCCCCCAGGCACTATATTGGAAGGATTTTTTTATTTTTATGCTTTCACTTTAAAAATGAAAACAATCACTGCTCATTTAAAAATTACATTTTTTACAAACTTTTTGTTTATTGATACATGTCCCCCAGGGCAGGACCCAGACCCCTATAACCATTGTATGCCCAATTACTTGCATATAAGCCTTCAAAATTGGTACTTTGGATTTTTGACGTTCGGGTCCCATTGACTTTAATGGGGTTCGTTAATCGGGTTCAAACTTTCGCGGTGTTCAGAAGTTTTCATGCGAACTAAACAGGGGTCTGTTCGGCCCATCCCTAGTAGAAAGGAAGGTTTCCATGTTTTGGCACATTGAAAGCTTTGAGCACTATATTCAAAATGACATTAATCCGTTTGAATTGAGAATACAAATTTGTCCTATGTTAGAAAATACTGATTTAACTTTTAAGAAGAGATGGAAGAACAATCTCCAACAATGTACCAAGTTAATGATGAAGTTATTAATAGAGGAGTATCAAAAGAGGTCTACTGTGTTAGAAAAAGATATTAATATATGCTATATGCCAAACTGGAACCCTTCAGAGAGTCTTCCAACTTTAAAGAACAGGAGGAAAGTATTAAGATCCACATAGATCAAATGGTTAGAGAAATCATAACAACTAAGAAGAAGACGTTTTAGAGGGATAATACATAATTTTGGGAGGGCAAGGCTTATCGGTGACAGCAGAAGTACACACAGACACGACAACAATGAAATAGTAAGCTTAGGGGACATAATAATGGTAAGGCAAACTCATTTCTTAATTCCTTATCTTCTTCACTTTCACAGATGTCACAGGAACAAAAAGCACCACAGAAACACAAATGGCGCTCCCAAGGAACAGGAGCTATATACAACAAAAAACACATTACGGAAACTACAGTTTTAACACAGTCGACTACATTGGTGGTGGGATCTGATCACACACAAAAGTCAGGTAACACACGTGATGGCCCTTCTGGGCAGGGTAAACACAATTCTAATACACTTTCTAAAAGTAATTCACACAACCCTGAGGAGTTGTTCAGGGATATGGTCACGGATGGTCCCCCAGAGAGTCGATGACCTTTAGAGGGGAAGAGGAAGGAGGGAATGGCCAATGCGGATCCCCTCAACATCATCAATTTATCAGACTATACACTGTCTGCTAATAAAACTCAAATGTTACAAAAAGGATTAACCTTTTGTCCTGACTCGGATGTTGATACATTCGAGATT
Organism: Lithobates septentrionalis; assembly: GCA_037952835.1. Classification (NCBI taxonomy): domain Eukaryota; kingdom Metazoa; phylum Chordata; class Amphibia; order Anura; family Ranidae; genus Lithobates; species Lithobates septentrionalis. Next base: position 715,950 of record JBBDGP010000812.1, read on the forward strand.
ATAAAAGATTTACAGTTATTTGCTCAAAAATTGATTCTGCAGAGCCTCTATGCCAAACGTACTCAGTCAGACCAACCGGCAGCACGGGACAAGAAGGCCCTTGATGACCTAATATCTTTATTAGAGGATCAGGAAAACAAGGATCTGATTGATCAAATTGACATTGTGGCTTTGCTGAATGAACAAACCAAGACAGCCATAAATATAAAAAGAGGCAGTTCTGCCTTGAAATAGAAATCAAATACATTTCAATTTCCAAGTCTCAATCCCAATTTGGGGGCATTCCTCGCCATGATGACACAAGAGATTTGGAGACTGAAGCGAGTTCCATCTCAGGACAATCTATCACAAATGATAAAACAAGCATTAAAAACTCTGACAAATCAACATCAGCTTATTTTAAAACCCACTGATAAGGGGGAAAATATTGTAGTCATGAACAATAGCCAATATAAAACCATGTGCATGAAAATTCTTTACAATAGAGATTGGTATAGCCCCATATCAAAATTGATCAATTCAACCAAAGATTTTATCTTGTGGTAGATAACGCCTATTTGAACAACGTTATAAGCAAACAGACATGGGATTATATATGAACTAGCCATCCAAGGATTCCAACCTTTTAAAGCTTACCAAAAGTCCACAAAGACATAAAAAAAATCCCCCGGGGCAGACCCATAGTTTCTGGCCGGGGAGGCATCACGGAAAATTTGAGTAGGTTCATTGATGAACAACTATGACCTTTGGTAATCAATCTCCCTTCATACATAAGGGATATACTACATCTACTGCAAAACTTGGAGGGTCTTCATATACCCCCTGACAGCCTGCTGGTCATAGTGGATGTGGAAGCACTACACAGCTCCATCCTACACCAGCAGGAATCAAGGGGGTAAAACATTTTTTATCCCAATCTCACAGGGACGACAAGAAACTTCATGAATTTATTTCATCATCTCTGGAGTTCATTTTAACACACAATATCTTTTCCTTTGATGGTTCCCACTTCCTCCAGGTGCAGGGCATAGCGATGTGGACCTGTGTTCCATCCTACGCCAATCTGTACCTGGAATAGTGGGAAAGGTCCTTTTGGACAGACAAACACCTCAGTAATCTTACCGATAACATTATGACTTGGTATAGATTGATGATATATTTATGATTTGGAATGTATCAATTGAGTCTCTGAATCAGTGTGTCATGGGGATGAATAATAACAACTTTACCTTAAAATTCACAATGATGTCTGATCTTGCATGATAACATTTCTAGATGTGGTCATCCTCAAGGGACAGGATGGAACATTATCAAGCACATTATATCATAAAGAAACAGCTGGCAACACAATTTTGCATGCTGCCGGCTCTCACCCTAAACCCCTTCGTTGTACAATCCATACCCTATAGTCAATACCTGCGTATCCACGGAACTGCTCGAATGAGGAGGCGTCCAAGTTAAGACTAAGACTATCACAAAGAGGATATTCGGCCACATGTCTTAAAAAAGCATACAAACGGGCGATTGGTCACACAAGACAGAACTTACTTTTTGGGAATAAGACAAATAGAAACCAACAGAATGTGAAAGCTAATCCAATTCAAATTATTACAAAATACACTAAACAACACAATAAAATTTGAAAAATTATAGCCAAACATTGGCATATTTTATGAATTGATTCTTCCCAAAACCCATTTGTCCCAGAAAGTCCCCTAATCACGTATCGAAGAACAAAATCACAGAGGGAATTTCTAGTACACAGTGAATATACTGGGGAATTTAGAAAAGATCCATGTAAATGCAAGGGGACTTTAAAATGCGGCAGATGTGCATATTGCCAGTTTATGAATGTACTGTATGTATTAATAGCAAATTACCTAATGGGCAACGATACAGACCTTTACACTTTGCAAACTGCAAAACAGCCAGGTAGTTTATATATTAACCTGCTTTTGTAGCTTTTACATAGGAAGAACTAAATTCGAATTCCACAAAAGGACCTACAGGCATGTACTAAGTATGAAGACCCGCAACCCAGATCTCCCTTGGGGCAGGCATGTACATGATGCCCATCAAGGAAAATTTCCCAACCTCAAATTTCTAATACTTAACCGGGTTCATCCCAGTGGGAGAAGTGGGGATTGGGACAAGGTCCTTCTCCAACGGGAGACCAGATGGATAGTGTCAGAGCCACCTCTCCCCGTGGATTGAATGACTCGGTCAATTATCGCCCATTTTTTGAGGGATACACATCAAGGGGATGGGAGGGACATGGTTGAAACTATTTAATATGTTGTAGTTATCAAACCATATTATTTAATTACAATTTGTTCATAGTCTCATGGCAATGGAATGGGGTTGATCTATTCTATAACCACTGGGACACTTATTTTCAGTGGACATCTGGCATAACACAGAGTATGAAATGGTGTTTCTTAGGTGTTGTCTATCTGCTAGTCCACAATTCATACCTTGCCCTCTTCCTTTGGCAGCCCCCTCCCCCCCTTTTTGCATATAACATTTCACCTATAGATTACTAGGGGAATCTGTCATGATAATGATGGACTGCTCTGGACTTCTTCTTTCTTCTGACTGGGGGGCTCTCGCTATGACTAGCCTGTGTGTGGGCCCTCTATTTGCAGCTGCGTTCTCGCTGGCTTCCCTTTTATCTAGGGGGCTGGTGTATGCGCATGGCCTCTCTGCGCTGGTGTCGGTGGAGTGCATTGCCAAGCCCCACCATCGGAGAGGGCGGTGCCGTTTGCTCCACCGACTGTTGGTCCCATTGGTTGCTAAACCACGCGTGCGCATTGTTAATAATGCGGGGCGCATGCGCGGGCATTCGGCGCCATATTTAGGCCCCTGGAACAGTGCACAACACAAGCACTGCCAGGGAGGTACGGCACGCTGATGGGACTACTATGCTCAGGTAAAGTTGACGGCCCTTACCCCTTGGCCTCCTCACCTTTTTGCATGGCCAAATGTCTTTTATTTAAATGTAAGACATAATTTCTATGTACTACTGGGATTTTCATCTTTTGAGAAGTGATGGCTGCAAGTCCTTTACATCCTCCATTGAGGGACTTAACAGATTCATATCCTAATATCCTCTCCTGTCTATACCATCTGGTTATATATATGAACCCTATTTGTTTAACCTACAAAATATTTACAGAAAATACTGACAGCATTTATTTGGCAAAGTAAGAAACCAAGATTAAAATTTGCACTAATTTCTAGGAAAAGACAGCACGGGGGTTTAGCAGCACCTGATATATTTAGGTATTACAAAGCAGTAATTCTAGCACGTATGATTGAGTGAACGAAAGAGAACAAAGAAAAAAAATGGATTGAGATAGAGAACACTTTAAGCAAAACCATGCTTCACAAAAATATTTGGATTTCAAATAAATATAGAACATTAGATTCCAACGCACATGATTTGACAATTAACGTATTCAGAATCTGGGATGCACTTTATCGGAAACAAAAATGGGTACACAATTCACCATTAATTGCCCTTACGGGAACAAAATTTTTCACACCGGGTGAGGACATATTTCAAAGATTAAGAATAAAGAACCCACAAATTAAAGATATCACTAGGAAAGGGAAGATGGAATCTGCACAAGAATTGGAGATTAAATTCGGTGGGAAATTGCGTGAATGGGAATATTTACAATTAAAGCACTTAGTTACTACATCACCACATACGTTTAGAGACGCAGAAGACTTAAACAAATTGGAAAAGCTCTGTATGACACCAATGCCATTGAAGGGAGGGATTTCAAGGTCTATGAATTCCTTTCGGATATTGAAGGTCAGAAGAGGCCTTCCTTTATAGAAAAATGGGAAAAAGAATTGGAAACAAAGTTGGAAGAACAACAAATCGAGAAAATGATTGCAGGTGGATATAATCAAGCTTGGGATGTAAACACCATCAAGATGAACTACAAATTCCTGGTCAGGTGCTATATGACCCCGGAGAGACTTCATAGAATCAATCAAGAAAACTCACCATTATGTTGGAGAAATTGTGGAAAAAAAGCCACGATGATACACATTTGGTGGGACTGCCCAAAAATAAGTGTATTCTGGCAGGAAGTAATTACATGTTTAAAGGAGATCACGGGAGAGAAGATAGAAAATAATAGATTGACCTGTCTGTTCCACGATGCTAAAATTCCCAAAAAGCAATATATGAAAAAGTAACATCAAAATTACTAAACGCTGCGAAGGGACTGATACCAAAAAATTGGCTAAGGAGCAAAAGCCCAGACTTGGGAGAATGGTTCAAGCAGGTGGAGCACTACCACAGAATGGAAATACTTTGTTGTAAAGATGAAGGACAACTAGATAAATGCATTTCTGTCTGGAAGGGGTGGGAAAGATACAAAACCTCGGACAGTTATTGGGAGAAGTTGCTGGGCAGCAACGGATCTTAAAGCGGGGGTCCACCTATCTATCATTTTTTTTTTTGAGTTCATTCACAAACTTTTCTTCTCAGCATTACATACTCACATATTGTGTGTAATATGTCTGCCTGTGTCAGATTTAGTCGGAAAGAATAACTTATATTATTCACTGCAGGCGGTTTCCATCTTCATTGTGGGCATTTGAAGCCCACAAGCATTTATTTCCTGGATGTGGTGAATGCTGTGCTCCCAGCATTCACTGCTCGTTCCCGCACATGCTCAGTGGCATCCTGGGAAGCCTGAGACTAGCTCCCAGGAGTCTGGGAGAGGCTAGAAACACGCCTACTCCCATGGGAGGAGAACCAGGAAGTGCAAAGAAGAATAGAAAAATAAAAGGTAATTACGGCAATTTAAATTTTTTTAAAAGGCATGTCAGCATCTAGGCAAGGAAAAGAATACATACAGATATTGTTCAAAATTTGGGTGGAACCCCGCTTTAAGGAAAAATAACACCTGGGAAAGATAGGAAGAGTTTCATTGGTGAGGCGGGGGGGAGGGGGTGGGACGTAACTTAGAATAGGGAAAGCATTACGGGAATGAGGTAGGGAGGGAAAAATTCTTGTTTTTATTTAATGTCATTTGTATAAATAAAGGAAAGGAATTCTTTTTGTATTAATTCAAAATTCAAAGTAACCACGGTGATGTGAACTCGAGAAGGGACAGTTTTTGAACGTTAAGTTGAAATGAGTCTCTCAAAAGTTAACGCTGAAGTGGTTAAAAAAAAAATTTAAAAAAATAAATAACCTACAAAATATGCCCCGGTTTTTACACCTGGTCCTTTAGACATATGCAATGTTGGTTGTCTATATCCACCATGAGTGAGGTGGAAATAGCCATATATCCCTCCTTCTGCGAAAAGGGAATTTGTCCCCCAAGGACAAAAAGGGTTTTTTAACAGCACAATACTCGTACCGAGATATTAAAAAAGTAATACATTTTATTATGTATAAGACAATGGAGTAAAAAACATGAACTGTGTATGGCACATTATAAAAAGCGCAGATACATGTACAAGGCTACATATGAATGTTACACATAACCGGTGCTTTGATAGTCCTGACGCGTTTCGACCCCATCGGGTCTTCTTCAGAGGAAATGCATGCACTGTTGAGAAATTACATATATAAAAATAATAGCAATACAGGAATGTACAGATGTGTGTAGAGATTATCAAGGTTCTAGACATAGTTACCCAAAGTATGCGTGTAGCCAGGTCTCCTGAATCTAAGGCTTTCAAAGGGGGTCCTCCATCAATTCGGTCCCCACCTGGAATCCCCCAGACGGCCAACACCCCGATAGGGGGGAATCAAGCAGCAATAGCGTAACTTACGGTGAACTACACAGTGGAAGTACCCCACATCCGGCACGCGGCACGTGTGGGTCAGCAGCACCTATGATCCAAACATCGTGCAATAACATCAATCAGGGTTTGAAAAAGATGTAATGAGTTTTTTTGTTTTCTATTTTCCTAATTTATATAGGCTTATGTGAGTCATCTGTTACTAATACTCCTAGTTTTATCGCGTTTTTTTGCATGGGGTACTACGCCCAAGTATAGGAATAGTTGGAGTACGTAATCAAAAAATTGTTGAAACATATAAATATGTATTAAAGAATAACTAGGGGGACAGATAGAGGGGAGGAAGAAGAAAAAAAGGGAAAGGGAATGGGGAGTGAAAAAGGGGGAGGGTGGGGAAGTCCAAAGGAGAGAAAGTGAGGGAGGGGATGTGCAGGGTGGTGGGAAGGATATGGGGAGGAAAAATGGTGAGGAAACCCAGAAGGGACAGGGGGAAGGAAGGATGGAAGGGGTGGGGATGAATAGGGGAAAAAATAAAAAAAATAAAATAGTTTTAAGTAAACCATACAGGGAAAGAAGGGAACGACAACCAAATGAGAGAGTAGTATAGTAGTGAAAGAATGGGAACCACATGTGAGGGGATGGGAGTGACAAGGTGGCTAAAAATAGTTAAAAATAGTGAAAAGTGGTGAAAATGGTGGGAAAGTGAGCAAGGACCACAAATAAAAGTGACAAAAAATGAAATAAAAAATAATAAAATAAAACTGAGTGGTGAATGGCGGTGAGGGGCTAAGAAGGGCAGTGAAGCCTGATAGTGAAACAATCATAGTGGTGTTACCTTATAATGCCCAGCATGTGAGCAGCCATGTACAAGTGGTCAGTGAAACTTGTACAGGAAATGTGTGCAGTGAGCTGTAATCATGGGCGTCCGCAGGTAGGGGCAAGGGGGGGCTAGTGACCCCCCCTGAAGCAAGGTGTCCGCACATGGACACTCAGGGGCCAGGCTGATCCTGGGTGGGTGCAGAGCCGGCGCCAGCATGAGGGAGGAAATGTGGAAAGGGTGGAAAGCCTTAAGGTACCAGGAGAGGGAGGGCACTAAAGCTACGGGTCCCTCAAGAAAAGCTGATGCTGACGCTGGCCCCGCTCACACCTTTACCCAGCGAATGGGGTCATATGCTGCGGAAGGCCTGGGCAGTGCATATGCGAAGGCTGTTCCTGGAGTCCCGTTCCGCCTCCTTATTTGTGCCGCCACCATAGTCTCCTCCTCTCCATCTGACCGCACCGGATCCGGATCTGGAACTGGGACGTCATCTGGCAATCGGCAATGTGGCAGACTGATCCATAAAAATGCAGGTGAGTCGTCTCAGAGAAGGGATGGAGCAGCCGCCAGCCAGCGAGCAGTTAGGGAGAGTCACGCTGCCTACATCCATGCATTAATTTCAGCCAGCGAGCAAACTTGCAGCATGCCTGACAGTGTAGTGGGGTGGGCAGTGTAGTGTTAGTGGGGTGGGCAGTGTAGTGTTAGTGGGGTGGGCAGTGTAGTATAGTGGGGTGGGCATGGTTGTGTTAGTGGGGTGGGCATTGTTGTGTGCAATAATTTTAATTCTAAATTGATGACCAACTAGGGCGAGATAGAGGGATGTACATCCAGCTGGCGCGGCACTGCCCACTCAAGCCCCTCCCCTCTATGATGTTGACAAAAAGGGCGGAGCATGGGTGACCTTAAAATGATGCCCCCCCTGAAAAAATTTCTGCGGACGCCCATGGCTGTAATAGAAGGATGAAATGAGTATATGAAACAACTATGCTGTAGCGTATAGGGTGATAGTGATGCCGTGAAGAGTGCAAAGTTACCTGAGACGAAGAAGCACGAGTGTGGCTGTATTTCCTGTAGAAGTAATAGGGATCAGAGAGAGGATTCCAAGTGAGTCCACTCACCTTAAATGTGGAGCATATGGTGCTGATTGGTTGCCGATAAGGACCACAGGTGCATGCCGGCCCCACGCCCCCACCCGCCAGCGCAGGGACATTGCTGACTAAGTCAGCACTCCGGTGTAGTTCCCCCGGCGTTCCGAGGGACGAAGTCCTGGCACCGCCGTCCTTTCCAACGAAATGTCTCCAACAAACTATTCGGGACATATGCAAAATTCCACGCACAAAATGTAACCCACATAATCTATCTCTTGATGAATATGAGGCCCTTCAATCGTTAAAAAAGAATCCAAATATTATCATAAAACCCTCGGACAAGGGAGGCAATGTGGTCATCATGAACAATCAGAATTACATAAATATGTGCCTAAATATTTTAAAAAACCGTGATTGGTACAAACAAATTTCCATCTTGTGCATCAATCAATATCACACAACGTTTTACCAAATGGTGGATCAAGTCTTTAACAAAGGATCGATCACCAAAGACACATACGAATATATTCGCACAAAACATCCCAAAGTAGCTACCTTTTATAGCTTACCAAAAATCCACAAAAATCAAGTCGACCCACCCGGCCGCCCTATCGTCTCCGGTAACGGAGCGATATCTGAGAATCTGAGCCAGGTTATTGACGCCTACCTTCAACCTCTTGTCCATTACTTGCCCTCCTTTGTCAAGGACACAATACACTTTTTGCAGATTCTTGATAATCTTGATATCTCAGACCACTCTATCCTTGTCACTATTGACGTTGAGGCCCTGTATAGCAGCATCCCCCATAATTTGGGGCTAGCTGCTATACACAGAACTCTCCAACCAAGTCCACTTTTCGATCCAGACACCAAGGATTTCATTCTTACTGGCCTCCGATACATTTTGTATCACAATTTTTTTAGCTTCGATCATTCCCACTACCTCCAGGTGCAAGGTGTAGCAATGGGGACCTGTTGTGCCCCCTCATATGCGAACTTGTACCTGGGGGAGTGGGAAAAGTCCCTCCTAGGCGACGAGGGACTCGTCGAGTACACTGGCCACATTTCCCGGTGGCTAAGGTACATCGACGACATCTTCATCGTCTGGGAGGGACCAGAGGCAAAACTTATGGACTTTTTCAACCGAATGAACGTCAATAATTACGGCCTGAAATTCACTATGCCCCACAGTCGTAAAAATGTTACCTTTCTGGATGTCCTGGTAAGGGCAACCCCTGAAAAGAAACTCACCACAACTTTGTACCAGAAGAGCACTGCTGGCAATACGGTGCTCGAAGCCTCGAGCTTTCACCCGACAGCATTGAAGAATTCCATCCCTCATGGGCAATATTTGCACCTTCGGCGCAACTGCTCCACAGATGTACTTTTCAAAGAAGAGGCCGGACTCCTTCAAGACCGCCTCTTGTCACGCGGATATAGTAGATCCTGTTTGAAAAAGGCATACAATAGAGCAATGCAACAATCCCGGGCTTCCTTGCTATACAAATCTAAACTACGGGATCTCCCAAATCCCACCCGCATAATTATGCGCTTTTCACGCCAACATACTACTATCAAAAATATCCTGCAGAAGCATTGGAGCATTCTAACTGATGACCCCACACTAAAAACTCTCCTTCCAAAACAACCCTCAATAACCTTCAGGAGGGCTACTTCTCTTAAAGACATGCTCGTCCAAAGTGAATTCAAAGACCAATAAAAAAGATTCAAACAACACCACATTACTGGATCATTTCCATGTGGTCACTGCACTTTTTGCCCACTCATAAAGAAAGCCAAATCTTTCCGCCTTCCCAATGGAGAATTTTTTAAGCCAACGCATTTTGCGAATTGCGAAACCCGGGGGGTGGTATACTTGATGGAGTGTGACTGTGGTGCCTATTACATTGGCAAAACCAAGCAAGAACTGGGGCAACGAATATCCAAACACATGTACAGCATGGAAATCTGAAACAGATATCTCCCCATTGGAAGACATGTTGTCTTCGAACATAATTATGAAGTGCCCAAGGTAACCTTCACAGTGCTTTACAAGGTAAAAATACCATACAGGGGAGGTGACTGGAATAAGGCCCTGCTCCAAAACTAGCAAAAATGGATCTTCCAGTTACAGGCTATGTCGCCTCCGGGACTCAATGAGTCAATTTCCTTTGCCCCTTTTCTTCGAGGTTGTGCCTCTGCCAAAACGCACTAAATGGGATGCCAGCAGACACACTACCCCACAATCACCTCCTCTCTGTTATATGCACCATATTTCATATGTTGCGTTGCCTTTTTTTCATATGCACCACTGTATAAAAAATATGTTCCCCCATTTATGGATATGATCCTATATGCAACTTTTTATTGCAGATACTGATGATGCATGTAGAAATTAGATCTTGTTTTGTATTGGGAAGGATTGATGTGATGGTACCATATGAAGTCTATGAACGAATTCCATTTAATTCCAGTTTTTTGTATATCTTTATTGTATAACCAGTTCTTACTAATAAGATGTTCACTCTTTTCCTACTATCTAAAATGAGATAATTCCATATATGCTCGGGCCACTGTTTGATGTCATATACATAGTGAAACTAATACCACTGCCAGGCTTTCTTCCATGTAGATTCAAACCTGGGCTCCCGGTCCGGCCATCTTCCTCCTCCGGGTGTTTTGTCGGCATCATGGTGTTTCTTCCTGGCAGGGGGAGACAGGCGCATGATTAGCGCCTACATACACGTCCACCAGGGGGGTGGCTCCCCCTGGGACGTGATCTCTCCCTGCCAGCGGCATCCCGAATCCTTCCGGGTGCTACGTCCGTGTCTGCGCGCGCACCCTGGGGCGCGCGTACACACGTGACGTCATGACGCCACGTTATTACGTCGGAAAGGACGGCGGTGCCAGGACTTCATCCCTCGGAACGCCGGGGGAACTACACCGGAGTGCTGACTTAGTCAGCAATGTCCCTGCGCTGGCGGGTGGGGGCGTGGGGCCGGCATGCACCTGTGGTCCTTATCGGCAACCAATCAGCACCATATGCTCCACATTTAAGGTGAGTGGACTCACTTGGAATCCTCTCTCTGATCCCTATTACTTCTACAGGAAATACAGCCACACTCGTGCTTCTGCGTCTCAGGTAACTTTGCACTCTTCACGGCATCACTATCACCCTATACGCTACAGCATAGTTGTTTCATATACTCATTTCATCCTTCTATTACAGCTCACTGCACACATTTCCTGTACAAGTTTCACTGACCACTTGTACATGGCTGCTCACATGCTGGGCATTATAAGGTAACACCACTATGATTGTTTCACTATCAGGCTTCACTGCCCTTCTTAGCCCCTCACCGCCATTCACCACTCAGTTTTATTTTATTATTTTTTATTTCATTTTTTGTCACTTTTATTTGTGGTCCTTGCTCACTTTCCCACCATTTTCACCACTTTTCACTATTTTTAACTATTTTTAGCCACCTTATCACTCCCATCCCCTCACATGTGGTTCCCATTCTTTCACTACTATACTACTCTCTCATTTGGTTGTCGTTCCCTTCTTTCCCTGTATGGTTTACTTGAAACTATTTTATTTTTTTATTTTTTCCCCTATTCATCCCCACCCCTTCCATCCTTCCTCCCCCCTGTCCCTTCCTGGTTTCCTCACCATTTTTCCTCCCCATATGCTCCCCACCACCCTGCACATCCCCTCCCTCACTTTCTCTCCTTTGGACTTCCCCACCCTCCCCTCCCGTCTTCCCCCCCTTCCCTATTTCCCCCTCACTCCCCCTTTTTCACTCCCCATTCCCTTTCCCTTTTTTTTTTTTCTTCTTCCTCCCCTCTATCTGTCCCCCTAGTTATTCTTTAATACATATTTATATGTTTCAACAATTTTTTGATTACGTACTCCAACTATTCCTATACTTGGGCGTAGTACCCCATACAAAAAAACGCGATAAAACTAGGAGTATTAGTAACAGATGACTCACATAAGCCTATATAAATTAGGAAAATAGAAAACAAAAAAACTCATTACATCTTTTTCAAACCCTGATTGATGTTATTGCACGATGTTTGGATCATAGGTGCTGCTGACCCACACGTGCCGCGTGCCGGATGTGGGGTACTTCCACTGTGTAGTTCACCGTAAGTTACGCTATTGCTGCTTGATTCCCCCCTATCGGGGTGTTGGCCGTCTGGGGGATTCCAGGTGGGGACCGAATTGATGGAGGACCCCCTTTGAAAGCCTTAGATTCAGGAGACCTGGCTACACGCATACTTTGGGTAACTATGTCTAGAACCTTGATAATCTCTACACACATCTGTACATTCCTGTATTGCTATTATTTTTATATATGTAATTTCTCAACAGTGCATGCATTTCCTCTGAAGAAGACCTGATGGGGTCGAAACGCGTCAGCCCTATCAAAGCACCTGTTATGTGTAACATTCATATGTAGCCTTGTACATGTATCTGCGCTTTTTATAATGTGCCATACACAGTTCATGTTTTTTAGTCCATTGTCTTATACATAATAAAATGTATTACTTTTTTAATATCCCGGTACGAGTATTGTGCTGCTAAAAAACCCTTTTTGTCCTTGGGGGACAAATTCCCTTTTCGCAGAAGGAGGGATATATGGCTATTTCCACCTCACTCATGGTGGATATAGACAACCAACATTGCATATGTCTAAAGGACCAGGTTAAAAACCGGGGCATATTTTGTAGGTTATTTTTTTTTTTTTTTTAACCACTTCAGCGTTAACTTTTGAGAGACTCATTTCAACTTAACGTTCAAAAACTGTCCCTTCTCGAGTTCACATCACCATGGTTACTTTGAATTTTGAATTAATACAAAAAGAATTCCTTTCCTTTATTTATACAAATGACATTAAATAAAAACAAGAATTTTTCCCTCCCTACCTCGTTCCCGTAATGCTTTCGCTATTCTAAGTTCCGTCCCACCCCCTCCCCCCCCGTCTCACCAATGAAACTCTTCCTATCTTTCCCAGGTGTTATTTTTCCTTAAAGCGGGGTTCCACCCAAATTTTGAACAATATCTGTATGTATTCACTTCCTTGCCTAGATGCTGACATGCCTTTTAAAAAAATTTAAATTGCCGTAATTACCTTTTATTTTTCTATTCTTCTTTGCACTTCCTGGTTCTCCTCCCATGGGAGTAGGCGTGTTTCTAGCCTCTCCCAGAATCCTGGGAGCTAGTCTCAGGCTTCCCAGGATGCCACTGAGCATGTGCGGGAACGAGCAGTGAATGCTGGGAGCACAGCATTCACCACATCCAGGAAATAAATGCTTGTGGGCTTCAAATGCCCACAATGAAGATGGAAACCGCCTGCAGTGAATAATATAAGTTATTCTTTCCGACTAAATCTGACACAGGCGGACATATTACACACAATATGTGAGTATGTAATGCTGAGAAGAAAAGTTTGTGAATGAACTCAAAAAAAAAAATGATAGATAGGTGGACCCCCGCTTTAAGATCCGTTGCTGCCCAGCAACTTCTCCCAATAACTGTCCGAGGTTTTGTATCTTTCCCACCCCTTCCAGACATAAATGCATTTATCTAGTTGTCCTTCATCTTTACAACAAAGTATTTCCATTCTGTGGTAGTGCTCCACCTGCTTGAACCATTCTCCCAAGTCTGGGCTTCCAGGTGAGGACCGAATTGATGGAGGCCCCCCTTTGAAAGCCTTAGATTCAGGAGACCTGGTTACACGCATACTTTGGGTAACTATGTCTAGAACCTTGATAATCTCTACACACATCTCTACACACATCTGTACATTCCTGTATTGCTATTATTTTTATATATGTAATTTCTCAACAGTGCATGCATTTCCTCTGAAGAAGACCCGATGGGGTCGAAACGCATCAGGACTATCCAAGCACCTGTTATGTGTAACATTCATATGTAGCCTTGTACATGTATCTGCGCTTTTTATAATGTGCCATACACAGTTCATGTTTTTTACTCCATTGTCTTATACATAATAAAATGTATTACTTTTTTAATATCTTGGTACGAGTATTGTGCTGCTAAAAAACCCTTTTTGTCCTTGGGGGACAAATTCTCTTTTCGCAATTGTATTTTGGGGTGTGCAGCTTTCTTCCTCTCCCAAGTGTCTCTCCTTTTTTATTATATCCCTCCTTCTTTCCCCTTTTATTTTGTAGTTCCTATTATTGGTCCAAAACGTGTACACTTGCAACCTGGGGTCCGGGACCTCCGTGGGGTTTCCTGGTTGGGTCCATGGGCCACACTGTACCTCCAATCATGTCATCTGTTGCAGTGACTATTTAGATTCATTTTGTGACCAAATATATATCAGAGCTTTGCATCATTCATCTTATGATGGTAGGTGTCCCTTCAACATGAGTCTGACATTCACTGAACTACTTTCTACTGCTGTCTGTATCACAACATTTGCTTTGTGCTTTTTCTTTACTTACTGGATTGTTGAACGTATATTTCTCCTATATACTTACCCCCTGACGAAAGGCTGGAACATGAAACGCGTCGGTTACTGAATATTTATTTTCCAGATATTGGAGAGTATAGCTATTTAAGTATACTATGTTAACATACTTATGTAATCATCATGTTATCTGTTCTAACTGTCAATCACTATTGATTTTACCTGTTTTGGTAGTATTGTTGCCGTTTAAAATCCCATTCAGGGGGTATCCTTTCTCTTCTATATATCCAGGGATGTGGCAACCATCTACCTTGTTTTTGCCTTGGTGGGAAAATTTAAAAATACTCAGATTAAGGGCCTGGTATGGAGTTATAGGAGGACCTCACACAATCTTTATTTTTTTGCTTTGCATGGAGTCCCTCCTAAAATCCATTCCAGACGCAATTTTTTTTCATTCTTGCTGAAAGATGTGCTACAGCAAAAATGACATTTACAAATGAAAAAAATTAGGTAAGGGGTTTAACCCCTTGGGGCCGTCCGTGCGCAAATATGTGGCCTCTCGTGCCTGGTCCTTGGCGCAGAGAGGCCTTATATTTGCATGAACTGCAGTCACTAAAACTGTTAATGACACCCAGGGCTTTTTTTTCTCAGAGAATAGGTGCAGGAACTTTCCAAGACATCTTTTGTCTCCACCTCAGCCACCTCCGAGCACCGTTCCTTGGGTCCACCCCATACCCGCCTCCCAAGACCAGCCCTTTTAGAGAATACAGTAATAATTGTGGTACTAACTAATTTGTATAGAACTTGTTAATTATAACAAGAAAAGCAGTCAAATAGATCCCCTGCATCTAGCAACAATAGATTCCCCAAACAACAATGGACCACCCACAACAAAATACCCCCCTCCCCAGCAACAAAAGACCCCCTGCAGCAACAACAGTTCTCCTAACAGCCAGCATTGATAGACCTGCAGCAACAATAGATCCCCCAGCAACAATGGAACATCTACACCTAAGTTTCTGATCATCATCATTACTAGTAAAAAAATAAATAAACAAAAATATAAACAAAAATATCCCATAGTTTGTAGACGCTATAACTTTTGCGCAAACCAATCAATATACACTTTTTGGGATTTTTTTTCTACCAGAAATATGTAGCAGAATACATATTGGCCTAAATTGATGAAGAAATTCAATTTTTTTTTTCATTTTTTTATTGGATATGTTTTATCGCAAAAAATAAAAAAATATTGTTTTTTTTTTTCGAAATTGTCGGTCTTTTTTTGTTTATAGCACCAAAAAAAAATAAATGCAGAGATTGTGCAAACCAATCAATATACGCTTTTTTGAGATTTCTTTTACCAAAAATATGTAGCAAAATACATAGTGGCCTGAAGTGATGAAGAAATTACATTTTTAAAAAATTTTTTTTTTGGATGTGTTTTATAGCAGTAAGTAAAAAAAAATGTTTGTTTTTTTTAAAATTGTCAGTCTTTTTTTTTTTATAGCACAGAGGTGCTCAAATACCTCCAAAAGAAAGCTTTATTTGTGGGAGGAAAAAAGGAGATCAATTTTATTTGTGTACAGCGTTGCACGGCCGTGCAGTTGTCAGTTAAAGTAACGCAGTGGCATATCGCAAAAAATGGCCTGGTCAGGAAGGGGGGGGGGGGTAAATATTCTGAAGGGCAAGTGGTTACGATTAATATGATGCTTTGTATTTAAAGCCCAACTTCAGCAATACAAACCTGTAATATACTCTAACCTTCACCGGCTCTATTTAGAACCAACACTGGATTTTGGCCTGGAGTTGGCCTTTAATACCATACTAAAACATTATCAGCCAAACAGCTCCAAACTACACTTTCTGAAATTATACACTATGTATGGTTACTAGAAAAATACACATAACAGAAAATAATGCTAACCTAGAGAAGTAGAAATATCAGTATTGGGTAGATCTGACCTTTCAAAGCCTACATTTCAAATACTGGACTAACGTGCTGTGCTGAGGCTGTTGTATTAACCCATTCTTGAGGCTGGTCTTGCAGGAACACATATTGCACATAGAGGATAAACATTACATTAGAAAAAAAACTAAAAAAAATAGCACATTAACCACTTGTCCTCCAGAAAATTGCTTTAACTGACAATTGCGCGGTCGTGCAACGCTGTACCCTTTTTTTCCCCACAAATAGAGCTTTCTTTTGGTGGTATTTGAGCACCTCTGCACTATAAAAAAAAAGACTGACAATTTAAAAGAAAAACAAAACATTATTTTTTATATACTGCTATAAAACACATCCAATAAAAAAATGTAAAAAATGTCATTTCTTCATCACTTCAGGCCAATATGCGTGGCACTTTGTGCGTCGGATTTGTGTACACACGATCGGAATTTAAACAATTGGATTTTAGTTGTCAGAAAATTTTACAACTTGCTCTCAAACTTTGTGTGTCGGAAATTCCGACGGTAAAAGTTCAATGGAGCCCACACACGATCAGAATTTCAATCACAACACAATCCAATCGCACTTTTTCCATTGGAAAATCCGACCGTGTGTACAGGGCATTACTGTACTAATGACACTGGCTGGGAAGGGGTTAACATTAGTAGTGATCAAAAGGTTAACTGTGTGCCTGACCAGTGCTTTACTACTGTGGGGGGAGGTGCTTGTACTATGGGAAAGGCATGGATCGGTGCCCCTGCTTTGCAGAAACCCAGGATCCATGCCTTCTGTACTGACAGAACATCTGCCTTGTTTACATAGGCAGACCCCCATTTGTTTACGCACAGAGATCCCGGTTCTCGCTATGTTACGAGCAATTGTGGGAGCCCGACGGTCACATCGGCTCTGGGGGCGAGCAGCGGGCACGCCCCTAGTGGCTGCCTTAGGAACCGGCGTAACATAACGGCGATTCGCCTGCCTGTGACTGCGGCGGCTGGATGGCAAGCAGTTAACCTACATTTATTAAGAAATTAGATTTTTTTTTTTTTTTTTTTAATTGGATATGATTTATAGCACAGAAAGTAGCAACAGGAGCTCAAACTGCTGCAAATTTCAGAAGCTCAATGGGAAAAAGCATGTGTTTTTGCCCACAAGTGTTCCCTGAGCACAAAAATGCAGGAAATTTCCTACAAAGTCCTCACGTAATGGTACATTACGCCACTAAAAATAGGTAATTGGTTTCCCTCTGCTTCCGACACATGCTGGGAATGTCACAAAAGCAAGGGCACCTTTCTACATATGTGCTGGACATGCCCCCCCAATCTTTGATTTTTGGCAACAGATTAAAAAATGGATCCGACATATTACTGAAACTACATTTGATCCAAATCCTACTGCATGTCTACTACACATAAATTCCTATACACAATAGGAAACACAAAAGGTCACTAACTAGGCACCTTTTAAATGCTTCAAAAGCTTTAATTCCAATTCACTGCAAATCCTCTTATATACCAACAATTAAAGATTTGCTGGCAAAGGTAAACAGTATCTATTATATAGAAGATATAATAACCAGATGCGGGGGATGAGTGTGAGATAATTATGACCCTACAAATGTACTATCCCATATAGAACAAATATCATACTAGACCTTTTTTTCATCATTATTATATTTGTTTATTATTATTATTGCTTTTTTTTTATAGATTCCTGTTGGGGAATCTAAACTAAATCTGTGACGGGGGCTGCTTTTGTTTTGCCCTCCAGACTACTTATATCACACTAGCAGTAGCGATGAGATAAATGTTTTATTGTACATTGCATACGACATCATAGAAGGTAATTATAACACTATAAACACATGCCTACATGTGCAATAGTGTCATCTGCATTATAGGATTATTTCAGCCATTGTATTATATCCCCCCTTTTTTGTTTTGTTTTTTTCAAAAGAAACTAATGTTTATTTTTCATATAGAGAGATAGCACCCTTCAGTGAAACTGCCAGATCATATCTTAAACGTTTGGGATAAAGATATAGAACAACAACAGTCTAAAAATGTCCTTTTATTCGAGGAAAAAGGGGATTTTTTTTTCAAAAATAGGTCTATGATATTACATCAGAAGGTATTCTTTATAATACACGAAAGCTATTTAGTAGAATATAAGTAAACAGTACTAAATTGGAGGTTGGAGGAGGAGGGGAGGGAGGAGAGGGACAACTGGGACCCCTGTGGGTGTACATGTGTATGTGTATGTATGCATATGGGGTTATGTGTGTGCAAATACATATAACCATATAACCATTGCAAATATGGCGATGGACTGGTTTTATACAAATGTATTTTATTGTAGTCTGTTGTAAGATGAACTGAATATTGTCTCATTTTAAGTAAATTTAAATAAATGTTATTTGTCCCACGCCTATACTAATAATTTAGTTTCGATGCATAGTAGAACTAGATTGAGTGGGACTTTGCGTGTACCCAGTAGGGTCTAATGAATACACAAACCAAGGGAAAGCCTATGTGTGGTTTCATCCCCTTTTCCATTTCTCTTCTCCCATGGTTTTGGAATGTGTATATTATATTCATGATTCTCTAAGGTAAGGTTCTGTTCCCTCCTTTTTCCATTTTCCCCTCTTTCCCTCCCCCCCACTCCCCCCTTCTTCCCCCCCTTCCTTCTCCCTGCCCCCCTTTTCCCCTTCCCCTCCTCCCTCTCCCCCTCTCCTCCCTTTACCCATTTTCTCTTTCCTTTCCCACACTTGGAGATTTTTAAGGTAACTCCCAGCCTTCTCTCCGACATCACTACCAAATTCATGTTGATTACCATCATTGAGTAGGAATCCCTCTTTACATTGGGAGGATAAGGAGTTAATTCCCATGGGCTCCCCAGGCTCAACCTCCATCAGACCAGTTACTAATATTATACAGGTGAATTTTTAAACATCTTTTCTTGGTTTCTCTTATGTTCTAAACTTGAGTATTGCTTATAATATGTTGTCTAATGGTGCGTAGACACGGGCGGACTTTTCGACCCGACTGGTCAGACGGACCGAATCCGGCGGACAATCCGACCATGTGTGGGCTCCATCGAACCTGCAGCGGATTTTTTCGGTCAAAAATCTTGAAACATGTTTCAAATCTTTCCGACGGACTCAAGTCCGGTCGAAAAATCCGCTCGTCTGTATGCTAGTCCGACGGACGAAAACCCACGCTAGGGCAGCTATTGGCTACTGGCTATCAACTTCCTTATTTTAGTCCGGTCGTACGTCATCACGTACGAATCCGTCGGACTTTGGTGTGATCGTGTGTAGGCAAGTCCGTTCATTCAAAAGTCAGTCGGAAGTCAGTCAAAAGTCCATTGGAAAGTTCATCGGACCAGTCCAGTCGAAAAGTCCGCCCATGTGTACGCGGCATTAGAAATTGGTCCTTTCTTTCTCCCCTTCTCTCCCCCCATATCTTGCGTTGGTGCATGTAACAAACTTTATTAGGTTGTTGTTATGTTGTTATGAGAAATGTAAATACATTTGTTAGTCAACAATTTTTTTTAATATTTGGTATCGCTTTGGAAACAAAGTAATTTTTTCAACTCTTATGCATTCTTTGCTAATAATGTGTATGTATATTCCTACAGTATATTCCTACAGTATATGTACAATTCGGCCCTGATGAAGCAGGTTTCACGCAAAATGCGTAGGTCACTCTTTTTGGATACTCCAGCCAGGACCAGCACATCCTGGACAATTTAACTGTAACTGTGATTTTAACTAGTTGTATTTTTAACTTCTTTTAATCAAATGTTCTTGTGTATGTAGAATAAAGATGTGTTCATTTTTTCATTCCCATGATTTATGTATTCATTAGACCCTACAGGGTACACGCCAAGTTCCACTCAATCTAGTTCTAGTATGATATTATATGGAAGAAACCCTGGCCATGCAAGAAGAGTCCACCACCAGATTTCACAAAACATGTCTGAAGAATATGAAACTATAAATAAATTAGAGCCGCATGGTTTACAAGAGTGTCATCGCTCTCACTTCTCCACATTACATTTCTCTTGAATTGTTGTTTCACTCACTTAGGAACTTGTATCTATAGAACATATAACTCCGACACCAATAGCATATTTCCTTTATATAATGATGTAATCGTATCATCAACATTACATTGCCCCTTACTTGTGTGTCATTTATACCTCATAATAATGAGGCCATTAATGATTTTTTATTTCATTTGGATTTTACCTATGCATTTTACACCACATTAATACAGTAAAACCTTTGGATTGCAAGTATAATTTGTTCCAGAAGCATGCCTGTAATCCAAAGCACTTGTTTATCAAAGCAAATTTCTCCTTAAGAAATAATGAAAACTCAAATGATTTGTTCCACAACCATTTATTTATAAGTCCTTCAGTTTATAGTCCATATAAAAAGATTATAGCAATGTGATAGCTTGTGTAACCATAGCATGCCCATCCAGAAATGGAAGCCTCCACAAAGGAATTAGAAGGAAAATCCAGCAGGAGCTACAGAGTATAATAGAGAAGAGAGGCACCTCTAAGTGTAGCAATATGGTTACATTTAATGAAGGTCCAACATTTAGCAACTCACATGGTTGATGATTAAAAGAAGAACATCTAAGTATGCAGGCATCCGGGGTAAAGCTGTCCACATAGACCATCCCCCGCACCACCAATCTCAACGCTATCAGTCTGCAATCGTGACCGGGAAGACTACCCTGCAGTAGAGCGATCTGAAAACGAGGCTTGAAGTGCTCGTGGAGCGCAGCGTGGAAGGGACGACGTCAATGCCGGTGCGGAGGATGGTCTATGTGGACATCTTTACCCCGGATTCCTGCATACTTAGATGTGTCTGTTTTAACCATCAACCATGTGAGTTTCTAAATGTTGTACCTTCATTAAATGTAACCATATTACTACACTTAGAGCCCTTGCACACTGGGGCGGGGGGCGGCGTCGGCGGTAAAACGCCGCTATTATTAGCGGCGTTTTACCGTCGGTATTCGGCCGCTAGCGGGGCGGTTTTACCCCCCGCTAGCGGCCGAGAAAGGGTTAAAAACCACCGCAAAGCGCCTCTGCAGAGGCGCTTTGCCGGCGGTATAGCCGCGCCGTCCCATTGATTTCAATGGGCAGGAGCGGTAAAGGAGCGGTATACACACCGCTCCTTCACCGCTCCGAAGATGCGGCTAGCAGGACTTTTTTTACCGTCCTGCCAGCGCATCGCTCCAGTGTGCAAGCCCTCGGGCTTTCACACTGGAATGACAGTAGCGGCACTTTCGGGGCGGTTTGCAGGCGCTATTATTAGCGCAATAGCGCCTGCAAACCGCCCCAGTGTGCAAGGGCTCTTAGAGGCACCTCTCTTCTCTTTTATACTTAGTTATGACATGACGCTACTTGTATATCAAGACATCGCTTCTTTATCAAGTCAAAATTTATTTAAAAATTTTGCTTGTCTTACAAAACGCTCTCAAACCAAGTTACTCCAAAACCAAGGTTTTACGTTTTTTCATACCTTATTATTTATTTATTCATTTATTTAATTTTTTCTGTCCACAATCAAAACTTAATTCATGTACTCTATCTATTACTATCACAAATATCTTGTGCTTATATATGCTGTTATTGTTTTTGTTTTGTGTACGCTTTTGTTGTACAAGTTATATATTACCATATTTGTAATACTTTTAACCTACTGTGGAAAAAAAAAGAAAGTAAAAAAAAAACAATTTAAAATTTTTTATTTTTTTTTTCAAATTTCAAAAAGCGCTATTTGTGTGAAAAACTTATATACATTTAACTTGCATACAGAGGTGCATGACCGAGCAATTGTCAGTTGAAGTAGTGCAGGGTTAATAGTAAAAAAAAAAATGGCTTTATCACGAAGGGGGTAAAATCTTCCAGAGCTGAGGTGGTTAATACTGCACAGTCAGTAATAGTTTTTCAATGGAATCATCTTCTGTGCTTGTATGTATTTGTAAATGTGTCTGATTTACATTCTCAGCATGTTCTACAGTCTATGTGACAGCATAGCATGCTATGAATATATCTAGATCATCCCTGTCAATATTTGTAGTGTTACAGAGATGACGCATCAGCGTGATACAGTGGTGGTCCAGCAATGATAAAGATGTAAAGGATGGTGGATAATGAAATCAAGACCCCCCCTTCACCCCCCCCCCCCCCCCCATCTTCTCAATAGGACTACCCGACAAAACAAATGCTCCAAAAATAGATCTGTCAACAAGTCGTCCTGACTCCCTTGAGCTCGCAGTGCTAGTTGGTGTCAATGTAAATCAGCCATGTAGAAAGTGAAGGGGATCTCTTGGGGAAATACTGGCACTTCTTCCAAGGAAGTGGGAAGAAAAGACATGATTTTATTTTGATTATGTTCCACTGATTTATTTATTTTGCTGGCGGTGACAGGAGAGTCAGCGGAGTGAAAGGTGTACATCTTCCAGGCAACATGTTGGAGCCACAGAAAGCATTTTAACACCTCCAATGTTTCGGGACATTATTGCTTTGGTCATGGTGGATAAAGTGACAGTTTATGTTCGGGAAATCAGCTTTGTCATTCTGCTGCTCGGCATCACCCGGTAAACTACGATTAGCAGAGAGCGCTTGTAGCATTACTGAGAACCCCATTAGCGAACCGTCCCAGTCAATGACTTCTGCTATTGATCAACCATTCTCATCCGCAGCCCTCATTAACTCCTTGCTAACACCCACCGAGCCAGAGTGTGGCCCCTTCAATTGATGGTGGAGGTCAGCGTAGCCTTGTATGTGTTTGATAGGGATGAGCCAGATGTTCGAGTCAAACGTAAGTTCAACTCAAACATTGGGTGTTCGCCTGTTCGCCGAAACAGCGAACATTATGAGGTGTTAGTGGCACACCATTAAAGTTTATGGGACACTAACATGAAAAACCAAAAGTGCTAATTCTAAAGGCTTATATGCAAGTTATTGTCATAAAAAGTTTTTGGGGACCCGGGTCCTGCCCCAGGGGGCATGTATCAATTTGGAAGCAGTGATTTTAATAATGCTTAAAGTGAAACAATAAAAATGAAATATTTCTTTAAATATCGTGCCTGGGGGGTGTCTATAGTATGCCTGTAAAGTGGCGCAGTTTTCCCGCGTTTAGAACAATACCACAGCAAAATGACATTTCTAAAGGAAAAAAAGTCATTTAAAACTGATCATGGCTGCAATGAATTGTCGGGTCTCGGCAATATAGATAAAACAAATTGAAAAAATATGGCATGGTCCCCCCCAGTCCAGGCTCTTTGGGTCTGGTATGAATATTAGGGGAACCCCAAACTAAAATGTAAAAAAAAATTACGTGGGGGTCCCTCCAAAAATATTAGGTGGAACCCTGCGCCAATTTAAAAAAAAATGGCATAGGGGTCTACCTAAAATCCATACCAGACCATTCAGGTCTGGGTCTGGTATGGATTCTAAGGGGAACCCTGCGCCAAAATGTAAAAAAAATGGCGTAGGGCCCCCCCAAAAATCCATACCAGACCCTTATCCAAGCACGCAACCTGTCTGGCCGCGGGATAAGAGAGGGGACAAGAGCACCCCCCCCTCCTGAACCATACCAGGCCACATGCCATCAACATGGGGAGGGTGCTTTGGGGTCCCCAAAGCACCTTGTCCCCATGTTGATGGGGACAAGGGCCTCATCCCCACAACCCTTGCCCGGTGGTTGTGGGGGTCTGCGGGCGGGGGGCTTATCGGCTTCCCGGCCCCCTCCTTAGCAACCAGTTATATACGGTGTAAAAAAAAGAAATTAAAAAACGCAAATCGTGGCAAAATCGTGGTGAAAACTTGCGTTTTGGATGTGGGTCCATTGAACTCTATTACATGCAAAACGCTGCATTTTGCGGGAAAAAAAGCCCCCGGCCCTTTCCAAAAATGCAGAGGCACAAAAATGCATTGATGTGAACATGTTCCATAGGAACCCTTGTTAAAAAATTTCCCTTCATTTCTGTAAAATGCAAAATGCATCAAAAAATGGATTAGTGTGAATCGAGCCTAATGATGTTCGTCCAAATTTTTTGCTTGTTCGCAAATTCTGGTGCGAACCGAACCGCGGGGTGTTCGGCTCATCCTTAGTGTTTGATGCATGGTATGAGAAAATCAAAGAAAAATGTCACAATAGCACAGTTTATCTTCATGGTCCACTGCGTTGTGTGCCATTGGAGTTCAATACATGCTGGTGGTTATCAAGTAACTGACATTGGATCTTATAGATACTCCTTATATAGCTATATTTATTATAATATTACTATTAGTTCATTTAACAGAATAGGTATTAGGATGAATAATTTCATAGGAAGTAAATGTACTGTAACTTGCATTTTCCTAAACAGGTGCAAAGTTAGAATCAGTAATGCAAGACAGGTTCAGGATGGCAAAATATAAATGCATACTCTGCAGAATAAGGAAAGCTGCACAAACATATGAAAGCTGACCACACAGGGACTCTTTATAGCAATGTCTCTGTGACTCAATCAGGGCAGCATGTGACTGCATGTGACTGCATAGCAGAGTCTAGACACAACTCAATAGAGGGTATATCTGAGAACGACTGCTTTAATAAAACAGTTACTTTTATTATTCTCATAAACAGCATTCACTATAAGTCTAGGGGAGCTTTGGTAGTAAAAGTGAGCAGCTGGAGAATTCCAAGGACAAAGGGCCACCCCACTGAAACTGGAGTACTCTGGTGACAATTGTAGAGGGGCTTCCCCCACAGTAGCTGGGTCTTCTGGAGCAGATGCTTGCTGCTAGACTCTGGTCCAGTTCTGACTTCTAGGGTTGCCACCTAGCCAGGATTCACTCTGGCAGTTTGGGTTTTGAACTATGTTTCCGGGTTTCAGACTGCATGAAACCCAGATGCATTATTTAGACCAGACTGTGGCTCTACAAGTACCACCTATGCTTGTCTAAGGCCGCCAATACATGGTTTGAATTCCTGCTGAACCGAAACGTTACTGGGCAGGCTGAATGTACAAAGTTGACCGATTTATCAACTTGGGTACAACCAGCCTGCTGGATTCTCTTGCAGTTATCGCTAGCGACTATAGCTTCTCTCACCTGCCCCCCTGCTGGGAGAAGACAATTGCTAATTCCTCGGTGAGCACTATCTCTGTTGAGGGGAGAATCGTGCAAATTTGCTGCAACTACTGGCCTCTCTTAAAACATATCCCATTATAGGCCCCACACTGCAAATTGGTTCTAGGATCTGCCGGAATCCTAAGTTCTCTTCCATACAATCACCGTTGTTCCCCATTCTGGGGAACCCTAGTTTTCTTCCAGGTATAGAACTGGGTGCATTTGACAGTCTTTTGGAGAAGGGCTGCTCCCAGGCTTCAAATTTTTGACTTCTGAGACTTGGCCCACGGTGGCTTCATTGATGCTACAGGAGGGGACAGTATGAAATAAACTTCTAGCTGGCATTCCAGTTACGCCATTTTTTCGGATCTTTAGGACCACCGACAAACTATTGACGTCAGCCAACAACATTTGAATCATACTGTGATGAAAAGGAACCTCTTCCTCGTACTATTTCTAAAATGTATCCCTTGTTAATTGCTCCCTTAGATGACTTTTTGATGCAGAGTTTTAGTAAATGGGAAAGCAATCTCAATAAGTCCTTTACACCAGCTCAGCGTCAGAATATTATCCATCTTTCGTTGAACTCATCTATTTGTATGCAAATTCAGGAATCTAATTATAAATTACTAAAGCGTTGGTACTATACTACAAATTTTCTCCAGAGACCTCAGACCACTGTTGGTGATGTAGAGAGGAACAGGGGACTTTCCTTCATATCTTTCGGTCTTGCCCAAAGATTAGACAGTATTGGTTGGAGCTACAGAGGATTTCTCAAAAGACTTACAGATCTTCCAATACCAGAGGATCCTGCTTTTTTCTTGCTCCACTGTTTACAAATTCTGCTTCAGATATATAAAAAATCTGTGCTTTGTCACTTGGTTAATGCCGCCAAAGCCTGTATTACTCTGTGTTGGAGGGATTCTAAACCTCCTTCCATTGCTATGTGGCTTAATAGGGTCAAAAGTGCCATGAAGGACCTAGTGTTTTCCGCTCAAGATAGAAAAAAACAATATACTAAAACGTGGTCATTTTTGGATCTGTTTGTATATTCAGAAGAAGTGAAGAGGCTACTAGAGAGTTGTTCGGGAGAGTGAGGTCCCCCCACCTCCGTTTGCATCAATACACGTAAGTAATCCACCTGCTCTGGGACTTGTCTTTGTTCCTTTTTTTTTTCCCTCTCCCTTTTTTTTTTCTCTCCCTTCCCTTTAAAAAAAAAAGGGGGGAATTGAAGAGTCTATTTGGGTAAATCCTGATGCATTAGCGGTAGTTACTTTTTAGAATATGAATGCAAAAAGGAGCTTTATTGAGGCTGGAATATTATGTATTTAGTTGTTAAGCTTTTCTGAAATGTATCGGTATTACAAAGTGATTGTGTATGTAGTTTGTGGAATATTGATGTTTTAATGGAATCTCAGCTCTTTTATATAAATAAAGAATAAAAATAAAAAAACAGCGAACATTCGGACCGTGTGTATGGTAGCCGGCAGTCTGGTTGGCTTCTGTCAGAATAGCATGCTGGAAAACCAGCAGCGGACCGGCTCCTGATTAGTGCTTTCAGCCAATGGGTGAGAGCGCTGAGAGTGTTCTGGCGGGGGAAGTCTTCCCCCTGTCAGAACACAGCAGCTCAGAGGGGGAGAACCCAGTACTAACGTCGAATCGTTAGTACAGCGGCTCTGACCGGAGCTGTGATTTAAAACTGCCAGTAAAGACTATATGTACCAGGCTTAAGCCTCCACCCTCAGGTAAGTGAGCCAATGTCTGTGACTTCAGTCTCCTCCCTCCTTTCTCTTTCCTGCATCTGAGCGAATGAGTACTCTAAAGTAAGGGGAACTTAGAATCAATAAGTGCTCTTTGGACTCTGATGTAAGGGGGGCATTGGGAATCCTGATTTAAGGAGGAATGCTGGGAACTCTGATATAAGTGGGGGCGTTGATGAGCAGAAACCCTCTTACATCAGAGTTACACCAGGAGCCACAGCATCAAAAATTGCTGCTAAAGTGTTTGGGTTTGGCTTGAAAAAAAAGGCGGCAACCCTACAGGCCTGCCACCTGGCTGCAGCCCAGCTACCCCTGCCTTATCAAGTGTAGCCTCTCTGAGATTCTGAGAGAGGGAGGCTGAGGAATTTATATTCCATGAGCATGTCTAGGAAGCCAGGAAGCTGTGGAAAATAGAGGTTAAGGGGCCTGTGTCGGCAACTGAACATGGTAAATATATAGGCACTTCACTACCCTAGTAAGGACACTTTAGCTTACTGCACTATTTCCATACTAGAAAGTAGGGATGAGCTTCGTGTTCGAGTCGAACCCATGTTCGACTCGAACATCGGCTGTTCGGTCGTTCGCCGAATTGCGAACGATATGGGCCGTTCGCGCCAAATTCGTGTGGCGCGTCACGGCCCATAATTCACTGCGGCATCGCAGTGCATTGCTGGCTGATGATTGGTCAAGCATGCACTATGACCCGCATGCTTGGCCAATCACAGCGCCGTCAGTAGAGAGAGCTGTAATTGGCCAAAGCCAGGGTGGCTTTGGCCAATTATGGCTCAGGGGATTTAGTACACGCCCCACACTATATAAGGCTGCCTGCACGGCGGCCCTGTGTAGTGTGTGTTCCGGTGTGCTGAGAGATAGAGAGAGAGAGAGACAGTGTCATTTGATTTGAGTTAGATAGATTAGGCAGAACAGTCAGTCAGTTAGCTGCACTTACAGTGTATTGTGTATATATATGCATCCCAGGTGTTGCATATATATATATACACTGTATTCAGTTTAGCTAGATCCGTTCCTGTTATCTTCTATCTAGACTATTTACATTTAGTGCAGTGCGTCCCTCTCACAGTGTTCAGCCAGATCCGTTCCTGTTATTTACATTTAGTGCAGTGCGTCCTGCTCACAGTGTTCAGCTAGATCCGTTCCTGCTATTTACATTTAGTGCAGTGCGTCCTGCTCACAGTGTTCAGCTAGATCCGTTCCTGCTATTTACATTTAGTGCAGTGCGTCCTGCTCACAGTGTTCAGCTAGATCCGTTCCTGCTATTTACATTTAGTGCAGTGCGTCCTGCTCACAGTGTTCAGCTAGATCCATTCCTGCTATTTACATTTAGTGCAGTGCGTCCTGCTCACAGTGTTCAGCTAGATCTGTTCCTGCTATTTACATTTAGTGCAGTGCGTCCTGCTCACAGTGTTCAGCTAGATCCGTTCCTGTTATTTACATTTAGTGCAGTGCGTCCTGCTCACAGTGTTCAGCTAGATCCGTTCCTGCTATTTACATTTAGTGCAGTGCGTCCTGCTCACAGTGTTCAGCTAGATCCGTTCCTGCTATTTACATTTAGTGCAGTGCGTCCTGCTCACAGTGTTCAGCTAGATCCGTTCCTGTTATCTTCCTACTGACAGGCAGGCTTGTCTGGTTACAGTATATAAAGCTACCTGAAGAAAATTACAGGTGTTCTATCCCAGCTTAGTGCAGCTACAGGCCATTAGTATGTCTGGAAGGCCAAGAAGGAGAGGCAGACAGTCACAAGCCAATAAGAGAGGGCAAGCAGGCTCTGTGTCTAGTGCTGGTTGTGGAGACGGTGCATCCTCATCAGCACGTGGCCATGGGACACGCTTGGCCTTTTTTTCGGCAGCTGGCCGTGTTGAGCCGCAACATGCGGAAGACTTGGTCGAGTGGATGACCAAGCCGTCCTCATCCTCCTCATCCTCTCTCACCCATGCCCATGGTACTATGTCTGGCAAAGCAGCGGCCTCTTCCCTCAGCTCAATGTCATCAGTGACTCCTTCCCTAGCTCCACCATGTCCTCCTGAGGATTCCCTCGAACTGTTTGACCACAGTGTTGGGTACATGCTACAGGAGGATGCCCAGCGTTTGGAAGGCTCTGATGATGATACTGAGCTCGATGAAGGCAGTAACATGAGCATGGACAGAGGGGGTGCCCAAGAAGGACAGCAATCTGGCAGTCATGCTCCCCCTGCTGCAGCATACTGCCAGGTTTGCTCCAGTGATGAGGAGGGAGGGGATGATGAGGTCACTGACTCAACGTGGGTGCCTGATAGGAGAGAGGAGGAGGAGGAGGAGGAGGAGGAGGCGGCACATCACCAACGAGGCAGGATGCCCTCCAGGGGCCAGCCTAAGGGCAGCACATTGACTGCATCACACCCCAAAGCTCCACATGTGCAGGGCGCTGCAGTTTCTGCGCGTTATTCAAAAAGTTCTTTGGTGTGGGCCTTTTTTGAGACGAGTGCATCAGATCGCACCGCTGCTGTTTGCAACATATGTCTCAAGCGTATCTCGCGTGGCCAAAACATCTCCCGCTTGGGTACCACATGCTTGACCAGACATATGTTGACCTGCCATGCAGTTCGTTGGCAAGCGTATCTAAAAGACCCACACCAAAGAACAAAGAGGATCTCTCCTTGCTCCTCATCAGCTGAGATTTCCAACCCCACTAGACCTTCAGTCCTCTCTGAGACCTGCAGTGAGAGGAATGAAGGTGTAGAATTAGGTGTGTCACAGCCAAGTACTTGTGGGCAATCTGCTTTTGGTACACCGACGTCAGATTGTACCAGGCAAATTTCCCTGCCCCAGCTGCTGCACCGCCGAAAGAAGTTTGCTCCCAGCCATCCCCATGCCCAGCGGTTGAATGCTAGCTTGGCAAAATTGCTAGCACTTCAACTGCTGCCTTTTCAGTTGGTAGACTCTGCCCCCTTCCGTGAGTTTGTGGAATGTGCGGTTCCTCAGTGGCAGGTACCCAAACGCCACTTTTTCTCACGGAAGGCGATTCCGGCTCTCTACCGGCATGTGGAAGGCAATGTCCATGCCTCGCTGGACAGGGTGGTCAGCGGTAAGGTGCATATTACCGCTGACTCATGGTCCAGCAGGCATGGACAGGGACGTTACCTAAGTTTCACGGCGCATTGGCTGACTCTGCTGGCAGCTGGGAAGGATGCAGGACAAGGTGCAGTAGTGTTGGAGGTTGTTCCGCCACCACGCCTCCAAAATGCTAATTGTGACACACCTCTCTCCTCCACCCCCTCCTCTTCTTCTTCCTCCATGGCCTCTTCCTCGGAACCAGCGGTGCTCCGTAGGCGTTCAAGGGGCTACGCAAGTACGCAGGCCAAAAGATGCCATGCGGTGCTTGAGCTGGTGTGCTTGGGGGACAGGAGCCACACTGGGGCAGAGGTTCTGTCAGCTCTGCAGGGGCAGGTTCAGAGGTGGTTGACGCCACGCCAACTTAAGGCAGGAATTGTGGTTTGCGACAATGGCACCAACCTCCTCTCTGCCCTCCGACAGGGAGAACTGACCCATGTGCCCTGTTTGGCTCACGTCCTTAACTTGGTGGTGCAGCGGTTCTTGGGCAGGTACCCGGGCTTACAGGATGTCCTGAGGCAGGCCAGGAAAGTCTGTGTGCATTTCCGCCGGTCATATAATGCCAGTGCTCGGCTGACGGACCTCCAAAAGGAGTTTAACCTGCCCAAGAACCGCCTAATCTGTGACATGCCCACCAGGTGGAACTCAACGTTGGCCATGCTGCAGCGGCTGCACACGCAGCAGAGGGCCATCAATGAGTACCTGTGCGACTATGGCACCAGGACAGGGTCAGGGGAGCTTGGTTTTTTTCCCCACGCCAGTGGGCCATGATCAGGGATGCATGCACTGTCCTGTCACCATTCGAGGAGGCCACGAGGATGGTGAGCACTGACAGTGCATGCATCAGTGACACTGTCCCCCTTGTCCACCTGTTGGAGCACACGCTGCGTGGAATAATGGACAGGGCACTTGAGGCAGAACAGAGGCAGGAAGAGGAGGACTTCCTTAGCTCTCAAGGCCCCCTTTATCCAGACAGTGTTCCTGCGTGCCCGCCGATCACACAGGAAGAGGACGAGGAGGAGGAGGAGGAGGAAGATTGTGTCAGTATGGAGGTGGAACCTGGCACTCAGCATCAGCAGCAGTCTTTAAGGGATCAGTCCCAAGGAACACATGGACTTGTACGTGGCTGGGAGGAGGTGGCTGCGGACGTTGTTGTCCTTAGTGACCCAGAGGACTCCGGACCGAATGCCTCAGCAAACCTACGCTGCATGGCCTCCCTGATCCTGCAAAGCCTGCGTAAGGATCCTCGTATTCGTGGTATCAAGGAGAAGGACCAATACTGGCTGGCAACCCTCCTTGATCCACGTTACAAGGGTAAGGTTGCGGACCTTATCTTGCCATCGCAGAGGGAGCAGAGGATGAAACATCTTCGGGAGGCCTTGCAGAAAGGTCTGTGCAACGCGTTCCCAGAGACTGGGAGGTTACAAACTCCTGTTTCTGGACAACGTGTTGCTGAGGCTTCGGTCAGTCAAAGAAGGAGCGGTGGAGAAGGTGGCCGTCTGACCGATGCGTTCAGACAATTTTTTGGTCCGCAGCCCCAAGGTATGATCAGTTCCAGCAACCATCGCCAGCGTCTGTTTTACATGGTGCAGGAATACCTAGGGGCAAGATCAGACTTGGACACCTTTCCCACCGAAAATCCTCTGGGTTACTGGGTCTTGAGGATGGATCACTGGCCAGAGCTTGCACAGTATGCAATTGAGCTACTGGCCTGTCCTGCATCCAGCGTTCTTTCGGAACGCACATTCAGTGCTGCTGGAGGCGTGGTAACAGATCACAGGGTGCGTCTGTCCACCGACTCGGTCGATCGGCTGACCTTCATAAAAATGAATCAGTCTTGGATCACCACCAGCTACCAAGCACCTGATGCTGATGTAACCGAATAATTTTTTTTGAAATCTCAGATCCCTTCAAAGACTGCCTATGCTGATGCTGAGTGACTATCCCTGAGTAATTATCCTCTTCCTCCTCAATCATCACGCTGATAGCTTGTAAGAACATTTTTGGTTCTGGGCGCCACCACCAGTGCCTAAGGCACAATTTTTCAGCCCCTGTTTAACAGGGGCGTGTAATTACAATTTTTGATGTAATACTTTGCAGCAGGGCTCGTTCCTGCGTTCCAACTAGAGTGTCTGTGAGGGCTTGCAGTGTTGTGGCACCAGCACCAGTGCCTAAGGCCCAATTTTTCTGCCCCTGTCTAACAGGGGCGTGTAATTACAATTTTTGAAGCAATACTTTGCAGCAGGGCTCGTTCCTGCGTTCCAACTAGAGTGTCTGTGAGGGGTTGCAGTGTTGTGGCACCAGTACCAGTGCCTAAGGCCCAATTTTTCTGCCCCTGTCTAACAGGGGCGTGTAATTACAATTTTTGAAGCAATACTTTGCAGCAGGGCTCGTTCCTGCGTTCCAACTAGAGTGTCTGTGAGGGGTTGCAGTGTTGTGGCACCAGCACCAGTGCCTAAGGCCTAATTTTTCAGCTCCTGTTCAACAGGGGCATGTAATTACAATTCTTGATCTAATATTTCACAGCAGGGCCCTGTGAGGGCTTACAGTGTTGTGGCCACAGCAACACCTAAGGCCCAAATTTCTGCTGAGTATATAGGGCAGGACCCTACTTTCAAACATCTAACTTACAAACGACTCCTACTTGCAAACGGAAGGAGACAACAGGAAGTGAGATGAAATCTACCCCTAGGAAGGGAAATTCTCTCCTGTAAGAGTTAATAGGGGAAAACAATTTCTCCTTTCCACTGATGCTTTCCAATCCTTGTTCCACAAAAAAACCCAAATTTTCAAAAAACATTTTTCATTGGGACAAAAAAGTGAGGTGAAATCTTCTGAAGAGGAGGAAAGACAGCAAAACAAATGTCACAGGGGTGATAACCCTTCCCTATGTTTTCCAAAAAGCTTAAAAAAGATTTTTTGGCTGGAGCTAAACACGTTAAAAATGTACCCGTTCAAAATTACAAAGAGATTCTACTTAACAACAAACCTACAGTCCCTGTCTTGTTTGCACCGCCTGTATACTGCTGTTCAGAGTATATAGGGCCTTTCCTTATTTTAATTTGGGTGCGGGGTTCCCCTTAATATCCATACAGGACCCAAAGGGCCTGGTAATGGACTGGGGGGGTACCCATGCCGTTTGTCTCACTGATTTTCATCCATATTGCCATGGCCCGACATGACATTAAACCCGCAAGCAGTTTTAAATGAGATTTTTTCCTTTAAAAATGACATTTGGTGCAGGGACTGTTCTAAACATGGGAAACACGCGTCACTTTACAGGCATACTATAGACACCCCCCAGGTACGATATTTAAAGGAATATTTCACTTTTTTTTTTTACTTTAAGCATCATTAAAATCACTGCTCCCGAAAAAACAGCCGTTTTTAAAAGTTTTTTTTGCATTGATACATGTCCCCTGGGGTAGGACCCGGGTCCCCAAACCCTTTTTAGGACAATACCATGCAATAAAAAGCAAAAGAGAGGGGCAGTGGGACTTTAAATGAGGCATGGGTAGGTCTTTGAAAAAGTCTAGGATACCTTATGTTAGATTAACTATCACCACCCCTAAAGGGGCTTAAAAGCTGTATAGCCATAGAGAACTGCTAATCAAAGAAATGCATAGACATCAATTCATGAGTAATATAATAATAATAATAATAATATAATGCATCATAATATACAATACATAAATCATGCACATCGAGGCACAATAAAAATAGTAGTCATGTTGATAGAAACGTTGTTTATAAACGCTGTTTGAGAATAATTGATACAAGCAATCACAGTTCTAAAATGGGTATACAAAAAAGGTGAACAAGGTATTCCGAATAACAATGTTAGTGAGTATATATGGTATACGATAGAATTCATAGATGAACCAAACTTGAAATGGCAACCCTGAGTGTAGACTCTACGCGTTTCATGGCGTTTAAAGCCAATCATCAGGAGTGGGATGCATCAAGAGATGACTAGAAAAATAAATAAAACAAATCAATAAATAGATCATTGAAGTCTCAATTAGAATCATGCTTACACAAGGTAAAGCAGGTATTTTAGAATATATAAATACACATTACCTTTTGGCAACAACCCAGTACATAACCCAACAGTCCAATTGTGGAATGATGAAAGTGGCCCTGAGAGAGCTGTCTCCCCCGGGGTTGAGGCCAAGGACACACAAGGCTAACCCCCAAACCGAAAGTCTCCATGGGGGCTGGAGAATCGGAGAGGGGATGTAGAGGAACAGCAGCCAGGGAGAGAGCCAGACAGCCAAAACACACTTCCCAAGTAGGAGGCATACATGTATGGGCCACAGATGAAGTTCTGCAATAAATGAAAGAAAAAAGAATAATGAGGAGGAGATGTGTAACAAGGAGATGGGGATGAGTGTGTCAAAAAAAAAAAAAAAAAAAAATTAAAAATAAAATAAAAATAAAAAAATAAATAAATAAAATATAGAACAATGTTGTGAATGAAGGAAAGTAAAATGTAAAACCAAGCTGGCACTAGAGTGTATGTCTGACACCTGCCCCAAAAATAACTGGGTGGTGAGAACCAACAAACAAAAGATATATATAAATAATGTATACTAGCATGTTGCCAATGTGTTGGTATTTAAATGAAAGGCATAAAAATAAATAAATAAATAAAGCACACCTGTGTAAAGAGAAATCAAGCATGATGTGAATGGGTGTGTGATAATGAGGAGAAACAGCCTGATTACCTGAGGTGTGGATGAAGACCCATATATCCTCTCCTCCTGAGAAAAAAGTGTGGAATGAACTGCCAGCTCATCCCGACCTTTGTATCCTCAGCCTGGGGGCGTGTCCCAGCCAACGTCATGCAATCACGTTTGGCCAAAGAAATAGACGGGGCAGACAACCAACTGAGGCACAGAGATCTCAGCAGCAGTTCATCCCCGCCCATCAAGCCTAAGTGAGATGGAGGGAGCATAAACGCAGGTCGGCGTCGGAAGGACACCGCACCAGCGGCATGCTGGGCATGACGCCGATGCGCCAAGATCCAGCCCCGCCCCCATCGCTGAAGAGATGGTTGGGGGGAGAAGGAGCTGGGCGCATCGCAACCCCGGGGGAAGAGAGATCAATCAAAAAGGACCACCCACCCTGTGGGTGGGGCGTGCCAAACAGGCAATGGAAAAAATAAAAGGAAGAGATAAAGAGTGGACTGTATCTCTGAACTAACAGAGGGTAGAGACTAAATTGAAATAGCCAGTGATCCAGAGAACGAGTAGGTTACTGAATGGACCAAATGAAGAGGAAGTAAGAAAGCGGATGCCAGCGTAAAAATAGCTCTTGGGACTAAAAGCCCAGATTAAGTAGTTGCGTTAGTGAAGTGGGGCATGACAGGTCAAAAAGGGAAACGGGTGTCTTCCACCCAAATAAACATATTGTAAAGCAGTTGACCTGATTGGGCCCCACAATTACCATAACCATGTCTCCATCCCTGTATATACATTAAAAAGCAAAAGAGAGGGGCAGTGGGACTTTAAATGAGGCATGGGTAGGTCTTTGAAAAAGTCTAGGATACCTTATGTTAGATTAACTATCACCACCCCTAAAGGGGCTTAAAAGCTGTATAGCCATAGAGAACTGCTAATCAAAGAAATGCATAGACATCAATTCATGAGTAATATAATAATAATAATAATAATATAATGCATCATAATATACAATACATAAATCATGCACATCGAGGCACAATAAAAATAGTAGTCATGTTGATAGAAACGTTGTTTATAAACGCTGTTTGAGAATTCATTCTCAAACAGCGTTTATAAACAACGTTTCTATCAACATGACTACTATTTTTATTGTGCCTCGATGTGCATGATTTATGTATTGTATATTATGATGCATTATATTATTATTATTATTATTATATTACTCATGAATTGATGTCTATGCATTTCTTTGATTAGCAGTTCTCTATGGCTATACAGCTTTTAAGCCCCTTTAGGGGTGGTGATAGTTAATCTAACATAAGGTATCCTAGACTTTTTCAAAGACCTACCCATGCCTCATTTAAAGTCCCACTGCCCCTCTCTTTTGCTTTTTAATGTATATACAGGGATGGAGACATGGTTATGGTAATTGTGGGGCCCAATCAGGTCAACTGCTTGACAATACCATGCAAATTAGCCTTTAAAATGAG
The DNA here is from genome assembly GCA_037952835.1 of Lithobates septentrionalis. NCBI lineage: Eukaryota > Metazoa > Chordata > Amphibia > Anura > Ranidae > Lithobates > Lithobates septentrionalis. Next base: position 752,208 of record JBBDGP010000812.1, read on the forward strand.
CACTTTTGATTTCGAACGTTCGAGTCCCATAGACGTCAATGGGGTTCTAACGTTCGTGCGAACTTTCGGTCCGTTCGCGGGTTCTGGTGCGAACCGAACCGGGGGGTGTTCGGCTCATCCCTACTAGAAAGTATGTACTGTGATGTTATAACTAGCTTAATGCAAATATATAAAGAGGATTTAGTCGTACAAGTCTACATACAGCTGGCTGAAAATTTCTTAGTACTTATTGTAAGTTAATTTTAAATTCCAGCGCAGGATTTATGGAGCTCACATGAAGGAAATCATTGATTCCATTTGCTATTTAATTTACATTTTTAACCCAATGTAAATTGCTGTTGTTTTTGCTCCAGTACATATTTTAGGGATTGATATTTTTTGGCTGCCAAAACAGGGACAAAGTACAATGCAGATATTAGAAATAGCAAATTGCCATTTTGCAGCAAAACAGCTGTGCACTTATCTTTATAGGGTATATACTTCCAGTACTGATATTTTAGCCTTGAATGGACACCATTGTTCTATTTCCATGAAGGTTTACATTTAATCAGGTCATAGTATAGCTAGTAATAGTTTGATACTTTCAGCTGCACATGTTCTATAATATTGTTTCATCCATGAGCATGATGGGAGGTGTGCAAGGTTGTGGGCAGAGCCTGTTCTAAATTATAAAGTCCAATCACCATTGTTCCACGAAGTCTGGGGCAGGTGTTAAACATTCTTTTGGCCACTTAACTTAAATGAATAACACATGTATTAATCTTTATGACACCATGATGATAGGATTATGTCAATTAGAACAGGGCATTTTTCCAAACATACTGTCATGTTATAGGACAATTAGCATCTGCCTTGATATATCATTTTATATATTTATTTATATATATATATATATCATATATATATTTTTTTTACATTTTGGATGGAGAAAGGTAGGGGAATAACCCTTGTAAGGTTTTCTTTGTCATCTGTGTTCCATAGGGGAGATTTCCCTTCACTTCCTGTTCTATAGCAAAAATAGGAAGTGGGAAAAAATCTCTCCAAAGTGAGGAATTCCTTGATTATCATCAGGGTCACCTGGAACTAGCTATTGGAAGGTTTCCCCTTTATAACTGTTCTTGGGACAATGTGAAATTTAGGAATTTCCTTTTACTTTCACTTTCGATGATAACGGTAAACAGGATAAAAGAAGAAGATGAATGTTGTGGGGCTCTCAAAGGGCCCCAACAATAGCAGGCAACATCTCAAAGGACCGTCCCTCCCATAATAATTATTCTGCAAGCCCTCTTTGTTCTCCTGCACCTTACACTACCATCCTCCTTTTCTTTTGGACAGTCCATAACCAGTCAGTCTAGAACTTGCATTACCCCAAAAAATAGGCGCTGGCAGTATAGTTCTAGCATTCGGTAGATTAAACGTACTGCTCATTGCGCTTGAGGTGGCCTTGCTACTGTTTCTGCTGATCTGGATGTCAAATATTATGTTATGCTTAGTCCCTACTGTTAATCACTTTGTATACTAAATTCTGTTATTACCATTGTTAATCCATTTTATGCTTGCCTAGTTACCAACCATATTAGGTGACAATATATTATATTTTCTTTACTACCTTGTTTGATGCCCGTTTTCTTTGATATAGCACTACTATTAGATACTAAGTATTACTTTCAGTGTTTTCCTGTTATTTTGTAAACTCAACCCCGTGTGTCAGAGGGGCCAAGGTTCTTGAGAACGTTGTGGCAAGGAACAGAAGACCATCCTATCCAGTGGCTCCTACAGGGTAGTGCTACATATACATACCCACCTATTTATACCACAGCATGTCTCAATTCAGTTAAATACCTACATCATTCCTTATCCTACGTGTTCTGCAACTTTGAAGCTGTAGCTTTCTACATCACACACATATCTAATTAAAGTCTTTCTTACCTAATCACCGACATAATTATAGAGCAAATGCAAAACAAATGAAAAGCTATGTTAACAGTAAACACTGCTAGATGTGCTCTATGTAGTGAGAAAAATGATTAGTTAATAGTATAATTAAGCCCTTTTGTTTTATGTGTTAGGTTATATTCTCCAATAAATGAGGCATTGTCCTGTGTCTATTGTAGAATTGTTTACTGAAATGAATATACATCAGCGTTGATGATTACAAACAAAAAAGGGACATACTGAGGTAATAAAATACCGGTGCACACATATTAGATAAAAAGGCAGGGTGTGAATAATGATATATTACGATTAGAATTTGTTGTATTTATTGTTGCTTAGTTTTAAAAACAACATAATGGCTTGTTGTATTAATCGAGGACCATAATATCAGCAAAATGAGTGAAATATTTGCTCATAAGGCCTTGTTTACAGTTGCGTCCGGGGCTGGTAAAAATAGGCAGTTGAGCCCTGGTTTTAATGCCCCCCCCCCCAGACCTACCCCCTGAAGCTAACAAGGTGGGTGAAAAGAGTGATTGCACATGCCAAGGCAGCGGCAAAAATTATACTACAGGTCATGTTCGGCAGGCACTACCACTGTCAAATGTAACCCATTTGATTGAATATAGGTGCACCACAATTGCCCTGCAACCGATTGTAGTGCATGTGGCTGCAGGGTGGTATTGCAGTCTTTCAAGTATTAAAACAAGCATCACAAAGGTGGCATATTGCTTCTGAGTAGGAAGTAGGATTACATTCGGACCGAACTTTGGTTGTTTGAGCGTTCGGACAAATGCTTGAACTTTAGCCTATTTGGCTCCCTGTTTGGCGGTAGCCAAGCATCATATATAGACATGGTATTTCCACCAATTCTATACATGACAACTTCCTGTTGTCACTGGTTCCTAAGGAAGCGTCAGGTGCTCGCACTCTCAGCATACCTTGGAACACCTCTGAGGAAGACTTGATTACGAAACGCGTCCACGCAGCTCCCCTGTCTGCCAGTCTCAGTGCGCGTCATCCCGGGTCTCATCGCGCCCAGCAACACTAGGAAGCTGTGAGAGTAACATGTGCTGTGCAGTACAGACTCAACATTTACATTGCTGATTTTATCTGATGTTCTTGTAAGCTTAATTTTATCGTTTGTGGGTATGTTCCTATATAAAACAGTGTTACGCTATGCGAACTCCCCTTTTCTTTCTTTGCATGGAATATTTGGTGAGCAACCTTAAGAAATAATCGTGATATATACAAGAGCAGGAGCCTATTCCACACTATAGAGACCAGGTTTAATCTCTATCATCACTGCTGACTTATGAAGGACCTGATCCCAGAATAGCAGTCTACTCAGTAGTTTTTGGAGATAATAAGGCTGATATATAGCTCTTTTGTGGTAAGTGCATTACCAACGGGGACCACTTGAGCACAAGGTTTCTTTCCGGTGACGGTATACAGGCTTTGAGGCTTCCCCATGATCCTGAAAGGTCACGGAGCACTACATCTACCCTGCAGACTTTTGTTTGGACTCTGTCACATATGAATTATTGTTTGTGTGTGGTTTTTGTTTGACTTCCAATTGCACTTAATACTCCTAGTTATTTTTTTTAGCGCTGTTAATGCTGGGATAATTTTTTCATATTTTATCTTTGCATCTTCATACCTTGGAACCAGTGACGTGATGGGGAACTTATTTGGGTAGTGATGTCACTGCTATCCCCACCCCTTTCCTTAAAAGGGATTCTTTGGGATAACACTGGTTCTTAGGGAAGCCACAGGTGCTTGAGTCGTTAGTTGGTGGGCATTGTGATTCATGATGGATTTACAACAGGGGATTTTTTAGGGATTTTTTTTTTATGTTATGTCTTTATTTTTAGGTTACAACTATATATTTTTTGTGAATGAGTACTCCATACTCATTCACATGGGGGACCAGTATCTGGGGGCCCCCATATTATTGAAGGGGTCTTCCATATTCCAATAAACCCCCCCGCCCACCAAGGTGGAGTTGTGGGGAAGAGGTCCTCATCCTCATCAACATGGGAACAAGGTGCTTTGCCAGGGGTGTCCCTGACAAGGCAACCCCCCATGTTGAGGGCATGTGGCCTAGTATGGTTCGGGAGGATGTGCAGCCTCATCCTCCCCCCTCTTTTCCTGGCCAGCCAGGCTGCCTGATTGGATTGACAGTCTAATGTATGGATTTTTTGTGTGTGAGCCCCCTTAAACTCCACACCAGACTCCAAGTGCCTGGTATGTATTTGTTTTTGGAGAGGGGGGACTATATGCATTTTTTTTTGCTCTAGAATGCGCTACAGAAAAAATGATATTTACAAAGAAAATAATTAAACAGTTTAAATTGTCAGCAAATTACATTAATAGCCAGCTTCTTAACCCTTTCATGACTAAGCCTGTTTTTGACATTTGGTATTTACAGGTTAAAATCTGTATTTTTTGCTAGAAAATTGCTTAGAGCCCCAAACATTATATATATATATATATATATATATATATATATATATTTTTAGCAGAGAATCTGGAGAATAAAATGGCGATTGTTGCAATATTTTATGTCACACTGTATTTGTGCAGTGGTGTTTTAAACGCAACTTTTTGGGAAAAGGGACACTTTCATGAACTTTAAAAAAACCAAACAGGAAAGTTAAAGCATAATGTATAAAATATGAAAGATGATGTTACGCCAAGTAAATAGATACCAACCATGTCACACTTTATAATTGCACACACTCGTGGAATGGCGACAAACTACGGTACCTAAAAATCTCTATAGGTGACACTTTAAATTTTTTTTACGGTTACCAGGTTAGAGTTACAGAGAAGGTCTAGTGCTAGAATTATTGCTCTCACTCTGACAATCACGGCGGTACCTCACATGTGTTATTTGAACACCGTTTACATATGCAGGCGCGACTTCCATATGCGTTTACTTTGCTGCGCAAGCTCGTGGCGACGGGGGCGCTTTAAAAAAAATGTTTTTCTTATTATTTATTTTATTTATTTTTATATTAATAAATTGTGTTTAAAAAAAAAAATTTGATCACTTTTATTGCTGTCACAAGGAATATAATCATTCCTTGTGACAGTATTAGGTGGTGACAGGTACTCTTTATGGAGGAATCGGGGGTCTAAAAGACCCCCGATCCCTCTTTTGCACTTCAAAGTATTCAGATCGCCGTTTTCGGCAATTCTGAATACTGTTTTTTTTTTTTTAAACTGGCGCCATTGGCAGTCGAGTGAACGGGAAGTGACGTCATGACGTCGCTTCCATGTTTACTATTAGGAGACTGGAACAAAGCCGCTTACAGCTTCGTTCCAGCCTGACCATAGCCGCCGGAGGCGGTGGATTGTTGATCGGGCCTCCCGGTGGAACGGGAGGCCCGGTAAGAGCGGTGGGAGGGGGGGACGTTCCCTCCTGCTCCTCCGGTATAACAGCCAAGCAGCTTTTAGCTGCATCAGTTGTTATCCCTAGAAAGCCAATCGCCGGCTCTAAAAACCAGCCAACCTGCAGCTGCGGGCATCATCCGGGTATAACCCCCGAAAGCCAAGTACGCACATCTGCGTACACTCGGCGGGAAGGGGTTAAAAAGAAAACCCAGCAACAACCCCCCTAAAGTTCCCCCAAAATACATACAAGACTCGTGGAGGTGGGGACTATGTGTGGTTTTTTTTTTCAAAGAAGCAGTCAAAGTAATTTACCGGCAATTTCAAAACTTTCTTTCTAAATGTCAGATCTGTTGAAAACACTTTCTTTACATCAGAGAGATGTGCCCCATTCACAGGCAGGATTAGGGCACCCCAGGCATGTTATTTAAAGGAATTTGACATTTTTAAGTTCCCCTGAAATCATTTAAGGAAAAAATTGCTGCCCCTGAATGAATTGTTTATTTTTTATTTTTCTGCATTGGTACATGTTCCCCAGTGCCCTAACCCCTGTACTATTTTTTCACACCACCTTCTCTATTTGCCCAGAAATTAGGCATTTTTAATTTGGCAGATGCAACTCCCAGTGATTTCAATGCGGTTCATGTTTGGCATCTAAACTTCTTTGAAGTTCGCAGAGCTCCAGCCGGCTTGTACTTAGGTCAGTTTGACTCATCACTACAGCTTAGCCTCTTGTCAAATGTCTCCATGATAGATCACTTTTCAGAGGCATTTGGCAGGTGGTTTGGACGCTTTTTTTAGAGTGGAGGCAAGACAGACTCAAGTGTAACTGAGCCGTAATTGAAGTGAACCCAACACAAGACAAAAAAATTCAAATGCTATCACAAAAATTTCTCTGCCAAATGTTTCTATCCGAAGCTTGATTTATAATGGATTGAGAGGCAACATAGGCAAACCTCCTTTTACCCTGAAATTATCTCCCCTTAGACCTGGGCCTACGTTAGAGCTGCACGATTCTGGAAAAAATGAGAATCACAATTTTTTTGCTTAGAATAAAGGTCATGACTCTCTTGCGATTCTCGCAGCGTAAAATCATCTTTCACATTATACAAAAAAATTGGGCTAACTTAACTGTTTAGTTTTTTTAATTCATTGAAGTATATTTTTTCCTGATAAAAATTGCTTTGAAAGACCGCTGCACAAATACAGTATGACATAAAATATTGCAATAATCTCCATTTTATTCTCTATGGCCTCTGCTAAAAAAAATACAGTATCTCACAAAAGTGCGTACACCCCTCACATTTTTGTAAATATTTTTTAATATATCTTTTCATGTGACAACACTGAAGAAATGACACTTTGCTACAATGTAAAGTAGTGAGTGTACAGCTTGTATAAGAGTGTAAATTTGCTGTCCCCTCAAAATAACTCAACAAACAACCATTAATGTCTAAACCACTGACAACAAAAGTGAGTACACCCCTAAATTAAAATGTCCAAACTGGGCAATTAGCTATTTTCCCTCCCCAGTGTCATGTGACTCGTTAGTGTTACAGGGTTTCAGGTGTGAATGGGGAGCAGGTGTGTTAAATTTGGTGTTATCGCTCTCAGTCTCTCATACTGGTCACTGAAAGTTCAACATGGCACCTCATGGCAAAGAACTCTCTGAGGATCTGAAAAAAAGAATTGTTGCTCTACATAAAGATGGCCTAGGCTATAAGAAGATTGCCAAGACTCTGAAACTGAGCTGCAGCACGATGGCAAAGACCATACAGCGGTTTAACAGGACAGGTTCCACTCAGAACGGGCCTCTCCATGGTCAACCAAAGAAGTTGAGTGCATGTGCTCAGCGTCATATCCAGAGGTTGTCTTTGGGAAATAGACGTATGAGTGCTTCCAGCATTGCTGCAGAGGTTGAAGGAGTGAGTGGGGGTCAGCCTGTCAGTGCTCAGACCATACGCCGCATCTGCATCAAATTGGTCTGCATGGCTGTCATCCCAGAAGGAAGACTCTTCTAAAGATGATGCACAAGAAAACCTGCAAACAGTTTGCTGAAGACATGCAGACTAAGGACATTTGGATTACTGGAACCATGTCCTGTGGTCTGATGAGACCAAGATACACTTATTTGGTTTAGATGGTGTCAAGCGTGTGTGGCGGCAACCAGGTGAGGAGTACAAAGACAAGTGTGTCTTGCCTACAGTCAAACATGGTGGTGGGAGTGTCATGGTCTGGGGCTGCATGAGTGCTTCGGGCACTGGGGAGCTACAGTTCATTGAGGGAACCATGAATGTAAACATGTACTGTGACATACTGAAGCAGAGCATGATCCCCTCCCTTCGGAGACTGGGCCGCAGGGCAGTATTTCAACATGATAACGACCCCAAACACACCTCCAAGATGACCATAGCCTTGCTAAAGATGCTGAAGGTAAAGGTGATGAATTGGTCAAGCATGTCTCCAGACCTAAACACTATTAAGCATCTGTGGGGCATCCTCAAATGGAAGGTGGAGGAGCGCAAGGTCTCTAACATCCACCAGCTCTGTGATGTTGTCATGGAGGAGTGGAAGAGGATTCCAAGGGCAACCTGTGAAGCTCCTGTGAACTCCATGCCCAAGAGGGTTAAGGCAGTGCTGGAAAATAATGGTGGCCACACAAAATATTAACACTTTGGGCCCAATTTGGACATTTTTACTTAGAGGTGTACTCACTTTTGTTGCCAGCAGTTTAGACATTAATGACTGTGTGTTGAGTTATTTTGAGGGGACAGCAAATGTACACTGTTATACAAGCTGTACACTCACTAATTTACATTGTAGCAAAGTGTCATTTCTTCAGTGTTGTCACATGAAAAGATATGATAAAATATTTACATAAATGTGAGGGGTGTACTCACTTTTGTGAGATACTGTATATATAATGTTTGGGTGTTCAAAGTAATTTTCTAGCAAAAAATACAGATTTTATCTTGTAAGCAACAAGTATCAAAAAAGTTTTAGTCTTTAAGTGGTTAAACTGACCTCATTTACAGATGGAAGTTCATTCCTTTGATCTAAAAGAACCAAGAGATAAATTGTTTCTCTTTATCGATGTTGATAAACATTTGCTGGCTGAGTTTTTTTTTTTCTTTTGACAACTCTGCTCTGCACTTGTTTAACATTAACCAGGGAAATGCTGTAACGATTTTTAAAGATTAATCATGCAGCTCTAGCCCACCGTATGAAGCCTTAGAACAGGGGCCTCTGGTCCTATGCCTAGGTCACCGCCCAAAAAATGTCTTCTCTTTTTCTACAGATTACACTCTACACAGATTTCTTTACAGAGAGCATTTAGCCAGTAACCCATTGTTGGGGGGGGGGGGTCCTTTAATGCATATATATCATGATTCATGGAGACCTAGTATGGCATGACCTATAAATGTAGGTTCCACATTTCTAAAAAGTTGGGACAGAGAGAGGAGTAAAGTGGTTGTAGTGTTTAAATTTTTCTCTACTGATCAGGGTGAAGTTGGAGTGCCAGAATTACTGTGATTCTACTTACCTGACACCGATGCTCCAACATTTAAGTTCATGTTTCAGTCTTCCTGGCACTTGCGCCATTCCATTGCACCAACAGACCCTGTCTCAATTTTCTTTGTTGTCTAGACAGAAATTGTGCAAGAGGTCACCCTCATCATCTTAAGCTCCTCATACTGGTCTGTGACACATTATCTTTCTATACCCTGCAGGGAATAGAGAAGGGCAGGAAGGGCAGCTACCAAAGGTGCACCGCTGTCGCATGGTGGTGAGGGCACCATTTAATTAACAGCAATATCTTCACCACACGTATGCTCCAGATCAGTGGCTGGCAAGCAGCGTGCCTCTGCTTCATGTCCCCTCTAACAGATACTGCTGTCACACCATGCTCCAACATTCACACCCCAGCTATCCACAGCCACCTTAAAAAGCATATCACATGTACATAACTGCCTCCCAGCTCTTAGAAAGCAAAGGACTGGTCATGAATTTGCAGTGCACACTCCATGCTAACCATGGGCAGCTGGACCAAGGGGGCAGAGAACAGTAGTATGGTCCACTCATTCTATGTCATGTGCAGTGTCGGCCGCTCCATTAGAGGTGCAGGGGTGCCACCCCCCTAATCCATGCGCCCAGCCCTTAATCTACATGCAGGATGATGAATGTATGCATTTCAATGTTTTTTTTTTTGTTTTTTTTAAAGCCTAGGGCTCTAATTGGCTTTAAAAAAGGGTGGACCCGGGGCACAGAGCATTGCACCCTGAGCCCACCTAGTTGAGTGATATTAGCAAATTCATATTCGCTAATGTCTTCCTGTTTCTCCTCCCAGCTATTTAGGAAGCAGGTCTTGAGTCTCGATTGGCCTGGGGGCCAATCGGGTCTCAGGACCCACTTCTTGTTTGGAAGGGAGGAGAAGCAATGCCTGTTCGGCCTGTTCAGAAGAGAAGCAATGGCCCTGGCTCTCCCCTCAGCAACCTGGAGCGAGGAGCATCCTCCTAAGGTAAGGCCGGACTGATCGCCGCCTTCTCATCCCTCTCCCACGGATTTTTGAGTGGCGCAAAACGTTTGTTTGCCGCCCCCCAAAAAATATTGAGCACCAGCCACCACTGGTCATGTGTTAGTAGCAGCTTAGCAGGGGAGGGGGGATCAATTTTGCATCTTTGTCCTGGGTTCTGGACAAACCCGTCCCAATACTGATATTCAGAAAATGCTTTCTACACGACCAGCAAATGAACAGAGCAGCAAGCTACCGTAGGACCTCATTGTGCCATTGTTATCAATTCTGAATGAGACAAATTCTGACCACTGAAATACCATCAAGAGCTGCATTGCATTTAATATTTTAGCAACAGGTGTGTTTTGTGACTGTGACTCTAAGTCCCTATAAAATTTAAGGATTCCAGGGGGAGGAACCCCTTTGTCTTAATGCACAATCATTTTCGCCTTGAAGTTTTCTCTAAAATTGCACATTTACATGTTGCCGTGCATTTCTAGATCCCTTCATCTTTCTGGCCACTCTTTGTGCTAACTAAAAGGGTCACAAAGACCTATGGGAAATTTCCAGCTGCTCAATAGAAAGAAGCTGGTAATGATGACTGGCTGCCTTTTCTTCATTTCTAAAATTTTTCCCCAGCTGAAAAAGTGCTTTGTAACATGTAACTTAATGATGTCTTATTTTCAATATTTCTTATGAATTAAAAACATTTCTTTTTTAAGATTACATGCCACGTCTTCGCCAGTTATTATGCATTTTCTGGGCTTTTCTATTGGTTTTAGATTAACTTTCAGCTTTCGGGTGTGTTGGCTAATAAATATTTTATTGTAGACTGGGCATGATATTTCATAGCATCTTTTGAAATATTCACGTATTGCAAATAGCCTTGGGGTTTTTCAAAACATCTTTGTCAGGCATGTACGCTTAACAAAAAAAAAAAAACAATAATTTAACTCAATATTTTCTCACTGCCCAAATTTCTTTTTTAACAATTCATACTTATTATACTTAATTCATACTTAGGATCATCATTTTACTATTACAACTACTTATTTTTATAAAGAACTCCTGAAATCTATGACATAATTTTGGCCTAGGCCAGAAACCAGGAAGCAACTGAATAAATGGGACAAAAGAAAGTTTACAAGTTAATATAATACACCTTCTTATTATTTACTAAGGCTAGTAGCATAAGGATTAAAAAAATAGTTAATGTTGATTGAGAGTATTTGGTTCCACTTTAACAGAAAAAGGAAAAAAAGTGTAAACATATGCAAAAAATAAATAAATATAATTAATATACACACAAATTCATATACAACACACATGTAAAAGGACACGTAAGACACCAATAGCGAGAGGGAGGAGACCAGGGGGCAGGATGTGTGCAGAGCATAGTTGCCTGCACACATCCTGCTCCCTGGTCTCCTCCCTCTCGCTATTGGTGTTTAACTGGAAGTTAGCTAGCTGGCAGAAGTCAGGATCAGGTTAGTTATTATATCTGCCTTGCTCTCTTATCTGCTACATTTCTCTCCTGTAACAGTCCCATTGATCCCTGGGCTTATCCAATGATCTCCTGGAACATATAATAGACTCCAGTAGGCTCCAATCTTCTGTGGAATCATTCTTCTGCCTGCTCTTCCTGGATTGCCCCCTCCATATATGACGTCATCAACTCCAGTGTCCAATCCATTGCACAGAACATGCTAAAATGGCCCAGGATGGCAACGGATTTTTATCCCAATACCTGCACTGACCAGGAAGGAAGCACATAAAGGGACACAGTAACCCTATGACAAAGGAAAAAGCATGGTTGACCTGATATATATATATATATATATATATATATATATATATATATATATATATATATATATATATATATATATATATATATATATATTATATATATATATATATATAATGTCAAAAATCAGGTATATAGAAAATCCGCCCCTTCTTACACCCAAAACGCTGTGCTGATGGAAAATAAAGCTTAAGTCTAAGCTGCTGCTTAAATAATAACAACTCTAAATGCAAAAAATTGATTCACTAAAATCCCGCCCCAAGTGAACTCAAGATAGCAGCGCTAAATAAAATCCTAATCATAAATCAAAATAAAAAAGTGATATAAAATAATCCACCAGTGATATACTTATATAATCACTCCTTCCTATTACTGTGCATCAAATTAATATGATCAAAAAAATCACAAATAAGTGTGCATAACCAAATAAGTGAATATCATAACTGTACACAAAAATATATAAAATTAAAAATATATATGTGTATGACCACCAGTGAAAATGAGTCCACAAATGTGTAAAAAAAGTCCAAAAAAATATATTAATGATCCGTGACGTGATAAATGTAGATCTCCACTTTATGTGACTCTTCCACCGCACCTCTGTGACCGTGAATCCACTCCCCTTAGGTTAATAAACTCACCAGCTCCTTTCGCCCACACTCTCGTGTTGGGCCTCAAAGCCTTATCCCACACAGAAAGGGGAAATAAATGGTCTCCAATAATTCACCTTTACACATCCAGAGTGTGATGTTAAAGAGCTCTCTCCACTCGAAAAAAAGAAAATGATCCAATAGTGCAATAACGTAATGATATTTATTAAAATAACACACTCCTCCACCATTAAACTCACATCTTTGAAATTCACTGCAAGCTCAAAACAGAGCACAGCAAGCTGGCACAGCACAAACTCCAAACAGCAAAACCAATGAATGGTGGTCGCGGCGGACCCAGGTAATGCGCTTCTCTAATACCCGTCTCACCCGATCCCTGGTGTTGCTCGGACCACTTCCACACTTCCTCGTATGGCGCTCCCTGTCACAGCGTCCTACGTCACAAGCGTTCGATTGCCGTGTAGCCACGCCCCGACATGTTTCGTCATGAAGACTTAATCATGGGATTGGCTACACGGCACGGCAATCATTCCTTTATACTCTCCGCTCCCAATCCGAGCGGAAGTGATCTAACTGCGCCTGCGCGCTCCCTGTGTCCCCGCTCGCACCATACATTGCTATTACAATGCAGCAGAGAGAGTACAGTTCTACTAATCATAATATTAATACAAATGTCAAAACATTTAATCCAATAATACCAATACTATTATTGCTAATAATAAAATGAAGATTTCTCCTCCACATCGGATTTTAAACGGGATAATTCTCCCTTATATAAGTTAAAACTACATAAAAACTGCGGGATTTTTTATCATTCCCTTGACAGAGTGGTTAGATATGAAAAATAAGAAATAAGATTTAAGATCCACTAATACTGCCCTATCAACAAATGGATCTAAATCATTAACCCAGTAAATGCCTCAAAGGAAATATATTAATATTTAAATCCTTCCTACAACCCGAGAGGGGGACAATAGTTTGCTACTTCTCAGTAGCAAGCATCCACACTTATATATATGAACCATAAGTCCTCCTCATCTCCCGAGATTCACTCTAAATATTCTTAAATTTTGTTGCATATTTTATTTGGAGGGTATTCAACCCAATACTTCGAGTTTAAAAATACCAGTATATCCCCTAAAGTGCTGTACATAGTTAGCCTACAACCAGAACTAGATCTCACGAACCATCAACAGAGCAAACAAAAAAAAATGAAAAAATGAAAAAAATGATGAAAAGAGGAAAAAATGTAAATAAAAATGTAAATAAAAATATAAATAAAATAAAATAAAATAAAATAAAATAAAATAGAATAAAATAAAATAAAATAAACAAAAATAAGATAAAATGAAATAAATAAAAATAAAAATAAATATAAATAAACTTAAAATGACCTGATATATAGTAGATCCATCTTGTGAGATGAGAGTGATATAATACTGGTGGTGGGATAGGAGCACTACAAATACAAATGTAGAACCCCCTAGCTGTGTTGCTATTTTTGTTGGATTTTGTTGGATTTTTTGTTTGTTAGTGTAGGTAAATTTCAGGCTTGGCTGGCAGCCAAGCCTGTGTGTTTTTCTGGGTCAGGGTTTGAGTGACTCAGGTAGGCTGGATGACTCATCAGCAGTTTCTCTGGTAAACTCCTCCCTGCTAGCTGGAAACTTGGAGTCGGTTCCAGAAGCAGATAGGAGGAGTCCAGGAGGAGCTAGCTGGAGTGTTCTGAGGGCCCTTACCAACCCCCAACAGAAGGGTTGGCAGGGGGCAGCCCCCCTCAAATACTCAGAGTCAGCCCAGCAGGAGCCGTGTGGCATTCGGCTGGAAGATGGAGTGTTAGGTTGTCGGGGGGCCTCCGTGGGTAGCTCCCCAGTCTGGGGGGGGGTGAATTGAGGCCTGGGCTTGGGTGCGGAAGGGACCCCTCTTCATGACACACATGGGGATCCTGACCAGGAGGCACAGGAGCAAGGAGAGGACAGCAGGAGAACAGGACTGAAAGGCATGCCTGAAGGGACTGGGTGCAAGCAGTCTAGGCTGGATGTAGAGTCAGTCTGGGAGGACTATGAAGAAGTAGCCAGGAGGGCTAGTGAAAGGGGCAGCTCCTGCCAGGCAGGCTGGCAGTGCCTGAAGAGGTGGTACTGCGATCAGTAGCCACAGGAAATGACAGCTAGCACCAAAGACCTCTCTCCCTGCCTGCAAAGGGCATTCTGCTAAGATACAGAGTCTGTTTTGGATCTAGAACCTGTGCTAGCTGGTCCTGGGAGTACCAGTCTGCAAGTAAGTTGTGCTGGAGGTGGAAGAGTAAAGAAAGTGTATATGGGATCCCTAAAGAGTTCTACTGATCAAATGGGCATCCTATATCAACCCTTACCTAGCGAAGTTCAATTTCCCTAATAAAAAAACAAAACAAACAAAGCTGTGAGGACTGCTTCTTGTTTCTGAAGTGAGTGGAAATTTAGTGGCCCCCATGGGGGTAATGCTACACAAGCAGTCCCAAAGTACTCACCGGTGAAAAAGACCATATATACAATATATATGAACTGCTTATCATAGAGGAAAAGATTGACCAAAAAAGGAGCACTTTTAAATAACACCTGAATATATTTTTTACTATTTTTATTATTATTTTTTCACAGTGGAAAAAGCATAAATGGTCACTTTTGGAAAAACACATGATTTTTTCATGGTTCAATTATAAAAAAGTATTTATATAGTGCTATGAATTTATACACAGTTGTTTTGTTGAAGCACACAGGGCACTCTTATTGAATGTGTGAGATTTACACAGGCTATGACTGTTTACAATTATTTGTTGAGTTGAACGTACTGCACTTTATTATATATATAAAATTTGCACAATTCTAAGGATCATACAGACAAATAGCATTAATTTATGTTGCACAGGCACAATTTTTATTCATATCTTTCCATATTGCCACCCAGAAGCTGATTATTGTTTGGGGAATTTTCCAATTTGGGTCTTGGAAGTTGTTTTTCACCTACTGTGACTTTTTCACTTATATGTTTTGTGATTGCAGGACTATTTGCACTATAATGATATGAATTATAATTTCATGAATTTATTTATTTATTTCTGATAAGCACTTTTTGAATTAGTTTGCACTATATTTATTTATGAATTGTTAAGTATTCTTATTTTCACATATTCTTTTTGATGATCTGTATTTATAACACATAATTATTTATTTAAAGCGATAGCACACCCTTAAACGTTTTTATTATTTATATTTTAATTGTGTGTTATATGTAATATGTTTGTATGTACATTCATTGTTTTTTTTTTTTTTCTTTTTGCATATAGTTATTCTTTTTTCCCCATTTTTCTGTTAAAGCAGAAGCAAAATCTCTCAATCAACATAACTATTTTAAATCTTTATGCTGCTAGCAGTAGTAAATACATAGGAAGGTATATTAGATTTACTAGTTTTCAACTTTTTTTTATTTTTATTTTTTTACATTTTAGTTGTTTCCTGGTTTCTGGCCTGAGCCAAAATTGTTTATTATGCACAAAAGATCTGTGAATACTTGAAACTTTTTAATGGGGATAGCGCAACATTTTTTGCATTAGAGTTTACTATAGCTGTAGTTTACAGTTTACTATTCTATGTTTGGATGTATATGAATGCTGCTGTTCAGTTTGTATATATATTTACACTGACCACAACATTTTCAAATTTTAATATACCGTATATAAAGTAATAGTCCCAAATAAAATTTCCATGTGAAATGATGAAAATTCCTTCATAGAACATCCAAAATGTGTATATATTCTACCAGTGCATTCCTTCCACTCTGGAAATAGACCTCCCCAGAGGAATGGACCTCCAGGTTATAAGCAGGTCATGTTAGGCTTCATATAACATATCAGAATAATTCATCCACAATACAATCCAGAGTCAGTGAATGGATAACACTCCTCCATAGTCAGCATCTCATGCAGCCCCAGACATCAAAATGAAGCAGAAAACCACATAGCATAATATCCTTTTATTCAATGCAATAAAAGCCATAGAGTCTAAAACTCAAAGTATTAGAGTGCATGTACTGCACTAAACAATGACCAGCATGAATCTATTATGTGGATGTTCTATGGAGACATTTTTATCACTTCACATGGAAGGTTTAAACGCAGTATTTGCAGAAGTTGTTTAATTCATGTAATGTCCTTTATGTTTTTGTTACCTTTTTTTTTTTTATAATTGTGTTCTATTGCTTAATTATTTTCCAAGGTCTTTTTCTTTCTCTGAAATAAATAAATACAAATAAAATATTGAGGCTAATGGCAAAGAACAGGTTCAGAACTGAAAGGAGCTTCTAAATGGCATCAAAACCTTTTTTAGGCCATTCTTAAAGGGTAACTCCACTTTTATGGAAAAAAATAGCAAATAAAAAATAATAATACAGAATTTTAATTGAATGGTATTAAAAATGACCTCTCCTTTTTAATCCGAAGCTCTGTAATTTTCTGTAAAATGCAATGCGATATAGAGACCCCCAGAAATGTAATTTCTTGCTTGTATGGTTAGCTTGCTGATTCCAGAAGTTTCCCAGAAGATTTTGGGCATTCTCTGCAACAAAAATGTAATACGGTAATTGGTGGGATACTCCCAAAAGGGAAATCGCATGTGAAGGGATTCAGACCCTGCCACTTTCCTGAGAACCCTGCAAGGGCAGGAACTGATTGATAATGAAAAAATCACTCCCATTTCTATTCACTTTATAAATGGACACAAGGAAACAAACAGCTAAGTCTTTAGGATAACAAAGTGTAGGAATCTGCAACAAAGTTTGTTAAAAACCCTGCAATGTGCATTCATCATTCAGAGGGGAGTGTTTAGAGAGTTACTCTCTAACAACCACTTCAAGTGTACCTGTCATTAATAGTTACTTTTGCCCAGAAAAAAAAATACATTAACCACTTGACCTCTGGAAGATTTACCCCCCCCCCCCCTCCTGACCAGGCCATTTTTTGTGTACTGTGTTATTTTAACAGACAATTGCACTGCCAAAAAATTGACGTCCTTTTTTCCCACAAATAATGCTTTCTTTTGGTGGTATTCGATCACCTCTGCGATTTTTATTGTTTGCGCTATAAACAAAAAATAAGATCGACAATTGTGAAAAAAAAAACAATATTTTTTACTTTCTGCTATAAAAAATATCCAATAAAAAAATTGAAAAAAAAAATCGAATTTCTTCATCAATTTAGGCCAATGTGTATTCTGCTAAATATTTTTGGTAACAAAAATCCCAATAAGCGTATATTGATTGGTTTGCGTAAAAGTCATATCGTCTACAAACTATGCAATATCTTTATGTATTTATTTATCTTTTTTACTAGTAATGGCGGCAAACAGCGACCTATAGGGGAACTGCGATATTGCGACGGACATTCTGACACTAATTGACACTTTTGACACTTTTTGGGGACCAGTGACACTAATACAGTGATCGGTGCATATTTTTAGCACTGTACTAATGACACTGGTTGGGAAGGAGTTAACATCAGGGGCGATCAAAGGGTTTACTGTTTGCCTAGACAGTGTTTCTGTGTACTATGGGAGGTGCTTTTACTAGGGGAAGGCATGAACCCTTGTCCCTCCTTTGCAGCAACACAGGATCCATGTCTTCCCTACTGACAGAACGGAGATCTGCCTTGTTTACATAGACAGACTTCCATTCTGCCTGTGTAACAAATGATCAGCAGGTGACGGCGGACATCGAGTCTGTGGTACCCGTAGATCAGCGTATATATATATATACAGCTGCTGCCCTGTAGCAGTAAAACTGCTATGGGGCGGACAACAAGTGGTTGTGAGGAGGAAAAACTCTTTAAAGCGGAGTTCCACCCAAAAATGGAACTTCCGCTTTTTGGAATCCCCCCAACCCTCCTGTGTCACATTTGGCACCTTTCAGGGGGGGAGGGGAGAGCAGATACCTGTCTAATCCAGGTTTTTGCTCCAACTTCCGGGCATAGATAGCCGCAGTATCAGCAAATATCTATGCCATGTCCGGCCCCTCCTTCGTCCCCCCCCCCCGCCGCTGTCTTCTGGGAGACACACGGGTCCCAGAAGACAGGAGGGACCAGTGTGATCACGCAGCGTGACTCGCGCATGCGCAGCAGGGAACCAGGCTGTGAATCTGCAAGGCTTAATTTCCTGATACCCTTACTGAAGATGGTGGCGCCTCCACCCAGGAGCCGAGGGACAGATCGGCTTCGCGTGAGGACATTGCGGGTGCCCTGGACAGGTAAGTGTCCATATTTTAAAAGTCAGCAGCTGCAGTATTTGGCGGAACTCCGCTTTAATTTTGCCTTCCCCATTGACTCCAATGCATTTCAACAAAATGGTGAAATTTTCTTTCATTCTGTTTTTGGAAGAGTTTTCTCAGCCCTGATTTGCAAAACAATGAGGCTCCCATGCAAGTTTTCTTAGCAGAATAAAAATAGTAACAAATGTCCCTTTTCCTCCAGCTATAACCTTAATAAATGCTTATTTAGTCCTTTGAGTATCATAGAGCAGCAGCAGCAGGATCACATTTTGGTGTACATGGTAGGGCAAGCATGAGGACGTACAGTGATTATACTCAGCACAATAAAGGATGCCCATACAGAGAAACAGTTGTGTGTACGCGGCATAAGGGCTAGTTCACCCCAGTCCAATGCATTTTAAATCTGCATCAAAACCACATGGACAGTGTTTAACATGGATTCTAGTGGCCTTAGTTCTGGGGTCCCCAACCCCCAGGCTACTGACCGGTACTGGCCTGTGGCTTGTTAGGCACTGGGCCACACAAAAGAAGGCTTGATCTGTGTTCACATTGGAAGGTAGAGGGGTTGAAGAGCTTTACCGCTCCAGAACTGAAAAAGTCCAAGTTCTTTATACTTCCCCTCACTGCCCTTCTAAAACCGGCTCTCAGGTCTCCTCATTCCTGGCACCAGACATGTCCTGGGACTATAGACACGTACATGAATGTGCAGGATGTAACTACAGTGTTGACAACGCGTGTACACAGAGGACACACACCTGGGACAAGGCACATCTGCTCTACTGAGGATAGCCGGAGGGTGGGCCTAGCTCGTGCACAGCGCCAGTGTCGGGGGGTATGACAGATTCTTGTCCTGAAGTGACAAGAGTTCCTGACCTGGCCGGAGTACAGGGACTTCACCCTTCCATGTGTGTAACCCAGAGGGTTTCTGAGCAAGTTCCTGGGACCTTATACATGCTTTTTACCAACTTTACCCAGCTGGGTATAAGGCATGGTAAGTACATAGCTCGTAAAGTGTTACTAAACCCACAATAGTATAATCAGTCTGTATATGCAGAGGACACACACCTAGGCACTTCTGCTCTACTGAGGACAGCAAGAGGACGGGCCTAGCTCGTGCACAGCAGAAGTGTTGGGGTTCATAACAGAAAATCACCCTGCAGTGACTGGAGTTCCTCACCTGGCTGGAGTACAGGAACTCTGCCCCTCCATGTGTGTCACCCTGAGGGTTCCAGTGCGATTTCCTAAGACCTTATACATGCTTCTTACCAACTTTACCCAGTTGGGTTTAACCACTTCAGCCCCGGAAGGATTTACCCCCTTCCTGACCAAGCCGTTTTTTGCGATACGGCACTGCGTCGCTTTTACTGACAATTGCGCGGTCGAGCAACGTTGTACCCGAACAAAATTGATGTCCTTTTTTTCCCACTAATAGAGCTTTCTTTTGGTGGTATTCGATCACCTCTGTGGTTTTTATTTTTGCGCTATAAACAAAAAAAGAGCGTCAATTTTGAGAAAAAAGCAATATTTTTTTACTTTTTGCTATAATAAATATCCCCAAAAAATATATAAAAAAACTATCTTTTTCCTCAGTTTAGGCCAATATGTATTCTTCTACATATTTTTGGTAAAAAAAAGCGCAATAAGCGTATATTGATTGGTTTGCGCAAAATTTATTGTGTCTACTAAAGAGGGGATAGATTTATTGCATTTTTATTATGAATTTTTTTTATTATTAGTAATGGTGGTGATCTGTGATTTTTATCGTGACTGCGACATTGCGGCGGACAAATCGGACACTTTTGACACTATTTTGGGGCCATTGACATTTATACAGCGATCAGTGCTATAAAAATGCACTGATTACTGTGTAAATGTCACTGGCAGGGAAGGGGTTAAACACTAGGGAGCGATCAAGGGGTTAAGTGTGTTCCCTCTGTGTCTTCTAACTGTAGGGGGGGGATGGGCTCACTAGAACATGACAGAGATCACTGCTCTCGATCACTGGAAGCAGCAGATCCCTGTCATGTTGCTAGGTAGAACAGGGAAATTCCTTTACATAGGCATCTCCTCATTCTGCCTCTCCGTGCCATGATCGCAGGCCACCAGTGAACATCAAGTCCGTGGGCATGCGCCCGCTAGCCGCTGATAACGGAGTGATGTACGGGTACGTCGTTTTGCGCACCCGTGCCATTCTGCCAACGTATATTGGCATGAGCCAGTCGGCAAGTTGTTAAGGCATGGTAAGTATATAGTGCTTAACTGGGTGCAAAGAGCATTACATAGCACATAGCTGGGTACCGTGGTGTTGTAAGTGAGCCATCCTTGCGGCCTGTCCAGCCACCCAATGCTGTGGGAGGTATCAGGTAACCAGTGACATACAATCTCCCTATTGCCTGTGTGTATCCAGTATACATATATATTGTACATCTATACATCTATTTACCATTCCCTGGTACCATAACCCTCCACAAACCCCTCCTGCCGCCTCACCCGCCAACTCCCCCCCCCCCCGTCCATGGAAAAATTGTCTTCAATGAAACCAGTTCCTGGTGTGAAAAAAGTTGGGGACCGCTTCCCTAGTCCACACTAGTGCAGTGCGATCACCGCATAAAATAGCATAAAAAAGCAATGTTTTAGAGCTGTGCGGGACCTCTTCAGGCATGTGCCCACCTGAAGAAGGGGTCCCGTGCTGCCCCAAAATATTGCTATTTTATGCTATTTTATTGCTTTATTAAACTTTTGGACTCAATTTCAAGATCCTTAGTGTTCTGGCGATATATCCGTTAATTCTGTGTCGATACCGGTTCCCAGTCAATGGTCGCTGTAGGGTCCACTAGAGATGTAGACAATGGAGAAATGTGCTCCCTTCATTTACGATTCATTGGTTAAATTAGTATGTTAAAATAATTTGTTTTCGGAATTTGTTTTGTGTATTTGTATTTCTGAATCAATTTGTATTTTGGAAGATTGGCTATATTCATTTTAACGTGTTCATTCGTTATTTTGGGAGATTACTAATGCACTCTGTTTGGGTTGGATGGAGGTGGATCCATCAGAATCTTCAAATCATTGTATTTTTGCACTGTCTTCTGGGTTCAGGGCGCGTGCACACCCCCCCCCCCCGGCTTGCTAATTGTCTGTGTCCAATCACGCAGGGCTCAATACGAAGGGTACAATCTGTTTGTTTCTTCTCCCTGTTTGTTTCTTCTAAGCAGGGGGAAGGAACAAACAGATTTTTTGTAAAAAGCAGCACATATTACATGCATTAACACTTGTTAGGTACGCACTTAACCCTTTAATTGCCCCAAGATTTTAACCCATTCCCAGCCGGTGTCATTAGTACAGTGACAGTGCACAGTATAATTACTAATCACTAGTGTCACTGGCGGGGTGTCAGTTAGTCAGTAATGCCTCGTTTCCACCGAGCGGATCGGTTCGGGTTGGATCGGTTTGGAAGGCCTAGAATGGTCCGGCCTATTCAGGCGAGCGTTTCCACTGCAAGTCGGACCGACAGGGGCCATACGTGGGTTTAGAAAAAATGCCGTCATGGCGTCACACGTCCACCAATCAGTGTAATGTATCGTAGATCCGCCCTAACCGAACCGTTCTATTTTCTATGGCCCCACATCTGAAGCAGGACCCAGAATGGTGCAGTTCGGTTCAGTTGTATGGGCCGCTTTCATAATGGAAACACCCAAAATAGCGTACCGTACCGAACCGAACCGATCCGCTCAGTGGAAACGAGGCATTAGTGTACCTCCTAGCCAGCGTCAGTTAAGCCTCATTTCCACTGAGCGGATCGGTTCGGTTCGGTACGGTACGCTATTTTGGGTGTTTCCATTATGAAAGCGGCCCATACAACCGAACCGTACCAATCCATTCAGGGTCCTGCTTCAGATGTGGGGCCAAATGGAACGGTTCGGTTAGGGCGGAGCTACGATACATTCCACTGATTGGCTGACAGAAAACCCTCTGCTGTGCTATGCTGAGGCATTTTTTCTAAACCCTGTATGGCCCCTTGTGGTCCCACTTGCAGTGGAAACGCTCACCAGAATAGACTGGACCATTCTAGGCCATTCAAACTGTACCGACCCGAACCGATCCGCTCAGTGGAAACGAGGCATAAATGTCAGATTGCCTGCTGCACAGTCCCACCATATGTTGCTGATCACCGCTATAACTAGTATTAAAAAAAAATCCAGTATATATACCATAGTTTAGTGTTTCTCAACTCCAGTCCTCAAGGCACCCCAACAGGTCATGTTTTCAGGATTTCCCTCAGATGAAACAGCTGTGGTAAGGTAATTACTAAGGCAGTGAAACTGATTAAATCACCTGTGCAAATTAATGGATAGCCTGAAAAGATGACCTGTTGGGGTGCCTTGAGGACTGGAGTTGAGAAACACTGCCATAGTTTGAAGACACTATAGTATAGACACAAACCAAACAATATACATGTATTGGGATTTTTTTCCCCAAAGAACATTTTTACCTAAATTTATGAAAAAAATAGTTTTTTTTTATTGGATTTGTTTTATCGCTTTTTTCATTTATATAATAAAGAAATGTAAAAAAGTCACTGGTGATCAAATTCCACCAAAAGAAAGCTTTATTTGTGTAAAAAAAAAATGCTATACAATTTAATTTGAGTACATGTCTGTGCAATTACCAGTTAAAGTAGTGCAGTGCTAAATAGCAAAAATTGGTCTGGTCATGAAGAGGATAAAACCTTCCGGTGGTCAAGTGGTTAATTTTGGATTCATTTTTTATATTATGATTTGGAGATTCTGATGGATCCACCTCCATCCAACCCAAACACAATAAGTTGGAACCATCATTTTATTTCACTTTTATATCTTAATGTATTTATTGCAATATGTTTTCATTTAATGTAGTGCTTATTCTATAATAATGCAAAATAATACATTTGGATTGTTCGTTATGTTGTTATGTAATTTCGGATGCTTCAAACATTAACAAAAGGTCCAAATTATATCATCCTATCATCCGAATGAAATGAATAAATATAAATTAATTTGTTGTTTAGTTGTAATTCATTTCAGATGCGTTGAAATTCATTACTGCTGTGAATCAGAGATTCAGATAAATTAGAATCTCAGAATAATTAAAACTTTGTCTGAATTTTGATTTGTAACAAAATGATTCGCACATGTCTGGCATTCACTCACCTTCTAGCTATTTCCAGCAATGTGTGCTTTGGGAATATTTCACTGGATCCATTGAAGTGAATGGGACATGCTACAGCTGCCCTGCAACACGGGATTTGCCCAGCGTTTTTTCAAATCCAATTTTTGGAAAAAAATACACTTTTTTTCATTTTCATGCATAGAACACAATATACTGTATAACCCCATTGTTTTGTAAAATATAAAAGATGATGTTACATCAAGTACCAAACATGTCACGCTTTAAAATTGCACATGCTCATGCAACAGCGACAAACTACTAAATTTTACTATTTGCAGGTGACGCTTTAAAAGCCTTTACAGGTTACCACTTTGGATATACAGGTGAGGTCTAGTGCTAGAATTACTGCCTATGATCTGACATTGCGATACCTCACATGTGTGGGAGGATTGCTGTTTGTTTGCATGCGGGGCCGGCATTTGATTTTGCGTGCTAGCATAGGGGGACGGAGGCTTTTAAAAAAAAAAATAACTATTATTAAATTTCTCCTTTTTTTTTTTTTTATTTACACTGTTACTTTAATTTTTTTTTTTTTCACTTCTTTAGCTGTCACAAGGAATGTGCAAGCAATAAGCACATGACAGGTACTCTTTATGGAGGGACCCCAAATCCCTCCTCTGCCCTTGAAAGCATTCAAAACACCAAGATCCATGTTTTTGAATATTTTAGATTTTCAAAAAATGGCGCCATTGACATTCGGGTAAACCGGAAGTGATGTCATGTCATTGCTTCTGGGTTATCACAGCGAAGACCCGATCAAAGCAGGTTCCAACTTTGTATGGGCCTCCGACTAGCTGGCGGGCATGCTGGCTGGTAGCTCAGGTCTCCCGGTGGGATGGAAGAGCCGTAGAGTTGACCTGTGCAATTCCTTTCAGTTCCGAATTTGTTTCTTAACTAATTTCGACAAATCCATTAATGTGGAAATATCCGAATTAACGAAAACCCGTTTAACAAATTTTTCCAAATATTCGTAAATTTGAATATTCAAAAATTTGTAGATTCGTGAATTCGAAAATTAAAAAAAAAAAAAAATTGTCAATTCGGAAATTCGAAAATGCGAAAGTTCTGAAATCCGAAATTTCAAAATAATAACTAACAAATAATAACTTAACCATTACTAACTATTAAATTATAGGTATTGGAATTTTCTTTCAAATTGGCTGTTAGTGAACGTAACGAATACGAAGTTCCGAATTATCTGAAATAACAAATGCTGTATCTAAACGAATGGAACGTAATGAATGAGTAATAATAAATAATAATAATAATAAAAACTTTTTTAACTGCTTCAGCCCCGGACCATTTGGCTGGCCAAAGACCAGATCACTTTTTGCGATTCGGCACTGCGTCAGTTTAACTGACAATTGCGCGGTCGTGCGACGTGGCTCCCAAACAAAATTGTTGTCCTTTTTTTCCCACAAATAGGGATTTCTTTTGGTGGTATTTGATCACCTCTGCGGTTTTTATTTTTTGCGCTATAAACAAAAAAAGAGCGACAATTTTGAAAAAAACGCAATATTTTTTTACTTTTTGCTATAATAAATATCCCCAAAAAATATATAAAAAACTATATTTTTTTCCTCAGTTTAGGCCGATATGTATTCTTCTACATATTTTTAGTAAAAAAAAAATCGTAATAAGCGTATATTGATTGGTTTGCGCAAAAGTTATAGCGCCTACAAAATAGGGGATAGTTTTATGGCATTTTTATTAATAATTTTTTTTTTTTTTACTAGTAATGGCGGCGATCAGTGATTTTTATCGTGACTGCGACTTTTTGGCGGACACGACGGACCATTGGCATTAATACAGCGATCAGTGCAATTAAAAATGCACTGATTACTGTAAAAATGTCACTGGCAGTGAAGGGGTTAAAACTAGGGGGCAGTGAAGGGGTTAATGTGTGTCCTAGTTTGTGTTCTAACTGAATGGGGGAGGGGACTGTGCAGGGAAACTAACAGATCGCTGTTCTTACTCTGTATGAACAGATGATCTGTCAGTTCTCTGCTAAGAGAACCGGAAACTGTGTGTTTACACACACAGATCCCGGTTCTCCGTGTGCCCCGAGAGATGGCGGGAGCCCGGCAGTGATCGAGACGTAACATAACGGCGATTCGCGCAGCCGAGCCATGTTGCCGCAAGCGGTTAATATTATTATTTCTTAATAATTTGTTCCGTTACATTTGTTTAGATGCGGCATAAGATATTTCGGACAATATGTATCTTTGAATAATTTTGTGTTCGTTACGTTCACTAACAGTCAAATTTGAAAGGAAATACCAATACCTATAATTTAATAGTTAAGTTAGTTTAATAATTTAATATTTATTATTAGTTAGTTAGTTATTCTTTAAAATTTTCGTATTCACTGTATTATTTTCGGATTTTCGAACTTACGAATTTACGAAGTTATGAATTTTCTAATTTACGAATTTTACGAATTTTCTAATTTTCGCATTTACGAATTTCGATCATAACGAATGGCATGAAAAACGAAAAATAGAAAAACGAAGTAAACGAAAATGAACACATTTTTCGTCAGTGCACATGTCTACCGTAGAGAGCCGCGGAAGGTGTCTAATAGCAATTAAGCGGCTATTTAGCCACTCTGATTGCTTTTACAGAACACTTTTTTCAGCTACGGGCATCAACCCGGTACAACCACTTGGCGTCAAATGATGTACAGGTAAGTGGATATCCTCCATATTTTTTGTTCTTTTTGTGTACTCTGTATATCTACCACATCCCAAAAGACATCAAATATTAATATATTAAATAGAATCTGACTAAACATTCCCTGGTGTATGCACCAAAGTGCCTATGGTGGGAATAATTGGGCTGTTATTTCCGCTGGGACAGGGGCTGATGGAAATGATAAAAGCTTTCTCTGTTATGTATGTATAGAATGCTGGAGCTTCATATATAAAGGTTAATGACAATAATTATCATCACCATTATCTTTCTTGCCATGATCATCATTATTTATAATTAAACAAGCTGCAAAATTTACTTTTACATTTGTAAAGATGAAAATAGCCCTACAAGAGTACATACTGTACATGTGTGATATGTTATTCTTTTATGTTGTTATGTAGAAGCTCACAGTTAAAGTGGAACTCCAACCTTCCCTTCAAGCCGCATTAAACACCAAAAATTGAATATTTTGCAGTTTACCAATCCTTAGATTTCTTTTCTTTGACTTTTTCCCCCTCGATTTTTGCCTGGTGATCTGGACAGTAACATATCTCTTGTATTAGTGAGACACAACTCTGGAGGAATGAGCACAGGAGGACGCTGTCAGTCTGGGGGGAGGGTAGTGTTTTAAGTGGTTCTAAAGTCAGAAGGTTTTTTTTTATCTTAAAGCGGAGTTCCGCCGAATTATTATTTTTTTTAAAGTCAGCAGCTACAAATACTGCAGATGCTGACTTTTAAAATAAGGACACCTTCCTGTCCAGGGTGCCCGCAATGTCGGCACTCACAGCCGATCTGTCTCTCGGGTGCTGACGCTGCCATCTTCGGTAAGGGAATCAGGAAGTGAAACCTTGCGGCTTCACTTCCTGGTTCTCTACTGCGCATGTGCGTCTCGCACTTCGCTATCCCACTGGTCCCTGCTGTTTTCTGGGACCTGTGTGTATCCCAGAAGACAGCGGGGGGGGGGGGGGGGGGAGTGGCGTAGATACCCGCGGGTGGCTCGGGTATCTATGCCCGGAAGTGGGAGAAAAATACCCATATTAGACAGGTATCTGCTGCCCCCCCTCCCCCCTTGAAAGGTGCCAAATGTGTCACCGGAGGGGTGGAGGATTGCAAAAAGCGGAAGTTCCATTTTTTGGTGGAACGCCGCTTTAATGCATTCTATGCATTAGGATACAAAGCCTACTGTGTACAGCAGCCCCCCTTACCCCCCCAATACTTACCTGAGCCCCATCTCTATCCAGCAATGTTGCACAAGAGCCTCGACTGTCCGGGGCTCTCCCTCATTGGCTGAGACAGCGCTATTAGCTCCTGCTGCTGTCAATCAAAGTCAGAGAACCAATGAGAGAGGGGGTCGGGCTGGGGCTTCGTGTCTGAATGGACACACAGAGCAGAGGCTTTCCTCGGGTGCCCCCATAGCAAGCTGCTTGCTGTGGGGGCACTCAGTAGGAGAAGAGGGGTCAGGAGCGCTGGCTGGAGACCCGAGAAGAGGAGGATCCGGGCTGCTTTGTGCAAAACCACTGCAACAGAGGAGGTAAGTATAACATGTTTGTTATTTTAAACAAAAAAGACTTTAATATCACTTTAACGTATTCGCAGATTTAGACACAGTAACCAATTGAAGCCAAACTCCAGCTCCTGCTTTATAATCAGTTACAGCAAGCATTTTATTCCTTTTGGGATAAAGGTTTTATATGAATAGATAAAAGCTGATCTTTTTAAGCACCCCTGCCAGTGTTAAGTGGTTTGTTTCATCCATGAAAACTGATACATTCTGCTGGAGTGTTTGAACAACAGACTTACTGGCGAGATCACCAGATAAAAATAGAAGAAAGAAAGCCTAAAAAAGAAAACGAATACAGCCATCACATCTAATTGGTAAGCTGCAATATAATAAATGTTTGCTTTGGTGTATAAAGAGAACCTGTCACCAAAAAATCACCACATAGGGGCTTAATCCATGGCTAGGTTATGGGTTTACATCCACTTAAATGAACATGATTTGTTGGATTATTACTGTTCTTCAACCTGTTGCCGCCCACATAACACATATTTAATGCTCACATGCTGCACATATGGATCCATGGACAACAAAGCTTTCTGTACTGAGGGCATGCGCCCAACACAGTGACCAGATCTCTACTAATGATTGGGAGGTGGTGGAACCAGCTCCCGATCATGTGACCACTGTGACTGCCACTGACCACTGCAGGAATAGGAAGAGATAACCTGACCGCCACACACATCAACTCAACAAGTCGTGGTTCATCCAGACCAGGAATCCAACATGTTTCACCCAGCTCCTGGGGTTTAATCATGGAGCCCCAGGGAAGGGATGAAACATGTTGGAGTTGTGGTCTGGATGAATCGAGCCAAGGCTGCTTTTACCTGCTAAACACTTGACCCGAGTGAGGTGTGTGGTTGGTCAGGATATCTCTTCCTATTTCTGCAGTATGCTTTGGGTCTGGAAGGACCTTTCCTCAGCCTGCACCCTCAATAGTCAGTAGCATCCAACTCATTGGACCTTGAGCATTTATCGCGTGCCACTAAGCACTGTTACACCCTGGGTGTAAAGACCCTGTTAAAGGGACACTTAGGTGGATGGGAAGGGGTAAGTAGGTGAATCAAAAATGATTTTCAAATAAAGGAAGGTGACCTTGGAACTTGGTGATAAAAAATAAGCAGCTCCGATATAAGAAAGCCTCT
Source organism: Lithobates septentrionalis (assembly GCA_037952835.1). NCBI lineage: Eukaryota > Metazoa > Chordata > Amphibia > Anura > Ranidae > Lithobates > Lithobates septentrionalis. The sequence goes on from JBBDGP010000812.1 coordinate 781,360, forward strand.
CGCTAAAAAGCACCGTCCGTGCTCACGAAAAATTTCTTGCTGAGAATTCTCCGGAGAGAGAAGAATATATTTTCCGCACCCACATGCCTCCATGATGACAGTCTGTTACAGGTTTAATAAGCTTGCAGAGTACAAATTAGCATTGTCTTAATGAACTGCTAATAAATGTATTTAAGCTTTTCAAGGATGCTGCAAGTGCTCATTAAGGGAAGGACCATTAATGTATATATTTATAGCAAATGGGACTATACGATTCTGTTTATATTTACAGCTAGAATTGTATAACCTTTCCAAAACGCGTCTCACACTACTGATGGGTTTTAAAGGAAAAGTATGTGGAAACTCGTCATTTTCAAGGCTGTGTGTGTGTTCAAAACATGCATATGCCCAAGGGAGGCTGCACACTGATCTGCTGCGCTTTGACCACAGTACAGTGTACTCCCGGTTTCCGTGCTTTCCCATAGACTTCTATTATGTCCAATAGCTTTAGTGTGATTTCTGAAAGTGCACCAAAAGTCTTGCATGCAGGTCTTTTGGTGCGCTTTTAGAAAGTGCATCAAAACCATGGAACATCATAAAAGTCTTTGGGAAAGCACAGCTAACCTGCAGGCAAACTGTAGGTATGCTGCACTGCACCCACGCTGCAGCCATTTATTTCGGAGCTGCCCCAACACTCCATTCACACCCATTGACAGTGCGTGTGTATTTTTGTGTGCGATGTTTAGGGTTGCCCTATGTGCAAAAATCACATCAAAGAAATGCGTGACCCTTTTTTGTAAAACATGCTGCACCAAAATGCATGATACTTTGGTACCCATCCTCCTTCTCCCTCCCCACATCTTCAAGCAAACAGACAGACTGGAGACTGACATTGTTAACTCTTTCCTATGAAGACCAGAAGTTCAAGAAAGCAGCACTCATAGGCGTGCGCAAGGGGTGTGCCAGGTGTGCCTGGGCACACCCTAATCCTGGAGTTGGCAACCCATCAATTGTGGGCAGGTGACAGGTAAGCTACGATCCTTTCTTGCCGACCCACAGAACCTGGACAGGATAGGCGGCTGGAGTGGAAATTAAGGGGCCGATCTGTATTTTCTTCTGCAGCAGCTGAAAGTAGGCTTCTCCTCCTCTTCCTCTCGCCGATATTCAGCTGCCACGGGAGGAAAATACATGGGATTGGTACCCAGGTCTCCCTGTGTGCTCACCTGCTCCCCCCCCCATTGTTTTAGGACGACGAGTGGGGAAGAGGTCGGTTAATATGTCACAAAGGCATATGTGTTGGAGCTTTGAGGTGCACACCCTAATGCCCCGTACACACGGTCGGACATTTTTCGGACATTCCGACAACAAAATCCTAGGATTTTTTCCGACGGATGTTGGCTCAAACTTGTCTTGCATACACACGCTCACACAAAGTTGTCGGAAAATCCGATCGTTCTAAACGCGGTGACGTAAAACACGTACGTTGGGACTATAAACAGGGCAGTGGCCAATAGCTTTCATCTCTTTATTTATTCTGAGCATGCGTGGCACTTTGTCCGTCGGATTTGTGTACACACGATCGGAATTTCCGACAACGGATTTTGTTGTCGGAAAATTTTATATCCTGCTCTCAAATTTTGTGTGTACGAAAATCCGATGGAAAATGTGTGATGGAGCCTACACACGGTCGGAATTTCCGACAACAAGGTCCTATCACACATTTTCCGTCGGAAAATCCGACCGTGTGTACGGGGCATAATACAATAGGCTGTGCACACCTATGGCAGCACTGAAGGAGCAGGAGCCAGCAGTATTAAAAGTTGTAAACTGTAAGTGCTGGGGTAAGAACAAATACTTTACTTGGAAATATTCATTGTATTGTACTCAGTGGAAACTCCACTTTTGAACTTGTACCTACAGGTAAGCCTTATTATAGGCTCAGTGAATATCTCCTAAGCTTGCACAGTTTAGGAGATATTCACACAACATGCAACCAGTGAGATCACCAGCGCATGCGCTCTGAAGGGACAGCATACCATGCCGGACCTTCAGAGCTCCATGCCGGAGCCAAGGCGTCCCATGCGCATGTGCTGCAGTGACGTCATCGCAGTCTCGACCACTCATACAGCTGGAGCCCTAAAACCCGTAGGGAAGACCAGGTGAAGATGGCAGCATCAGGGAGCTGTGACAGCGCTGTGCTGGAGGGATCCGTGTCCAGGTAAGTCTATCATAATTAGGGGCGGACCGTCCATTAAGGGTGCATGGGCGCTGCCCCCTCTATCCACGTCACCCCCTATATGGTTAATGGATAGATTCATGCATAGCATAAATTTATCCACAGTCGCCGCGAGCACCCCCTAATTATGCGTTCGGCCCCTTTCAGGATGCCGGGGGCATGAATTACAGTGGTGGGGGTGTTTTTTTGAAGCAACTGAATAGATCCATAGGCTCTAATAGGCTTCAAAATAGGGTGGACTCAGAGAGCAGAGCATTGCGCTCGGAGCCCACCGAGTGTTAGAAAAGCAAATGAATAATCGCTTTTTCTAACACTGAATCGCCTCTCTATCAATCAGGAAGCATGGGTCTGATCCTATTGGACGCCTTGTCCTCTTCTCAGAAGAGAAGAGGGCACAGGAGACGCTGCCAGATGCCCCCTGCAGCTTGATCCCCTGCCCGATGTGCCCGCCGATCCCCGCCGCTGTGTGCCCGCCAATCCCCGATGTGCCCGCCTAACCCCGCCGCTGATGAGGTAGGTGCTGGTGGACTGGCAGACAGGGGGGGGGGGTTTGAGGTTCCGCAGGGGTGGTTTTTTGCGGCCCCCTCCAAAAAACAAAAAATCACGAGCCGCCACTGATCATAATGTGCTAATATGCGGTGCACACTAGTACCTTATGACTAAACCTGCAGGGGGGGCCATTCCTTTTTTCATTTTCTGGCAGTTTACTACCGCTTCAACTGTTCTTCTATATTATAATATATATGTATATAAAGAAGCTGAATTGTAAAAAAAAAAAAAAGAAAAAAAAGATTAGACTTCTGAGCATTGCTAACACTTTCTGTTGGGTTGTTCCAGCCCCTCCTCTATGGAATACATGTTTTCATGATCCATTTCTGGAATACATGATGGAATACAACCTGAGCCATCTACTTAAAATTGCACATTTCTGTGTGTGATGTTCTGGGTAACTGCCAGGAGGAGATGGCACAGCCTCTAAGAGTTGGAAAATCTCTGGTGCCAGCTGTGCAGCAATCCTTAAATAAATAGGGAGCATGAGGAATAATATAATATGTATTAACAAATGTTACCTCTTGTTGGGTATTGCCAGCAACTGTCTTTTGTCTGAACCTCTTCAATTGCATTAGAATACATGTGTAGAGATCTGAGATACTCTGTGGCTTCCTCAGGTCAGTGCTTTCATCTTTCAGCAGAGAACCAATGCTTCTTGCCTAACAACAACGAAAGGCCTGGCCAACACTGGATCGGAACGCTGTATTTTATTGCAAATGTTAAAGCTGATATTTAGGTATGAATTTTATTGCATATCTACATTGGTCCACCTTTAAGTACACTATATTACCAGAAGTTTTGGGATGCCTGCCTTTATATGCACATGAACTTTAATGGCATCCCAGTCTTAGTACATAGGGTTCAATATTGAGTTGACCCTAGGGTTGCCACCTTTTCTTCAAGCCAAACACGAACACTTTAGCGGCACACAGCATTTTTTTTTTTTTTTAGACCAACAGTCGGCACCCTCCATTAGAGACCCCCATTAGCTCAGAGTCCCCTTATATAAGTGCCCCCCCCCCCATAGAGACCTACATTAGAGAGAGAGACCCCCCCCCCCCTTATAGCATCCCTTTCTGTTGTATTGTCTATGCCTTACCGGCAGGAGGGACAGTCACTGGAGCCACTGTGTGAGTGGTAACCGGCCAGAGTTAAAGTGGAGTTCCACCCACTTTTACAACTCTTCAGCATCCCTTACTAAACTGTGCACTGTAAACGAATTGGATATTTTTTTATTTTTTTTCTCAGCACTTACTGTATATCTGCTGTATTCATTTTTCACTTCCTCCTCCCTGGCCGTGGCCCATCGCATCATTTCCTGTTTGCAATGCCTTCTGGGAAGGGGCGGCAACTTCCTGACACTGCCGTTGCTATGGAAACCTCACCTGAAACCTATTACACTGCTTGTGCTGCACTGAGCATGTGCGAAATCTGCAAGGATGAGATCCAGGAAGAAATACAGTCTGGCTTCAGATGCCCACACTTAAGATGGCCACGGCCTGCTGTAAGTTTATAAAATAACAAACTACTGCTATAAACGAACAAAACAGACCTTAGTTTACAGACTAACTTTACTAGAATACATTAAGCTTGTGTATTATAGGGGTATTTTTATTTAAAAAGTATAATTCTGGCCGGAACACCACTTTAACCGCTTCAATACCCGGCCATAGTCAAATGACGTCCACAGATGGGATCTCCCATCCTGGGTGGGCGTCATATGACGGCCTCGGCTTTCCGCCGCTACTGCGGGCCCCTGGGGGCCCGCAGAGCGGCGATCGGGGTACCGTTGTGTCCCTCAGGACACAGCCGTTCCCCGATGGGGGTATTGAAGCGGCGGCGGCGGCGGGCGGCGGGCGGCGGAGCGTCGGTAACGGCGGATGCAGAGCGGCATTGGGAAGCGTGTATGAGGCGGGTTCCGGCGGAAGAGGAGTGATCAGAGCGGTGATCGGGGCTGAGGCTTTTCCCCTGGATACAGCTCAGCCCCGATCACTGTAGCCAATGACATGGCTCTGCATCACATGACCGGCTGTGTCCAATCACAGCCGGTTACTAATGTAAATAAACACACAGTCACACAGTAACTGCTGTTGCTGGGCTCTTCTCCTCACACACCGATCCAGTGTGAGGAGAAGAGATCAGCTAACAGTGAGTTACTAATTACATGTACTACTGTGCCCAGATCGCCCCTCCTAAATAAAGAGTACCTGTCACCTCAGTACCTGTCACCTCAGTACCTGTCACCTCAGAGTACCTGTCACCTCAAAGTACCTGTCATCTCAGAGTACCTGTCCATCACCTGCCACCAGAGTACCCGCCACCTCATCACCTGCCACCAGAGTACCCGCCACCTCATCACCTGCCACCAGAGTACCCGCCACCTCATCACCTGCCACCAGAGTACCCGCCACCTCATCACCTGCCACCAGAGTACTTGCCACCTCATCACCTGCCACCAGAGTACTTGCCACCAGAGTACCCGCCACCTCACCACCAGAGTACCTGCCACCAGAGTACCCGCCACCTCATCACCTGCCACCAGAGTACCTGCCACCTCATCACCTGCCACCAGAGTACCTGCCACCTCATCACCTGCCACCAGAGTACCTGCCACCTCATCACCTGCCACCAGAGTACCCGCCACCTCATCACCTGCCACCAGAGTACCCGCCACCTCATCATCTGCCACCAGAGTACCCGCCACCTCATCACTTGCCACCAGAGTACATACAGCCAGTCAGCCACTATGTCCAGAAAGATGTACACCCCAGAAGAGGCATACCAGATCCTGAGTCTGACCGATGAGAGCAACGGGGAGCTCTCACCGCTCAGTTCAGATTCTGGTTCTGATTCGGAATATGAGCCCCCCGAAGGCAGCACATCTGGATCAGATTTAGAGGAGGAAGTAGTCCGTCCAAAAAGACGACGATCTGAAAACCAGGCAGCTACCAGCAGTGCCAGCGGCGGTAGACCCCAGGAGGAAAGACCCAGCACAAGTGGACGCCAAAGAAGTAGGGCCCAAACCCATTTTCCAGATTCCTTGGCAAACCCATTGTGGCTGCCTTCTACCACAGGGTCAGCCACGATCCCCCCTTTTACAGCACAGTCGGGTGTGCAGGTCAACACTGCAGAATTTACACAAATGGATTTTTTTAATTTATTTTTCCCAAACGATTGGATTCAAGGCATCGTGGACCAAACTAATCTGTTTGCCCAACAATTTATTGCAGCCAACCCCAGCTCCAGCTATGCCCGCCCTTTTGAGTGGAGACCGCTAACAGTAGTGGAGCTAAAATTGTTTTTAGGCCTAACTCTGAACATGGGGCTTACAAAAAAAAATGAAATTCATAAGTATTGGTCGACCAGACCCATCCACCATATGCCAATTTTTTCAGCAGCCATGTCCAGGTCCCGATACGAAATCATAATGCGCTTCTTGCATTTCAATGACAACTCACAGTGCCCCCCCCGAAATCACCCAAACTTTGACAAATTATATAAAGTTCGCCCCCTAATTAATTTTTTTTCCCAGAAGTTTGCCGAAGTTTATGTCCCTGAAAAAAATATATCTGTGGACGAATCCCTGGTGCATTTCACAGGCCGGCTGGGAATCAAACAATATATACCCAGTAAGAGGGCGAGGTATGGCTTGAAGCTTAACAAGCTTTGTGAAAGTGCCACCGGTTATGTGTACGCATTCCGCGTGTACGAAGGGAAAGATTCCCAGCTCCAGCCCCCTGAGTGTCCCTCGTATATGGGAATAAGTGGGAAAATTGTTTGGGAGTTGGCATTCCCACTCCTCCAAAAGGGGTACCATATTTATATGGATAATTATTATACGAGTTTGCCCCTTCTCCGCCACCTACATCTCAAACAAACTTTGGCCTGTGGTACAACTAGAAAAAACCGAAAGGGCTTCCCACAGTGTCTTGTCACCACAAACATTCCAAGGGGGGAATCGAGAAGCTTGAGGAACGAAGAAGTGTTGGCTGTGAAGTGGAGGGATAGAAAAGACGTGTACATCATGTCCACCATCCACGATGACACCTCGGTGGAACTTCACAGAAGACGCGGTACCGTTCGCAAGCCCACCTGTATCACTGAGTACAATAAATACATGGGGGGGGTGGATTTAAACGATCAGTTGTTGCAGCCCTATCTTTCAACAAGAAAATCATTATTCTGGTACAAAAAAGTCGCAATTTACTTTTTTCATTTGGCCCTTTTAAATTCTTTCATAATATACCAAAAATCCACAGAAACACCCACCACCTTAATAAAGTTTATTGAAGACATTGTCACTGCCCTGATTTATCAGCAAGTATCCCCCCCAGAAAGCATTCGCTCCGATTCTGTCAGCAGACTACATGAGCGCCATTTCCCAGACCATATTCCACCAACAGGATCCGGAAGACGACGCCAAAAAAAATGTCGGGTGTGCACCAAAAGAGGAATTAGGAAAGATACGAGCTTCCATTGTACCGACTGTCCCTCCCAACCTGGCCTTTGCATCGGAGAATGCTTCAGGCGATATCACACTCTGGAAAATTATTAGTCCATATTTCTAATACTGCCATTTCCCCGTTTTTAATTTCTGTCCTGAATATTTCCCTTCCTCAACCAACCATATTATTGCCTTCCATGTGAACCGACCCTGGCCTGTTTCTCGACTATGCCTCTGCCTACCGTCTGCATTGTTTTTCCGCCATGTTTTTGCCTTTCACGTGAACTGACCCTGGACTGTATCGACTATGCCTCTGTCTACCGTCTATTTCTGCCTTTTACCTGCACTGACCTCGGCCTGTTGACCATGTTTTTGCCTGCCCCTTGGATTGATCTTTCACCCTCCTACACAGGGGTCTCACATATGTGAGGGGCTCCAGAATAGTGTTCGGAGTTCAGAAAACCAGTTTTTGGTTTTCTGTGTTCCCATAACAGGGTCTGGTTGCCCGGAGGCTTCAAAGCGATTTGGGTGGGAGAAGCCTCTACCCCTGTCCCCATTCTTTCCTGACCAATGCCCTAAGCTTGATGGTACTGCCTGCTCCCTGGACAAATACTCTGGCTGTGCTGACCATACCTCTGCCTGCTGCATGTACTAACTATGGACAGTATTCCTGCCTGCTGCATGGATGATCCTTTGATCCTTTTGCTGCTGCTGACCACATCCCTGCCTGCTATCTGGACTAATGCTTTGGCTGTGCTGACATCTCTACCTGTACTGACTATTCTTGCCTGCTGCCTGTTTTGCTGTCGCTGTCCACGTTCCTGCCTGCTGCCTGGACCGATGCTCTTCTCTGTGGACCACTGCACTACTAAAACTGCAGGTAATCTTTTCTTTACCCTTTACTCAGCAGAATGTATTTTGGTTTGTAATTGGTTTCTACAGTACATGCTATGTGTTAGAAATATGAAGGGCCTTCAACAATGTGATAGGTTGGCAGGAATTTATGTGTAATGTATGCTCCTAGAACAACTGACAGTGCTACTTGGATGTTGGGCCTCTGTATGTGGCCAGACTATGTAAAAGTCTCACACATTTGTTATCGCCACACTCAGGAGGAGTAGCAGAATGTATTTTGGGGTGTCATTTTTGCTATGTACATGCTATGTGTTGGAAATATCTTATGAATGGACAACTTTGTGTAAAAAAAATGCGTTTTCATTTTTTTTCCACAGTTTCCAAAAACTTCAGGAAAAAAATGAACCATTCAAAAGACTAATTATGCCTCATAGATTATACGTTGGGGTGTTAGCTTTCCAAAATGGGGTCATTTTGTGGGCGTTTCCGTTGTCCTGGTGCTCTAGGGCCTTCAAACATGTAATAGGTGGTTGAGAAATGAGATGTGTAATTTATGCTCCTAGAATGCCTGGAGCTGCTACTTCAATGTTGGGCCTCTGTATGTGGCCAGGCTGTGTAAAAGTCTCACACATTTGGTATCGCTACACTCAGGAGGAGTAGCAGAATGTATTTTGGGGTGTCATTTTTGCTATGTACATGCTATGTGTTGTAAATATCTTATGAATGGACAACTTTGTGTAAAAAAAAATGCGTTTTCATTTTTTTCCCACAGTTTCCAAAAACTTCGGGAAAAATATGAACCATTCAAAAGACTAATTATGCCTCATAGATTATACGTTGGGGTGTTAGCTTTCCAAAATGGGGTCATTTTGTGGGCGTTTCCGTTGTCCTGGTGCTCTAGGGCCTTCAAACATGTAATAGGTGGTTGAGAAATGAGATGTGTAATTTATGCTCCTAGAATGCCTGGAGCTGCTACTTCAATGTTGGGCCTCTGTATGTGGCCAGGCTGTGTAAAAGTCTCACACATTTGGTATCGCTACACTCAGGAGGAGTAGCAGAATGTATTTTGGGGTGTCATTTTTGCTATGTACATGCTATGTGTTGGAAATATCTTATGAATGGACAACTTTGTGTAAAAAAAAATGCGATTTCATTTTTTTCCCACAGTTTCCAAAAACTTCGGGAAAAATATGAACCATTCAAAAGACTAATTATGCCTCATAGATTATACGTTGGGGTGTTAGCTTTCCAAAATGGGGTCATTTTGTGGGTGTTTCCATTGTCCTGGTGCTCCAGGGCCTTCAAAATTGTAATAGGTGGTTGAGAAATGAGATGTGTAATTTATGCTCCTAGAATGCCTGAAGCTGCTACTTCAATGTTGGGCCTCTGTATGTGGCCAGGCTGTGTAAAAGTCTCACACATTTGGTATCGCCATACTCAGGAGGAGTAGCAGAATGTATTTTGGGGTGTCATTTTTGCTATGTACATGCTATGTGTTGTAAATATCTTATGAATGGACAACTTTGTGTAAAAAAAAATGCGTTTTCATTTTTTTTCCACAGTTTCCAAAAACTTCGGGAAAAAAATGAACCATTCAAAAGACTAATTATGCCTCATAGATTATACGTTGGGGTGTTAGCTTTCCAAAATGGGGTCATTTTGTGGGCGTTTCCGTTGTCCTGGTGCTCCAGGGCCTTCAAAAGTGTGATAGGTTGTCATCATATGAGATGTGCAATTTATGCTCGTAAAATGCCTGACGGTGCTAGTTGGATTTTATACCTCTGTATGTGGCCAGGCTGTGTAAAAGTCTCACACATGTGGTATCACTATACTCAGGAGGAGTAGCAGAATGTATTTTGGGGTGTCATTGCAAGTATGCATGTGCTGTGTGAGAGAAATAACTTGTTATTATGACAATTTTGTGCAAAAAAAAAAAAAAAAAAAAAAATTTCCAAGAATTGTGGGAAAAAATTACAACTTCAAAAAGCTCACCATGCCTCTTGCTAAATACCTTGGAATGTCTGCTTTCCAAAAGGGGGTAATTTGGGGGGTATTTGTACTTTCCTGGCTTGTTAGGGCCTCAAGAAATGAGATAGGCCTTCAGTACATCAGGTGTGATCAGATGTGATCATTTTTCAATGATTTGCACCATAGCTTGTAGACTCTATAACTTTCACAGAGACCAAATAATATACACTAATTTGGGTTATTTTTACTAAAGATATGTAGCAGTATACATTTTGGCCCAAATTTATGAAGAAAAATTACTTATTTGCAAAATTTTACAATAAAAACTAAAAAAAAGTGGTTTTTTTTCAAAAATTTCTCTCTTTTTTCGCTTATATTGCAAAAAATAAAAAAAACAGCAGTGATTAAATACCACTAAAAGAAAGCTATGTTTGTGAGAAAAAAATGATAAAAATTTGGTTTGGGTACAGTGTAGCATGACTGAGTAATTGTCATTCAAAGTGTGAGAGCGCTGAAAGCTAAAATTTGGTCTGGGAAGGAAGGGTGTATAAAAGCCCTGTATTGAAGTGGTTAACCACTTGAGCCCCGGACCTTTATGCTGCCTAAGGACCAGAGGTCTTTTTCCAATTTGGCACTGCGTCGCTTTAACTGCTAATTGCGCGGTCATGCAATGCTGTACCCAAACGAAATTTGCGTCCTTTTCTTCCCACAAATAGAGCTTTCTTTTGATGGTATTTGATCACCTCTGCGGTTTTTATTTTTTGCGCTATAAACGGAAAAAGACCGAAAATTTTGAAAAAAAATGATATTTTCTACTTTTTGTTCTAAAAAAAATCCAATAAACTAAATTTTAGTCATACATTTAGGCCAAAATGTATTCGGCCACATGTCTTTGGTAAAAAAAATGTCAATAAGCGTATATTTATTGGTTTGCGCAAAAGTTATAGCGTCTACAAACTAGGGTACATTTTCTGGAATTTACACAGCTTTTAGTTTATGACTGCCTATGTCATTTCTTGAGGTGCTAAAATGGCAGGGCAGTACAAAACCCCCCCAAATGACCCCATTTTGGAAAGTAGACACCCCAAGGAAATTGCTGAGAGGCATGTTGAACCCATTGAATATTTATTTTTTTTGTCCCAAGTGATTGAAAAATGACAAAAAAAAAAAAAAAAAAAAAATATTTACAAAAAGTGGTCACTAAATGATATATTGCTCACACAGGCCATGGGCCTATGTGGAATTGCACCCCAAAATACATTTAGCTGCTTCTCCTGAGTATGGGGATACCACATGTGTGGGACTTTTTGGGAGCCTAGCCGCGTACGGGGCCCCGAAAACCAATCACCGCCTTCAGGATTTCTAAGGGTGTAAATTTTTGCTTTCACTCTTCACTGCCTATCACAGTTTCGGAGGCCATGGAATGCCAAGATGGCACAAAACCCCCCAAAATGACCCCATTTTGGAAAGTAGACACCCCAAGCTATTTGCTGAGAGGCATATTGAGTCCATGGAATATTTTATATTTTGACACAAGTTGCGGGAAAGTGACACTTTTATTTTTTATTTTTTTTTTTTTTCATAAAGTTGTCACTAAATGATATATTGCTCACACAGGCCATGGGCATATGTGGAATTGCACCCCAAAATACATTTAGCTGCTTCTCCTGAGTATGGGGATACCACATGTGTGGGACTTTTTGGGAGCCTAGCCGCGTACTGGACCCCGAAAACCAATCACTGCCTTCAGGATTTCTAAGGGTGAAAATTTTTGATTTCACTCTTTACTGCCTATCACAGTTTCGGAGGCCATGGAATGCCCAGGTGGCACAAAACCCCCCCAAATGACCCCATTTTGGAAAGTAGACACCCCAAGCTATTTGCTGAAAGGCATGGTGAGTATTTTGCAGCTCTCATTTGTTTTTGAAAATGAAGAAAGACAAGAAAAAACATTTTTTTTTTTTCTTTTTTCAATTTTCAAAACTTTGTGACAAAAAGTGAGGTCTGCAAAATACTCACTATACCTCTCAGCAAATAGCTTGGGGTGTCTACTTTCCAAAATGGGGTCATTTGGGGGGGTTTTGTGCCACCTGGGCATTCCATGGCCTCCGAAACTGTGATAGGCAGTGAAGAGTGAAATCAAAAATTCACGCCCTTAGAAAGCCTGAAGGCGGTGCTTGGTTTTCGGGGTCCCGTACGCGGCTAGGCTCCCAAAAAGTCTCACGCATGTGGTATCCCCGTACTCAGGAGAAGCAGCAGAATGTATTTTGGGGTGTAATTTCACATATTTCCATGGCATGCTTGAGCAATATATCATTTAGTGACAACTTTGTGCAAAAAAAAAAAAAAAAAAAAAAAATTTGTCTCTTTCCCGCAACTTGTGTCGCAATATAAAATATTCCATGGACTCGACATGCCTCTCAGCAAATAGCTTGGGGTGTCTACTTTCCAAAATGGGGTCATTTGGGGGGTTTTGAACTGTCCTGGCATTTTATGCACAACATTTAGAAGCTTATGTCACACATCACCCACTCTTCTAACCACTTGAAGACAAAGCCCTTTCTGACACTTATTGTTTACATGAAAAAGTTTTTTTTTTTTGCAAAAAAATTACTTTGAACCCCCAAACATTATATATTTTTTTAAAGCAAATGCCCTACAGATTAAAATGGTGGGTGTTTCATTTTTTTTTTTCACACAGTAATTGCGCAGCGATTTTTCAAACGCATTTTTTGGGGAAAAAACACACTTTTTTTAATTTTAATGCACTAAAACACGCTATATTGCCCAAATGTTTGATGAAATAAAAAAGATGATCTTAGGCCGAGTACATGGATACCAAACATGACATGCTTTAAAATTGCGCACAAACGTGCAGTGGCAACAAAATAAATACATGTTTAAAAGCCTTCAAAAGCCTTTACAGGTTACCACTTTAGATTTACAGAGGAGGTCTACTGGAAAAATTACTGCACTCGATCTGGCCTTCGCGGTGATACCTCACATGCATGGTGCAATTGCTGTTTACGTTTGACGACAGACCGCCGCTTGCGTTCGCCTTAGCGCGAGAGCAGGGGGCGACAGGGGTGTTTTTTTTTTTTTTTTTTTTTTTCTTTATTATTTTTTTGCTTTTTTAATCTTACTTTTAAACTGTTCCTTTCATATTTTTTTTTTTAATCATTTTTATTGTTATCTCGGGGAATGTAAATATCCCCTATGATAGCAATAGGTAGTGACAGGTACTCTTTTTTGAAAAAATTGTGGTCTATTAGACCCTAGATCTCTCCTCTGCCCTCAAAGCATCTGACCACACCAAGATCGGTGTGATAAAATGCTTCCCCAATTTCCCAATGGCGCTATTTACATCCGGCGAAATCTAAGTCATGAAATACTCGTAGCTTCCGGTTTCTTAGGCCATAGAGATGTTTGGAGCCACTCTGGTCTCTGATCAGCTCTATGGTCAGCTGGCTGAATCACCGGCTGCATTCTCAGGTTCCCTGTTGAGACAGGAGAGCCAGAGAAAAACACGGAAGACGGTGGGGGGGGGGGGGATTCCCTCCCACGGCTTGTAAAAGCAGTCTAGAGGCTAATTAGCCGCTAGGATTGCTTTTACATGAAAGCCGACCGCTGGCTGAAAAGAATGATACCAAGATGATACCTAAACCTGCAGGCATCATTCTGGTATAACCACTCAAAGTCGTGAATGGCGTACCTGAAGACAAAAAAATGGTTAACAATGGTTAACAATAAAGCACAGTAAAGTGTAAATAATTACACACCTGAAAAACAAACATGATAAAACATAATAACAATAACAATAAAACATTGCAGAATAGAATACAGTAAAAAAGAGCAGAACAATAGAGAGAGAGAATAGAGAGAGAGAGAACAATAAAACAACTATTTTTTTTTATTTCATATTTTTTTTTTTTTACACTTTTTTTGTAACTAACTTTTATAACTGTAACCGGTTCCAGGTTCGGGTCTCTCAAAATGCGATGGCATTTTGGGAGACCCTGTGAAAGTGTGCCTAGTCTGTGCAATGCTGTACCCTACGCTAATACTCAACTAGTGAATGGTAGCGTTCAAAACATTCACCAATGCAAAGACCAGGATTGTCAGGACAGGAGGGACAATAATAGCGGGCGTCACGCCTATATCCGCGCTTGCTGCAGACACGACATCTTTTTTGGGGGGTTCGTTGGGTAGGGGTACTCGGGAGGACATAAAAATGCCTCTCATGCAGCCGACTGCATTTGGTTGGGGATGTGAATGGGGGAAGTACGGGCGCTGCAGAAGCGGTGGGTTCCCAATTAGGATTGGCGAATGCAGCAGGAAGGGCATTATGGGCACGACGGGCCTGTGTTTGTCTTTCTGGTGGCAGCGGGACACTACTTGTGCTTGCCATCTCGCCAGCTTGAACTGCACTTATGGGACTCGCCACGTCACCACGTGTTACTGCAGTGCTGGTTTGACTATGACCGGGGTGTACTAGGCCGCTGGCGCTTGCCAGTTCACCAAAACGCTACCAAAAAACTGTTAGCGATCGCAGGGATCAGGCCTGACTCTGCGAACGCTGCAGTTATGCTTTTAGTGTTTTGTAAGTGACAGTGATCGATCGATACTGCACTTGGGTGGGCTGGGCCGGGCGGAGGGGCAAAACGCAGGTGCTAGCAGGTATCTGGGCTGATCCCGCTAACACTGCGTTTTTGGGAACCCTAAACTGCTGGTGACGCTAGTATAGATCTGATCGGATCAGATATTGATGCGATCAGATACTATACCACTAAGGGTGGTGTACGGTGCGTGCGTGGGTGTTAGCGGTACTGGCGCTAATCTGACGCTGCCTGGGGCTGGTGCTTGCCAGTTCACCAAAATACTACCAAAAAAACTGTTAGCGATCGCAGGGATCAGGCATGACTCTGTGAACGCTGCAGTTATGCGTTTAGTGTTTTGTAAGTGTCAGTGATCGATCGATACTGCACTTGGGTGGGCTGGGCCGGGCGGAGGCGCAAAACGCAGGTGCTAGCAGGTATCTGGGCTGATCCCGCTAACACTGCGTTTTTGGGAACCCTAAACTGCTGGGGACGCTAGTATAGATCTGATCGGATCAGATATTGATCCGTTCAGATATTATACCACTAAGGGAGGTGTATGGTGCGTGCGTGGGTGTTAGCGGTACTGGCGCTAACCTGACGCCTGGGGCTGGTGCTTGCCAGTTCACCAAAATGCTACCAAAAAAACTGTTAGCGATCGCAGGGATCAGGCCTGACTCTGCGAACGCTGCAGTTATGCGTTTAGTGTTTTGTAAGTGACAGTGATCGATCGATACTGCACTTGGGTGGGCTGGGCGGAGGCGCAAAACGCAGGTGCTAGCAGGTATCTGGGCTGATCCCGCTAACACTGCGTTTTTGGGAACCCTAAACTGCTGGGGACGCTAGTATAGTATCTGATCGGATCAGATATTGATCCGATCAGATACTATACCACTAAGGGAGGCGCATGCTGCGTGCGTGGGTGTTAGCGGTACTGGCGCTAATCTGACGCTGCCTGGGGCGACGCATATCACCGCCGGGCGATCGGGGGGCTAAACCTTTATTCGGTAATAAACGGCGGGTGCCCTGACACTATAAAAAATAAACAAACTAACCAGCGTCAACCGTAACGGTTATACGGTGATCAGTGGTGAAAGGGTTAACTAGGGGGCAATCAAGGGGTTAAAACATTTATCAGATAGTATAGGGGGGTCCCTGACGCTATAAAACGCTGACGGCGAACCTAAATATTTACCTCACTAACTAGCGTCACCAGCGACACTAATACAGCGATCAGAAAAATGATCGCTTAGTGACACTGGTGACAGGGGGTGATCAAGGGGTTAAAACTTTATTAGGGGGGGTTAGGGGGGTACCCTAGACCTACAGGGGGGTAACAGTATCTGTCCCAACACTGTAACTGTCACAAACTGACACTATGCAGTAATCAGAAAAAAAAAAAAAAAAAAAAAACTGCTGGTGTCAGTTTGTGACAGGGGGGGGGGGGGTGATTGGGGGGGGATCGGGGGGCGATCGGGGGGGGGATCGGGGTGTTTTGTGTGCCTGGCATGTTCTACTGTGTGTGTGTGTGTTGGTGCACTCACATTGATGTCTTCTCTCCTCGGGCCGGAACGGAAAATACCGACCCGAGGGGAGATGACATCATTTCCTTTGCTGCTGTTTAGCATACAGCAGCAAAGGAAGATTCTCATTGGCCGGCGGCGATCGCGAGGGGGGGGCCACGAACGGATGGTCTCCCCCTCATCACCGATCGCCGCTGGACAAAAGACGACCGCCTCGGGCACCGGGGGGGGGTCCGATCGGACCCCCCACCCGCGGAAGGCAAATCACGTACACTGTACGTGATTTTGCCTGTCCGTGCCACTTTGCCGACGTACATCGGCGTGAGGCGGTCGTCAAGTGGTTAAGGAAGGAACTGGCTAAGTGTGTCCAGAAAACACCAGAGTTAGGGGGTGGAGCTGAATGGGAGGTGGAGCGGCTCTAATAAAAATCTCATGTGTGTGCACAGCGGCAAAAGTGTCATTGGTTGCTAGGACACCGGCAGTCCTAGCAACCAATGACTGCAAAGCATAGCATTCACAGGCTGGCAGGGGGCGGCAGACACCTCGCGGGAGAGAAGGCAGAGGGGGAGAGTGCACAGCAGAGGAAGCCACAGCCAGCAGGAATAATTACTAAATTCAAGGATACTCCCCACTGAGTTCCCGCACTGGCTCCATCCCCAGGACAGATGCCTGATGGCAGTGCCGGGACAAGGTCATCTAGCGCCCTGGGCAAAGATGACAAACTGCAACCCCCATATGTACTTACAGTTCACATCTCAGTCCCAGTGTGGCTCCCACTGGGTATGAAGGCAGCTTCTCTGTCTTCTCCTCTCCAGTCATATGATAGGTCACATGACAAGGAGAAGGCAGTCTTCCGTCACTTCCCCAGTGGCACTGCGCTGAGACTGAGGTGTGTTTTCAGCAGGCGTCCTCTTTCTTCTGCCCACAGTAGGTATATGTAGGCAATATGTTGCCTCCTCACCACCTGTTTTTTTTTTTTTTTTTTAAATCTTTATTTATTTTTTCAAAATACAAAAAAGAACATATCACATATACATATACATACAAATACCAAGGGGAAAGGGTCCCCCCACCAGCGAAGAGGGTCTTATTCTTTTCCACTATGGGATCTCTTCATATCCCCCCTCGCCACCTTCCAGGGTTTCCTCTCCCCCTAAAACCCCCCCCCCCATCTTCCCCCCGCCCTCCCCCCCCCCCCCGCAGACACTTAGCTTCTCCACTCCGCCTTTATTCCACCTTTATGTCCCTGCCCCCCTCCCCCGGACTATTTTGACACTATCTCCACATATTTATCTGTTTTTTTAAAGATCCCCCACGGGTGCCATTTCCCTTGATCTCTCTCTGGGCCCCCCTCTAAGTCCTCCCTCTTCTCTATATACTCTAGTCCAGGGGTCCCCAAACTACGGCCCGCGGGCCGAATCCGGCCCTCCAGCATTTTTGATCCGGCCCACGGACTGCCCCTTTAAAATTTCAGCACTGCCTCTGCCCTCTGCTCCCTCCATCACACAGGACGGGAAACATGATAGGCCGGGCAAAGGACCTTCTGTGCTAAGAAGCAGGTGATTGGTTACTAGGCATCAGAGCGGTCCCAGGAACCAATCACCTGCCCCTCACTTCCAAAGTCCCGCCCTCCGTCCGGACCTACCATGCCTCGTGTCCTGCGTGATACAGGTAAGTGTAAGGGCGGCGGGGGGAGTCTGTGCTATGGTGGGGATCTGTGCTATGGTGGGGATCTGTGCTATGGTGGGGATCTGTGCTATGGTGGGGATCTGTGCTATATGGTGGGGGATCTGTGCTATATGGTGGGGGATCTCTGTGCTATATGGTGAGGGACTCTGTGCTATATGGTGGGGGACTCTGTGCTATGGTGGGGGACTCTGTGCTATGGTGGGGGACTGATGTGGGGGACTCTGTGCTATGGTGGGGGACTCTGTGCTATGGTGGGAGACTCTGTGCTATGGTGGGGGACTGATGTGGGGGACTGATGTGGGGGACTCTGTGCTATGGTGGGGGACTGATGTAGGGGACTCTGTGCTATGGTGGGGATCTGTGATGTGGGGGACTCTGTGCTATGGTGGGGATCTGTGATGTGGGGGACTCTGTGCTATGGTGGGGGACTCTGTGCTATGGTGGGGATCTGTGATGTGGGGGACTCTGTGCTATGGTGGGGGACTGATGTGGGGGACTCTGTGATGTGGGGGACTCTGTGCTATGGTGGGGGACTGATGTGGGGGACTCTGTGCTATGGTGGGGATCTGTGATGTGGGGGACTCTGTGCTATGGTGGGGATCTGTGATGTGGGGGACTCTGTGCTATGGTGGGGGACTGATGTGGGGGACTCTGTGCTATGGTGGGGGACTGATGTGGGGGACTCTGTGCTATGGTGGGGGACTGATGTGGGGGACTCTGTGCTATGGTGGGGGACTGATGTGGGGGACTCTGTGCTATGGTGGGGGACTGATGTGGGGGACTCTGTGCTATGGTGGGGGACTGATGTGGGGAACTCTGTGCTATGGTGGGGGACTGATGTGGGGAACTCTGTGCTATGGTGGGGGACTGATGTGGGGGACTCTGTGCTATGGTGGGGGACTCTGTGCTATGGTGGGGGACTGATGTGGGGGACTCTGTGCTATGGTGGGGGACTCTGTGCTATGGTGGGGGACTGATGTGGGGGACTCTGTGCTATGGTGGGGGACTCTGTGCTATGGTGGGGGACTGATGTGGGGGACTCTGTGCTATGGTGAGGATCTGTGATGTGGGGGACTCTGTAGTATGGTGAGGATCTGTGATGTGGGGGACTCTGTGCTGTGGTGGGGGACTGATGTGGGGGACTCTGTGCTATGGTGGGGGACTGATATGGGGGACTCTGTGCTATGGTGGGGATCTGTGATGTGGGGGACTCTGTGCTATGGTGGGGGACTCTGTGCTATGGTGGGGATCTGTGAGGTGGGGGACTCTGTGCTATGGTGGGGATCTGTGATGTGGGGGACTCTGTGCTATGGTGGGGGACTGATGTGGGGGACTCTGTGCTATGGTGGGGGACTGATGTGGGGGACTCTGTGCTATGGTGGGGGACTCTGTGCTATGGTGGGGGACTGATGTGGGGGACTCTGTGCTATGGTGGGGGACTCTGTGCTATGGTGGGGGACTGATGTGGGGGACTCTGTGCTATGGTGGGGGACTGATGTGGGGGACTCTGTGCTATGGTGGGGGACTGATGTGGGGGACTCTGTGCTATGGTGGGGGACTCTGTGCTATGGTGGGGGACTGATGTGGGGGACTCTGTGCTATGGTGGGGGACTCTGTGCTATGGTGGGGGACTGATGTGGGGGACTCTGTGCTATGGTGAGGATCTGTGATGTGGGGGACTCTGTGCTGTGGTGGGGGACTGATATGGGGGACTCTGTGCTATGGTGGGGATCTGTGATGTGGGGGACTCTGTGCTATGGTGGGGGACTCTGTGCTATGGTGGGGATCTGTGAGGTGGGGGACTCTGTGCTATGGTGGGGATCTGTGATGTGGGGGACTCTGTGCTATGGTGGGGGACTCTGTGCTATGGTGGGGGACTGATTTGGGGGACTCTGTGCTATGGTGGGGATCTGTGATGTGGGGGACTCTGTGCTATGGTGGGGGACTCTGTGCTATGGTGGGGGACTCTGTGCTATGGTGGGGGACTCTGTGCTATGGTGGGGATCTGTGATGTGGGGGACTCTGTGCTATGGTGGGGGACTGATGTGGGGGACTCTGTGCTATGTGGGGGACTCTGTGCTATGGTGGGGATCTGTGATGTGGGGGACTCTGTGCTATGGTGGGGGACTGATGTGGGGGACTCTGTGCTATGGTGGGGGACTGATGTGGGGGACTCTGTGCTATGGTGGGGGACTCTGTGCTATGGTGGGGGACTGATGTGGGGGACTCTGTGCTATGGTGGGGATCTGTGATGTGGGGGACTCTGTGCTGTGGTGGGGGACTGATGTGGGGGACTCTGTGCTATGGTGGGGGACTCTGTGCTATGGTGGGGATCTGTGATGTGGGGGACTCTGTGCTATGGTGGGGATCTGTGATGTGGGGGACTCTGTGCTATGGTGGGGGACTGATGTGGGGGACTCTGTGCTATGGTGGGGATCTGTGATGTGGGGGACTCTGTGCTATGGTGGGGATCTGTGATGTGGGGGACTCTGTGCTATGGTGGGGATCTGTGATGTGGGGGACTCTGTGCTATGGTGGGGATCTGTGATGTGGGGGACTCTGTGCTATGGTGGGGGACTCTGTGCTATGGTGGGGATCTGTGATGTGGGGGACTCTGTGCTATGGTGGGGGACTGATGTGGGGGACTCTGTGCTATGGTGGGGGACTGATGTGGGGGACTCTGTGCTATGGTGGGGGACTGATGTGGGGGACTCTGTGCTATGGTGGGGGACTGATGTGGGGGACTCTGTGCTATGGTGGGGGACTGATATGGGGGACTCTGTGCTATGGTGGGGGACTGATGTGGGGGACTCTGTGCTATGGTGGGGGACTGATGTGGGGGACTCTGTGCTATGGTGGGGGACTGATATGGGGGGGGATCTGTGATGGGGGAAGTATGTGATTGGGAGTGGTTCTGTAATGAGGGGAGTCTGTGAAATACTGATAAGTTTATATTGATTACAATTGTTTTTTATTTTGTTTTGCACTACAAATAATATGTGTGCATAGGAATTAGTTCATATTTTTTTAAACTATAGTGCGGCCCCCCAACAGTCTGAGGCAGGGGTCCTCAAACTTTTTAGACATGGGGCCGGTTCACGGTCCCTCAGACTGTTGGGGGGCCGCACTATAGTTTAAAAAAAATATGAACTAATTCCTATGCACACATATTATTTGTAGTGCAAAACAAAATAAAAAACAATTGTAATCAATATAAACTTATCAGTATTTCACAGACTCCCCTCATTACAGAACCACTCCCAATCACATACTTCCCCCATCACAGATCCCCCCCCATATCAGTCCCCCACCATAGCACAGAGTCCCCCACCATAGCACAGAGTCCCCCACATCAGTCCCCCACCATAGCACAGAGTCCCCCACATCAGTCCCCCACCATAGCACAGAGTCCCCCATATCAGTCCCCCACCATAGCACAGAGTCCCCCACATCACAGATCCCCACCATAGCACAGAGTCCCCCACCATAGCACAGAGTCCCCCACATCACAGATCCCCACCATAGCACAGAGTCCCCCACATCACAGATCCCCACCATAGCACAGAGTCCCCCACATCAGTCCCCCACCATAGCACAGAGTCCCCCACATCACAGATCCCCACCATAGCACAGAGTCCCCCACATCACAGATCCCCACCATAGCACAGAGTCCCCCACATCAGTCCCCCACCATAGCACAGAGTCCCCCACATCAGTCCCCCACCATAGCACAGAGTCCCCCACATCAGTCCCCCACCATAGCACAGAGTCCCCCACATCAGTCCCCCACCATAGCACAGAGTCCCCCACATCAGTCCCCCACCATAGCACAGAGTCCCCCACATCACAGATCCCCACCATAGCACAGAGTCCCCCACATCAGTCCCCCACCATAGCACAGAGTCCCCCACATCACAGATCCCCACCATAGCACAGAGTCCCCCACATCAGTCCCCCACCATAGCACAGAGTCCCCCACATCACAGATCCCCACCATAGCACAGAGTCCCCCACATCACAGATCCCCACCATAGCACAGAGTCCCCCACATCACAGATCCCCACCATAGCACAGAGTCCCCTACATCAGTCCCCCACCATAGCACAGAGTCCCCCACATCAGTCCCCCACATCAGTCCCCCACCATAGCACAGAGTCCCCCACCATAGCACAGAGTCCCCCACCATAGCACAGAGTCCCCCACCATAGCACAGAGTCCCCCACCATAGCACAGAGTCCCCCACCATATAGCACAGAGTCCCCCACCATATAGCACAGAGTCCCCCACCATATAGCACAGAGTCCCCCACCATATAGCACAGAGTCCCCCACCATATAGCACAGAGTCCCCCACCATATAGCACAGAGTCCCCCACCATATAGCACAGAGTCCCCCACCATATAGCACAGAGTCCCCCACCATATAGCACAGAGTCCCCCACCATATAGCACAGAGTCCCCCACCATATAGCACAGAGATCCCCCACCATATAGCACAGATCCCCACCACATAGCACAGATCCCCACCACATAGCACAGATCCCCACCATAGCACAGATCCCCACCATATAGCACAGATCCCCACCATATAGCACAGATCCCCACCATAGCACAGATCCCCACCATAGCACAGATCCCCACCATAGCACAGACTCCCCCCGCCGCCCTTACACTTACCTGTATCACGCAGGACACGAGGCATGGTAGGTCCGGACGGAGGGCGGGACTTTGGAAGTGAGGGGCAGGTGATTGGTTCCTGGGACCGCTCTGATGCCTAGTAACCAATCACCTGCTTCTTAGCACAGAAGGTCCTTTTCCCGGCCTATCATGTTTCCCGTCCTGTGTGATGGAGGGAGCAGAGGGCAGAGGCAGTGCTGAAATTTTAAAGGGGCAGTCCGCGCGCCGGATCAAAAACGCTGGAGGGCCGGATTCGGCCCGCGGGCCGTAGTTTGAGGACCCCTGGTCTGAGGGACCGTGAACCGGCCCCATGTCTAAAAAGTTTGAGGACCCCTGCTCTAGTCTATAGGTTTCATCTACCTTAGCAATCCAGTCTTTGATCTTTGGGGGTTCTACTTCTTGCCATTTCCTTGGGATAACATTTTTTGCCGCGTTCAATAAAATTGGAGTCAAAGAGGAATTATATCTCCTCTTCCCTCCCTCCTGACCATGGAACAGGCAATTCCATGGATCCCTTTTAATATTTTTCCCTATTATTCCATCTATCAGTCCTATCACTTCCTGCCAGTAAATTTGGATTTTGGGGCAATGCCACCATATGTGCGCCATTGTACCCAAGCCTCCACACCCTCTCCAACAGCTAGGGGATTTATCCAGGGAGAATCTACTCACCCTGGCTGGGGTCATATACCACCGGGCTAAACATTTATAGTTACTTTCCCTTGCCTTCATATCTACTGCCGTTGTGTGTATGGCCTCCAAAATGCTTTTTTCAGTTTCCTCATCGCACCGTGATCCCAGATCTTCCTCCCATTTTCTGATGAACGGGGGCGATTCCTGTCCGCCCCTGCTCATCAGGATTTTGTACACCTTAGAAACCGTCCCCTTTGATTCTTCTCTAAGCGCCAATTTCTCTAGTCCCCTATACTTCTCCTCCTCCCTTAAGGGACCCGGGAGACTGCCAATAAAGTGTTTTAATTGATTATACCTCCACCCATTTATTATTAATCTCTTCCTTTGTGCTTTTAATTCTTCCAGTGTTTTTAGCTCTCCCCTATTTATTATGTGCCTTATTTGCGTTTCCTTCTCTAGAATCCAATTTCCACCTATATTCCCCATTCCTGGGGGGAAGAACGGATTATTTTTTAAATAAATTAACGGTGAGTTGTAATCCCACTTATTTAATTGGTGAATCTGGTCCCAAACTTTAAGTGTGTGTTGTGTAATATAGTGTGTTTCTGTGCCTAATTCCCTAAACTGTGGTGGATTCCAGATCAACTGATTCAAACATACCTTACTTGCACCACATACCTTACTTGCATGGTGTAGCACCACTATTTCTAAATTCACCCATTTTTTTATATTGAAGCTTTTGCCCCACTCCAGTGCCCGTGCAATTACTATCGCTCTATAGTAATTTCTAAAGTCCGGGAGAGCTAAACCCCCACGTGTTTTCTCTCTACATAACACCCCGTGCGCTATTCTCGGTTTCTTGTGGCCCCAAACATATTTATTTATAATCTCTGACAATACCCTAAAAAATACTCGAGGGACTGGGATAGGGAGCATTTGCATCTTATACAGTACTTTAGGTGCAAGCACCATTTTTACTATGTTTATTCGCCCCATCCAAGAGACTGGGCCGCAGGCTATTCTTTTTGTTTCCGTTCTTATTTCATTTAGAAGGGGTATCTAGTTTATTTTATACAGGTCCCCCCTGGAACCCGTTAGTCTCACTCCTAGATACTTAATATTATCCCTCCATGGAAAGTGGAAGATCTCGGCTAACCTGTTGGCTTCCAAATTGCTTATGTTGATCTTTAAAGCTTCTGATTTTTCTATATTAATTTTGAAGTTTGATAGTGCGCTGTACCGGCCCATAGTTGATAGGAGATTGGGGATTGATATTCTAGGCCTTGAAATATAAAATAAAATATCATCGGCAAATGCCGCTAGTTTGTGCTCTTCCTCCCCCACTACGCATCCACTAATATCAGGATGTTTTCTGATTATATTAAGGAGAGGCTCCAGGGCCAGGACAAAGAGGAGTGGGGACAACGGGCAGCCCTGCCTGGTGCCATTCTGCATCGTAAAGGTGGAAGAGGGCATGTTGTTCACTTTTACAAAGGCAGCTGGGTGGTTGTATAAGATTTTAATTCTTCTTAGCATTGCTGGCCCGACTCTCATTGCCTCTAATGTACTAAACATAAATCCCCAGTCTACCCTGTTGAAGGCCTTTTCGGCATCAATCGACAGGAGTAGCCCTGGGGATCCACCTGTTTTAAGTGCCTCCAGTACCAGAAGGGACCGCACCCCATTGTCTCTTCCCTCTCTTCCGGGTACAAATCCCACCTGATCCGGATTGACCAGGTGGGGCATTTTTCCCCTCAATCGGAGGGCCAGGACTTTCGCGTATAGTTTAGTATCTTCATTTAATAACGCGATCGGCCGGTAACTTGAACATAGGGTGCGGTCTCTCCCTTCCTTGGGGATCAGTGTCACGGCTGCCAGCAACGCTTCCCTGCACATTTCCTGGTCTCCCAGGCCGTTCCACATCTGGCAAAGCCTGGGTACCAGGAGTAACTTAAATTTTTTATAAAAATTAGTCGTGAAGCCGTCCGGGCCAGGGCTCTTACCCCCTGGGGACTGCTTCAAGGCTCTAAAAACTTCCTCTTCTGTTATTGGCTTTTCCAGCTCCAGTGAATCTGATTGTGAGAGGGTAGGCAGGGCCGCATCTTTTAGGAATTCCTGTACCATTTTTTCTCTTTTCCCCTCTTGTTTTTCTTTTCGTTCAACTGCGTATAGGGAGGAAAAGTAATTTCGGAATTCTTCTGCTATTTCTTTTGTTGAGTGTCTCATCTCCCCTTTTTTGTCTTTCACCTTCTCTATGTAGTTTTCCAATCTTTTCTTCCTGGTAGTTGCAGCTAGGTGTTTCCCTATTTTATTCCCCTGTAGATGAAAGTTCCTATTACTTTTATATTTCCTTTTGAGGGCTTCTGTCTCTAGTAGGTCTCTCAACTCATCCCTTTTCACTGTTAGTTCCCTTAATACCTCTCTGCTTGCCTCCTTACTCGTTTTATGGGTATGTTCTAGTTTGTATATTTGTTCTATCAATTCTTCTTGTTTTCTCACTTTCTCCCTCTTTTCTCCTGTACCAATTGAGATTAATATCCCTCTAATATAAGCCTTAAAGGTTTCCCAAACAATAGCTTCCGGGACCTCCTTGGACTCATTTGTGAGGAAAAAGTCCTCAATCTCTCTTTGGACCCTTTCAACCACCTGCTTTTTATTTAAAAGAAATTCATTCAGGCGCCAAGTGTATGGGACCCTATGAAGGCCTTGAAACAGTAATGTCATAACTACTGGAGCGTGATCTGACAAAGTCTGAACTTCAATCCTTGTTCCTCTCACTGAATCCAACAGACTATGCTCAACCAAAAAATAATCCAGCCTTGAATAGGTCTCATGCACCTGTGAGTAGAAAGTATAGTCCCTCTCCTTGGGATGCGACACTCTCCACACATCAATCAACTGCTGTGCTTGTAGTTTCTTCCCTATTCTGGCACAAGCCCTTTTATCCTCCCAGTGGGAGTCTACTGACCTATCCAAGGCTGGATCTAGGCAGAAATTCAGGTCACCTGCTAAAATCACCTCCCCTTCCTTAAATTCCTCCAATCCCGTCAGGATTCGGGCTAGGTATCCCATCGGATCTCTATTGGGGCAGTATAGATTTGCCAATGTATACATTTTTTCGTTCACTTTCACTTTCACAAACAAAAAACGTCCTTCTGGATCCACTCTTTTGTCCATCAAATTAAATTTTATCCGTCTAGAGAATCCGATGGCCACCCCCTTTGTCCTTTTGGATGGGGAATCCCCATATATCCATACTGGAAAACTATTTGATGATAGTTTAATACCCTCCTCATATATTAGGTGTGTTTCCTGCAGGAAAGCTATATCTATGTCCAATCTCTTTAATTCCTGAACCAGTTTCCACCTTTTCCCTGGTGAGTTGAGGCCCCTCACATTATACGATAAGCATCTGATTTTCATTGCCATCTACTCCTTTGTGGGTGTTGTAAGCAGCAACCTAGGCACATCAACCTGGCAGGGAAAGTAAATGCCCCTAATTTGTATCTTATACCTGGGGGAGCGGGGAAATAGATAGGGAGCAGCACATACGTTGAATCTCTCAAGCTGTATTCTTGGTCTGCGGTTGTCCACCCTACCCCTCCACCTCCCCTCACCCCCTCCTCCCCCCCAATCCCCCCCATCCCCCTCTTCCCCCCTCCCCCCACCCCCCCCCTCCTCCCCCTCCAATCCCCAACCTTGGGGTCGTGGCATCTCTCATGTTGCCTTCCCGCCAACGCCCCCTCGTGTGTAGGGTGTTACTCCCGCAGTGGGGTTCGGGGGACTCCCCCTCCCGCCCCCCTTATAAATGGGGGTAGGGAGGGGAGAAAAAAAGAGGGTAGGAAACGACAAAACTATTTCATTTAAGAACTGCCCTTTTTTAAATATCACGCATTGACCTTGTTGCCCTGTGACCTCCCCCTCCCTCCACCCACTCCCCCCACTCCCCCCCAATCCCACCTCCCCCCCTCAAAGGGACCTGCCCTCCATACCCTGAGGAACTCTAATATTTAAATTTGTGCAGAAGTCCTGTAAATCTTCTATCTGTTTTAATCTGAAGCTCCTCCCTTCTCTTATCACCAGTAATGCAAATGGATGGCCCCAAGTGTATTTCAGATTGGCGTCCCTTAGAGTGTCCAATAATGGTTTTAGTTGCCTTCTCCTTGCAAGGGTCTTGGCTGAGAGGTCTGTAAAGATTTGAATATCTAGGTTTTTCCAGATCTTCTCCTTTTCCTCATAATGATGGAACCTTGCAATCACATCCCTAGGGGCGTCTTCTCTGGCACTTGCGGGCTTTCTTATTCTGTGTACCCGTTCTATCTTGAGTTCCTCCTCCTTGTTTCTTCCTAATACAGGGTTGAAAATCTCCCTCATAACTGCAAACAGATCTCCCCCCCCTTGCTCTGGGATGGCTCTGATTCTGAGGTTTTGCCTTCTGTTTTGATTTTCTTGCTCTTCAAGTTTCAGGAGCATTTCCCTGTACTCCAATTTCAGGTTTTTAACCTGTTCCTTCAAATCCTCAATTGCTGTTGCATGCTGTTCCGTTGAGTCTTCTACTTTTTCCACTCTTTTTAATAGATGTCCCAGGTCTTCTCTAACGTTTGAAATCTCTGCTTTCAATACGTTCTCTAATTTCTTTAATACATCCTCTAGTTTAATAAACATATCCTGCATATCTGTTTTTGTGGGGAAATTGTCCATATTCGACTCTGTATTAGTTCCTATTTCAGGTTCTGGCGAGGTTGATAATCTGGGGCCATTTCCCGTTGCCCCCTTATTCTTACTGGTATCCTTTTTTTTCTCTTTGGCACCTTGTTGTTTATTTTCCATACCTGGGCTTCTGATTTGTGTTTCTGTCATATACCTCTGAATAGTACTTGTATTCAAACTGTCTCTGGATTTTTTTACTTCTGCAGCTTTTGTGGAGCGCCCTTTCATCCTCAGCTTCTCCCCCCTTCCACTCTCCTTAGATGGTTTCTCAGACCTCTTTGCTCCTCTCTGTGCCCCTTGACTTTGTTGTCACATACCCCGCATCAGGCATTTAGCACACTTCTGATATCTAGAAATTTTCCAAAAATGTCCTACCTGGGGCTGTCTTGTAGCAGGGGGTATCGGGGGCAGCGAGCCAGAGTTCCTTCTCCTGCAGGGCTGGGTTGTTTCTCTCTGAGTGCCGCGGTCCACAAAGTCTGCCGGTTATTTCCGGGGTAGATATCTTCCTCTGTAGCAAAGGGGTCCTTCTCAGCCCCCTCTCCCCCTTAATTGGGGACAAGGGGGTATAACAAAGGCTGGAGAGGAGGGGTGTCTCGGGTCCTTCCTCCGGTCTCCTCCAGGTCTCTTCCAGGGGGGGGGGAAGGGAGGGGTGGCGGAGCAAGCGAAGGCACCTCAAGCGTCCCAGGACACACCGGCTCCGTACCAGCTACAACTCCTAAGGACGCGAGGCTTCCGGGCGTGTCTTTCCTCGCGGCGTACGGACTGTCGCCGCTATCTCTGGCTCAGGCTCCGAAACCACTCGCACCTTGTCGCCTAGTATCTCGCAGCAGCCGGCTGTTGCTGGTTCCTTGTTGCAGGGGTTCTTGTCCAGTGGAACCGCTCCGCTTCCGCAACACACTGCCTAGGTCGCCATCTTCCCCTCCTCCGTCCTCCACCGCCCCACTGCGTAGCTCCTCCCCTACTCCTCACACGTCATCTCCTCCCAGTTCCCTCCAGAGTAAGAATCATCCTCACCACCTGTTTTAAACCCCCCAAGCTGCACTACAACTGTGTACATTGCATGCAGTTGTGGGGAGGTTGCAGTGTGGCCCCATTCACACGGTAGTGTGTGCTAAAAGTGATGGGGGGGGTATAATTTCTGCCACAACTGCAACCCCAAATATTGCAGCAGTGCCATCTGTACACCTCCAGTTGCTGCTTCTTCAGCTTAAATGGGGGGGAGTGATATGGAGCAGAAAAATGAGGCTCAGCAGCATGTTTTATTGCCCCCAACCGGAAGTGTAATTGACCCAAGGCTAGGTTCACACTGTTGCAGGTTTGTAGGCAAAGTTCCCAGTTTTTTTTACAGATGTGCAAGGCTGCCATTTATTCTTATTGGCACCCCCACGCATCTGAAGATGCAGCACATTTTCAGATGTGGGATATAACACCTTTGGGATGAATTAGAGCAGAGACTGCAACAGGCCTTCTTGTCCACATCAGTTCCTGGAAGAATGGTCAAACATTCCCATAGACACACTCCTAAACCTTGTGGACAGCCTTCACAGAAGAGTTGAAGCTGTTATAGCGGCAAAGGGTGGACCAACTCAATATTGAACCCTACAGACTAAGACTGGGATCCCTGCGTGTAAAGGTATGCAGCCCCTCCCCTGCCAGCTTACCAATCCATACCCACAGGGGGAAAAGACCAACTTTTCAGGGCTATTTAACAGCAGCCTAACTCCATCTGGGCACACCTCCCTAAGGATTGGCCAGGCCACACTAAACATTCTGGATTCTCCTACCCTAAACTCTAGAGGCAGGGGGAAGCAATCAATCCTTCAGCCCATGAAGCCCTGAGTATACCAAACCAAACAATTAATGTTCTTGTGATTACTGCAGAGCTCAAAAACTAAATTCACCTAGCAGCCTAACTAGGAGGGCGCTACAAAAGTTTACTTTGGGGTTTTACTAAGGACAGCAGCTTCTTCTTAATCTGTTGAGATGTCATGATTGTGTGTGTGGGTTATGGACTGACCTGGAGCCAGCACCCATCGGTCAGTGGAGCAACTTTGGGTGAAGTAATTGTGGCTGCCTGCCACAGACATACCGCTATGCTCAGGTATACACTGGTGCTTGTGTAAAAACAAGAATAGCCCAAAAAATAAGGCAAACATACAGGGATGGTTCTTGTAAAGCAACATCTCACGCACCTTCCTTTACAGAGTCAGTCTATAACCCACACACACAATCATGACATCTCAACAGATTAAGAAGAAGCTGCTATCCTTAGTAAAACCCCAAAGTAAACTTTTGTAGCGTCCTCCTAGTGGCCATAAGGTAATCATACCTGAATAACAACAGAGAGTTCATAATCCTGAAGATGCATGTGTCCATTAAGGCAAATAATCCACAAGAGGTAGCAAGTAAGACAGTAAGTCCATAAAGGCAATAAGTCTGTAGCTGGCAGTTAAGAGTCCATAGATTTCCAGCCCCTCAGGGAACCCCAGCTGACAATTACACCAACATGGGGGCACAGACCGACAGATTAACAGCCTGCATTTTGGCAGTGTTTCCCAGCAGCTCTTCTGGGGCATTCTAGTGAGCCCTTTTTATGTGGATCTCTGGAAAAGTGGTGGTGAAATCTAGCCAATCAGATCAACCACACATCTACATGTGCCCCTGACTGGCTCAGTAAACTTGTAGACATGAGATAGACAGAAAAAAACAATACAGCTTGAGACAGATAGCTGCAGAACACGAGTCAGCATAGCAGAAAAATATCAACCCCTTGTAGGAACCTGCCTACACCTGTACACTATACTGGTGTTTATGTGAGCATTGCTGTATACCCAAGTGTGGTCAGGCACAGCCATTCATGTTTATAAGCTGCTATTTGCAGCACCTGGGCTTTCCAGGTGGGGGAAATACACTGGAGTTTACATTGCAGTGGCTCAGGCACCCACGTGCAAGAGGACCTATGGTTGGATTTTGGACACCATAGCCTTTATCACCAGTGGTCCCATGTTGCCTAAAGCCCTACTGTACAGGCTTTTTTCATATAATATTCTTGGTGCAACCACACAGCTGGTTTACTGAATATATCTGGCGTACTAAAATGTTTAAAAAGCCAGACATAATGAATAATGCATTTTTAAAATAATAAATCTACAACGACTGTCTCATGTGATCTCTAAACACACCATCTTTCATTTGATGACATTGCCGGGGTGTTGCTAATGGAGCTTGCGGCCCCTCTGTCACTGCATTGGCATCCCCTCATTTAACACGGAGCCTTAATTACATAAACCCCGCATTGTTTAGACGTGTCCCCCGCTTGGTGATTTACAGACCTAGGGCAGAACACCTGCTGGGACCCTCCGTGGTACCGCTTCTGCCTTTCATGTTTCCTTGTTATTGCCGCCATCGCTGAATCTGCACAACTCCAATCTGTCACCATCCATCTACCGCGATGGAGCGAATGGAGTCTGTCAGTACAAGATGGAGGACTTTCTGCTGCCTGCAAAATAGTTCTCTACTACATTCCCCACACATAAATTAGGAAACAAGAATTACAGACGGAGTCACTAGATTTCATCCAGGCTCACAGTACATTTCTGAAGACGGTTACCTGCTGACTCCCAGCAAACCATGATAGAAATGAATTTCCCCCCTTTCTCCGTTAGTAAACTCTAAGCATCTTTTTACCATAAATCTGAGTTTCCAGGTTGTTCCAAGTTGCAGCGTAAGAGAAATTGTACTTCCTATAGAGGATTTGTATTGTTTTCAAATATATTATTTTCTAAAAATGGAAATGGGAAAAATAGCATAATACACCTGTAATATCAGTAAGTGATTCAGGCTCTGCATTGCACCATTTTCTTGAAAAATGAGACATTTAATGCAGAACTAAATTTCAGCTTGTATAAGTATAACCCATTCCTGTAGTTATTTATTTTTTTGTTGTTTTCCTTAGTGGAAGTATGAATAACATTAGCATGATACAATAAGCCTAAAGGAGTTGTTTACTTCCATCTACATGGAGGGATACCCGCTTCCACACCCCACCTATTAGTAACAGCTACGATCGTCTAGCACAGTCATCTCCAAACTGCGACCCAGGGACAGGATGCTAGCCCTTTGCTTGCCTTTATCCAGCCCTCTAATATTAACAATGGGGCATATATCCTGTCACTGAAACCAACTATGGGGCACTATACCCCCCACTGATACCAATGATAGAGCACTATTCCTCCCACTGATACCAATGATGGGGCATTATTCTTCCCACTGACATTAACACTGGGGCATATATCATGCCAAAGACACCAACGATGGGGCACTATTCCACCCACTGACACCAATGATGGGGCACTATTCCACCCACTGACACCAATGATGGGGCACTATTCCACCCACTGACACCAATGATGGGGCACTATTCCACCCACTGACACCAATGATGGGACACTATTCCTCCCACTGATACCAATGATGGGGCACTATTCCTCCCACTGATTTCAATGATGGGGCGCTATTCCCCCCACTGACACCAAAGATGGGGCACTATTCCTCCCACTGACATTAACAGTGGGCAATATACCATGATAATTACACCAAAGGTGGGGCACTATTCTTCCAATTGAGAATAATGATGGGACACTATTTCTTTCAGTGACACAAATGATAGGGCACTTTTCCTCTAACCAACTCCAATAATGGGGCAGTATTTCTCTCAAAGACACCAAAGATGGGGTACTATTCCTCTCTCTGACTCTAATAACGGGGAAGTATTTCTCTCACTGACACCAATGATGGGATACTACTCCCCCCACTGACACCAATGATGGGATACTACTCCCCCCACTGACACCAATGATGGGATACTACTCCTCCCACTGACACCAATGATAGGGCATTATTCTTCTCAAAGACACCAACGATGGGGCACTATTCCACCCACTGACATCAATGATGGGGTACTTTTCCTCTCACTGACTCCAATAATGGGGCAGTATTTCTCTCAAAGACACCAAAAATGGGGCACTATTCCTCCCACTGACATTAAAAGTGGGGCATATATCATCCCAATGACACAAAAAATTAGGCACTATTCTTCCCACTGACACCAATGATGGGGCACTATTCCTTCCACTGACACCAATGATGGGGCACTATCCCTCTTACTGACTCAAATAACGGGGCAGTATTTCTCTCACTGACACCGAAGATGGGGCACTATTCCTCCCATTGACATTAACAGTGCGGCATATATCATGCCAATGACACCAAACCATGGGGCACTATTCCACCTACTGACACCAACCATGGGGCACTTTTCCTCTCACTGACTCCAAAAAGTATATAAACGGGGCTATATAAAGCAGATCTAAACTCTCTTAATCAGCATTAACTATTCTTAATCCTTATGTTGCTAGCATTAGTAAATAGATAAGATGGTATACTATATTTACTTGTTTTAAACTTTTTTTCTTCAGTTGCTTCCTGGTTTCTGGCTTAGGTCAAAATTATATCATACATCCCAGGAGTCTTCATGGGCATTTTTTTTTTTCTGAGGAGGGTAGGGGTGCCTTAGCTAAGCACACCCTCCTGCCTCCCTGCCTGAACTAAGGGCAGATGAATATGAGGAAGTAAATGATGCGTGAATCATCTGCCCTTACTTAAGACGGCTGTGGCTAGAAAGGCTGGCGGGGGGGGGTTTAAAGATTACTTATATTAAAAATAAATTAAATAGTGTTTCCCATTTGTGGTGCTCAGATAGAATTAAGTTCCGTATTAATAACCTGATGTGAGAGATGTATGGAAGTTGCCATTGCTGACCTCTACTTTTGAAATGCCTGGCTGTCATGCTTATATTTTGGCATTTATTATTTTGAGACAACAGCACTGAACAAGTTGAAAGTTAACAAACTGCGAATTGTCTATGAGCTTCATTTGTTGGCATGGTTGGTGGCCGGTCTGTGACTCAAGAGAAGTATTGAGTAGACATGTGCGATTAGTTTCGTACGAATCGAAAATTTGTACAAATTTCCGTAAATGCGTACATCCGGGAGGATCTGAAATACGAATTGCTATCCTTCCGAATTTTGTACGAAATACGAAATTTCGTTTACGAATTTCAGATCCAAATTCCTAACGAACATTCGTAACTGTTACGAAAAGTTAACGAACCTAAAAGTTAAAAACCCAGGAAGTCAGCACAGCACAGGGATGGTGGGAGCCCCTCATAATGATAAATTCATCATAACAAACATTTGTAATTCTTGCGAAAAGTTAACAAACCTAACGAAAATTCATATTTCGTACGAAAAATTTCGGACGCGAATTACGAAATACGAATTAATTCTAATAGGAAACGGACGGAACAAAACAAAACAAATTTATTGACGGCGCACATGTCTAGTATTGAGCAGTATTAAAGCCCGGCAAGTCAGACAGCCATACCTAAACCATACCTGGCTGCCTGCCTCAACATGGGTGGGGTATCTTGCAAGGGGGACTCACTGGCAAGGCACCTTGTCTACATGCAGATGAGGACAAGGGTCTCATCCCCACATCCTTGGCCCATTGTGGACTGTGAGGGTAGGGACTTATCAGTATCTGGAAGCTCTCTTTGAGATAGGGAGGCCCTGCAATATCTTGCCCCCCCTACCTCCATGGATGAGTATGGGATAGAAAGAACCAAATAGGGCAAATCCAAATATGTAAAAGTGGGATGTTAACCACTTCAGCCCCAGAAGAATTTACCCCCTTAATGACCAGGCCATTTTTTGTGATACGGCACTGCGTCGCTTTAATTGACAATTGCGCAGTCATGCGATGTTGTACACAAACAAAATTTATTTCCTTTTTGTCCCACAAATAGAGCTTTCTTTTGGTGATATTTGATCACCTCTGCAGTTTTTATTTTTT
The DNA here is from genome assembly GCA_037952835.1 of Lithobates septentrionalis. Taxonomy (NCBI): domain Eukaryota; kingdom Metazoa; phylum Chordata; class Amphibia; order Anura; family Ranidae; genus Lithobates; species Lithobates septentrionalis. The sequence goes on from JBBDGP010000812.1 coordinate 816,132, forward strand.
GCTCTATAACAAAAAAAGAGCGACAACTGAAAAAAAAAAACAATATTTTTTACTTTTTGCTGTAATAAATATCCCCCAAAAAATGTCTTCATCAGTTTAGGCCGATATGTATTCTTCTACATATTTTTTGGTAAAAAAAAATCACTTTTGCCACTTTTTTAGGACCATTGACATCTATACAGTGCTCACTGTAATACAGTGAGCACTGTATAGGTAATACAGTAATCAGTAGCCACTGATTACTGTATAAATGTCACTGGCAGGAAAGGGGTTAACACTAGGGGACGATCAATGGGTTAAGTGTGTTCCCTGGGAGGTGTTTCTAACTGTGGGGGGAGTGTACTGACAGGGAGTAGAGAGAGATCACTAGGAACAGACAATCTCTCTCTACTCCCCTGACAGAACAGGGATCTGTTTATTTACATTGACAGATCCCCCATCTTGCTCTCTGAGGAGCGATCGCGGGACACTGGTGAACATCACGGCCACCGGCGACATGCATCGGCTCCGGCGTCACGCCACGGGCACGTGCGCCCCCTACAACTCTTAAAGCGGCCAAAGTACACCTACGGCAGTTTGCTCAGCTGTGCCAACCTGCCGCAGTATAATGACGGCGGCTGGTCAGCAAACAGTTAAATATGCCATCGGTAGTCAAACACACATAATGTTTATAGGTAATAAAAGACTTTTAATTCCATTCCACATAAAAAAATCAAACACAAATACCAAAGGTCATATTTGATGATCACAATGGTGTAAGTTGTTTCAAAAACTCTTAAATATAATAGTCAAGATGACGTGAATATGTCTATGCATTTCATGGGACAACCCACTTCCTCAGGACCATGCAAATCAAGTTTCATCAAATTATTCCAAACAGGAGTATAGTAAGCAAATACTAAAAAAAAAAGAGAGAAAAAAATTAAAAGACAAAAAATATATATAATATTTATACAGTTATAACATATACATTATTTATTGCTGTCCTCATCAGCGAAAGAAAGAAGAAAAAAAACACATAAAATACCATTTCTCTTACCCCTCTGTAGCACAGTGACCACTCTGTATCATATAGGGGCCATATAGGTGGACACATGCAGGCCCATGAGAAAACCCAAAAGGCAAAAAAAAGTCCCCTACAATAAATACAAAAAGAATGGAAATAATTAACTAAAAAAAAAAGTCAAAATGTATATTTTCTATATCTTACCCCCTAGAATGGTAGAAAGGGCAAAAACATCAGGGAAAATCCGCTAATTGTACCAAAAAAATCCAAAGGTCAGAAAGCAATATGGAATCTAAAACAAGAGAAAAATGTGTACCGTATATAATATCACCATAGAGATCAATTTGCTAAAAAAAAAACCAAACAAAACAAAAAAAAAAAACAAGCAGAAAAGAATGGATAAAAAAATCTATATAATATGGAAAGAGGCAGATACATGCTAAATTGTAATAATATATTATAGGATAGCCCAAAAGAAAAAAAAATAAGGTAATGGATGGTATCTAAACAAAATATGTGCCAATAGTAGAAATAAAACTAACAAATAGGTCCCACAACAAAAAACATAATATGTACCTGGAAATAAAAATAGCAGAGTGTGTGCAATCTCTCCCCAAACCTAGGACCGAGAGAGACTGCACATAATTGAGGGGGTTTAAATATGACGCCAAGGGGTATTCTGGGGCGGACAAGAAATCACTTCCGGATAGAATCCAATGAAATTTTGCTTGGTTCGCTCATCACTACCTAACAGTAGAATAGCATGATCTCTTGGGAGTATTTTTGAGAGAATTGTGAAAAGAATTTGAATAATCAGAGTCTAGAACATCTCTTCCAGTATTTGGATTTTCTATATAGTGTTATATAGGGATATTTACACTTTTTTGCTGACCATTTCATAGTTCTTCTAAAAAAGGAATATGGTGGTTGTACTGGTAGATAGGAAACACAATGGCAATGAATGCAGCATAAAGTTTGTTTTTCTCTGTTTACAGGGAAACACGAGCAATAATGTTCCTTTATTTCAACCTTCTCAGCTGACTGATTGAATGTGCTTTTTGTTCTTCCAGTTGGCTTTTTGAAGATGTTTTTACGCAATCTATGCAGATAACGGATCTTTGTAGCGCACATCTGTAAACATCATTTACAATGCACATAAATTGTTCTGCTTAGCTGTTAAATACCATGTGTTGGCTGAATCCTCAGAGAAAGTATAGTCAGCTTTTTAGCCTAGTGTGAAATTTATCAAATTCTCTCAAGACTCGGGAGAACCATACACAGAAATGTTTTTATATCCGCTGCAGCCAGATATAGCATTGAAAAGCCGCTCCCTTATTCCAGCACTTCGCTCCACCTTATTTAAAATTCCTGACAATATGCTCACTATGTAATAACCTAGAATCCACCTGCGCACCACCATCCAGTTTGAATGAAACAGATATCAAAAATAAAATAATAACAACATATGGAAGTTAACCCTTTCTATACCGGGAGCTTACACCCCCTTCCTGCCCAGGCTATTTTTCAGCTTTCAGCGCTGTCACACTTTGAATGACAATTGCGCAGTCATGCTACACTGTGACCATGTACATTTTTTTATAATTTTCTTCACACAAATAGAGCTTTCTTTTAAAGTTATTTAATGATCTCTGGGTTCTTTATTTTTTCCTAACAAAAAAAAAAAAAGACCAAAAATTTTGAAAAAAAAGAAAGTTTTTCTTAGTTTCTGTCAGTAAATTTTGTAAATGAGTAATTTTTCTCCTTCACTGATGGGCGCTGATGAGGCTGCACTGATGGGCGCTGATGAGGCTGCACTGATGGGCACTGATGAGGTGGCACTTATATGCCACACTTATGGGCACTGATAGGTGGCACTAATATGAGGCTCTGATGAGTACTGATAGGCGACTCTGATGGATGGCACTGGTGGACGCTGAAGGGCACTGATAGGCCGCACTGGTGAGCACAGATAGGCTGCACTGATGGGCACAGATGGGGAGGCACTGATGGGCATTGATGGGTGGCAGTGATGGGCAGCAGTGATGGGCATTGATGGGCAGCACTGATAGCAAGCACTGACTGGCATCACTAATGGCCACTGATTGCTGGCACTTGTGGGCACTGATTTCTGGCACTTGTGGGCACTGATTGCTGGCATTTGTGGGCAAAGGTGGGCACTGATTGCTGGCAGTGGTGGGCATACATTGCTGGCACTGATGGGCACTTCACTGTAATCAGGGCACTGATGATCTGTCAGTGTGAGGCAAGAAGCGCCGATTACCATCATCTCCATGTTTACATGTGACCGGCTGTTATTGGACACAGTGGATCACATGGTAAAAGAGCCACGGCCATGGATCTTTATAGAGATTGGGGTCGCGCCGTGTCCTAGCAACACGGTGCGGCCACGATCGCTGCAAGCCTCCCACGGGCGCGCGGTCGTTCTGGGAGGCTGTTATATGACGTCCACTGAGAATGAGAGCCGCACCGCCCAGCTGTCATTTGACGGTGGGCAGGTGGCAAGTGGTTAACCATGTTGCCAGATAGCACTCAGAAGTAATCTCAATCCACCCTAAACTGAAAGTCACAACTTTGCCCCAAGAAACATCACCAAACTTGTCTCCAAATATCACCCAAACCGTCCTCTCCGCTCCACCCAAGACCTTGTGCTCTCTTATATAAAAGGAAAACTGTGCTTGTTGTGCAAGTGTTGTGCTGTCACATGAGTGGGACATCTTCACAATTAATGAGTGTTATAACATATAAAGTCCTAAAAAAGAAATGAATAAAATAAGTGTCCAAAAAAACGGCAAAAGTCCATATAGTAAGGATAAACAAGTGTCCTTCAATTCTTAACAGGTGCAACACCCAGTGTTCCCCAAGGGATAGACAGAGCAAATAAACCCTCTTAAAAAAACAAATAAATATTTGCGCTATGTGTAAATGGTGTAAAGAACAATGTGAACCATGTGAAAATAAAAACATTGTGAAATCTGAAAATAAAATGAGATAAGCAACCTGCAGCTGCTGTCCACCAAGTGCTAAATCACCTCAAATCAAAATCTAAATAATACAGCGCTTGCAGTTTAGAATAATACAATTCCAAAAAAATTATCACTGGATGCCAATGATAAAAGTCATTGTATGCATTCATCCTTTAGGGAAGCTCAGACCCTGTTATAAAATATGCCATGCGTCTCCAGGTCGCACACCAGAGCGTGTGTGTCAAAGGTTATCTTCCTCTGTTCTGGCAGCGTTATCTCCACCCTCCGGACGTCGTAGCTGGACAGGAGCTTTGTCGTAGTAAACAGCCATTTCGTACAGCCGCTCTGATTAGCCGGCCTGGCACACTGAGGATAGCTGACCAGCACCTGGTGGAGGGGTCTGCACATCCCCTAGCTCTCTTGTCTCCTCCTCCCATGTTCGTCTCCAGGACTTCTTCAGAGCCTCTCTCATCCTCTGGGACTCTCTACCTCAATCTGTCTGGCTATCTCCTAATTCTAGCCTCCTTTAAGCGATCCCTGAAAACTCATCTCTTCAGGGTAGATCCATGGAGCCACGTTTGTTCAACACATTTTACAGCAATTGCACACCAGGTTCTCTCTAGCTCCTTTATCACCTTCTCCCATGCTCGCTTCCAGGACTTTTCCAGAGCCCCTCACATCCTTTGTAGCTCCTTACCGTGATCTGCCTATCTCCTACTCTATCCGCCTTTAGGCAATCCATGAAAACCTACCTCATTAAAGAAGTCTATCCTGCCTCTAACAACTGAACTTTTACTTTCTCTATCAACTTATCCCCCCCAATTATTGCCTATTAGTATTAAATTGTAAGCTCTAACGATCAAGACCCTCTAATTCTTCTTGTATTAAATTATATTGTAACTGTAATATCTGCTTTCATTTTGTTAAACACTAACTGTTGGTACATCCTCTATAAAAGGAAGAATATGAATATAAATGTTTTATATGTAACATGCTCCTAGGTTGCTATTTAGGTCAGGTAAATTTAGTTCTGGTGGCTCTCCTTTAATCAGTTGAGCAGCTTGCGTTGCTTTTGGCTGTTCTGAGCTCTGCAGACTGCAAGTTTGATTGTTTCCCCCTGTTTTCTGGAGGATAGTGGTTTGGTTGTTAAGCAGCTTGAATATTGATGTGGTTCCAGCCAATCTCTGGGGGAGTGTGCCCAGTAGGTGGCTGGAGAGTGCATAAATATTATGGGGCCTGAGACAACCTTGTTCTTGTCCAGGAGGAGAGCTTCCCAGCCTGAAGGGCTGCTGCCCCTCCTTACCAGTCCTGCTGAACATTTTACATTCTCTCATTGAGATCCCAGGTGAGGCAGAGCTGGGGGCCTGTTTTTCTAATAACCTCTGAACCTAAGCAAGGTCTTAATGAGGATCTGGTCTGAGAGGAATTGTCTGTCTAATATTGGAAGGTAGCATCCAAGCACCCAGGGACATTGTGAGTACAAACCTGAATCGGGGATCCTAGTGATTGTTGGTGCTGATTTCCCTAGCATATTGATTCTAGTGCTTGCCTGGTCTGAGACATTACTGAAGGTGTCCCAGTGCTGTACATTTTCCGGGCTTTTGTTGGAGAGACTGTTCTGAGAAATAGTACTGCAGTGAAGAGCATCCTCAATTAATTGCTCAGCGTTCATGGAGTATCCCACAGCTCCCTATGCCCTATTCAAGTTAAGCAGCAATACATTTTAAAAAGGCAACCCCTCAACCAATGGTCTCCAATTTTTCCAAAGGGCCAGTTCAGGGCAGCCACCAGAAATTTTGGGCCCCTTTACACAGCTTTAGGCCTGGGCCCCCCGGGGCCTGACCACTAACATTCCCCAGGGCCTGCCCACTGGCCATCCCACCGAATCCGCCTACTGGCCATCCCACTGAGTCCTTCGGTGTGGTGTGATACATTAATCAATCAGTATAAAAACTCATGACTGACCATTATTAAGTGTTCTTGCATAGCAAGACCACTTACTGTTATCTCACATATATATTATTCTTATTATTATAGCCAAATTTACCACCCTAACTCCTCCCACAGTTTTTACACTACATAGACAAGTAATATACCGAAACGTGCGGATTGTTCCCGAATGGTGTGCTATTACTTTGTGGAACGTTTCGCCGAATGGTTCACGAAATATCGTCGTTTTTGCGGCGAAATTGGTCCCATAGGAATGAATGGGGAAACTAGAGTGGGAGATGACAAAAGCTGGAAAATCAGAACATGATTTCTAAACTGCCGCCACTCCCTCATTTTCAAGCCCACCTACACAAATCTTATATCAAAACGTTCAGCTATCCCTGCTGCCACTAAACATGTCCACGGCTAAGCCATAGTCCTGATAGTTTTCACAATATGACCATTTGTTTGCAACTCACGCCGTCCATTGACATTCATTGAAACTACACTCTAGCCCCCTCCAAATTTGAAGGGCAATTTCTAAACTGCGACTGTGCCTTCATTTTTAATATTTCAGAGACATACTATACATCAAAATCTAGGTCTGGGTCTTGTGATTCTCACAATATAAAGATCTTCGATGTATAGTTTTTAAAATACGGCCATTTGTTTAGAGGTCATTTCAGGAAATTTTAGCCATTAATCAGAGTGTACTGTTAGTGTTTGTTTTGTTGCCATGGTTACCAAAGCTTCTGTTATACACAGGGGGGAAGGTGGCTGGAGCATCTCAGCTGATTACAGAGCCCGGGGGAGGGGACAGACACACCATGTACTGATTTATAATAGAGGAATATGATGGGGCAGTTTTGATGGGGTAATTCTGATGGGGCAGTTTTGATGAAGCAGTATTTGGGAAGCATAAACAGGGCATGAGCGTTGCTAGGAAACAGTGGTTGTAAACACAAGATGCTGAGACACTCCAAATGCATGTGACTTCATCTGCTAGACTTGATAATGCTTGTAGACTCCTCCCACAGTTTTCACACTACAGAGACAAATAATATACCGAAACGAGCGGATTGTTCCCGATTGGTGTGTTATTACTTTGTGGAATGTTTCGCCGAATGGTCCACGAAATGACGTTTTTGCGGCGAAATTGGTCCCATAGGAATGAATGGCGAAATGTTCAAAACTAGAGTGGGAAGTGACAAAAGCTGACAACCCCATGATCAGCCAAAACATTATGACCACCCCATGATCAGCCAAAACATTATGACCGCCCCATGTAAAAAAAAAAATATTTTTGAAAAAAAAAAAAAATTTTTGAAAAAAGTAAAAAAATAATTTTTGAAAAAAAAAAATCATTTTTGAAAAAAAAAATTATTTTTGAAAAAAAAAATCATTTTTGAAAAAAAAATATATTTGAAAAAAAAAATATTTTTGAAAAAAAAAAATTATTTTTGAAAAAAAAAATTACTTTAAAAAAAATAATAATTTCGAAAAAAAAAAATATTTTTGAAATAAAAAAATTCATTTTTGAAAAAAAAAATTACCTTTGAAAAAAAAAATTACTTTTGAAAAAAAAAATCATTTTTGATTAAAAAAAAATCATTTTTGATTAAAAAAAAATCATTTTTGAAAAAAAAAATTACTTTTGAAAAAAATGTTCAGCTCTTTCAGCGAATGATGGAACTTTTTTACTACTATTTATACTTTTTAAAATATTAAGCTTTTTAACACTTTTCACAGTTACTCAAGCCACTCCACCCCACCCAGTTACTCTGCCCACTCCAGTTGTAGAGACAAGAACACTTTCACAATTTCCCCAGAAATTGTACCTTTTCTAGTTATTAATATTATTATTATACAGAATTTATATAGCACCAACAGTTTGCGCAGCGCTTTACAACATGAGGGCAGACACTACACTCACAATGCAAATCAATACAGGAGGGACCAGAGGGCCCTGCTCATTAGAGCTTACAATCTAGAAGGGAGGGTCAAGTGGAAACAAAAGGTAATAACTGTGGGGGATGAGCTGATAGAGAAAATGAAAATTAGGTGTGGGTAGGGTAGGCTTCTCTGAAGAGAACGGTTTTTAGGGATTGTCTAAAAGCTAATAAAGTAGGAGATAAGCAGACAGATTGGGGTAGGGCAATCCAAAGGATTGGAGAGGCTCTGAAAAAGTCCTGGAGGCGAGCATGAGAGGAGGTGACGAGGGAGCTATAGAGCAGGAGGTCTTGAGAGGAACGAAGGGAACGAGAAGGTTGGTATTTAGAGACTAGGTTAGTGATGTAGCTGGGGGCGAAATTGTGGATGGCTTTGTACGTAGTTGTTAGTATTTTGAATTCAATTCTTTGGCCGAGCGGAAGCCAGTGGAGGGATTGACAGAGAGGAGTGGCAGACACAGAGCGATTGGTAAGGTGGATGAGTCTGGCAGCAGCATTCATGATGGATTGAAGAGGTGATAGACTATGTAGAGGTAAACCAATGAGAAGGGAGTTGCAGTAGTCAAGGCGAGAGATGACCAGCAAGTGAATTAAGAGCTTTGTTGTGTCATTGGTTAGAAAGGGGCATATTTTGGAGATGTTGCAGAGGTTGAGGCGGCAGACGACTAAAGCACGATACCTTTATCCCCATCCACGGCCAGCATCCTGGAGAGGGATGGGGGATGCTGGGTATGGATGGAGAATCATTGTGGAGAGAGGGATGGGTGGGGATGAAGATGATGGCGTTGCATTGTGAAAATGGATGAGGATGACTCTGGATGGGGATGAGAGTTACATAGTGAAGAGGTTTAATTTATTGCATGATCACAACACAAAAGGTGCAACGTTTCAGAGTCGCGCAGGACCCCTTCGTCAGGGGGTCCTGCGCGACTCCGAAACGTTGCACCTTTTGTGTTGTGATCATGCAATAAATTAAACCGTTTGGACGCCACCATGTGCTGATCCTTGGTGTGCTGGCAAATATCTACATTGTGACTTGAACCAGTATCCAGCTGGTTGTTGCTGCAGCACCTGACTTTTAAGAGCTTATACCAGGAACGTGTGCGATGGGAATATGAAACATTACATAGTGAAGAGGCTCTCCACAATGAAACTCATCTCCACCCAGAGTCATCCTCATCCATTTTCATAATGCAACTCCATAATGCCAGCTTGGCAGCCTCAGGTGTCCCATCCAAGGAGAAGGATATTAAATAAAGTCCAGATATAAAGCACAGGGGGCAGTGACGTCACTAGGGTTGATGTCACCTGGTGCGGCATAACATGGTGTCACCCCCCCACCCATATTTTTGGCCTGGCAGCTATTTGGCGCGCGTTACGTTGGTCAATAAGGCCTAGAGGATAGCAGGTTAGGCAATTCCTAATGGCTCAGTCCCAAGGAGCAGTAATGGATAATGGCCAACAGGCCCTCTTACCAGACCCAGCGAAACTGCAGCAGTGATCCCTCTGGCTGGACGTTTCCTCACTCTGGGTTGCCCAGGCCGACTCTGGTCAGTAGTGTAGCATGTCTGTACCATGACAATGGCCCAGTCTTTCTCCCTATCTGGTGGTGCTGGGCAGCGTGGCTCCCTCTCTCATAGCACGGGTACAGCGTGGCTCCCTCTCTGATGGCAATGGTACAGCGTGGCTCCCTCTCTGATGGCATGGGCACAGCATGGCTTCCTCTCTGATGGCACGGGCACAGCGTGGCTCCCTTTCTGATGGCAATGATATAGCGTGGCTCCCTCTCTGGCTTCCCCCTACACAGTCCTCTCTTTTTCCTGTGTCCTGTAGCAATCACTCCCTTAGCTTCTTCCTGGGTTCCAGTCTCTCTCTCTCCTCAAGCAGAGTGCATGCTGGGGGCTGAAGTCTGCTGCCTGTGCACAACAATGGGACAGTCAATCTTCTGGGGCTACATGTCCCATGATGCTCCCCCAGACCCTAGTCTCTTCTGATTGGCTCTGCTGTGGCCAATGGGGAGGGAAACAGACCGGGCAACAAGCTAAGCGCCGGACCAGGTGAGATACGCTCTCTCTTCTCCGCTGCTGACAGGAGAAAGGAGGGGGTGAGTGGGGGAGATACACTTACATTACGAAGCTTGCCTCTCTCCCTTGTCACATCGCTGCTTGTATTCACTGGGCAGACTGGGCTGGGGAAAAGAGCCCGCTTTACTGGTGGAGGGGAAGGGGGGTTGCTGCTAGTGAAAGGTGGCGGTGGCTCTGACTACTAAGCTCCCTTCTCCTTCCCTATAGTGAGTCTTCTCTCTCCTTCTCTATAGTGCTTTGTGCACTGGTGCGCAGTCATGTTGAAACAGGAAGGGGCCATCCCCAAACTGTTCCCACAAAGTTGGGAGCATGAAATTGTCCAAAATGTCTTGGTATGTTGACGCCTTAAGAATTACCTTCACTGGAACTACGGGGCCAAGCCCAACCCCTCAAAAACAACCCCACACCATAATTCCCCCTCCACCAAATGATTTGGACCAGTGCACGAAGCAAGGTCCATAAAGACATGGATGAGTGAGTTTGGGGTGGAGGAACTTGACCGGCCTGCACAGAGTCCTGGCCTCAATCTGATAGAACACTTTTGGGGTCAATTAGAGCCAGGCCTCCTTGTCCAACATCAGTGCCTCACCTCACAAATGCTCTTCTGGAAGAATGGTCAAACATTCCCATAGACACACTCCTAAACCTTGTGGACAGCCTTCCCAGAAGAGTTGAAGCTGTTATAGCTGCAAAGGGTGGGACAACTCAATATTGAACCCTATGGACTAAGACTGGGATGCCGTTAAAGTTCATGTGCGTGTAAAGGATGGTGTTCCAATACTTTTGACAATATAGTGTATATAAATGGGGTCCATTGTGCTCAGTAACAGGAGAGGATCACACTATGAAAAGAACCTAATTGTCAGGCCCATACCTCTTGTGGTTTCTCTTGTACATGCATGTGTACACATAAAGACCTAGAGACTTATGAGATTGTGTTATATGTTACAGTACATCAAAATGGGAAAACTGTAGGGACAAAAATATCTACCAGCTGACACACTGAGTCACACTTCTCTAATTGTGCCTATCTGGCAGCAGCAGCGATTAAAGTGGCAAAGAAAACAGAATCAGACTAGACGGCAATGTAGAATTCATCATAAACAAGGCTCCTCTCTCCGAACAAGCCTTTCTCCAACTACTTAATGTACAGTACATAAATTATAACAGATAGCTTATATGGGTCCATGACAGTTCTGCAGCTGCATCATCTTATTTTCAGAATGATATAGCAAGTCTGGTTTATTATGTATTTAGGAGAATGTACACCCTTTGCTTTATGTTTTATCACTTTATTTATTTATTTTTTGTACTTAGTTGATAACATGTATTTACAAAGGAAAGAAATTAGTTCCCAGGATACGCACACTAAAAGCATATAAACAGTTTCTATGGTGTTCTGTGACATAATGATGTATTGTAATGTCAGATGAAAACAGGCCTTGGAAATAAAATAATTCCTTTCAAAGAAGCGATGTGTCGTGATGAGGCTGATCCATAAAGGTCGCATTTTTTTTCTTATATATATATATATATATATATATAAATGTGTATATAGAGGTAATTCCTAACAAAACGGTTTCACAATACAGAATGTGATATTCTCTGAAGTTGAAGTCTAGAAAAGAAGTGAATATCTCCAGCTTTGCTAAAACACATCAGTATATACAGTATGTCACGAAGATATAGTTTTACAGAATGCCCAAGTTTAATCGACTTATATTATTATTATACAGGATTTATATAGCGCCAACAGGTTATGCAGCACTTAACAATATAAAAGGGAGACAGTACAGTTACAATACAATAAAATACAAGAGGATCAAGAGGGCCCTTGTCAGAAAATCTTACAATCTAATAGGGTATTATGCCTTTCCTGGTTCCTTCTTTTCCCTCTCACCAACATGCTAATTATTTTTTTCTGTTGCAATTGTTTTATTTTTATTTTATTTAAATTCACTACTTAATAGTACGGATGAGTCGAACACCCCCCTGTTCGGTTCGCACCAGAACATGCGAACAGGAAAAAAGTTCGTTCGAACACGCGAACACCGTTAATGTCTATGGGACACGAACATGAATAATCAAAAGTGCTAATTTTAAAGGCTAATATGCAAGTTATTGTCATAAAAAGTGTTTGGGGACCTGGGTCCTGCCCCAGGGGACATGGATCAATGCAAAAAAAAGTTTTAAAAACGGCCATTTTTTCAGGAGCAGTGATTTTAATAATGCTTAAAGTCAAACAATAAAAGTGTAATATCCCTTTAAATTTCGTACCTGGGGGTGTCTATAGTATGCCTGTAAAGGGGCGCATGTTTCCTGTGTTTAGAACAGTCTGACAGCAAAATGACATTTTGAAGGAAAAAACCCATTTAAAACTACCCGCGGCTATTGCATTGCCGACAATACACATAGAAGTTCATTGATAAAAATGGCATGGGAATTCCCCAAAGGGAAACCCCGAACCAAAATTTAAAAAAAAAATTACGTGGGAGTCCCCCTAAATTCCATACCAGGCCCTTCAGGTCTGGTATGGATATTAAGGGGAACCCCGGCCAAAATTTAAAAAAAAAATGAGGTGGGGTTCCCCCTAAATTCCATACCAGACCCTTCAGGTCTGGTATGGATTTTAAGGGGAACCCCGCGCCAAAAAAAAAAAACGGCGTGGGGTCCCCCCCAAGATCCATACCAGACCCTTATCCGAGCACGCAACCTGGCAGGCCGCAGGAAAAGAGGGGGGGATGAGAGTGCGCCCCCCCTCCTGAACCGTACCAGGCCACATGCCCTCAACATTGGGAGGGTGCTTTGGGGTAGCCCCCCAAAACACCTTGTCCCATGTTGATGAGGACAAGGGCCTCATCCCCACAACCCTGGCCGGTGGTTGTGGGGGTCTGCGGGTGGGGGGCTTATGGGAATCTGGAAGCCCCCTTTAACAAGGGGACCCCCAAATCCCGCCCCCCCTGTGTGAAATGGTAAGGGGGTACTTACCCCTACCATTTCACTAAAAAACTGTCAAAAATGTTAAAAATGACAAGAGACAGTTTTTGACAATTCCTTTATTTAAATGCTTCTTCTTTCTTCTATCTTCCTTCATCTTCTGGTTCTTCTGGTTCTTCTGGCTCTTCTGGTTCTTCCTCCGGCGTTCTCGTCTAGCATCTCCTCCGCGGAGTCTTCTATCTTCTTCTCCTCGTGCCGCTCCGCACCCATGGCATGGGGGGAGGCTCCCGCTCTTCTCTTCTTCTCTTCTTCATTTTCTTTTCCGGGCCGCTCCTCACCCATGCTGGCATGGAGGGAGGCTCCCGCTGTGTGACGGCGCTCCTCGTCTGACAGTTCTTAAATAACGGGGGGCGGGGCCACCCCGTGACCCTGCCCCCCTCTGACGCACGGTGACTTGACGGGACTTCCCTGTGGCGTCACGGGGAATGCCACAGGGAAGTCCCGTCAAGTCACCGTGCCTCAGAGGGGGGCAGGGTCACCGGGTGGCCCCGCCCCCCGTTATTTAAGAACTGTCAGACGAGGAGCGCCGTCACACAGCGGGAGCCTCCCTCCATGCCAGCATGGATGTGGAGCGGCCCGGAGAAGAAAATGAAGAAGAGAAGAAGAGAAGAAAAGAAGAAGAGAAGAGCGGGAGCCTCCCCCCATGCCATGGGTGCGGAGCGGCCCGAGGAGAAGAAGATAGAAGACGCCGCGGAGGAGATGCTGGACGAGAACGCCGGAGGAAGAACCAGAAGATGAAGGAAGATAGAAGAAAGAAGAAGCATTTAAATAAAGGAATTGTCAAAAACTGTCTCTTGTCATTTTTAACATTTTTGACAGTTTTTTAATGAAATGGTAGGGGTAAGTACCCCCTTACCATTTCACACAGGGGGGGCGGGATCTGGGGGTCCCCTTGTTAAAGGGGGCTTCCAGATTCCGATAAGCCCCCTGCCCGCAGACCCCCACAACCACCGGCCAGGGTTGTGGGGATGAGGCCCTTGTCCTCATCAACATGGGGACAAGGTGTTTTGGGGGCTACCCCAAAGCACCCTCCCAATGTTGAGGGCATGTGGCCTGGTACGGTTCAGGAGGGGGGGGCGCACTCTCGTCCCCCCCTCTTTTCCTGCGGCCTGCCAGGTTGCGTGCTCGGATAAGGGTCTGGTATGGATTTTTGGGGGGACCCCATGCCTTATTTTTTTTTTTTTGGTGCGGGGTTCCCCTTAAAATCCATACCAGACCTGAAGGGTCTGGTATGGAATTTAGGGGGAACCCCACGTCATTTTTTTAAAAAAATTTGGCCGGGGTTCCCCTTAATATCCATACCAGATCTGAAGGGCCTGGTATGGAATTTAGGGGGACTCCCACGTAATTTTTTTTTTAAGTTTTGGTTCGGGGTTCCCCTTTGGGGAATTTCCATGCCGTTTTTATCAATGAACTTCTATGTGTATTGTCGGCAATGCAATAGCCGCTGGTAGTTTTAAATGGGTTTTTTCCTTCAAAATGTCATTTTGCTGTCAGACTGTTCTAAACACAGGAAACATGCGCCCCTTTACAGGCATACTATAGACACCCCCCAGGTAGGAAATTTAAAGGGATATTACACTTTTATTGTTTGACTTTAAGCATTATTAAAATCACTGCTCCTGAAAAAACGGCCATTTTTAAAACTTTTTTTTGCATTGATCCATGTCCCCTGGGGCAGGACCCAGGTCCCCAAACATTTTTTATGACAATAACTTGCATATTAGCCTTTAAAATTAGCACTTTTGATTTCTCCCATAGACTTTTAAAGGGTGTTCCGCGGCATTCGAATTTGCCGCGAACACCCCAAATTGTTCGCTGTTCGGAGAACTTGCGAACAGCCAATGTTCGAGTCGAACATGAGTTCGACTCAAACTCGAAGCTCATCCCTACTTAATAGCTACAAGGGATATACACTCACCGGCCACTTTATTAGGTATACCTTGCTAGTACCGGGTTGAACCCCCTTTTGCCTTCAGAACTGCCTTGATCCTTTGTGCCATAGATTCAACAAGGTGTTGGAAAAAAATTCCTCAGAGATTTTGGTCCATAGTGACATAACATCACTCAGCTGCTGCTGATTTGTTGGCTGCCCATCTATGATGCAAATCTCCTGTTCCACTACACCCCAAAGGTGCTCTACTGGATGGGTTATGACTAAGGCCTTATAGGCTGAAACGGGTCAACTGACTTATTCTGCGTTTGTTCACTGTGGCTATTCAATAAAATGAAGAAATTTTAAGAGCAACAACGGGAGTGCGGATCATTTTTTCTACTGGATGAGATCTGGTGACTGTTGAAGCCATTGGAGTACAGTGACCTCATTGTCATGTTCAAGAAACCAGTGGTGACTAGATTTGAGCTTTGTGACATGGTGCATTATCCTGCTGGAAGGAGCCATCAGAAGATGGGTACACTGTAGTCATAAAGGGATGGACATGGTCAGCAACAGTACTCAGGTAGGTCATGGTGTTTAAATGATGCTCAGTTGGTACTAAGAGGCTCAAAGTGTGCCAAGAAAATATTCTCCACACCATTACACCCCACCACCAGCCTGAACCGTTGGTACAAGGCATGATGGATCCATGTTTTCATGTTGTTTATGCCGAATTCTGACCTTACCATCTGAATGTTGGAGCTGAACTCGAGACTCATCAGATCAGGCAACGTTTTCCCAATCTTCTATTGTCCAATTTTGGTGGCACCTGGTGTGGTCTTCTGCTGCTGTAGCCCCAATGCCTCAAGGTTCGATGTGTTGTGAGTTCAGAGATGGTATTATGCATATCTTGGTTTTAACGAGTGGTTATTGAGTAGAGTTACTGTTGCCTTTCTATCATCTGGAACTCTGCCCATTCTCCTCTGACATCAACAAGGCATTTTCATTCACACAACTTCCGCACACTGGATATTTTCTCTTTTTTGGACCATTCTCTGTAAACCCTAGAGATGGTTGTGCATGAAAACCCCAGTAGATCAGCACTCTTTGAAATATTTGGACCAGCCTATCTGGCACCAACAACCATGCCATGTTCAAAGTCACTTAAATCCCCTTTCTTCCCCACTCTGATGCTCAGTTTGAACTTCAACAAGTCATCTCTACCACGTCTAGATGCCTAAATGCATTGAGTTGCTGCCATGTGATTGGCTGTTTAGCAATTTGTGTTACCAAACAATCAAACAGGTGTACCTAATAAAGTGGACAGTGAGTGTGGATCCACATTGTGTGTACCAAATACTTGTGTAAACCCAGATATTACCTGTAAAAATTAGCAGCATCATCTATGGGCTGTACATAGCTTGTGCAGAAAGCAGAGCTGTGGGAGGGACCCTGTGGACACACCTATAGCTGTGGGAGGGACCCTGCAGACACACCTACTACAAATTTCCTATAGAAAATTACAGGAGGGGCGGAGATAAGACTGGTCACCCTGCATAAAGAGAGAGAGAGAGCAGCAGTTCCAGTCTTTATTACAGGAAGCTCCTTCACATAGGCAAAGCTTCACTCTGGATTGCTGAACAGATCTGGAAGAAATACACAAAGCATACCAAGATTCAAGGAGGAATGTGCATGCCTCTTGTATTTAGATAACATTTGCTTATCCTGAAGTTTTGCTTTAACCGCTTCCCAACCGCCTCACGCAGATATACTGCGGCAGAAGGGCACGTACATGCAGATTAACGTACCTGTACGTTGCCCTTTAAGAGGTGGCTTGCGGGCGTGTGTGCACCAGGAGCTCCGTGAGCGTGATCGCGGGTCCCGCGGACTCGATGTCCGCGAGGATACCCGTGATCCTATCACGGAGAGGAAGAACATGGAGGTGCTAATGTAAACACACATTTCCCCGTTCTGCCTAGTGACACTGACACTGATCACAGCTCCCTGTAATCAGGAGCAGTGATCAGTGTTGTGTCACACATAGCCCCTCCCCCCCACAGTTAGAATCACTCCCTAGGACACACTTAACCCCTACAGCGCCACCTAGTGGTTAACCCCTTCACTGCCAGTCACATTTACACAGTAATCAGTGCATCTTTAATCGCACTGATCGCTGTATAAATGTGAATGGTCCTAAAATAGCGCCAATCTGTCCGCCATAATGATGCAATTATGATAAAAATCGCAGATCGCCACCATTACTAGTAAAAAAAAAAATTATTAATAAAAATGCCATAAAACTATCCTCTATTGTGTAGACGCTATAACTTTTGTGCAAACCAATCAATAAACGCTTATTTCGATTTTTTTTACCAAAAATATGTAGAAGAATACGTATTGGCCTAAACTGAGGAAAAAAAATGTTTTTTTTATATATATTTTTGGGGGATATTTATTATAGCAAAAAGTAAAAAATATAGCTTTTTTTCAAAATTGTCGCTATTTTTTTGTTTATAGCGCAAAACATAATAAAATCAGAGAAATCAGCAAAAAAGGGGCATTACTTACCACCAGTGCGATGTGCCCCTTGTGCTGATGTTTGTTGGTTTAGTAGAAAATTTTCTCCTCTGACCACCCCTCTATAATCTTCCAGTATGGCAGAGCTTTATAGAACAGAGGAACCTGTCATATGCACTCATCATGAGTGCCCAACTATGCCCGCTCTTTCTGCCAAGCTCCTCCATTCATGAAAGCCATATTACAGCTCCTATGGATGAAACATAATCTATGAATGGAGGAGGTGGACCTTTCAATCATCCACCTATCTTCCATTCTTAGATCATTTTTCATTCAAAGTAGCTGTAGTTTAGCTTCTATGAGTGGAGGAAGTGGGCAGAAAATAAGGGCATATTCTTAATGAGTGCATGTGACAGGTCAGACACGAAGCTGTGGCTCGACCCCGCCCCCTTTCTATTCTCATTGGCTGACTGACTTAGATTGACAGTAGCGGGAGCCAATGGCCAATGGCGCTGCTGTCTCAGCCAATGAGGAGGGGAGTCCCAGACGGCCGAGACAACATTGCTGGAGCTAGAAGGACCTCAGGTAAGTGTTAAGTGCGCACAGAAGGCTTTTATCTGAATGCATAGAATGCATTCAGATAAAAAGCCTTCTATCTTTACAATAACTTTAAGGTAAAAAAACTTCTGCATTGAGTCCCCCCCCCCCCAGCCCTCCCTTATATTTAACAGAGCCTGATCTTGATCCAGTGATGTGCATGAGAGCAGAAGCTCTCTTGGCTCCCTCCATCCTCATTGGCTCAGACAAAACAGTGGGGACCATTGGCTCCCGCTGCTGTCAATCACAGCAGGGGAGGAGAGAGCGAGGGACCGGAGCAAGCATGCATGAGGCTTGCTACGGGTGCACTTTGTGGGGGGAGGGGAACAGGAATGCTGGAGGGGGCCCCGAGAAGAGGAGGATCGGGTCTGCTCTGTGCGAAAGCATTACACACAGCAGGTAAATTTGACATGTTTGTTATACAATCACTTTAATCCCCGCTGTACTGAAGATTAAACAGATTAAAGATTAGACAAGAGAATATTAAAGATTAGAGATTAGACAAAGGAGGAAGAGTTCTACTAAATGAAGGCAATACAATAACTGTTAGCACAGGATACAGTCTAATACAAGATAAGATCATTTTGTATCAATTAAAATAAATTAAAATAGTTGTAAAATCATTAATACTGGATATGTATTGGAAGGGGGGTCATGAGTTCATAAAAATGATAGCGATAGTCCAAGAGTAAAAGTAGTAATAATAATGTGATAACGACGGCTGCTGTCCTCAGAGAGCTTAGTCTGTACGCAGGAAAAATAAGGGGAGAGAACAAAAGGAAGCGTCACCTAAGTGCAGTATTAAAGCTCAATAGAAGGAGCTGAAGCTCCGAGCGCATAGCCTGTGTAATGGAAATTTGTAAGTTCTGTGTATAATTGTATTGTATTTTGTATGAATTGCACACTGCCCTCCCTGTGCACACAGCACTAATAATGTTTTCAGTACATGTTTACATTCTTTCGAGTCCTGATTAGAATTAGCCTGCCTATGTTACGCCCCTTGTTACCATAAAAAAACAATTGTAATATTAATGTGATACCTACGTAATCATGTGTATAAAAACCTTCAATTGCGTCATAATAAAGCAGAACAGTTATTTGGAAAGATGCCGAGCGTATCTTTTGTGTCTGTTCCCTACTGCAGTAGTTATTATTAATTTGGAACCACTAATCAATATGAGGATAGGAGTTGCCTATCATCAATTTAATCAAGTCACCTGCTAGCATCTCTTCGTTCCTGTGATCAAGCTCGCCTGATGTGTTCCTGTGACCTGTGACGTCACGTCCGTGCGCTTCACGCTGGTCTCGGCTCCTCTCCTGTGGCCACAGGATGCGCTGAGGACCTGCTACTACAAGATCAACGCACCAGGAAACATTTCCGGATCCGAGGAGGCTCCAGGATTAAAACACACAGATGAGCCTGTACCCCATCTACATTTTGTGAGTGTTCATGTTTATTGTGCCATTAAAAACCAGCTTTAATACTGCACTTAGGTGGCGCTTCATTTTGTTCTCTCCCCTTTTTTTTTCTACTAAATGAAGGGACAGCAGCACAAGGGACACATTGGTAGTAAGTAATGTTCTTGTGCTGATTTTTTTTATTTTTTACTAAGCTAAAGCCTCATACACGCAATGAAAATATCGGACAAATGATCGTCCATTTTTTTTTTTGCATGCTAATCTCATATCGAAAATGAAGAGGTTACTCAATTTACAGAAATTCTTTTATGACAGAATACAACTTTGAAAGTGATGTAATGTATGGTATTGTATTATAATGTATTCTCTCCATTTTTGGGTGGAACTCCGCTTTAATAGCTGTGGAGGCAACTGTTATGTCAGATTCTATTTTTAGTAAGGGCCCATTCACAAGGGGTGCAAACATACATCTCCCATGCAAGGCTGTCGTTTATCAGCACGGGGGTACATAGGTGCTGTGCCCATCACCGTTTTAGAACCCCATTCATATCTACTGGGACATGAGGCTGCATGGATACAGCCACTGTATTCTAATATGACATACAGGTGCGGGTCCCAATAGAAGTGAATAGGACACTGACACAGGGATGTAGATATGTGCAATTCATTTAGTTCCGAATTTGATTTTTAACAAATTTTGACAAATTCGTTAATTCCGAAATTTCCGTATTTCCGAAACTTCCGTAACTTCCGAATTTCCAAAAATTTGAAATTTTGGAAATTCCAAATTTCGTAAATTCAGAATTTGTAAATTTGGAAATTGGGAAATTCGGAATTCGTTAATTCGAAATTTCGTAAATTCGAAATTCGTAAATTGGAAAATTTCGGAAATTCGAAAGTTCGGAATTTCTGAAATTCGGAATTCGGAAATTCGAAATTTCGGAAATTGGAAAATTTGAAATTTTGGAAATTTGAAATTCAGAAAATTCGGAAGTTCGGAAATTCGGAAATTTGAAAATTCGGAGTTTGAAAATTCAGAAATTCGGAAATTTGAAAATTCGGAAATTTGAACATTCGGAAATTTGAAAATTCGGAACTTTGGAAATCCAGAAATTTGAATTTTCGAATTTTCAAATTTTCGGATTTTCGAATTTTCGGATTTTCGAATTTTCGGATTTCTGAATTTTTGGGTTTCCGAATTTTTGAATTTTCGAATTTCCGGAAAAAAAATTCAGAAAAAAGCAAAAAAATTAATGAAACGAAAACGGGAACATTATTGGTAACAGAGTGGATTGTTGCGTATATTCTTGTCCAATTTTACTTAGTCAGGTAAGTAATGTAAATAAAGCCATAGTGAAAAAATGTTTTTTAGCTAAACTGCTTTAAGGCATTTCTCAGGTAAGTGATACTCTTTTAAACAGCCTGTCTGGTACAAAATGCGGATATAATTGTATAGAGCTACCCCCTTGGGGCCGCTGTATTTAACTACTTCAATACCAGGCCCTTAAACTACTTCAATAACGGGGCCCTTAAACCCCCTTCCTGCCCAAGCGAATTTTCAGCTTTCAGCGCTGTCGCTGTTTAAATGGCAATTGCGCGGTCATGCTACACTGTACCCAAACAGAATTTTTATTATTTTGTTCCTACAAATAGAGCTTTCTTTTGGAGGTATTTGATCACCTCTGCATTTTTTATTTTTTTGCTAAACAAATAAAAAAAAGACCTAAAATTTTGAAAAAAAAAGTTTTTCTTTTGTTTCTGTTATAAAATTTTGTACATAAGTAAGTTTTCTCCTTCACTGATGGGCACTGATAAGGCGGCACTGATGGGCATTGATAAGGCAGCACCGATGAGGTGGCACCAATGTGGTGGCACTGATGGGTGCTGACGGGCACTGACGATGGGCACTGGTAGGCGGCACTGATGGGTGGCACTGATATGTAGCACTGATAGGCATTGATAGGCGGCACTGATGGGCACTCATGGGTGGCACTGGTGGGCACTGATGGGCACTGATAGGCGACATTGATGGGCACTGAAAGGCTGATGGGTACTTATGGGTCGCACCGATAGGCGGCACTGCTGGGCACTGATGGACACTGATAGGCGGCACTGCTGGGCACTGATGGGCACTGGTATGCGGCACTTATAGAGGCCATTGATAGGCATCACTGATGGCACTGGCACTGGCAGTCATTACGGATGGGCACTGATTGGCAGCTGCCTGGGCACTGATTGGCATTTCCCTGGTGGTCTAGGCTGGCATACCTGGTGGTCCAGTGTGGTGGCAATCCCTTGTCGTCCTGGGGCATCCTGATGGTCCTGGGTGGGCATCCGAGGGGGAGCTGCGCTGATACACAATCAGCACAGACCCCCCTGTCAGGAGAGCAGCCGATCGGCTCTCCTCTATTCGCGTCTGTCAGACGCGAGTGAGGAAAAGCCAATCAGCGGCTCTTCCTGTTTACATTGTGATCAGTTGTGATTGGACATGGCTGATCACGTGGTAAAGAGCCTCCGTCAGAGGCTCTTTACCAAGATCGGTGTAGAGGTGTGTTCCGACTGACACACCACACCACCGATCACCACGATGCGCGCCCCCACGGGCGTGCAAGAGCAGTCGTTCTGGAGGGCCGTCATATTACGTCCACCCAGAACGAGAGCCGCAACGTCCAGCCGTCATTTGACGGCTGGCGGGCAGGAAGTGGTTAAAAAGGTTTACCTTGTGTGTACAGCCAGGCGGAAGCATTCCAGCCTGGCATCCAAGCGACCAGAATTTGTAACAGTCACACGCAGTCAGAAAACAGTCCATGGAATTGTTGTTTTTATGATTATTGGGTGATTTTAACTTGGATAGGGTATCGGGAAGGTCCAGGATGTCATTAATCCATTAACTTTATACATTGAGGACTGTCACTTTAGGTAATCTTCAGACTGCCCAAAAGAAGCCTCTCTTGTGTGGCACAGTCTCTTTAACAGCAAACTTCACATAAACAACATCAACTGTATGTCCATTCCCCTTCTCACCCCACAGTCTCCAAATGCAGTATAACACAGTCCTCCTATAGCGGTGTTTTTCAAACTTTTTTTGTCTTGCGGCACACAAAAATGATCTAAAATTGTTCACGGCACACCTGAAAAGATTTAACTCTTATGTGGTGAAGAACTTATTTATTTTTACATATACATATTTGCTTTTGAGAGCAAATCTGATTGAAACGAGGCTCCAAAGTCGACAAACAAGCGCGCATTTTATTGTCGATTTTAAGTAGTCTCCCTCTCTTTTTCGATTTGATTTCAGTCAATGCTGAAAATCCAAACTCACAAAACCATGAGGACACAAATGGCAGAATTACTCTGATTGCTTTTGAACTGATTGCAGAATATAAAATAAAATCAATTGATTAATTGAAGGAATTGGTTGGGAGTTTATATGAAGCACAGCTAAGATTTATTCGTAAGAGCATTTGGAAATATCTACTCCACCTCCGCTCTGTTCTCCCTCTGTGTCAAGCATCTGCTCATTTTGTAATTCTTCTTTTCTATTATAGACTTATGCTTATGTAAATTTCTCCTGACGAGTGGATATCTCCATGAAACGTGTAGAGCCCCAGCCTTATGTTACATCATACAATCATGTGATTCTGAGATTCAACAATGTGAATGCTATGAATTTTATTATCAATCATTACTACTATTAACATAATTATGTCTTTCATGAACTGGAACAATTGTATTACCATATACCAATGCATCTATTATCAATAGATTGTTTATGAATTATTACATAGTTACATAGTAGGTGAGGTCGAAAAAAGACACAAGTCCATCAAGTCTGACCTATGTGTGTGATTATATGTCAATATTACATTGTATATCCCTGTATGTAGTGGTCGTTCAGGTGTTTATCTAATAGTTTCTTGAAACGATCAATGCCCCCCGCTGAGACCACCGCCTGTGGAAGGGAATTACACATCCTTGTGGCTCTTACAGTAAAGAACCCTCTACGTAGTTTAAGGTTAAACTTATGTACAAAAAGGGAATTTGTCCCCCAGGAACAACAAGGGTTTTAAAGCAGCATAAGACTAGTACCAAGATGTAAAAGTATTAAATTGTTTATTAAATATATGACAAATGGAGTAAAACCATGAACTGTGTATGACACATTAAAAGCGCAAATACATGTACAGGGCTACATCTGAAATTATTTACATAACAGGTGCTTAGATAGTCCTGACGCGTTTCGACCCCATCGGGTCTTCTTCAGAGGAAATGCATGCACTGTTGAGAGATTACATACATAAAAAATAGTAGCGGTACAGAAATGTACAATTGTATATAAAGATTATCATCTAGGTTGTAGGCATAATTACCCAAATTATTCGTGTAGCCGGGTCTCATAAATCTAAGGCTTTTCAGAGGGGGGGGCCTCTATAGGTTCGGTCCCCACCTGGAATCCCCCGGATAGCCACCACCCCGATGGGGGGGAATCAAGCAGCAGTGGTGTAACTTGCGGTGAACTACACAATAGAGGTACTCCACAACCATGAACTTTTTCAACCTAATGAATCTTAACAACTATGGCCTAAAATTCACAATGTCCCATAGTCGGAAAAACGTCATCTTTCTGGATGTCCTAGTGAAGGCAACCCACGAAAAGAAACTTACCACTACTCTGTATCGCAAGAACACTGCTGGTAACACGGTGCTCGAAGCTTCGAGCTTTCATCCTATAGCATTAAAAAATTCCATCCCCTATGGGCAATATCTGCGCCTTCGGCACAATTGCTCCACAGATGCACTTTTCAAAGAAGAGGCTGGACTCCTCCAGGACCGCCTCTTGTCACGTGGATATAGCAGATCTTGCTTGAAAAAGGCATACAATAGAGCAATGCAACAATCCCGGGTTTCCCTGCTACACAAACTAAAACCACAGGCTCTCCCAAATACCACCCGCTTAATTATGCGCTTTTCACGTCAACATACCACCATTAAAAATATCCTGCAGAAACACTGGAGTATCTTAACCGACGACCCCACACTAAAAGCTCTCCTTCCGAAACAACCCTCTATAACCTTTAGGAGGGCCACCTCCCTCAAAGACATGCTGGTCCAAAGTGAATTTAAAGACCAACAAAAAAGACTTAAACAACATCATATCACCGGATCTTTTCCATGCGGCCACTGTACTTTCTGTCCACTCATCAAGAAAGCCAAATCCTTCCATCTTCCCAACGGAGAATTTTTCAAGCTCACGTTTTTTGCTAACTGCGAAACCCGTGGGGTGGTATACCTGATGGAGTGCGACTGTGGTGCCTTTTACATAGGCAAAACCAAGCAAGAACTGGGGAAACGAATATCTAAACATATGTACAGTATGGAAATCGGAAACAGATATCTTCCCATTGGAAGACATGCTGTTTTTGAACATAATTATGAAGTACCTAAAGTAACCTTCACAGTACTTTACAAGGCTACAATACCACACAGAGGCGGTGACTGGAACAAGATCCTGCTCCAAAACGAGCAAAAATGGATCTTCCACTTGCAGGCTACATCGCCCCCGGGACTCAATGAGTCAATTTCTTATGCCCCCTTTCTTCGCGGTTTTGTCTCTGGCAAAACGCAGTAAATGGAATGCCTTTGGACATCCCACCCCACGGTCGCCCCCCCCTTTTTTCAGGTATATGCACCATATCTCGCGTGCGATGCTGCGTTTTCCCACACGCACCATCGCATGTGAGATATGCTCTTCCATATATGGATATGATCCTATATGCAACCCCCTGCAGACATTGATGAGGCATGCATAAATTAGATTTTACTGTATGTTGGGAAGGATGGGTGTGGTGGTACCACATTAAACCCATGAGTGAATTCCATGCAATTTCAGTTCTTGGTATATTCTCTTATAATCAGTCTTTTATCTTGATATGTTTATTTTTCTTCTATGATTAAAATGTGATAAACTTTTGATATTGCTTTGCTCACTGTTTGATGTCATATATAAAGTCAATCTAATATCATTGTTAGGCTTTTTCTGTTTATGTAGATCAAATCCTGGGCTCTCGGTCTAGCCATCTTCCCCCTTCGGGGGGTTTGTCAGCACCATGGTGTTTCTTCCTGGCAGGGTGAGACAGGCGCAATGCAGCGCCTATATACACGCCTATCAGGGGAGTTGCTCCCCCTGTGACGTGTCCTCTCCCTGCCAGCGGCATCCCGAATCCTTCCGGGTGTGACGTCCGTGTCTGCGCGCGCACCCGGGGGCGCGCGCACACACGTGACGTCATGACGCCACGTTATTACGGCGGAATAGGACGGCGGTGCCAGGACTATGTCCTTCGGAACGCCGGGGGAGCTACATTGGAGTGCTGACTACGTCAGCCAGGTCCCTGCGCTGGTAGGCGGGCCTGCGGGGGGGCGGCGTGCACCTGTGGCGCTTCATCGGCAATCAATTGACAGTACATGCTGATACTTAAAGGTGAGCGGACTCATTTGAAATCCTCTCTCTGACTTCCATTACTCCCATAGGAGATACAGCCATATCCGTGTTTTCCTATTCCAGGTAACTTTGCACTCTGCACTTCCTATGGCATCACCTTCACTCAACACGCCATGGTCTGCTCTTACACTTTTTCATTTTCATTTTTGTCTTTTTATTACAGCTTTACCTGCACATATCCCCTATACAGGCTCTTATTGATTACCTGTATAGGGCTTCACTTATGCTGGATATATAAGGTACACTACCATACTACTTTTTATCACTTGCTTTCACGGTCCTCACATTTTCCACTTCCTTGTCACTTATCTCTTATGCATTACGGTCTCATTTGTTTTCCTTTGCTGTTTGTTTTCTATTTTTAATTTCTGTCTCATGTCTCACTCTCTCACCATCTCCTACACATTCCTATCACTACATCTCTCCCATTTCCTCACCTGGTATTCATTTCCTTCACTATATCTTCTTTCCCTCCGGTAGCCATTTCCCTGTTTTCTGCCCCTACCTGCCTACCATGTCCCCTTCCAGGGTCCTCACTTATTTTCCTCCCCTTATCCTTCCCACCATCCAGCACACCCCTTTCCTCACTTTCTTTCCTTTGTTTTGCCCTCCCTCCCACCCAGTCCCCCCCCCACCTCTCTTTCTCCAATCCCCTTCCCTTCCTCACATTCCTTTCCCATCCCCCCCTTTTGTCCTTCTGGCTACCTTTCAACATACACTTATATGTCATTAACTCAAATGAATACTCATTCGAAACATTCCTATACTTGGGTTAGCACCCCATACGAAATAAATGCGACAAAATTAAGAGTATCATTGATTGATAACTCATATAACGTTTACACAAAATAGGAAATTTTCTTATATATTTTTCTTTTCAATTCTGATTGTTGCTATTGCATGATGTTTGGATCACAGGTGCCGCTGCCCCACGCGTGCCACGTGTCGGTTGTGGAGTACCTCTATTGTGTAGTTCACCGCAAGTTACACCACTGCTGCTTGATTCCCCCCCATCGGGGTGGTGGCTGTCCGGGGGATTCCAGGTGGGGACCGAACCTATAGAGGCCCCCCCCTCTGAAAAGCCTTAGATTTATGAGACCCGGCTACACGAATAATTTGGGTAATTATGCCTACAACCTAGATGATAATCTTTATATACAATTGTACATTTCTGTACCGCTACTATTTTTTATGTATGTAATCTCTCAACAGTGCATGCATTTCCTCTGAAGAAGACCCGATGGGGTCGAAACGCGTCAGGACTATCTAAGCACCTGTTATGTAAATAATTTCAGATGTAGCCCTGTACATGTATTTGCGCTTTTAATGTGTCATACACAGTTCATGGTTTTACTCCATTTGTCATATATTTAATAAACAATTTAATACTTTTACATCTTGGTACTAGTCTTATGCTGCTTTAAAACCCTTGTTGTTCCTGGGGGACAAATTCCCTTTTTGTACATGTAATTTGGGGTGTGCAGCCCATTACTCTCCCCAGTGTCTCTCCCTTTCTTTCAAGGTTAAACTTATTTTCTTCTAATTTTATTGAGTGGCCACGAGTCTTATTAAACTCCCTTCCGCGAAAAAGTTTTATCCTTATTATGGGGTCACCAGTATGGTATTTGTATATTGAAATCATATTCCCTCTCAAGCGTTTCTCTTCTCCAGAGAGAATAAGTTTAGTGCTCACAGCCTTTCTTCATAACTAATATCCTCCAGACCCTTTATTAGCTTTTTTGCCCTTCTTTGCACTCGCTCCATTTCCAGTACATCCTTCCTGTGGACTGGTGCCCAGAACTGGACGGCATACTCTAGATGCGGCTGGACCAGAGTCTTGTAGAGCTAGAGAATTATCGTTTTATCTCTGGAATTAATCCCTTTTTTAATGCATGCCAATATTCTGTTTGCTTTGTTAGCAGCAGCTTGGAATTGTATGTTATTTTGTCGTTATTATGTATAATAAATTGCCAAGGTGCTATTCATGTTATCATTTTATCTTCCGTATTTAATTTATATCTTTTTGGAATCCATTATCAGGTGATTTTATACCCCTACTTTCTTAGCTGTGCTTCATATAAAGTCACAGCCAATTCCTTCATTTAATCAATTGATTTTATTTTATATATATATAATAGGGATGGAGGCAAATTAACTTACCCACTCATTGCCTCAAAGTCCCAAAAATTCCCTTCCCCCTCTTTAATCTGCAATGAATGCAGGATGTGACTTCTTCATTGGGATCTAATACTCATCCAGGCTCTTTTCGGGAAATGTTGAGTATTAAGTATTTCTCCAATGCTAAACAATGAACAAACTTTATTCATAAGCATCAAAGTTGTAATGGAACGGTCTCTATTATTATAATATAATTAGAGCGATCGAGATCTCACACAAGTCTCACGTTACGAAAGGAACCAATAAATGACAGACTGTCAGAGATTGCGTTTTTATATGTTACTTTTTTAACTTTTGCAACATTGATTTACTATTTAATTTTTTGAAATGTTCAAGGTTTCAAAATGCTAGCAATTTTAAATATTTTTAAAAACTCCCACGGCACACCTGCAAATCTCATGCCGAACACAGTTTGAGAATCACTGTCCTATAGCAAGGAGTGTGATCCCTCCTGGGATCTTTGGAAACTAGCTGGGCCCTGTGCCTGGCTGCTTCTATCCCCTTTTCTGGCTATAGAGGTTTAAACGAACAGATGCCCCACTTTCACTGATCCTTGTTTCTAAGGGGGATGGTTACTCACAGTACAGCTCGCTGGGGTGTCTGCTCTTCAACAGACTTAGTAATGCCAGCAGCCAGTTCTGACTGTGGCTCAGAAACAGCCGTGGTCACCTCCACCACACTTCCCACCAGAGGCAGCACTCCCCTCCACCCGGGGGCCCCATCCTGGCTCAGCACCCCATCACTCCATCTCTCCACACGACTCTTATGCCTCGTACACACGATCGGATTGTTGGCCAACAAAACCATTACATTTTGTCCGAAGGGCGTTGGCCCAAACTTGTCTTGCATACACACGGCCACACAATTGTTGGCCAACAATTACGAACGTAGTAACGTACTATGTGGTTTTTCAGCTCTTTAGCCCCACCCTTTGTCTCCTTCTGCTAATTTGGTGTTAGTAGAAGTTTGGTGTGTGTTGATTCACGCTTTTCTTTTCACGTTTTTCATTTAGCGCTTTTCAGTTTGCACTTTTCATTTTGCGCTTTTCAGTTAGTTTCTGACTGGCGTTCGTCAACCAGCCATGTTGCGGAATAGGAGGAGATAATGTTTTATTGACTATTGGCCTTGAAATTATTGCTTTGACATTATTTTTTTGGTTAAATAATAATGATTTGCTTTGTTATATTTTCTATATTTTTGGATGCATAGAATGCACTTTTTGTTTAAATTCGATTGGCAGATAGCATGTCTAATTTTATTTATTTATTTTTTTTAATGCACAATAAAACAATTGTGTAGAATAATACTTGGTTATACTGTGTTTTACTTCAAATGACAGTTTGGGAGTAGGCGGTTAAATTTAAAAAAATACAATGTAAAATTGACAAGGGACACCAACATAATTGTATCTTTGATCTTAAAAACTACGGGATAATGGTGTTGTGATAACTTGCAGAAATTTAAAAAAACATAATAATATTATTCTTGATATCACTAGAAAAAAAAAAGCCTTTGAAAATTAGTTTGCAATAACTCCATCAGTATCACCAGCAAAGCAGCTTCATTATTATCCCATTAAAGAAGAAGAGAATTGTGCGCTGCATTTGGAGATTTCATAATCTGCCACGCCACGAATGTTAATTCTCCATTACGAACACTAGTTTACAAGACCGACCGCTTCTGGCTCGTCCTTGCTTCTGAGCATGCGTGTTTGTACTTTGGACTTTCGTCCGACGGACTTGTGTACACACGATCGGAAAATCCGACAACAGACATTTGTCCGCGGAAAATTTGAGAACCTGCTAGCCAACATTGGTTGGTGGAAAGTCCGAAAACAATTGTCTGATGGAGCATACACAAGGTCGGATTTACCGACAACAGCCTGTCATCGAACATTTCCCGTTGGAAGTCCAATCGTGTATACGGGGCTTTAGCCCATGGCAGACCCCAGCACTATTTATTTGGTCAAGTTCTCAGCTTGGGATTGGCCAGGGCTCCCACCATACTGCCAAGCAGTGCCTCACTTCCCTGCCAGTCAGTCCCTGGGGAAACCCTGTAGATTTCTACCCAGGATGCTGAGGGGGACCTAGCAAAGGCAGCCCACCTGGGTCTGCCCTGCCTAAAAAAATAATAATTAACTATTTACAAACACTGGTACTTACAGGGTGCTACATTGGGTTGAATGATTTTCAAGCAAACAGTAAATATAAAGGAATGGCTTGAACTGGGCCTTCACAGTCTTTCTGTATGTGAAACGAGAGTTATGCCGTAAGATGTGCTGCTCATGTTGTAGTGGGTAGATCCATTACATCCAAAGTGGGGACACAGAGAAACACAGATCACTTTGATCTGTGCACATGACTCCATAATGGAAGGATGTACCTTGCATTAAGTGGACTAGAGGTCAATGGAGGTAGAGAACACTGCTTTAACTGGCATACACTCATGACATTTCTCTTGAATCCTACTGAAAATTGCTGCCTAACTGTAATTTTTTCCTTGACCTACAGTTGCTTTCTGTTCTTATGGAATAAGCAGGAAAAGAGAATTGCTCGCTGAGTGCTTTTAGGTGGAAGACTCGTGACATGCTAGGGGCTTTGATGGGCTTGAGGCTTAATGTGACAATTTCAGTTCCATTGCTCGAAAGCCATTCATGACCAGTAATAATGTAAAATGTGATGGTAAAATAACCAGCAGAGGTTACAAAGTGAGAGCAAGTATTTTGTTTGCATAGAGAATCGCTGCATCTCTTTGTTTCTTCCAGTTATTGTTAGTTATTCAGAACAATTTAGAGACGGAGGAAGAGCTAAAGCCCAGTGATTTGCTCAATATCACTGTGAGAGCTGTTCTATAGTCTGATGCATTTGTTCCTATTTATCTCACTGGGACATGAGACAGTAAGTACTCATCTTATGATTGTATAAATAAAAGAGTGTGGCGCCATAATCATAACAAGCTATATACACTGATCAGCCATAACATTATGACCACTGACAGGTAAAGTGAATAACATTGATTATCTTGTTGGCGCCTGAAAGTGGGTGGGATATTTTAGGCGGCAAGTGAACATGTTGCACCTGAAATCAATGGGGTTGATTTACTTGAACTGGAACATGAAAACTCTGGTGCAGCTCTTGGTAGAAACCAGGTCCAGGTATTTTTGTCAAAGCTTAATTGAACAAACTGAAGTTAGAAGCTGATTGGTTACCATGCACAGCTGCACCACTCCAGTTTTAATAAATCAACCCCAATGTGTTAAAATCAGGGCTTTTTTTTCAGAGGGAACTTGGTGGAACACAGTTCCACCACCTCTGGCTCAGACCCTTTGGTGCCTGCTGACCACAATCACTTGTAAACACAGAAGTCTGGTTTCTGTGTTTACAAGTGACAGCTCTACACTCTGTATGTATTGCAATCCTGGTATTTAATGCCCCTTTAAGACCCTCCTCCTGTTTTCGTGAAATTTGACTGAACACCCACTATTTGATGTGATTTGGAGGGTGTGTGTAGGGGGAGGGGTTTTGTGGGGCTGTGGTTAAGTTCCAGCACCTATTGTTTGAGAAAAAAAGCCCTGGTTAAAATCATAAAAAAATTGGCAAGTGTAAAGCCCCGTACACACGATCGGACTTTCCGACAACAAAACCGTGGATTTTTGTTCGAAGGATGTTGGCTCCAACTTGTCTTGCATACACACGGTCACACAAATGTTGACCAACAATTACGAACATAGTGACGTACAAGTAGTACGTGAAATCTCCATTACGAATGCTAGTTATATCTCTGGCTCGTACTTGATTCCGAGCACGCGTGGACTTTTGTCCGACTGACTTGTGTACACACGCTCAGAAAATCCGACAACACACATTTGTCCGCGGAAAATTTGAGAACCTGCTAGCCAACATTTGTTGGCGGAAAGTTCGACAACAAATGTTCGATGGAGCATACACAGGGTCGGACTTTCCGCAAACAAGCTCACATCCAACATTTGTTGTCGGAAAATCCAATCGTGTGTACGGGGCATAAGGGTGTGAGCAACTTTGACAAGGGCCAAATTGCAATGGATAGACAACTGAGCCAGAAAAACTCTAATGCCCCGTACACACGGTCGGATTTTCCGATGAAAAATGTCCGATCAGAGCGTGTTGTCGGAAATTCCGACCGTGTGTGGGCGCCATCGGACATTTTCCATCGGATTTTCCGACACACAAAGTTGGACAGCTGGAGATAAAATTTTCCGACAACAAAATCCGATCGCGTCAATTCCGACCGTGTGTGGCCTGTTCCGACGCACAAAGTGCCACGCATGCTCAGAAGAAATTCCGTCACGGAACAGCTCGTTCTGGTAAACTTAGCATTCGCAATGGATACAGCACTTTCGTCACGCTGCAATGTCAAAAATGGTTTAATACAGCACACTCTCTTCTTCTTTATAATGTGAGAAGAATGAAGTAGTTTTGCTGCTCATATTCACACACACTTCTCACAAACTTTATTTTTTGTTTTTTTATTGGGATTCCCTGAATATATTGTTAGTTGTCACATCTGACAGAATGTTTTTTGTTTTTTTTTGTTTTTTTGGGATTTTAAGCCTTTTTTGTTTTAGATTTAATGTTTGTATTTTTTCCAAGGCTGATCTTTGTTCAATGTTATTTTTATTTTTACTCCAGAATATTTTTGTGTGTGTTTTGTGTGTCAAGTTACCCCAACACCATTGATATCTTTTATTATTTAATCTCAAGGAGATTGTTTGTTGTTGGTGTCCCTTGTTCATTTCACATTGTATATTTGAAATGTACCTGAATCCTCACAAACAAACTGTCCTTTTTGAAGTAAAACACATAGGAGAGTATAATTCAAAACAAAAATCCTTTATTAAGGGCTCAGAACCAAACAAAGAGGAAGGCAACACTGGATCAACAGGAGAAATTAGCGAAGCCTGGGACCCCCAGATCAGACATCAATTCTTGAACATCAAAATTGGTGGCCTGAGTCTGGTCCAGAATTCGCAGAGATCCGGAAAGCAGCAGATGACATCTGTGTCCCCAGGCTGTGGTACCACAAGAGGCTGCATCTTTTGGCCGACCAGACTGGATCCAGGGTCCTCACTTTCTGGTCTTCCTTACACGCTTCCTTCCCGGCTGTGGCTGTGCTGTTGGAGATGTGGCAGGAGGAGGAGTAGGACCTGGAGGAGGAGGAGGACTGGGAGGACCTGGAGGAGAAGGAGGAGGAGGAGGAGGACCTGCAGGAGGAGGAGGAGGACCATCGCAAAGGTGTGTCTAAGCTGTAATTTGGCCCCTCATACCTTTCTTAAGAGCCTCCAATATGAGCAACTCACACATGACTTGTTGTCCCTCCTTCATCCTCTGCATTTTATAGGCAATGATGGCAGCAATGTCCTCCTCCACGGTGTGTCGTGCTCCCAGGACCTCTGTAGCCCTCCAAAAGAATCCTCCGGGCTGAGACTTCCCTGTGTATGAAAAAGGGACATGGTTTTAGTTTTTGCTTCATCAATCACAATCATAAATTAGTACTCCCAACTAACATCTAGTTAACATCATTGATTGGACAAGCAGAAATATTTAGAGGAATGCTATACCTGACTCAATCTGGGCTCCTCCACATGTTGCCTGGAAGGCCCAGGTTGGGCGTCAGAAGCCTCAGCCGGGGGGGGAAGGAAGCGTGAAAGGAAGACTGGAGAGGGATGGCCTGGGTTCAGTCTGGCCTGCCAGAAAATGCAGCCTGTCGTGTACCACATCCTGGGGACATAGATGTCATCTGCTGCTCCGGATCTCTGTGAATCCAGGACTTTCTTGCGCTCCCTTAGATATGTACTCCTCAGGCCACCAATTAAGATCTTCAAATAGGTGATGTCTGCTGTGGGGATCACCTGCTTCACAATTTCACACAATTGCTCCAGTGCTGCCTTCCTCTTTGTTTGGTTCTTGTAATGTGGGTGTTTAATCTCCCACAGACATGGCAGCTCCCTTAAAATATCAATGAATAGTGACATGAAGTCATTGTCTTTCACTAGCATATCCATGTTCACTGCAAGACACAACACAAGACAAAACCTAATGTCAGACAAAACTCTCCTAATCTTGTTACAATATAGGCCTCAATGTAGAAGCAGTATAGGCACAAGTTTGTCTCTTACCTTCGTTCTTACGATCGGCGCGTCCAATGCTCCTTCCTCCGCTCACAGATCGTATGTAATACGCACGTGTGTTACGCTTTATATACACTGCGCATGCGTGTAACTCCGCCCGCCCCTGACGTTCTTTCTATTCTATTCCCCGCCCCTTTTCATTCTGCGCAGTGGGGGAAGAGCACATGGCGGAGTCACAGCAGGTGCGTGCTAATTACAGGAACGAGGAGGAGGAGGAGGAAAGCCCGGATCCGGACACGTCCCGATCCAGAAGGAGACGATTTAAGGCCACAAATATGTCCTTTGGGGAGATGTTGGAGATGGTCGACATCCTGAAGAAGGCCGACTATGACGGAAAGTATACCCCAACCCCAATATCAGAAAGGCCAAGATCATTGCGAAAGTGGTCAAAAGTCTGCACAGGAATTTCGGGGTACGACGATCGAAAGATCAGCTCAGGAAGCGGTGGTCGGACCTGAAATTAAGAGAGCCAGAGCAGTACCGAAAGATCCGGAGAGTGCTGCAAAAAAGTAAGTAGTTGTGCTGTGTTCCTATTCTTTTTGTCTTTATTACGTTCGTGCTGCTCCATATGCTTTTCTTAATTGTACAGTTTAAAAGGGCAACTTTAATGTTCATGGGCCCATTATTCGTTCGTATCAAACATTTTCTTTCGGCCTCTAAAACACCATTGTTTAGACCATATGCATTTTCACACATTTTTTAGGGCCTACTTGGATGCCAAATATTTGTTTGTGTAGATGAGTTTGTTACTAGAATGAAATGCAAACTAGACTCTGTGTAAGGAGAGGACACTGAGCAGCTGTTTTCACATCTGGACACTGGAGCACTAGTGTGGGACACCAGAACACCATTTTTATTAGGGGGGCCACACAGGTGCTCCAGTGTATACTATAGGGGGGGGGGGCTACATCTGTGAAGCTTGTACTAAACAGGTAAAGTATTGCAGCTTGACAAAGGGCAATAAAAAAAGACATCTTGGAACTCGGATAAAATAGACAATTGTACCCCACTTCCAAGCAATGTTTCCTATTTCTAGTTCTGCCATCAAATATCTGTGTGCTAATTATACCATTTTTGTTTTACATAGGAGATAAAAGACTCGGAGGACACCCCTCAACCGAGGAGACCACAGACCCCCCACCTATGGAAGAAGGTGAAATACCCCCAACCCAAAAAGAGCAGGAGGAAGAAGAAGATGTGGTGGAAATTGGCACCACAACAGGTGAGTGTCTGCGACCACAGACTCACGTAAGAGATGGATGGTGGCAGATTTTTGATACCTGTTTTTGTTTGGTTTCTCTCTTTTTAGGTGATCGTGATGTTAGGGATCGAGATCCTTTCACATCTGAAAGTGCCCAGATCCTGATCGGGGAGATCATGGGGTGTAATGTAGAATTGCAAAACACCCAGAAAAAAATAAATGATGTGATTCAAAAAAATAATAACATTATTGATGTTTTAGGGCGAAATAAAAACCACACAAAATCACTTTTTTTATTGTGGTCCAATGTTTTAAATATTTTTGAAATGTTTTGAAAAGCCGAATTTGGAGGATGCACACAGTGTGCCAACATGTGCTATCTGCCATCACGGGAGATCAATGGACGTGTTTTGGGGGTGCAACCCGTTCCTCAATAATAAAGCAGCTGAGAGGAAGGGCTTGCTCCCCCAAAACACGTCCCTTGATCCCCCGTGATGGCAGATAGCACATGTTTACATTCATAAATTGGTGTGCATCTTCCAAATTTGGCTTTTCCAGGGGTGATTTCCCCCCATCTGAACGCAATATCAAACACAGTTCCTAAATACTGATGTCTGATATTGCCTTCAGGTTTTACCTAATGTGAACTTTGTAAGTTCAAGTTTTTTGTCTTTCTTGTTGGTTTTACACAGGCCTGTTTTATCGTAAATGGACATTTCTATTTTTGATAATGCGATAATGCCACCCCAAAAATTGTTATACAACAAACATGTTGGTTTGTTTTAAAAACCTTTGGTAAATGCACATGTGATTGCGCAGGTATAAAAAAGTTTGTTAATCAAGAATGTGTGGATTATCGTCTCAACACTACAACACTTTTGGGGTGATGTAATTGCTGTTTTCTGCGAAAATGGGGGTTATTTCCTAAGGGCAAATCCTCTTTGCACTACAAGTGCAGGTTCAGTGCAGTTGCAAGTGCACTTGTAGTGAAATGTGTTTTTGCATTTAGTAAATAACAGCCAACAGTGCTTTGTAAAAGGTTACACAATCACGCCATTTTCTGCACTCAACACATTTCTGTCAGTGTCAGCTAAAACAAACACAAGCAGTAAATGTCCACAAAGAATTTCTTTTTTTTTTATTATAAAAAGGCTTCACAGATTTGCTGGCATATTGATGGCCCCTCTACCCGCAAAGAACTCCAGGTAGCGTAACCGGACATCACGGGCACTCAGGGAGGGCAAGCCAGGACGGCCGCTTTCAAGCGCCATCAGTGTGGTTTCATGTATCATTCCGGCCTCAGGCCCAACTGAGCCAGCATAGTTGGCCGAATGTTTCCTTAAAAGGTTATGGAGAATACAGCACGCCAGTATAATATGGTTCAGTTTATACTCCGCCATATGGATGGGTGTCAGAAATAGGCGGAACCGGCTGGCCAGGATTCCAAATGTGTTCTCCACCACTCTTCGGGCTCTGGCCAGCCGGTAATTAAAAACCCTCTGTTCCGGGGTAAGGGTCCTCATCGGGAATGGCCGCATCAGGTGGTCCCCCAGCGCAAATGCTTCATCAGCAACGAACACGAATGGGAGTCCTTCCACATTGTCCTCTGGAGCTGGCAAGTCCAAGCTGCCATTCTGGAGACGCCTGTAAAACTCCGTCTGGGCGATGACTCCACCATCGGACATCTGGCCATTCTTCCCCACGTCCACATACAGGAAGTCGTAATTAGCCGACACCACCACCAACATCACTATACTATTGAAGCCCTTATAGTTGAAATAGTACGACCCCGAGTTGGGTGGTGGGACGATGTGGACGTGTTTCCCATCAATTGCCCCCCGCAGTTAGGAAAGTCCCACCGCTGAGCAAAGTGGGAGGCCACAGTCTGCCATTCCTGTGGCGTGGAAGGAAACTGTTGAGGAAAAAAAAATAACATTACTATTTTTGATCAGAAACATGGCAAGCAGATTAGGCACAAACATTATGGGGCAACCTCCAGATAGCATTTATTAAGGGGAATTCAACAACGCCAAAGTATAAGGTACACCTATCATATCCCCCCCCCTCTCATGGGCCATTTCTAACATTATGGGGTGTGTGGAAATCTTGGACAGGTAACCCTCTTCACTTCATTGAGAGATGAATGCCTAAATACAGGGTATTACTTGGAACAGCCCCTCCTTAGTTACACTATTGGCAGTCCACTGGACAGGTAAGAAGTGTCATAATACAAAGATATAAATACACATTGTACACATTTGAGGACATTTGGACATTCTGCTATTACCTGTCAAGATAATAATAGGATACAAAAAGGTGAAACAGTACCATTTGAAAGTATACAGGCAGGCCCTTGCACTACATGCTTTGGGGAATTCATCCATAAATCAGAGCACAAAAGAGATGGGTATAGTGTGTATGGGTTTGGCAAAGTCAGCAGATAGATGATTGAGGATAGATAGAGAATTGGGATCAGCTGACTTAGCAGTTGGGGGAGGGAGGGTTACTAAAAATTATTTGGGGACACCACAAAAAAAAAAGCCTCTGCCACTCTGCCAGAATTTAAAGCAAAAAAAACATTTCAAAACATTTTAGGGGGTGTTTGGGGTAAAGCACTACTATGGAGCTGAAAAAATACATTGTTAAGTGACTACATGAGGTGAATATAGGGCCAGGAGAGACCATGCTGGGGAGGTAAGTGAAGGGAAATATGTATGAAGGACCTAAAATAAAATTTACATAAAAATCCTGCATGCATGAGGACAAAGGGGACATTCACAGCATATCACAATCATGGTAATTAGGGAATGAGGAAAGAAATACAATATATTATCAAACATTAAATACAATAAAATTTGATATTAAAGGATAAAAATCTTACCTTCATATACTCCTTCTGCAGGACCTGGATGATGGCAGAACAGGTCTCTGGGATGATGATCCCCAGAGCCTGGGGGGAGATGCCTGTCGAGAACCTAAGGTCCTGCAGGCTTCTCCCTGTCGCCAAGTACCGCAGGGTAGCGACCAACCTCTGCTCCGGAGTGATGGCTTGCCTCATGCAGGTATCCTGCCTGCTAATATAAGGGGTCAGCGAAGCCAACAGATGGTGAAACACGGGGTCCGTCATCCTGAGAAAGTTCCTGAAATCATCAGGATTATTCTCACGGATCTCACGGAGCAAAGGCATATGAGAGAACTGGTCACGCTGAAGCAACCAATTCTTGGTCCATGAACTCCTCCCCACCCTGTTCATGGACTGGACTTGTGTCAAGGTCAGGACCCCAACACCAAGCCCCCGCACAGCACGAACTCTACGAGGAGTACGCATACGCAACATGGCTAGAAAACGGTCGGCTGCTCAGAACTAAGTAACAGAACGCACGGAAGAACAGCAAGGCCTGTGAAGAGCGACCTGAAAAACAGTAACGAACGAACAAGAATAATGACTAAAGTCACGCGGAACTTGCTGCACGCACTGAAGAGCAGATACAAACCCACAAGCACAAACTGAACAGCAGAAAACGATCTGAAAACCACGAGTCTGAAAAAGCGCGAATCGTCTCTCACCAAACTTTTACTAACACGAGATTAGCAAAAGGAGCCCAAAGGGTGCCGCGCTTTTCTAGTCTCGTCGTCTGTGGTGTACGTGACCGCGTGGTTGGTGATCGGAAATTACGACAACTTTGTGCGACCGTGTGTACGCAAAACAAGTTTGAGCCAACATCCGTCTGAAAAAATCCTAGGATTTTGTTGTCGGAATGTCCGAACAAAGTCCGACCGTGTGTACGGGGCATAAAACTGCAGGTCTTGTGTGATGTTCCCAGTCTGCAGTAGGCAGGACCTACGAAAAGTGGTCCAAGGAAGGAAGACTGGCAAACTGGCAGCAGGGTCATGGACGGCCAAGGGTAATTGATGAACGCGTGGAGCGAAGGCTGCCATGTGTCGTTCCATCCAGTGCATTGCAGTTTATTGTGTATGGGGCTGCATAGCCCATGCTGACCTGTCCACAGCCAAAAGTGCCTACAATGGGCACATAAGCATCAGAACTGGACCACAGAGCAATGGAACAAGGTGACCTAGTCTGATGAATTCAACAATAGTTTGATAAACAACAATGAGTTTGAGGTGTTGAATTGGCCTCCAAATTCTCCAGATCTCAATCCAATCGAAGCATCTGTGGGATGTGCCAGAAAAACAATCCGATCCATGGAGGCCCCATCAACTTACAGGACTTGAAGGATCTGCTACTGATGGTTTGGTGCCAGATACCACAACATACCTTCATAGCTCTACTGGAGTCCATTCCTTGATCGGTGGTCATAATGATCGCTGTATATACAGTGATAAATGTATCACTATAAAGAAATTAGTGTGACGCTATAATCATAATAAACTATATATTGTGATTATTTACTTTTATAATAATTAGATGCACTATTGTTTTATATATTTTATATTTTATATATCATTATTATAATTATAGCTTCTCACTAATTTCTTTATGCATTTGTGGGTGATATTCACTTAGGACTGCAAGCTAGCTTTAGTTTGTTATATAGGGAAAATACTCTGGCGCACTGGAGATTTTATAGTCCAGCCAGCAATAAAATGTCTGACCGGTGATCAGGATTAAGGGTAGTCCAGGACTGTCTCTGATCTGTATGGGAAGAGGTATAATAAGGGAAAGGCATGGGACCACCTGGGGCTGCTATCCTCAGAGTTGTGACTGGCTCTGTGTGATTTAATGGGAGAAAGTAAAAATGGAAGGAAGTGCCAGCTAAGTGTAGTATACTAAGATGAAATACAGTGCAGCGCTACTGAAGTAATCAGCGGACTAAAAAAATATATGCATGACATAAGTCCATAAAATCTCCTATTGCAAAGAGAGGAAATGTAGATTTGATAGAAAGGCTAATCCTCTGCGTCTGGGGATGCTCCCGCACGTGTATCATCCAGAACGGGACTTCCTCAGCGGTAATGGAGTCCCATACGTCGTAATGGAGTCACATACATCCATCATGGGACGTATGGGACTCCATTACCGCTGAGGAAGTCCCGTTTTGGACGATACGCGCGTGGGAGCATCCCCAAACGTCACTGCAGCTGCCTTATCTACTTATGTTACAACTGATGCTTTAATAAGCCAATTATCCTAGCACTCGGGTTTAGTGCTTCTTATGTGAGTACCTATCTTTTAAATAAAGGAAATGTTTTAGCTATACAGTGTGCATTATATTATCCTTTATATTTCATGTTACCACGGATGCAAAATTTAAAGCTACCGAGTGCAGTTTGTCAAAAAGAGGTGCCCATTTTTCCACCCAAGATTCCATCTATAGCCACAACTTGTGGTGACTGCCTGTGTGACCCATCTGTTAATTCAGGGGTTAATAATTTAAGGTGAGCGGTTTGGCTAGCAGGTGGTGGTAGCACGGATTAAGGAGCACTTTTGTATCTGCATGAAGCACCCTTATCACCGCAGAGGATTAGCCATTCTATCAAATCTACATTTCCTCTCTTTGCAATAGGAGATTTTATGGACTTATGTCATGCATATCTTTTTTTAGTCCACTGATTACTTCAGTAGCGCTGCACTGTATTTCATCTTTGTATTTCTGAAAGGGTTTATATATTTGCCTTTAGTGTTCAGCTGCTTACAATATTATTTAAGGTTGTGTTTTTGCGCTGACTGTTTCTCTCTATATCTAAGTGTAGTATACTGGTAAAAAATTAAAGGACAATGGAGTAAAAACACTCACAAGAGATAAAAGGTTAAAAAAGCTCATCTGGTGCAGAGTCTATAGATATGGGCTCCTCCCTGATCTGACCTGCAGGACCGCAGTAGTAAGTTCCAGCTGCTGGGAGGGGGGATAGCCGGCTTAGGAGCCAGGGGGAGCCCTGGGAAGCCACGCTAACCAGCATTAAATACACAGAGAAGTGACATCACAGGAAGGATGGGGGACCAAACAAGCTGAACTTGCATAATTTCAATCCCGCAGCAGTGTGAACCTGGGCTAAAATTGTTTTTTAAAATTGTACTGCTATGTCCTCTGCAGTCTGTTAATTTGTGTTGTAAAAAACCTGCCTGTACTTTTTCTCTTTAGTACATTTCGTACAAATTTTCTCTAATGTCGTGTACACA
The DNA here is from genome assembly GCA_037952835.1 of Lithobates septentrionalis. NCBI lineage: Eukaryota > Metazoa > Chordata > Amphibia > Anura > Ranidae > Lithobates > Lithobates septentrionalis. The sequence goes on from JBBDGP010000812.1 coordinate 857,676, forward strand.
TGAGCGGACTTTACGGCAGACTTTGCCCGGCAGACGGGATTTCGTCGGACAATTCGATCGTGTGTGGGCTCCAGCGGACTTTGTTTGCTCAAACATTGGACGGACTTAGATTTGAAACATGTTTTAAATCTATCCATCGAACTCGAGTCTGGTCGAAAAGTCCACTCGTCTGTATGCTAGTTCGATGGACAAAAAGCCACGCTAGGGCAGCTATTGGCTACAGGCTATGAACTTCCTTGTTTTAGTCTGGTCGTACGTCATCACGTATGAATTCGACGGATTTTGGTGGATTGTGTGTAGGCAAGTCCGTTCATTCAGAAAGTCCGTCATAAAGTTCGGCGTAAAGTCTGCCGAGCAATGTCTGCCGTAAAGTCCGTTTGTGTGTACGCGGCATAAAGATGCCCTGCTGCTAGCCAATTTTATACAGTTTTATTTTGTATTTTTTAGTAGTGGAACTACCACTACTGTAACATTGGGGGTTCTTTAGCGTAGCGTAGAGCCTACCAGTGAGAGGAGTCCACGCCAGATATGCCGTTTTAAGGGCTTGTAGGCCCACTTTTATTAAAGAAAGAAAATGTCAATCCAGAATTCCCACGCAGGGGTTTCAATTTCACAGCCGTAATAAACGAAAAATGCCAAGCAACCTGGCTCTCTGGTCAGCTCTGCTGCTCAGGCTTTTCTTCAGTCCTCTTGACTTTATAATGGAGCTCCTGTACCTCAGCACTCTTTTCCAGCTTCCTTCTTATTCCAGCCCACAGGCCTTTGACCCTCTGAGTGCTCTGACAAACAGAACTGTGCAGACATGCACACTTCTCCCTTGCTTGCCTGGACTCCTTGGGAGGGTGGAGACCAGAAACATGGTCAGGTGTCTACAAATAGCTCAGCACACACCTGACCAGTCAGTATGCTGGTAGATCTCAAAACCCGGACCCAGGACTAGGGATTTCATCCCACCCAGATCGCTACGAAATCCCCGGTCTCCAGGTCCCAAAGTGGACTTTAGTAAACAATGAGGAAACTGAAAAGCCAGTTTCCTCCCAAATAAGGAAATAAACTGGAGCCCCTCAACCTGTCTGGTTGAGAATCCTGCGTCCAAACACTGGTGGGGTACCACACTACCTATTGGAGTCAGTCAGTGACTGCTTCCAAAACTGGATGGATGGTAGGGCATTGCAGTTATTAGCCACACTGATTGGTTTTAAAACTAAAAGTTCCAGGGTCAAAGCACACCTTTGCTCTGCAATATGCTGTGGAGCCATGCACATTACCCCAACACATGTTAACACATGGTAAGAGCATTAGCGCTTTGTGATGCTGTTCATTTTGAATGGTATCTCAATGTACTAAAGCACCACAGCTCTGATGCACATGCATTGCAGTGCACCACAAAACATAGTAACACACATTTTTTGGTCCATTCTTGTTTGTTGGCAGCCCACTCAAAATGAATAGGCTGCCATGACGCAAAACACGTTAACCACTTCAGACCCAGAAGGTTTTACCCTCTTAATGACCAGGCCATTTTTGCGAAGAAAAAAAAAAAACAATATTTTTTACTTTCTGCTATAAAACACATCCAATAAAAAAAAATTAAAAAATCAAATTTCTTCATCAATTTAGGCCAATATGTATTCTGCTACATATTTTTGGTAAAAAAAATCCCAATAAGCGTATATTGATTGGTTTGTGCAAAAGTTATTGCGTCCACAAACTATAGGATATTTTTATGGCATTTTTATTTATTATTTTTTTTACTAGTAATGGTAGTGATCAGCGATTTTAGCGGGACTGCGACATTGCAGCTGACAAATTGGACAAACCTAACTGACATTTTTGACACTTTTTTGGAACCAGTGACATTATTACAGAGATCAGTGCTAAAAAATATGCACTGTTATAGGGCGTACACACGGTCGGACTTTGTTCGGACATTCCGACAACAAAATCCTAGGATTTTTCTCCGACGGATGTTGGCTCAAACTTGTTTTGTCTACACGCGGTCGCACAAAGTTGTCGGAAAATCCGATCGTTCTAAACGCGGTGACGTAAAACATGTACATCTGGACTATAAACGGGGCAGTGGCCAATAGCTTTCATCTCTTTATTTATTCTGAGCATGCGTGGGACTTTGTCCGTCGGATTTGTGTACACACGATCGGAATTTCCGACAACGGATTTTGTTGTCGGAAAATTTTATCTCCTGCTCTCCAACTTTGTGTGTCGGAAAATCCGATGGAAAATGTCCGATGGAGCCCACACACGGTAGGAATTTCCGACAACACGCTCCGATCGGACATTTTCCATTGGAAAATCCGACCGTGTGTACGGGGCATTACTGTACTAATGACACTGGGTGGGAAGGGGTTAACATCAGGGGCGATCAAAGGGTTAAGTGTGTCCCTAGAGAGTGCTTGCTAACTGTGTGTTGGATGGTTTGACTGGGCGAAGACAGAGATTCGTGTTCCTGCTTATCAGGAACACAAGATCTCCATCTTCTTCCCTGTCAGAACGGTGATCTGCCTTGTTTATATAGGCAGATTGTCGTTCTGCCTATCAGGCGAACGATCGGGGGTGGGCGGCGGACATCAGGTCCGCTGAACCTGTTGATTGGCTCCCCCTCTGTCCAATCGGCACACGCGCATGCCCCCAGTGTCTATTGCAAAAAATGATGTACAGGTTTGTCGTTTCACGCAATAGAGCCGGTCTGCTGCAGTACATCTGCGGTAGGCAGTCGGTAAGCGGTTAACTAGTGACATAACATGCATTAACGCAACGCACAAGAATGGTGAAGTGTAAAGGGGCCCTTAGAGTATATGTGAACCCTTACCTTGTAAAACAAATTATTCAGTTTAAAATATATATGAAAGGCAAAACACATACACATCACATACCCTCTGTTTTTAGCTGCAAAGGAGGCTCAGAGAGCTGGGGAGGAGAAATTGCAGCACACTGATCTTCCCAGTAAATGGCTGTGCAGGGAGGGGCAGGCTGAGTTCCCAGCACAGCTAGAAAAATGACCGTGCTGGGCTCTCATGCCTTGTGTGGTCAGTTTGACATAGGAGAGCAGGCAGACTGGCAGGAGCAGCAGGGGTTTCATACAAAGGAAGCAATGCAAAGAGAACAGAACACTTTTTCATAAAAGTACATGGTACAGCAGGCACATATCAGGAATATGAAATGTTGGGTTAACATATTTTTTAAAGACAGCTCTGGTCTTGTCTTGATATAAATTACCATACGCCTATTAAGGACACTGGGGCTTTTCAGAGAGAAACAATTTCAACCATTTAAGGTGTTCCTGAAAGGACCCTTGAGTCAATGAAAGAGAATCCAGCCTTGAACTTTGTACAGTTAACACAGCCTACCTGCTTAGGGTTTTCATTTATATTTAGGCCTAGCTGTATTGCATCAGTCCAGTAAGTTTGTTTACCTGTTCATAACAAAGGAAAGCTATTCCCAAGCACATCCTCTGGGTTCCCTACTGTTTTTTGCATTAAAGCATCAGTAAAGCCTCGTACACGCGCTCAGATTTCCAGGCGACCAAACGTCCGTTTTTTTGGCATGCTAGTCTCATGTCGAAAATGAAGAGGTTACTAACATTACGAGAATTTTTTTTTGACAGAATACATCAGAAGTGACGTAATGTGTTGAATAGTTTTATATGTGTTCTTTTATTTCTGAGCATGTGCAGTCTTGCTCTTACGATTTTTTTCATATGAAAATCGTACTAATGAAACAAAAATTGGAGGTTGAGTTCACATCCGGCAAAAATTTTATAGTCTGCACATTCAGCTTTTGTCTGACGAAAAAGCGGAATCGGCTGTCGAAAGCAGCAGACTAACGATCCGAAAATCGGCAGACAGCTTGTTGTACAAATTTTTCCATCTGATTTTCGTATCATGTGTGTGGGTCTTAGGTTGAGTATTTCATCAATGCTACCAACCAATTCAAACCTGCCTTGGAAACGTAAATTCTACTGGTATTACATCAAAATGCAGAAAATGCTACACAGACCAACCAACATTAGATCCCTACTGCATAATATTCAGTGAGACAAAATATTTTCGACAACGGCACGTGAGGCAAGTGATAGATGAATTGAACAAGTACATTAGTCATTGTATTCTATTGGGTAACAAGCATAAAAGAGCAAAATTCAAATGTGGCTAAATTCTAGTGTACAAAAAGAAGAAATAAATGAGAAAAAAACAAGCCTTTAAAAAATATAAAATGAAAGGAACGCCCTAGACATTCCAAATGATAAGGAATGCAACAAGAAATGCAAGGGAGCAATCAGGACGGCTGAAACAGAATACAAGAAACATGTTGCAACAGCAAGTCAAACAAATCCCCCAAATCTTTCCAAATATATCAGTAGTAAAAGGTTATAAAAGAACAGATAGGTCCCAAAGCGGATGAACATGGAAAGCTGGTCACAAAAAGAATAGGAGAAGGAAGATGTATTAAATATTTTTTCTCCTCAGTATTTACAGATGAAAATAATGAATTTGATAGTCTTAACAGTCATTAATAATGATGTTTCACCAAAGGTACTGTGGTTGGCTGAAAACCAGGTACATAAGAGACTAGAGAAAATGTTAGTGAACATATCATGAGGTCCAGATGGCTTACACTGGTGAGGGGATTTAGCACAAGCTGCTATTGTCTTTTGGAAAGACACCTAATGCCGCGTACACACGGTCAGACTTTTCAGCTACAAAAGTCCAACAGCCCCTCCGACAGACTTTGGACAGACTTTCAACGGACTTTTGGCGGACTTTCAACAGACTTTCTAATGACCGGACTTGCCTACACACGATCACACCAATGTCCGACGGATTCGTACATGATGACGTACACCGGACTAAAATAAGGAAGTTGAAAGCCAGTAGCCAATAGCTGCCCTAGCATGGGTTTTTGTCCGTCAGCCTAGCATACAGACGAGCGGATTTCTGGGTCCGGTGGAGTTACGACGTAAAGATTTGAAGCATGTTCCAAATCTAAAGTCCGTCAGATTTGCAACTGGAAAAGTCTGCTGAAGGTCCGGTGAAGCCCACACACGATCGGATGGTCCGCTGGATGTGGTCTGTCGGCGTCCGACGGACAAGTCCGGTCGAAAAGTCTGACTGTGTGTACGCCCCATTACTGACTGGAATGGTACTAACTTACTTGTATAGAGCAAATGTGGTACCAATTTACAAAAAAAAGGATTAGGATGCATACCATGAAACTACAGACCAGTCAGCCTAACATCAATAACTTAGCCATGTAATAGCCAGACCGTTATTCCTAAACTTTAAGGACAGCATAATGGCTGGAATGGTACCAGCTGATTGGCAAAAAGCAAATGTTGTACCAATATTCAAATAGGGGCCAGTCAGCCTAACATCAATAGTATGTAAACTATTGGAGCGGATGATAAAGGACCACATCCAAGAGTCTGCTGATGAGCATAGTACCATTAGTAGTCACACTAGCTTGGATTTATGGAAGATCATTCTTGCCAGCCCAACCTGTTAACATTCTATGAGGAGGTGAGCTGTAATTTGGATAGTGAAAGGCCTGTGGGCGTGGTGTACCTGGACTTCGACTTCAATATAGTACCCCATAAATGCTTAATTTACAAATTGAGGTCTGTTGGCATTTACAATAATGTATGTACCTGGATACAAAACTGCTTACAGAAGTGTGTTCAGAGGACGGTAATAAATAGTGTATGTTCTTAGTGGCCTGAAGTTGTAAGTGGGGTACCCCAAGGCTCTGTCCTGGGACCAATTCTGTTTAACTTGTTCAGAAATTATATTGACATTGGTATAAACAGTTAAGTCTCAGGGTTTGCTGACTATAACTTTACAACAGGATATAGCAACTTTACAAGAAGACCTTGAAACAATAATGGGGCGGGTAACTACATGGCAAATGAGTTTTGATATTGAAAAATATACAATAATGTACTTGGATGCTAAAAATATGAATGTAAGTTGTTCACTAGGGGGAGAACCTCTGGGGGAATTGAGGATAAAAAATGATCTGGAAGTCCTAGTAGATCACAGACTTAGCAAAAGCACTCAATGTTAAGCTGCAGCAAACAGGGCTAGCAGGCTATTCACATGCTTTAAAAAAGGGTATTTACTCGAAAGATAAATTTAGAATTCTACCACTTTACAAAAGTCTGGTTTGGCCACATCTTGAATATGCCATCCAATTCTGGTTACCAATCCTCAGAAAGCATGTGCTAGAACTGGAGAGAGTCCAGAGAAGCACAACAAAGCTAATAAAGGGGCTGGAGGACTTCAGTTATGAGGAACAATTACAAACATTAAATGTATTCTCCCTGGAGAAGAGATGCTGAAGAGGAGATATGATCACAGTATAGAAATGTCTAAATGGCGATTCTAGCATTGGGAGAAAACTATTCCATCCTAGGTCCATATTATTATTTAACTTTTTTCCCTACAAGCACAAAACAAATTACATCCAAAAAAATAAGTAGAAAAACACAAAACTACCTCTAAACTAAACATTACATAATCAAAACAATACTCATGAATTAATTGACTGATCCAAACCCTCTGGAAAAATAATAATTTGCTCATAGCATCTTTCATTTTCTCACCAATTTGGTACCAAACCTGATACCTGATCAGCTATTCTTCAGCCAAATCTTTTGAATTTTATTCAAAGCTTCCCTATGCCGAAAAGTAAATTTCTCTCATTTTAAATTCAGATTGACTGACAATTTTCATTCCCCAACTGTCGGTGGATGTGGCGAAATCCACTTTTGTGCAATCAGTTTTCTAGGAAGAAACAGTGGTTTGCCTAGCTCCAATTTTGCACCAGCCTAACCCTCTGAAACTCCTAGATACCTAAAATGCATGTATTAGATACATTTTTTTCCAAAATTTTTTTTTTTTTTTAAATGAATATGTTGAACAACATCTTTCCAATAACTTACCAACTTAGGACATCTAAAAATAATGTATGAAAAACTCCACATCTAGTACATTAAGGAAAGTCTCACAAGGCCTGCTCTATAATCTGAATGGGGGTTTGGACAATATATAACTAAATTACAGGGGATATGTATCTATGGATTATTGTGTTGTATACAGACAAATAATACCTAAATGTATATATAATATATTCATATAATGGGTGTATCTCATCAATTAATTACTGTAATGCTTCTATATGTATTATGTGGTCCTATGAATGAATACAATGCTTCCTCTGATTGCTAAGGCTGAGATTGTGACATCATTTGCCCACCTCTCCATCCCAGCCAATCAGAACAAGCTTTATATTAATTGAGAAAATACACTGACACTGTCCGGCATAAAGAGCATCAAACGTGGTACATCTTCAACCAAAAAGGGGAAGTATAGCTACTCTTACAGGAACAGGTGGACTCGAATGTCAGCGGCAACAAGTCATTAAGGCAGATAAACGGAACTCCAAGGAACCCAGGACCTCCAGACACGACTCCAAAGGGTGTACAGGTAACCGCTAGACAGAACCTCAGATGTAGGGAACACCAGAGCTGGAATTTAGGCAAAGAAGGCCAAACTGGACCACAAAGGAACTCACGTCCAGAAGGTTATGTAAAGAAAAAATGCCTCCATATGGTGTAGGTCAAAAAGTGAATTTTTTAATCATAAAAACTGGCATACATCAATAAAGATAAAAACTGGGATCACAGAATAAAAATATTGTTTGTCCCAGTTGAAGTCCTTTGGGACAAAACGCTACGGCCTTGGCTTTCTGCTCCTCACATTGCCCCTCACTTTTATTCTGTGATCACAGTTTTTATCTTTATTGATGTATGCCACTTTTTATGAATAAAAAACCCACTTTTTGACCTACACCATATGGAGGCATTTTTTCTTTCCATAACCTTCCGGACGTGAGTTCCTTTGTGGTCCAGTTTCGCCTTCTTTGCCTAAATGCCAGCTCTGGTGTTCCCTACATCTGAGGTCCGGTCTGGTGGTTACCTGTACACTCTTTGGAGTCGTGTCGGGAGGTCTTGGGTTCCTTGGAGTTTCATTGACCTGCTGATCCTGGCATCCTTGCCTTAATGACTCGTCGCTGACATTCGAGTCCACCTGTTTCAGTAAGAGTAAATATACTCCCCCTTTTGTTTGAAGATGTACCACGTTTGATGCTCTTTATGCCGGACAGTGCCAGTGTATTCAATCCCTGATCAGCTACTATTTGGTGGTGGACTCACACTGGTACTTTCCAGGACCTTCATATTTATTGGACTTTTTCACATTTCCATCCTTGGTTTTTTTTGTATGATTGATTTCTGTACCATTTATTCACATATAGACATATGTGTTTATTCTTTAGTGCTACACTATATACCATTCACTATTTAGCATCTTTGTCACATTGTTTATGTAGCAGCTTTTCGCTTTTCATTTGAGTTAGCATGGTAATATCTTCCATTTACACATGTATAAGGGGTGGCTGAGGGGGGAGCTACACACCGAAGGTTTTTTTACTTTCATGCATAGAATGAAGGTAAAAAAAAACCTCAGCCTTCAGAATCACTTAAAACTTTAGTAAAAACGAGAAAGGCCCTTTGGGCTCCATATACAAAAACAACTTTCTTGAACAAACAAACATACTAAAATTATTTTGCAACAAAGGTTCAAGGTGAATGAGCGAGGTTTGTTTTTTGTTTTTTTTCATTGGAAAAGGATACCAAGCTAAACAAAAAGCATGACTGGACATTTCATTATTTCTGCACAAAGGAAATTACATGACACTGTATTGGTGCCAATATGTTTTTCTATCAGGCTTCATTGACATATTGCTGGAACTGTCACAAAGATCAGATCAAATTTATTATGAAAAAGCAAAGCTGCAAAAATAAGAGAAAACAAGAATGGTTGTAAATATATTGTCAAGGCTGCATTACTGTGAAGAGCAAGACTCCCTTTTTAAAACAAATTATTTCCCTTTGAAATTTTTCGGAATGTGTCTAAACTGTACCTAACACCTTAGAGCAGTGGTTCTCAACTCCAGTCCTCAGGACCCACCAACAGGCCAGGTTTGCAAGATAGCTGAAATACATCACAGGTGATATCACTTGCTGCTCAGTGATTGCAGTATTCTAGTCTGCAACTCCCCAAGGTAATACTTAAAATGTGGCCTGTTGGTGGGTCCCGAGGACTGGAGTTGAGAACCACTGCCTTAGAGCAACTGGACACCTTCTTATTTTTTCCCGGTACAACAAATATAAGCTGTTGGAGCTAAAGGTGGGAGCTTCTATGAACCACCTTTGATCTCTGCCTTTGCTGTAATTTTAATTAGAGCGGTTTCCACTTTCAACTCGTTTTAAATTTTATTTGGTGTTTATATTTTTTAAAGATATTTGCTTAGAGTTGTTTAAAGGGTAAACGTATAGACCAGTCATTCTCGACAAGGGTTCTGTTGAACCATATGATTCCTTCAGAAGTTGCCAAGGGTTCCTTCAGCTGTGTTTGCTTGATGTCTCATTTGGAGTGCCTGCACAGTTAAGAGGTCAGTGTCAAGTGCCATAGCCAGTTCTTCCAATGAACATCAAAGTAAGGGGCAGTTTCTAACTGACCCCAAATAAATCGGTTTTAGCAGAGGTTCCCCAAGACCTAAAAATTATTTGCAAGGTTTCCTCTAGGACAGGGTCTCCAAACTTTTAAAAAAAAGAGCCAGTTTACTGTCCTTCAGACTTCAAGGGAGCCAGTCTCTCGTCAGTGAGAGTAGAAAATGCCACATCATTTGTATTATTGAGGGGGGGTGTTGCACCATTGTTGCTATCATGGGAGGGAATAGTGCCCCATCACTGGTGTCATTAGAAGCAAAGGTGCCCAATCATTTGTCAGTGAAAGGAATAGTGCCCTATTTTTGGTATCAGTGACAGGAATTAGGAACCATCAGTGGGAGGAATAGTGCCTTGTATCATTGTATCAGTGGGAGGAATAGTGCCCAGGGGCTAGATAAAGGCAAGCAAAGGGCCACATCTGGCCCCCGGGCCACGGTTTGGAGACCGCTGCTCTAGGATAAAATGGGTTGAGAAAGGCTGATATAGACTGAAATATGATTATATGCTTCCATAGTCAAAGCCAACCCTCATGTGCCAAGTCCTCTCTATATTGTCTGTGTAGTAGGATAAAAATGCCTCTCTACCCTTTTAGTATATTCCTCCTGCACTTCCTTCTTCGGCTGACAACACTAACCATGGGCCAACAATCCCATGTTAGCATATCTAGCGCATAGTGCCCTCCGCACTGGGAACAACTGGATGTCATGCTGACACATGCATGCATGTAGTCCCATTTTCATCCTGTAACACTGCAGCCTAACACACTCTCTCTTCTGAGCTGCATTGTATGTTTAAATATGGCTCAACCATGCCCTGCTGCCCAGGCAAGCATTACAGGTCCCAACGTTACCACTGTCATGTGACCACTTTTTTAAACTATGGTCTTCATATGCTTCCCTGGTTAACTGGTTTTGACTTCACATATACTTTAATATATATGATTGTAGATTTGATATTATGTCCAAATTTGCTATTTCTTGACTAACAACACCAAAAATGCTTCTTATTCACTCCCTGGTTATCCCTCGCCTCAACTATTGCAATTCCCTCCTCATTTGCCTACCTTTACATAGGATATCCCCCTTTCACTCTATCATGAATGCTGCTACCAGACTCATCCACCTTAACAACCATTCAGTGTCCAATACCCCTCTCCACCAACCCTTCCACTGGCTTCTGCTCGCCCAATGAATAAAATTCAAAATACTGACAACCTACAAAGCCATCCATGCAGAATCACAAACCTTGTCTTAAAATACCAACCAAACCATTCTCTTCGCTCCTCCCAAGATATTCTACTCTCTGGCTCCCTTGTCTCCTCTTAAAATGCTTGCCTTCAGAACTCCTTACCTCAATCAGTCCAACTATCTCCTACTCTGTCCACCTTTAGTTGATCCCTGAAAATCCATCTGCTCAAAGAGGTCTATCCTGCCTCTAACTACAAAAGTGAAATTTTACTTTCTCCATCAGCTCATTGCCCACATTTATTACCTTTTGTATCACTTGACACTCCCTTTAAGATTGTAAGCTCAAATGAGAAGAGCCCTCTCTTGTATTGAATCGTATTGTAAGTGCTAATTTATACTTGCTTTGACTTCAACACACATTAAAGCGCCTGCCGCTTCACCATGCTTTTTTGATGTGTTTTTGATGCTTCTGCGATGCTTAGGTGGTGCTTCAATAATGCTTCAGTGGTGCCTTTTTAAAGCCTTAATGAAGCTTTGCAGATGCCCTGTGTGTGTGTTGATATCTCATACTTGCAATACCTCCAAAACAAAGTGAGGCTAAAGCTAAATTAAAGCCTCTCAAAAGCTGCAGCGAGCTTTGTCATAGACTTCTATGGAGGCTTTAGACACATTAAAGCACCAATAAAGCGGCATGGGGTTTAATTTTTGAAGCAAAGCAAAGCAAATGCAAGGTGTAAACAAACACATTGGTGTTGGCGTGGGACTTTTGAGGCACAGTATTTATTTCTAATGTAAAAAAACATTTGATTAATTTGTGTTTGTTTTTAAAAAGTACAAATATAGACTGTTATTACAAAACAACATTTTCAAATACAACAACAAAATATAAAAAAGAAGGATCCCACATTAGTAAGATAATTAGTTCACATGTACTAGTCTTTATGGCTCAACACATTTCTTGGACATTGTCTTCTTCGTCAGGACACACCGATACAGATTTTATATACAATGCAATCTAAATGAGATAACAGTTGTCAACAATTACATTTAAACAATACACCCCTTGCATAGAGGACCTCATCCCCACATGTAGAATGGAAACAGGTGTAAAAAGAGGAAAAAAGGGGAGCAAGAATGGGAAGGGGGATAATATCGGCAGCTACATCACCCAGCAGAGAAATAGGCACAACCCCCCACACACAGGTGCTCATATGTCCCAAACCCCCTTATCCTCCCCTCCCCCCTCCAAGGCTTGAGTATAATGTTTATACAAGATAAACATTGCTAAATAGACAAAAACTTACTTAAACATAAGTCATTTAATTTACCTTATTACTATGGTGAGAAATTAGAGCTGCTGATTTGTCACATTACGCTGATACACAGTTATTCCAGACTATAGACAGATTGTCAGGTCTCTATAAAGAGCGGGAATGTAATAATATGGTAAAGCATAGGATATTTCTTACAGGTAAGTACAGACCAATTAGAAAAACCGAAAGCAAAGGAAAAAAGTGTAATGAGAGATGCCTAACTTTATCATTACCTTATGAAGGCTATATCACATTTACCATGCGGTGTGGCTGTAAGTGGTGATTATCCAAATAAGTAATAGAGAATATGGCAGGGAGCTTTGAAGCCCTAAATGTATAGTCCCATATAAGATATCTGTAACAAAAAAAGAGGAGTATAATAGCATAGGCCATATCACCTTAACTAGTCCTTAGCATATATGGAAAAGATACGCTATATTGTCAAAAGTTTTGGGACACCTGCCTTTACACGCACATGAACTTTACTGGCATCCCAGTCTTAGTCCAAAAAGTTCAATATTAAGTTGGCCCACCCTTTGCAGCATTAACAGCTTCAACTCCTCTGGGAATATGCAGGTAAAGGCGCAGAAGACTGGAACAATAAATATCCCACAGCATTAAAATACATAAATTAAAACGCATATAGATAATGCTTAGTAGTAGTAATATGGTAAAAAGAGTCCATAATCGTAGTGGTATATAAATGTCCAAGAACCAAAAAAGGAAGGAGAGATGATGATACAGGGTCCCACATTCAGGGCTGCCTTCAGGGGGGAACCAAAACCATGTTCCAATATTCTGAGAAAGATACAAGGGGAGAGTCACCTCTGGGTGTAGATATGGGACAATTTTATTCACAATTAATATGTACAGGCAACTCACATTTGTGAAATCATCAGTAAGCGTTTTGTTTAAAATAACCCATCGTAGGGGTGATCGTCAGATTCGTAGATAGACAAATCTGAAGATCACCCCCATGATGGGTTATTTTAAACAAAACGCTTACTGATGACTTCACAAATGTGAGTTGCCTGTATATATTAATTGTGAATAAAATGTTCCTAAAACTCCTCTGGGAAGGTTTAGGAGTGTGTCTATGGGAATGTTTGACCATTCTTCCAGAAGCACATTTGTGAGGTCAGGCACTGATGTTGGACAAGAAGGCCTGGCTTGCAGTCTCCACTCTTACTCATCCCAAAGGTGTTCTATCGGGTTGAGGTCAGGACTCTGTACAGGCCAGTCAAGTACCTCCCCCCCAAACTCGCTCATCCATGTCTTTATGGACCTGGTGTGCAGTCATGTTGGAACAGGAAGGGGCCATCCCCAAACTGTTCCCACAAAGTTGGGAGCATGAAATTGTCCAAAATGTCTTGGTATGCTGAAGCCTTAAGAGTTCCCTTCACTGGAGCGAAGGGGCCAGACCCAACCCCTGAAAAACAACCCCACACCATAATCCCCCCTCCACCAAATGATTTGGAGCAGTGCCCCATGCAAGGTCCATAAAGACATGGATTAGTGAGTTTGGGGTGGAGGAACTTGACTGGCCTGCACAGAGACCTCAACCCAATAGAACACCTTTGGGATGAATTAGAGCGGAGAATGTGAGCCAGGCCTTCTCGTCCACATGAGTGCCTGATGTCACAAAAGCGCTTTTGGAAGTGTGGTCAAACATTCCCATAGACACACTCCTAAACCTTGGGCCAACTCAATATTGAACCCTACAGACTAATGCCGCGTACACACAATCGCACATTCCGACAACAAAATCCATGTTTTTTTTCCGATGGATGTTGGCTCAAACTTGCCTTGCATACACACGGTCACACAAATCTTGTCAGAAATTCCGAATATCAAGAACGCGGAAGTTCAATAGCTTATTTCCGAGCATGCGTGGAACTGTGTGCGTCGGAATTGTGTACACACGATCGGAATTTACGAGAACGGATTTTGTTGTAGGAAAATTTGAGATCCAGATCTCAAATTTTGTTTGTCAGAAATTCAGATGGAAAATGTCCGATGGAGCCCACACGCGGTCAGAATTTCCGACAACAAGCTCCTATCGAACATTTCCCGTCGGAAAATCCGACCGTGTGTACGCAGCATAAGAGTGGGATGCCATTAAAGTTCATGTGTTCCCTGACTCATCGCTTCTGGACTTGCTCCTCCATATCCGTATTCTGGGACCAAGTCCTATCTTACATTTTTGAAGTTACCCTACTGAAGGTACCTAAGGACCCACTGCTGCTCATCTTCGGTCACTGGGACCTCCAACTGATGCCATGGTCTCAAACTACCATTACGAATACCAGTGGAATCTCCAATGAGCCCCTCTCTCACAAGGACTGGTCTTTGATCTGTCTCCTACTTGCACGGAGAACTATACTGAAATACTGGACTTCATCTCATTCTTCTACCATCGCTTAAATCAAACGAGAGCTCCTTCTCCTACTATTTAAGGATCGACTCAACTCCGATTTCAAACATGACAAATCCTGCTCTCGCTTCTTTTCCAGATGGCAAACTTTCATGCTTTCAGCTCTCTCTCCAGAAGAACAAGCCAACCTCAATCAATTTACGTTCTCATACTACAGAACTTTACCCTCAAATCTAGAGGACATGGACCCTCCCAATGGAAAACCCACAACCGATGGTCTATAGCTCCTTCCAGCTTCGGCCTGCAACACGAGTCTCTCTACAGGTTATCTACCCGACTACTCCATCTATCTCTATCAACAGTGTGAAGAAACCCATCTTAAACTGCCCCCATTTCGGTCATGGAGCCCCCTCCCCCCCCTCATTTCTTACTTTAAAGACGAAGTTAACACTACCTATTATGCCTCCCTCCCCTTTTACTCCACCCCAACCACCCCTCCCACTTCCAGTTGTTCCCCCTCGCCTCCACTTGCAAACTTAGGGGTTTTCTGTATACAGATAATGTAAGCAGATCCATCCAGGTATCTTCTTTTGTTGATAACTTTTGCCCGGTTGTGCTATGTACATCTTCTTTAGTTATCTCACCCTGGTATGTATGCCTACAACCCCTAGATTGTTACATTGCTCTCAAAATATTTTGTAAAAATGTACTTACAAATGCTCTACCTTTGTTAATATGTTTGGTTTTTATATCTTAATAAAAAACTTTTTGAAAAAAAAAAAAAAAGTTCATGTGTGTGTAAAGGCAGGTATCCCAATACTTTTGTTAATATAGTGTATATGTATGTTCCTAGTACAGAACGACCAGCCTCAGATAGGGCAGATAAGTAGCCTGCAAAATAGCATTGTTCAGTATTGGTAATCCATTATTGGGTCTATAGTTATGGTATATATATATATATATATATATATACGGAGTCTGCAATATACATAAAGACTTCCGCATCGTTGCATCAAAGCCATACCTAGAACCTAGCAAGTCCAATACAAAATAAAGATACCTGCAGCAGTTTTGCCACAAAGGCCTAAAATGTCAAAAAAGGAAATGTTCTCAGCCTGGAGAGAGAGGGAGAGACTGAGGACCGAGCACGGCCCTATATATGTGAAGGGGCTCAACCCCAATATTAGACTGTAAGGTAACCCCCTCCTTATTTGTTCTAATTTATAAAGTTAGTACCTGTATATATCCATTGCCCTTTAGATATGCTGATAGGAATTATTATCTGGTGTGTATCTCGATAAATTTATAATTTGTATTTCTTTGTGTAATTAATCATGTAGGTTATTTTATTTGAAGTCACCTTTTATATACCATATTTATCGGCGTATAACATGCGCCGGCGTATAACACGCACCCCAAGTTTAGGAGGGAATTTTAAGGAAAAAAACTTTTAGAAGTAAAGTTTAAGGAAGAAAAACTTACATTAAAATGGCCATCAATGCAGCGTTATCGGTGTCCATCTGCAGCCTTGTCAGTGTCAGTGCAGCCTTGCTCCAGTGTCTATTGCAGCCTTGTCAGTGCAGCTTTGCCCCAGTGCAGAATTGTCAGTGCAGCCTTGTCAGTGCAGCTTTGCCCCAGTGCAGCCTTGTCAGTGCAGCCATGTCAGTACAGCTTTGCCCCAGTGCAGCCTTTGCTCCTAGTGCAGCTTTGGCCCAGTGCAGCTTTGCCCCAGTGCAGCCTTGCCCCAGTGCAGCTTTGCCCCAGTGCAGCTTTGTGGGATCGCCGCGATCCCTGCCGACATACACAGCCGTGTGTAAATTTAAATATGGCGCCGAGACTGCAGGGACTCGGCGGAGCCGAGATACACATACCCGAGAGTCCTCGGCTTTTCCCGGTGCCGCTTACAGTCCCGCCCAGTCCCGCCCTATGGGCGCCAGAAAAGCCGAGGACTCTCGGGTATGTGTATCTCGGCTCCGCCGAGTCCCTGCAGTCTAGGCGCCGTATTTGAATTTACACACGGCTGTGTATGTCGGCGGCGATCGCGGCAATCGCCGCGATCGCTCCAATCACACAAAATTGGGGGGGGGGATCGGCCTATAACACGCACCCATGATTTTCCCCTGATTTTCAGGGGAAAAAAGTGCGTGTTATATGCCGATAAATACGGTAGTTATTATTTGATTTTTACCATTTATTATAAAATACTATCATAGATGTGTTACTATGCAGCAATTCACTCGGATCAGATGACATTTTTTTATCATTTTTAAGGATTTTTTATAATCATGTCCATTTATTCTATTTAATATACTTTTTAGCTAATTGCCCGCTGCACTATAGGTACACTTGAGCTATGCTATGACAGCTATACATGTTGGAGATTTTACAGCTAAAAAAGCTGGCCAGTATAGCCCTGTTGATTGGACGACTAGCCACGCCCAGTCTCTGTACTGATTGGGTGTTTTTTGTTTTATTCCGTCCAGGCAGTATTAATTTGACCTTCTAGAGGGGGCGGGTTTGTCTGAAGAAGGAGGCGGCGCCTCGGAAACGCATTGCGGCTCGCCCAGTCCTGATTTGGTCTCTTGCTAGCTTTGTGAGAGCAAGTGTGAGAGCTGGAGTCGCTGCCGGTTATATCCCTCCATACGGCAGGACTGAGCTTATCCCACAGCGGTCTTCTCATCCCTCGTGGCGGCTGACTGCTTGATTGGTGATCCACATCCACCCTGTGTGCAGCTCGCAAGATACTTTTATGTAAGTGTATCTGAATAAAGTGTTACTTGCTTTTGCTATCACACTGATCCAGGCGCCCTCTTTCTGCTGATTTTTCTTAGTGACAGGCGCTTTGACTGGTGTTCAAAAACTTTTTAGTGGAAGGGAGTTTAACAAGACACGTGGCCACTCATTAAAATTAGAAAAAAAGAGGTTTAACCTTAACGGCTTGCCGACCAGCCGCCGTTATTATATGGCGGCAGGTCGGCACGATCCCGTGAGCCGTCGTAGCTATACGTCGGCTCCTTTAAGCAGGATAGCAGGCGCACACGCGCCGCTGGCAGCATGCGCCCACTGCACTGCGGGGGTGTCGATGCTCGTGACCGATGGTTACGATGACCACCGGCCATGTGCGATCGCGTGCACGAGACAGAGAACAGGGACATTGTGTGTAAACACACAAATCCCTGTTCTACTCTGTGAGGAGAGACAGATCGTAAGTTCCTAATAGCTAGGAATCACGATCTGTCATTTCCTCTAGGTCAGTCCCCTCCCCCTACAGTTAGAAATACACACAGGGAACACAGTTTACCCCTTGATTTCCCCCTAGTGTTAACCCCTTCCCTGCCAGTGACATTTTTACAGTAATCAGTGCATTTTTATAGCACTAATCGCTGTATAAATGCCAATGGTCCCAAAAATGTGTCAAAAGTGTCCAATGTGTCCGCCATAATGTCTCGGTCCCGATAAAAATCGCAGATCGCCACCATTACTAGTAGAAAAAAAAAATTATTAAAAATGCTATAAATCTATCCCCTATTTTGTAGACGCTATAACTTTTGCGCACACCAATCAATATAGGCTTATTGTGATTTTTATTACCAAAAATATGTAGAAGAATACGTATCAGCCTAAACCGAGAAAAAAATTGCTTTTTAAAAAAAAAAAATGGGGATATTTATTATAGCAAAAAGTACAAAATAATTGGGGTTAATTACGAAAAGCAAATACACTTTGCACTACATGTGCACTTTCAAGTGCAGTTGCTGTAGATCTGAGGGGGACATGCAAGGAAAATAAAAAACAGAATTTTTGCTTGCACACGATTGGATGATAAAATCAGCAGAGCTTCCCCTAATTTCAGAGCTTCCCCTCAGATCTACAGCGATCTGCAGCAACTGCACTTACAAGTGCACTTTCATGTGCACTTGCAGTGCACTTGTAGTGCAGAGTGGATTTCCCTTTAGTAAATCAACCCCATTGTGTTTTTCTCAAAATTGTTGGTCTTGTTTTGTTTATAGCGCAAAAAATAAAAACTACAGCGATGATCAAATACCACCAAAAGAAAGCTCTATTTGTGAGAAAAAAGGATGTCAATTTTGTTTGGGTGCAGCGCCGCACGACCGTGCAATTGTCAGTTAAAGTGACGCAGTGCCATATCGCAAAAAATGGCCTGGTCATTCAGCAGCCAAATCTTCCGGGGCTAAACTACGTAGAGGGTTCTTTACTGTAAGAGTGGCAAGGATGTGGAACTCCCTTCCACAGGCGGTGGTCTCAGCGGGGGGCATTGATAGTTTAAAAAAACTATTAGATAATCACCTGAACGCATGGGCGTAGCATAAGGGGTTGCAGGGGTCACAATCGCAACCCCACCCCTAGCTCCAGGGGGCCCCTGCAGCCTCCCTGTCATATTATCATATCCTCCACAAAATCCAAATCCAGCTCCGATCTGCCCTAGAGCCCCACACCCACGCTCCAGTACTGGGCTTCTACTTTGCCTTCCACAGTCCACACCCCTCTGTTCCCATTGGTTGGGGAGAAGCTGTGAGCCATTTCCTGAATGGAGAGGAGCACAGGGTGAGAACAGCCCAGGACGGGGAAATGTCTGTGCTGGCAACATGGAATGGTAACTGAGCTCAACGAGGCAAGAGGAGGAGAGTGCCTTCCTGTAGCCACGATGGGACCGATGTCACTGGTGAGGTATCAGTGTCTCCTAGTCATCAGCTGGGTATCTCTGTACCCCCCACCCGAGGATGTCCGCTTACCCCACTTCCCTGACAACTGGTGATAAGACACACACCTCCGGGAGGTGACCTTCTCCCAACTCCTGCCAACACTGACAGAGAAACCTTCATAAATTGCTAAAACAAATCCATTAGCACCTCCTCGGGGGGCCCCTGAAGGACTGCAGACTCCAGATTTTGTGTCATATGGCTTTGCCCTCCCAGATCTAAGTTGCCCCCCCCAAAGCCCCCTGACCACCCCCTCCACCCTGCATGCTATGCCTGGCTGCTGAGCTCCTTTCTTATTACAGCACTCAATACTGCTCCTCCTCCTCCTCTGCAGGGCTAAAATCACATTCCTTTACAACACAGCCAGTCAGCCATGATCTGCACAGGGTGTATCTGCTTACTACAACTACACTGCCGTTCAGACCAGAGAATTTCACAGGTCAGAAGGGCAACATAAAAACCAGATACACCCTGTGAAGACTAACAGACTGTGTGTAAAGGAATGTGATTCCAGCCCTGTGTATTGTGTGGGGGGAGGAGGAGCTGTATACAGTGCTGGGATGGGAAAGCTCTGCCAAGTGACCTGCCAGGGGTCCCTGTCCTCTGATTCTCCAGCGGTGATCCCTGTCCTCTGATTCTCCAGCGGTGATCCCTGTCCTCTGATTCTTCAGCGGTGATCCCTGTCCTCTGATTCTTCAGCGGTGATCCCTGTCCTCTGATTCTCCAGAGGTAATCCCTGTCCTCTGATTCTTCAGCGGTGATCCCTGTTCTCTGATTCTTCAGCGGTGATCCCTGTCCTCTGATTCTCCAGAGGTAATCCCTGTCCTCTGATTCTTCAGCGGTGATCCCTGTCCTCTGATTCTCCAGAGGTGATCCCTGTCCTCTGATTCTCCAGAGGTAATCCCTGTCCTCTGATTCTCCAGAGGTAATCCCTGTCCTCTGATTCTCCAGAGGTAATCCCTGTCCTCTGATTCTCCAGAGGTAATCCCTGTCCTCTGATGTAAAGAGGAACTCTGGGAACTCAATCCTCTTAAGCCACTTTGAGTATCTTGGCGTGCAGTGGATTTATCTGCATGCACGTTGGAAGTAGTGGGGGGGCAGGTTAACTTTTGCATTGGGGCCCACAAGCTTCAAGCTACGCCTCTGCCTGAGCGACCACAACGTACAGGGGTATACAATATAGTACTGACATATAATCACACACATAGGTTGGACTTGATGGACTTGTGTCTTTTTACAACCTCACCTACTATGTAACTATGTAACTATGTAACTATGAAGCAAGTGTAAACGAGACCTTACTCTACTATCTCCCTCCATTTTGTAAAGTGTTGCAGAAATCATTGGCGCTGTTACAATTTTTTATAATAATAAATATAATATTAATAATGTCCAAAGCACAAAAGTTTTTCCCAAGGGCTAATGCTATTTACATTTTTTTTTTCTTAGATTGTGACCATAAAAGTCCACTCACAAGGGAAGAACTCTGGGCTATCAGTTAATTGCAAATAGGCTTCTAAGCCTCATTCATATGGTAATTTGTGAGTCACTAAAAAGCTCAGCCTGACTTGAATCATAGCCGAGATGTAAGAGGCTCTATCCTGGTGCCAATCAGCTCTCTAGATTCTTTTCTTCAAAACTGCCATTCCATTGTGTTGTTCTTGTTGATCTAGAGGAAGAGAATAAAAGTGGCCGTTAAAAGTACTGCCAGAGAATTCTAGTAACAGTTTCACTGGAGATCCACAAAAGAACGATATGCAAGCAAATCAACTCACAGGCTCACATTGTGCCCTGGTGAAAATGCAGCAAGACGTAGCATTTAACCGAGATAAGTAGGCCAGTGTAAACAATTAGACGGGATGAAGGGATTAGGGTTAACTTCAAGTGTAACATGAATTACAAATTGACTAAATATTATGCTTGCTATCTGATCTGGAAATGCTTATCTTCTCTTTTTTTTTTTTTTTACTTTTTTTCAGCCTATTTATTACCTTTTCCTTTCCCTTCCTATTTGTATTGCATGCTTGGGATGAATAAATGCAGTATGCATATGAGAATGAAATGACTGAATCCGTAGGGTTTAAAAGTGTAACGTAAAATGATGGCTTTTACCATTGAAAGCTGTAAAACCAAACAGAGCAAATATGTTATTATAAAATGGCACAATGAGCAAAGAGGAATTCCACACTTCAATCACTCATGGAATGTAACCAATTAGATTTCACATTTCATCAATGTAGAGTGTCAGAACAACGAATGATGATTTTTGAATAATTCCCCTGGGTTACTGCCTTTACTGTGGCATGGTTTTATTGCTTTGTCAAACACAGAGGTGGACAAAATAACATAAACATCACATAAAAAAAATAGTGTGCACACTGAAATATTTTGTTTCGGAATTTTGTTTTCGTCCGAAAAATACATTTATTTAGTTACTCCCGAAATTTGTTTTTATTTATTTAGTTTTTCGGTAAAAATTGCATTCGTCCGAAAATCCAAATTAATTAACCACTTCCCACCCGGCCACTGCACATAAACGGCCGGGTGGGCTATCTCTCCTTCTGAGTGGACATTTAGGAACGTCCCTCAGAAGGAGCGGGATCGCGCGCGCGTGCTCGCGCGCGCGCGCGTGCTCGCGCAGCGGCGTGATTCTGATGCGCTCGTGTCACCCGGACACGGCGCATCTCCGATCGGCAGGAGGGCTCTGCGATTTTCCCTCCTGATCACATGACGACCGTGTCGAATCACAGCCGTCATGTGATATAAACACAGAGCCGGTTGCTAGGCAATCGGCTCTCCTCTCCTCACACGGAAGTTGTCAGTGAGGAGAGGAGAGCAGATCGCTGCAGCCGGCTGGTGATCAGTGAGGATGAGCTGTTTTTTAAAGCTTTTTACTCACTGATCACCAGTCTAGTGTCCCCAAACACATGTAAAAACACAAAACAAACAAAGTAAACACACAATGTCCCCAAAACACATGTCCCCAAAGCACATGTCCCCAAAACACATGTCCCCACATAGTAAAAACACATGTCCCCCACATATGTCCCAGAAAAATCACATGTCCCAATGATTATCTGCACACATATGTCACCTGCGCACATGTGTACATGATCATTTGCGCACGTGTCCGTGATCACACAAACCAATTATTATACACTTAACGGGATTTTTTTTACCAAAAACATTTAGCAGAATACGTTTTGGCTTAAATTTATGACAACATTTGATTTTATTGGATTTGTTTTAAAATAGAAAGAAGAAAATATTGTTTTTTTTTCCAAATTTCCGCTCTTTTTTCGCTTTTATCGCAAAAAATAAAAAACGGAGTCGTGAATAAATACCACCAAAAGAAAGCTCTATTTGTGTGAACAAAATAAAAAAAAATTAATTTGGGAACAGCGTAGCATGACCGCGCAATTGTCATTGAAAGTGTGAGAGCGCTGAAAGCTGAAAATTGGTCTGGGAAGGAGGGGGGCGAAAGTGCTCAGTATTGAGGTGGCTAAGGTCGAATCTGTCATTGAAGGCTTATGGTGTCTGTCGAATGTTTCGCTGCTTTGTCGAATCTTCGACGTTCATGTTGAATGTATATAGTTCAAACAGAAAATGGACTGGTGATAGCGATCACTGATCAGACAGGTAACAAGATGGGGTATATAGAATCTATATAGAATCTCAATCTATAATATAGAATCTATAATAATAAATCTGCCCCCCCCCCACCACACACAACACAGGCAGCCTCTGAGGCTATCATAACACTAGCAACACTAGTACCACTATCAAGTTCACAACACTAACACAATAGCAGCAGATTATTATGAAAAAGTTAAGTTGAACTGTAGCTTGCTTCACTATTGTTCTGCTGCTGTGCTTATGCTTAATTGCTAAATAATAAACAAACGGACCAGCTAAGATTGACTGTCTTCTGAAATTAATCAGTGTGTGTGTCTCTCTCTGCTAGCAAATCGTAAGTGAAAGTAAGTTGGCTGTACGTGTGTACTTAGTTCTAGCTATTTTACTGCCCCTCCTCTTTGGTTACAATCGGCCAATAACATTCATCATCATCATTATTTTTATTTTACTTCCCCCACCCGTTTACAACCAATTTAACTGACAATAGCGCGGTCGTGCGAAGTTGTACATAAATAAAATTGATGCCCTTTTTTTCCCACAAATAGAGCTTTCTTTTGATGGTATTTGATCACCTTTGTGTTTTTTATTTTTTGCGCTATTAACAACAAAAGACCAAAATTTTGAAAAAAAAACAATATTTTTTACTTTTTGCTATAATAAATATCAAATTTAAAAAAAAAAAAAACACATTTGTTCATCAGTTTAGGCTGATATGTATTCTTCTACATATTTTTGGTAAAAAAAATCGCAATAAGCGTATATTGATTGGTTTGCGCAAACGTTATAGCGTCTACAAAATAGAGAATAGATTTATGGCATTTTTATTTTAGTTTTAGTTTTTTACTAGTAATGGCGGCGATCAGCGATTTTTATCGGGACTGCGACATTGCGCTGGACAAATCTGACACTTTTGACACATTTTTGGGACCATTGACGTTTATACAGCGATCAGTGCTATAAAAATGCACTAATTACTGTGTAAATGTCACTGGCAGGGAAGGGGTTAAATGTGTTCCCTCATGTGTGTTTCTAACTGTGAGGGGATCTGACTGGCTAGCGGAGGAGCCAGATCGTTGTTCCCACTTAGTAGGAACAGACAATCTGTTTCTCCTCCCCTGTCAAAACCGGGATTTGTGTGTTTACGCACACAAATCCTTGTTCTGGCTCTCGTGCCCACGATTGTGGGTGGCCGGCAGCGATCACGCCCACCATCCACGCGCATCGCTGTGCAGCTGGCACTCGCGTGCCTACGGCGGCTCTTAAAGGAGCCGCCGTATGGGTACGGCAGTTCGCCCAGCATGAGCCGGTCGTCAAGCGGTTAAATGACAGTTGGTGAGCAGTAGATGTCAGCAGTGAAAGATGAGCGTATACTACACCTTTAAAGTGGCACAGTGGGAGCCTATTCAAACTGAATTGGCTGACCAGGACTCTGCATTTACTATATCTGGTCCCCCACAGTACACAGAACATGTAAATGCAATTATTTTAGTAAAAAATAAACTGCCAAATACCTTTTCTCATCAGCAGTTAGAGCAGTCTTGTGACTTCTATCAGTGTCTGGTAAAAGCTTGTAGGAGGAGTTTTCATTCCCCTCTGATTGTCCTATGAAGCTGCAGGACCCCTGACCCTCTGTCTGGACAGTGCTGATTGGCCCTGTGCTGATTACATGCACTCTCCCAAGAAAAAAAAACTCTCTAGCAATACATACCAAATTGAGCATGTGCAGCTTGCCCCCAAGGCTCTATTCTATTAGCAGATGGATTGGGGACAGTGGAAAAAGGGGAGAATCAGAAAAGACAGGATCAAACAGCCTTTTTACACAATGCAGAGGATTACCTTAGGTTCCACAGTCACAAACATGCTTTACTGCAAATAAAGACTGATTTTACTATTGTGGGTTAGGTAACACTTTAACCACTTGCCGACCGCTGCACACTGATATACGTCGGCACAATGGCAGCGGTGGGCAAATGGGCATACCTGTACGTCCCCTTTAATTGGGGGGGCTAGTGGGGCATGCGTGCTGCATACAGCTTGACCCTGCCTGCAGGTCCCGTGGACTCGATGTCTGTCGGTGTCCCACGATCGTGTCACGGAGCCGCAGAACAGGGAGATGCCTATGTAAACAAGGCATTTCCCTGTTCTGCTATGTGACCTGACAGAGATCACTGCTCCCTGTCATCAAGAGAGCAGTGATCGCTGTCATGTCAGTGGTAGCCCATCCCCCCCACAGTTAGAATCACTCCCTAGGACACACTTAAACCCTTAATCGCCCCGTAGTGTTTAACCCCTTCCCTGCCAGTGTCATTTACACAGTAATCAGTGCCTTTTTATAGCACTGATCACTGTATAAATGACAATGGTCCCAAAATAGTGTCAAAAGTGTCTGATGTGTCTGCCATAGTCCTGATAAAAATTGCAGATCACCACCATTACTAGAAAAAAAAAATTAATAATAAAAATTCCATAAATCTCTCCCCTATTTAGTAGACGCTATAACTTTTGCGCAAACCAATCAATATACGCTTATTGCGTTTTTTTTTACCAAAAATTTGTAGATGAATACATATCGGCCTAAACTGAGGAGAAAATGTGTTTTTTTTTTAATATTTTTAGGGGATATTTATTATAGCAAAAAGTAAAAAATATTGCTTTTTTTCAAAATTGTAGCTCTTTTTTGTTTATAGCGCAAAAAATAAAAACTGCAGAGGTGATCAAATACCACCAAAAGAAAGCTCTATTTGTGGGAAAAAAAGGACGTCAATTTTGTTTTGGTGTAACGTTGCGCGACCATGCAATTGTCAGCTAAAGCGACGAAGTGCCGAATCACAAAAAGTGCTCTGTTTAGGAAGGGGGTAAAGCGATTGCTCAGTCTGAGGCTGTGGAACTCGGTGTAAGTGGAACTGGTATAAGTGGGAGTTAAAAACCAGAGTTAGAGTGAATAAGTCTTTCTTTTTGTTTGCTGGGTTTGCTGGGTTGCATTTTTGTGGCTTTTCCTTTTAGTTTTTCATTTGCCTTTTTCTGTCACTTTTTAAATAGCTTTTTTTTTTTTTTTTTCTGGTTCCTTTAGTCTATCAATTAAGGGGGGTGGTTAATTGCTCACAGGTGCCTATTTAACTGGGTGTAGGACTCAGTCTGAGCGTGCTCAGTCTGAGGCTGTGGAACTCGGTGTAAGTGGAGCTGGTATAAGTGGGAGTTAAAAACCAGAGTTAGAGTGAATAAGTCTTGCTTTTTGTTTGCTGGGTTTGCTGGGTTGCATTTTTGGGGCTTTTCCTTTTAGTTTTTCATTTGCCTTTTTCTGTCACTTTTTAAATAGCTTTTTTTTTTCTCTGGTTCCTTCAGTCTATCAATTAAGGGGGGTGGTTAATTGCTCACAGGTGCCTATTTAACTGGGTGTAGAACTCAGTCTGAGTGTGCTCAGTCTGAGGCTGTGGAACTCGGTGTAAGTGGGGCTGGTATAAGTGGGAGTTAAAAACCAGAGTTAGAGTGAATAAGTCTTGCTTTTTGTTTGCTGGTTTGCTGGGTTGCATTTTTGGGGCTTTTCCTTTTAGTTTTTCATTTGCCTTTTTCTGTCACTTTTTAAATAGCTTTTTTTTTTCTCTGGTTCCTTCAGTCTATCAATTAAGGGGGGTGGTTAATTGCTCACAGGTACCTATTTAACTGGGTGTAGGACTCAGTCTGAGCGTGCTCAGTCTGAGGCTGTGGAACTCGGTGTAAGTGGAGCTGGTATAAGTGGGAGTTAAAAACCAGAGTTAGAGTGAATAAGTCTTGCTTTTTGTTTGCTGGGTTTGCTGGGTTGCATTTTTGGGGCTTTTCCTTTTAATTTTTCATTTGCCTTTTTCTGTCACTTTTTAAATAGCTTTTTTTTTCTCTGGTTCCTTCAGTCTATCAATTAAGGGGGGTGGTTAATTGCTCACAGGTGCCTATTTAACTGGGTGTAGGACTCAGTCTGAGCGTGCTCAGTCTGAGGCTGTGGAACTCGGTGTAAGTGGAGCTGGTATAAGTGGGAGTTAAAAACCAGAGTTAGAGTGAATAAGTCTTGCTTTTTGTTTGCTGGGTTTGCTGGGTTGCATTTTTGGGGCTTTTCCTTTTAGTTTTTCATTTGCCTTTTTCTGTCACTTTTTAAATAGCTTTTTTTTTTCTCTGGTTCCTTCAGTCTATCAATTAAGGGGGGTGGTTAATTGCTCACAGGTGCCTATTTAACTGGGTGTAGAACTCAGTCTGAGTGTGCTCAGTCTGAGGCTGTGGAACTCGGTGTAAGTGGAGCTGGTATAAGTGGGAGTTAAAAACCAGAGTTAGAGTGAATAAGCCTTGCTTTTTGTTTGCTGGTTTGCTGGGTTGCATTTTTGGGGCTTTTCCTTTTAGTTTTTCATTTGCCTTTTTCTGTCACTTTTTAAATAGCTTTTTTTTTCTCTGGTTCCTTCAGTCTATCAATTAAGGGGGGTGGTTAATTGCTCACAGGTGCCTATTTAACTGGGTGTAGGACTCAGTCTGAGCGTGCTCAGTCTGAGGCTGTGGAACTCGGTGTAAGTGGAGCTGGTATAAGTGAGAGTTAAAAACCAGAGTTAGAGTGAATAAGTCTTGCTTTTTGTTTGCTGGGTTTGCTGGGTTGCATTTTTGGGGCTTTTCCTTTTAGTTTTTCATTTGCCTTTTTCTGTCACTTTTTAAATAGCTTTTTTTTTTCTCTGCTTCCTTCAGTCTATCAATTAAGGGGGTGGTTAATTGCTCACAGGTGCCTATTTAACTGGGTGTAGGACTCAGTCTGAGCGTGCTCAGTCTGAGGCTGTGGAACTCGGTGTAAGTGGAGCTGGTATAAGTGGGAATTAAAAACCAGAGTTAGAGTGAATAAGTCTTGCTTTTTGTTTGCTGGGTTTGCTGGGTTTGCTGGGTTGCATTTTTGGGGCTTTTCCTTTTAGTTTTTCATTTGCCTTTTTCTGTCACTTTTTAAATAGCTTTTTTTTTTTTTCTCTGGTTCCTTCAGTCTATCAATTAAGGGGGGTGGTTAATTGCTCGCAGGTGCCTATTTAACTGGGTGTAGAACTCAGTCTGAGTGTGCTCAGTCTGAGGCTGTGGAACTCGGTGTAAGTGGAGCTGGTATAAGTGGGAGTTAAAAACCAGAGTTAGAGTGAATAAGTCTTGCTTTTTGTTTGCTGGGTTTGCTGGGTTGCATTTTTGGGGCTTTTCCTTTTAGTTTTTCATTTGCCTTTTTCTGTCACTTTTTAAATAGCTTTTTTTTTCTCTGGTTCCTTCAGTCTATCAATTAAGGGGGGTGGTCAATTGCTCACAGGTGCCTATTTAACTGGGTGTAGGACTCAGTCTGAGCGTGCTCAGTCTGAGGCTGTGGAACTCGGTGTAAGTGGAGCTGGTATAAGTGGGAGTTAAAAACCAGAGTTAGAGTGAATAAGTCTTGCTTTTTGTTTGCTGGGTTGCATTTTTGGGGCTTTTCCTTTTAGTTTTTCATTTGCCTTTTTCTGTCACTTTTTAAATAGCTTTTTTTTTTTCTCTGGTTCCTTCAGTCTATCAATTAAGGGGGGTGGTTAATTGCTCACAGGTGCCTATTTAACTGGGTGTAGGACTCAGTCTGAGCGTGCTCAGTCTGAGGCTGTGGAACTTGGTGTAAGTAGAGCTGGTATAAGTGGGAGTTAAAAACCAGAGTTTAAAACAGGAGGTTATAACCGGGGTCATAGTACCTGTCTTGTCTGAGTAGTGTGTGTGGATCGTTAGTACTTGTGTATTGTGTACTGTATACTTGAGTATTGCGAGTGCACGTAGGTCTGCAACTGTTCTGCGATTGCACGTAGGTCTGTGAGTACCTGTGTATTGTCTTGTTGTGTACCTGTGTATTGTCTTGAGTATTAGTGCCAGGAAGCTAGCTGTTAGGTAATTTGGACAGGGTAAAATCCCCAAATCCTCACTAAATTTAATAGGTACGATGCCCGGCGGGTGTGGAGAGGCGACTCTTTGTACATCTTGCGGCATGTATGCGTTCCTTGATCATCCGATCAAGGGCAAATACTGCTGTGCAAAATGTAAGCACATTGTTTCCCTGGAAGCCCAGGTTCTGAATCTGGGGAAGCAACTGTCAGCTCTGAGAAGTCCCTCCATACTAAAGGTGAGCCAGGAACGTACACGGCAGGTGCCGGCAGGGGCCAGCACAGAGGCAGGAGGAGACAAAGAGGTGCAGGCACTAGCAAAGAGTATCAAAAGAGAGATCCTAGTACTAAAGTACCTAGTATACAGGGTGACTCTGTAGGTACTTATCAGTTATTTGTGCCAGCGTCCCCGATAATGTATTTAAGAGCCATAATGTATTTAAGAGCCATTAGGGACATACAACAGGCAGCAACCCAGCAGAGCGGTGCAGTCCCGGAATCTTCCGTCATCCACTGTGGGAATTGCAGCTCATACAAGCCTTCCCCTTACCTACAATCACTTGATGTTACATTTACCTGGGACGCCCCGGTCTCTGTCTGCTGCCAGTCTGATCCTTTTCAGAAACTCTTTTACCTCTGATCGCTTCCAGCGATCCATTGAACCAGTTCATCTATGTGAATATTTACCTTTTTGCCTTTTTTCATCTAATCGAACCTCTAGCTCCTGATGAAGCGTTCTTTGTCAACGTGAAACATGTAGAGCAATTGGAGAATACACCACTTTGGAATACCAGACCTGCAGTGCCCCTTCAATTTCCAACTCTCTAGGGGAAGTCTACCCTTTTCTTTTACCTGGAATATATTGCGTTGTTATAAGTATTAGAATTACTTAGGAGACTGCAGGATAGGACCCCCAATGGTGTTATTACAGATGTTGTATGTCTATATCTGATATGTTTTTAAATGTCCATGTCTACTCCCCATGTTTTTTGTATGTTATGAATAAAATTCAATCTTTTTATATACCTTTTGTAGTCTATTACAATTGTGCCTTAAAAGTCCCATCTTTTTAGTCCTTTGATGCTCTTAAATACTAGCAAAGAGTAGATGGGTGACAGTCAGGAGGGGTAGAGGGGGAAGTGCCAGAGAGGCCGATCCAGGACTGGAGCATCCCAATAAGTATGCTCCATTGAGTGACATTGGTGAAACCAGTCAGGGACCAGCACTGCTGGAGATGAGGGACTCTCCTAGCTGCCAGGGGAAGAACTCCTCCAGTGAGAGTGGGGGGGCAGCAAAGGGAAAGGAAAGACAGATTCTGGTGGTAGGGGACTCAATTCTTAGAAGGACAGAGAGGGCAATCTATAACTAAGACCTGAAGCGCCGAACAGTATGTTGTCTACCGGGCGCTCGGGTTCGGCACATCACGGATCTTGTGGACAGATTACTGGGAGGGGCTGGGGAAGACCCGGCTGTCATGGTGCACGTTGGCAAAAATGACAAAGTCAGAGGCAGATGGAGTGTCCTAAAGAACGACTTTAGGGACTTAGGTGCTAAATTAAGGAAAAGGACCTCCAAGGTAGTGTTCTCAGGAATACTACCGGTACATCGAGCCACACCAGAAAGGCAGAGGGAGATTAGGGAAGTAAACAAGTGGCTGAAGAGCTGGTGTAGTAAGGAGGGGTTTGGGTTCCTGGAGGACTGGGCCGACTTCTCAGTCGGTAGCCGGTACTATAGAAGGGACGGACTGCACCTAAATGAGGAGGGTGCAGATCTGCTAGGAATGAAGATGGCCAAAAAGTTAGAGGGGTTTTTAAACTAGGCGATGGGGGGGAGGGTCCAGAGACAGTGATAGCCAGTGTGGAAGATATTCCAGAGGGTAGTATTGGGGGCATTAGTGGTAGGTTAACCAAAGCACAAAAACACAAGGTGAGTATAGTAGCAAGTCCTAGTTGAAATCTTGAAACACCCAATACGAGGACAATATGCGACCGGTCTAAACTATGTGGCATGTTCACCAATGCCAGGAGCATGGCGGACAAGATGGGTGAACTAGAGATACTGTTGTACAAGGAGGATTTGGATTTTGTGGGAATTTCAGAGACCTGGTTCAACAGCTCTCATGATTGGCTGGCAAACATTCAAGGGTATACCCTATACCACAAGGATATAGAGGGTAAAAAAGGGGGAGGGGTATGCCTATATATCAAGAATAATGTACATGCGAATGGGAGAGATGACATCACTGAGGGAGCTAGAGAGGAGGTGGAATCCTTCTGGGTAGAGCTCCAAAGGGATGAAGCTAAGGGGAAAATAATACTGGGAGTATACTATAGGCCCCCTAACCTGAAGGAGGAAGTGGAGACGGATCTCCTATCACAAATTGGATTAGCAGCAAGGATAGGAAGTGTTATCATAATGGGGGATTTTAATTATCCAGACATAGACTGGGCGGAGGGAACTGCGCATTCATTTAAGGCTCGCCAGTTCCTTAATGTCTTGAAGGACAATTTTATGGGTCAGATGGTAGACGCACCAACTAGAAATAAAACATTACTGGATCTACTGATTACCAACAATACAGACCTGATCACAGATGTGGAAATACGGGGCAATTTAGGTAACAGCGATCACAGGTCAATTAGTTTCAGTATAAATCACACAAATAGGAAACATGAAGGGAACACAAAGACACTGAATTTCAAAAGAGCCAACTTCCCTAAACTACAAACCTTGCTAAAAGGCATAAATTGGGATAAAATATTAGGAACAAAGAATACGGAGGAGAGATGGGTTTGCTTTAAGAGCATATTAAATAAGGGCATTAGCCAATGTATCCCATTGGGTAATAAATTTAAAAGAGCGAGCAAAAATCCTGGATGGCTTAACTCCAATGTAAAAATGCATATAAAAGCAAAGGAGAAGGCCTTCAAAAAATACAAGGTTGAGGGATCATCCTCAGCATTCAGACTTTATAAAGAAATAAAGAATGCAATAAGAAATGTAAGGGTGCAATTAGGACAGCTAAGATAGAACATGAAAGACACATAGCGGAGGAGAGCAAAAAAAATCCCAAGAAATTCTTTAAGTATGTAAACAGTAAAAAAGGGAGCAAAAGATTTGATCGATCAATTATCTGCTAGTTGTGCCACATCCTAAATTCAAATTTAAAGCAAAGGAAATTCCCCTAGCGGACTTTAAAGGCACATTTAAGAAAATGTTTAGAGAGGTATGTAAAGTAGGTAACAGTTTATTTATTACAAAAAATCATCAAATGAATCACATAATCACATAGTTAAAAACAAGGAATGCAGTTCCATAAATACACAAATTAGTGATACCAATACATTTGCACCCGACGCGTTTCGGAGTTGCTTATGCCTCCTTTTTCAGGGGTGATTGTAGGGTTTGCAAAAAGAGTTTTATTGGTATCTATAGATATAGGTTATGCATTCCAAGACGAGTTTAAAAGAACATAGATGTATTGACACATACTGCCCATCAGACGCGTTCCCTGGTCGTGGTGTGTAGAACTTTAGTAGAGTATAACAAGAATATTCACAAAGCCACTGTCGAGGTGGAGATAGAAAGGTATGAATATATACGGTGGTTTTATTCTTCCTTTCAATGGAGACAGGACGCTTTTGGTGTGAGGTGCTGTGATACATGTTATCTGGACCTTACCTGATCCATACCCATCATCAGCTACTGTCCTCTATACTTTATGCGGATCAGGATACACATTTGGCCCCAGTGTGATCTCAGATCTAAACTGTCATACGCCCTTGAATAATGGGCCTTTCTTCCCATTGAAAGGAAGAATAAAACCACCGTATATATTCATACCTTTCTATCTCCACCTCGACAGTGGCTTTGTGAATATTCTTGTTATACTCTACTAAAGTTCTACACACCACGACCAGGGAACGCGTCTGATGGGCAGTATGTGTCAATACATCTATGTTCTTTTAAACTCGTCTTGGAATGCATAACCTATATCTATAGATACCAATAAAACTCTTTTTGCAAACCCTACAATCACCCCTGAAAAAGGAGGCATAAGCAACTCCGAAACGCGTCGGGTGCAAATGTATTGGTATCACTAATTTGTGTAGTTATGGAACTGCATTCCTTGTTTTTAACTATGTGATTATGTGATTCATTTGATGATTTTTTGTAATAAATAAACTGTTACCTACTTTACATACCTCTCTAAACATTTTCTTAAATGTGCCTTTAAAGTCCGCTAGGGGAATTTCCTTTGCTTTAAACAGTAAAAAAGGGAGGACAGACCATATTGGCCCTATAAAGAATGAGGAAGGACATCTGGTTACAAAGGATGGGGAGATGGCAAAGGTATTGAATTTATTCTTCTCCTCAGTCTTCACGAGTGAATCGGGGGGCTTCAGTAACCAAAACTGCAGTGTTTATCCTCATGACACAACACAGGAAGCACCTCCATGGTTAACAGAGGATGGAATTAAAATTAGACTTGAGAAACTTAACATTAATAAATCACCGGGACCAGATGGCTTGCATCCGAGGGTACTTAGGGAACTCAGTCAGGTGATTGCCAGACCGTTTTTCCTAATTTTTACAGACAGTCTATTGATTGGAATGGTACCAGCTGATTGGAGAAAAGCCAATGTAGCACCAATATTTAAAAAGGGCCCAAAAAACATCCCTGGGAATTACAGAGCAGTTAGCCTAACATCAATAGTATGTAAACTCTTGGAGGGGACGATAAGGGACTATATACAAGAGTTTAGTAATAAAAACGATATCATTAGCAGTAATCAGCATGGATTCATGAAGAATCGTTCTTGCCAAACCAATCTATTAACCTTCTATGAAGAGGTGAGTTGCCATCTAGATAAAGGAAGGCCCGTAGACGTGGTGTATCTGGATTTTGCAAAAGCATTTGACACAGTTCCCCATAAACGTTTACTGTACAAAATAAGGTCCGTTGGCATGGACCATAGGGTGAGTACATGGATTGAAAACTGGCTACAAGGGCGTGTTCAGAGGGTGGTGATAAATGGGGAGTACTCAGAATGGTCAGGGGTGGGTAGTGGGGTTCCCCAGGGTTCTGTGCTGGGACCAATCCTATTTAATTTGTTTATAAACGACCTGGAGGATGGGATAAACAGTTCAATCTCTGTATTTGCAGATGATACTAAGCTAAGCAGGGCAATAACTTCTCCGCAGGATGTGTAAACCTTGCAAAAAGACCTAAACAAATTAATGAGGTGGGCGACTACATGACAAATGAGGTTCAATGTAGAAAAATGTAAAATAATGCATTTGGGTGGCAAAAATATGAATGCAATCTATACACTGGGGGGAGAACCTCTGGGGGAATCTAGGATGGAAAAGAACCTGGGGGTCCTAGTAGATGATAGGGTCAGCAATGGCATGCAATGCCAAGCTGCTGCTAATAAAGCAAACAGAATATTGGCATTCATTAAAAGGGGGATCAACTCCAGAGATACAATGATAATTCTCCCGCTCTACAAGACTCTGGTCTGGCCGCACCTGGAGTATGCTGTCCAGTTCTGGGCACCAGTCCTCAGGAGGGATGTACTGGAAATGGAGCGAGTACAAAGAAGGGCAACAAAGCTAATAAAGGGTCTGGAGGTTCTTAGTTATGAGGAAAGGTTGTGAGCGCTGAACTTATTCTCTCTGGAGAAGAGACGCTTGAGAGGGGATATGATTTCAATTTACAAATACTGTACTGGTGACCCCACAATAGGGATAAAACTTTTTCGCAGAAGAGAGTTTAATAAGACTCGTGGCCACTCATTACAATTAGAACCTTAAACTACGTAGAGGGTTCTTTACTGTAAGAGCGGTAAGGATGTGGAATTCCCTTCCACAGGCGGTGGTCTCATCGGGGAGCATTGATAGCTTCAAGAAACTATTAGATAATCACGTGAATGACCGCAACATACAGGGATATGTAATGTAATACTGACACATAATCACACACATAGGTTGGACTTGATGGACTTGTGTCTTTTTTCAACCTCACCTACTATGTAACTATGTAACTATGATTAAAGAGATATTAACCACTTGCCGCCGAATCACGTACCTGGTACACCATTGGCTTCAAGTGGTTGTACCGACGGTGGAGTGGTAGAGCCGACGGTCCGCTTTCTTGTAATAACAACTGATGCGGCTAAGCAGCTGCTCGGCTGTTATTATAAGCAGCTGGAGGGGACGTTACTAGAATGTAAACAGTGTTCAAACCACACATTTGAGGTATTGTCACGATCGGTAGAGCAAGTGCAAAAATTCTAGCGCAAGACCTCCCCTGTAACTCTAAACACGTAACCGTTAAAAATTTTCAAAGCATCGCCTATAGAGATTTTTAAGTGCCGTAGTTTATCCCCATTCAACGAGTGTGGGCAAATTTCAAAGCACAGCATGTTGGGCATCTGTTTACTTGGCGTAACATCATCTCAAAAAATTGGGCTAACTTTACTGTTTCGTTCTTTTCATTCATTGAAGTATATTTTTTTCCCCAAAAAAATGCGTTTGAAAGACCGCAGGGCAATTATGTGTGACATAAAATATTGCAATAACTGCCATTATATTCTCTAGGGTCTCTGTTAAAATACATATCAGTTTTATTTTTTTGGAGTTTTTTGTTGCTTTTTTCCTTCTGTGTTCACCTCGTGATCTGGCCAGTGACACATCACCTATGAGACACAACTCTGGAGGAATGAGCATAGGTGGCACAACAAACAATAGCATTATCAGTCTAGGTGGGAGGGTAGTGTCAAATGTATTAGCAGATTTGGATACACTAACAAACTGAAACCAAACTCCAGCTCACATTTTATAAGTAGTTAGGTTTTTGCATAAATAAATAAAAGCTGATCATTTTAATCACCCCTGTCAGTTTTGAGTAGTTTGTCTCATCCATGTAAACGGATACATTCTGCTGGACAGCTTTTGCTTGCTGGTTGGATCACCAAATGAAAATAGAAGAAAAAAGACTAAATAAAGAAAGACGAAAATTTGAAAGTAAGAATGAAAATCCCCAAGTTTGAAAAAAACAAAAAACAAAATAATAACTAACTAACTAATAATAACTAACTATTAAATTATAGATATAGGAATTTCCTTTCAAATTTGGCTGTTAGTGAACGTAATGAATACGAATTCATCCGAAGTTATGAATTATCCGAAATAACCAATGCCGCATCTAAACAAATGGAACGTAATTAATTAATAATAATAAATAATAATAATTAAAAGTTTGTATTATTATTATTATTATATGTTATGTTATGTTCTATTTGTTTAGATGCGGCATTCGTTATTTTGGATAATTCGTAACTTTGGGTAAATTTGTTACGTTCACTAACAGCCAAATTTGAAAGGAAATTCCAATACCTATAATTTAATAGTTAGTTATAATTCGTTAGTTATTATTTCGGATTTAAAAATTTTCGGGTTTTCGAATTTTCTGATTTTCTTTGCTATTTTCGGATTTTCGGGTTTTCAAATTTTTGTTCTTATTTTCAGATTTTTGAATTTCCACATTTTCAAAATTTCCGAATTACTCGAATATTCGAATTTTGTATTTTCGTTCTTTCGAATTTTCGTTTTCGGAAAAATTTGTTGGGTTTTCATTAATTTGAATATTTCCAAAATAAGGAATTTGTCGAATTTCATTGAAAAACTAATCTGGAACGAAACAAATTGCACATGTCTAAAAGGAACTATTTACTAACCTCTTCCCATGCTCACCATCCTGAAACATCCCCTGCAGGAGCTAGGGAAAGAGGAGAGGAGGAAGCCAGGGGGGGGGAGCCCAGGAATAGGGGGAATCGGCAATGCACATAGTGATTAGGGTGTTCCCAGGCACACCTGGCACGCCTGAGAATGAGATGCACTGCAATATCTGTGGCCTTAAGTGACAGGGAGGGCAATGTCTGACACAGGGTTTGAGGGGCTTAATGACACATTAAGTATTTTACAAGTACACGGGTCACGTAACAACATGATTAATTGTATTGTAGAAAATACTCATAAAAAAAGCTTGCGCATTAAAGCGTCAGTAGAAATACAAGTTAAGGTAAGATAAGTAGGAAAAATAATAATATAAAAACTTACATCTTGACTCTATTAGGAAATATATGGCAGTATTTTACAGTTGCACGGGTCACATAAGTGCGTGATTAATTGCAATGTAAATAGTACTGAAAACAGAACTATGATGCATTAAAGCATACACTAAGGGAAAGGGAGAAAATATACTTGGTGTAGAAGAACGGCCGTGGTCAATTCATGAATGGGTTGTTATAACAGTAGTTGTTAGCTCTACGCCTTTCGGGACCTTAAAGTCACTCGTCAGGAGCAAGACCATAATAATCATCTAAGAAATAAAAATAAGGACATAATGATAATCTGAAAAATGAGTGGGCAAATGCAGAAAATGTGAAACACCCCCTCACATCCATACATTTGTCCCACATACTTACATGAGTGTAATCGTGCAAAGGGGAAAGCACAGCCGCGTGAGTCAAACCAGCCCAGGATGCCACATCCTGGAGCTGAGGGGGCCCGTCCAGGCAGCACAGAACCAGCAGCGGCATCATCCCAAATTGGTGAAAGTAGAGAAGTGAGGAAGGAGTGTGGTGAAGGGGAGAGAGGAATGGCCCCAGGAGGGGGAACCTGCTGGAGGAAAAAAGCCTGTGAATGCTGTGCACTGGGGATAAAGGAGGGTATGATAGGAAAGTGAGGTAGTGCAGAGTGAGAAAGTGTAAGAAAAAAAGTGAAGAGGAAAAGTGGAGTGATGGAAAGAAACAAAGAAAAGTCAGAAGAAGGAAAGAAGGGGAAAGAGAAGGGGGGGGATGGAAAATAAGGGTGAAAAGGTGAAAACAGTGTTACCTGTTGCAAGTTAGGTTGCACAAGAGAGCCAAAGAGAAATGCTGTAGTGAAGAAACTGAGCACCAAGGACAATGGTGCCGATCCCAATTTGGGGGGAAGCCCCCGCAGGGGGAGCCGTTCCAGACCGGCCTCCAATGTCATGCTGTAGCAGGAAGGCACACCAGGTGTCTGGCCGCCAGCAAGCCCAGCGTAGCCAGCCTAGGGCGTCAACCCTGTCTCCCCACTGCTAAGAATGGTGAACCGGCCAGCTGATTTATAGGCGCCTCGGAGGCGCCAAACAGCTGACACTGTGAGCATGACGCTGACGAGCAGTGGGGGAAACCCCGCCCACCCCGTGTGAGAAGGGGGCGGAGGGGAAGCCCACAGTGCGCGTCACAGCTCCGGGACGTGACAGGGAGACACAGGAAGAGACAAACAACGGCTGGTGACCCCCATGCACAATCACAATGCAAGTAATGAAAAAAGAGGCGTTAATTAAAATATAAAATATAAACGGAATAAGTGAAAAAATAGAGCTGTGGGGTTAGTTGTTCCAATTGTGTGTGCAAAAAGACCCACCCAATGCACAGGGAGAAAAAAAGAGCGCCAATTTAAAACAAACCAAAAACAATATTTTTTACTTTTTGCTGTTTTTGCTGTTTTATTTTTTTTACTAGTAATAGCGTCGATCTGCAATTTTTATTGGGACTGGGACATTATGGTGGACAGATTGGACACTTTTGACACTGTTTTGGGACCATTGTCATTTATACAGCGATTGGTGCTATAAATAGCCACTGATTACTGTATAAATGACACTGGTATTGAAGGGGGATAAACACTAGGGGACAATCAAGGGGTTAAGTGTGTCCTAGGAAGTGATTCTAACTGTGGGGGGAATGGGCTACTACTGACATGACAGCGATCACTGCTCCCGATCATAGGGAGCAGTGATCTCTGTCATGTCACTAGGCAGAACAGGGAAATGCCTTGTTAACATAGGCATCTCCCCGTTCTGCCACTCCATCTCATGATCGCAGGCTGCCCATTTGCCTGTATGAACCATTCTGCCGACGAGTATGTGTGTGCGGCGGTTGGCAAGTGGTTAACCTATGATGAATCTTGTGAGTCAATTTTTTGCCTTGTTTTCTAAAAAAAATAAAAATAAATAAAGTTTGTTTTCAAACCCCAGTCTTTAGTGTCAGCTGCTAAACTTGGAGAGGATGCATTATGGTGTGTGGATCTCATAGATTCATTAGGTGATTGCTCTACATCTGGGGTCTCAAACTTGTGGCCATCCAGCTGTTGTAAAACTACAAGTCCCATCATGCCTCTGCCTGTGGGAGTCATGTTTGTAACTGTCAGCCTTGCAATGCCTCATGGGACTTCTGGTTTCCCAACCACTGGAGGGCCACCAGTTTGAGACCCCTGCTCTACATAGTTGTGTGATAACCAAGAAATATGAGACTATTCTGTACAACTAGGTATTCTTTATGGGAAAGACATTCTCTCCAAGAATAATAATGCCCTTGTATTATACATTGCTAAACAACTATGCTTTCATGAACACCAGAATAAAATAAAATACTTACTTTCTATGCCTCAAACCTTCACCTTTTTCTTCCTAGAACTGGAGGCTTTTCTTCTTAAGAAATGGCGCTATAGTCCACTATACAAACAGTTCAAATATGTTTTATGACAGCATTCAAAGAAAGGTAGTTAAACTATACAAATTATTAGGTGTTTCTATTATTTTGTCCACCCCCTTTATTAAATAACGGTGTAAGGGTCTGATTATATAAACATAGTTATACTGTATAGTTAAAGCAGAACTGTGAATCACTAAACAGTTATTACATTTATGAAATTCCTTATCATTGAAGAGAAACGTCTAATTGAATTTTCAGGAAGTCAGCTTTCTAATTCAAAAAATGCATCATGTATTCTGCCAGGTAGGATCTGTTAGAACAGTGATTACATCATATCCTCTTCTCTCTCTCTAAACCATACTTGAACTACATTTCCCATGAATCCTTGGGATCGGAGTGAATGTGGGAGGTACACTAGGCTTGTACATGTAAATGTGAACTCGCCCACTTCAACATAAATCACACCCCTCATTCTGCAGCCAGTCACACTACTCAGTAACACACAGAATAGATAGATAGGTTACAGTCTTATAAATGCAAAGCATGTCTGTTCTCTCCCCTCCAACCACAACAGGAGATAAGCATATTGCCCTTACTTGCTGTATGTAATCATTACTGAACTGTACACATATCCCATAATGATATATTATACACACTGTACTCTGTTGCAATTCAGTATTAGAATTATTCCTCTTCCTGCTGCAGCTTTGTTATCTTTCTAACAGCAATCAGTGACCACCAGTGCAGCTTGTCAGTAACCACCAGTGCAGCATGTCAGTGACCACCAGTGCAGTATGTCAGTGACTACCAGTGCAGCATAATAGTGACCACGAGTGCAGCAGGTCAGTGACCACTAGTGCAGCATGTTAGTGACCACCAGTGCAGCTCATCAGTGACCACTAGGGATGAGCTTCGTGTTCGAGTCGAACCCATGTTCGACTCGAACATCGGCTGTTCGGTCGTTCGCCGAATTGCGAACGATATGGGCCGTTCGCGCCAAATTCGTGTGGCGCGTCACGGCCCATAATTCACTGCGGCATCGCAGTGCATTGCTTGCTGATGCTTGGCCAATCACAGCGCCGTCTGAACAGAGAGCCGTAATTGGCCAAAGCCAAGGAGGCTTTGGCCAATTATGGCTCAGGGGATTTAGTACACACCCCACACTATCTAAGACCGCCTGCACGGCGGCCCTGTGCAGTGTGTTCCGGTGTGCTGAGAGATAGAGAGAGAGAGAGAGACAGTGTCATTTCATTTGAGTTAGCTAGATTAGGCAGGACAGTCAGTCAGTTAGCTGCACTTAAAGTGTATTGTGTATATATATGCATCCCAGGTGTTGCAAATATATATATACACTGTATTCAGTTTAGCTAGATCCGTTCCTGTTATCTTCTAGACTATTTACATTAAGTGCAGTGCGTCCTGCTCACAGTGTTCAGCTAGATCCGTTCCTGTTATCTTCCTACTGACAGGCAGGCTTGTCTTGTTACAGTATTTACAGCTACCTGAAGAAAATTACTGGTGTTCTTTTGATCCTATTAGAACCACAGTCAGGCAGCTAGACTATTTACATTTAGTGCAGTGCGTCCTGCTCACAGTGTTCAGCTAGATCCGTTCCTGTTATCTTCCTACTGACAGGCAGGCTTGTCTTGTTACAGTATATAAAGCTACCTGAAGAAAATTACTGGTGTTCTTTTGATCCTATTAGTACCACAGTCAGGCAACTAGACTATTTACATTTAGTGCAGTGCGTCCTGCTCACAGTGTTCAGCTAGATCCGTTCCTGTTATCTTCTTACTGACAGGCAGGCTTGTCTTGTTACAGTATTTTGAAGAAAATTACTGGTGTTCTTTTGATCCTATTAGTACCACAGTCAGGCAGCTAGACTATTTACATTTAGTGCAGTGCGTCCTGCTCACAGTGTTCAGCTAGATCCGTTCCTGTTATCTTCCTACTGACAGGCAGGCTTGTCTTGTTACAGTATATAAAGCTACCTGAAGAAAATTACTGGTGTTCTTTTGATCCTATTAGTACCACAGTCAGGCAGCTAGACTATTTATATTTAGTGCAGTGCGTCCTGCTCACAGTGTTCAGCTAGATCCGTTCCTGTTGTCTTCTTACTGACAGGCAGGCTTGTCTTGTTACAGTATTTTGAAGAAAATTACTGGTGTTCTTTTGATCCTATTAGTACCACAGTCAGGCAGCTAGACTATTTACATTTAGTGCAGTGCGTCCTGCTCACAGTGTTCAGCTAGATCCGTTCCTGTTATCTTCCTACTGACAGGCAGGCTTGTCTTGTTACAGTATATAAAGCTACCTGAAGAAAATTACTGGTGTTCTTTTGATCCTATTAGTACCACAGTCAGGCAGCTAGACTATTTACATTTGGTGCAGTGCATCCTGCTCACAGTGTTCAGCTAGA
Organism: Lithobates septentrionalis; assembly: GCA_037952835.1. Classification (NCBI taxonomy): domain Eukaryota; kingdom Metazoa; phylum Chordata; class Amphibia; order Anura; family Ranidae; genus Lithobates; species Lithobates septentrionalis. Next base: position 899,314 of record JBBDGP010000812.1, read on the forward strand.
TCCGTTCCTGTTATCTTCTTACTGACAGGCAGGCTTGTCTTGTTACAGTATTTACAGCTACCTGAAGAAAATTACTGGTGTTCTTTTGATCCTATTAGTACCACAGTCAGGCAGCTAGACTATTTACAGTTAGTGCAGTGCGTCCTGCTCAGTGTTCTGCTAAACCTACAAGTTAGTGGGGTGCGTCCTGCTCACAGTGTTCAGCTAAACCTACAAGTTAGTGGGGTGCGTCCACCTCACAGTGTTCAGCTAAACCTACATCCTAGTGGGGTGCGTCCTGCTCACAGTGTTCAGCTAGATTCGTTTCTGTTATCTTCTTACTGACAGGCAGGCTTGTCTTGTTACAGTAAATACAGCTACCTGAAGAAAATTGCTGGTGTTCTTTTGATCCTATTAGTACCACAGTCAGACAGTTAGTGCAGTGCGTCCTGCTCACAGTGTTCAGCTAAACCTACAAGTTAGTGGGGTGCGTCCACCTCACAGTGTTCAGCTAAAGCTACCTGTAGAAGGTTGGTGGTGTTCTCATACTACAGGCAGGCAGTTGATTTTGCTAGCTGCAGTATCAGTACATATATATATATATATATATATATATATATATATATATATATATATATCCCAGCTTAGTGCAGCTACAGGCCATTAGTATGTCTGGAAGGCCAAGAAGGAGAGGCAGACAGTCACAAGCCAATAAGAGAGGGCAAGCAGGCTCTGTGTCTAGTGCTGGTCGTGGAGACGGTGCATCCTCATCAGCACGTGGCCATGGGACACGCTTGGCCTTTTTTTCGGCAGCTGGCCGTGTTGAGCCGCAACATGCGGAAGACTTGGTCGAGTGGATGACCAAGCCGTCCTCATCCTCCTCATCCTCTCTCACCCATGCCCAGGGTACTTTGTCTGGCAAAGCAGCGGCCTCTTCCCTCGGCTCAATGTCATCAGTGACTCCTTCCCTAGCCCCACCATGTCCTCCTGAGGAGTCCCTCGAACTGTTTGACCACAGTGTTGGGTACATGCTCCAGGAGGATGCCCAGCGTTTGGAAGGCTCTGATGATGATACTGAGCTCGATGAAGGCAGTAACATGAGCACGGACAGAGGGGGTGCCCAAAAAGGACAGCAATCTGGCAGTCATGCTCCCCTGCTGCAGCTTACTGCCAGGTTTGCTCCAGTGATGAGGAGGGAGGGGATGATGAGGTCACTGACTCAACCTGGGTGCCTGATAGGAGGAGGAGGAGGAGGCGGCACATCACCAACGAGGCAGGATGCCCTCCAGGGGCCAGCCTAAGGGCAGCACATTGACTGCATCACACCTCAAAGCTCCACATGTGCAGGGCGCTGCAGTCTCTGCGCGTTATTCAAAAAGTTCTTTGGTGTGGGCCTTTTTTGAGACGAGTGCATCAGATCGCACCGCTGCTATTTGCAACATATGTCTCAAGCGTATCTCACGTGGCCAAAACATCTCCCGCTTGGGTACCACATGCTTGACCAGACATATGTTGACCTGCCATGCAGTTCGTTGGCAAGCGTATCTAAAAGACCCACACCAAAGAACAAAGAGGACCTCTCCTTGCTCCTCATCAGCTGAGATTTCCAACCCCACTAGACCTTCAGTCCTCTCTAAGACCTGCACTGAGAGGAATGAAGGTGTAGAATTAGGTGTGTCACAGCCAAGTACTTGTGGGCAATCTCCTTTTGGTACACTGACGTCAGATTGTACCAGGCAAATTTCCCTGCCCCAGCTGCTGCACCGCCGAAAGAAGTTTGCTCCCAGCCATCCACATGCCCAGCGGTTGAATGCTAGCTTGGCAAAATTGCTAGCACTTCAACTGCTGCCTTTTCAGTTGGTAGACTCTGCCCCCTTCCGTGAGTTTGTGGAATGTGCGGTTCCTCAGTGGCAGGTACCCAAACGTCACTTTTTCTCACGGAAGGTGATTCCAGCTCTCTACTGGCATGTGGAAGGCAATGTCCATGCCTCGCTGGACAGGGCGGTCAGCGGTAAGGTGCATATTACCGCTGACTCATGGTCCAGCAGGCATGGACAGGGACGTTACCTAAGTTTCACGGCGCATTGGGTGACTCTGCTGGCAGCTGGGAAGGATGCAGGACAAGGTGCAGTAGTGTTGGAGGTTGTTCCACCACCACGCCTCCAAAATGCTAGTGATTGTGACACACCTCTCTCCTCCACCCCCTCCTCTTCTTCTTCCTCCATGGCCTCTTCCTCGGAACCAGCGGTGCTCCGTAGTCATTCAAGGGGCTACGCAAGTACGCAGGCCAAAAGATGCCATGCGGTGCTTGAGCTGGTGTGCTTGGGGGACAGGAGCCACACTGGGGCAGAGGTTCTGTCAGCTCTGCAGGGACAGGTTCAGAGGTGGTTGACGCCATGCCAACTTAAGGCAGGAATGGTGGTTTGCGACAATGGCACCAACCTCCTCTCTGCCCTCCGACAGGGACAAATGACCCATGTGCCCTGTTTGGCTCACGTCCTTAACTTGGTGGTGCAGCGGTTCTTGGGCAGGTACCCGGGCTTACAGGATTTCCTGAGGCAGGCCAGGAAAGTCTGTGTGCATTTCCGCCGGTCATATAAAGCCAGTGCTCGGCTGACGGACCTCCAAAAGGAGTTTAACCTGCCCAAGAACCGCCTAATCTGTGACATGCCCACCAGGTGGAACTCAACGTTGGCCATGCTGCAGCGGCTGCACACGCAGCAGAGGGCCATCAATGAGTACCTGTGCGACTATGGCACCAGGACAGGGTCAGGGGAGCTTGGTTTTTTTTCCCCACGCCAGTGGGCCATGATCAGGGATGCATGCACTGTCCTGTCACCATTTGAGGAGGCCACGAGGATGGTGAGCAGTGACAGTGCATGCAACAGTGACACTGTCCCCCTTGTCCACCTGTTGGAGCACACGCTGCGTGGAATAATGGACAGGGCACTTGAGGCAGAACAGAGGCAGGAAGAGGAGGACTTCCTTAGCTCTCAAGGCCCCCTTTATCCAGACAGTGTTCCTGCGTGCCCGCCGATCACACAGGAAGAGGACGAGGAGGAGGAGGAGGAAGATTGTGTCAGTATGGAGGTGGAGCCTGGCACTCAGCATCAGCAGCAGTCTTTAAGGGATCAGTCCCAAGAAACACATGGACTTGTACGAGGCTGGGAGGAGGTGGCTGCGGACCATGTCGTCCTTAGTGACCCAGAGGACTCCAGACCGAATGCCTCAGCAAACCTACACTGCATGGCCTCCCTGATCCTGCAAAGCCTGCGTAAGGATCCTCGTATTTGTGGGATCAAAGAGAAGGACCAATACTGGCTGGCAACCCTCCTTGATCCACGTTACAAGGGTAAGGTTGCGGACCTTATCTTGCCATCGCAGAGGGAGCAGAGGATGAAACATCTTCGGGAGGCCTTGCAGAAAGGTCTGTGCAACGCGTTCCCAGAGACTGGGAGGTTACAAACTCCTGTTTCTGGACAACGTGTTGCTGAGGCTTCGGTCAGTCAAAGAAGGAGCGGTGGAGAAGGTGGCCGTCTGACCGATGCGTTCAGACAATTTTTTGGTCTGCAGCCCCAAGGTATGATCGGTTCCAGCAACCATCGCCAGCGTCTGTTTTACATGGTGCAGGAATACCTAGGGGCAAGATCAGACTTGGACACCTTTCCCACCGAAAATCCTCTGGGTTACTGGGTCTTGAGGATGGATCACTGGCCAGAGCTTGCACAGTATGCAATTGAGCTACTGGCCTGTCCTGCATCCAGCGTTCTTTCGGAACGCACATTCAGTGCTGCTGGAGGCGTGGTAACCGATCACAGGGTGCGTCTGTCCACCGACTCGGTCGATCGACTGACCTTCATAAAAATGAATCAGTCTTGGATCACCACCAGCTACCAAGCACCTGATGCTGATGTAACCGAATAATTTTTTTTGAAATCTCAGATCCCTTCAAAGACTGCCTATGCTGATGCTGAGTGACTATCCCTGAGTAATTATCCTCTTCCTCCTCAATCATCACGCTGATAGCTTGTAAGAACATTTTTGGTTCTGGGCGCCACCACCAGTGCCTAAGGCACAATTTTTCAGCCCCTGTTTAACAGGGGCGTGTAATTACAATTTTTGATGTAATACTTTGCAGCAGGGCTCGTTCCTGCATTCCAACTAGAGTGTCTGTGAGGGGTTGCAGTGTTGTGGCACCAGCACCAGTGCCTAAGGCCCAATTTTTCTGCCCCTGTCTAACAGGGGCGTGTAATTACAATTTTTGATGCAATACTTTGCAGCAGGGCTCGTTCCTGCGTTCCAACTAGAGTGTCTGTGAGGGGTTGCAGTGTTGTGGCACCAGCACCAGTGCCTAAGGCCCAATTTTTCAGCCCTTGTTTAACAGGGGCGTGTAATTACAATTTTTGATGCAATACTTTGCAGCAGGGCTCGTTCCTGCGTTCCAACTAGAGTGTCTGTGAGGGGTTGCAGTGTTGTGGCACCAGCACCAGTGCCTAAGGCCCAATTTTTCTGCCCCTGTCTAACAGGGGCGTGTAATTACAATTTTTGATGCAATACTTTGCAGCAGGGCTCGTTCCTGCGTTCCAACTAGAGTGTCTGTGAGGGGTTGCAGTGTTGTGGCACCAGCACCAGTGCCTAAGGCCCAATTTTTCAGCCCTTGTTTAACAGGGGCATGTAATTACAATTTTTGATGCAATACTTTGCAGCAGGGCTCGTTCCTGCGTTCCAACTAGAGTGTCTTTGAGGGGTTGCAGTGTTGTGGCACCAGCACCAGTGCCTAAGGCCCAATTTTTCAGCCCTTGTTTAACAGGGGTGTGTAATTACAATTTTTGATGCAATACTTTGCAGCAGGGCTCGTTCCTGCGTTCCAACTAGAGTGTCTGTGAGGGGTTGCAGTGTTGTGGTACCAGCACCAGTGCCTAAGGCCTAATTTTTCAGCTCCTGTTCAACAGGGGCATGTAATTACAATTCTTGATCTAATATTTCACAGCAGGGCCCTGTGAGGGCTTACAGTGTTGTGGCCACAGCAACACCTAAGGCCCAAATTTCTGATGAGTATATAGCGCAGGACCCTACTTTCAAACATCTAACTTACAAACGACTCCTACATGCAAACGGAAGGAGACAACAGGAAGTGAGATGAAATCTACCCCTAGGAAGGGAAATTCTCTCCTGTAAGAGTTAATATGGGAAAAACATTTCTCCTTTCCACTGATGCTTTCCAATCCTTGTTCCACAAAAAACCCAAATTTTCAAAAAACATTTTTCATTGGGACAAAAAGTGAGGTGAAATCTTCTGAAGAGGAGGAAAGACAGCAAAACAAATGTCACAGGGGTGATAACCCTTCCCTATGTTTTCCAAAAAGCTTAAAAAAGATTTTTTGGCTGGAGCTAAACACGTTAAAAATGTTCAAAATTACAAAGAGATTCTACTTAACAACAAACCTACAGTCCCTGTCTTGTTTGAACCGCCTGTATACTGCTGTTCAGAGTATATAGGGCCTGGTGGCACACCTTTCCTTATTTTAATTTTGGTGCGGGGTTCCCCTTAATATCCATACAAGACCCAAAGGGCCTGGTAATGGACTGGGGGGTACCCATGCCGTTTGTCTCACTGATTTTCATCCATATTGCCAGGACCCGACATTACATTAAACCTGCAAGCAGTTTTAAATGAGATTTTTTCCTTTAAAAATGACATTTGGTGCAGGGACTGTTCTAAACACGGGAAACACGCGTCACTTTACAGGCATACTATAGACACCCCCCAGGTACGATATTTAAAGGAATATTTCACTTTTTTTTTTTTACTTTAAGCATCATTAAAATCACTGCTCCCGAAAAAACGGCCGTTTTTAAAAGTTTTTTTTGCACGGATACATGTCCCCTGGGGTAGGACCCGGGTCCCCAAACCCTTTTTAGGACAATACCATGCAAATTAGCCTTTAAAATGAGCACTTTTGATTTCGAACGTTCGAGTCCCATAGACGTCAATGGGGTTCTAACGTTCGTGCGAACTTTCGGTCCGTTCGCAGGTTCTGGTGCGAACCGAACCGGGGGGTGTTCGGCTCATCCCTAGTGCCAACCAGTGCAGCTTGTCAGTGACGACCAGTGCAGTATGACAGTGACGACCAGTGCAGCATGTCAGTGATGACCAGTGCAGCTTGTTAGTGTCCTACCAGTGCAGTATGTCAGTGATCACCAGTGCAGCATATCAGTGACCACCAGTGCAGCAGGTCAGTGACCATCAGTGCAGCTTGTTAGTGTCCAACCAGTGCAGCATGTCAGTGATCACTAGTGCAAAGTGGGCTCGTTTTAGAACTCATCCAGATGACGGAGCGGGGATCTTGGGCTGTGACAGGTATTGTATGTGAAATACCGATCACTGTAATGTCCCGCCAGCATTGGACCAGTGCGCTGTCAATCACAATGTCAGGTCAGCGGGACGTTACGGCGATCGGTATTTCCCATACAATACCTGCCACAGCCCAAGATCCCCACTGTGTCATCTGGATGATTTCTTATAACGATCCCGCTCTGCACGGAGATGGCGGGTGGGCGGCGGCAGTTGAGGGGGGCGGGGGTGGAGTGAGGGTGGTGACTGGAAGGGAGCAGAGGAGAAGGAGGAGGAGAGAGAAGAAGGAGGACAACTCCTCCATGGGCGGCACAGACCGGGGATTGCGAGACCCCTCCGCCCACTACATTTCTATTTCCTCCCTGCTCGCTTTCAGAGAGCTACTAGTGGGAAGTGTCAAGACCACTGGCTGAGGATACAGGTGGAATAGCGACCAGCAGTCTTACAAACAGGAGACCACAGGACAATAACGGTTTTCAGCAAGATCAGCAGGCTACTACAGAGGAACTACAGAGTTTAGAAGAACATGGATGGCATAGTTTGTGAAGGTAGAAGATCAACAACAAGAACATGGAAAAAAGTTTTTTCCCAGAGTTCTCCTTTAAATTCTATATTCATATTCAATTCATATTCTATATGCACTGATAGATTTACATAACTGGATCTCAGACTTGGATTAGAAATCCTGGGAAGTTGGGAAAATATGTGGGGTGCTGGTTCTCTTAAAGACGTAGGTGTGCAAAGAGTTTCAAAGCACAGAGAGTAGAACATATAAAGTCCGGATTTAATTTTATATATATTCCTATATTATAAAAAGTCAATGTATTTTGAGAGTTCTAATGTCCCCCCTTGATCAAGGCTTGGTACTGTTGAACAAAGTGCAAAGTGTAGTCATAGAATTAGAGGGACCCTGAGTGATAATTAGTATGACTGCTTCACATACCAATTCACCTATTTCCTATTTGGTATAGAAATTTGGCACTTCTGGCATTTGACAAAAGGCATTGTATGTTAGAATATATTATTGTTAGTGTGAGTGTAAGCCAGTTTCATTTAAAATAAAATGCACAACCCTTTTAATATTTTAGATCAGTCGTTCTCAAATGTTTTACCTCAGAGGAACCCCTAAAATCATTTTCAGGTCTCGGGGAACCCTTACTAAAACCAATACATTTAGAGGTGAAAGGGAAAATAAGAAAAAAAGTCTTTTACATTGGTGATCAGTGGGAAGAATGTCCCTAAGAGCCCTTTCACATTGGGGCGGGGGCGGCATCGGCGGTAAAACGCCGCTATTATTAGCAGCGTTTTACCATCGGTATTCGGCCGCTAGCGGGGCAGTTTTACCCCCCACTAGCGGCCGAGAAAGGGTTAAATACCACCGCAAAGCGCCTCTGCAGAGGCGCTTTGCCGGCGGTATAGCCACGCCGTCCCATTGATTTCAATGGGCAGGAGCGGTAAAGGAGCGGTATACACTCCGCTCTTTCACCGCTCCGAAGATGCTGCTTGCAGGACTTTTTTTACCGTCCTGCCAGCACATCGCTCCAGTGTGAAAGCCCCTGGGGCTCTCACACTGGAATGAAAGCAGCGGCACTTTCGGGTCGGTTTGCAGGCGCTATTATTAGCGCAATAGCGCCTGAAAACCGCCCCAGTGTGAAAGGGCCCTTACATTGGTGATCAGTGGGAAGAGTGCACCTCTTACATTGGTGATCAGTGGGAAGAATGCTCCTCTTACATTGGTGGTCAGTGGGAAGAATGTCCCTTACATTGGTGATCAGTGGGAAGGATGCTCCTCATACATTGGTGGTCAGTGGGAAGAATGTCCCTTACATTGGTGATCAGTGGGAAGAATGCTCCTTACATTGGTGATCAGTGGGAAGACTGCTCCTCTTACATTGGTGATCAGTGGTTAGAATGCTCCTTACATTGGTGATCAGTGGGAAGAATGCTCCTCTTACATTGGTGGTCAGTGGGAAGAATGTCCCTTACATTGGTGATCAGTGGGAAGAATGCTCCTCTTACATTGCTTGTCAGTGGGAAGAATGTCCCTTACATTGGTGATCAGTGGGAAGAATGCTCCTTACATTGGTGATCAGTGGGAAGACTGCACCTCTTACATTGGTGATCAGTGCAGTGGGAAGGATGCTCCTCTTACATTGGTGATCAGTGGGAAGAATGTCCCTTACATTGGTGATCAGTGGGAAGGATGCTCCTCTTACATTGGTGATCAGTGGGAAGAATGTCCCTTACATTGGTGATCAGTGGGAAGAATGCTCCTCTTACATTGGTGATCAGTGGGAAGAATGTCCCTTACATTGGTGATCAGTGGGAAGAATGCTCCTCTTACATTGGTGATCAGTGGGAAGAATGTCCCTTACATTGGTGATCAGTGGGAAGAATGCTCCTCTTACATTGGTGATCAGTGGGAAGAATGCTCCTTACATTGGTGATCAGTGGGAAAAATGCTCCTTACATTGGTGATCAGTGGGAAGAATGTCCCTTACATTGGTGATCAGTGGGAAGAATGCTCCTCTTACATTGGTGATCAGTGGGAAGAATGCTCCTTACATTGGTGATCAGTGGGAAAAATGCTCCTTACATTGGTGATCAGTGGGAAGAATGCTCCTCTTACATTGGTGATCAGTGGAAAGAATGCTCCTTACATTGGTGATCAGTGGGAAAAATGCTCCTTACATTGGTGATCAGTGGGAAGAATGCACCTCTTACATTGGTGGTCAGTGGGAAGAATGCTCCTCTTACATTGGTGGTCAGTGGGATAATGCTCCTCTTACATTGGTGGTCAGAATGTCACTCTAATGCCGCGTACACACGGTCGGACTTTTCGTCTACAAAAGTCCAACGGACGCTGACGGACTAAAGCTGGCTGGTAATCCGATCGTGTGGGGGCTTCTCCGGACTTTCAACTGACTTTTTTAGCCTCAAATCCGATGTACTTTAGATTTGAAACATGCTTCAAATCTTTCCGACGGACTCGAGTCCAGTCGAAAAATCCGCTCGTCTGTATGCTAGTCCGACGGACAAAAACCCACGCTAGGGCAGCTATTGGCTACTGGCTATGAACTTCCTTATTTTAGTCCGGTGTACGTCATCGCGTAAGAATTCGACGGACTTTTGTGTGATCGTGTGTAGGCAAGTCTGTTCGTTAGAAAGTCCGCCGCAAGTCCGTCGAAAGTCCGCCAAAAGTCCGTCGAAAGTCTGTCGGACAGGCTGTCGGACTTTTGTAGCTGAAAAGTCCGACCGTGTGTACGCGGCATAACAAACGGACTCGCCTACATACGATCACACAAAAGTCCGACGAATTTGTATGTGATGACGTACACCGGACTAAAATAAGGAAGTTGATAGCCAGTAGCCAATAGCTGCCCTAGCGTGGGTTTTTGTCCGTCAGACTAGCATACAGACGAGTGGATTTCTCGGTCCGACGTAGTTACGACGTAAAGATTTGAAGCATGTTTCAAATCTAAAGTCCGTCAGATTTGTGGCTGGAAAAGTCCGCTGAAAGTCCGGGGAAGCCCACACACGATCGTATTGTCAGCCGGCTTTAGTCCGTCAGTGTCCGTCGGACTTTTGTAGACGAAAAGTCCGACCGTGTGTACGCGGCATTAGAGGCTTACTTGGCTTTGCTAGGTGCTGTTGGCCCTTGAACTATGCAGGCATCATCAGACAGGAAATTAATCAGCCAAAGCTCCAACAAATCCCTTGCAACCTCTGGAGGAGCCCTAGTTGAGATTGATTGTCCAAGATATACAGTATTTACATGTAAAAGCAAATTATCTTGAAATCAGTTATGATGTTATTAAAATGTTCCTGTACTTTTAGCTTTTAATTATATAGAAATGTTGTGCTTCCTGCTTAGTATTAAAGTGTAGGGTTCTACAGTGATTTTACTATTCTCGGTCCAAGTATATGGAGACTTACTTAAAATAGTACAATATCTAGGTGAATGTATTCTGTTATCTCAGCATTCCCTCAGGAAGAATTGTGGTTGCTTAGCCATAGACATACAGGTAGACACTAAAGAAACAATGCACAAATCTTAAGGTATCAGCAATCGTGAGAAATGTGAATGTATTACCATAATTAATGTAAACTTACAGCTCAGCATATGCACACACTTAAAGCAGCATAGTTCACCTTAGCCCTATTCTTTTCCACTTGGACCTCACCATGGTACATTATATACTTTAATGTCAATAAGTGACCTTTATTGATTTGCCAGATGTAGCAAATTTTGGTCAGTTACACAAATGTGAGCTGTTGGCTGTGTGTGCCAGGATTGCTGCTTTTTACTCCAGTCCCTGTTGGAGACAATAGGGTGTCAACCTAAACTCATCCCCATTTAATAGACACAAGTTTCTTTGTTTTGTATGTCCTTTTAAATGGTAGTAATTGAACATTTTTAAGGAGTCTGTCTGTGTTGATGTGTAAAAAATCTGAATCAAGCCTTAACATCCACAACAAGTGGAGAATAAAAAAGAATGGGCTCATGGATAACAAAATGCAGAATTGTATGTGCAGCAAATGTTGTATTAATAAGCCAGGTACACCTTATTTGTGAAATGTGTTGACAGCACAGCGTCTTGATGTCATCAGGGCCACGCCTCCAAGCCGTGTTGGGATGTCTGAGTGTCGGTTATGGGACAAGCGCAATTATTGAGGGTAGCATGACTTGGTGGACAGACCAGCAGATACTCCTGTATGGCTAAGTATAGCCTTTATAATTTACCCATGGGAGGTGGAAAACTGAGAGTAATCCGATTAGGTAAAGTGACAAACGCGGCAATCGAAGGGAACCAAATCTAAACCTGCAACCTCTGCTGTATCTGGCAGTATTTCTTCTTGCTGAGCCACCTGAGATGCTTGAGAGCTCCCTGCTTGATTCCTTCAACAACCTTTCCCTGTGTCTTGTTTCTCTTGAATCTTGAACACTTTGCCCCTCCCATGAACTTCCTATTGAAAGCTTTTTAGGCTGGGTTTCTCCTATGGGTCAGAGGAGTTCAATTCATTTCGCACTCTTGTGACCTATTTTCAGTGGAGAGCGGTCTGAAGTCTGCTCTCCACCGACATCACTGCCATCAGTCGAGGCAGCGCATCATCCCGGCTTCCCAAGTCTGGATCTGCCAGCTGCCTTGATTGATGGAAGTCTTAGCATCTCAGCGAGCCGCTGAGATGGCCGCTCCCCAACCCTCCACACCTCAGCTCTTCAATGAGCATGGAGGATCAGAGCAGGAGAGCTGCTGACTGAAAGTCAGCAGCTCTCCTCTCCGGGAGCTGTGGGACCAGAGCCATCAGCGGTGTTCAGTGGCTCGGTTCTCAGTGCAGAGACACCGGGAGACAACTGCAGCATCGGTCTGATGCTCCATCCACCTAGGTAAGTATGATTATAAAAAAACAAAACCCATACTTCTCTTTTAAGCAATGTCTTCATGCTTCCTGTTTGCCAGATTAATGTGCTCTCTCCAGCCAATATCTTGCTCTTGTTGCTCCTGCTGCTGTCCATATCTTTGCTACCACTTGTTACTGACCTTTGACTTGTTCTTCAACTACGTTTTTGCTTGATCCCTATCTTCAACCACTTGTTACAGACCTTTGGCTTGTTTACTAACTATGCTTCTGGTTGATTCCTACCTGCTATATCTGCTACTGGACCCTGGCTTGCTCACCTCCTGGTGGGGGTGATCCTGAGGACCGTAACCTGGTAATAACATGCAGATAAACCCATCCCCACCGTTGGGAGCTCTGGTGAACACCAGTTAGTGCCTAATGCTTTGCAGCTTTCTACCGCTTGCTCTAGCATCACTGCGGCTGTTGCTTAGATATACTTTATGGATGCAGCTTTTATCAATGTGTAATAATGAGCATTTTTTCAAGGCACTGAGCATCCTCATATATGGCAACCTAAGAGTTTCTGCTTTAAAGTTTTCATTATTTACAGAATCATCACCGTGGTTATTTATTACATGGTTTCTTTTTAAATGGTTGCTGCTCTAGCTGTAAGGCCGGGTTCACATATGTGCAAATTGGATGCGGTTTTCACCACATCCAATTCACATGACATGTGAGTTTAACCGACTCTAAATGGAGCTGGTTCACACATGTCCAGGGCTTCCATGGTGCGGATTCCAAAAAGGTCCTGTGCGTTTTTGGGTCTGGTTCAAGTGGGAATTCAGGCAAAAAGTGGTAATCCTCTTTTTTGTACAGTGGATTAACATCCCACAGATTGTCCAGCTTTGCTTACCTTGGAGCTGTTGTAATTTGAGCACTTCATTTCAGGTCTATTGGAAGAATCCCAAATAAGAATGAGAACATTTGCACTTTTAACTCAGACTTTGCTTATCTAAAAATTGAATACCAAAGCAATTTGTTAAAGTTTGCTCATTAATATTAAATGGTTATAATGGGTAGAGATGAGCAAGACTATCTTGAAAGATGGATATTTAGCAAGACTGCAGAAACATTGAATTCATGAGTTGAACTAAAGTTATCTGCAATAATAAAATATGATTTCATACAAAATTAGTTTTGTAAATGTGTTATTTGTTTAAAGATCTATATATTCAAAAATGAACAGAAAAAACAATAATGCCCTGAACACACGATCGGACTTTCCAACGGAAAATGTGCGATCGGAGCTTGTTGTCGGAAATTCCGACCATGTGTAGGCTCCATCGAACTTTTTCCATCGGAATTTCCGACACAAAGTTTGAGAGCTGGATCTAAAATTTTCCGGCAACAAAATCCGTTTGCGTAAATTCCGATCGTGTGTAGAAAATTCAGACGCACAAAGTGCCACGCATGCTCAGAATCAAGCCGCACTAGCTATTGAACTTCATTTTTCTCGGCTCATCGTATGTGTTGTACGTCGCCGCGTTCTTGACGTTTGGAATTTTCCACCAACCTTGTGTGACCGCGTGTATGCAAGACAAGTTTGAGCCAACATCCGTCTGAAAAAATCCGATGGATTTTGTTGTCGGAATGTGCGATCGTGTATACAGGGCATAAGGGGTCAACATCTGGCACACAAAAAAGGTGAATATACAACCTCTACCATTCAGTCTACCATTCAATCGCTATACCTGAGCAGGACATCACTTTGCTTCATAGCAACAATTCAAGGCATATTGTTGTCTGCTATCTGGTGAATGTTTAGATTGTTGGAGGAGCATGACTGTGGCAGGATTTTTCCTAACACATTGGGTGAAGTGTGTTAATTTGATGCTTGCTATTTTCTGATATCTGGTGAGTGTTTAGACACAGCTCACCTATCATTGGATTATATTTGAGTACATAGAAGAATATTTAAGTTACTTCACAGACTTTTCTATATTTTGGGACTTTAATAGACATGTGCATGATGAAAAAATGTGTTTTGTTTCCTTTAGATTCATTAATCTTGTTATTTAGTTTTGTTAAACGTGGTTGATTCATTCAATTCATATTCAGGATTCATACTCGGAATTCGTATTTGGAATTTGTTTTGTCTTTTTTCAGGCTGAAGGGGCCTCAGCATAGGTAATGTAGTGAATTTTCAGTCAGAATAAGTTGTGCCTTTTTAACCACTTGAGCCCCGGACCATTATGCTGCCTAAGGACCAGAGGTCTTTTTCCAATTTGGCACTGCGTCGCTTTAACTGCTAATTGCGCGGTCATGCAATGCTGTACCCAAACGAAATTTGCGTCCTTTTCTTCCCACAAATAGAGCTTTCTTTTGATGGTATTTGATCACCTCTGCGGTTTTTATTTTTTGCGCTATAAACGGAAAAAGACCGAAAATTTTGAAAAAAAATGATATTTTCTACTTTTTGTTATAAAAAAAATCCAATAAACTAAATTTTAGTCATACATTTAGGCCAAAATGTATTCGGCCACATGTCTTTGGTAAAAAAAATGTCAATAAGCGTATATTTATTGGTTTGCGCAAAAGTTATAGCGTCTACAAACTAGGGTACATTTTCTGGAATTTACACAGCTTTTAGTTTATGACTGCCTATGTCATTTCTTGAGGTGCTAAAATGGCAGGGCAGTACAAAACCCCCCCAAATGACCCCATTTTGGAAAGTAGACACCCAAAGGAAATTGCTGAGAGGCATGTTGAACCCATTGAATATTTATTTTTTTTGTCCCAAGTGATTGAAAAATGACAAAAAAAAAAAAAAAAAAAAATATTTACAAAAAGTCGTCACTAAATGATATATTGCTCACACAGGCCATGGGCCTATGTGGAATTGCACCCCAAAATACATTTAGCTGCTTCTCCTGAGTATGGGGATACCACATGTGTGGGACTTTTTGGGAGCCTAGCCGCGTACGGGGCCCCCGAAAACCAATCACCGCCTTCAGGATTTCTAAGGGTGTAAATTTTTGCTTTCACTCTTCACTGCCTATCACAGTTTCGGAGGCCATGGAATGCCCAGGTGGCACAAAACCCCCCAAAATGACCCCATTTTGGAAAGTAGACACCCCAAGCTATTTGCTGAGAGGCATATTGAGTCCATGGAATATTTTATATTTTGACACAAGTTGCGGGAAAGTGACACTTTTTTTTTTTTTTTTTTTTTTTCATAAAGTTGTCACTAAATGATATATTGCTCACACAGGCCATGGGCATATGTGGAATTGCACCCCAAAATACATTTAGCTGCTTCTCCTGAGTATGGGGATACCACATGTGTGGGACTTTTTGGGAGCCTAGCCGCGTACTGGACCCCGAAAACCAATCACTGCCTTCAGGATTTCTAAGGGTGAAAATTTTTGATTTCACTCTTTACTGCCTATCACAGTTTCGGAGGCCATGGAATGCCCAGGTGGCACAAAACCCCCCCAAATGACCCCATTTTGGAAAGTAGACACCCCAAGCTATTTGCTGAAAGGCATGGTGAGTATTTTGCAGCTCTCATTTGTTTTTGAAAATGAAGAAAGACAAGAAAAAACATTTTTTTTTTTCTTTTTTCAATTTTCAAAACTTTGTGACAAAAAGTGAGGTCTGCAAAATACTCACTATACCTCTCAGCAAATAGCTTGGGGTGTCTACTTTCCAAAATGGGGTCATTTGGGGGGGTTTTGTGCCACCTGGGCATTCCATGGCCTCCGAAACTGTGATAGGCAGTGAAGAGTGAAATCAAAAATTCACGCCCTTAGAAAGCCTGAAGGCGGTGCTTGGTTTTCGGGGTCCCGTACGCGGCTAGGCTCCCAAAAAGTCTCACACATGTGGTATCCCCGTACTCAGGAGAAGCAGCAGAATGTATTTTGGGGTGTAATTTCACATATTTCCATGGCATGTTTGAGCAATATATCATTTAGTGACAACTTTGTGCAAAAAAAAAAAAAAAAAAAAAAAAATTTGTCTCTTTCCCGCAACTTGTGTCGCAATATAAAATATTCCATGGACTCGACATGCCTCTCAGCAAATAGCTTGGGGTGTCTACTTTCCAAAATGGGGTCATTTGGGGGGGTTTTGAACTGTCCTGGCATTTTATGCACAACATTTAGAAGCTTATGTCACACATCACCCACTCTTCTAACCACTTGAAGACAAAGCCCTTTCTGACACTTATTGTTTACATGAAAAAGTTTTTTTTTTTTGCAAAAAAATTACTTTGAACCCCCAAACATTATATATTTTTTTAAAGCAAATGCCCTACAGATTAAAATGGTGGGTGTTTCATTTTTTTTTTTCACACAGTAATTGCGCAGCGATTTTTCAAACGCATTTTTTGGGGAAAAAACACACTTTTTTTAATTTTAATGCACTAAAACACGCTATATTGCCCAAATGTTTGATGAAATAAAAAAGATGATCTTAGGCCGAGTACATGGATACCAAACATGACATGCTTTAAAATTGCGCACAAACGTGCAGTGGCAACAAAATAAATACATGTTTAAAAGCCTTCAAAAGCCTTTACAGGTTACCACTTTAGATTTACAGAGGAGGTCTACTGGAAAAATTACTGCACTCGATCTGGCCTTCGCGGTGATACCTCACATGCATGGTGCAATTGCTGTTTACGTTTGTCGACAGACCGCCGCTTGCGTTCGCCTTAGCGCGAGAGCAGGGGGCGACAGGGGTGTTTTTTTTTTTTTTTTTTCTTTATTATTTTTTTGCTTTTTTAATCTTACTTTTAAACTGTTCCTTTCATATTTTTTTTTTTTAATCATTTTTATTGTTATCTCGGGGAATGTAAATATCCCCTATGATAGCAATAGGTAGTGACAGGTACTCTTTTTTGAAAAAATTGTGGTCTATTAGACCCTAGATCTCTCCTCTGCCCTCAAAGCATCTGACCACACCAAGATCGGTGTGATAAAATGCTTCCCCAATTTCCCAATGGCGCTATTTACATCCGGCGAAATCTAAGTCATGAAATACTCGTAGCTTCCGGTTTCTTAGGCCATAGAGATGTTTGGAGCCACTCTGGTCTCTGATCAGCTCTATGGTCAGCTGGCTGAATCACCGGCTGCGTTCTCAGGTTCCCTGTTGAGACAGGAGAGCCAGAGAAAAACACGGAAGACGGTGGGGGGGGGGCATTCCCTCCCACGGCTTGTAAAAGCAGTCTAGAGGCTAATTAGCCACTAGGATTGCTTTTACATGAAAGCCGACCGCTGGCTGAAAAGAATGATACCAAGATGATACCTAAACCTGCAGGCATCATTCTGGTATAACCACTCAAAGTCGTGAATGGCGTACCTGAAGACAAAAAAATGGTTAACAATGGTTAACAATAAAGCACAGTAAAGTGTAAATAATTACACACCTGAAAAACAAACATGATAAAACATAATAACAATAACAATAACAATAACAATAAAACATTGCAGAATAGAATACAGTAAAAAAGAGCAGAACAATAGAGAGAGAGAATAGAGAGAGAGAGAACAATAAAACAACAACTATTTTTTTTTATTTCTTATTTTTTTTTTTTTTTACACTTTTTTTGTAACTAACTTTTATAACAGTAACCGGTTCCAGGTTCGGGTCTCTCAAAATGCGATGGCATCTTGGGAGACCCTGTGAAAGTGTGCCTAGTCTGTGCAATGCTGTACCCTACGCTAATACTCAACTAGTGAATGGTAGCGTTCAAAACATTCACCAATGCAAAGACCAGGATTGTCAGGACAGGAGGGACAATAATAGCGGGTGTCACGCCTATATCCGCGCTTGCTGCAGACACGACATCTTTTTTGGGGGGGTTCGTTGGGTAGGGGTACTTGGGAGGACATAAAGAAAATGCCTCTCATGCAGCCGACTGCATTTGGTTGGGGATGTGAATGGGGGAAGTACGGGCGCTGCAGAAGCGGTGGGTTCCCAATTAGGATTGGCGAATGCAGCAGGAAGGGCACTATGGGCACGACGGGCCTGTGTTTGTCTTCTTGGTGGCAGTGGGACACTACTTGTGCTTGCCACCTCACCAGCTTGAACTGCACTTATGGGACTCGCCACGTCACCACGTGTTACTGCAGTGCTGGTTTGACTACGACCGGGGTGTACTAGGCCGCTGGCGCTTGCCAGTTCACCAAAACGCTACCAAAAAACTGTTAGCGATCGCAGGGATCAGGCCTGACTCTGCGAACGCTGCAATTATGCGTTTAGTGTTTTGTAAGTGACAGTGATCGATCGATACTGCACTTGGGTGGGCTGGGCCGGGCCGGGCGGAGGGGCAAAACGCAGGTGCTAGCAGGTATCTGGGCTGATCCCGCTAACACTGCGTTTTTGGGAACCCTAAACTGCTGGTGACGCTAGTATAGATCTGATCGGATCAGATATTGATGCGATCAGATACTATACCACTAAGGGAGGTGTACAGTGCGTGCGTGGGTGTTAGCGGTACTGGCGCTAATCTGACGCTGCCTGGGGCTGGTGCTTGCCAGTTCACCAAAACGCTACAAAAAAAACTGTTAGCGATCGCAGGGATCAGGCCTGACTCTGCGAACGCTGCAGTTATGCGTTTAGTGTTTTGTAAGTGACAGTGATCGATCGATACTGCACTTGGGTGGACTGGGCTGGGCCGGGCGGAGGGGCAAAACGCAGGTGCTAGCAGGTATCTGGGCTGATTCCGCTAACACTGCGTTTTTGGGAACCCTAAACTGCTGGTGACGCTAGTATAGATCTGAT
The DNA here is from genome assembly GCA_037952835.1 of Lithobates septentrionalis. Classification (NCBI taxonomy): domain Eukaryota; kingdom Metazoa; phylum Chordata; class Amphibia; order Anura; family Ranidae; genus Lithobates; species Lithobates septentrionalis. The sequence continues at coordinate 917,777 of JBBDGP010000812.1, forward strand.
CGGATCAGATATTGATCCGTTCAGATACTATACCACTAAGGGAGGTGTATGGTGCGTGCGTGGGTGTTAGCGGTACTGGCGCTAACCTGACGCTGCCTGGGGCTGGCGCTTGCCAGTTCACCAAAATGCTACCAAAAAAACTGTTAGCGATCGCAGGGATCAGGCCTAACTCTGCGAACGCTGCAGTTATGCGTTTAGTGCCTTGTAAGTGACAGTGATCGATCGATACTGCACTTGGGTGGGCTGGGCGGAGGCACAAAACGCAGGTGCTAGCAGGTATCTGGGCTGATCCCGCTAACACTGCGTTTTTGGGAACCCTAAACTGCTGGGGACGCTAGTATAGATCTGATCGGATCAGATATTGATCCGATCAGATACTATACCACTAAGGGAGGCGCATGCTGCGTGCGTGGATGTTAGCGGTACTGGCGCTAATCTGACGCTGCCTGGGGCGACGCATATCACCGCCGGGCGATCGGGGGGCTAAACCTTTATTCGGTAATAAACGGCGGGTGCCCTGACACTATAAAAAATAAACGAACTAACCAGCGTCAACCGTAACGGTTATACGGTGATCAGTGGTGAAAGGGTTAACTAGGGGGCAATCAAGGGGTTAAAACATTTATTAGGTAGTATATGGGGGTCCCTGACGCTATAAAACGCTGACGGCGAACCTAAATATTTACCTCACTAACTAGCGTCACCAGCGACACTAATACAGCGATCAGAAAAATGATCGCTTAGCGACACTGGTGACAGGGGGTGATCAAGGGGTTAAAACTTTATTAGGGGGGGTTAGGGGGGTACCCTAGACCTAAAGGGGGGTAATACTCACTGTCCCAACACAGTAACTGTCACAAACTGACACTATGCAGTAATCAGAAAAAAAAAAAAAAAAACTGCTGGTGTCAGTTTGTGACAGGGGGGGGGTGATTGGGGGGGGATCGGGGGGCGATCGGGGGGGGGGATCGGGGTGTTTTGTGTGCCTGGCATGTTCTACTGTGTGTGTGTAGTGTTGTGCACTCACTCACATGTCGTCTCTCCTCGGGCCGGAACGGAAAATACCGACCCGAGGGAAGATGACATCACTTCCTTTGCTGCTGTTTAGCATACAGCAGCAAAGGAGTGTTCTCATTGGCCGGCGGCGATCGCGAGGGGGGGGCCACGAACGGATGGTCTCCCCCTCATCACCGATCGCCGCTGGACAAAAGACGACCGTCTCGGGCACCGGGGGGGGGGTCCGATCGGACCCCCCACCCGCGGAAGGCAAATCACGTACCCTGTACGTGATTTTGCCTGTCCGTGCCACTTTGCCGACGTACATCGGCGTGAGGCGGTCGTCAAGTGGTTAAGGACAGGTTTCCCGCACAATAATTATCCTTGAGTAATTTTTAACGAAGATATTTTTAAGATACAAAATCAATCTATATGACACAGTCTATACTTGTGAAACTTATTCACCGAGACGTGTGGTCATACGAAATAGAAATTTTATTGGTAAACAAACACAAATAATCACATGAAATTAAGATACCGATTGCGTTACATGAACGTCTTGAAAATCAATAAAAACACTTGCAAAAATGGGCGTACCGTCCCTTTGACATAATACCACCATGATAACTTCTCGGTAGAATCAATAACCTTGTGAACTTGACAATTAAACAGAACATCTATATTTCACACGTACAACCGTTACTTTGCTGCAGGTAAGTAAGTGGTTAAAATTGTGAAATAAATTAGACGTTTGCTTTGTCAATAAATGTGGCAACTATGCAAAAGAAAAATATAATGAAAAAAAATCTGAATCTTTAGAGAAAAATCTACAAGGCGGTTATTGATTGTATAATATTCAATACATCAATATCTGTGAGAACATATCAATATTTGAGAGAACATGCAAGATAAAATCAACATGATATAATTACCCATTCCAGGATGGCTGCAGTTCCTATGGGCTGGTTACCAGAGTTAAAATGGCTGCCGTAGTTTCAAAATGGATACTCCTAAAGAGGATTTACTTCTTGTGACCTCCGAGTTCTAAGTATTAGGTGTTGAGGAATTTTCATGAATGTAAAGATATGTATTCATGCATGGTGCATGAGTGTCAGTCTGGGAGTGTGTGTCTCCCAGTGTCCCCCCTCAGGGTGGATCCCTGAGCTCTCCCCCTAAGCTCTCTCCTTCCGTTCCTTCCTCTCGTCTCCCATCTTCCTTGCCTCTAAATACCATTTCAGATAATAAGACCATAAAAATTATAATGGCTCTGCCCAAAAGGAGGTGGCTCACTTCCCATTGGGTTAGGAGACATAATGATTAACTTCCTCTGGAAATTTAGTGAGTTCAAATAATACCACCTTCAACCACCAGGTGTCTCACACATGTTTTGAGTCCATCCTTTTAAATTAATACATCCTATTTTCATAAGGTGTATAATGGTAAGTATACGTATATACCTTTACATATTCTGGTACTCGGTCTAATGAAAAATACACTCAGTATAAGTTTGATTAATCATCATTACATAACTTGGTTATATAACTGTATCTCTATAAATGTATATCTGTAAACTGGTCTATCTAGGAAACACACACATTGTTATATATTTCATCAATACCACATAAAAATAATTATCTATATGGATACCTGTATAACTTCGGGTATCTCCATTGAACATTTGTTTATCTTACGTGTAGGCTACAATCTTATATGATTATAATCATGATTATATGTTTTTCCTAATACTAATTTGTTACTTAAAACACTTCTACTTATAAAATCACACTTTCATATACATTTTCTTTATAGCAAAGTTGTTGGGTCCGCAGACGCCAACAGTATAATGTCTCTGTGACCTAAAATGTCAGAGATAGTTTAAAATGACTTATGATCACCTTATTGATACCTTATATTATTTTTGACTAGCATAATATTCAACATTCACTAATGTGTTGAGAGGGACCTTGAACATTCTCACTGGGTGTTTAGAACTGACTTGTTTGTCTGAACCATCTTAAAAGTTCATACAATGGGTTCTGTTAGCCAAGGTGTTAGCTATTTAAACAGTTCTCCACTCGAACACAATGAGTGAGGCTATCTCTATGCTAGAAAGGTCTATGTCACCTTGTGTCCTGTGGCAGCTTGTGTTTATTCATAATACCATGTAACTCCTTGTTTTGTGACAGGAATAGTCTTTGTTCCAACAGCTTACTTTACAATACATGCTTGTAAAAGTCTTCAATATTTGAGGTAGTAGAGGAAGGCTTGGTCAAACATGAGAATGTCCATTTGATCCTAAAGGTCCCCAAGAGGGCAACAGTTCAACTATTTAACATCACAGTTCATCTACTTGGTGAGGCCTAAGCATCTCTCATATTTCTACCCGTAAATATAAATATTTCTTCATGAATTCACAACAGTAAGTATACAGTATACAGATATATATAATATGCTTATAATGGTGGTGGGAGAAGTTTTAAGTATAGTTAGTGTTTGACTGAACTTACACTTTACCAGCTGAAAAAAAAAAAGTAAGAAAAACTGTCTAAAGTCACCAATTAATCCTCATGGTTTCCACTCTACTCAGCCTATTTTATATTGTATTCAGTCCATTTTATGGTCACTTTCTGTGCTTATCTGACATTTTATATCATCTCATTATTTGCAGCTATTACTGTTCATTTACTATCAGCCCTTACTCATTATAGCGAGAATAGATTAAGCATTTGGTTAGGATTAAATCCTCATAACTGTCTAACCTCTGCACTTATTGCAAAAGCCACGAGCAGGAAAGTAACAAAACTTTATGGATAACGTTGTTTTCTTAAAAAGTTCTGGTAGTTTCCATTTTGGTAGTAATTGCAATGCAGCAATTCATTCATCTTCTGTAATTTAATATGCTATTGGCCTGATATAAAATACAATAATGTTCGCACTAGTTGGCCGCAGATATTTAGCATGCACGGTGCATGCAGATGGTGGAGAACTGCAACATTTTCTTCTCCTGTAGATAGTCTTAAGTTTACACCATGTGTTTGACAGAAGATTAACAGCAAAAATCCCTGCTGCTAAACCTTCTGTGAAAAGAGCAGTAGAAGCAGCCATTCTGAACCAAGGATTATGGACAATATGTTTGACAATCCGTAACTTAAATGGAAGGATTTTCAATGCCCCCCCCCCCCTTCCTGCAAAGTTCATTTTATACTGAGGAGGCTCACCAGTTTTAATCCTTTGTTGATTAAATGAATAGGAAGTACGCTGGGTGGGAGCATGCAGACAAGAGACTGCGGTTTGGAATGCTGAGCCTTTTTGACACTAACTACTGTGTTATTGGAGGGCTGACAGTGCATTGTCTTTGCATTCCATGCAGTCTGGACAGCTTGCTCAGCACTTAAGTGGCCAGATATAGAGGATTTTGTTGGATTAGAGCTAATGAGAGTGGCTGGTGTGATGATCTTATGCTCTAAGTGCCAAAATTTCCCACAATGCAGGTCATCGGTATCATATGGCTCATTCACTTTACAGTCCTACTCTTTTTCTATATTTAACTAACTGGATATTCAAAGAAAATAATTTATTATTTAAAATAATATTACATCTAACATTAATTGCAGCCTGACATGATTTTATATGATAGCCAGCAAATAAAGCAAGGTAAACTTATGTTCCTTTTGAGGTATTTTTTTTTGCATTATATAAATGGGATAAATGTTAAAAATAGTAAAATGTATTTATTTAAGGTACCTCAAGAAAAAGTATATATATCAAATCAAACATATATATGAATTTTACTTACGCTTTTTTTTCATACCAATAATTAATTGACAAATAGCTAAAATCTTATTAAAAATATAGAAGATACCATGATATTTTTTCAATTCCCTTCTGGTTCTGTTTTTAGAGCTTAAAGAGGATTGATACCAAAGAAGGAGAATTACTCACCACCAGCGTTGCCTTCTTCAGTATCGGTCCTCTTTAAGCTCTAAAAAAGAACCAGAAGAGAATAGAAAAAATAACATGGTATCGTCAGCTGATCTTTTTACCAGGACCAACTTACCATGTCTTGCTTTGTCTCCTTGTGGTGGCTGCACTCTTGGTAGGATATTTTTTTTCTTTTTCATGTCTGACCCATCTCCCTTATGACCAATGACCTAATGAACTGAGGACCGATAGGGGGAATGATCAATAGGAACAGAAGAGGTGCGGGAGCTACTGAGACACAGTCAACAGAAGTGGTGGGAAAAGCAAAACATTCACAGAATAAATGTTGAAAAAGAAAGCTCCATTCCACTCTAAGTTCTTGAGTATAGTTTTTTTTTTTATAACAGGCCCCCAAAACAAAAATAAGAACCACAGCAGCAGTAGCACCAACTGTTTCTACAATACTCAGGAAGACACTACAAATCTTGTGATAATAGCAGCTGGTAGGACAGTGACATTTTAGAAGATCTCACACTGTTGTCAAGACCCAGGTCTGAACTTGCAAACTCTGCTGTGGCTGGTGATGTCACTTCAGCCACCTGAGATGCTGGACAGCACCCTGTCTGATCCATTGGACAATCCTGCCTTGTACCTTGTTTCTGCTGAACCTTGAATTCCTTACTCCTCCCATGAGCTTCCTATGTAGGCCAAGCCTTTGCACTTCCTGTTTGCCAGATTATTGTGCTCTCTGCAGCCAATATCATGCTCTTGTCGCTCCTGCTGCCATCCGTATCTCTGCTATCACTCGTTACTGACTTTTGATTTGTTCCTCAACAACACTTCTGCTTAATCCCAACCTGTGACCACTTGTTACCACCCTATGGCTTGTTTACTGACTATGTTTCTGCCTTATCCCTACCTCTGCTACTGGACCCCAGCTTGCTTTTCTCCTGGTGACAGGTGGAAGGGAGAGTCTCCCTTCCACCTATCAGTACGCCAGTGGACTTGGCATCCCAGCCACGTGCAGCTTACAGTTTGAGTCTCCACCTTCCCGCTGTCAATCATCTTTTGCAAAAGAGTGTATTCACAGGCCCAAAAATACACCACTCAGCGCCAAGGGCCCTAGCAGTGCCCGAGCAGTAATGAACAAATGAATAAATAAAAACTGACACTAAAATATTAAGTGACAAAAGATCCCAAATAGGAATCCCACATAAGAAGCAGCCGTTTAAAATTACAGAACCATCATCAAAAATTGTGGCATACCAAAATCAACAAAGTGATCATAGTAACACACTGAAAACAGCGCTAGTGTTGAGCTAAACGGATAATGTGGCCAACTACACATGCAAAAAAAGTCCTTCAAGAGAGAAGAGCAGTAAGAGTGATGGTTCAGATAGTGTTCATAGGCGATCAAAGTAGAAACAGTTCAGCGTGCACCTTCCACCGATCCATCCACCTCCACCTTGTGAGAACACACTCCCCTCAGGGGGTTAAACTCACCAGAGCCTAGTAATAGCAAGCATCCGAGGAGAGGAGAAATCCAAGCCACCAGCCACTGTCAGCTACCCTCCAGAGGAATCCAAGATGGTCAGGGCTCATAAATCACCAAACAACAAAAGATAAAGCGCACATAGCGTAATCCTGTTTATTAGATATAGAGTCCTTCACATCACACAAAGATCCCCCCTTCAAACATTAAACGTACATTATAAAAGCAATCAGATGAGCATATCACAAGGAAGCATAAAGACACAGCACTTCACCGTAATAGACTCCAGCCGGTTCCGCTTTCCAGGCACCAATCTCTGACTTCCTGGTTGCAGTCAAGGCTGTGGTGGAGCGCAATTGTCACTTCCGGCGTCGTGTAGGCCACGCCCTGACGCGTTTCGTCATATCCTGACTTCAACAGAGGGCGTGCCTACACGACTGACGGACAGGCTATAATGTCATGCCCCATCAACCCTAACCAATCAGAACAAGTGTTCGGCGTGACGTCAGGTGCAAGACATCCGCCGAAAGACATACTGACGGCTTCTCCACAGGAGAGGGGGAAGACTAATAGCCGCTCTGCACATTAGTTCACATCAGCGAGTAAGCCCACTCACAGGCCAGATAGCGCCAGCCGGTGAATGTATAAACAATGAAGAATGACACTGCACATTGGGATTTAAAAATAGGGGGATATAGTATAAAATACTATAAAAGACCCCATGCAATCAGCGCACACATTGAATCTATCATCATTAGCCCTTCAGCATGTGTAAACGTGCAGCAGCAGACCATCCCCAGAACGCTGCATGGCACTGCAACATACCAGGCAATCAAAGCGATGCGCTCACTGCATGTTAACACACCATAGTAAAAACATAAATAAATAAAAACATAGAACATAAGTTAAATGTAATTCATCTAAATACGCCAACCTAGATACAAAAATTATATATATATAGAGCCATTCATATTATAATCTTCTATGCAGTAGGTTAGAAAGAGCAATGCGGGTATTAATTACTAAAAACAGGGACCATTCGAATACGATGAAACCCATAAACAAATAAACGACATACATCAATACACGTAAAAATAATGGAGAGAAGAGAAGCATCTATGATAGAGATTACGGCTACCAGCATAAACCATGCGCTATCATCACCTATATGTACATAGGATATAGCACATAATTTAGCATTAAAAAACTGCGCACCAGCCGCATCTGTATATGGCATAGGCCAAAACTGTATGCGGCCTAAGGCCGATCAAGTTTACCGAAACCATTATCCACCTCTACCCCATAGTGAACATTTACAAATCGCTTATAAAGCAGTTAATGTCCAGCTCCACGTTCAACCCTCTTGGCGATAATGTGTCCGCCAAGAAGATCCACTGGGTCTCTCTCTTAGACAGATCGCGGACCAAATTTGAACCCCTCCAGTTTGGTTTTAAATGGTCGATGCCCCAGAATTTAAGGCCAGACGGGTCTTGGTTATGCTTCAGTTTAAAGTGGAGCGAGACACTATGGTCTTTAAAACCAATTTTAATGTTGGTTATGTGTTCTGCGACCCTGATTCTTAAAAGTCTCTTAGTGCGGCCTATATACATAAGACCGCACGGACATTGGAGAGCATAGACAACATGGGAGGTGTTGCACGTAATGAGCTCTTTGATAGCAAACTCCCTATTGTTAGAGGTGGATGTAAAACTCTCCAATGCTCTTAGCGGTCTTTCAACATCCTTACAAGCCCGGCACCTTCTACAACTGTAAAAGCCACTCTTATTCCAAAAAGTCGGGGGCCTGGCCGGAGGGTCCAGCACCTTTCGTACTATTTTATCTGAAAAGCTCTGGGCCTTTCTATATATGAACTGAGGCCTAGGGGGTAGGACTGATTGTAGCACCTTGTCCATACTCAGCACATGCCAATGGGCGGCAAAAATGCCTTCCACTTCTTTGTACTGAGAATGGAAACTTGAAATAAAGCTCCATTCATGATGATCCAGCCTTCTTTTTTTGGACCCTTCGTCCTGCCCTGCAGCCCCTGGTTCTTCTCTCCAATAAATAATTCTAATGTTAACAACATTAAATTGACTAGCGAATTTAGCCAGAATGAGATACATTTTCTGGATGTAAGCATTTTTAGACAAGGTGACAAGCTGGGCACCAGGGTCTATTTCAAACCTACAGACTCAAATAGTTATTTGCCCATTGACAGCGGCCATCACCCGATGTGGCTTAAAAATATTCCGAAGGGACAGCTTACTAGGGTGAAAAGGAACTGTTCAGAAGACGTAGATTTCTTGGCACAGGCGCAGATTATAAAGAAAAAATTCATAGAAAAGGGTTATCGTGAGGAAGCGCTAGATTCTATTATTTATGACTTAGCGGTGCAACCCAGAGGAAACTTTTTAGGAAATGGTCCTCGGGTCCCTAATAGGGACAGTCATGAATGGAGCTTTATTTCAAGTTTCCATTCTCAGTACAAAGAAGTGGAAGGCATTTTTGCCGCCCATTGGCATGTGCTGAGTATGGACAAGGTGCTACAATCAGTCCTACCCCCTAGGCCTCAGTTCATATATAGAAAGGCCCAGAGCTTTTCAGATAAAATAGTACGAAAGGTGCTGGACCCTCCGGCCAGGCCCCCGACTTTTTGGAATAAGAGTGGCTTTTACAGTTGTAGAAGGTGCCGGGCTTGTAAGGATGTTGAAAGACCGCTAAGATCATTGGAGAGTTTTACATCCACCTCTAACAATAGGGAGTTTGCTATCAAAGAGCTCATTACGTGCAACACCTCCCATGTTGTCTATGCTCTCCAATGTCCGTGCGGTCTTATGTATATAGGCCGCACTAAGAGACTTTTAAGAATCAGGGTCGCAGAACACATAACCAACATTAAAATTGGTTTTAAAGACCATAGTGTCTCGCTCCACTTTAAACTGAAGCATAACCAAGACCCGTCTGGCCTTAAATTCTGGGGCATCGACCATTTAAAACCAAACTGGAGGGGTTCAAATTTGGTCCGCGATCTGTCTAAGAGAGAGACCCAGTGGATCTTCTTGGCGGACACATTATCGCCAAGAGGGTTGAACGTGGAGCTGGACATTAACTGCTTTATAAGCGATTTGTAAATGTTCACTATGGGGTAGAGGTGGATAATGGTTTCGGTAAACTTGATCGGCCTTAGGCCGCATACAGTTTTGGCCTATGCCATATACAGATGCGGCTGGTGCGCAGTTTTTTAATGCTAAATTATGTGCTATATCCTATGTACATATAGGTGATGATAGCGCATGGTTTATGCTGGTAGCCGTAATCTCTATCATAGATGCTTCTCTTCTCTCCATTATTTTTACGTGTATTGATGTATGTCGTTTATTTGTTTATGGGTTTCATCGTATTCGAATGGTCCCTGTTTTTAGTAATTAATACCCGCATTGCTCTTTCTAACCTACTGCATAGAAGATTATAATATGAATGGCTCTATATATATATAATTTTTGTATCTAGGTTGGCGTATTTACCATTTATACTTAATGTTTTTGATGAATTACATTTAACTTATGTTCTATGTTTTTATTTATTTATGTTTTTACTATGGTGTGTTAACATGCAGTGAGCGCATCACTTTGATTGCCTGGTATGTTGCAGTGCCATGCAGCATTCTGGGGATGGTCTGCTGCTGCACGTTTACACATGCTGAAGGGCTAATGATGATAGATTCAATGTGTGCGCTGATTGCATGGGGTCTTTTATAGTATTTTATACTATATCCCCCTATTTTTAAATCCCAATGTGCAGTGTCATTCTTCATTGTTTATACATTCACCGGCTGGCGCTATCTGGCCTGCGAGTGGGCTTACTCGCTGATGTGAACTAATGTGCAGAGCGGCTATTAGTCTTCCCCCTCTCCTGTGGAGAAGCCGTCAGTATGTCTTTCGGCGGATGTCTTGCACCTGACGTCACGCCGAACACTTGTTCTGATTGGTTAGGGTTGATGGGGCATGACATTATAGCCTGTCCGTCAGTCGTGTAGGCACGCCCTCTGTTGAAGTCAGGATATGACGAAACGCGTCAGGGCGTGGCCTACACGACGCCGGAAGTGACGATTGCGCTCCACCACAGCCTTGACTGCAACCAGGAAGTCAGAGATTGGTGCCTGGAAAGCGGAACCGGCTGGAGTCTATTACGGTGAAGTGCTGTGTCTTTATGCTTCCTTGTGATATGCTCATCTGATTGCTTTTATAATGTACGTTTAATGTTTGAAGGGGGGATCTTTGTGTGATGTGAAGGACTCTATATCTAATAAACAGGATTACGCTATGTGCGCTTTATCTTTTGTTGTTTGGTGATTTATGAGCCCTGACCATCTTGGATTCCTCTGGAGGGTAGCTGACAGTGGCTGGTGGCTTGGATTTCTCCTCTCCTCGGATGCTTGCTATTACTAGGCTCTGGTGAGTTTAACCCCCTGAGGGGAGTGTGTTCTCACAAGGTGGAGGTGGATGGATCGGTGGAAGGTGCACGCTGAACTGTTTCTACTTTGATCGCCTATGAACACTATCTGAACCATCACTCTTACTGCTCTTCTCTCTTGAAGGACTTTTTTTGCATGTGTAGTTGGCCACATTATCCGTTTAGCTCAACACTAGCGCTGTTTTCAGTGTGTTACTATGATCACTTTGTTGATTTTGGTATGCCACGATTTTTGTCAATCATCTTTGCTTTCTCCTCCAGCATGTCCAGCCCTTTCCCACACACTGGTAGGTGTGTTCCACATTTGGCCTCAGTGCAGCAGGGGTATTGGCGCCCCCCCCCCCCATGCTGCAGGAGTTTTTTTGTAAACCCCAATGCCGTCAGCTCCTTGTTACTCCATGGATCTTCTGTGAAACTGTAAGCTGTTGATTTCTTTTTTACCTACCTCATATCCCTTCCTGTCTGACAACAGGATTGTTCTTTTACATGCATTACTGAATAAACTAGGACTAATCATGTTCAACTGTCTGCTGTGAGACTGTGTTTACTCTTCAACCCATTGAGCGCTGATCTGCTTGTTTTGTTGTACACTATTTATCCATACCCTCCAGCGATGGCTGCCGTCCAGCTGCACTGGGTTCAGATCCTATGTCATTAACCATGCCCTTTCCTCCCTATCCACAGATGGCCATGTTTTAGCGCTGGTGTTACTTGTTGTATATAGGGCGGTAAAGATGTGGAACTCTCTTCCACAATCAGTGGTGTATGCAGGAAGTATGGGTAGTTTTAGTTTTTTGGACGTGCATCTTAACGAAAACAATATACGAGGATATGGGAAATTATTTTCTACATGTACACACACACACCAACACTGGATAAACTGGATGGACTTTTGTCTTTTTTCAACCTTACCTACTATGTAACTATGTAAGGACAACATCTAGCACAAAAGACTATTTTTCATAAAATCATTCACAAGTCTGGTAAGCACTGCCTTTGTATCTACTGGCAACCTTAAGTCGGCCATAAATTGATATCTGCAGGCTGAATAAAAAACATTTACCATTCACAGTATAGAGTGCGGAAGGTTGAATCTTCAGTGCTGGCTATTATAGTCTTACAGGCAGTGGTGACGGCTGTCAGAATACCCCCACATCTGCTCCATCTAAAGGGATGCAATCACCATCCAGCCACCAATTTTTTGCTGGGTTCCTTCAACTTTTTAATTAAAGAATGTTAAGAAAAAAGGTGCTGATGGGGCCACCCGCAAGAAACCACCTGAAATTTGCATAGTGTATAGCCAGCTATAAACTACCCATGCTTGAATGAGGTGCATGCGAGTAGGACTCCAAGATGGCCGCTTAAGCCTGGAGCTCCACACCACCCTGATTGGCTCACCCTGCAGCTGCCTGGGACTCGAGGGACAGTAAACAGCCACTCCTCTGGGGGAACATTTCATGTCCAAGGGCAAGGCCAGAAGGGATCTGCGGCCGAGCTTCAGCCCCGATTCAGACCCGCTAGGATCCAAGATGGTGGCCACGGCACAAACATGTGCTGAATTGGAGGAGGAAAGTACTAGGCCAGCAACCACGGACCTTGCAGGCTTCTCCAGGACTTAATGTGAGTAATCTCTACACAGCGGCACCCTCCCCAGCCTCAACAGAGTCGCTTATAAGGCACACTATGGAGGACTACATGCTTTCCCCCATGGGATCTGCTGAGGCCTACCCTGCCTCCCCACACCAGCCAGGGCACACCAGCTCAGACACCCTGATAAATTCAACTGATTTGTTCCATAGACTGGCAGAGATTCTTGACAGGGGACTAACTACCACAGAAGCCAGAATAACTGGAGACAGTAAGGCAGACTTCCAGAATCTGGGAGCTAGAATTGAGGCGATCGAATATAAGCTAGACTCCACAGTTTCCAGGGCCAACCAAAACTCTGACCATATCCAAGTTTTGCAGGACCAGCTTGATACTGCCCTTTCCAGAATCGATGATCTCAGGAATAGATTTAGGAGGTACAACTTAAGGAGTCTCCCAGAGTCTGTCACCGATGTTACAAAAGCAGTCTAGAGCTTCATCACGGAGCTCATTCCAGACATTCCACAGCATAAGCTAGAATTGGATCGCGCTCATAGAGCACTGGGTCCCCCACACATAGATGGTGCCCCCAAAGATGTAGTGGTCAAGCTGCATTTTTATTCGGTAAAGAGGAGATCATGAAAAGGTCACGCTCGCAAACGCCACTTCTCTGTCAAAATAACCCTGTTTAGATCTTTGCAGACATCTCTCCATCGATCATACAAAGAAGACGGTCACTGAAACCCTTGCTAACGGTCCTCTCTCAAAGGGACATTAAGTATTGGCGGGGCTTCCCTTTCGCTCTCAAGTTTACTTTTGAATCCAAGACCTACTCTTTCTCCAGTATGCAGGAAGGAGAAAAGCTTTTTTCTCACACATGGTCCTCCTCACACCCCCCAAACTCCCGACGGGGTCCACGAAACGCCAAACACCTTCAAGTCCCATATCTCCAACATGGAACAAGTCCAACTTCAAGAAACTAAAGGAAGGCAGACCCCCTTGATTCGACAAGGTGCAGTGCTCTTACACCTCCCTTCCTGGTCAACACCAGATTTTGTGAGATGATTCGATCGGCTTCAGACCTCACCAAGGCATCTCAATGTTTTGTTTTTATTTTGTGAACTTCTGTTGCCCGGTACTCCAGTTAGTTTCAATGACTGGACTTGTTTACCCTAAGCTCTGTTAGCTGGATAATATTAACTGCTCTACTATCCCAAGATACCGGCCTCATCGAATGTACCAGATCGGTAATACGATGGACAGAATCCCGCTTTTGGTGACCATACCAAGCTACTCAGTGAACATTTCTTGAACCTGCTCTGTGATGTTTCCCTCACTCCCCACTTCCCATACTTGTCCCTATTTCCCATCTCCCTTCCCTCACCCTCTCCCTACCCCCTCACCCTCACCCTCTTCCGCCCCCTATCCCATACATTGCTTAGCCTAATTAGGAAGGGACATTTTTTTATTCATATGTTGTTATATGCGAGTTGCAGTCAGATAATATAAGTATTTTAATAGTTTATATGTCTAGGTGGGTAGCGGCCAGGGTGGCCTGCTTGTGCGCCCCCCCCTACCCGGCGGATTTGGAATCTCCATACTCACTAGGTGGGACCTCAGCCTCATATTAGGTTGAGACAATTGTTGATTTTGTGGGCGGAGAGACCGTATTCCTCTCCCCGAGCCCCGAGGGCTCTTCTCTAACTTTTTCTCTTTCTTTTTATTTTGCTAGCACTATCCTTCTGTTTTATTTGGCCGACCCCCTGGATCCCCCTTTCCCTGCCATCTCGCATTGGGTTTTCGGACCCTTCTGGAATGGACCCCTACTAGAATCCACGCTCCTCCAAAAGGTAAGTGACAGCATATCAGGTGAGATCCTTACCCCTCCGCTCGATGGCTAACGATACTACTCCCTCTTCTCCACTGCGGGTTGCTTCGCTCAACACGCAGGGGATGAATTCCCCAGTGAAACAACAGAAAATTTTGCAGTCACTTCACGCCCACTTCTTTTATCTCGTACTATGCACCCAATCAGGGCCAGGCTGACTTCTTCCAAGCTATGCTTAAAACGCTAGATCCTATGGTGGAAGGAACGGTCATATATGGGGGGGACTCGACCAGGGGCTGGATAAGTCTAAACCACCTGGTTCCCAACTCACATGTCCTCTTAAACAGAGCCTCAAAATATCCAAATTAATATTCCAATATGGGTTAGCTGACGCTTGGAGAGAGATAAACCCAACCAAGAGGGATTATACACACTTTTCATGCCCACACCAGTCCGACGCAAGAATCGACCATATTTTTATAACCACATCCACAATCCCAAACATAGTAAAGTCATCCATTAGAGACACGGTTTGGTTGGACCATTCTATAGTTCTTCTCAAGCTAAAAAAGAGTTTTAATCGCCCAAACCTCCCTCACTAGAGAATAAACAAATCTATACTCAGCTTTGAAAATTGAAAAAGCTATAGGGGGCATGGCCAGCAGCCGGAGCAGATGGCTGTGTAAGGAGAGAGCTCTGTGTGACCCGCCAGCATCCAGCGACATAATCAGCATCCGGAGGCATTATCCAGGCACGCTGTGCTCCAGGGACAATCCCGGCCGCCATGGGCAAGAGAAAGAAGGAGAAGGGGCCAAGGAAGCTAACCGACTTCTACCCGCCGACGAGAATCCCCTAGTCCACAAGATGGCGCTGAGGCCTCGGACTCGCGGCATGGCCTACAGCGCGGCAGCAATCGTTTGGGTCTGGCTTCTAACCAAAGGGGCTCACCACCTCACAGCAGCAGCGATCCTGCAGCAGGATCCTCGCCGGGCTCCTCTCCCATCAATAGCCCGCAGAAATCGGCCTAGAAGGGGTCCTCTGAACACAAATCTGCAGGTGAGCCTGAAGATCACTATGATTCACAAAATAGCAGCAAAGATTTTATTGAGCAGATTAATGAATTCCCAACTACAGGGCAACCCCTAAGAGACACAGCGTTGAGGGACATGTTAGTAACCCTCAGGGGATCACTACATAAAGACATGATACTCTGTATTTTACAACTCAAAAGTGATGTTTCCTCTATGGGAGATAGAGTCAGCCACATAGAAGATAAGATGGGGGAGTTCACAGGCACACACAATGAATTAGTGGACGCACATAATGACACAGAAGGGGACATGCAAGCTATGAAAGAAAAAATCGCAGATTTAGAGGACAGGTCACAAAGGAACAATATTAAACTGCGGGGAGTGACCCCGGCTGAGCTCAGGCAATACGTCCAACATTTCAACATTTCATAGCGGCCATTTTACCTGATACCCCGGATAGGGAAGTCATAGTGGACAGAGCCCACCGTCTTCCAAAACCAAAATTCTTACCTGAAAAGGTACCAAGGGATGCCATTGCTCGCATCCACTTCTTCCACGTTAAAGACAAACTTATGCATTTTACTAGAAAGATTTAACCCCTTCCGGGCCCCTATTCTGGTATCCCTGTTTTTGGAGACCTATCTCAACATACCATGATGGCACGCAAAAACCTGTCCTCTATCACAAAATTGCTCCAAAACCATAAAATCCCATACTCATGGGGATTCCCTACAAAACTTCTCATCACAAGAGAAAACAGCACTCATGCACTCGCGAATATTAAAGATGGACTGGCCCTAGCTAGGAGATGGAACCTGCTGCCAGAAGATGTCAGTGTTCCACCACCCAATCCAACACAACTTAGACTGTCCCCAGAATGGCTTACAGTGTGATCAGGGCCGCTATCACGGCCCTAAGACTGCTTATATGCATCTGTTTTACTTATACTGGAAGGATGTCTGCTCTAGGTTACTGAGAGCTCATTCCCCCCTTTAAACCATTGCGAAAATCTTTGCACTTGGTGACATTTTTCACCTTTTTATGTCTTGTTATTGTTCATGACTTTATTTGTTTTTCCTGTTTTAACTGTACATAAGGAGCACTATGAAAGAGTCACCTTACTTCTATGCTGGATGTCCATTACAAGAAACTTCAACAACAAAGGACTACACTGGCTGTCTATATCTGGTCAAACAGCACCACCTACAGGTAACAAAATAATACTTCACTTGTTTATTGACACTACAGCAACACACATAGAACACTCAATATTACAGGACCCACGACACTATCAATTGTCTCTATGAATGTTCACAGACTGAAAGGGGTTCTATGTTTAAGGATTTGAATAAGCTTCAGGGGGATGTACTTTGTGCCCAAGAAACTCATTTTATGACAAACAAACAACCTAAATGCTGCCATAAGGCCTTCCCTTATATCTTCAATGCCACAGCACCGGTTAAAAAATGGGGTGTACTAATATCTGTTAAACATTCTGTCGCATTTAAACTTCCCTGGCTAGAGTACAAACAGTACTGCACAATTATGGTGCAATTTCATACTATAAATTGAATATTACTAAATCTTGTGTATTGCCTATAAATATCTCTAAAAAGCAAATATCCCTTCTTAAGGACCAGTTCCCCTTCCAATGGAAGGGAAAACAATTCCTTACCTAGGCATCAAACTAGCTTCCCCTACTTCGTCTACGTATGAAGTAAATTTCCCTACCCTATTAAACACGATCAAAGGTGACTTAAAACACATCTTCTCCTATGAACTCTCCTGGTTAGGCAGAGTAGCAGGCCTGAAAATGCTTCTCCTACCTAAACTCATCTATTACTTCAGAACCATTCCCATTCATTTACCAGAATCCTTTTTCAACCTCACAGATAAGCTATTCAGACAATTTATATGGAAAAGTAAAATGCCTACGGTACCATATTCCACTAATCAAAGACATAGGTCCACAGGAGGCGCTGACTTCCCGATTATTTGTCATTATTATTGAGCAGCCATACTGGACCAAATGAAGGCCTGGTTTGAACACCAGGAAAAGTCCATACTAAACAATAGAAACCTACGTTCCTTACTCTTAGCTAAACTAACAAACATATCACTAAATTGCCCTAAATTCTCCTTAATTGCAGCGACCCTTTTTGTGTGGGAAAAGATTCATGTAAGCCTAGATCCTGACACTAAAACATGCCAAGAGATAATGCTTCTCCTAATTTATGAATATCTAATCCCGGATCTTGAGATTGACTCCTGGTTACAGGAAAACATACTAATATATAGAGATTTGCTCTCCAAAAAACCGGCATCACATGCCTACGCCCTGATTCAGCTACAGCATTTCCAAATTACCCATCCAGCAACATTCTATGAAATACACAAAGACGTATGGGAATACCTTTTGACTAAGCACAACAAGCCTAAAGGTTTGTCATGGTTCTACGCCCTCCTGCAAAATAAAAATAACCTTAACAAAACTTCTAATATGACTAATTGGGAAAAGGATATAGGTACTACACATTCACACACGAAATGGAGAGACGCAATCCAAACATGTTACCGATACTCCCATTGCACTAATCATTGGGATCTTATGCTAAAACTCCTACATAGATCTTATCTCACCCCGGTAAGAATGTCATTAATCTTGGCTTTAGAATCTAACTCCTGTTGGAGGCACTGTGGTGCAAAGAGCAGCATTAGTCACATTCTATAGGATTGTAAAAGCATTCACAGCTTCCGGTACGCAGTTTTTAAACTAATTTCCTCCATAACTGGCTTTTCATTAAACCAAATCCTCAATTGGCCCTTCTTAACCTCACCATAAAGATGGTACCAACCCAATTTAGGAGCATAGTAACCCACATACTTACAGTATTGCGGCCCGGCTGACAATCACGGGCAAGTGGAGAACTGCCTTGGTTCCTAATAGCGGGGAGGTTGTCCAAAGGGTTGAAACGCAACATTCCTACAAAAAGCATTTTGCTATTCAGTCCAACTCGGTTCAGGCCTTTAATGAACAGTGGTCACCTTGGACCAGGGCCGGTACAAGGGGGGGCGGAAGGGGCGGATGCCCTGGGCGGGACCATTTACTGGAGGAAGAGGGGCGCAATAGAAGCGCCAGTGAACCGGTGTTGTAAAAATTCCTGCTACCTATCCAGAGTTTACAACGCCGGCCTAGCGAAAATTGATCATTTTTAACATGTGCCGAGTGCGCTCCTGCACCCGGCACAAGCCTGAGACCAGCCCCGCCCCGCCTCTCACTTCCTTATCAGGCAGTTTCTGTCCTGCATTGGAGTATCTACCCGTCAATCGCCGACAGCTGGCGCCTGACGGGTAGATCGAGATGCATGCAGAGCAGCGCTGGAAGCATCTGTGATAAGTTCTCTCTCTCATGTGACGCTGCTCCCTGGCGGCCCCTCCTCTCTTCTCGTCCTTCCCTATTTGCTTGTGACATCATCTGGGATGGACGAGAAGAGAGGAGGGGCCGCCGGGGAGCAGCGTGACATGAGAGAACTTATCACAGATGCTTCCAGCGCTGCTCTGCATGCAGGCTAGTAAACAATGTGCCCTTAATGTGCTATGTGCCCTATGTTGTGCCCTGATGTGCCCCATGATGTGCCCCATGATGTGCCCTGATGTGTCCCATAATGTGCCCTGACGTGCCCTATAATGTGCCCTGACGTGCCCCATGATGTGCCCTGATGTGCCCCGTGATGTGCCCCATGATGTGCCCTGATGTGTCCCATAATGTGCCCTAACGTGCCCTATAATGTGCCCTGACGTGCCCCATGATGTGCCCTGATGTGCCCCATGATGTGTCCTGATGTGCCCTGACGTGCCCCATGATGTGCCCCATGATGTGCCCTGATGTGCCCCATAATGTGCCATGTGCCCCATCATGTGCCATTATGTGCCCTGATGTGCCATATGCCCCCGTGCCCTGATGTGCTCCGTGCCCTGATGTGCTCCGTGCCCTGATGTGCCCCGTGCCCTGATGTGCCATGTGCCCTGATGTTTGCCGTGCCCTGATGTGCCCTGTGCCCTGATGTGCCATGTGCCCTGATGTCCCCCATGCCCTGATGTGCCATGTACCCTGATGTGCCCCATGCACTGATGTGCTCCATGCCCTGATGTGCTCCGTGCCCTGATGTGCTCCGTGCCTTGATGTGCTTTGTGCCCCGTGCCCTTGATGTGCCATGTGCCCTGATGCGCCCCGTGCCCTGATGTGCCATGTGCCCTGATGTGCTCCTTACCCTGATGTGCTCCGTGCCCTGATGTGCTATGTGCCCTGATGTGCCCTGTACCCTGATGTGTTGTGCCCTGATGTGCTCTGTACCCTGATGTGCTCTGTACCCTGATGTGCTGTGCCCTGGTGTGCCCGTGCCCTGATGTGCCATGTGCCCTGATGTGCCCCGTGCCCTGATGTGCCATGTGCCCTGATGTGCTCCTTACCCTGATGTGCCCCGTGCCCTGATGTGCTCCGTGCCCTGATGTGCTCCATGCCCTGATGTGCTATGTGCCCTGATGTGCCCTGTACCCTGATCTGCTGTGCCCTATACCCTGATGTGTTGTGCCCTGATGTGCTCTGTACCCTGATGTGCCCTGTACCCTGATGTGCTGTGCCCTGTACCCTGATGTGTTGTGCCCTGATGTGCTCTGTACCCTGATGTGCTCTGTACCCTGATGTGCTCTGTAACCTGATGCGCTGTGCCCTGATGTGCCCCGTGCCCTGATGTGCTATGTGCCCCATGCCCTGATGTGCTCCGTGCCCTGATGTGCTCCGTGCCCTGATGTGCTTTGTGCCCTGTGCCCTGATGTGCCATGTGCCCTGATGTGCCCCGTGCCCTGATGTGCCATGTGCCCTGATGTGCTCCTTACCCTGATGTGCCCCGTGCCCTGATGTGCTCCGTGCCCTGATGTGCTCCGTGCCCTGATGTGCTATGTGCCCTGATGTGCCCTGTACCCTGATGTGCTGTGCCCTATACCCTGATGTGTTGTGCCCTGATGTGCTCTGTACCCTGATGTGCCCTGTACCCTGATGTGCTGTGCCATGTACCCTGATCTGTTGTGCCCTGATGTGCTCTATACCCTGATGTGCTCTGTACCCTGATGTGCTGTGCCCTGATGTGCCCTGTGCCCTGATGTGCTATGTGCCCCATGCCCTGATGTGCTATGTGCCCGGATGTGCCCTAATGTGCTATGTGCCCCGATGTCCTATGTGCCCTGTGCCCTGATGTGCCCCGATGTGCCTTGTGCCCCCATGTGCTGTGCCTTAATGTCATGTGCCCCAATGTACTGTGACCTGATGTGCTGGGCTCTGTACCCTGATGTGCTGTACCCTGATGTGGCCTGGTGTGCTGTACCTGGATGTGCTGGGCTCTGTACCCTGATGTACTGTGACCTGTGCCCTGATGTGCTGTGCCCTGATGTGCCCTGATGTGCTGTGCCCTGATGTGCTGTGCCCTCGTGTATTGTGACCTGTGCCCTGATGTGCCCTGATGTGCTGTGTCTTGTTGGTCCGATTAGAATGGTTTCATTGTACTGAATGGGGCGTGACAAGTTTCCCCAGTGTGAACCGCGCCTAAGTCACTGATCGCTGCCAATACTAGTATTTAACAAATTCCCAGTATAGATCCCATCATCTGTAGGCATTGTAGCTTTCACAGCGGCGGGGGGGGGGGGGGGGGCGCAGTTTTCCATCTTTGCCCTGGGCACCAGATGACCTTGTCCCGGCACTGCCTTGGACCTCTAGATTTCCTGAAAATGTTTAACCTCAGCAATGGATACCTCTTAACCAACTCAGATATGAGACTTTCTCCAACTCTGGTAAAGTTATATTTGTTTTCGCCTTTTTTGTTTTAGTTTCTTTATTCTCTATACTTTTATCGAGTCTCTTCTCTTTCTGATAAAATATATAACCCTCCTGCACTCTACCTATGCAGGGAGCCGTGGCATCCACAATGTTAAGTAGGATGCGCAGTCCCTTCAACTAATAGA
The DNA here is from genome assembly GCA_037952835.1 of Lithobates septentrionalis. NCBI lineage: Eukaryota > Metazoa > Chordata > Amphibia > Anura > Ranidae > Lithobates > Lithobates septentrionalis. The sequence continues at coordinate 939,120 of JBBDGP010000812.1, forward strand.
AAAAATTGCAGGTATGTAATGCAATTTACTACTGTGTTATATCAAAGTTGTATGTTGTACTCTGTATGCTACTGTTGTCTTTTTTGTTTTATTTTTTTATTGAAACCTAATAAAAAAAAAATTGAAAAGAGAAAGCTATAAGGCTCCATTCACACTAGCGCGTTTTTTGATGCATTTTGCATTTTGCAGAAATGCACGGGAATTTTTTAACATGGGTTCCTATGGAACATGTTCACATCAATGCCTTTTTGTTTCTCTGCATTTTTGGAAAGGGTCGGGGACTTTTTTTCATGCAAAATGCAGCATTTTGCATGTAATGGATTTCAATGGACAAGCATCAAAAACGCAAGTGCACCGTTTTTGCAGCGTTTTTGATGCGTTTTTGCCATATTTTTTTTTTTTTTTTTTTTAATTTTTTTTAAGACTGTAAAAAAAAATGCAAAAAAAAAAAAAAATACGCAAATCGCGGCAAAATCGCGGCAAAATCGCTGCAAAAAAGCGGCTCAAAAACGTGGCAAGCATGAAAAAAAAACCTCCAAAAACGCTCAAAAGCAACATGCATAGGTGTGAATCGAGCCTTAAGGATTATTTCCTTCTTAACCACTTAAGGACCAAGCCTGTTTTTGAGTTTTGTTGTTTACAAGTTAAAAACTGTTTTTTTTTGCTAGAAAATTACTTAGAACCCCAAACATTATAGATTTTTTTTCTAACACCCTAGTGAATAAATTGGCGGTCGTTGCAATACTTTCTGTCACACCGTATTTGCGCAGCGGTCTTACAATGGCTTTTTTTGGAAAATATACACTTTTTGAATTAAAAAGAAGACAACAGTAAAGTTAGCCCAATTTTTTTTATATTGTGAAAGATAATGTTACGCCGAGTAAATTGATACCCAACATGTCACGCTTCAAAGTTGCACCCGCTCGTGGAATAGCGACAAACTTTTACCCATAAGAATCTCCATAGGCGAAGTTTAAAAAATTCTACAGGTTGCATGTTTTGAGCAAGAAAAATGTCAAATTAACTGCGCAGCAAAAAGTGAAAAAAATAAATATGAACCATCTATGCTGCAGAGTCCTATGTATGATACAAACACACAGAAAAACGAATGGGGAAAAAAAGTTGACTCGCGCTAAAACAAAAAAAAGCTAACGTGTATAAAGCTGAAAAATCCCAGCCTGTTTGTGATATCTTAAACATTGAAGAAATGTAACAAAGGTATATATCAAGTTGGGAGATGAATACCACCTCCCCTTAACAGGTATGTGTAAGCAATAGCGACTCAATCTGGTACCTAAACCAAAATAAATAACTTAAATTGACAAAGTGAATAAACTGCTTGAAAAAGAAAATAGTGTAAAAAAGAAAGTCCATGTACAAAAAACACCATAACGTGCTGTGATGAAAACAAAGAGTGTCCAATTGTATACAGTCCCAAATGTGTGGGTCCACCACCATGAATGAAGTGCCTGGCCGCTTACCGGAACCCCATGACCCCCCGTTACAGAGGGTCTAAATGGGCATTGAAGTCCTGCTGCATCCGACAGCCTGGGGACCCGAAAGGAGACTGGATTGGAATCTCTGGAGTTTGTAATGCTGTAAAGGTGGATACAGGTGGATCTCCAGGGAAAAGAAGGCAAACCTCAGCCCTCAATGGAATACCAACGTCCTGTAGGTGCCTCAGCTCCCCGGTAGTGGTGCTCAGCTGTGTCTAGCCGGCGTTGTCGCCTGTCTCCGCTCGAGAAGCTCCACCTAATTCAGACGTAGATAATGGACAACACTGAGGCACCTACAGGACGTTGGTATTCCATTGAGGGCTGAGGTTTGCCTTCTTTTCCCTGGAGATCCACCTGTATCCACCTTTACAGCATTACAAACTCCAGAGATTCCAATCCAGTCTCCTTTCGGGTCCCCAGGCTGTCGGATGCAGCAGGACTTCAATGCCCATTTAGACCCTCTGTAACGGGGGGTCATGGGGTTCCGGTAAGCGGCCAGGCACTTCATTCATGGTGGTGGACCCACACATTTGGGACTGTATACAATTGGACACTCTTTGTTTTCATCACAGCACGTTATGGTGTTTTTTGTACATGGACTTTCTTTTTTACACTATTTTCTTTTTCAAGCAGTTTATTCACTTTGTCAATTTAAGTGATTTATTTTGGTTTAGGTACCAGATTGAGTCGCTATTGCTTACACATACCTGTTAAGGGGAGGTGGTATTCATCTCCCAACTTGATATATACCTTTGTTACATTCCTGCATGTTTTGAGCCACAGAGGAGGTCTAGGGCGAGAATTATTGCTCTCGCTCTACCGATCATTGCGATACCTGACGTGTGTGGTGTGAACACTGTTTTCATATGCAGGCGCTACTTACGTATATGTTCGCTTCTGCACGTAAGCTGGACGGGACAGGGCGGGTTTAAAAGTATTTTTTTTTCTTATTTATTTTACCTTTTATTTTTTATTTTTACACTGTTCTTTTAAAAAAAATGGTGTCATTTTTATTCCTATTACAAGGAATGTAAACATCCCTTGTAATAGAAAAAAAGGCATGACAGGACCTCTTAAATATGAGATCTGTGGTCAAAAAGACCTCAGATCTCATATTTATACTAAAATGCAATAAAAACATTTTGTCAATTAAAATTAAAAAAAAATGTCCCTTTAAGAGCTATAGGCGGAAGTGATGCTTTGACGTCGCATCTGCCCTGCAATGGAGACGGGTGGGGGCCATCTTCTCCTCACTCGTCTCCAGACCCAGGAAGGAGAAGGATCCAGCCGGTAAGTGGCGGAGGGCACCGGAGAGCGGCGGAAGGGGTGCCCTCTCTCGCCGCCAATAAACGTGATCTTGTGGCTAATCCATCGCAGGGACCACTATTATCGTAAACCAGACCGCCCGCTGAAGAAGACAATACCGGTGTTATGGCAGCTAGCTTCTGCCATAACAAAGATATCCCTCTTCAAAGAGAGGGCATATATTGGCGTGCAGCGGTCTGGAAGTGGTTAATAATGTGGCGGGGATGTCAGCAGAAATGCTCTGGGCCGACCACAAGGCTACTATACGGGGCAAATTAATTCACACAGATTAAAAGGGAGAGAGAGGTTGACATAGACTGGAAAAAGAATTTCTTCAACTGTGACGCCTTCATAAGCGAGATCCCAAAACGATCCCCACAGATAAACTGGACACAGCTCGTCTCTCCCTCAACCTGGCTCTCACGGCCAAGGCCGAAAAGAGTATTAGATGGAGTGGGGCTAAATTCTATCACCAAAGGGATAAAATTGGCCCAATGATAGCCACTAAACTATCTCCCCATCATCGCATGTGAGCCCAATATCAGAAGAAGAAGAAGTTCTGCTAGTCATTAAAGGGCATTAGGAGGGGATCTGCCCCTGGCCCGGATGGCTTCTCCACGCCATATTATAAAATGTTTGCGAAAACTTTAGCCCTACAGCTCACACGCTTCTTTAACTCCAAAACTAAAGGGGACCGTTTTGATAAACACCTTAACTCTGCTTTTATCTTGGTAATATCCAAACCGAACAAAGACCAAGGAGAAGTGGGGAACTATAGGCCCATCTCTCTAATCAATCCTGACCAAGATCCTAGAAAATGGCATGACATCATTCATTGGCCTGTATGTTCATAAGGACAAGTAGGTTTTATCCCAGGTAGACAGGGCCCCGGATCAAATCATGAGAGGTATAGATATCATTTCTCTCCTACAGATGGGATGGGACAAAGGGAGATGTCAGGAAGGTTTGCTCCTCTTGATTGATCTCCAAAAAGCTTTTGATTCGGTGTCCTGGCCATACCTGTTCAATGTCATGGGTTGCTGGGGCTTTGATCAGAGATTCATGGGTCTTTTATCAGCACCATACTCCTTTCCGGAAGCCCGAGTTTGCCTCCAAGGGTATTACTCGGAGCCTATTAAAATAGCTAGAGGAACAAGGCAGGGCTGTCCCTTGTTCCCTTTAAAATTTGCAATTGCAATAGAAACCTCAGCAATAGTCATACGCACCCACCAGGACATTCAAGGGGTTAACTGTGGCCCTCAGACCCATAAATGTGCCCTATTTGTGAATGACTTACTGTTATTCGTCACTTCACCGACGACTTCTCTCCCAAACAGAAATAATAAAATAGAAGGAACCTCTGCGCTACTATTCAATAAATGAACTGACGTGTAATCACATTAAGGTGTGCTGCTGCAAAATCTCTAGTGTACTGTGACAGCAGGCAGGTAAATACACCTGGTTGCATCCAGGATGGAAAATATGTATGCCCTAGATTCAGGCTTTATGCTGACTTATACCACTAGGGGGAGTGCTGGGAGTCCTGCAGGGGAAGAGGTAATGAGCCCAGCTGAAGTAAGTGGGCTCATTAAGACCTATAGAAAACATCCCAGCATGCTTAGGGAGATGCTCCATCCTGGAACCAGTTCTGTGATTGTGTAGACTGGGGAGTGTGGTATCTGAGCTTTGCGGTGAGTTAACGCCTGTGTGGCAAAACTTCTCAAAGAGAGATAGGGACTGGGGCAGCACAAGGCTGCACCCAGTTGTTAGTTAGGGAATCTACGTGTGTAGTAAGCGGTCAAGCTGACCAGGATTTCTTTTCATGTTTCTTTTTTTTGTTTTTCTGTTATTTTTCAATGCATCTAGTCTAAATAAACCGCACCTTTTGTTTTTGTTTCACCTACAACGCTGTCTGCTGTGCCTGATTTTGTGTGGTGAACCCATCCAGGGGGTCACACACACCCGCTGCCGAGCTAACCCCTCACAGTTGGTGGAGAAGCAGGGGCAGTTTTTTTTTAAAGCCAGCATGGAGGAGATACTGAGACAGCTGGCTCTAGCAAATGCAAATCAGCAGCAGACAAATGCAGGTTTGCAAAAGAGCCTTGCAGCCCAGCAGCAGACAAATGCAACTTTGCAGCAGAGTCTGGAAGCTCAGCAGAAAGCTCACCTGCAGAGTATGGAAGCTCAGCAACAAGCCCAGCAGCAATCTGAGGCCCGCTTCATAGACCTGTTACAAAAGCAAGAGCAGAGACTCCAACAACAAATCGAGACATTAATGCAGCAACGGCCGCAGACCAGTGAGGCAAGTGGTTCCACTAATTCTGCATCCTTTGGTGTGAGCCGTTTACTGACAAAAATGACTGGAGAGGATGATCCAGAGGTGTTTTTGACCACATTTGAAAGGACTGCTGAAAGGGAAAAGTGGCCTAAGGAGCAGTGGGCTGGACTTGTGGCCCCTCTGTTAACGGGGGAATCGCAGAAAGCCTATTATGACCTAGAGCCGGACCAAGCAAAAGACTATGTGGTGCTAAAAACAGAAATATTGGCACGGCTGGGTGTCACCCTGGCCGTCCGGGCTCAGCGTGTACATAACTGGACTTTCCGGCTTGGAAAACCCCCCAGGTCTCAAATGTATGATCTCATTCACCTGAGCAGGAGGTGGCTGCAGCCAGAGACTTTGACCGCACCAAACATTGTGGAACGTGTTGTTATGGATCGTTTCCTGAGAGCTCTTCCTACTGCCATCCAAAAGTGGGTAAGCCATGGAGACCCAGAAACTGCAGATAAGCTTGTGGATCTGGTTGAGAGGTACTTGGCTACAGAGAACCTGACCACCTCTTCCAGGGACTCACGGACTTTCCACCCTAAGACCAGACCATCCCCAGTGGCGGGTAAGATGACTCCAAGGGGTGAGAGTGGAGAGAGTGAGAGGGTGGGGGTTCAACCTAATGTCTGGCGGGAGCAGCCCGGGAAGCCCAGGCCGCAAGAGGCAGCGAAAAAGATTATTTGCTACCGCTGCCGGCAAGAGGGACATATTTCAGCCAATTGCCCAGTTGTGGATGAACCTATGCAATGTGACTTTATAAGGGACAGACGTCAGTCGCTGTTTGCGACAGTCACATGCACTGCCATTCGGGGACCTGAGAAACATTTATGTAAAATGTGTATTAATGGTAGAAATGTTGATGTGTTGCTGGATTCAGGTAGCCTGGTGACATTGATAAAGGCTGAATTAGTTACTACAGTGGTCTCTGGAAATAACAAGGTGGCTGTTATTTGTGTGCATGGGGACACCCGAGAGTATCCTGTAACTTCAGTGTTTTTTGAGACCCACAAAGGTAACCTCTCTCATCAGGTGGGGTTAGTGTCTCACTTACCACATGATGCCATTGTGGGAAGGGATTTTCCAATGTTCTGGGAACTCTGGGATTGTCCTGAGCCCCCCACTGGTGCCCCTATAGACCAGAAAGATGATGACCAGAATTCCTCTGAGAGTGGTGAGGACTCTCCTGAATTTCCCTTGTCGGTATTGGCAGGGGAAACTCGAGAAAATGGGGAGGAGCCAACATCCTCAGATGAAAACATGTCGTCTGTGGAATTTTCGGATCTTGAGGTTCACAGGGAAAATTTTGCCACAGAACAGTTAAAAGACCCCACCCTAATAAAGGCACGGGAAAATGTGGTGAAAATAGATGGCGAGTTAGTGAACCCAGAAAAAACTTGCACTTACCCGTACTTCACTGTGGAAAGGGACCTACTGTATCGAGTGGCTCAAAGGGCAGAAGAAACCGTTGAGCAACTTGTGGTGCCCAAACCTTACAGGAAGTTGGTGTTGGAATTGGCCCATGGGCACATTCTTGGAGGTCATCTGGGGACAGAGAAAACCAGAGAGAGAGTATTGCAGAGATTCTATTGGCCTGGGGTCATGAAGGAAACAGAAAATTATTGTTCCTCCTGCCCTGTGTGTCAGAAGTCGGCACCTATGCCACATTTCCGTAACCCGCTGGTACCTCTTCCTATCATTGAGGTCCCCTTTGAGAGGATCGCAATGGATTTGGTAGGTCCGATAATGAAGTCCGCTAGGGGGCATCAGTACATTTTGGTTATAATGGACTATGCCACCCGTTATCCGGAGGCAATTCCTCTTCGAAATACCTCGGCCAAAACCATAGCCAAAGAACTATCTCTTGTTTTTAGCCGTGTGGGTATTTGTAAGGAACTGCTTACGGACCAAGGTACACCTTTTATGTCCCGGGTTATGAAAGAACTATGCAAGTTGTTCAAAGTGACACAATTACGTACGTCTGTGTATCACCCCCAAACAGATGGGTTAGTTGAAAGATTCAACAAAACCCTAAAACAAATGTTAAAGAAGGTGGTGGATAGAGATGGAAAGAATTGGGACTGTCTAATACCCTATTTGATGTTTGCCATTAGGGAGGTACCCCAATCCTCTACGGGTTTCTCACCCTTCGAGTTACTCTATGGGAGACACCCAAGAGGACTGCTGGATATCGCCAAGGAAACTTGGGAAAATGAGAGTTCTCCCCACAGGAGTGTGATTGAGCATGTCGCCCTGATGCAAGATAGAATTGCACAGGTAATGCCAATCGTAAAGGAACATTTGGCCCAATCGCAGTTAGCACAGCAGAAAGTGTACAACCGTGGGGCCAAGACCCGTACTTTTTCCCCGGGGGATAAGGTATTGGTGCTAGTCCCTACGGTTGAAAGCAAATTCATGGCCAAATGGCAAGGTCCATACGAAGTTCTTGAAAAATTGAGCGAGGTGAACTATAGGGTCAGACAGCCAGGAAGGCGAAAGCTGGAACAGGTATATCACGTCAATCTGCTGAAAGCCTGGAGGGATAGGGAATCCCTAGTTGCAGAGACTTTGTCACCGGTCCAGTCTGATTGCTTTGTTCCTGAGGTTGGAATCGCAGTCACCTTATCGAAACCCCAAAAACAGGAGGTTAAAGAGTTTGTACTTCGCAACAAAGAGATTTTCTCTGAGCTGCCGGGAGAAACATCTGGCGTAGAGCATGATATTATTACCCCGCCAGGAGAAAGGGTAAAACTAAAACCTTATAGAATACCAGAGGCCCGACGGGAGGCAATACGTGGGGAGGTTCAAAGGATGCTGGAATTGGGTGTGATAGAGGAGTCCCAGAGTGACTGGTCCAGTCCTATCGTACTAGTGCCCAAACCTGATGGGAGCTGGCGGTTTTGTAACGATTTTCGACAATTGAATAAAGTTACAAAATTTGACACCTACCCCATGCCGCGTATAGATGAGTTGATCGACCGGCTGGGAACAGCCCGATACATGACAACTCTCGATCTCACCAAAGGGTATTGGCAAATTCCCCTGGCCGAGTCGGCCAAGGAGAAAACTGTGTTTGTAACCCCAGATGGGGCGTTTCAATACAAGAGAATGCCGTTTGGGTTACAGAATGCACCTGCAACATTCCAGCGGAAAATGGACAAGATTCTGAGGCCCCATCAGAAGTATGCTGCAGCTTACCTGGATGATGTGATTATCCATAGCACAGATTGGGTCTCACATCTGCCAAAAGTGCAAGCAGTCTTAGACTCCATTCGGGAAGCTGGGTTTACGGCCAATCCAAAGAAGTGTACCATTGGACAGGAGGAGGCCAAATATCTGGGGTACACTATTGGGAGGGGAGTGATAAAGCCTCAAGTCAATAAAGTCGAGGCCATACAGAGTTGGCCACGTCCCAACAGCAAGAAACAGGTACGAGCCTTTCTGGGAATCGCTGGCTATTATCGGCGATTCATCCCCCATTTTGCTTCTCAGGCTGTGCCCCTCACCAACCTGACAAAAGGGAAAGAGTCTGTTATGGTCAAATGGTCCCCAGAGGCTGAAGCAGCATTCCAGTCATTAAAAACCGCCTTATGTAGCCAGCCAGTGTTGTACTCACCAGACTTCTCTAAGGACTTTGTTGTACAAACTGATGCATCAGACGTTGGGTTGGGAGCAGTGTTGTCCCAGGTCTGGAACGGGGAAGAGCACCCAGTCATTTACCTCAGCAGGAAATTGAAGTCCCATGAGGTAAATTACGCCACAATTGAGAAGGAGTGTTTAGCGGTGAAGTGGGCTCTAGATTCCCTTCGGTACTATCTGTTAGGTAGGCACTTTGACCTGGTAACTGATCACACTCCTTTAAAGTGGATGGCTCAAAACAAGGAGACCAATAGAAGGATAAATAGGTGGTTCCTGGCCCTACAGGAGTTCAACTTTACAGTAAAGCATCGCCCTGGCGTTAAAATGGGGAATGTGGATGCTTTGTCTCGAGTACATGCGTGCCTGACTGCGTGTGTTCCAACCCCAAGGTTGAAACAAGAGGGGGGGGTATGTGACAGCAGGCAGGTAAATACACCTGGTTGCATCCAGGATGGAAAATATGTATGCCCTAGATTCAGGCTTTATGCTGACTTATACCACTAGGGGGAGTGCTGGGAGTCCTGCAGGGGAAGAGGTAATGAGCCCAGCTGAAGTAAGTGGGCTCATTAAGACCTATAGAAAACATCCCAGCATGCTTAGGGAGATGCTCCATCCTGGAACCAGTTCTGTGATTGTGTAGACTGGGGAGTGTGGTATCTGAGCTTTGCGGTGAGTTAACGCCTGTGTGGCAAAACTTCTCAAAGAGAGATAGGGACTGGGGCAGCACAAGGCTGCACCCAGTTGTTAGTTAGGGAATCTACGTGTGTAGTAAGCGGTCAAGCTGACCAGGATTTCTTTTCATGTTTCTTTTTTTTGTTTTTCTGTTATTTTTCAATGCATCTAGTCTAAATAAACCGCACCTTTGTTTTTGTTTCACCTACAACGCTGTCTGCTGTGCCTGATTTTGTGTGGTGAACCCATCCAGGGGGTCACACACACCCGCTGCCGAGCTAACCCCTCACAGTACACATAACCACCAATAATCTAAAAATATATAAACAATGATTTCGCGCAAAACACAAGAAAAAAATGAAAATGTTATATCCCATGTGTCACGTTAAGTCATAATACGTACTAAGTCACCAAGTGATGATGCTAGATAAATGCATCCGATGAATAAATAAACAAAATGTCCAATAGTGAAAATAAGTGTCATACATAGATCATAGCTTGATAATGGGTTGATAAAACACCAAAGTTCATATTCACTTTCACTTATGAACTTCGGTTTTTTTATCAACCCATTATCAAGCTATGATCTATGTATGACACTTATTTTCACTATTGGACATTTTGTTTATTTATTCATCGGATGCGTTTATCTAGCATCATCACTTGGTGACTTAGTACGTATTATGACTTAACGTCACACATGGGATATAACATTTTCATTTTTTTCTTGTGTTTTGCGCAAAATCATTTGTTTATATATTTCTCTCCCAAACATTTTTGCGCTGTTAGCAGATTTTGCCAAGGCTTCAGGGTTACGGGTCAACCTTGCTAAATCCCAAATCTTAAATATAACAGTCCCACATAGGATTGCTGAGAATCTTAAAACCTCTTTTCAATTTGGGTGGAGTGACTCTACCATCAGATATCTAGAAGTGGACCTCTCCCCGCGAGTTGAACAACTCTATATAGCTAATTTTCCCCCTCTCTATAAAATCTCAATGCGGTTCTCAAGGGCTGGGCACTCTATGACATATCTTGGCTAAGGAGGATTAATGCAGTTAAGATGACGCTGAGCCCCAAATGACAATATCTATTTCCTGCCCTTCTGATTCCCATCAAAAAAGATCATCTGCGGATCTTCCAAAGCAAAATAATAAAATTCATATGGGGCTCCTCAGGACACCACCTCTCAAGGTGAATACTTTACAGACCTAGACCACAGGGGTTCCCAATTTATTGCGATACTACCAAGCAGCACGCCTAGCACAATTATCAATCATCTACACATGCCTGGAAAAACCTGACTGGGTGCATATAGAAAGTTAAGCAGTCACCACACACACACTGGATTTCCTATTCTGGTGCCCTCCTAAAGATCGCCCACCCATTTTGTCCCCCTTGTTTCATTCTATATCCCCGGGAGGAATTGAAACGCCTCCCATCCTGCGAATATCTCACTTCTTACACTCTCAATGGAAAAACAGACCAGCACCCCCGAGGTTGACAGCCTATGAAAAATGGTGTGGTCAAACCACAGAGCAGAGGGGGGTGGGGCATATCCACAATATACCTGTCACTAGCCTCAAACAGCTCTAAGTTATCATATATGCTGGCGTGGGAAGGCGAGATCCAGGTTAGCTAGGATGTAGAGGCCTGGAATAGAAACTTCTTTAGATCCTACAAAGGTATACACAACACGGTCCTTATAGAAGCAAACTTAAAAGTAATAACAAGGTGGTCTGCCCGAGAATTAGGGGGTTCTGGAATAGAATATTCCACATAATACGTAAAGCTACAGGATGCCAGGTCCCCAAAGACCCCACAATAGCGCTTCTCAACGCCAGGGCCCCTAAAACCAATAAAGCTACCAAGAATCTAATTTTCTTCATTCTTTTGGGAGCAAAACTGACCGTAGCTTGGAAACAACCAAATGTTTCTGTGGCCGCTGCAAAACGAAAAATCTCCTGGATAATGGCACAGGTAAAAATGGTTAGCTCCCTGGTGGACTCTGCTGCAAAGTTTGAGGTCCTATATGGGTATTCATTAATTTACCATGCACTATCATGGGGTGGTGGTGGGGGGGTTTCTTTCTTTCTTTCTTTCTTTCTTTCTTTCTTTCTTTCTTTCTTTCTTTCTTTCTTTCTTTCTTTCTTTCTTTCTTTCTTTCTTTCTTTCTTTCTTTCTTTCTTTCTTTCTTTCTTTCTTTCTTTCTTTCTTTCTTTCTTTCTTTCCTCTAGTGCGTGTAGTTCTGCTCCTTTAACATAGTTTTCAGGGACCAAATACCCAGAGGTATTGGGCAGACAGGATCATTGCCTCAAGATAACACTAGCTCGGTCAATCTGTCATTGAATCAGACACACTATTACAGCTTTTATATGCCATATAGAATCTCTACATTATAATCATCAGCTAGATTGGTCCTTCTGCAATTGTTAAAATTTACTGCCCCTTTTCGGTGGATGATCTCATTGCACTATATACAGTAGGCCTCTGTTGTCTGTTATGCCATTGTAAACTCCCTGTCTTGTTTGTTTGACTTTCTGTTTATGATATTTTATCGCTTGTACAAAACAATAAAAACGTATTGAAAGGAACTACCCATGTTTATCTTTAATCAGATATATCAAATGAGTTGACATTTGCCCAATTTTCATCTATCTCGAACTGCACACTGTAGCTGACTCTTAAAGTAGAATTCCAGACTAAACCTAACTAGTCTTAAACTGCTCCCTCCCCCCTCCTAACACCTATGCTGACTAACCTGGGAAAAAAAGATGTACATGCTTACCTATTTTCAGCCCATTCCAGTCTGGTAATGTGTTCGGGCTCCTCTGTGTCTGCCAGCAGTGGCTGCAGTGGAGAGGAAGGAGCTTTGACAGCAATTGGGACATGGTTGCCTATGGGTGTCGTCACCAGTGCTGTATTTCTCAGCTGTTATTGAGCACTCTGTCCTATCTCAACTCATCCTCTGATGGTTTCTGAAATTACCCATGCGTGGCGTTTACCGGCGCATGTGTGTATAATGCTTACCTATGCATGCGTATATGGCTTTTACCCACTCATGGGCTTGCAATGCTTCTCCCCGAACACTTTCTTATGATCACGTATAGCCATTCATTAGTATTGGCTGCTGTACATAATACGTTCGGCTCACCAAGTGCCAGAAAGTGCCAGAGATTTTCCACCTTAGCACACAGGAGCAACTAATACAACATTTTTTTTTCTTTTGGAAATACATTTAAACCATATTAAAAAAAAACAAAAAAAAAAAAACATTGTAAGCAGACATCTCTGCTGTAAAAAGCCATCTCCTGTAAATTCCACTTTTGTTGGCCTGTTAAAGAAAGTGGAAAATTGATAGAGGATCTACTGGCAGGATGAATAGGTGATACAATTAAGGCTGACTATACATATATATATATTGACCGTACAATCTCCTTTGGATCTACTATCATCCATGGAGCCCAAAAGCTTGTCTGATTTGATTTGATCCAAATTGAATATATTTTTTTAGGTCTGTCCTCATATTACATAGTTTTGGTAAATAAAAAGGAGTCTGTACAATCAGATTGTATAGGGGCTCAGAAAAGCAAAATGTGCTGTTAATGCTATTGACAAACTGCATCATATATGTCATTTTTAAATTTGTCTATATTTCTACTTTAACACTCTAATAATTTTTTTAATTAAACAAAATAATTCAACATACTGCTAAACATAGGATTGTGTTCAAAGTGTATGTATGTGAAAATTAAAGTGATATGTAATACACAGTACCCTTGAGGCTGTATGTCATTGCTGTTACAGTATATGACAAATTAATTCCTTAATTGCCCTAAGTAACAATTAGATTAAAATTCCCTTTACAATATCTTAAGAGTAATAATCTCTTTATGGCAATATATTTAATTATAGGGGATTTAACTGCTATATTGATGGCTTGTTTACCCATGTTTAGCCTCCTATTTAGACAGTTAGCTGCAAACAAACCACTTAAGACAATGTAGCGATTAATGCAGCCACAAATTCAATCAACGCCATCCACACTTTCCTTAAAGAGCTAAATCACTGTTTCTACAACCAAGGCTAACTGGCCCCCTCCATAAATATCAAGCCACTTGATGGGAAGTTCGGCATAGGATATATCCAGAAACACAATTTCAGAAAAAAAAAGTCTTTAGTATAGGAATTTACTCTAATGCCCCGTACACATGGTCGGATCTTCCGACGGAAAGCTATTGGCCACTGCCCCGTTTATAGTCCCGACGTACGTGTTTTACGTCACCGCGTTTAGAACGATTGGATTTTCCGACAACTTTGTGTGACCGTGTGTATGCAAGACAAGTTTGAGCCAACATCCGTCGGAAAAAATCCTAGGATTTTGTTGTCGGAATGTCCGAACAAAGTCCGACCGTGTGTACGGGGCATAACAGTTGGTTCTACTGAAGGATGGCAGAAAGCCAGTACTGTCAGTGCCCCCCCCCTGATTAGGATACAGGGGGGGCTCTTAGTACCTCTATGGGTTTGGCACCACACTGTGACAATGAGCACTGGGACATGATAACACAACTTTTTTCTGCAATATGCCTCATAAGCTAGGTCGGTTGGCCAAAATCAGGGCAATTTTTGTTACTGGGCCGCAAGGTCTAGCCATTGTTTTACACACCTGCACTTTATTTGTCTTTTTTTTTACTTGCTGGATGGTAGGGTGTGGGTTTTCAGGTCTACTCTGAAGTCTAAGGGGATGATCTGCACCCCTAGGTTCCTTCCTCATCTGCCTGAGGGCCTCTCCTTTCGGTATAGCCTCTAACCTAGTATTTGATGGTTGGCTTCAGCTAGCCATGATGGGAGGGGTCCACTAGGCCTTTTGGCCCCGCCAGGAGTCTTGCGCCATAGAGTGATAAGTGAGGTCCTTCCTCTTCAGGAGATGACCAGTGACACACCCTGGGCACTTTTGTGTTTGTTTAACGTGCAAATTTTTCTAGTGTAAGGCGACTGACATGCATCACATTTGAACTTAGGAATGTGTCTTTGCAAAGTTAAACTAAATTAAATCCTTTCTTATTTTTGCTTGGGGATAGAATGCAGAGGGATTAGAAGTCTTGTAAGTTTTGGGCATGTCTGCACCACTGTTAGGGTGAAAACAGCTCCCAAATTTTGCCAGTTTCTCCTCCAATTTATTCACTTCCTGTCAGATAGCCAAACAGGAAGTGAGGGTAAAACCCTACCAATGTCTTTCCTTGGGGACACACAGGTCAATCTAAATAGTTTCCCCATTAGGTAAATTGCACTCTAGCATTTTGCTGTGTACACCCCAAATGTTTAGGTATCTTGGACTTTGGGGTTTATTTACTAAAGGCAAATCCACTTTGCACTACAAGTGCACTTGGAAGTGAAGTTGCTGGAGATCCAAGGGGGGGGGGGGGGGGGGCATGCAATGAAAATAAAAAAAAGCATCTTTGCTTTTACATGATTGGATGATAAAATCACCAGTGCTTCCCCTCAGAGTACAGCGAGTACACTTGTATTGCAGAGTGGATTTGCCTTTAATAAACCCCAAAATACATAATAATTGGGGTGTACACAACAAAGTGCTAGAGTGCAATTTGCCTAATGGGGACACTAGTTAGATTGACCTGTGTGTCCCCAAGGAAAGACATTGGTAGGGTTTTATCCTCACTTCCTGTTTGGCTATGTGACAGGAAGTGAAGCCAATTTTCAGAAAAGGGACACAAAGCCCGAACTAAAAAAGACAAGCAGGGGTTCTAACATTCACTTGGTTTCTCTCAAATGCCCACAATTAGATTAGGATTGTCTTGAGCTTGATTTTAGCTCTGTGCTCTAAATCAGTGGTTCTCAAACCTGTCCTCAAGTACCCCCAACAGGCCATGTTTTCAGGTTTTCCTTCATCTTGCACAGGTGCTTCACCCCCAATGGCTTGGTATTTTGGACAGCTAAGATAAATTCCAAAAACATGTCCTGTCGGGGGTACGTGAGGACTGAGGCTGAGAACCACTGCGCTAAAATGGAAAATTGAATAATTACCTCTCTGTAATTTTCCTTTCCTGGTGCCTATCCATGGCAGAATACACACAATCCATGCATATGCTGCCAATATCTTGAGGAAGGTTTTGCAAAATAATGCAGCACAGGCAATTAAATCAAAATGAAACTAACAACCTACAAACGACACACATTGACAACATCAAAAATATTTAATGGAAAAATACCCCCCCCCCCCCCCCCAATAAAATAAAGAAGCACAAGTAAAAAATACTTGCAAAGACATAACAAACAAAAAACAAAAAGAAAATACATGTTAAAAATTCTATAAGGACGCCCAAATGTACACACATATACACCATCAAGCAATGTGGCCTCTTTTCAGGACAAGGTAAAGAATGCTATCTGCAAGCTTTATATAACATAGGTTTGCATGCTAATGAGGCAATTGAAAACACATGCACAGTCCATGAAAAACACAAAATGCAAGTTCACCCAGTGTAGAGACATTACTTCAAAGTGGGTACACATGTTAAGGATGTCTTTAAATTACTAACCCAAAAAACACACTCTCTGAGCATGCCCAGAAAAATCCAAGTGCTTTTCACACACAAAAAGCACAAAAAAAACAAAGTCCCTGAGCATGCCCAGACCAACCCAAATGTAGCTAGCACAAAATAAGCCACCCCAAAATTAAGCACATCATCCAGCATGCTACAAAATTACAGATGGGACAAACACCGCCCCCCCCCCCCCGGTCCAGAGGGGCAAACAAACAGCCTAACAAGGGCAAAAGTTATACAACAAATACCACTGCAGTCTATGGGAACTGACTTGTTAATTTTGCTAGCCCCAATTTGGCTGGCTTATATTCTAGTTATTGGCCTTAAAATGTGTATGGGGCCTAGGTCCCCTAGGGACCTAGGCCTAGGGACATATATCAATGTCACCAATTTGGACAACCCCAAAAACGAAACAAGGAGAAGTGCCTTTAAAAATGCAAAATTGTTTAAAAGCTAGTAACTTGGGAGGGGGGGGCTTACTCTGCCTGTAAAGTGGTGCATCTGTAGTATGTAGCCAAAATCCTGCTTCAAAGATGTACGGCTTTAGAGAAAATTTACAAATCTACATTGCAGCTGCAAGACTTTAATTGCATTCTCCCGTGCGCAGAGATCGCTATAGTAAATGGGGGATTTGAGCTCTGTTACCGGTGCACCATTTTTTAAACATGCAAATGTGCAGTGCGCCTCGCCGTGCGCCTCTACTGATGGCACACGGCTTTCGTAAATCACCCCCATGGTGTCTTGTTATGCACAGCACCACACTGGGTCCATAGTGTAAAT
Organism: Lithobates septentrionalis; assembly: GCA_037952835.1. NCBI lineage: Eukaryota > Metazoa > Chordata > Amphibia > Anura > Ranidae > Lithobates > Lithobates septentrionalis. The sequence continues at coordinate 955,901 of JBBDGP010000812.1, forward strand.
TGTTTTTGGAAAGCTAACCCAGCCAGTTGCCAGGGGAAAGAAGTAATAGGCTGCACAATAAACATAAAACCAACAAATACTTTGAAATGATGGCTCACTTTAGTTTAGATAAAACTTGTTCTCTGATATGTTAAATTTTAAATGATAGTAAAGTCTTGTTTTTTTTTTTTTTTGTTTAAACATAACAAGCATGATATATTTACCTGCTCTGTGTAGCGGTTTTGCACAGAGCAGCCCCGATCCTCCTCTTCTCGGGTCCCTCGCCGGCGCTCCTGGCTCCTCCCTCCTGCTGAGTGCATCCACAGCAAGCAGCTTGTTATGGGGGCACCTGAGCTGAGCCGCTGCTCTGTGTGTGCATTCAGACATAGACCCATGACTTGGACCCACCCCCTCTCTCTCCTCATTGGCTCACTGACTTTGATTGACTGCAGTGGGAGCCAATGAGGAAGGGAAGTCCTGGACAGCCAATACTCTCATGCAACATTGCTGGATTGAGATGGGGCTCGGGTAAGTATTGGGGGGCTGGGGGGAGCTACTGCACTCAGGTTTTGTCTATCTTAATGCATAGAATGCATTAAGATAAAAAAAAAATTCTGTCTTTAGAATCACTTTAAAATATGATTTTTAGCCAGTTGTGTTCCACTGTGGAGCTTTTTCCTTATTCCCAGTCCTGTAATCACAACAGGTAATAGGAAATATATCCTAAGTGGAGGAAATTTTTTTTTACATTGTAGACAGTTGTCTCCAGAACAAGTGTCCCTATGTGAAAATGTCCCCTTGATTCCTGTTCTGATGTTATCAATTTAAAATTTGGGATTTTCCTTTAGTTTCAGTCAGAGAGACAATGGTCACTCAATCAATCAAAGAGGGCAATATCTAATAGAAACACAGACGGCAGTAAAAACCTGATAGGGTATCTAAACCTTCCCCACTTTATCCAAAACTAAAAAAAAATAAATACGTTTGGGCTTTTATATACACTTTAAGATTCTTGCGGGCCCCAGATGGTGGCCTTCTATCTATGAATGATCCAGTTATCATGCAGTCTTTCTAATTCCTTCTACAGACAGGCATTAACCTTCAGATCAGTAGAACATAGATTGTTGGCTTATGAAGGAAGTGCACTTAAGCTCTGGCTTATTTTTTAGGAAAACAATAGCAATCAGCTGGAAAATATATCACTTTCTCCACAGAAACTGCTCATCAAATGATATCTTCAAGTGCCTAAGGATATAGTTGTCCATCCAACTATAATCAGGCACATGGGTGAAAAATCTCCAATTTCATTACTGACTTTTTTTTTTTGCCACTACCTGTGCTTGGCTTGTGAATGTTTATCCAGCTCTTTTCAATTTATGTTTTAGGCGCTTAAAGTTGCTGGGATGAAAAACGAGAGATGCACATATACCACACATATTTGTGATTTATATTCATTGAACGACTTTGGTATGAGATTTCATATTTGCATATTTGAAAGATGCATATTTAGTGAATTATGAACTTATTTTGGAGTTTGTAATTACATATCTGTCATATCAGATTAATTGGATTTTATCTATTTCTCTGTACAACTATATCATAATGATCTGTATAAAGAGCAACAACTTACAATTTGGGTGCCCCCCTCACACCCCCCAAAGAAGTGACGTTCCCTTGCGAAATGCGTTGATGGGTAGAACATTGATTCATGATCTTTATTTGTTCTACGTTAAGCTTTCTTTCATCACATATTGTAATACTGGTAAAGATGTCATCTACTAGGTTCATACAAGGTTATATTTAGCCCTAACATGCTAAACTGAAGGACTTTCACAGTACCAAAAAGATAAAAAAAATACCAAAAAGTTTTAATATACAAATTTAAAAATAAATGGACATAAAATTGTACAAGTATACCACAAATATAAGATACAAAAAGAAAAATATATAATGCTACTCTTCGTGTATATTCTCATAAACCCCACTGAAGCTACAGCGATCTACTCATCCCCTGACTGCAGTGGGGTTGATACGAATATACACTAAGAGCCCTTGCACACTGGGGCGGTTTGCAGGCGCTATTGCGCTAATAATAGCGCCTGCAAACCAACCCAAAAGTGCCGCTGCTGTGTATCCAGTGTGAAAGCCCCGAGGGCTTGCACACTGGAGCGATGCGCTGGCAGGACGGTAAAAAAAGTCCTGCCAGCAGCATCTTCGGAGCGGTGAAGGAGCGGTGTGTATACCGCTCCTTTACCGCTCCTGCCCATTGAAATCAATGGGACGGCGCAGCTATACCGCCGGCAAAGCGCCTCTACAGAGGCGCTTTGCCGCGGTATTTAACCCTTTCTCGGCCGCTAGCGGGAGGTAAAACCGCCCCGCTAGCAGCCGCATACCGACGGTAAAACGCCGCTAATAATAGCGGCGTTTTACCGCCGCCGCCGCCCCCCGCCCCAGTGTGCAAGGGCTCTAAGAGTAGTATATTTTTATTTTGTATCTTATATTTGTGGTAAAATGTTTATGTCCATTTATTTTTAAATTTGTATAATAAAACTTTTCTATACTTTTATTTATCTTTTTTGAAAGTCCTTCAATTCAGCATGTTAGGTTTTTTTGTGTAGTCTATTCCTAGGATGAGGTACCCAACAAACTTTGTCCATTACTAGAGAGTTCTCAACTGAGTCCCCTCCAACCAATTCTTCTTTCTAAGGTTATATTTAGATATCTGGATCCATAATCTATACAGAATGTGTAATACTCTAGCTACTGGAATGTGATTTAACTCTCAGTTTTTAGGTCTTTTCTGTACAAAAAAATAGTCATATACTGTATTTAATTTTTGAGTTTTTGTGAAATTTTTTTTTCTCTTTTTTTTTGTTGCTGTTGCTGCTATGCTTGACTACCTCATTATCTATGAGTGAAATCTATAGTTATTTCAGAGAAGCTGATCTTGATCCTGGCTTTACTACCAAGTTAGACTGCTTATATTTACTTAAGCTGGTCTACACTGGTATGTATGAAAAATCTTATACAAAAAAAAATCTCTTAATCTCAATAATGCCTACATAGAATTGACAAATGTCATTTGAAAGTACTTCAAATTTTTATTTGCTTTTAACATTCATTTTAGTATGAATGGAACTTTCCAAACAAAATCCCATACACTGTTACAACTTAATTTGTTAGGAAGAAAAAAATGTATACCGCTCTTTTGAATTTTCTCCCCATTAAGGTCAAAAATGGAGAACAGCGCTAAAATGTTTTGTTCCAATATTTGCTATAGTCCATAGGGTCTTATATGCTCTCACCAAATGGAATGACCCTACACACGTATGGGCCAAAATAAATCTTGATGAAAACAATCATTAATGTGTGCCCACTCTTCCTTAAATTGTTGTTACATTCAAAAAGGAGAGGAAGAAAAAAACAAAAAACACACAAAGAAAAATATAGTGTAGTATGCTCCAATTTTTCAGAACTCACAAAGCAAAACGTACACATATAGTGAATATACTCATGCCAAATATCACCCAGTACTCTCAGTGCTGATCACTTCACCTTGTCTCATCTACTCTTTAATATAACATTTCTTGTTCAATATTTTTTCATTCAAAATAAAGTAGAAAGCAGAACATACACAAGAATCCAAATGATACAGTGATACAAATATTTAAATCATCCGTTGTTGTTGTTGTTCAGTCGTGTATTACTGTTCGTGACCCTGTAGACCATAGCGCGCCACGATTTTCTGTCCTCCACTGCCTCCCAGAGCTTGCTTAACTTCATGTTCATTGGTTCGATGATGCTATCTATCCATCTTCTTTTCTGTCATCCTCTTCTCCCTTTTCCTTCCATGTTTCAAAGCACCTGGTCTTTTCCAATGAGTCCTCACTTTGCATTATGCCCTGTACACACGACCGGTTTTGTCGCCGGAATAAACTCTGAAGGTTTTTCCGACAGAATTCCGACGGAATTCCGCTCAAGCTGTCTTGCATACACACGGTCACACCAAATTCAAGAATGGTGTGACGTACAACACGTACGACGGGACAACATGTACGACGTCTCGTACTTGCTTTAGAGCGTGCATCATTTTTGGTACGTTGGAACAGCATACAGACGAGCAGTTTTCCCGATAGGTATTTGTTCCGTCGGAAAAATATAGAATATGTTCTCTATCCAAGTCCATCTGAATTTTCAACTTTCAAGTCTGATGGGGCATACACACGGTCGGAATATACGATAAAGAGCTCCCATCGGACTTTATCTGTCTGAAATTCCGATCGTGTGTACGGGGCATTAGGTGGCCAAAGTATTTGGGTTTCAGCTTCAGGATTTAACCTTCCAGTGAATATTAATGGTTGATCTCCTTCAGGATTGACTGGTTTGATCTTCTTGTCGTCCAAGGGACTTTCAAGAGTCTTCTCCAAGGCCATAGTTCAAAAGCTTCAATTCTTCAGCGTTCAGCCTTCCTTATGGTCCAACGTTCACAGCCATAGGTTACTACTGGGAATACCATCGCTTTGACTATACGGCATTTTGTCAGTAGGGTGATGTCTCTGCTACTTATAATGTTGTATAGGTTTGCCATTGCTTTCCTCCCAAGAAGCAAGCCTCTTTTAATCTCATGGCTACAGTCACCGTCTGCCGTGATCTTGGAGCCTACGAACATAAAATCGGTCACTGTTTACATTTCTTCTCCTTCTATTTGTCAAGGAGTGATGGGACTGGTTGCCATGATCTTAGTTTTATTAATGTTCAATTTCAGGCCAGCTTTTGCACTCTCCTCTCTTATCTTCATTAAGAGACTCTTTTGTAGGGATGGGTGATTCAGCCCGAGCATAAGTTCAGGCTGAACTTTCGTTGTTCTGTCATTCGTCGAACAGTCGAACAAACAGGTCGTTCGACCATTTGTTCGGCCCCCCGAACCGACCACAATGCAGCGCTGAACAGTGCATTGAAAAGCCCTGATTGGCTGAAGCAGTGAAATATTCAGCTAATCAGGGCACAGAGCACTGTCAGAGTCATGATTGGACACTGTTATCATGACTTTATTCAATCATGGCTCATTTCCGTCCCACAGTATAAAAGTATTCTTTCAATGGCAGCCATTTTCAGTGTGATTTTGGCGTGGAGAGAGATAGAACAGGGCTCTGTTCAGTGCTATCAGTTAGTTAGTGTGCTATACTGTGCTATTTTCCTTCAATTGCCAGTGTAGAATATTATTTAGTGTCAGTTTAGGGATAGTGTGAGTGTAATGAGGAGGACCATCATTCAGCTTTGCATAGTGTGAAACTAGAGTAGGGACAGCTCAGATAGTTTCAGTGTAGTGTAGTGAGACTGTGTCAATAATCTTGACATTAGTGTATAGCTAGAGTAGGGACAGTTCAGATAGCCTCAGTGTAGTGACGGTTGAACACAGTCTATTTCATTGCATTACTGCCAGTTTAACTCCATTTACTTCTGTGTGCGTTATTGCCAGTTTAACGCCATATAATTTTGCGTTGCGTTACTGCTAGTTTAACGCCATATTGTTTTCTGTACCTTACTGCCAGTTTAACACCATATTGTTTTGCATGCGCTACTGCCGGTTTAACACCATATAGTTTTGCGTGCGTTACTGCCAGTTTAACGCCATATCATTTTGCATGCGTTACTGCCAGTTTAACGCCATATAGTTCTGTGTGCATTACTGCCAGTTTAACACCATATAGTCCACCATGTGAATAATGATAAGCATAAAATGTCAATGGAACCTTTCTAAAATATCTTTAGGACCAATGACACCAAAGGAGACATGTTGAAAAGAGATGCTGAGAGGAAATGTTGAAAAGGAAGGAAATCTTGTGAGAAGGCTTACCGGAGATAGTGGACTTAAAGGGGCATATACCTCTTAAGTCAACCAAGCTTATAGTGATAAACACTGTATGCTATATGGAACCATCAATGATCCAGATAACCACGACCGCAATGTGAACTATGAAAGGATACTGGTCAACAGGATGTTCTCATGAGCGGGAAAATATGGTTCAGATGGAGAGAAGAGATTCACAATCCCACACTTGAAACCAATGAATGAAACAAAGTTCCACATAGTGTGATATCGTTTTGAGAATGTTTCAATAAAAGAAAGGTAAAATTGAACACTCACATTTCAGAAGCAGTCAAAAAGGCCTCATGGACATATAAAGGCACAGTAGTGATGGCAACACTCGACCCTCAGGTCGAGTGCTGTCATCACTACTGCGCCTCTCAGCATCCTTTTTCAACATGTTTCCATTGGTGTCATTGGTCCTAAAGATATTTTAGAAAGGTTCCATTGACAGTTGATGCTAATAATTATTCACGTGGTGTACTTTATCACATCAATGTTTTAGTATTGTTGATACACAATATTTCACAGTTTATTCTATTTCACAGTTTAATTTAATTTAAGCGCTGCATTTTTTACTCTTGATTTTTGTGCTGTTTGTCTTCGGCTGTGCTGGCTGCTTTTATTTATTATATGTAACACAGCGCAGTTTATGCTTTTGAGATATTTTTGCATGCACTGTATTGTCACCATTAGCCGTAGCAATGCATGCATCAGTGACACAATCCCTGTTGTGTTCCTGCTGGAGCAGACTCTGCCTGGCATTATAGACAGGGCACTGGAGGCAGAGTAGCAGGAGGAAGAGGAGGACTTCCTTTCTTCTCAAGGCCCACTTTATCCAGACACCATCATTCCTATGTCACAGAACACACAGGAGGAGAGAGAGGAGGAGGATGAGGAGGAGGATTCTGGCACTTTCATAGGCTTCGAAGAAGAGGAAGACATGCGTTAATCTGTAAGCAATGGCTTTTCAACCCAGGACCCTTGGGAGTAGTACATGGCTGGAAGGAGGAAGTTCCAGATGCTGTCATCCTGTGTTACCCCGAGGAGTCTGCTTCTCAAGCCTCTGCAAATTTGAGGCGCATGGGCAACCTCATGCTTCAAAGCCTGCGAAAGGACCCAATAATTCGTGGCATAAAGGAGAAGGATGATTACTGGTTGGCAACCCTCCTTGACCACCGTTATAAGGGGAAGGTCTCAGAACTCATTCCATCCTCACAGAGAGTGCAGAAGATAAAATCTTGTGAGGACACGTTAAAGAGGAATTTTTTGAACGCTTTACCTGACTTCACTAGGTTACAATGTGGTGGAAAACGTAGTTTTGAGTCTTCTGTTGGTCAAGAGAGGAGCGTTGGAGAAGGCGTCCGCCTAAGTGAGGCATTTTGGATTTTTTTTAGTCCTCGCCACCCAGGGCTGTCAGCTTCCACATCCCATCGGCAGCGTCTGCATCACATGGTGGACGATTACCTCAGGGCCAAAACAGAGATGGAGAGCTTTCCAGCTGAAGATCCACTGACTTACTGGGTCATGAGAATAGACCACTGGCCAGAACTTGCCCAGTATGCTATTGAGTTGTTGGGCTGCCCTGCATCCAGCGTGCTTTCAGAACAGGCATTCAGTTCTGCAGAAGGTTTCTTTACTGATCATAGAATGTGTTTGTCCACAGACTCCGTGGACCGTTTGACTTTTATAAAAATGAATCAGTCCTGGATTACCAGCTATGAAGCTCCTGATACCGATGTCACTGATTAAGTCTTTTTGGGATGTGGAATCTCTGCAGGAATTCAAGGCTGCCTAGCTTTGAGGGTGTTCAATCATTTCATCTGGAGGAATGTTTTTGGTATAGGTTTCATGGGCACAAGTAACACCCAAATACCAATTTTTCTGCACCTGTTTGACAGGTGCATATCATTGCAATTTTTTACAGCAAGGCCAATTCTTGCTTTCATCAAGAGTACCTCTATAGGGTTACGGTGGCAAGGCACCACTGACACCCAAAGAGTAATTTTGCTGCACCTGTTTGACAGGTGGATATCATTGCAATGTTTTACAACAAGGTCAATTATTGTTTTCATCAAGATTACCTCTATAGGGTTACAGTGGGAAGGCGCCACCGACACCCAAAGATCAATTTTTACACACCTGTTACTTCTATCCAAAGTCAAAGTGACACCAGAGTGTATCCAAAAAATCTCTAATCTTGTTCCCAGTGCACTACATTGTGGCCTCATCATACACTGGCTCCCCAGCTGTTGCTGAGCAAAATAAAGGCAGCTTGCAGGGTAAATGTCATGCAGATTCTAGACATGGTACAGATCTGCCACTTTACAGGTAGACTAAGGGGACCCCCCCCCCCCCCCCAAGCACTTTATTGGAAGGAATTTTTAATTTTTATTGCTTTCACTTTAAAAATCAAAAAATCACTGCTCATTTAAAAATGACATTTTTCATAAACTTTTTTTTTTATTGATACATGTCCCCCAGGGCAGAACCCAGACCCCTATAACCATTGTATGCCCAATTACCTGCATATAAGCCTTCAAAATGGGAACTTTTGTTTTTTGACCTTCGGGTCCCATTGACTTTAATGGAGTTCATTATTCGGGTCCGGACTTTCGCGGTGTTCGAAAGTTCTGGTGCGAACCGAACAGGGGTCCATGGGCCCATCCCTACTCTTTAGTTCTTCTTCACTTTCTGACATTAGTGTTTTATGGTCTGCATATCTCAGATAGTTGATATTTCTCCCTGTTATCTTAATTATGGCTTGTGATTCCTCAATCCTGGCATTTCACATGATGTACTCGATACATATACATAAAAAAGGATGACAGATTATTTTGTTGAGTACAATTGAGTACAAAGATAATGATAAAGGGGGCATCCATTTGGGTCAAAGAGGAAGTTCCCAGCCTCTTTGACCTCTTCCTCTTTGACCCGTCCAGCTGAAGAGCTCCCACCCACCCAAGTCGCAAGCACTTCTATGTGGTTGGGTCACCCTGGATTTCTAGGGAGGACGGTTATATTCAGATGAGTTAGAATTTTTGTCATTTTTCGATATGTGCTTTAAACCAATAAAAGTGCGGCAGACATTCTTTGACACATTTCTGCTTTGTTTCTTTTATTATATTTGGTTGTATTTGGGAAATGTAAGTTTGTGTGTGGGTGTGGCCTATAATCTCATAGAATTCAATGGCCTATCAAGAAGAATGGGTACTAGGAGGGGAATAATTCCCCCATAATGTTTGGATAATATAAGTACTCAATACATCTTGGGTTACAAGCTGTATGAACAGATGATAAGAATTTATAGAACAATCACGAATAGCTATAACCATCTGTCCTGAGCATAAAAAGGAGAAGAAGAACTAAAATAAAATAGGAAGATAGGGGAAAGAGAAAAGCAGGTAGAACAGCAAAAGGAAAGGAAACCAAATGTAGCAAGGTCCCAGGCATTCTTCGGTCTAATGAGAACCTCCAGGGCTAAAGATAGCTGACATCCTTCTATTTATAGTGGGTTGTGAGGCATAGTGGGTGCAAGGTGGTTAAAGTCATTGGGTGCCAGACACTTCTTGGATGTAAAAGAGGTTTTATTTCTCTTAACAGTCCTTTTTGTATTTTTGGGGGAAGAGAGGGTTAGGGCCAGGACACCCTTAGATAGTTGCAAACTCAATTAGCTGACTCCCAGACTTCAATAGGAAGACAGCCGTGCAGGGAAAGGTCTCCAGCAGGAAGCCACATCTGCATGTCTCCTATGGCAACAGTCTTTAACAGTTCCTAAGACAAAGTGTAACAGTTCTTTTAGCTTCACTACAACTTCTCCTTATAGTTCTTCTATACACTGAGCTCTCGGTTTCTCACTAGACCCACTGATTTACTGTCACTGAATCCCTTGAGCTCCTTCAATCTTCACGGTGGTATCTTCCTCAAGCGTCACCCCCGCCTCTCTGCTGGGTCCCTAGTTTAGCACTCTAGATACCTCTCAAGCTCCACCCACGCTGGCCCGCTCGTAGCTTGACACACAAGGCCGCTAAGTGTCACTTCCACTGGCTGGGTCCCTGGCTTTATTCCCACTGAAGTTTCCAGATTCTTCACCATCCCTGTCTAGTGAGAATGATGCTCCGGTACTTGCTTCAGTTACTCACTGTGGTCCCTGGTAATAAGGCAGATAGCCCCTTACTGGCGACAGCTTCCCCACTACCTCTGACCACGACAGGTTCTCCAGCCGACAGAACCGTCACTTTTGGTTGGACTGCAACCTGCAGTCCCAACTCTGTGCTACTCTCTTCCTTCTTGATAGGCCCTCAGACAGCCTAGCAGCCAGATGTGCCTGGGATAGGCCCAATCTCTGGCCTAGCCGCCTGGGCAAACAACACACGTCACAGGCACAGAACATAGATTACCTGACTACATCCAAATATATAGGTTCTCCCAGGAGGCCATTGGATTCAATAAAACCCCTGCCCATTGGCTGAGATACCCTACATACCCATAACCTGACTTTGGGTTGCCCTTCTCATATCTAGTACCACCAAGAATCTGACCTGTTAGTGGCAGAAGAGAAAAATGCAACAAGGCCAAACTTAGGATAACTACTCCTGGCAAGTACATTTGTGAGGAGCTCCCTGCCTAAATTACAGGGTGCTACACAAATATACAATTTCAGCCAATGCCAGGTGCACCCCTGGAACTGGAAGTACCTGGTCAGCCCTTTTGGATTTGGGCTGTATATGGTTTTCTGCATATGTAAGCATATAGATGTGAAATTAACTGCTTCAATACTACACTATGGCAACTTTTTGAATTATTTTGCATGGTATAATTCTACATACTGGTTGGAAACATTTGAGGAGGTAAGATGGTGGAGATTTGTGGATTTGATTGAAAGTGCACATATAGCCCTGTGAACGAGAAGGAGGTGCACTTAATATATACAGCCCTCAAAAATTCCACTGGCCTGCTCGCATTTTGCGAGTGGATTTTGAGGGCTGGTGAGCTATAGCTGCCTGGGGGGGGGGGGGCAAGCACCTCCGGCAAGCGGGTTGTATGGGCGCCGTTCTCCCAGCAATCAGAGGGGAAGAGAGAGGAGAGCCTCCACCCGGATGATCAAAGCGCCGGGAACATAACAGCTTTAATTTCAATAGCTGTGTGTTCCCCGCTGCGCGCTGTCACATACAGCCCCTCCTCTTTGTCTGGGCACTTTGATAGACAGATCACCCGCCCAATCCTGGGATGGGTGATCTGTCTATCAAAGTTCCCTGGAAAAGGAGGAGGGTCTGTATTTGACAGAGCGCAGCTGGGAACACACAGCTATTGAAATGAAAGCTGTTATGTTCCCGGCGCTCTGATCATCGGGGCGGCAACTCTCCTCTCTCTTTCTCTGCACAGGTAGGCTGCATTGGTGACACAAGCTGCATTGGGGACACAGGCTGCATTGGTGGATATGCATTGGTGACACAGGCTGCATTGGTGACACAGGCTGCATTGGTGGCACAGGCTGCTTTGGTGACACAGGCTGCATTAGTGGCACAGTCTGCATTGGGGACACAGGCTGCATTGTGACACAGGCTGCATTGGGGACACAGGCTTCCTTTGGGGACACAGGCTGCATTGGGGACACTGGCTGCATTGGTGGCACAGGCTGCATTGGGGATACAGGCAGCATTGGTGACACAAGCTGCATTGGGGACCCAGGCTGCATTGGTGGCACAGGCTGCACTGGTGGACGCAGGCTGCATTGGTGGACATGGGCAGGCTGCATTGGTGGACACGGGCAGGCTGCATTGGTGGACATGGGCAGGCTGCATTGGTGGACACGGGCAGGCTGCATTGTTGGGCACAGATAAAGTTGTTGTATTATTTATAATATTGTAATATTTATTTTTATAACTTAATTTTGCCTAAAACATTTAATGCCCTGTACACACGGTCGGACTTTCCGACGGAATATGTGCGATCAGAGCTTGTTGTCGGAAATCCCGACTGTGTGTGGGCTCCATCGGACTTTTTCCATCGGAATTTCCGTCACACAAAGTTTGAGAGCAGGCTTTAAAATTTTTTACCACAACAAAATCCGTTTGCGTAAATTCCGACTGTGTGTGCACAATTCCGATGCATAAAGTGCCACGCATGCTCAGAATAAATTAAGAGACGAAAGCTATTGGCTACTGCCCCGTTTTTTAGTCCCGACGTACGTGTTTCACGTCACCGCGTTCAGAACGATCGGATTTTCTGACAACATTGTGCGATCATGTGTATGCAAGACAAGTTTGAGCCAACATCCGTTGGAAAAAATCCATGGATTTTGTTGTCGGAATGTCCGATAGTGTGTACAGGGCATTAGTGTAATTTGATGAGATCATTTATGAGGGCATGTTTAGGGGCGGAATTAGGGGAAAGGCAGGGCAGGGTAGGGGTTGGGCGAGGCAACTGGTGGCTAGTAACCCTTGAGGCCTGGCTAGTAGCTCAGGACTTGAAATTTTGAGCCCTGAATATATAGATGTTTAGCACATGGAAATTGGATGTTTTTTGCACTAGAATATACACTGAAATGTGAGCACTCATACTTTTGAGAAATGATTTTCACGTTATTACACTATCATGGAATTTTGTTTTTCGGAATTTCAACACTGAGGATTCTACCAGTGAGAATGAAGAAACCAATGGAAATATATGATATGTGTCCTCTAAAATTATTTGGTAAGAGTAGAAGAGAAAAGGGAAAATGATCAGCTTTGAGAGCACTGGGTGATACTTGGCACGAGAATATTCACTAAATGTGAGCACAATTTGTTTTGTTTTGTTCTCTTTGAATAATTGGAACACACTACACAATATTTTTCCTTGTGTTTTTTGTTTGCTGTTTTTTTTTTTTCCTCCTTTCCTTTTGAGATGTGATGTCAATTTGTGGAAGCGTGGAAGGTGATGAAATAAAGAGATTGCATTAATGATTATTTTCATCAAGCTTTATTTTGACCCATATATGTGAAGGGTCATTCTATTTGGTGAGAGCTTATAGGACCCAATGGGCTATAATAAATATTGAAACAGAACATTTTAGCACTAGTGTTGATTTATATATTTTCAATTTGCACAAGGGGGGCATTGTGTTTCCAGCTGCTGAGGGGAATATTCCCTACGTGGCGATATGAATTTTGAATTAAAAAATGGACATCAATTTGACCCCCAATAACCATTAGAAAATCAAACAAAAGTTCAAAAAACAAAAATTCTCGCGCAAAATTCTACTATTGTTGTCTGGCTTAAGCCTACCTATTTAGAATTACCTAGTTACATGCTGACGTAGAAGATGAATGTAGGACAGAAGTAAAGACTTTTCACACTTAACATGCTGCATACTTGTTCTGGTTCAGTGATTTACTAGGTTTAGCTATCATTGGCTGCCTTTGTTGAACAATCATTACGGCAAATGACAATTAATACAATTTAGTGAATTGAGCTTATTAAATCCTTTTGTGAGAAAAAAAAGCATGTGTATGGCCACATGTAGTTTGAACATAAAACAACTGAATGCAAGAATTATTACAGCAGATCATGGAAGCTGTATTACTGAACACTAATACCAAAGCTCATGGGTTTAGACTAAAAATCTATTACAGAAATGGTGTTAAATCATTATTACATACCAACTGATACAAGCACCTTGTATCCATCATTCATTCTAATGTATTACACTGCTCCATCTGTAACTTCAGTCAGTGAGGAAATATCTTATTATCCACTCTTGATACAAATTCTAGCAGAATTTCAGTGCATACTATAAGTAGAACACTACTTGTCAGGTTTCGGTGGTAGTGAGCTAACAGCCACCCCCAGTCCGTCCGGTCAGTCGGGTCATCTGCACCCCACCCCCCCGGTTGGTCGGTACCTACCCCATCTATAGCGTGGGCAGCGCTTCCTCCCATGTGATGGGCGATGGTTTCTTTCTATGTCTCCTCCTCGACTCGACATCATGGCAGCTTCCGCCGTGTGTCTCCTCCCTCTTCCTTGTAGGCCAATTGGAATGCTTCTCCTTTCGGCCAATTGGGAAACCCGCTTCCTGATTGCCAGGGAGGAGAATCAGTGTGACAATAGCAAATGTTCATTCGCTATTGTCACACAACTGGGTGGGCTCGGGGCGCAGTGCTCTGTGCCCCGAGCCCATCCTTATTTGAAGCCTATTAAAGCCTCTGTCTCTAATCACATGCTTCAAAAAAAATAAAAAACCCAATTGGAATCCATGCGTCCAGCTCCCCGCATGTAGATTAGGGGGCTGGACGCTTGAATGGGGGGATGGCGCCCATGCGCCCCTAATGGATGGGCAGCCACTGCCCAGCCTGCTTCTTCACTGGGGCCCCTGGGGAAGCTGGAACCAGGTTGCGGCCTCCAAGTATGCCCAGTTGAAGTTACGGAGACCACTCAAATATGAAAAAGTGAAGATGGCAGGAGACAGAAGTGAATCCGGGAAACAAGCTGAGGTCAAGGTGGGCAGCAGACAAGCACAAACAGAAATCAAATGAACAGAATCAATCAACGCAATCAAAACTAAGGAAACTAAAAAAAATGTTTTCTTTTTTAAACCAAGTTGCTTGCTAAAGCTAAAACAGTGATTCCACCCACCGCATAAAAAAAATAATCCGATTTAATTTAGTGTAGAGCAACAATATCAAGTTTTAACAAATATACAGTGTATAAAATATGTTAAATCGCAAAAGTCCAATTTTCGAAAATATCCACAGTCTAGTGTCTATATTATAATTGTGTCAGTAATAGTGAGATAAAACAAACACTCAAGTGTCTTCAATTTATATTCATGCTTCCGTGCTCATCCTTCACCAGGTGAAAAATCTGTTCACCTCAAGGAACAAAAAATACGCATATAATGGGTAAAGCCCAGAATCTCAATGACCAAAGGCCAGCTCTTCAATCCCCCTCCCCTAGCTTTGGGTGGCTGCTTCTCGAGTATAATTGAAGAGCTGGTCTTTGGTCATTGAGATTCTGGGCTTTACCCATTATATGCGTATTTCTTGTTCCTTGAGGTGAGCAGATTTTTCACCTGGTGAAGGATGAGCACGGAAGCATGAATATAAATTGAAGACACTTCAGTGTTTGTTTTATCTCACTAATACTGACACAATTATAATATAGACACGGACTGTGAATTGGACTTTTGCGATTTAATATATTTTATACACTGTATATATATTAAAACGTGATATTGATTTTTGAGCATGTATTTCTAAGGAGTTGTGCTACACTATGTTTTATTGGAAGCACAAACAGAAGACAAAGCCGGGGTTGGTATACAGGAAGTCAGACAATAAATACACATAACACTAGGCAAACAGAAGCTCAGGGAACTAGAAAGTTGTTCAGGCAATCCGGGCTGCACTGAGCATGTCTATAAGACTGGGAGGCAGCTCAGGAAGTGATAGAAGGGAAAATAATATAATACCAAAGTAGAGAAGGCGACATCCATAGGTGAACAGAGAAGCCAGCAGCACATGTGAATGGAATTACAGATCTAGCAGAACCACTGCAGCAAAGAGGTAAGAATCTCACATATATCATTCTGCAGGCTAGACTGTGACACTACCATAATAATTTTATACTTTCTAAGTCAGCCTTTCTCGACCCTTTTAACATTGAGGAACCTTTGAATTAAAGTGATACCAAAGTCTATTTTTTTTTGTTTAAAAATATCAAACATGTTATAATTACCTTCTCTATGTAATGGTTTTGCACAGATCAGCCCCCATCCTCCTCTTCTCGGGTCCCTCTTCAGCACTCCTGGCTCCTCCCTCCCGCCGAGCGCCCCCACATGAAGTAGCTTGCTATGGGGGAACACGAGCCGAGCCACAGTTTTGCATGTCCATTCAGACACGGAGCCGCAGCTCAGCCTGGCATCTCTCTCCTCATTGGTTCATTGACTTTGATTGACAGCAGTGGTAGCCAATTGTGCCCGCTGCTGTCTCAGCCAATGAGGAGGGAGAGTCCCAGACAGCTGAGTCTCTCTTGCAACATCGCTGGTTCGAGATAGGGCTCAGGTAAATATTAAGGGGGTTGAGGGGGGCTGCAGCACACAGAAGGTTTTTTTCTTGACTATTGCAACTCCCTTCTCATTGGCCTACCTCTCCATAGGCTATCCCCTCTTCAATCTATCATGAATGCTGCTGCCAGACTTATCCACCTTACCAACCACTCAGTATCTGCCCCCCCTCTCAGCCAATTCCTACACTGGCTCCCGATTGCCCAGCAAATTAAATTCAAAATACTAACCACAACATACAAAGCCATTCACAACTCTTCCCCAAGCTACATCACCAATCTTGTCTCCAAATATCACCCAAACCGTCCTTTCTGTTCCTTTCAAGACCTCCTTCTCTCAAGCTTCCTTGTCCTCTCCTCCCATGCTCGTCTCCAGGATTTCTCCAGAGCCTCTACCATCCTCTGGGACTCTCTACCTCAACCTGTCTGGCTATCTCCTACTCTAGCTGCCTTCATGCAATCCATGAAAACTCATCTCTTCAGAGAAGCCTATCACAACTCCAACTAATCTTTTACCACTTCCATCACCTCATTCCCCACAGTTACAACCGTTTTGTACCACCTACCCTATCCTATTAGATTGTAAGCTCTCCTGAGCAGTGCCCTCATAATCTTCTTGTGTTTTATTGTATTGTAACTGTATTGTCTCCCTTTTATATTGTAAAGTGCTGCGCAAACTGTTGCCACTATATAAATCCTGTATAATAATAATAGTAATACTATCTTAATGCACAGAATGCATTAAGATAAAAACCTTTTAACTTTAGAACCACTTTAACTTTTTGGGCCCAGGAACCCCTGCTAATAATTACTGTCTACAGCTCACAGTACATTAGTATGATAGCCCATGGGAAGAATGCTACTTACATTTGTGATAATTGAGAAGAACTCCTTACATGTAGCTAAAAATATCATTAGTGTCAGTGGTTACTTATCTGAGAGGCAAAATGTGTGCATTGCTCAAGGAACCCCAAGCAACCATGGGAGGAACCCCAGGGTTCCACAGAACCCTGGTTGAGAAAGGCGGCTTTATGTAGTACAACATGCACCTTTATTATCTCCAAAGATTGTATATAATTATTAGATCTAGTGCACCTTTATATGCTCTATTTCAAAGTTTAAAATAGACCATTGTAATAGTGAGAGTCCCTGTCTCTGGGAAAAGGGGGTTAAAAGAGACACAGAGTTTGCATATCTGTGGATTGCAGAGCTACAGAGCGTAGATTTGAAAAGCAGAGGACTGCTCTGGGAGCTTTCTCCGGATCTTGCTATATCTGGATGGGGCTCTGTAGTTTGGAGATCCCTCGGAGTCTTGGGTGGGACGGGATTTCCAACCCTGTGTCCGGGTCTTGTGGATAGCCAGCGGGGTGTGTGCCCAGGTGCATATAACAAAGGGCTTGGTGAGAGCAGAGAGGGAAGGAAGGTAGAGTGTGAGCAACTTGCTGCTGCTGTGTGAAGACAGACCTGTGTCTGGAGAGTGGTCTGCCCTGTGGGAGACTGTAGCCCGTGTAAGGGGGATTCTTTGCCCAGGGACTGGGAAAGGCTGGCCAGCCTTGAGAGTCGGGATGACTAAGGAAGCCAGTAAGTCCAGGGGGCTGGAAAGAATCGATAAGTCTGTTGGGAGCAAGCAGAGGAACTGCTGACAAGACAGAGCCAGGTGGCTTGGTATGTTTTCATTTATGAGTGCTGAATGAAGTTAAACCTCTGCGTGGGATTCCTGGATGGACTTTTGCTTTGTTTTTTCTCTTTAATAAACGTGGGCTACCAGGCCCTTGACTACAAATGCCTGTCTGATGTGGACTCACTGCACAAAAATGCAATTATCCACTTGAGCTAAACACTCCAATATCACAAGTGGTGCTCGAATGCGGGCATGTAGACGGTGGAATCCGGGTCCTTGCTCCATGGTGAGTCGCATCAGGAACTACTGCTAGCTGTGTGTGGCTAAGGCGAACAGCATTGCGCAGAAGTTTATTTGATGGACTGTGTTGCATGCAGGTTGTGTACCTGTGAAAAAACGAATCAAACATTTTTTTTTCCTCTGCTGAGAACTGTTACAAGTTGCTGTGTGCAAGACCGCAAGGATGGGGCGGTCAAAGCAGAAAAAGAAAGCAATCCTTGCTAAAGCCAGGGAACGGCTATTTTGGCTAGAGGGTATTTCACCACATGCCCCAGCCACACCAGAGAATTTGTCTGAGTGTGACATCGCTGTGACCTGGGGTAAATTGATCATGTCACCCCCAGTTAAAGGGGAAGTGAAAGAGGACGTTGTCCCTGACAGCCTGAGCCCAAAGGTGCCAAAGCATGACGCAAGGAGGCCTCTGCACTGCATGCGTTGTAGTGAGTGGGGACATGCTGTTGCCAAGTGCCCCTTGTCACAGGAATGTTCGTGGAATAACCAAGCTGGACGGGAGGTTGATGAATTCTGGAACTCACCTACTAATGATTGTGACCAGCGGTGTCCTCAGAAGTGGTATCCCATGGCAACGAGTGAGAGCCAGCCATGGAGGAAATGCCAAGAAGTGAGCTCAGCATGGCCTGAGACGATGTCTCCACCTAGGAGGGCCACTCCAGAAGGCCTAGAGATGTGTGAGACAGTGAACAAATGGTTCAAGCAGAACCACAAAGAGTGGAGCGCAGTGCAAGGGGCTGAGATCTTGGCCTCTGACTATATGCAACCCATGTTGCCTACAGAGGAGGTTGGGGACTTCCTGGTAAGATTTGAAAAAGTTGCTGTAAAGAGAAAATGGCCTAGGGATCGGTGGCCAAAATTGTTGCAAAGCTTATTACGGATAGAGTTCCGCTCGGTTTACCATTTGATGGATGGGGACCAGGATGACTACCGCAAGTTTAAGTGTCACAGGAAGACCTAGGTTTTGGAAATCCATAGAAACGCAAGGTTTTCTGTCATGGCCGCTTAGGGAAAGTGGTCAGCCCAGAAAGGAGAGCACATCAGCCTGAATCCTGCATGAGGTATAGCCAACCAGATTTGGAGTGCAAGTCTGCTGTTACCCCTAGAAACAGGGATCTTGTGTTACCTACAGGGGGCGTCAGTGGGTCCAAAAAAGGCTGCAGTGGTGCTCCATGGCCACATGGGGGAGTCAGCCTGTGGAGACACCACACCTGTGAGACAACACACTCAAGTGAAGGCTATTACACCAGCTGCAGGAACTGGTAAGACTGTTTCAGTTTATGGTACTGAACCCAGTGATGTGGGAGTATGTCCAGTGGGAAGATCCGCAGTACCAAGGGACATAGACTTGCTGCAGTGTGCTACCCAGAGCAGTGGGGAGGCACAGCGTAAAGCCCAACTAGCCACAGGGCTAAAGACTGGAAAGGACATGGGGACTATGCATGTGCCTGCTATAATCCAGCAGAGTGCTGGAGAAGTTAAACTAGGGGTGACCAAAACTGTCCTTGTGCCATGTTCCCTAGTGACAGGTGCTGCAGAGTTGCCCAGAGAAATTTCCAAGAAACCCGCAGTGATGGAGCCAAGACTTTCCCAGGTCAGCTATGGAGCTGCCCAAGTAGGTAAGAGTGCCTCTTTACAGAGAGCAGGCACTGTGAGGAGTCACTCAGAGGTTTTGGTGGCGCATACACAACCCACAAAAGCAGTAGCTATGTCTCCATTTAATGAGAATGTTGATGGTCATGCCAACAATAGTGTTGGCCAATGTGATGTTATTGGTGATGATGACGTTGAAAAATGTGTTTCCTGTAATGTCATGACTGAGTCACACAGTGAGTGTGTGTGGGCGCAGCCCCACAACCCTAAGTGTAACCCAGTGGGCAAGGGGTTAATTCAGCCTGCAAAAGCTGAGTGTGCAAGCTGGATGTGTCTGTAGCGCCACCAGAGAAAGGTGGTCAAAAGGGTGTACTGCACCTGGCTTTAGGTGACGAAGCTGTGCGGCCTTCTACAGCAGGTGATGCAATGCTGTGGAATGCCCATGAGGAAACCACAATGGACTGGGACAGCTGGGCCAAACAATTGCTAGCCATGCTGGGTAAGGCTAGCTTAACCGCTTGCCGACCGCCTCACGCACATTTACGTCAGCAGAAGGGCTCGTACAGGCAAAATCACGTACCTGTACGTTGCCCTTTAAGAGGCGGCCAGCGGCAAGCTCCGTGAGTCGGGTCGCGGGTCCCGCGGACTCAATCGCCGCGGGCATACCCGCGATCGCCTCACGGAGAGGATGAACGGAGAGATGCTGTTGTAAACAGCATCTCCCTGTTCTGCCTAGTGACAGTGTCACTCGATCTCTGCTCCCTGTCATCGGAGCAGAGATCAGTGACGTCACACTTACAGCCCATCCCCTTGACAGTTAGTAATCACTCCCTAGTACTGATTTAACCCCTCCCCGCCCCCTAGTGGTTAACCCCTTCACTGCCAGTGTCATTTATACAGGAATCAATGCATTTTTATAGCACTGATTGCTGTATAAATGACAATGGTCCCAAAAATGTGTCAAAAATGTCCGATGTGTCCGCAATAATGTCGCAGTCATGATAAAAATCGCTGATCGCCGCCATTTAAAAAAAAAAAAATTTTATAAAAATGCCAAAAAACTATCCCCTATTTTGTAAACGCTATAACTTTTGCGCAAACCGATCAATAATCGCTTATTGCGATTTTTTTTTTTTTACCAAAAATATGAAGAAGAATACGTATCGGCCTAAACTGAGGAAAAAAATTGTTTTTATATATATTTTTGGGGGATATTTATTATAGCAAAAAGTAAAAAATAATGCATTTTTTTTCAAAATTGTCGCTCTATTTTTGTTTATAGCGCAAAAAATAAAAACCACAGAGGTGATCAAATACCACCAAAAGAAAGCTCTATTTGTGGGAAAAAAAGGACGTCAATTTTGTTTGTGTGCAACGTCGCACGACCGCGCAATTGTCAGTTAAAGCGACGCAGTGCCGAATCGCAAAAAGTGCTCTGGTCAGGAAGGGGGTAAATTCTTCCGGGGCTGAAGTGCTTAAGTAACAAGGGTGTGGACACAACTGCTATGTCAGACAGGTGGATCGCAGAGCGGCCGGTGGTTGAGGGCACCTTGGTCCCTGCAAAGGTTTCTACCCTCCAGTCTGAGGAAACAATTCAGGGCACTGGCATCGCAGATGTGTTGTCCAAAGCCCCGCAGCTAAATAATGTTGAGTGTCAAAGTAATAGTGTGACTTGTAATGACCTGCAGCGGCTCACTGACACTGGTGCAGAAGGGATAAGTGTGAGACATGTGTCTGACAGCTCTCCAGGGGAGCAACAGGTTGTGATTATGGGTACCTGCAACCAGGTGGAGGTCTCTTCAAATGTCTCACCCTCTCAACCTGCAGTGGATGAGCCCCTCCATGTCTTTGACAGGGGAAAAGACCCTAGAAAGGTCTGGTGTTTAGACATGGGATGTTTAGAGATGACAGAAACCTTACTGGAAATGCTAGAGTTGATAAAATCGCACTTACTGTACACTTGGGTGTCTCCACCGCAGTTGGACCAGGTGGTACTGCGTAGCACCAATGGCTGGAGCCGGGTGGTACAGGTAGTGCTGGGAAACCTTGACCAAGAGTGGAATTGGTGGGACCAATGGTTAACCATTTGGCACAGGATCTTCAGATTCCCTCTGAGCGTACTTCCAGTTATTGATTGGTATGGAAGGCGCACAGGAGAACTGTTTGAGATATCAGAGGTCTCTCCGCCTGATGCGGTGACTAGAAACATCTCTGCTGGTGTGGTCTGAGGTGCGGCTGAGCAGTGGTCAGTATAGGGCGCAGATACTGCCTCACCCGCTAGGTCTTATGAGAAGGAACGGCCCAGAATAGACTCAGCAGTAGCAGAGATGTTTTCTGTCACTGGCCCAGAGGTACAAGTTAAGGTGCCCGGAAACACTGTGGGAGAAAGTGCTAATATTGGTTGCCATAACAATGTAATGTGTACACCTGGAAAAAAAGGTTTATGCTTGGGTCAGGGTAGTCAGGGTAGTTTGTTAGAACAGGTACCCATGGAGTGTTGGACAACAGTTGAGGTGGAGCTTTGCTATGGTCCCGTTGGATGTAGTCCCTCGCCTGTGTGTAGTCCCTCCTCAGGTCTGGTTTTAACAAACACTGAGTTAGAAAGCACTGATGATATTGAAAGCTATGATCTGTTAAGGGTTCATTCTGCAAACAATGATTTGGTTGTCATGGGTAACCAGAGAAACCGATGGTGAAGGGTAAAACGGGTATTCGTAAGTTTAAAGGAAGGCTCAGGGAAAGCAGAGTTCCCCAAAGAAAAGTGAATAAGCCCAGAGACCCCAAAAGAAGAGGGAGAAGGCTGAGGATGGGAAAATATAGGACCCTGTTAAGATCCAGGGTGGGAAGTACCTGGAAGCGCACCCGGAAAAAAGGTTGGGCCTGAGTGGCTGACAGCCAGCACAGAGGTGTCCCAACCATGACGGGTGCTGATGTTCCTCCCTCTGGATCGAAACAAAGGGGGGGGGGTGTGTAATAGTGAGAGTCCCTGTCTCTGGGAAAAGGGGGTTAAAAGGGACACAGAGTTTGCATATCTGTGGATTGCAGAGCTACAGAGCGTAGATTTGAAAAGGAGAGGACTACTCTGGCAGCTTTCTCCAGATCTTGCTATATCCGGATGGGGCTCTGTAGTTTGGAGACCCCTCAGAGTCTTGGGTGGGATGGGATCTCCAACCTTGTGCCCGGTCTTGTGGATAGCCAGTGGGGTGTGTGCCCAGGTGCATATAACGAAGGGCTAGTGAGAGCAGAGAGGGAAGGAAGGTGGAGTGTGAGAAATCTTGCTGCGGCTGTGTGAAGACAGACCTGTGTCTGGAGAGTGGTCTGCCTGTGGGAGACTGTAGCCTGTGTAAGGGGGATTCTTTGCCCAGGGACAGGGAAGGGCTGGCCAGCCTTGAGAGTCAAAAAGACTAAAGAAGCCATTGAGTCCAGGGGGCTGGAAAGAATCGATAAGTCTGTTGGGAGCAAGCAGAGGAACTGCTGACAAGAGAGAGCCAGGTGGCTTGGTATGTTTTCATTTATGAGTGCTGAATGAAGTTAAACCTCTGCGTGGGATTCCTGGATGGACTTTTTTTTTGTTTTTTCCCTTTAATAAACTAGGGCTACCAGGCCCTTAACTACAAATGCCTGTCTGATGTGGACTCACTGCACAAAAATACATCTATTCACTTGAGCTAAACACCCCAATATCACACCATATATCATCAACTGGTAAAAGAGCTTCCTATGTTAATTTCCAGCTGAATTATGTATTTTGGTAAGCTCTAATGCACAAAGAGTTGTTAATATAGTCTGTGAATAAGCATTCCATCCACAACGACATGCAATCATGTTTCATTAGCAGTTGATTTGTGAATTTGAAGAGTTTTTGTTTGTTCAGGATGCACTTAGAGGAGATGGATTATTTTGGCGTGCATTAACCTAGGGAATTTGTTTATAAAAAATATTATTTAGTCCCAGGGTAAACTAGTACTATTTAAATTCTGTATGACTCTTCAAATAATAAAATATTACATAATGATCCACCACTCACAAGTTTTATACAAATAGCTGTCCTTATTCCCACATGTTAAAAGATATCCCCAAAAGAGAGAAGCAGAGGGCAAAGGAATAATCCCTAGTATTGCCAGTAGGATCCCTGCAGCTGATCTCTACCACACTAGTTACATAGGGGGTTAGGTTGAATAAAGACACCAGTCCATCCAGTTCAACCTGTGTGGCTGTCTGTGTTCATGTCAAAAAAAAATTCCCATATCTCTGTATACTATGTTTGCTAAGTTGCACATCTAATGCCGCGTACACACGGTAGGATTTTCTGACGGGAAATGTTCGATGGGAGCTTGTTGTCGGAAATTCTGACTGTGTGTAGGCTCCATCGGACATTTTCCGTCTAAATTTCCAACAAACAAAATTTGAGATCTGGATCTCAAATTTTCCGACAACAAAATCCATTCTCGTAAATTCTGATCGTGTGTACACAATTCCGACGCACAAAGTTCCACGCATGCTCGAAATCAAGCAGAAGAGCTGCACTATTGAACTTAATTTTTCTCGGCTCGTCGTACGTGTTGTACGTCATCGCGTTCTTGACGTTCGGAATTTCCAACAAGATTTGTGTGAACATGTGTATGCAAGACAAGTTTGAGCCAACATCCGTCGGAAAAAAAACATGGAATTGTCGGAATGTGCGATCGTGTGTACGCGACATAAGAGTTTTTTTGACTATACAGCAGGCAGGAACCGGTTAAAGTTAAACTGCTTCTCCTCCAATTTTGTTGAGTGGGCCCGTGTCTTCTTACACTCCCTGAGACTGAATAGTTTATTTCCTATGCTAGAATCACCATTTGGATATTGTATATCACTATCATATCTCCTCTCAAGCGTCTCTTCTCCAGGGAGAATACGTTTAATGTTTGTAGTCTTTCCTCATAACTGAGGTACTCCAGTCCCCTTATTAGCATTGTTGCCCTTCTTTGGACTGTCTCCAGTTCAGGAATATCATTCCCAGGGAATTGGTGACCAGAACTGGACAGCATATTCCGGATGTGGCCAAACCAGAGTTTTATAATGTGGCAGTGTGACGGAACTGTCCAGCAGCCAGCTGGGGAGCTTTCGTCAAGATATAGCTTCCTCCAGTCTGGACCCAGGAACCAGTTATAATAGCTGAATATTGCAACCAAGAATCACCTAAGCTGGCGACACCAGCTTAGGTGCTCTGGAACTGGAACTCACTTTATTAAAAACTCACCCAGAATTTTATATACCACACAAGGTCAGTTAAGGGCCATATTATGCAAACAGGAATATAATTGACATAGCCCAGGAACAGCCAACATAACCATAATCTAAGTAGGCCATTCAACATAAACACATAACATCCCACAATGGTTTGATAGCAAGGTACAGTGGTCACAATTTTAATCTCATCCCCAAGAGATGATCAAACAGACAAAAACAATTGGCGACTCAATTAACAATGGGAATGCACACCTAGGAGGCACTCAATGTGACAAAGACAATTAAGACTTAACACCTTAAACCGATTATATCAGGAGACACCAAAACCCAGTTGCTTTGGGCTGATGATATTAACATCTGCTCTGAGTATCACAATCTAAAGCAGTCATTGCTGGTTTTGGGCATAGGGGCCCTAAATATGGATCTGGGTCCTCCAATTCCCAGAGTCTGTGTATTTTTGGACTTAAATCAGAAACAAGGCCACTCCAAGGGTCCCCCCAGGCACACACCTCCCAAAGAGTAGCGTTCCCTTAAAAGCCAAGGCCCATAGTGAGTAGGCAAAAAGCCACCCCGCAGTCCTCTCCAAAAGCCCCTGTTCTTGTTGGGTCTGTCACAGGCAGGCTTATTGTTTTATCTCTTGAGTAAATACCCTTTTTTATGTATTAGTAATTTAGCATGCCTTGTTCTACATAGTCATACATTCCAACAAGAATGCCAAATGTCCAAGGTTTTTAATGGTAAAATTTACATATAGCAAATGTAATCCTGCTTTGGGGGGCTTGGGAGAAATGACCCTCCTCCAACATGATAATGTGATAAACTGTAGGTGAATAAGAGAACCAGCACCTATATGCAAAAATAAACATTTTTTTAATAAGAAAAAGTAGTAGAATGCCATTTGAAAACCATCAGTTCATTTACAAGGGTTTATATGTTAAAATCTCTCTCCAGTAAAATAGTAAAATTAAAGTCTAATTGAAGTCTTAATATAATACGTAATTCGGGTATTTCTGGTTGAAAACACAGTTGTGAACATGTTTCATCTATGCTGGAAAACCATGTCTTTGAAACTGAACATTGTCGGGCATTATGACTCAAACCTTCTCCCGTACAAATAAAAGTTGGATAACAGTACTTTGAAATACATTATATCAAAACGTCTCAGGGGCAACAATAGAACCTGGTGATTATTATATGTTAGGCAACAGGCAACGTGTAAATATCACAAAGAAGCAAAAGCTTGAGATAATCTGCACGCCTCTTGGCACCCGTGGTTAGTACTAATGAGTCCAAACACCTAAGCAGTTTGGGCGACCTCTGATCTCAGCGTTGCCAGTTACTGTTTTTTTTTTTTTTTTAAATCCATTCAGCCAATCAGATCTATTGTGCCTGGTGCCACCTGTGGATGTTCATTCGATAACTATCACCGAATACAGGCTTTAGAAAAAAAATAACTTGAGATGTAAGTCTAGAATCTTTACTAATTGGTTTCTCTGACTGAGAAGAAGAGTCTGTTAGAAATTTTATATCATGCTCTCAGTTTGAACAATTCTGCTGCCAAGTGCATTGTTGTAGCGTGTTAAAAATATACTGCTAGCTATTAGTGATCTAAATAATGTCAATATTAGCTGTACCCCTGACCTAGTTTATCCAAATCTTGCTGTGTCTGAAACACGTCCTGCAGTCACGAGAGCAGAACCATTTTCAAGTGTGTGCGTAATAGAGTAGAAGCTGTTCTCCATGCTTCTGTATGAACCCATATGGTTCTATCAGCAGTTATTTCTAAAAGATGAGGGCATATCTCATTAAAAGGCACAGATAAAATACCATTTAGTTCACTTGTTTATTGCTTCAAAAGTCATGAAAACATGTTTTCTTCATTTAGTTCATTCATCTGAAATCTGTCTTTATATTACACTTCTGAAAGTTGAAATCAGACTTTTACTGGAAATGAGCGCTCTAGAGGCACTAGACACGTGTGGTTCGTTTTGTTCTGAATAAATATTCAAATGCATTTTTTGTTATTCGGAGATTCGGATATGTCCGAATACCCATATTACAGTATAAACAAAGTTTACCGAATGCTCCGAATAACAAAACAAAATTTACCAGAATTTCCGAAATTCAAATTGAAATTCAAATCAAATTTTACATCGAACTCCATTCAAATTTGAACTGTAAACATATTTCTGAAATCAAAGACTGTGTGTGCTAATAGAGTACCATTTCAAAATAATGCTGTTTTTGTTAAAGTGGATGTAAACCTGATTCATGAAATTTGAGCCGGACACATATATCTGCAGTATTTTCTTATCTGTCTTCAAAGCACTATGTCCCGTAGCTGTCTCCTGCTCCGTTCTTCTGTTATCAGTCTGATAACTTATGACAAGTTCTCTGTCAACTGAGATCAAAGCAGCCTGAGTTTTGTGTTGGGGAGGATGCTATAAATATTTTAGCAGAGCGCTGAACCATTCAACAAACTGTTCTGAAAGTCTCTACCTATGAGGGGAGGGGGGGTGTGCCTTTGCCCCAATCAGCTGTGTTGGCTGTATGCCCAGGCTTCACTGCAGTGCTGAACAGGAAGAGAAAATCTCCTAACACAATATAAACTTTCTAAAGAATATATAAAGATGAAGACAGCAGATATACATGTAAAACTTATGTAGGGAGATTTGTTTCATCTCTGTGTATCATCTGAGGCTGTTCAATTCACTGGCTATAGGAGAGGGTTTATACCCACTTTAGGCCAAATATGATTTAAAGAGTCATTGTAATCATTTGATGAAGATTTTTCTTTTGTTTGTTCACTTTGCCGCATTCAAATCGAAAGAAAAAATCTACAATTTTTGATTCAACCGATTTGAAGTTTATCTCTTCGAACGTTTCGAATTTTAAAAAAATGGTATGTTCAAAGAAAATGTGAAAAAGACATAAAAAGAATTCCGAATATGAATTACAAATACGAATCCTTAACCACTTGCCTACCGGCTCACGCCTATATACATTGGCAGAATGGCACCGCTGGACAAACTGCCGTACCAGTACGGCGGCTCCTTTAAGAGTCGTAGCAGGCGACCACCCGCGATCTTGAGCATGAGAGCCATAGCGGGGATTTGTGTGTGTAAACACACAATTACCCTTTCTGCCAGGGGAGGACAGATAGATCGTCTGTTCCTACTAGGTAGGAACAACGATCTGGCTCCTCCTCTAGTCAGTCCTATCCCCTCACAGTTAGAAACACACCTAGAGAACACACTTAACCTCTTCATCACCCCCTGGTGTTAACCACTTCCCTGCCAGTGACATTTACACAGTAATCAGTGCATTTTTATAGCACTGATCGCTTTATAAATGTCAGTGGTCCCAAAAAAGTGTCAAAAGTGTCCGATCTGTCCACTGCAATGTCGCAGTCCCGATAAAAATCGCTGATCACCGCCATAAAAAATGCCATAAATCTATTCCCTATTCATCAAACCAATCAATATACGCTTATTGCGATTTTATTTTACCAAAAATATGTAGAAGAATACATATCGGCCTAAACTGATGAAGGAATAAAAAAAAAATGTTTTGGATATTTATTATAGCAAAAAGTAAAAATATTTTTTTTTCCAAATTGTCAGTCTTTTTGTTTATAGCGCAAAAAATAAAAACCGCAGAGGTGATCAAATATCACCAAAAGAAAGCTACAACATTGGGTACAACATCGCACGACCGCACAATTGTCAGTTAAAGCAACGCAGTGCCGTATTGCAAAAAACGGCCCAGGTCAGGAAGAGGGTAGATTCTTCCGGGGCTGAAGTGGTTAATATGAAATGAACAAATCAACTGAATTTAACGAAACTAAATAACCAGATTAACGTATCTAAACAAAACAAACTAAAACACACTTTTTGTCATGCACATGTCTAAAAGGCACTGACATGGGTTTGCAAAAAAAATAAATAAATAGAAAACATAAATGAAAGAGATATAAATGATATATGTACTATGTACTGTATTTATGTCATGAAGCCAATAAAGAGTGACAAGAGGAGTAAACCAGGTGGCCTGCTTTTTTTTCTGCTTTGGATAGACTGTATGGGGGACTGGACATCCCCACTTGTGCAGCGATCTCGAGCATTTGCATGTAATCACTTGCAGACCGCCCACCAAACATTTACTGCAGCAGGGCATACCAAGTATGTGATCTGACACTTCCGAGCCTGGGGCGCTCACGTGTGCCGCTGGTGACCTGCTCCAAGGACCTGCGACCGTGGTCTCGATGTCTGCCAGCACCCTTTGATTAGACAGTGCACAGGCAGAATTCCAATCCTATGTAAACAAGGCAGATTGCCATTCTGTCAATAGGGAAGGCATGGATCCTGTGTTCCTGCAAAGCAGGGAAAATAATCAATGCCTTCCCCTAGTCAAAGTGAGAAACCACAACCTAAGCACACAGTTAACCCTTTGATTGTCCCTGATGTTAACCCCTTTCCAGCCAGTGTCATTAGTACAGTGACAGTTCATATTTTAGCACTGGTCACTGTATTGGTGTCACTGGTCCCCAAAAAGTGTCAAAAGTGTCAGTTAGGTGTTCAATTTGTCTGTCAAAATATCACAGTCCCACTATAAGTCGCTGATCGCTGCCAAAATTAGTAAAAAAAATAAAACAAATTAAATAAAAATATCTCATAGTCTGTAGACGCTATAACTTTTGCAGAAACCAATCAATATATACGTATTTTTAACAAAAAATATGTAGCAGAATACATATTGGCCTAAATTTATGAAGAAATTAGATTTTTTTTAAAAAATGTAATGTTTTATAGCACAAGGTAAAAAATATTGGTTTTTTTTTTCAACATTTTTTAGTTAATAGCGCAAAAAATAAAAAAAAAGCCAGTAGTGTTTAAATACCACCAAAATAAAGCTCTATTTGTGGAAAAAAATATGATATCAATTTTATTAGGGTGCAGTGTTGCAGTTAAAATATAATAGTTAAAAAAAATGGCCTGGTCATGAGGGGGGGGGGGGGTAAATCTTCCTGAGGTCAAGTTGGTAAACGCAGTGCACTAAAGTCCTGCATAGTGCACCATGCAAATTACTATTGTTATGTGCAATATTTTTGAGTGCAGCTGTCATTAGTATTAATTACTATCAAGTATTAATAATTTAATTCCATTTTACACTGAGTGTAGATTGTTTCTACTGATGGATTTTCATCAAAACACGTGTTCTATAGAGTTCAATAGGGCGGAGCTAAGCTCTGACATCATTACGCCCCACGTGAGGCTGGAAGCGATGGTGATTTTAATTTTGTTTGTTGGCAAACTTATCTCTACTATGCTTGGAATTTTTTATGTCTGTGGTGTCCGTTTATGAAGCAGTGAAATCTATTCACTGCTTCGTTCTCTGGCATTCACAGTGAAGATTTTTCTCCTCTGTGTGCCAGTTTATGAAGCGGTGTAGATCGCTTCACCTTTGGAGGAGTGAAACGATCTACAAACGCTTCAAACAGTGGAGAACGGCCCCTGATACTGGAATCTCGTGAGACTTTACGAGATTACAGTACCAGATGTCAGTTTATTAAGCAGTGATAAATTATCACCGCTCAACGGCGTGGATTAATGTTAGTAAAATAAAGAGTCCCCCTACATTATACACATATGTATACACACACACACATTATATATACATGTATATACACACACATGATATATATATACATATACACATTATATGTATATATGTATATATATGTATACACATAAATATGACAGGGGGACATGCTTACAGTGTTGGGGGGTCTGAACGAGGCATAAGGAAGTTAAAAAACTTCCTCCTTCCCCCTCAGATCCCCCCAGACTTCCTCTTCACTCCCCGATTCACCACCTCTGAGCTGGTGAACCTGGGAGTGTGAATTCTGACTCAGATCGCCAGTGAAGCGGTGAGATCACCGCTTCATAAACTGGCCGTTACTGTGTCATCTATGAGGATTCTCCGTGTGTAGAGATAATCGGCGGGAGAACAAGTTCAAACATGTTCTCCCCCGATTATCACTGTTTCATAAACTGTTTATGGACTGTGATCAGCGGCGATCCTCGGGATCACCGCTGATTACTGCTTCATAAACGGACACCTTTGTGAGTACCCACATTTTTGGCTTTCAACAATTAAGTGTTCAGACGTTATTACACTATTGGAGCCTCCTCTTTTATATATGCTCCGTGGTGTCTGACTGATTGAGATCTCCAGATGAGAACTGCAAGGTGTACCTAAAAAAAAAAAGTGCCTGGTGAGTGTATAGTGCCAACAGTTTGCACAGAAACAGTACAGTTACAATACAATAAAATACAAGAGGGTTAGGATGGCCTTGCTCATAAGAGCTTACAATTTAATAGGGCGGGGCAAGATAAGACACTATACTTGTAAGTTTAGCTCTTTTTTTTTTCCCTGGCAGCAGAGTTTGCCCTGTCACCTCTCTTGCTTTTCTTTCCTCCCTCCCTCCCTAATTTGTCCTCCTTTGGCACAGCCTGTATTATTCCTGTTGCTTCCTCCCCCTCAGCAGCAATAAATCTTGAGGTTGTCTATAGGGATGGGCGAATGGTTTGGCCCGAGCATAAGTTCCGGTCCAACTTTCGTTGTTCGATCTTTCAGTGAACAGCTGGACAAACCATTTGTTCGGCCCCCCAAACCGACCACAATGCATTGCGGCACTGAACAGTGCATTGCAAGCCCTGATTGGCTGAAGCAGTAAAAGCTTCAGCCAATCAGGGCACAGAGCACTGTCAGAGTCATGATTGGACACTGTCATCATAACTTTATCTAATCAGTATAAAAGTATTCTTTCAATGGCAGCCATTATCAGTGTGGTATTGGCATGGAGAGAGATAGAACAGGGCTCTGTTCAGTGCTATTAGTTAGTTAGTCTGCTATACTGTGCTATTTTGCTTCAATTGTCAGTGTAGCATATTAGTTTAGTGTCACTCTAGGGATAGTGTGAGTGTAGTGAGGAGGACCATCATTCAGCTTTGCATAGTGTGCAGCTAGAGTAGGGACAGCTCAGATAGTTTCAATGTAGTGTAGTGAGACTGTGTCAGTAATCTTTACATTAGTGTATAGCTAGAGTAGGAACAGTTCAGAGAGCATCAGTGTAGTGACGGTTGAACACCGTCTATTTGATTGCATTGCTGCCAGTTTAACGCCATATAGTTCTGTGTGCATTACTGCCAGATTAACGCCATTTACTTCTGTGTGTGTTACTGCCAGTTTAACGCCATATCGTTTTGTGTGCGTTACTGCCAGTTTATTGTCATATAGTTCTCTGTGCATTACTGCCAGTTTAACACCATATAGTTTTGTGTGCGTTACTGCCAGTTTAATGGCATATAGTTTTGTGTGCGTTACTGCCAGTTTAATGCCATATCATTTTGTGTGTGTTACTGCCAGTTTAACTACTTCAGTACCAGGCACTTACACCCCCTTTCCTGCCCAAGCCAATTTTCAGCTTTTAGCGCTGTCGATGTTTGAATGACAATTGTGCGGTCATGCTACACTGTACCCAAACAGAATTTTTTTCATTTTGTTCCCACAAATAGAGCTTTCTTTTGGTGGTATTTGATCACCTCTGCGTTTTGTTTTTTGCTAAACAAATAAAAACATTCCAAAAATTTTGAAAAATAAAAGTTTTTCTTTTTGTTTTTGTTATAAAAATTTTGTAAAAATTTGTAAACAAGTAAGTTTTCTCCTTCACTGACGGGCACTGATAAGGCAGCACCAATTAGGTGGCACCAATGACCTTCTCTTCCAGAGACAAGGTGGACTACCTGACTCTGCAGAGGGCTATATCTGCAAGTGCTTGTGACCTCGCTAGTGATACCAGGTTCACATTATCTGGTAAGAGTCCCCATTTACAGAGTGATTATCACAGGAAGAGTTGCCTGTTTTCCTTGGTGGTGGAACTTCTCGGATCACTATATCCTGTTAGATTTTACATTTTGGGAACTTTCTTGTACCTTCTAGAACTTTATCTTCAATTTTTAAAGAATATATTATTATTTTTTCACATATACACTCTTTCACTTTTTCAATACCGATGCTGTTTTATCCATGTGCATCCAAGTCACCACCCTATGGCACAGGTGCCATTTATAATTTATCGAGCACGACTATTTTGTTTTTTATTTATGTTTACTATGATGATATCACATGGTTTCTCACTGCTGTTTTTAATATTTTTGCACTTTAGCGGGGTATACCACTTTATATATTTTTATAGAGTTCAATAGTAACATACCTAAAATGCATGTAAAAGGTGCCTAATGCCGTGTACACACGGGCGGACTTTTCGGCATCAAAGGTCCGACGGTCTTTCGACGGACTTTTGGTGGACTTTCGAACGAACGGACTTGCCTACACACGATCACACCAAAGATCGACGGATTCGTATGTGATGACGTACAACCGGACTAAAATAAGGAAGTTGATAGCCAGTAGCCAATAGCTGCCCTAGTGTCAGTTTTCGTCTGTCGGACTAGCATACAGACGAGCGGATTTTTCGACCGGTCTCGAGTTCGTCAGAAAGATTTGAAACATGTTTCAAATCTAAAGTCCGTCTGATTTTTGCCCAAAAAAGTCCGCTGCAGGTCCGATGAAGCCCACACACGGTTGGATTCATCCCGTCGGACCAGTCCGGTCGAACAGTCCGCCCGTGTGTACACGGAATTAAACACAATGCACCAAAAACACACCTCTCCATGTGAACTGACCCTAAGAGGTCAACTAAGCATCCTGTTCACCTGGTAGTCCTACAAAGCAAATAAACTTAATTAAAAAAGCATTACAGGAGGAACAAACATTTGGAAGGTTACGAAGGAATTGACAAAATGCCCCAGTGTAACTCAATTGACACAGTTATCTGTGTCCCTGCACCTGTTTGTTGGATGCGGAGCTCAACACTCCGGAAAAGATAATGATAGAGGGCAAGATATATTGCCAAAATGCTTTCTTCTTCCAAATCCTCAGTATCTGATCTCACACAGTCATTCATGCTATTCATATTGTCACTCCACACCAATGACAGAATTATCCACATGGAATCTATCCTACTTAGACCTGTGCTCTCTTTTTTTTTTTATCTACAATCCAGAAATGTAGCATCTTTTTCTACGTTCTGGTCTTGACATGCAATGTGAATTTAAACCTCCTCTTCTGGCCTCTCCTTCCACCCGACAATAGAATGTGAATCAGGACTCATAATGTCTGCTATGTGCAGGGAGTTTCAGGGACAAACAATTACTAGACTTTATTGATTATTTCAGTCGATGCAATTAACTCAATGGGGATTTTCCATCATGCTTGTCATGCTAAAATAATTATATTGAGCATTTCTTTTGGGACATTTTCAGTCAACTATTAAAATACTTGATGCATTTCTGCACCAGTGCAAATTTATCAACATAGCCACTTAATCAAATAAAGAGATATACACAGATGGGGCATGAAAAATGATATAGTAACTGGAAACATATATGTGGAACAGACTGATCAGGCTGTAGGATTATTCCGGTTTATGTGGCAAGTCGGGTAATACTGAATAAGAAATACTCTTGCAGTTCTCTAAAATTGAAACTACATTTTTTGTGTCAATCCGAACTTGTCAGGGCATCAGAATTTTTTTTTTATTACACACTAGCTTTTTAGAAACCTTTGTTCAGTTTAGAAATTTGAATTCCAAATGAGCAAAGCTGTGTATGTGCAAATGCTCGATGATGCTCCTCGGTGTCCATGAAACAGGTAAACTATATTACCAAAAGTATTGAAACACCTGCCTTTACACGCACATGAACATAGTCCGTAGGGTTCAATATTGAGTTGGCCTATGGAGATTATATATATATATATATATATATATATATATAT
This sequence comes from Lithobates septentrionalis, assembly GCA_037952835.1. Lineage (NCBI taxonomy): Eukaryota > Metazoa > Chordata > Amphibia > Anura > Ranidae > Lithobates > Lithobates septentrionalis. Next base: position 990,433 of record JBBDGP010000812.1, read on the forward strand.
ATAAATTAATATATATATATATACACACAGTATATATACTGTACACTATATTACTAAAAGTATTGGGTCGTCTGCCTTTACACGCACATGATGTTTAATGGCATCCTGGTCTAAATCTGTAAGGTTCAATATTGAGTTGGCCCACCCTTTGCAACTATAACAGCTTCAACTCTTCTGGGAAGGCTGTCCACAAGGTTTAGGAGTGTGTCTATGGGAATGTTTGATCATTCTACCAGAAGCGCATTTGTGAGGTCAGGCACTGATGTGGACAAGAAGGCCTGGCTCAGTCTCCATTCTAATTCATCCCAAAAGTTTCGGGTTGAGGTCAAGACTCCTGTGCAGGTCAGTCAAGGTACTCCACCCCAAACTCACTCATCCATGTCTTTATGGACCTTGCTTTGTGCTCTGGTGCGCAGTCATGTTGGAACAGAAAAGCGCCATCCCCAAACTGTTCCCACAAAGTTGAAAGCATGAAATTATCCAAAATGTCTTAGTATGCTGATGCTTTAAGAGTCCCCTTCACTGGAACTAGGGGGCCAAACCCAACCCCTGAAAAATAACCCCACACTATTATCCCCCCTCCACCAAATTATTTGGACCAGTGCACAAAGCAAGGTCCACAAAGACATGGATGAGCGAGTTTGGGGTGGAGAAACTTGACTGGCCTGCACAGAGTCCTCACCTCAACCAGATAGAACATTTTTGGGATGAATTAGAGCAGAAACTGCAAACCAGGTCTTCTCATCCAACATCAGTGCCTGACCTTACAAATACATTTCTGGAAGAATGGTCAAAGATTCCCATAGACACACTCCTAAACCTTGTGGAAAGCCTTCCAAGAAGAGTTGAAGTTATAGCTGCAAAGGGTGAGCCAATTCGATATTGAACCCTAGACTAAGACTGGGATGCCATTAAAGTTCATGTACATGTTAAGATAGGTGTCCCAATAATTTTGGTAATATAGTTTATATCTGAATGTTTTTTGATAGGGAAAGTTCAGTTGATAATTCTCCAAATTGTGCACATAATAAAGCAACCTGACAATTGAATGTTCTGTTGACTGAATATTTTGTTGATTAGTTGTTTGTGGTTTAGAATTGCTTGTGTGGGTGCCCAAAGTATAATATATAAATATAAATATATAAACTATAGGCAAAACCTTTTTTTTTAATTTTTGGATAGAGTTAGTGAAGGGTAATAACCCATTACATTTTTTTTTCCATCTGTGTCTCATTGGCTAGATTTACCTTCACTTCCTGTCCCATAGCCAAAACAGGAAGTGAGAGAAAAATACCGCCCCTCAGGTCACCAGAACTAGTGTCCCCAATGGAAGGTTTCCTTCCCTACTATTATTTTTCTGGGGACAACCCAAAATTTGGGATTTTCTTTTACTTTTACTTTCAATGGTAAACAGGACAAATAAGGAGGGTGAATCACTCTGGCTGGGCATGGTTACGAGTAAGCAGCCCTGTTCTTTTTTCCCCTTTTCATGCCATTTTTTTCATTGTTGATTGATTTATTTATTTGACTTTATTGTTAATTATTTGTTAAAACCCATTGCAGATATTCTCCTGAAGAAGCGGCTTTGAGACCGTGAAACAAGTCAGGATATGCTATCCGTTAACAGTCATCCCAATGTGATTTTCCCCTTTTGGGGACCATTATGCTGGTGATATTTACTGATTGTTCATCATGCTTTTTTTTTTTTTTTTTTTTCTTTTAAAAGTATTTTATTAAGTTTTCACAAAAGTACAGCAATTGAAACAAAGGCGTATGTCACAGATTAACAGATAATCGGTTTAACAGACGAAATACAAAGGTCTATATTGTACATTGTATGGAGTAATGTGAACAACAGAAATCGTTAGCATATATCCTATCCGTTATCTCTGTTGGTTAGAGAGGATTGGATTGATAAAAATTGTCAAGAAAAAGTGTCATACTGTCGTATCATACCTTATGATGTTTGGGGAAGGATCTGATGTATCTGGCCTAGGCAGTACCACTCCTAACCCTGGGCACCCCTATGGGGAACTATCTGTGCCCAGCGTGTGGAGTAAAGGAAAAAAAAAAAAAAAAAAAAAAAAACTCGTGTGGAGCTTGTTAGATCTGGCCATGCATATTGGTATAACCTCAGGTCTTTCCCCAAGACACTGTGTGGTTTCTAGTGTACCTATTAAGTGTTAGGGAATGTATTATAGGGGAGGAAAGGAAACGAGGAAGGTAAGGAGGACGGAGATTAGTGGTCTATATTGTGGAAGTCTAGGAAGTTATGCAAGTGTTTGTGTGTTTGAGAGGTCACCTGAACCGGTGGGTGAGGGACTGGTGGAATCGGTCTGGGTACGGGATGATTTAAAATGGAACCAACACGCCCAGGTGTTCCTGTATTTGGATGGTGTGTCCGAGGCTTGATGGATGAGGTTTTCCATTTCCGCCACTCTATCAACCCTCTGAATCCATTCAGTAGTGGTGGGGGTGGTTGTGGTTCTCCAGTGTACAGGAACACATGAGTTGGCTGCATTGATGAGGTGCAGAACTAACGATTTTCGATAAGTGCGTTGTGGGAGTGACGTGTGATGGAGAAGATATTGGGCAGGGGTGAAGTCCGGGGTGTATGTCGTTATCTGTGTGATTAAGTGATGAATTTCGGTCCAATAGTTTTTAATGAGAGGGCAATCCCACCATATGTGAAGAAGGGTCCCTTTTGACGCGTTGCACCGCCAGCATTGTGGAGAGATGTTATGGTGGAATTTGTGGATTCTGTCAGGAGTTCTATACCATTTTGAAAAGATTTTATATCTATTCTCCTGAGTCGATATGTTGAGAGAACCTTTATGTATATGAGAAAGGGCAAGCTTCCATTCTTCGGCAGAGAGATCTAGTTGCAGATCATATTCCCACCTTTTAATTAATTCGTCAGTTTTGATGTCTTTGTTTGAAAAGAGGAGTGTGTATAAGGATGAGATGAGGTGTCTTTGGGGTTCAGGATTGTTACATAAAAGTTCGAAAGGAGTGAGTTCCCTATGTAGGTTTGCAGTGGGTTTGAGGCTATGGACGAAATGGCGGATCTGTAGGTAGTTGTGGAATGGTATATGATAATCTGGAAATTTGCTAGTCATGGCTTGGAACGTTAGGAGAGTTTTTTGGTGAAACAATTGATGTACCTTGATTCCTGGTCTGTTTGTGTCAGTTGCGGGGTGGAGGGAGCGTATGCCTGGGGTGAAGTCCGGATTATTTTCCAGAGGTGTCATGGGACCGGAATTAGGATTCAGCTTGAGCATTTTGCATGCTGCTTTGAAATTAGATAATGTGGAGGTGATAAGTGGGTTTGAGGAGGCTGTTTTAGGAACTTTAGTTTGATTAATCCATGGCAGAAGTTGTAGTGGTATCGGGGTGAATGCGTTCTCGATATATACCCAGTCTTTGTTTGTACTATGAACGTGCCAGTCAACTATTCTGGAAAGGTGACATACCCAATAGTATTTTTCCATGTCCGGTACGTGTAATCCCCCCTGCAGTTTGGGGGTCGTTAATCTATTCCAGTTCAGTCTGGGTTGTTTGGAGGACCATATGAAATTCCTACAATGCCTTTTCAGTGTTGAGAAGAAGGCAGAGGGGATATGAATAGGTATAGTTTGAAATAAATAGAGCAGTCTAGGTAATACATTCATTTTTAAAATAGCTGACCTTCCAAACCATGAAAATGGGCCCCCTGTCCATTTATGCAGGTCTGTCTGTATAGTTCGTAGGATGGGCAAGAAGTTCAGTCGATAGATTTCAGTCAATTTTGTGGGTATTTTAATGCCAAGGTAAGTGAGTGCCTGGGGTTCCCAGCCAAATGGGAAGTTTTGTTTACATTGTGCAACTGTCTCGACGGGTAAGGAAATGTTAAGAGCTTTGGATTTGGAGAAATTTATCTGGAGATTCGATAGGAATTTGAAAGTTGCGAAGTCTTTAAGGAGGTTGGGAATAGTAGTGATTGGGTCTGTGAGAAATAATAGGATGTCGTCCGCATATGCCGCTACTTTAAATTGTTTATTATTAATTTCTATCCCTTTGATGTTTGGGTTGTCTCGAAGTTTACGGAGTAAAGGTTCTATTGTGAGTATAAAAAGTAGGGGAGATAGGGGACAACCCTGTCGTGTACCATTGGACACGGAGAAGGCGTCTGACAGGCGACCATTTACTCTTATTCTGGCTGTGGGTGTGGAGTAGAGAGCCATTATCATCTGGACCATTTGGGATGGTAAGCCGATAGAGTGTAGTGTAGCTTCCATAAAATCCCAGGCCACCCTGTCAAACGCCTTCTCCGCGTCCAAGGACAGGAAGAAGCCTCGTGTGTCAGATGTGGTTAGCCAGTGGTGGATGTCTAGGGCTTTAGTGGTGTTGTCTCGGGCTTCCCTACCGGGGACAAAACCTACTTGTTCTGTGGAAATAAGTTTGGGAATTAGCGGTAGGAGACGGTTGGCGATAGCTTTGGCATATACTTTAACGTCTACATTAAGGAGGGATATTGGACGGTAATTCGAGACCATGGTATTGTCTTTACCCGGTTTGGGGATGAGCGTGATGTGTGCTTCCAATATCTCCTTCGATGCTGTACTGGTTGAAGAAAAATTGTTTAGAGCTTTGACAAGAGGGGGAATTAGAATATCTGAAAAGGATTTATAGTACCCTACTGTGAGTCCGTCAGGACCAGGGCTCTTTCCTGCCTTCATTTGTTTCAAGGCTATTGTAAGTTCTTCTGGTGTCAGTGGGGAGTCTAGGGAGGCAGATTCTTCCGTTGTGAGGGGGGTGAGGGCATATTGGGCGAGAAATGTTTTGATTGTTTCCTGTCTATCCGCTGGTGTATTGGACTGTGGAGGGGAGTGTAAGTTGTAAAGGTCTGAGAAATAGTGTACGAATTGGTCTGCAATGTCACTCGAATCGACGTATGATTTACCTGTAGGGTCTTTGATTGTATGTATGTTGTGGGCTGCTTTTTTGGCTTGTAAGGCTCTAGCTAAAAGCTTCCCCGATTTGTTCCCAAATTCGTAGAAGCATTTCTGTTGCAATGAGTATTTGCGTTTAATCCTGGTATGTAATTCTTCTAGAAGTTCTGTTCTGGCTTGCGTGAGTTCCAAGAGTGCTTCTGATGCTAAGGATTTTTTGTGTTTTTGTTCTAGTTTAGAGATACGTGTAGTCAGTTCGACCAGTTTTTCTTGCCTAAGCTTGTGCCTGTGTGCAGCCAGTGAAATGAGAGTGCCTCGTATAACACATTTATGTGCGGCCCAGATTATGTCTGGTGGTGTGTCACCTATTTCATTCTCCTTGAAATAGTTAGATGTAGGGAGATTTTGCTGGAAATGTCAGAGTCGGTAAGTAGGGAGTTGTCCAATCTCCATATACGTTGACGTACTGACATGTTGGGGAGATGAAGGGTCAGAGTTATGGGATTGTGATCCGAGAGAACTACCCCGTTGGTTCGAACCGTTGGTTCGATGGTAGTGTTTTTCATTAATGATAGGTCCCCTTGGGAGATAAAAAAGTAGTCTATTCGTGAGTATTTGGAGTGCGGCGGAGAGAAAAAGGTATAATCCTTTCCGTTAGGGTTCATTGTGCGCCAGGTGTCGTGTACTAGTAGGTCTTTCAGTTGCGTTTTTATGGCACGAAGTGCTCTGTATGTGAGGGAGGAATGGCCATTGGAGGTGTCGAGCGTGGGGTTGAGAGGTACGTTGAAGTCACCTCCGATGATTAGCGTACCAGAGCTAAAAGTCGTGAGTGAACGTAGCGTGTTGCGAAAAAAGGATACTTGCTGTTTGTTAGGGGTGTAGAGGTTGGCAATTGTGATGTGTTTCCCGTGTATGGTACCTTTCATGAAAATGAAGCGTCCTTGTGGGTCGCTGTATGTGTCTGAGACCAGGAACGGGCAGTCTTTAGAAATGAGAATGCATACCCCTTTTGATTTGGCTTCAGTATTTGTTGCATGGTATATCGTTGGGAATTTTTTACTATGTAGTTTGGGTATTGCATCAGTTCTAAAATGTGTTTCCTGGATTAATGCTATATGGGTTTTGGATTTGCGTAGTGAGGATAGCAAAAGGGAGCGTTTTTCAGGCGTGTTCAGACCGCGGACATTAATAGATTTGAGATTTAGAGAAGTGTGTGGTTGCTCTACACCGTTTGATGTTCTGTTGGGGTTCATGGCCTCCGTCAGGTAAGGGGGGGGGTATGAGAGGATAGGTAGGGGAGCAAGGGGTGGGTCTGATTAGAGTCTCGCTATCTTGAGGGGGGTTGTTGATATTATGTCGAGTATGACTCTGGGGATTAACCGATGAGTCACCTTGGGTAAGTCGCTACCCGGTGTCCTCGGATCAAGAAAAGAGATCGGTAGTGTACAGCGTAGGTGCAGTGTTAAGCCCACGTTAGGTAGGCCACCACACTGTACCGTTACTGTGTGGGGGTTGGTAACAGCTTGACACGAGATAGTAGTAGGATCTATGTGAGTGGTGGGTGTCCTGCCATCCCTTGACCATGTAGAAGGGTTGGTGGGAGGGGTGGTAAACAAGTCAGTATGACGTATGTGCACAGCATTATTGTGTAAGCTTGTGGGAGCATGAGGAGAAATATATAGCCAGCCAGTTAACTCCTATAATCACAGTAACCACTCTTGTAGGGGAGCGTTTTGTGAGTGCAGTTTTCGGTTTCATACTTTACCTGAGACAGACACAACCTTTTGGAGTGATCACCATATCGGGACATGTATATGGTGGAGAGTCCCCGGTGTGAATCCGAATTTACCCCACCGCTCCGTGTTTACTGCGGTTGTGAATGTATTCTAACATTTTATCTAGTAAACTAAAACCTGAGATACAACGTAACAACCTACACATAATCCATGCGCATCACTAAATCATCCTTAAATGTGTTTTGTGGACTTGCCCGTTTATAAAGGTCTGGTGCCTAAGACCGTGCCAAGCATAGGACAATGTAATATAGCATCCTATTTTGTGTTGGGTATTCCCCTCCGTGGTTTAACCCACGCGGGGGGAGGACCCAAGTCATATTGTATTTGCATATAAATGGCATATCCTAAGGCGGTTATTGTAACCTGGGAGACAGTCTAGGATGTATGCATGGAAGTACCAGGACTGTGATGATCCCTTTGCTGCTACCGCTATGAAGTTCTGTGGTAACTGCAGTAAGAATGGTAAGGAGAAAGTCTGTCATCAACCTTCAAGCAGATGTACATAAAGTAAATTAGAGGTGTATCGCTGGACTGTAGTGCATCAAAGGTGTGAGTACCGTGTCTCTGCATTCTGGGGTCTGTGTGATGATCTTCTGAGGCGAGGCAGTAGATGGGGGGACTCGTATGGAGCCATATATCCTCTGACGTCCGGTGCGATTACCGTTCAGGAGGTGCGCCGTGCTAATCCTGTGTGACGTTCGTCTGTGAGTGAGCTGCGGTTTAGATTGCGGGTCTCGTTGAGTGTAGTTAGGCGTCTCCTGTATCCACATTGCGCCTGGAGCGTTCTTCCTGTGCTGAGGGCAACGATGACGTAAGCCAACATGCGAAGAGTGTCGCGTCTAGTACGTAGGGAAGTACGTGTGTCCGGCTCTGGTTCCTGAGGCAGTATGGGAATTGTAGTTTGCTGCTAGTGCAGTGGAGCCGCAAGAAGGCAGCGCCGTGTGAGGAGATTAGGCCCGTTCTCGTTAGTGTCCGCGCTCCGAGTACGGTTGATCTCTGCATACAGTGCTAGTTAGTGGAGTAGTTATTAGTGTGGGCATTTGAACAATGTGTCCAGTAACTGAAACAGCTTAGTTGAAGAAAAAATAAAGAACAAGTGTGGCCTAACGGGGCCTAATATAAAAAGTGGAATGCTGTGACATAGATAACTTCTCTGTAACTCTAGCGGTCTCGTCTGGCTCTCCGTGATGATGGTGATTCGATGGTGTCAGAGTTGCGGTGGCGAGAGTTGTGTGTTCCTCGGTACGCTGTGGCGGAGGGTGATCTTCTCCTTCTGTGGCCTGAATTGGTAGCGTCCATGGCATCTGTAGGTTGTTGTTCCCTCCTCACGGCCGAGCGACGGAATTCTGCGTACCAATTGGGCACTTCTACATTTGGGATGTTTAACGCCTCGCAGAAGAAAGGAAGGTCTTCAGGCACTTTTAGGAAGGCTGTGCGGCCGTGCGAGGTGGCAGCCAGGCAAAAAGGATACTTCCATTTATAGGTGATGCCATTAGTGCGGAGGATGTCTAGCAGGGGTTTCAGGTCCCTGCGGTGTTGGAGGGTTATGCCAGACAGGTCTTGGAAAATCTGGATGTTCTTCCCCTCGTGTATGAGCTGCGGGATACTTCTAGCCTGCCTAAGAATTTCTTCTTTGACCTTATAGTCAGACAGGCAGCAAATGATGTCCCTGGGCGGCTCAGTGTCTCTTCCCTTGGGTCTCAAAGCACGGTGGATTCTTTCATATTCCACTGGCGTCTGAAGGGGTCTGTGTAAGATGCCATTGAACAGGCTCGTAACAGAGGGGATAAGTTGATCTCCTTCTATGGCTTCAGGGAGACCCCTGACCCTCAGATTCCGTCTTCTGCCCCGATTATCGAGATCCTCGAGGTGTCTCTGCATTTCTCTCATTTGCAGGGTATGGGTATCTACATGTCGGGTTGTTTTGCGTAGTTGCAGATCATGTTGTTCGGCTATGTGTTCCGTCGCCGTAACTCTGTCAGACAGGGCGCGAATATCTAGACGAAGTTCCGAGATGGCAGCAGAGAGAGTATCTTTGATATCATTTGCGATCATCCGTAGATCGTTTATGTTGAGCTGGTGGTGGGGTTGTTCCTCCGTTGTGATGACTCTTGTTACGCTGACGGGAGTAGTGAGGGATGGATCTCCTATTGGGGAGGAAGATGCCTGTGAGGAACTGTGACGGGAGGGCGCCATGTTACCTCTGCCCGTCCTGAACATTTCGGGAATATTGTGTCCCGTGTGCTCCCTCGGTGAACGGGAACGTGAGGCTGAAGTGTTCCTGGAAGCGGTCCCCATAGTAAGAGGTAGGTATCGTGCTGGTGAACCTCCTGTAGGCTGATGTCAGGTCGTGAGGTGGCAGGAGCTGTGGAATTAAGCAGCCATCTTCGTGTCCCATCATGCTTTTTTATATGTATTTGATCATGTATATTTTTTGCTTGATTTTATAATAATTTTGTATCAATAAAACTATATATTTTATTCATTTGAATGTATAGCAATTATACTTTTACCGCAATAGTTCATATCCCCCTTGCTCTGATGGATCAGTTGGGGACAGGTGCCTTACTTATTCATTTCAATCTATTTGGATGATGGTACATTCCTGTCTCATTTTTACCTCACTTTCTATATCTAGGGGTTAAATACTCCTAATCAAAACTTACACAAAAGTTTTGCCTTTAGTTATACTTTAAGTTTAATAATCACGTGTACCCTTGATTATTATATAATTTTAATTTTTTACTCCTAATTATAGTCCGAATGTTGCCCATCAATGATCCTTGTACAGCTTTCTATCCACTCTTGGCATGCTCCAAAAATGTATAATAATTTGTCTTGTCTCAATCATTGCAACCTATTAAAGTTTATTTGTTACTGTTTGCCTTGGCAGCTTGTTAGGTTACAGCAGGGGTCTCCAAACTTTCTGAACAAACAGTCAGTTTGGTGTCCTTCAGACTTTAGAGGGGCTGGACTAGGGCCATTGGGAGTAAAACATGTCCTGTGTCCAGTAGGAGTAAACAATGCCATATCTTTGGTGTCGGTAGGAGGACCAGTGCCCCATCATTGGTGACAATGGAAAGAATTGTGCCCTATCGTTAGTGTCAATAGAAGGAATTGTGCCCTATCAATGCTGTCAATGGAAGGAATTGTGCCCCATCTATGGTGTCAATGGAGGGAATTGAACAAAGTCCAAATTTCCATTGTTTCTGGAATGAGCTCTCAAGGTACCGGGAGCTGCAGCGACCATCAGCTGGATAATGGAGCATACACGACAGAATGTAAATATTTGCCAGCACACCAAGGATTTTCAATTACGTCCAAACTTTTTTTTTTATTAAAGAAAGATCACATCACAAACAGTGTAGTGCATCGTTTTTGGAGCCACGCAGGACCCCTTCGTCATCACATGCCTGATGAAGTGGTCCTGCGTAGCTCCGAAATGCTGCACTAGACTGTTTGTGATGTGATCTTTCTTCAATAATAAAACTTTGAACATAATTGAAGATCCTTGGTGTGCTGGCGAATATTTACATTCTAAATGGAAGGAATTGTGCCCCACCATTGGTGTCAATGGAAGGAATTGTACCCCAACATTGGTGTCATTCTAAGGAATTGTGCCCTTTTGATGGGGTCAATGGAAGGAATTGCTCCCCATAGGTGGTGTCAATGGAAATAATTGTGCCCCACTGTTGGTGTCAATGGAACAATTCGGCCCAATTGCTGGTGCTAATGAAAGGAATTGTGCCCTTTAATGGTATCAGTGGGAGGAATAGTGCTCCATTGTTTGTGTCAGCAACAGGAATTATGCCCCATTGTTGGTATCAGTGGATGGAATAGTGCCACAAGGGCCAGATAAAGGCAAGAAAGGGGCCGCATCCGGTACCAGGGCCACAGTGTCCAGGCAGGTAGAAAAGTTTCCAAAAAAACAGAAGTAACAACTTTGTTGCATAGTTTTTGCCATAAACATTGAGTCAATGATCCCAGTATGATATCGAATAGGCTTTGTAAGACTTTCATAACTTATCTGCACCCTAGAATCTTGGGGCCTGTGGGATTGGGGAGGGGGGGGGGGGTGGTCCAGTTTCTAGAACTTGCATGAGGGGCCAGTGAGTTATGGGCAATATTTTGTTTGGCAGAAAAGTTTGTTTCAAGGACCATTTTCAAGAATGATTTTAAATTTGAACTGCAGGCACCCCTTCTTTTGCAGTGCAATTGGGAATCTGATGTCTTTGTTCAACCTGATTAACTATGTAAGCTATCACAATTACAATCATAATTACATTTATAGGTTAGATTAAATCAAAAGAAACCAGCAGAGACATGTTTCAGCCTGGCAGGCCAAAAACAAACTTCCATTTCACTAAATTTTACCTGGATCCACAACACTGATGCAAAATTGTCTGGCCAGTTTAACAATGTCTCACTGACTGGAAAACATGTTAATGGAAAAATAATGCTGTCTTACACGCTGAAAATTTGTTGATAAATATTGCGGACCTAAGAGATCAAATCTATGTCTAATCTATAGAGCATATTTCTAAAACAGTTAATGTAATATTCATCAAGTATATTCACAGGTGGGTTAATCATTCACTAAAATTTAAAACACAGCAGGAAGATTCACCAGCAGTGGATATTTTGTGAATGTAAAATTCATTGTTTTATGAATATGTGTCATATGTGTTTAATTTTTGGTGCTGTGTTTTGACTCAAATTACAATGTTTTTAATTCCTCATCTGAATTAAGGTAATAAGGTAGCAGAAAGGCATGGTTTATCCAAGCCTAGACCATGGAGTCAATAGTTATGTTTTCAGGGTCCATGGAGAAGTTAAAACAATTCATGACCATCATGCTCAACTAATACAAAGAACTAATAACTTTCCAAATAATTTCTGCAAGTGGGTCATACTAAAACAGAACAGTAAGGCAGGATTCCTATAATCAACAGCAAAAAGTGGTCATATGATAGGACCAACTTCAGACAGATATGGCACTGCAAGGATTAATAGCTCATTTTGCCTGGTAGAGAAGAGAAACAGTTTTACTCACCCTATCCACCTCTCCCCCTGGAGGTGGCACTCTTCTATGATCTGGTGGTGAACTGTCCTTCTACTAGTCTTGTTAATATCAGGGTCCTAGACCAGTGGAGCATAGAAGCTGCAGGGACTAGTCTATATGTGGCAAGGAGTGGAGGACCAGCCAAGGTTATGGTTTGAATACCAGCAACAGGAATCTACTGATTCCTGCTGGTGGGTTCGACAGCTGTTGGGCTGTCGGAATACGTCGGAAAAAAAAAAGAAACTCTATAAAACTTTACAGTGTTAATATGATCAAAGAGGAAATGTAGGGAGGTTGAGAACTCTCATTTACCCCTTGCCCAGCCTGTATTGCATTATCATTCCCCTCATGTGGTTTTCCCATCCTGACCACCCTTCCTTCATTAGACTCTTCATTCACTCTTCATTCTCCATAGTAGAAGAGAATATGAAAACACTGCGCTCTAATAGCAAAAATAAAATATATGTGAGCCAGCAGCTGCATACATTGTGACAAACAATAACTGGTAAATGGGAAAAAATGCAGCGCTAAGAAATAATAGGGATTTAGGGTGTAGTGAAACAATTAAGTAAGAGATGCTGTACTGAACAGTAAAGCATATGTGCAAAAACCATAAGTGAAATGAAATGAACAAACACAGTATAAAGTGTCCACATATGGTAAATGGATGATTCCAAACTCAAATTATTAAGAGGAACTGGTATGGACCAAAAAATGATGTGAAACTAGAAAATAAAGTCAATGGTGCATGGTGTGGATCTGTGACTGAGTCAACAACGGGGTACAGAACTTCCGTAGCTGTAAACCAACATCTCGATATGGGGCATCAGAATGAAAACATCAGGAAGTAAGATAAAATGGGTACTCTTACCAGATGACATGGACTCCACTGTCATATGACATGGAGTCAATGGTGCATGGAGCCAAACCTAGGCTGGAAAACGATATCCGGAACGGTGGAACCTCTGTCTCACTTCTGGACTTCTCTGGTGGGGTGAAGAAACATCAGGAAGGGCCGCCAACTGGATATCAGCCAATAGACCTCAAGGATGTGTTCCAAGGAGAAGCCGGGGACAGATTTGATCCAGACCCCGTGATGGAAGTAGGGCTACTGGAAGGCAGTTTCTTGCATCGGGATAATATGCAAATAAAAAATAAAAAGCTTCTGCATAGTGCAGGTAAACCAGGGATTTTTATTTCTAAAAATACCATACAAAAAATGGATAAAAGTGATCACAATTAAAATAAAATCTAAGCAGCGTAAGGAAGGGGAGATCGCCCTTCCTTACGCTGCTTAGATTTTATTTTAATTGTGATCACTTTTATCCATTTTTTGTATGGTATTTTTAGAAATAAAAATCTGGTAAGAGTACCCATTTTATCTTACTTCCTGATGTTTTCATTCTGATGCCCCATATCGAGATGTTGGTTTACAGCTACGGAAGTTCTGTACCCCGTTGTTGACTCAGTCACAGATCCACACCATGCACCATTGACTTTATTTTCTAGTTTCACATCATTTTTTGGTCCATACCAGTTCCTCTTAATAATTTGAGTTTGGAATCATCCATTTACCATATGTGGACACTTTATACTGTGTTTGTTCATTTCATTTCACTTATGGTTTTTGCACATATGCTTTACTGTTCAGTACAGCATCTCTTACTTAATTGTTTCACTACACCCTAAATCCCTATTATTTCTTAGCGCTGCATTTTTTCCCATTCTCCATAGTAACCACCATCAGATTTTCAGACAGATTCCAAGTCAGAAGGAGAGCTTGTTGTTGCATCTGATGTTCCCTACCCATCTTTGACTTGTCCAGATGTATAATATAGTCCAGTAGTGTTACATATTCTCATCTCAAAACATGCCTGTTGTAGAGTAAGGCTGGGTTCACACTATTGCGAATTGGATACGGGTTTCCCCGCATCCAATTTGCAGGTCAGGAGATTGTGACCGGCTCTCTATGGAGTTGGTTCACACTTCTCCGGAGCGGCCCCAGTGCAAATTGCACAGGAGTCCTGTGCATCTTCTGGTCCATTTCAGGTCTGAATTCAGCCAAAAATTTGGTCTGAAGTTGGCCCGGACCCCTACTGTGAGCCACTCCGTGCTGCAGTGTGAACCCAGCCTAAGACTTCTATAAAGCAACTATATGTCAAGAATAATGTACAATTGAATGTGAGAGATGACATCACTAAGGGAGCTAGGGAGGTGGTGAAATCCTTATGGGTAGAGCTCTAAAAGGATGAAGCTAAGGGGAAAATAATACTGGATTATGTTATAGGCCCCCTAACCTGAGGGAGGAGGGGGAGGCAGACCTCCTATCACAATTTGGATTAGCAGCAAGGATGGGAAGTGTTATCATAATGGGGGATTTTAATTATTCAGACATAGACTGGGCGGAGAGAACCACACATTCGTCTAAGACTCGCCAGTTCCTAAATGTCTTGCAGGACAATTTCATGGGTCAGATGGTAGACGCACCAACTAGAAATAAAGCGTTACTAGATATACTGATTACCAACAATACAGACCTGATCATGGATGTGGAAATACAGGGCAATTTAGGAAACAGTGATCACAGGTCAATTGGCTTCAGTATAAATCACACAATTAGGAAACATAAGGGGAACACAAAGACATTGAATTTCAAAAGAGCCAACTTTCCTAAACTACGAACCTTGCTAGAAGGCATAAATTGGATTAAAATATTAGGAACAAAGAACACTGAGGAGAGATGGGTTTGCTTTAAGAGCATATTAAATAAGGGCATTAGCTAGTGCATCCCATTGGGTAATACATTTAAAAAAGCAAACAAAAGTCCTGTATGGCTTAGCTCCAATGTAAAAATGCATCTAAAAGCAAAAGAGAAGACCTTCAAAAAATACAAGGTTGAGGGATCATTATCAGCATTCAGACTTTATAAAGAATGCAACAAGAAATGTAAGGTTGCAATTTTGGCGGCTTAGATAGAACACGAAAGACACATAGAAGGAGAGAAAAAAAAATCCCAAGAAATTCTTTAAGTATGTAGACAGTAAAAAAGGGAGGACAGACCATATTGGCCACATAAAGAATGAGGAAGGACATCTGGTTACAAAGGATGGGGTGATGGCGAAGGTATTAAATTTATTCTTCTCCTCAGTCTTCTCGAGGGAATCGGGGGCTTCAGTAACCAAAACTGCAGTGTTTATCCTCATGACACAACACAGGAAGCACCCTCATGGCTAACAGAGGACAGAATTATGCCCCGACGGAAAATGTGTAATAGGATCTTGTTGTCGTAAATTCCGCCCGTGTGTAGGCTCCATCACACATTTTCCATCGGATTTTCTGACACACAAAGTTTGAGAGCAGGCTATAAAATTTTCCGACAACAAAATCCGTTGTCGGAATTTCCGATCGTGTGTACACAAATCCGACGCACAAAGTGCCACGCATGCTCAGAATAAATAAAGAGATGAAAGCTATTGGCAACTGCCCCGTTTATAGGCCAGACGTACGTGTTTTACATCACCGCGTTCAGAATGATCGGATTTTCCGACAACTTTGTGTGACCGTGTGTATGCAAGACAAGTTTGAGCCAACATCCGTCGGAAAAAATCCTAGGATTTTGTTGTCGGAATGTCCGATCAATGTCCGACCGTGTGTACGGGGCATTAAAATTAGACTTGGGAAACTTAACATCAATAAATCACTGGGAACAGATGGCTTGCACCCGAGGGTACTCAGTCAAGAAATTGCCAGACCATTGTTCCTAATTTTTACTGACAGTCTGCTGACTGGAATGGTACCAGCGGATTGGAGAAAAGCCAATGTAGCACCAATATTTAAAAAGGGCCCAAAATACATCCCTGGGAATTACAGATCAGTTAGCCTAACATCAATAGTATGCAAGCTCTTGGAGGGGATGATAAGGAACTATATACAAGATTTTAGCAGTAATCAGCATGGATTCATAAAGAATCGTTCTTGCCAAACCAATCTATTAACCTTCTATGAGGAGGTGAGTTGCCATCTAGATAAAGGAAGGCCCGTAGATGTGGTGTATCTGGATTTTGCAAAAGCATTTGGCACAGTTCCCCATAAATGTTTATTGTACAAAATAAGGTCCGTTGGCATGGATCATAGGGTGAGTACATGAATTAAAAACTGGCTACAAGGGCGAGTTCAGAGGGTAGTGATAAATGGGGAGTACTCAGAATGGTCAGGGGTGGGTAGTGGGGTCCCACAGGGTTTTGAGCTGGGACCAATCCTATTTAATTTGTTCATAAACGACCTGGAGGATGGGGTAAACAGTTCAATCTCTGTATTTGCGGACAATGCTAAGCTACTGCAGGGCAATAACTTCACTGCAGGATGTGGAAACCTTGCAAGAAGATCTCAACAAACTAATGGGGTGGGCAACTACATGGCAAATAAGGTTTAATGTGGAAAAATGTAAAATAATGCATTTGGGTAGCAAAAATATGAATGCAATCTATACACTAGTGGGAGAACCTCTTGGGGAATCTAGGATGGAAAAGGACCTGGGGGTCCTAGTAGATGATAGGCTCAGCAATGGCATGCAATGCCAAGCTGCTGCTAACAAAGCAAACAGAATATTGGCATGCATTAAAAAGGGATTAACTCCAGGCATAAAGCGATAATTCTCCCGCTCTACAAGACACTGGTCCGGCCGCACCTGGAATATGATGTCCAGTTCTGGCCACCAGTCCTCAGGAAGGATGTACTGGAAATGGAATGAGTACAAAGAAGGGCAATAAAGCTAATAAAGGGTCTGGAGGATATTAGTTATGAAGAAAGGTTGCAAGCACTGAACTTATTATCTCTGGGTAAGAGACTCCTGAGAGGGGATATGATTTCAATTTACAAACACCGTACTTATGACCACACAATAGGGATAAAACTTTTTAGTGGAAGGGAGTTTAACAAGACACGTGGCCATTTATTAAAATTAGAAGAAAAGAGGTTTAACCTTAAACTACGTAGAGGGTTATTTACTGTAATGCCGCGTACACATGGTCGGACTTTTCGACCGGACTTGTCTGACGGACGCCGACGGACCAAATCCAGAGGACAATCCGATCGTGTGTGGGCTTCACCGGACCTTCAGCGGACCTTTCCAGTCGCAAATCTGACGGACTTTAGATTTGGAACATGCTTCAAATCTTTACCTCGTAACTCCGCCGGACCCAGAAATCCGCTCATCTGTATGCTAGTCTGACGGACAAAAGCCCACACTAGGGCAGCTATTGGCTACTGGCTATCAACTTCCTTATTTTAGTCCGGTGTACGTCATCGTGTACGAATCCGTCGGACTTTTGTGTGATCGTGTGTAGGCAAGTCCGGTCATTAGAAAGGCTGTTGAAAGTCCGCCAAAAGTCCGTTGAAAGTCTGTAGAAAGTCTGTCGGACGGGCTGTCGGACTTTTGTAGCTGAAAAGTCTGACCGTTTGTATGCAGCATAAGAGCGGCAAGGATGTGGAATTCCCCTCCACAGGCGGAGGTATCAGCGGGGGGCATTATTAGTTTCAAAAAACGATTAGATAAGCACCTGAAAGACCACAACATACAGGGATATACAAGGTACTACTGACATATAATCACACGCATAGGTTGGACTTGATGGATGTGTGTCTTTTTTCAACTTTACCTACTATGTAACTATACAGTATATCTCAGGTGCATTGGAAGAAATATGTTTTTAACCAAATTGTTTCCAAAGAAGTACTGTATAGTCAGTACAGAACAGTGTGGTCTTCTGTTCTTCTGGACCACTTTACCAATTCAGACTTAACAGTAATTCACTGCATTCTGGCTAATCCAGGCTCAGAGAAAAATATCTGGATTCACACTAAGGCCATGTTCACACTGGTATGACACAACTGTTTTACGACTGTCATCCTACTTTGCCCTGCGACATCGGTCCTACATCGGTCCTACTTTGGTCCTACTTCAATCTGACTTGAATGAACAGGATAAGATTTTGCTCTGACTTTGAAATAGTTTGACTTGTCCTTTGACTAATCAAAACAATCCCAGTGTGACATATATTCCTTTTACTGCTGCTGTAATCGGATGTCGGATGTCACAAGTCGGATGGTTACGACAAGAATCCGACTTTGATCCAACTTCAATGATATTCAATGGACTGAAGTAGGACCAAAGTCAGATCAAAGTAGTGCAGGAACCTTTTTCAAAGTCGGACCGACTTATGTCAGACCAGTTAAGACAGCTCTCATAGGGAATCATTGATTTACACATGTCATGGGACATGTGCTCCCAAAGTCGGAGCGTATGTCGTATAAGTGTGAACCGGGCCTTAAGGTGACACTAAAGGTTCGGGTTTTTGTTTTTAAAATAACAAACATATCATACTTACCTCCACTGTGCAGCTCGTTTTGCACAGAGTTGCCCCGAACACCGTCTTCTGGGGTCCCCCAGTGGCTCTCGCGGCTCCTCCCCACATCAGATAACCCCCTGGGAGAAGCGCTCTCCCAGGGGGGTTACCTTGTAGGCGTGCTCCCGAGTCCAGCATTTGGCGTCTATAGCGGCTGAATGCGCCTCCCAGCGCCCGCATCATTGGATTTGATTGACAGCAGTGGGAGCCAATGGCTGCACTGCTATCAATCTATCCAATCAAGAGCCAGGAACCCTGGGCAGAGAGAGAGCGTGTCCCCATGGGACAAGTTTGAGGGTTCAGGTAAGTAAAACGGGGGGCTGGGATGCCGGTCACTGACAGGTGTTTTTTCACCTTAATGCATAGGATGCATTAAGGTGAAAAAACACAAACCTTTACAACCCCTTTAACTAATTTGCTGACCACTAATCATCAATGATTATTCACATGTGCAGTAGGTAGAGTTCAAGTATCTCTTTGGTAAGTTGTTGTATTGGAATGGTTAAGATGATGATAGACTTAAAGTGGAACTAAACCCTCCTATACTTTTCAGCCAAGGAAGCTGCCATCCTAGCCTCTGTTTGATCTTCAACTGCCATGATGTTGCACATGTGATCACTTATGACACCAGCCATTGGACAGTTTGGTTGAGAGCACAAGCAAATGTTATGCCGCATACACACGATTGGATTTTCCAACGGGAAATGTTGGATGTGAGCTTGTTGGCGGTAAGTCCGACCGTGTGTATGCTCCATTGGACATTTGTTGTCGGATTTTCCGCCAACAAATGTTGGCTAGCAGGTTCTCAAATTTTCCGCCAACAAATGTTTGTTGTCGGACTTTCCAATCGTGTGTACACAAGTCCGTCGCACAAAAGTCCACGCATGCTCGGAATCAAGTACGCTCGGTCTTGTAAAACTAGCGTTCGTAATGGAGATATCACGTACGTAATTGTTGGCCAACATTTGTGTGACCGTGTGTATGCAAGACAAGTTGGAGTCAACATCCTTCGAACTAAAATCCACGATTTTGTTGTCGGAAAGTCCGATTGTGTCTACGCGGCATAATGCCCCGTACACACGGTCGGACTTTGTTCGGACATTCCAACAACAAAATCCTAGGATTTTTTCCGACGGATGTTGGCTCAAACATTTTTTTTGTCTTGCATACACACGGTCACACAAAGTTGTCGGAAAATCCGATCGTTCTAAACGTGGTGACGTAAAACACGTACGTCGGGACTATAAACGGGGCAGTGGCCAATAGCTTTCATCCCTTTATTTATTCTCAGCATGCGTGGCAATTTGTCCGTCGGATTTGTGTACACACGATTGGAATTTCCGACAACGGATTTTGTTGTCGGAAAATTTTATATCCTGCTCTCAAACTTTGTGGGTCGGAAAATCCGATGGAAAATGTGTGATGGAGCCTACACACGGTCGGAATTTCCGACAACAAGGTCCTATCACACATTTTCCGTCGGAAAATCCGACCGTGTGTACAGGGCATAAGAGTTACATTCCTGGGCACATGTGTCGAATGTAACTGTTTTTTGAAACTGTTAAATTGATGGGTTTAGTTTCACTTTCAGGATGGAAGGGGTAGAGGGTATAATACTTTTGCTATGGGGCCATGTCAGTTATAATTATTCCATTGAGCACAACAATACATTTTTAGACTTATTTAATAAAGCAGTGTAAAGAGTGACAATAACATGCAAAGTGCAATACGACCTATGAGCCAATCAGATTTCAATGAAAGAAGAAATATGGTTGCCCAAGTCACTCTACTTTGCACATTGATTTTTCTGTATATAGAGAAGCATAAAAGCTGGTGCATTTTTTATAAGGCTGTTCGTTAGGATTGTTTTTTTCTTTTTCTCTCCTGCACATGATAGTTACTTTACTTCTACGCATAGCAGGAAAAACTGAGAGACCAGTGAATACTCTCTAAGACCCATCTGTCATTACTGATTTACAAATTATTCACTAAAGTGCTATGTTATTCTTCTAAGGATTAGATTCTGTGTAGATTTCCCTTGTGCTATCACTTCGTGGACTAACATGACTGAATGTATCAAATGTTCTTGAGTTTTCCCTCTGCACATATTTCTTTTATCCCTACTCAATTAGCATAATATTCTGTAACACATTAATGAATGACAGGCTGCGTACAGATATCTGAATATTACCACTTATCACCTGCAGGCAAAAATAAGTGCAGCAGATAAATGAAAGATCCTCCTGATGTGAATACTTTTTTGTGTCATTTTAACATCATGCTGAAGAGGAATAAACTTCCGAATGAACAATCAAACCAAATAGTGTTTAATCAATGGAAAACATTATAATGTGCTCAAATTAAAGAAGGCATGGCTTAAAAATAGCACATTTTCAGCTTGGCAAAGTGTTTTTTTTTTTTAAAATAGCTGCTGATCTGAATGTTTGTGTATAATATGTTATGCTGAATACTTTCTGCGATTAGAACAAATTCAAAAGCTTTAGTATAATGTATACCACTAAGGCTCCTTTCACACTGAGGCGCTTTGCAGGCGCTAAGGTGCTAAAAATAGCGGCTGCAAAGCGCCCCAAAAGTGCCGCTCAATACACTCCAGTGTGAAAGCCCCGAGGGCTTTTACACTGGAGCGGTGCGCTTGCAGGGCGGTCAAAAAAGTCCTGCAAGCTGCATCTTTGGAGCGCTGTAGGAGCGGTGTATTTACCGCTCCTAAAGCGCCCCTTCCCATTGAAAACAATGGGGCAGCGCTGCAAACCTGCCCGCAAAGCGCCGCTGCAGTGGCGCTTTGCAGGCTGTTTTAACCCTTCTTTGGCTGCTAGCAGGGGGTTAAAACCACCCTGCTAGTGCCGCTAAAACGACGGTAAAGCGGCGCTATATTTAGCGCCGCTGTACCACCAGCGCCCGCACGCCTCAGTGTGAAAGTAGCCTAAGATAACATCTGATTTTTTTTATACGCAGGAGAAGAGCAGCACAGCACATGGGAGTTTGGGAGAGGCTACTTCCAGCAAGGCTTACTTGCACAGGTGTCTTGATTATTAACCACTTACAAACCGAAGGTTTTCCCCCTTAATGACCAGCCCATTTTTTGTGATACCACACTGCATTACTTTAACTGACAATTGCATGGTCAGACGACACTGTACCCAAACAAAATTGACATTATTTTTTTCCCACAAATAGAGCTTTCTTTTGGTGGTATTTGATCACCTCTGCGTTTTTAATTTTTTGCACTATAAACAAAAAAGAGCGACAATTAAAAAAAAATAACAATATTTTTTACTTTTTGCTATAATAAATATCCAAAAAGAACAAAAAAACGTCATCAGTTTAGGCCAATATGTATTCTTCTACATATAAAAAAATTGCAATAAGCGTATATTGATTGATTTGCGCAAAAGTTATAACATCTATACAAAATAGGGGATACATTTATGGCATTTTTATTGTTATTTCTTTTTACTAATAATGGCAGCGATCTGCGATTTTTAGTGGGACTACAACAGATAGATCGGACACTTTTGACACTTTTTTGGGACTATTGACATTTATACAGTGATCAGTGCTATAAAAATGCACTGATTACTGTGTAAATGTCACTTTCAGTGAAGGGGTTAACACTAGGGGGCGATCAAAGGGTTAAATGTGTTCCCTGGGAGGTGTTTCTAACTGTGGGGTATGGGACTGACTGGAGGAGGAGAGAGATCACTGTTCCTAATCCCCTGTCAGAACGGAGATCTGTCTGTTTACATTGACAGATCCCCATTCTGGGTCTCTTTTCAGCGATCGCAGGTGGCCAGCGGACATTGCGGGCCGCTGGCCCCGCCGTGCAGCGGTCGTGAACAAGCACCTGCTATGGCTGTTAGAGGAGCCGACGTACCAGTACAGCGCTACGCGGGTACGAATTGACCTGCTGCAGTATAATGATGGTGGCTGGTTGGCAAGTAGTTAAAAATTCTCCATGAAGTCTAAGGCCCCTTTCACACGGGCCGGATCCGGTTTTGCTCAGCAGAGGATCCCTCAGCTGATCCCTTGCTGAGCTGAGCAGAGCGGGCAGATGATAGGTTCATGCTCGCTCTGCTTATGCAGAGCGGACAGGGAAACAGCCTATTCTGCTCTATGGGCAGCCGGATGTAAGCAGACTGGCTGTCTGTTTATACCTACACTGCCCTAAGATCCTATCTGGCCAGACAGAGGGGAACAGATCCCTTTCCGTTTTTTTTTTTTTTTTGGATCGGAATGGACCCGGAGGTAGCCAGGTGTAAACTGACAAAGGTCCGTTAACATCCAGCGCTACATAGAGAATAATGGAGGGTTGGATCGGGTCCGGCTCGAAAATGGACAGCTGGATCCAATCAGACCTCTTGTGTGAAAGGGGCCTTATTTTTGTGGTAAAAGTCCAAGACTATCAAAAAATACTCATAGGAATAGCAATTTCTTCCAAAATCTTAAGAACCACACATTTCCTGTTATCCAGTCATGACTAAACATTGCTTCCTATAAGTCAGCCTTTCTCAACCAGACTTCCATGGAACCCTAATGTTCCTCCAGAGGTTTCTAGGGGTTGCTTGAGCAATGAGCAGTTTCTTTCTCTCAGATAAGTAACCACTGATACTAATGATCTTTCTTTGCTTCTGTATGGGGAGCATTCTTCCTATTGAACTCCAATGAAAGAACCATTCTTCCCATTGGCCACCAGGCTAATGTTTTGAAAGCTGTAGATATAGTAATTACTGGAAGGGGTTCCCTGAGACTTGAACTATTTCTAAGGTTCCTCCTTGTTAGAAAGTTTGAGAGAGCCTTCTACGAGTTTTCAGCCCTAGATGGTTTACCTAGTTCTTGTTGGTAGCCTCCCCACCTTCCTTACTTTATAAGCATTCCTAGTATTGGGGGGTTTCATATTAATTGGATCATAAACTTTCTAATCTACAAAAGGAAGGCTTGCTTCGCAGGAAAGTCAAGGTAGGAACAATGGCTATTATCACATCTGAATGCAGTTGCTCATGCTGTAACATCAGATGTTCTTATCAGGAACCATGAATTAGACGAAGAAAGAAGTGCAGTAAAAAAAACCACACTTTTTAATAAAATGGTACAAACAGAGCAAACATAGTCAAAACATAGCCAGGGTTCGGGTAGTCGGAACAGGCCAGTGAAACAGGAATCCAGAGATCAGCGCAGTAGAGGCAGTAAACAGAATCAGGAACCAGAAGGGAAGACAGCCAGGCAAAAGTCTTTAACAGGAAAACACAGCAGAGAGTATCTGGATATTTTGACCAGACAAAGGCACAGGAGGTCTGATCCAGGCAGTTTAAATAGCCAGCAGGGCTAGCTGACGAGCAGGAAATGAAGACCAGATGAGTCACTGTGGAATGAAGAGTACTGGCAATTGACCGACAGCTGAGAACAGAGCTCTGAGAAGGAAGGGCTGAGCCCAGCCCTGACAGTTCTTTCTCCGAAAACAAGCTTGAGTGCAATTCTGAAGATAAAACAGCAATTACATCAAAAGCTATCCTGAGAAAAGTCTAAAACACACTCTCCTTACTTATTTAGTAACTACCTGCCCTAACTACTTCACTCAAAAGGCCACACAATGGTGGTCTCTTACATTTGTGATTCGTAATCGGCAAAACAGTTCACTTGGATTTGAAGGTGCAGCAAATTGTGCTGATCTGGGGCTTGGATGTTTAAGATGTATTGGATAGATGCTCTACCAAGTAAACTTGTTTGTAAGTGAACTAGCAAAAGGGTCTCTTGCACACTTTACAATTCAACATCAATATACCAAGTCCATAGGAACCCCTTCTGCCCATAATTCTGTTGTGGTTCCCAGCCTGTCATTAATAACCTGTAGTGACTATATAGGATCAAAAGTATTTTTTGATGACATAGCACATGGCCTTATGGATATGTAATGCCATGACATAGATACCTTTGTTTGTGATTTACCAAGTCCAAATAAAGATGATGTCACAATCTCTGCCTCAGTCCAGCCAAAATTTGAACAGTGTATTGCCAGTGTAGAACCCTAGTGTGTGCTAGATGTAGGATAGATTTTGTAGTGTAGGTTCTGTTAGTATAGGCACATTTAGTTATCTCGGGAAGTCTCAGCTGTTGAATCTGGGTCAGGGTTCAGTTAGTCAGGGCTGGATGCCAAACAGCTCTTCTGGTGACTCTCCCTGGTCTAGAAGGTGGTAAAAACGTCTAAAGCTAGTGGGAAGGAGGTTAGGAGGAGCTGCCTGGAATATTTATGAGGCCTCGGCCAATCCCCAGTAGTGGGCTGGCAGGGGGCAGAGCTTACATCATAAATAGGCATGAGCCATGCCAGCAGGGCAGTTGGGTGAAAGATGGAGATTTAGTGCTGTGGAGGCTGTCGGTGGCCCTCAGGGGTACCCCCCCTCATCTGGGGGGTGACTTTGGGCTGGGGCTCGGTGCTGGAAGGATCCTGCCACTACACACAGAGGAAGCCCTTCCTAGAGACAAGAGCAAGAGCGAGGACAGTGTCACATACCTGGTTGAGGCCGAGCTAACGGGAGGGCTTTCCCTTACAACTCCTGTCCTGTTTCTCTTGGATGTGGTGACAGGATATACCAGGGCACGGAGTGGCATGGGTGCCTGGTTGGAGATCCTGGGCAGAAGGTACTTGCAGCAGGTGCCAAGCAGCGGGTAGGTCTGTGGACGGACAGATGCGCATACACAGGGCCGTCTTAATAGTATCATGGGCCCCTGGGCAAAGTAATGCTCTGGGGTCCCTACAAGGGAGACAGCGCAGGTTAACAGACATCAAGTAGATGACCCCTCTACACCCTAGATATTCCCCAAGCAATCTGACCCCTCTACACCCCAGATCCCCCCAGCACTGTGAACCCCCTGCACCCTAGATATCCCCCCAGCACTCTGACCCCTCTACACCCCAGATATCCCACCCAGCACTCTGATCCCTCTCTGCACCCTAGATATTCCCCCAGCACTCTGATCCCTCTTTGCGACCCAGATATCCCCCCAGCACGCAGACCCCATCTACACCCCAGATATCCCCCAGCACTCCGATCCCTCTCTGCACCTCACATATCCCCCCAGCACCCTGACCCTCTACACCCCAGATATCCCCCCAGCACTCTGATACCTCTCTGCACCCTAGATATTCCCCCCGCACTGTTACCATATACAATAAAATACCCCTTGTATTGTGACCCCACTACATCCCTGATACCCCCCACACTGTGGCCTCTCTATATCCCTGATACCTCTAGTACACCCAAGATACCCCAAGCATTGCTACCCCCTATACACTCCAGATCCCCCCTCAGCATTGTTTTCCCCCATACACCCTTAATATCCACCAGCACCATTATTCCATCCATGTAGTCCCCCCTTTTCCAGTGGAGATACTGTGCATGTGAACTTTTGGCTATGTGCCTACCTCCAGCACTGGGACAAGGACTCGCCTATACCAATCAAGTCATGCAGGCAGAAGGAGGGGTGGAGGAAGGAGCATCCATCTGGGCATTCCAAGCCCTTTGATGCAAACAGTGCTGGACAGCTGGGCTCACCATGACACCATCCACAATGCCACTTTCACAGGCGGGCTCTCAGTGCTGCCGACTCAGCAGCTCCCACTTCAGCTCCTACCCCGCGGATTCTGAGTCTGGAGCATTCAAGCTGCATGGGGCAGGGTCAGAGCATCACTGGCACTCTGACCCCTCCCTGCTGGCTGTGAAATAGGTATCGTTCTGCACAGCATGGCGCACTGCTGCCAGCCTATCTCCCTCGTGTATTCATCACTCTCAGTGCCATCATGGGGCCCCCAATTTCTGGCCAGCGTGGGCTCAAAGAGCAGCTTCTTTGGGGAAAGTGCAGGGCCCCCCCCATGCAGCTGGGGCCCCTGGGCTGTGCCCAGGTGTGCCCTCTCATTAACCCCCCTGGCGGTATTCCCGAGTCTGGCTCGGGTTGGATTTTTTATACCAAAAGCGATATCCCCGAGCCAGACTCGGGCTTGCATCGCAGGATCCAGGAAGAGCATACTTACCTTGTCCCCTGGATCCTGCGATGTCTCCCCGCTGTGATCGGCGAGCCTCCGTGTCTCGCTCGATTCACAGTGCCGAGCTCCGTTCCCTGCGAGCGTAGCGACGCACGGGGACGGAGTTCGGCGGTAAATTCAAAAGTAAAACACACAGTATAGATACAGCATACTGTAATCTTACAGATTACAGTGCTGTATCAAATAATTACACATCCCCTTTGTCCCTAGTGGTTTGCCCAGTGTCCTGCATGCAGTTTTATATATATAAAACTGTTCTTTCTGCCAGGAAACTGGAGATTGTCCATAGCAACCAATATTGTCCCTTTACATCAAAAGTGGTTTTAGAGCAGCTAGAAAAAAGCGATAATAAATTAGAATCACTCGCAGAATTGAGCGATAGTGATTTGTGGGGAGATCCGTCATCAAACACTAAAAGTAACAAAAGCTAAAATTCTGCAACTGAGCAAATTTCAGTGTTTTTGATTTGATTACATTATTATATAATTTTTATTATTATTATATTATTATTTGTTATAATTATTTATAGTTATTTATTATATTATAATTTTTTATTTCGTTTTTCAAACTTTATCATACCCGGGATGTCTACTAGACTCTTGTTTGGACAGATTTAAGTGAACTATTCCTAAGAATTACAGGCCTACAATATAAAACGCCAAATTTCTGTGCAAAATAATTGTACCGATTTCAGCACCTAAAATCAGAAATAATCATACCGCCAGGGAGGTTAAGACGGCCCTGCGCATACACCGCCAACAGGTTTAGAACAGCAGGCAGACTAGTGGACTGGCAGGTGCAAGTACACAGCAGCAGGTGCAGGACAGCAGACAGCAACCAAGCTGGTGAGCAGGTGGATGCAGGGTCTCAGGTGGTCAGGCAGGCAGAAGTTGGTAACAGCCAAGCAGCAGAGGTACAGAATCTGATCCAGAGAAGAGTAAGGGCTAAGCACATGTGCATGTACGTTAGCGAGTCAGGAATGCATGTGCGCGAGTTACGGAACCTCCAGTTGTCACTCAAGAGTCAAGAATACTTATTAGCAAGCGCACGTCTTCGTGCATGACTATGCATACGTTTTCCCTGACAGACAGTGTGAGTAGAGCAGCACTACAAGGGTGAGACAGCCACATGTAGCCCTTCCCTGAGAGATTTCCTGCAAAGTAAGCCGGTGGGCTGGTGAGGGAGTCAGTCTGGAGGACTGTGGAGGGGACTTAGCCTGGAGGACTAGTGAAAGGGGCAGCTGCAGCCATGTGGGTTGGCAGTGCCTAAAGAGGTGGTGCTGGGACCAGTAGCCACGGAAGCAAAAGTACAAGCTGATCACTATGTTCTGCTACACAACAGGGGGATTTGAGTTCCTGCCTGCAAAGGGCCATTACTTAGATCTGACTGGGAACTTGTCAGATACACTAACGGTGATTCAGTTGGGCACTGCAAGCAACTGAAGTGCAGGAGGAGTGTCAAGGAGATGGTATATAGACTGTATATAGGAAGATGTCCCTGAAGTTGTTGCTGAAGTCTTGTTATTGAAGTAAAATGGTCATCCCATAACCTCCCATTCCCATCCAAATTATTAACCCTCAATACATTTCAGAAAAACAAAGTCATGGACTGTTCTCTGACTCAGGGGTGCCTGTAAAAGTTCTGTGTGCTTGGCTGTGCAAGGTGGGGGATCACAGTTCATCTGCAGCTCCTAAGGGGGTGTGCTACACCAGCTTAAAGGGATTTTAAACCCAAAAACAAACATTTATTA
The DNA here is from genome assembly GCA_037952835.1 of Lithobates septentrionalis. Classification (NCBI taxonomy): domain Eukaryota; kingdom Metazoa; phylum Chordata; class Amphibia; order Anura; family Ranidae; genus Lithobates; species Lithobates septentrionalis. The sequence continues at coordinate 1,018,429 of JBBDGP010000812.1, forward strand.
TACTGCAGCTTACCAGTTCTTAAAGGAGAAGTCCAGCCTGAGCGGGTTAGGCTGGGCTTCTCCTAAGGGTCACAGGAGTGCAATCCGTTTTGCACTCCTGTGACACGTTCTTAGCAGAGAGCGGTCTGAAGTAAACTCTCTGCTGACATCACATGGATCAGTCCAGGCACCACGTCATCACCACAATCGAAGTCTGGATCCACCAGGTGCCTGGACTGATAGACGTCTCAGCCTCTCAGCGAGCTGCTGAGACGCTGAGATGGCCGCTCTCCGCCCCTCCACAGCTCAGCGCTCCAATGAGTATGGAGGAGCAGAGCAGGAAAGCTGCTGATTGATAGGCAGCAGCTCTCTGCTCGGGGAGCTGAGAAAAACGAGCCATCGGCGATGTTCGATGGCTCAGTTCTCAGTGTAGAGACGCCGGGGGACAGATGCTGCATCCACCTAGGTAAGTATGATTATGGGAAAAACCGCATTCCCATTCTTCTCTTTTAAATGTGGTGGTTGCATTTGTTTTTCCTTTTTAGGCTTTTTCATTTATTCTTACCTGATGATCTGGCCAGTGATTCTATTGTTTTTCAGCAGAACAAGCTGTCCTGCAGATATAGCAGTTAAAAGGTTGAGACAAACCATTAATGACCAATAGGGGTGTTTACAATGATCAGCTTTTATTTATTTATTTCCCAAAAGTAAATAAAAACTGTTTGCTGTAGCTGTTAAAAAAAAAAAAAACGTGAGCTGGAGTTTGGCTTCAATTTGTTAGTGTATCCAAATCTGCTAGTATATCTAACTCCCCTCCACTCCAGACTGGCAATGCTGCTGTGTAAAGGTGCCCCCTCTTCTCCTTAATCCAGAGTGGGGGCACTCTAATACAGGGGGTGTGTTACTGGCCAAATCACCAGGTGAAAATTGAGGGAGAAAGAAACTAATGCAGCCACCATATCTGAAAATTGGTAAGCTGCAATATAATAACATTTTTAGTTTGGGGTTTGATACCTCTAATGCCCCGTACACACGGGCAGATTTTCTGATGGAAAATGTGTGCTAGGACCTTGTTGTCGGAAATTCCGATCATGTGTGGGCTCCATCACACATTTTCCATCGGAATTTCCGACACGCAAAGTTTGAGAGCTTGCTATAAAATTTTCCGACAACAAAATCTGTTGTCGGAAATTCCGATCGTGTGTACACAAATCCAACGCACAAAGTGCCACGCATGCTCAGAATAAATTAAGAGACGAAAGCTATTGGCTACTGCCCCGTTTATAGTCCCGACGTACGTGTTTTTTGTCACCGCGTTCAGAATGATCGGATTTTCCAACAACTTTGTGTGACCGTGTGTATGCAAGACAAGTTTGAGCCAACATCCGTCGGAAAAAATCCATGGATTTTGTTGTCGGAATGTCCGATCAATGTCCGACCGTGTGTACGGGGCATTATAGTCAATTCTGACTACAATTTGGTGATGTTACTGCTGTGCTGCTCACTGTTCTCCTTGCTGGAGAGAAAGATGTACCTGAGGACCTGCAGTAGCCATTTTAATGCACTATTAATGCAACACCAAGTATCAATGTGTTTGATTCACACACAAAATAAATATTCAAAATCTTAAAAAAAAAAACTTTGTATTGAAAATTTTGAACTGAACCAAATATTGAAGCTGTACTCTACATAAAAAGTTAATTATTAAAGCCCTTAAAGTGGTTGTAAAGGATCACCTCGTAAAACAACCCATTCACTTTGAAATGCAAGGCAAAACATTTGTGTATAGATTAAAAAAAAAACATTATAAATACATTTTGTCCCTTTTTTTATAAGTGATCACATTCCCTCTGTTCTCAGCTGCATAAGAGCTGGGGGAGGAGAAGCAGACTTTTATGATATGATATGATTTTTTTCAGCTGGGAACAAATTCAACAACTAGAAATTTGTTAGTTTCCATTAGGTTCGAAAAAAAATTTCTATCCTCGTCCTTCAATTTTTTTCACTTGCTCTGGTCAAAACCATTTGTCAAACTGTCCTCTCTAACTCCTAGATAATTGAGCAAATATTGTGAAAACGACAATTTTCTAATGAAATTCTACAAGTGTAAGGCCAGCTTAACCACTTCAGCCCCTGAAGGTTTTACCCCCCAGGCCATTTTGTGCGATACGGCACTGTGTTACTTTAACTGACAATTGCGTGGTCGTGCGACACTGTACCCAAATAAAATGTATGTCCTTTTTTCCCTCACATAGAGCTTTCTTTTGGTGGTATTTTATCACCAATAAACAATAAAAGAACGACAATTTTGAAAAAAAAAAAAACAATATTTTTTTTTGCTATAAAACATATAATAATAATAAAAAAAAAAAAACAAACAAATGTATTCATCAGTTTAGGCCAATATTTATTCTGCTACATATTTTTGGTAAAAAAAATCCCAATAAGCGTATATTGATTGGTTTGTGCAAAAGTTATAGCGTCTACAAACTATGGGATATAGTTACGGCATTTTATTTATTTATTTATTATTTTTTACTTGTAATGTGGTGATCAGCGATTTTTAGAGGGATTGCGGCGGACAAATCGGACACCTAACTGACCGTTTTGACACTTTTTTGGGAACCAAAGAGGTTATTACAGCGATCAGTGCTAAAAAATATGCACTGACATTGTACTAATGGCACTGACAGGGAAGGGGTTAATATCAGGGGCGATCAAAGAGTTAACAGTGTTCCCTCTTTCTAACTGGGTGGGGGGATGAGCTCATTAGCAGGAACACTAGATCAGAGTGTCCATGACTAACAGCAACGGTGTTCTGCTTCTATACATTGGCAGACCGCCATTCTGTCTCTGTGGGGAGAGATTGCGGGTAGCCGGCGGATATCACGTCTTCCAGGCCGTTTGTTGGCTCCCCCTGTGGCTAATCAGCCCGCGATTGCGGTTTTGTTGTGGTGCGCCCCAGTGGCCATTGACAAAATCACGTACAGGTACGTGATTTTGCGTAATAAAGCAGCCGCAGTATATAATCGGCAGGCAGTTGGGTGGTTAAAGTGGTTCTAAAGCCTAAATATTTGTGTCGGCATCCACAAAGGACCCCGTGCACTTGCATCTCCCTTAATCCCATCCTGCACTCTGCAGGTCTGTTGGAGACAAGCTATCACTGGTCAACACAGAAGCCGTACTTCTGTGTTTACAAGTGATAGTGGTGAGCAAGGAGCAGGAGGCCAGAGGTAGTGGAACTGAGTTCCACCAAGTTCCAGCTCAAAAAAAAGCCCTGATCACAGGTTCTGCTGAAGCAGTGGGAGCCAGTGGCAATCAAATCCAGTGATGAGGGAGCAGGGGGTGGAGCTGCGCTGTCTGTGTCTATGGACTCAGTCAGCATGGCTCAGGGTTATGCCTGTACGAGTGCCTCGATGGCAAGCGGCTTGCTATGTGGGCATTAAGGCCCCTTTCACACTGGGGTGGTTTGCAGGTATTATTGCGCTAAAAATACCGCCTGCAAACCGCCTCTAAACAGCCTCCGCTGTTTGTTCAGTGTGAAAGCCCAAGGGCTTTCACACTGAAGCGGTGCGCTGGTAGGAGAAAAAAAAATCTCCTGCAAGCCGCATCTTTGGAGCGGTGAAGGAGCGGTGTATTCACCGCTCCTAAACCGCTCCTGCCCATTGAAATCAATGGGACAGCGCGGCTATATCACGGCAATACCGCGGCTATAGCCCCGCTGTACGAGTGGTTTTAACCCTTTTTCGGCCGCCAGCGGGGGGTTAAAACTGCACCGCTAGCGGCCGAATACCGCGGTAAAACAGCGCTAAAAATAGCGCTGTTTTACCGCCGACGCCCCCTACCGCCCCAGTGTGAAAGGGGCCTTAGAGAAGAGGAAGAGTGTGGGCTGAGAAAAAGAGGTTCGGGACGACTGTGCAATTCCATTGCACAGAGCAGGTACACTAAGTATTTAAGCAAGCCTTTACAATCACTTTAAATTACAGGGATCCCTTTTGTGTCTTATTTGCTGATCACCAATAATTAATACAAACCAATTGTATAGAAGATCCAGCCAGAAAAAGTGCAAAAGTCACCTCAAAAATGACTTTGAGGTGAACAATGTAACAGTATGAAAAATATGTGCCGATAATGCACCGTGACGTCTCATTAATCCAATCTCATTCACTTATAAGTGCAATAAAAAAAAAATTGACACTAATGATAAGCTTCTTTAATACCAGAATATTTCTGAACCCTGTGAAAAAATAAAAGATCATTCTTACAATCCTGTATGTCACATTCACTAAGCAACCACATACCGGGTCCCATCAAACCATTCACTTACAATATGTCAGAATGGTGTCAAGTCACTGATGTTGTTGCCTGCCTCCTGGCTGCCACTTACAAGTTATCTGATAGAAGGTTGTCACTGCTGGAAGAGGTCACCTTCACTAACGGTGCATCACTGGACTCATTTTTTTTCCTATTTTTTTTTCTTTAAAATGTCACTTTTGATAGTTTAGTGGCTGAAATGATGTTTGTAATTTTTCAGGTTGGTCAATACTGTGCAAATCATGAAAATTAGAAAATCCAAACAAGGAAATTTGTTTTGTTTCCAAAAAAATAATAATAAGAAAAAACAAAAAAAGGACACGAGGACAAAGTCCAGTTCTGCTCCGTCTGAAAGAGATTAATTCTGCTTGTGTGCCTGTGTTATAATGTATTGTGTTGCTGGGAATTAAAAGTAAGGTGAAAGTGAAAAAAAAAAACCCAAATATATGTATGCTCAGTGTAATAGGTTGTGGATAAGTGCTCTCATAAGCAACACTTTCATTAACTTTAGGCACATGGGGATAAATAAAAGAACATTTGCTAAATGTTTTTTTGGTTGATTTGTATACTTAGAAAAAGAAATGTTCGGAGAGCTTTGTTAGTCACTCTGTAACCCCCACTGAGATTTAGAATAAAAATTCTTTTAACGCTCAGCTCCAGGCAGATGTATTAAACTCACTTTTAAATCCAGTTATGTATTCATTAAAATAAAAAAATCATTAAATATATTTTTACATGGAACTGGCAGTACTTCAACTTGTCTTATTGATCTCCTATAATCCCCTCACAGCAACACTTAGACTGGAAGATGGAGAATCAGCATTCTAAGAAAAAAAAAATCACAACTTTATTGCCTTCCATAGTACTCTTGCTGAACAGATAAGGGAAGCATGGAGTGTCCCTCATCCTTCATTGTTCCAGCACAGGCTGGGGTAGGTCCTTAACAAGGCTCTATTGCTTAAAGCAGAACTAAGGTGTATCTGAGCACCACAAAATAAAAACACAATTTAAATAATTCCTTTTATTTAAAGTAAACTCTCCCATTTATCTATGTCTCCATGTTTTATTTTGTGAGAAATCACTTTGAAAAATGCCCCCTCCTAGAATTTCTAGCCATCTTGGATAAGGGCAAATGATTGATGTAGCATTTACTCTTGCAATCCATCTGCCCTTAGCTCGGGCATGCAGGGAGGAGGGTGTGCTTACCTGACAAAGCGGCTCCTCCAGGTGAAAGAGAAAAAAAAATGCCCACAAAAACTCTTGAGATGGATGACATCATTTTGGCCTAGGCCGGAAACCAGGAAGTAACTGAAGAAATATAGAAAACAAGTTTTAAGCAAGTAAATTGTCAGGAACCATGAAACAGACGGAGACAGAAAATGCAGTTAAAATTACACCTTTTAAAAAAACGGTAAAAATGGTACAACTGGTAAATGTAGTCAAAACATAGCCAGGGTTCGGTAGCCAAATCGGGTAGTCAGAACAAGCCAGTAAATCATGAAGCCAGAGATCAGTGTAGTCAGAAGCAGCAGACAGGATCAGGAACCAGAAGGGACGTCAGCCAGGCAAGTCTTCAACAGGAACATAGCAGAGAGTCTCTAGATATGTTGACCAAGGTGAAGGCATGGAAGAAATGAACCAGGCAGTATAAATAGCCAGAAGGGGCTGGCCATGGGCTTGACTGACAAGCAGGAGATGATCAACAGGGGAGCCACTGTGGAATGATGAGTACTGGCAATTAACCCACAGCTGAGCAACCTGAGCACAGAGAAGGAAGGGCTGAGAGCCCAGCACTGACATAAATATTTTTTTAATATACCTTCCTATCTATTTACTAATGCTAGCAGTTTAAAGATATAAAATATTTAATTTTAATTGAGAGAGTTCTGCTTTAAAGTGTTTGTTAGTTACTTCAACATCACAGATTCTTGATATGTGCCTGCTGTACCATGTACTTGTATGACAAAGTCTCCTTGTTCTCTTTGATTTGCTTCCTTTGTGTGAACCCCTGGTGTTCCTGTCAGTCCCTCTGCTTTCCTATTAAAAACTGACCACACTAAGAAGGAGAAGTTTTCTAGCTGTGCTGGGAACTCAGCCTGCTCTCCAATGATCAGACTTGTAATGACATGCCCCCCCCCCCCCCACCCACACTGCACAGCCTTTCACTGGAAAGCTCAGTGTACTGTTGCTTTTCCTCCCCCTAGCACTTATGCAGATGAGAACAGAGGGAATGTAGTAATTTCTAAAAAAAGGAAAAAAAAATATTTATAATGTTTTTTTGTAATTTTTACACAAATGTTTTGCCTTGGATTTCTATTTCAAACTAAATGGGTTGTTTTACAAAGTGAATCTTTACAACCACTTTAAGTGCTTTTATAATTAACTTTTTATGTAGAGTACAGCTTCAATTTTTGGTTCAGCAGGATCAGACTTTTCATAGCAAAGTATCCTTTTAAGATTTTGAATATTTATTTTGTGTGTGAATCAAACACATTGATATAATCTAATTTAGAAAAAATATATTTTAAAATGCATGTGTGCATGTGTGCACTTGAATCCTTTTCTTACATGAACATTCCCCCCAAAAAATAAGGGGCTCAGAAGAGCATTTTACTTGTTCACCAGTAATATGGTGGCAGCCACCTTTGCCTTCATTTATGGAGAAAGTAGGTTAAGTTATCAATAGGGACTAAAGGGCCTGGGAGTTGGTATGGCGTGAAGTTAACACTCACTATCCTATTGCCATTTGAATGCCTGCCTACATGGCTCGTATGCTGGCTGGAAGCATCACAAGAGCAGTGCTATGCTGTTTTTTTATGTTTTTGGATTAAGGGTCCATGAACACTGGATATAAAAAAAACACTGCTTCTACATCAGATTTGCATTTTTTTCTCCTGCCTGTAGAAGCAGCTCAGTGTTATCCTATGTGTCCATGCACATTAAGATGTTTGTAGGCATATTTTAAGCTTAGCGTTTAGAGGCAGAATAAAAAACCTTCTGGATCACTATTTTGGGAAGAGTTTTTAGGAGCATTTGCATTTTCAATTATTGAGGGGAGTGTTTTGGAAAATAAAAAAATGTGTAAAAGCAAATGCCTATAAACTCTCCTAAAATCTTGAAAAATATTTGGGGGGTGTGGGACTTAATGGGTGCTTATTACTACAAATGGAGATCAAGAGGCAGATCAATTTGAATTAGTCAAAGACCTGAACCTTTTCGCTAGAAGACTAATGTACAAGTTCTTATACGATAGAGAGCAGAAGGACAATGAATTTCCTTTCCATGGTAACTCTTTTTGGAAAGACATAACTATTGAGGAACTCAGAGCCCTTCAGGACTTGATGGAACTCTGGGACGAGAGCAATCCTGAGGAGGAGGGGTGGACTTTCAATGCACCGGGGGCGGTTCTGTTCCAGGTGCATCCATCCGTCCCCATCCCTACATACCTATCTTTGATTTGCCAAAGTCGTACAAACCCAAATCTCGATCATTTCCCATCTTACAGGGGAACCTCAATATTTGGGCCTTCATCATACAAGTGACAAAGGAAATAGAAGCCACAAATTGGAAGTCAGGACCTCATCCCAATCTTCCACCTCACTGAAAACGGGCATTGAACTCTTTAAAAAATAATAAGAATATTGTTGTGAAACCTTCAGATAAAGGAGGGAATATTGTTATTATGAATATAGAAGGTTATGAGAGAATGTGCTATGACATTATCTATAACAGTGAATGGTACAGACCAGTACAAGCATCATTTGTGGTACAAAGTACCAAGCAAAACAGGGACATTCTTATTCAAGCCCATAATAGGGGCACAATCAACGTCAACACATTTAAATTCTTGGACATTACCAACTCCCATATTCAAACATTTTATGCACTGCCTAATGTGCACAAAGGGGTGCTTCCCCCACCAGGGCATCCTATCATATCTGGCTGCGGCTTTCTGACTGAGAACGCTAGCCAGATTATAGATGAGTACCTTTACCCACATGTAAAGAGCCTGTCCTCACATGTTAAACACACGAATGAACTACTTAAAATTATCGATGGACTTCATGTTCCAGAGGGAGCCTGGATAGTTGCCATTGACATCGAGGCACTATATTACTCCATCCCACACACGCGAGGAATACAGGTAATACGTGGATTCCTCAATGAATGAGACTTAGACTCTCGCAAGTGCAACAATTTTATAATAGAAATGCTCAGCTTCATTCTCACGAATAATGTCTTTGAATTTAAATGATCCCACTACCTCCAGGTGTAGGGAGTGGCTATGGGGCCGGGTTGCACCCCCTCATATGCCAACCTGTACTTGGGGGGATGAGAGCATGATTTATTCTCTGAAAAAGAGAAAGTTGCAGAACCTAGCAACATACTGTCTTGGCATCGATACATAGATGATGTATTCATGGTTTGGGTAGGATCCAAAGATGAGCTAAATAAATTTCTGGAGAGCATACAATATAATACCTATAATCTAAAATTTACATATAGCTACAGTCAGGAAAGAATTACCTTTCTTGACGTAGAAATCTTCTTAAATGAAGCAAGAATTCGATGCTCAACTTTGTATAGGAAAACGTCTGCCGGTAATACATTGCTGCATGCAACTAGCTCACACCCAAAGCAACTACCGTATTTATCGGCGTATAACACACACTTTTATCCCTTAAAATCAGGGGAAAATTGTGGGTCTGTGTTATACGCCGATCCACGCTGTCAGGTGGAGCGAGCGCCGCCGATATACACCTAGCCAAGTGTACTGGGTACTCAGCTAGGCTCCATTCCGCTCGCAGTCACGCCCAGTCCCGCCATTGGACCTGTGTTATGTCCATCATAGGAGCCGGGCCAAGGGGTGGGACTGGGAGGGACTGCGAGAGGAGCCAAGTCCACAGGACATCCGGCTCTGTGTATCTCGGCGGCGGTCATTTTAAACGATAAGGCTGGAATGACAGTAGGCAAGAAGGCTGCAATGACACTGGGCAAGAAGGCTGCAATCACACTGGGCAAGGCTGCAGATGGACACTGATCATTCTGCAATGATAGACAAGGCTGAAGATGGACACTGATATGGCTACATTGATGGGCATTTAAATGTAAGTTTTTTTCCTTGAACTTCCCTCCTAAAAGTTTTTTTCCTTAAAATTTCCTCCTAAACTTGGGGTGCAAGTTATATGCCAGCGCGTCTTATACTCCGATAAATACAGTAATTAGAAGCATTCCATACAGCCAGTACCTCAGACTAAAGCGCAATTGCACATTTGATGAAGGCTTTAGGAGGGAAGCTGCCATGTTATGAGAGCGCCTACTTGTGAGAGGCTACAGCAGGACATGCCTTAGGAAGGCTTACAACAAAGTAAGAACTCAAAGCAGAAATTCAATGATCTATAAAACAAGAAGGGAGACACAAACTAGAGCAACGAGGATAATTACCAAATACAATAGACAACATAGGACGGTGCGGAATGTCTTTAAGAAATTCTGGTACCCTCTCACTGCAGATCAAAAAATTATTACATTTATTATGCCTTATCCAGAAATTACTTTTAAAAGATCAAAGTCCATTAACTGATTCCCAACCGGCTCAAGCAGATATACTGCAGCAGAATGGCTCTCCTAGGCGAAACCCCGTACGAGTACGTCCTTCCTCTTTTCGACCAGCAGAGGGCACCCCCTGCACAGCGGGGGACCCGATGCGCGTGGCCGGCGTGATCGTGTGCATGAGCGCCAGCATGGGGATTTGTGTGTGTAAATACACAAATCCCTGTGCTGTCAGGGAAGAGGAAGCATACTACTAAGTAGGAAAAATGATATGTCTCCTCTCCTAGTTACTCCCATCCCCACACAGTTAGAACACACTGAGGGAACACACAGTTAACCCCTTGATCGCCCCTAGTGTTAACCCCCTCCTGCCAGTAACATTTACACAGTGATAAGTGCATATTTATAGCACTGATCATTGTATAATTGTCATTGGTCCCAAAAAAGTGTCAAAAGTGTCCGATCTGTCCGTTGCAATGTCGCAGTACTGCTAAAAATCACAGATCACCGCCATTACTAGTAAAAAAAAAAATAATAATAAAAATGCCATAAAAATACCATAAATCTTTCCCATAGTTTGCAGATGCTATAACTTTTGCGCAAACCAATCAATATATGCTTATTGCGATTTTTTACCAAAAATATGTAGAAGAAGATATATTGGCCTAAACTGATAAAGAAATTAGGTTTTTTGTTTTTTTTGAGGGGGATATTTATTATAGCATAAAGTAAAAAATATTGTTTGTTTTTTTTTCAAAATTGTCGCTTTTTTTTGTTTATAGTGCAAAAAATAAAAACTTCAGAGGTGATCAAGTACCACCAAAAGAAAGCTCTATTTGTGGGAAAATCTTCTGGGGCTGAAGCAGTAAAGACACTATGGTAGCAAGTCACCATATTGGGAACAATATAAGGAAAATAGACAAACTAGGCACATATCCATGTGGAAAATGTAATTATTGCTCATTTATTCTGAGAGGTGAAAATGTTAACCTCCCCAACAACACTTCATGGATGCCCAGACATAGAATCACCTGTCAATCTGTTGGTGCGATCTATATAATGTGTTGTTGCAGAGCTTTTTACGTGGGCAAAACAAAACGCCCCTTCTTTTGCAGAATCAGGGACCATGTCTCTTTGATCTCCAAACGCAAAATGGAAACCACTATTAGCAGACATATGGGACTGTACCACAACCATAACCTTAAAATGATTAGTTTTCCCCCGAAAGAGGTGGGGATATCGACAAAAAGCTATGACAGCTTGAAGCAAAATGGATTTATTTGCTACAGGCCACCAGATACCCAGGTCTAAACAAGGGCATTAGCTACAAGCCTTTTTTATAGCCCCACAAGATGCCATTTTCATGGCCTTCTTTCCCCTAGTCCTTTATCAGTATGGCCCCAAAATCTAATACCCTTACCTTTCCACTCTCTTGAGGATACCATGCCATGATGCCAATTTGGACTCATGCAATTTCTTTGACTTTTGTCAAAAATCAGAGGGGCATTCAATGTGTTAATTTAAAAGATGGCAATTTGATGTGATATTTTTATATATTTGTACAAATTGTATTGCATTATGTCATATGTATTTATATAAGGATGCACTCATTTTCCTGGCAGGATTCCCATGCTAATTTTTACATACCACACACATGCTGTCTGGGTCGGGAAGAAAGAAATTTTAATTATTTTTTTTTTCCCTTTCCTCACTTTTTTTTATACATTTTTTTTTAGAACACAATGTCAAGCATATCGTCCTCTCTGTTCCATCCACCCTTTTGCCATAGGATTCCTGTACGCAAGCCCGAGGGCCCGCCGCAGTATGGCCCTAAATCCTATGAGATCATTTACTGGGCTCCCGTGGAAACAGGGGCATCCATTTGAGTCCGACTTTGAGGTATTGTGCCAAACACGGGGAGACCCCTGCCTCCGTTGTGTCACATGGCCCATGTGCATGATGGTGTCACCCCACTCTGCGCGCCCCCTGGGTGGATCTGTGTGCGGTGGGCCCCTTGCCTGTCGGCTGGTGTCGCGGGGAGTGGCTTCAATGGAGGGGCAGCGCTCTCCTTGTGATGCGGCTCTCTTCCATAGCATCCACTTTGCATCATCACGGCATGACATAATAATACGTCGCGTCTGTCTGATGCAATAGGGAGGGGTATAAAGGGACCCACGAGGCGGAAGCCATGTTGCCTGAGTCCCTGGGAGCCTTACACAGTGAGAAACTGTAGACAGGTAAATCTATTCAATAAAATGACAACTTTTACGATGCACTGTATTCACAGTGCATCATTCTGAAATGAAGGTCTGGTATATTTATGGTCCTTTTCCCCCATTTCTCTTTCCTCTCACTTGCAGATCCATTTTTTATCATCTATGGTTTTTTCTATGCCTCGTTTTCCCCTGGAGTCATAGAACCCACGGAATAAATAGTACATGAAGGCAAGTTTTTTGTTTTTTGTCTTTTGTTTAAGCAGGAATCCCTGACTATATTGAATTAATCCATAGGGGATTTTTCCATAACTAGAACTGCTTCTTATATCCCAATGTTTTTTCATTTTCAGAGACTTGATTCTGACCAAACACAGGCCAGATAACCATTGTTGTCAGAAGCAAACCATAGGCTATCCATTTAAAAGAAGTCTTTTATGTAAGCACATCCCCCTTCTTTTCTTGTTGAAATCAAGTATATCAAGTCCTAATCAAGTATATATATATACAGTAGACATGCACTGAGGTTGACATGTCATGTTAACACTTTGATTGATTTACAGGATACACTGTTTTAAAACGCATATGAGTCATTGATTTATATCTCTCTCTGCGGGTGATATTTGGAAGGTTTTGGTCGGCGGGACTGTCTGGGCCCTGAACTTTACTCTGACATCACCTTTCTACTATAAACCTGGTTCTGAGTCCTCAAAACATTGAGGCAAGAACCTTCGGTTGGGACACCCCTGTCATCTATGCATGTATTGATATATATGTATACATATGTCTTTGACGTTATCTCTATTATCTTTTGCTCTGTATACGTTACTTTTCTGTTGCTGATTTATCTTTGTATTTACTTATTAGAAAAAAGTCCACGCATTTCCTGAGGAAGCCGCAAGGTGAAACATGTGGAACGATTGCATGGAAAATTGTATGAATTGTATGAAGGAAGTGACTTTTGAAATAAAAATATATCTTTTTTACAAAATTTATTGTGGTATATCCATTTGTAGTATTAAGCACCTATAAAGTCCCACACCCCCCAAATATTGTTTTTTGTCCATTATAAGGTATGATGGTGCCTATTGTTTGAATCTGTGTCTTGATCACTCTAATCCCCTACTCTCCTAAGCTCTTGTTCAATACGAGACAGTATGAGCGTATTTTATGCTGCTTTTTTCTGCCAGAGATTCTGGCATTTTTTTTGCTCCTAATGTGCATGACCCCCCAAAAAACATGTTTTAAAAAAATTACCTTTAAGCAGTAATGAAGTATAATAATACAAGCTCAGTACTTTGGATAGGGCTACCAACCCATTCACCTACACACTCCCAAATCCTACTATACATAAAGTGGTTGTAAAGACTCAAGGTTCATACATTCTATGCGTGAAGGTAAACAAACTTTCTGTGTGCAGCAGCACCCCCAGCCCCCCTAAAACTTAACTTAGCCCCATCTTGATCCAGCGATGTGCACAAGAGCCTCAGCTCTCCCAGGTCTCTCCCTCCTCATTGGCTGAGACAGCAGTGATAGCCATTGGCTACTGTCAATAACAGCCAGTGAGCCAATGAGAAGAGAGTGGGGGCAGGGCTGAGCCATGCTCCATGAGTGAATGGACATAGCATGCTGCATGCTGAGGGGGCACTAGGCAGGAGGGAGGGGCCTCAAGCACCGGCGGGGGACCCCGAGAAAGGAGGATCAGGGCTGCTCTGTGCAAGATCATTGTAGGTAGGTACAAATAATATGCCTGTTATTAAAAAAAAAAGAAAAAAAATTAAAACGGTAAAAAGTAGATTATGAATACTTGCCAAAAGTATGAAATGTGTTCCCTATATAATGTGACTACTTGTCGTATTAATAAAATACATTTAAAAAGCAAATCAACCAAAGTTCCTTATTTTTATCAGAATTATTTAAGTAAAGATAAAATAACGCAAACAGATTTTAAGTGTCATTTCTGTAAAGTAGAAAGTAAAATGATAATGACATTATTTCCTAGGATTGTGTCACTAATTGTGGGGCTTGTAATGTATTCCTTTGAGGATCTACTTACTGGAAGTGAAAAAGGTTACAGATAGTTTAATATTTATATTACTTTTATGGTACAAATACTAATACATATGCTGATACAAAGGAATTTGAGGATCAAGAGAAATAAATCATTGTCAATAAAATGAAAAGATAGCTTTTTCCCAAAATACTTTTTTGCTTTTTTTTTATATTTCAACACAGATGATATGCAGAGATTGAGCAGATAGATATTTTCTATAATGAAAGCAATGAAATTACACTGCAATAAAATGTACAAAGACTGTAATTTTAGAATGTTTGATCTGCTATATTATGGCATGCCTAAAGCAGAAATTTTTGGAAACAGGGTAGGGAACTGTGGGGTGGCGTGTAATCCAATATGTGTGTGTAACACCCATCTCCACGCCCCCATTTCTCCAAATGGCCACTTGAAAATCTCAAAATATACCTAGAGGGTGACTACAGTCTGAACCTAAATCAGATTTACTCCTAGCTTTCTTTTGCCCTAGTACCCATCATGAGAAAATTGTGGGGGGCCATGAGTTAAGGCACTAGCCTAGCAAAGATGACCATCTTGTGCAGAGGGAACCAGATTCAGATCAGATGGAGTCACAGAAGAACAGACCGGTGAAGCTACTTAGGGTACCCTCTGTACAAAGGAAAAAGCCTGACCTAGAAAGTTCTGAGAGCCAGATTCTGGTCCAGACCAACCTGTAGGGAGGAGAGAAACTTTTCACAGAGAGACATCTGGAGGTGAAAGACCCAAGACTCACATCAAGTGAAGTATGCCTTCCATGTCTGATAATAGGCCATGCAAAAAGTAGATTTTTTAGTTTTAAGTATCATATGAATCACAGACTTATAGGGCGTACACACGGTCGGACTTTGTTCGGACATTCCGACAACAAAATCCTAGGATTTTTTCCGACGGATGTTGGCTCAAACTTGTTTTGCCTACACACGGTCGCACAAAGTTGTCGGAATTTCCAATCGCCAACCACGCGGTCACGTACACCACATACGACGAGACTAGAAAAGGCCGGTTCAGAACCAAGCGCGGCACCCTTTGGGCTACTTTTGCTAATCTCGTGTTAGTAAAAGTTTCGCGCTTTTTCAGACTCGTGGCTTTCAGATCGTTTTCTGCCGTTCAGTTTGTGCTTGTGGGTTTGTATCTGCTCTTCAGTGCGTGCAGTCAGTTCATATCAGAGTTTTCTGTGTGATCTTGCCTGCTCGTTGCTGTTTTTCAGGTCGCTCTTCACAGGCCTTGCTGTTCTTCAGTGCGTTCTGTTACTTCGTTCTGAGCAGCCGACCGTTTTCTAGCCATGTTTCGTATGCGTACTCCTCGTAGAGTTCGTGCTGTGCGGGGGCTTGGTGTTGGGGTCCTGACCTTGACACAAGTCCAGTCCATGAACAGGGTGGGGAGGAGTTCATGGACCAAGAATTGGTTGCTTCAGCGTGACCAGTTCTCTCATATGCCTTTGCTCCGTGAGATCCGTGAGAATAATCCTGATAATTTCAGGAACTTTCTCAGGATGACGGACCCCGTGTTTCACCGTTTGTTGGCTTCGCTGACCCCCTATATCAGCAGGCAGGATACCTGCATGAGGCAAGCCATCACTCCGGAGCAGAGGTTGGTCGCTACCTTGCGGTATTTGGCCACAGGGAGAATGTGAAAGTAAAATGTAGCGCATAAATTGTGCAAAAAGTCTTCGATCAAGAAAACAACTAAAGTGAAGTAAACAAATGTCCACAAATGATAAACATAACAATGGTAAAACTTATAAGTCTCTCAATAAAGGTGAAAAAAGGTCCAGTAAGTGAAAAATAAAAAACAAATAACATGGAGTGTCCCACTGAAAATGGTACGTGGATGTAAAACGACAGATGTTGTAACACGGGTAAATCATCAGATCTTCCCCAAGCTATATCTCACAACTGCATGTGACTTAGTAAAGTTGGTGTGTAAGAAACTCTTACCAGATACATTGGACTCCCTTGTCAGCGACAGGGAGTCACTCGAGCGGGTTGCCTCTCAGGGCCTGAAAGCGGATATCACAGCTCTGCGAACCTTCTGGGTCAAACTCTGCGTGGATCTCCCGGGGCCGCCAGGTGGGTCCTCCCAAAGGATGGCCAAGGTGCGAACCAGAGGAAACCGTGCGTCACGTGAAAAAACTGGATGCTCTGGACAGATGCTGGAGGGGGTGCTCAAATTTGGGAACAATGGCTCACATATGGTGGGACTGTCCAGTTATCAAAGGATAACTTTGTTTGTATATTTAGGCTGCTGCTATGTCTCCAGAGGCCTACTGAACCTGTTGCCACATAGCTACAGGAGTATATGAAGGTAAGATTTTTATCCTTTAATATCACATTTTATTGTCTTTAATGTTTGATAATATCTTGTATTTCTTTCCTCATTCCCTAATTACCATGATTGTAATATGCTGTGAATGTCCCCTTTGTCCTCATGCATGCTGGATTTTTATGTAATTATTATTTTAGGTCCTTCATACATATTTGCCCTTCAATAACCTCCCCAGCATGGTGTCTCCTGCCCTATATTCACCAAATGTAGTCACTTAACAATGTATTTTATCAGCTCCATAGTAGTGCTTTACCCCAAACACCCCCTAAAATGTTTGGTAATGTTATTTTTGATTTAAATTCAGGCAGAGTGCCAGAGGCTTTTTTTTGTGGTGTTCCAAAATAATTTTTAGTAACCCTCCCCCCCCCCAACTGCTAAGTCAGCTGATCCCAATTCTCTATCTATCCTCAATCATCTATCTGCTGACTTTGCCAAACCCATACACACTATACCCACCTCTTTACTGGTCAGATTTATGGATGAATTGCCCAAAGCATGTAGTGCAAGGGCCTGCCTGTATACTTTCCAATGGTACTGTTTAAAGTTTTTGTATCCTATTATTATCTTGATAGGTAATAGCAGAATGTCCAAATGTCCTCAAATGTGTACAGTGTGTATTTATATCTTTGTATTATGACACTTCTTACCTGTCCAGTGGTCTGCCAATAGTGTAACTAAGGAGGGGCTGTTCAAAGTAATACCCATTATTTAGGCATTCATCTCTCAATGAAGTGAAGAGGGTTACCTGTCCAAGATTTCCACACACCCCATAATGTTAGAAATGGCCCATGAGAGGGGGGGGGAGGGGGAATATGATAGGTGTACCTTATACTTTGGCCTTGTTAAATTCCCCTTAATAAATGCTATCTGGAGGTTGCCCCATAATGTTTGTGTCGAATCTGCTTGCCATGTTTCAGAGTAAAAATAGTAATGTTTATTGTTTTTTCCTCAATAGTTTCCTTCCACGCCACAGGAATGGCAGACTGTGGCCTCCCACTTTGCCCAGCGGTGGGACTTTCCTAACTGCGGAGGGGCAATTGATGGGAAACACGTCCACATCGTCCCACCACGCAACTCGGGGTCGTACTATTATAATTACAAGGGGTTTAATAGTATAGTGATGTTGGCGGTGGTGTCGGCTAATTACGACTTCTTGTATGTGGACGTGGGGAAGAATGGCCGGATGTCCGATGGTGGAGTCATCGCCCAGACGGAGTTCTACAGGTGTCTCCAGAATGGCAGCTTGGACTTGCCAGCTCCAGAGGACAATGTTGAAGGACTCCCATTTGTGTTCGTTGCTGATGAAGCATTTGCGCTGGGGGACCACCTGATGCGGCCATTCCCGATGAGGACCCTCACCCCGGAATAGAGGGTTTTTAATTACCGGCTGGTCAGAGCCCGAAGAGTGGTGGAGAACACATTTGGAATCCTGGCCAGCCGCTTCCGCCTATTTCTGACACCTATCCATATGGCGGAGTATAAACTGAACCATATAATACTTGCGTGCTGTGTTCTCCATAATTTTTTACGGAAACATTCGGCCAACTATGCTGGCTCAGTTGGGCCTGAGGCCGTAATCCTACATCAAACCACACTGACGGCGCTTGAAAGTGGCTGTCCTGGCTTGCCCTCCCTGAGTGCCCGTGATGTCCGGTTACGCTACCTGGAGTTCTTTGCGGGTAGGGGGGCTATCAATATGCCAGACAATATGTGAAGCCTTTTTCAAATAAAAAAAAAAAAAAAATCTTTGTGGACATTTACTGCTTGTGTTTGTTTTAGCTGACCCTGACAGAAATGTTTTGAGTGCAGAAAATGTCGTGATTCAATAACCTTATACAAAGCACTGTTGGCTGTTATTTCCTAAATGCAAAAACACATTTCACTACAAGTGCACTTGCAACTGCACTGAAACTGCACTTGTAGTGCAAAGAGGATTTGCCCTTAGGAAATAACCCCCACTTTTCAAACAGCTATTACATCACCCCAAAAGTGTTGTAGTGTTGAGACAATAATCCACACATTCTTGAGTAAGCCACTTTTTTATACCTGCGCAATCACATGTGCATTTACCAAAGGTTTTTAAAACAAACCAACATGTTTGTTGTATAACAATTTTTGCAGTAGCATTAGCAAAATTCGAAATGTCCATTTCAGATAAAACAGGCCTGTGTAAAACCAACAAGAAAGCCAAAAAACTTGAACTTACAAAGTTTACATTAGGTAAAACCTGAAGGCTATATCAGACATCAGTATTTAGGAACTGGGTTTGATATAGCGTTCAGATGGGGGGAAATCACCCCTGGAAAAGCCAAATTTGGAAGATGCACACCAATTTCCCAATGTCAACATGTGCTATCTGCCATCAGGGGGGATCAAGGGACGTGTTTTGGGGGAGCAAGCCCTTCCTCAACGCTACTTTATAATTGAGAAAGGCGTTGCACCCCCAAAACGCGTCCATTGATCTCCCGTGATGGCAGATAGCACATGTTGGCACACTGTGTGCATCCTCCAAATTTGGCTTTTCAAAACATTGCCAAAAAATATAAAAGATTGGACCACAATACAAAAAGTGATTTTGTGGGGTTTAAATTCGCCTCAAAACATCAATGATGTTATTATTTTTTTTAATAACATCATGGATTTTTTGCTGGATGTTTTGCAGTTCGGCATTACACCCCATGATCTCCCTGATCAGGATCTGGGCACTTTCAGAAGTAAAGCGTTCGGGATCCACAACCTCACGATCACCTAAAAAGAGATAAATCAAAAAGTCAAGAAGTCAAAAAAAGTCAAAAAAAGAAAAGGTCTCAAAAATCTGCCACCATCCATCTCTTTTACCTGAGTCTGTGGTCGCAGACACTCACCTGTTGTGGTGCCAATCTCCACCACATCTTCTTCGTCCTCCTGCTCTTCTTGGGTTTGCGGTATTTCACCTTCTTCCAGAGGTGGGGGGTCTCTGGTCTCCTCGGATGAGGGGTGTCCTCCGAGTCTTTTCTCCCCTATGTAAAACAAAAATGGTATAATTAACACACAGATATTTGATGGCAGAACTAGAAATAGGAAACATTGCTTGGAAGTGGGGTACAATTGTCTATTTTAGCCGAGTTCCAAGATGTATTTTTTTTATTGCCCTTTGTCAAGCTGCAATACTTTACCTGTTTGGTACAAGCTTCACAGATGTAGCCCCCCCTATAGTATACACTGGAGCACCTGTGTGGCCCCATAATAAAAATGGTGTTCTTGTGTCCCACACTAGTGCTCCAGTGTCCAGATGTGAAAACAGCTGCTCAGTGTCCTCTCCTTACACACAATCTAGTTTGCATTTCATTCTAGTAACAAACCCATCTACACAAACAAATATTTGGCATCTAAGTAGGCCCAAAAAAAATGTGGGAAAATGCATATGGCCTAAACAATGGTGTTCTAGAGGCCGAAAGAAAAATGTTTGATACGAACGAATAATGGGCCCATGAACATTAAAGTTGCCCTTTTAAACGTTACAATTAATAAAAGCATATGGAGCAGCACGAACGTAATAAAGACAGAAAGAATAAGAACACAGCACAACTACTTACTTTTTTGCAGCACTCTCCGGATCTTTCGGTACTGCTCTGGCTCTCTCAACTTCAGGTCCGACCACCGCTTCCTGAGCTGATCTTTAGATCTTCGTACCCCGAAATTCCTGTGAAGGCTTTTGATCACTTTCGCCATGATCTTGGCCTTTCTGATGTTGGGGTTGGGGTAAGGCCCATACTTCCCGTCATAGTTGGACTTCCTCATGATGTCGACCATCTCCAACATCTCCCCAAAGGACATATTTGTGGCCTTAAAACGTCTCCTTCTGGATCGGGACGTGCCTGGATACGGGCTTTCCTCCTCCTCCTCCTCGTTGCTATAATTAGCACACACCTGCTCGAACTCCGCCATCATGCTCTTCACCCACTGCGCCGAACGAAAAGGGGCGGGGAATAGACTAGAAAGAACGTCAGGGGTGGGCGGAGTTACACGCATGCGCAGTGTGTATAAAGCGTAACACGCGTGCGTATTATGTACGATCTGTGAGCGGAGGAAGGAGCATTGGACGCGCCGATCGTAAGAACGAAGGTAAGAGACAAACTTGTGCCTATACTGCTTCTAGATTGAGGCCTATATTGTAACAAGATTAGGAGAGTTTTGTCTGACATTAGGCTTTGTCTTGTGTTGTGTCTTGCAGTGAACATGGATATGCTACTCAAAGATAATGACTTCATGTCAGTATTCCTAGAGATGCTAAGGGAGCTGCCCTGTCTGTGGGAGATTAAACACCCCCATTTCAAGAACCAAGCAAAGAGAAAGGCAGCACTGGAGCAATTGTGTGAAATTGTGAAGCAGGTGATCCCCACGGCAGACATCACTTATTTAAAGATATTAATTGGTTGCCTGAGGAGCACATATCTGAGGGAGCGCAAGAAAGTCCTGGATTCACAGCGATCCGGAGCAGCAGATGACATCTATGTCCCCAGGATGTTGTACTACGACAGGCTGCACTTTCTGGCAGGCCAGACTGAACCCAGGCCATCCCTCTCCAGTCTTCCTGCCACACTTCCTTCCCCCCCGGCTGAGGCTTCTGACGCCCAACCTGGGCCTTCCAGGCGATATGTGGAGGAGCCCAGATTGAGCCAGGTATAGCATTCCTCTAAATATTTCTGCTTGTACAATCAATGATGTTAACTAGATGTTAGTTGGGAGTACTAATTTAGGATTGTGATTGATGATGCAAAAACTAAAACCATGTCCCTTTTTCATACACAGGGAAGTCTCAGCCAGGAGGTGGCCGGGCCAAGCTGGCTGGCTGATCTGCAGGTCCCTCCACCCCCCCCTGAAAACAGAAAGTGGCAGTAGGAGGAGTGCCCTAGAGGAGGCTGCTATAGGATTCTTTTGGAGGGCTACAGAGGTCCTGGGAGCACCCCACACCATGGAGGAGAACATTGCTGCCTTCATTGCATATAAAATGCAGAGGATGGAGAAGGGCCAACAAGTCATGTGTGAGGCCCTCATATTGGAGGCTCTTGAGAAAGGTATGAGGGGCCAAATGACACCTCAGACACACCTTTGTGATGGTCCTCCTCCTCCTCCTGCAGGTCCTCCTCCTCCTCCTCCCTCTCCTCCAGGTCCCCCCAGTCCTCCTCCAGGTCCCCCCAGTCCTCCTCCAGGTCCTCCCAGTCCTCCTCCTCCTCCTGCCACATCTCCAACTGCACAGCCACAGCCCGGAAGGAAGCGTGGAAGGAAGACCAGACAGTGATTGCCCTGGGTTCAGTCTGGTCGGCCAAAAGATGCAGCCTCTTGTGGTACCACAGCCTGGGGACACAGATGTCATCTGCTGCTATCCGGATCTCTGCGAATTCTGGACCAGACTGCCCTCCCTTACATATGGACTCCTCAGGCCACCAATTTTGATGTTGAAGAATTGATGTCTGCCGTGGGGGTCCCAGGCTTTGCTAATTTCTCATGTTGATCCAGTGTTGCCTTCCTCTTTGTTTGGTTCTGATCCCTTAATAAAGGATTTTTGTTTTGAATTATACTCTCCTATGTGTTTTACTTCAAAAATGACAGCTTGTTTGTGAGGATTCAGGTACATTTCAAATATACAATGTGAAATGAACAAGGGACACCAACACCAAACAATCTCCTGGAGATTAAATAATAAAAGATATCAATGGTGTTGGGATAACTTGACACACAAAACACACCCAAAAATATTCTGGAGTAAAAATAAAAATAACATTGAACAAAGATCAGCTTGGAAAAAATCCAAACATTAAAGAAAAAAAAGGCTGAAAATCCAAAAAAAAAAAAAATATATATATATAACTGTCAGATGTGACAACTAATAACAATATATTCAGGGAATCCCACTAAAAAAAACACAAATAAAAGTTTGTGAGAAGTGTGTGTGAATATGAGCAGCAAAACTACTTAATTCTTGTCACATTATAAAAAAGAAGAGAGTGCGCTGTATTAAACCATTTTTAACATTGCAGCGTGACGAAAGTGCTGTATCCATTGCGAACGCTAAGTTTACCAGAATGAGCTGTCCCGTCTCGGAATTTCTTCTGAGCATGCGTGGCACTTTGTGCGTCGGAACAGGCCACACACGGTCGCAATTGACGCGATCGGATTTTGTTGTCGGAAAATTTTATCTCCTGCTCTCCAACTTTGTGTGTCGGAAAATCCGATGGAAAATGTCCGATGGAGCCCACACACGGTCGGAATTTCCGACAGCACGCTCCGATCGGACATTTTCCATCGGAAAATCCGACCGTGTGTACGGGGCATTAGAGATGCTCCTGCACCCCACAATCTGGTCTTCAACAGCCATACCATTAAAGCTAACAAGATATTTGGGGGGCACACCCTCTCATTAAAGCTGGTGCAGCCATAAGACCATACAGTAGAAGAAAATTTTACAGCGCACACATAAAAAATAAATAAATAAATTAATTAAAAAAAAATCACCTCCAGCAAGGCTAGTTTAAAAACACCTAAACATTTTCAAAAATACATTATCAAAAATATGGGGTACATATATTGGTCACACCATATTGCTATATGGTGCTAAGCCCACTTACTGCGACAAAGTACCCCATGATTAGTGGGTCCTACACTATCCATAGATTTGGGAGGTCCTGCTTCTCTGAACCATGAGAGCTACACTCTTCTAAATGGGAGAATCTTGAGGACTCCACCTATGACACAAGTGGACACTAATGAGAGGTACTTAATGAGGGAGTGGGGTGCTCCTATCCCAAAACGATTTGGTCAGAATCCATACAATAAACAAACAAGATATTTGGGGGGCACACCCTCTCATTAAAGCTGGTGCAGCCATAAGACCATACAGTAGAAGAAAATTTTACAGCGCACACATGCAAAAATAAAATTCACCTCCAGCAAGGCTAGTTTAAAAACACAAAGTACCTCTCATTAGTGTCCATGTTTAGGTGTTTTTAAACTAGCCTTGCTGGAGGTGAATTTTTATTTTTTTTGCATGTGTGCGCTGTAAAATTTTCTTCTGCTGTATGGTCTTATGGCTGCACCAGCTTTAATGAGAGGGTGTGCCCTCCAAATATCTTGTTTGTTTATTGTATGGATTCTGACAAAATCCTTTTGGGATAGAAGCACCCCACTCCCTCATTAAGTACCTCTCAATAGTGTCCACTTGTGTCATAGGTGGAGTCCTCAAGATTCTCCCATTTAGAAGAGTGTAGCTCTCATGGTTCAGAGAAGCAGGACCTCCCAAATCTATGGATAGTGTAGGACCCACTAATCATGGGGTACTTTGTCGCAGTAAGTGGGCTTAGCACCATATAGCAATATGGTGTGACCAAATCCCCATATTTTTGATAATTTATTTTTGAAAATGTTTAGGTGTTTTTAAACTAGCCTTGCTGGAGGTGAATTTTTTTTTTTTTTGCATGTGTGCGCTGTAAAATTTTCTTATACCAATAAAGCTGGCAACAGTATGGCTGCTGAAAACTGATGGCAAATCGGTTCTTGGATCAGAAAATCCTGGTGACCTGGTTGAGTCCATGGAACTAGATAATTATTCAGTGTATAACACCAAAAGGTCCAAATAGCAACTGGAAATGAAACGCCCTCCAGGCGAATACATCATGCATAAACAAAGTGCAGTGCTCTATTACAAAAAAGTATTTTGGCACAGTCCCAAAATGGTATTTTCTAACGTATTTTAAAGTGTTTAACTTTCACCAAATTGTATGACCCCAAAGAAATGTTTGTCAAAAAAAGCTTGTTCCCCAAAACTATTGTGGTGGCTTCTATTATATTGGCGTCCTACTCCTCATTCCAAAGAGTTAAAACCAAAACAAAGAAACAAGCATATAGTGTAGTATGTTTAAATCAACACAATATTATAAATCAATGGATTCTTGTGCTCACATATATAAATACATGCTATGCGACACCTAGTGATTTATGTGTAAATTCCAATCTAATCTTACCAAATCAAAAAATCTTCCAGTCTTAAAACACTCCTGTCCCCCTCCATTCCTGGAAATTTTCCCACATCCATTGTGACATTTTTGGTTCCAAAATAAAAGCCAAAAGTTGATAGTGTAAGATGAGATAAAAGTTTATAAAATTTTGGTCACTTATCTTATTAACATTTTACCATACTTACGGTAATAGTATTTTACATATAGGTATTTTCATTAACATGTACATGTGATACTATTCTTGCCAGTGCCCAAGTACTTTTGTTTCACTTTAACATCTATAATTTGTAGAGTAAACAATAGCTAGTGAAAGACATACACAATTTGTAATCTGAGCTAAATATACCTTCTGCATTAAAAATTCTGACAAAAAATACACCTCATGTTTAATACATAGACAGCCAAATCAATCTCAGCAGTGTGACATGTATTTTTATGTAAGCATATCTGGCGTGAAATCCTCCGAGAAATATATGTAGATGTATGTGCAGAATACCAAAGGCCATATTGTGACTCATTTTCACATATCAGTTCCATAGAAACAAGAACATTTATATTAGATTACATTGTTCTTACTGTCACAGTTTATTGATGTCAGGTATGTTTAGTGACATCTATGATGGAACTTCTAAAAGGGTTTATCCACAAGTAGGGTGTCACCAGGGCCGGTGCTAAACTATTTTGCTCCCTAGGCAAGACCAGCTACTTGTGCCCCCCCCCCCGAAAAAAAAAGCTCCTAAGAGTGGGACTATTGTGGATAGCTGGATGGGGGGAGTTATCTATGTAGCTGGTGCCTGCTTGCAACATGTCTTGGGTTTGCCAATATTTCCCCACAATCCATGAGGGATGAGAGAGAAGGGAGGGTGAGAGAGGGATGAGAGGGGAAGGTGACAGAGAGAGGGGATTAGGGATGAGAGAGAGGGGATTGGGGATGAGAGAGGGGGGATTGGGGATTAGAGAGGGGATTGGGGATGAGAGAGGGGATTGGGGATGAGAAAGGGGATTGGGGATGAGAGTAGATTGGGGATGAGAGAGGGGATTAGGGATGAGAGTAGATTGGGGTTGATAGAGGGGGGGATTAGGGATGGGAGAGAGGGGATTGGGGATGAGAGAGGGGGGGATTGGGGGTTAGAGAGGGGATTGGGTATGAGAGTAGATTTGGGATGAGAGAGGGGGGATTGGGGATGAGAGGTGGGGTTGAGGATGAGAAGAGATTGGGGATGAGAGGAGATTGGGGATGAGAGAGGGGATTGAGGATGAGAAGAGATTGGGGATGAGAGGAGATTGGGGATGAGAGAGGGGGGGATGGGGATGAGAGAGGGGATTGGGAATGAGAGGAGATTGGGGGTGAGAGGAGACAGGGGATGAGAGAGGGGGGATTGGGGATGAGAGAGAGAGAGGGGGGATTGGGGATTAGAGTGGGAATTGGGGATGAAAGGGGGGGATTGGGGATGAGAGAGAAGGGGGATTGGGGACGAGAGAGGAGATTGGGGATGAGAGAGGGGGAATTGGGGATGAGAGAGAGAGGGGATTGGGGATGAGAGAGGGGGGATTGGGGATGAGAGAGATGGGGGATTGGGGACGAGAGAGGAGATTGGGGATGAGAGAGGGGGGATTAGGGATGAGAGAGGGGGCTAGGGGTGAGAGAGAGGGGATGGGGGATGAGAGAGAGAAGGGATTGGGGATGGTAGAGGGGATTGGGGATGAGAGAGAGGGGATTGGGAATGAGAGAGGGGATTGGGGATGAGAGAGGGGATTGGGGATGAAAGAGATTGGGGATTGTGGATGAGAGAGATGATGGATTGGGAATGAGAGAGAGGGAGGGGGGATTAGGGATGAGAGAGGGGATTGGGGATGTGAGAGAGGGGGGATTTGGGATGAGAGAGAGGGGGGATTGGGGAAGAGAGAAAGTGGGGGGTTGGGGATGAGAGTGAGGGGGGATTGGGGATGTGAAAAAGGGGGGATTGGGGATGAGAGAGAGGGGGGATTGGGGATGAGGAGGGGTGGGGATAAGAGTGAGGGGGGATTGGGGATGTGAGAGTGGGGGGATTGGGGATGAGAGAGGGGGGTTGGGGAGGAGAGAGGGGATTGGGGATGAGAGTAGATTGGGGATGAGAGAGGGGGGATTGGGGATGAGAGGGGGGGTTGGGGATGAGAGAGAGAGAGGGGATTGGGGATGAGAGAGGGGATTGAGGGTGAGAAGAGATTGGGGATGAGAGGAGATTGGAGATGAGAGAGGGGGGATTGGGTATGAGAGAGGGGATTGAGGATGAGAAGAGATTGGGGATGAGAGAAGATTGGGGATGAGAGAGGGGGGGTTGGGGATGAGAGAGGGGATTGGGAATGAGAAGAGATTGGGGGTGAGAGAGGGGGGATTGGGAATGAGAGAGGGAATTGGGGATGAGAGAGGGAATTGGGGATGAGAGACAGAGAGGATTGGGGATGAGAGGAGATTGGCGATGAACTCTGGAACTCTGGGGTTAACCCCTGAAAAACAACCCCACACCAAAATCCCCCTCCACCAAATGATTTGGCACATTCATAAATCCCCATCTCCCATGAAGCCCCTTCTTTTTAGGAGATTCATGGGAAACACTTTTCTTCCCATTTATCCTAAATGCTGTCATCATGGGAGCAAGGCTGGAAGCCTGACCAGTTTCGTCGGTCACGCCGGCTGCTTCAGAGGCAAATGTCACCCATGCAAAGTGAAATCTCAATACATTTACTAAGCAAATTATTTTGCAAAGTGCACCTTTCCTTGTAAAGTGAACAGCCTACAGTATTTGCCTTTAGTAAATCAACCCAATGTCTCAGCGGGGACGATTCCTCTATACAGCTCACTTGTGTGAATGGAGGAATCTGTTTGTTCTTTTTTCAATCAGCTTAAAACCTGATTAAAAAAAAGAGTCATTTATGGCCACCATTAATGAGTGCAGGGTGAAAATGGCACTGTATTTAAATGTGGAAAAACCTACTGCAATGCATTACAACATGGCACAGCGTGCTGCAATGTACATTAAGGAAAAAAAATCATTTATTTTGGCTCCTGGTGTGAACAAACAAAACCTGCACATCAATGTGGTACATTAAAATGCACATCAACACAATATAATCTATTAAAAAGAAATATGTGATATCTAGCTCCTTCTTGCCTAGCTAAGATTATCCAAATACCTTGCCGCACCTTTGTAAAGGGTGTTCTATGCAAGGTACCCTTCTTTATATATGGTGGGACTGCATTAGACTGCAAGGCTTTTGGAATAGGGCTTTTCTTGGTATTTCCATCCAACAGCAACCTCAAATTGCAGTACTGAACAAACCTATACCTGGGCTTCCTTGCAGTTCTCAAAGTTTAATTTTCCTTATCCTCCTTCCTGCTAAAATTTCGATAGTGGGAGCATGAAAGAACCTTCAAGCTCTCTGAGGAGAGTGAAAAAGAAGATCTCTTGGATTATGATCCATGAACAGACTGCAATCTGTTCATGGATCAGATAAGGTGCATCAGTTTGAGAAAACATGGGACCCTTGGGCTTAATATATGCAAATTCAGCTGATCCGGTTTCAGCGACAACTTTATTATCTCAAAGAATTGCCTAGGTCTCCCGTTCCATTTCATTTTCCTTTCTCTTTTCTGCTTTTCCTTTCTTTTTCATCTTTCCTTTCCGATTTTCTTTATATCGTCCTCCTGAGATATTGTTGTTTGATTATAATTCATGGATGTATATTGGTGTTAAACTACCTTATCTTGTACAAATACTCGTTATCGCCTTTTTGATGTTATTTTGAGGTCAATGCCAATGCCGTAACCTGTGCTAAAGGTTATTCTGATGTATATTATTTGTATACATAGTTCTACATTTTTCTATTTGTATGCTAGTCCTTATGCTGGATCTATGTTAAGGACTGATCTGTATTTTTGTTTCAATAAAAATTATCAAACGGTAAAAGGAAATATGTCAATGCAAGTCAATTGATGTGCATTTCCCGATTCCCTGGCAGCCTACGTATGGGTTAATCCCACCTCTCATACCTCATAGGACCCTTCTCCCATAAATCTTTTCTCCTCGCCAGAGGCCGTGTTCCTTTTTTGTCCTCCTCCAAGGACCAAGGTGACGTCTTACCTTTCTGTGATCCAGTACTGGCAGTTTGCACGTAAAGTGATGGAGCAGGCGGTGTTTTTTTCTGGAGTCCAACGATCCCAGCTATTAGCTATTAGGGTGGACACAGCTCCGGCAGTACTATTAATCCTCCTGTTGACCCAGTATCAGCCCCTGCGAGGGATGACCCTGAGGCTCCGGGTCCCTCTCATCATAGTCGTTCCTTAATGAAGCCTCGGACAGTGAGATGGAGGTGGGTGACCCTGGTGTGGGTTTTGATTTTTCCCTAGTACCACAGTTGGTCAAGGCAGTCAAAGAAACTTTGAGGTGGGAAGAGCCAGTGGAAGCACCCTCTAAGCAGAGGAAGTATTTCAAACACCTCAAGAAAAAGCGCCCAAACTTCACCTTTCTGTGTGAACTTGACAAAATTATTAGACGAATGGGGTAGTGTTGAGAGGAAAAAATTACTGACTAAAATAAAAAAAATGTACCCATCCAAGAGTGAGGATATGAAACATCTAGAGTCGGCTCCTCTGATTGATGCAGCCCTAATGAGATTGATGAGGCACATCACGCTCCCACTGGAGGAAACTGTTTCTTTCAGGGATGGCTTGGAGAGGAAGGATCGTCGCCTGCTAGGTCAGAAAAGAGCTCAACCCAGGCAATATCCGGATCATGCAAGAGACGCTCACCGCTATAGACCTGGCCGTGAGTTCAGAAAGAACTGGAGGAGAAACCAGCCTTCTGGCCAAAAATCCTCAAAGGGAGCATCTTATGGTGGACATGAAACCTCTAAATCCTTTTGATATAGGGCCTGTCCAGAGCAGAGCAAGTTGGGGCTCATTGACTCCATTTTCAGCACGTCTGGGCAGCCTCGATCAAGGAATACTGGACCATCAAAGCGGTCACCTCAGGACATGCCTGGACGTTCAGCAGTCCACCTACACGTTGGTTTGTACCCACAGTCTTACCTCACTCAGAAGAGAAGAAGCAAGTCCTTCTGTCATACGCAGACTCTCTAGTGGCTCAGGGCACCGCCTTACAAGTTCCAACTGGCAAAAGATTTCAAGGGGTCTACTCGCCCCTCTTCATGGTCCTGAAAAAGAATGGCTCCTGGAGGCCAGTCATAGACCTGGTCCTTCTTGAATTCTTTCATCAAGAAGGAGAAATTCAAGATGGAGACGTTGCTCACAATCTATCAGGCAATTCAGCTAGGTGACTGGCTTGTGTCCATAGATCTGAAGGATGCCTATTTCCATGTCCTGATAGCAGAAGACTTCCAGAAGTATCTTTGATTTGCAGTAGACCAAGTCCACCTTCAATTTACATGTCTCCCATTCGGGCTTACAACATTGCCTCGTGGCACTAATCAGGATCAGAGGTATCCGGCTGCATCACTATCTGGACGACATACTGTTACATTCTTGAGACAGGGAGCAGCTGTTAGTCCATCGATCTCAGATCATCTCCACCCTGACCAAGTTTGTTTGGCTGCTAAACAGGGAAAAGAGCCACCTAGAACCTACACAATCCCTAATATTCCTCAGGCTCAATTCAACACACTGAAGAGCATCATCTCATTGACCCTGGAGAAAATTCTGGTGATTCGAGACAGAGTCAGTCTCGCAATGTCCTCTTCTCATCTCAGGGCCTCACAGTGTCTGAAAATCATTGGCACCATGGTGGCCACAGAGCCTATGGTGAAATGGGTATAGTGGAAGATGCGGTCCTTCCAGAATGGTTTCCTCCAGCAGTGGGATCCGGGGTCCTGAGATCATTCTGTCTGGATAACCCCGTCCATGTGGGAGAGCCTTCCTTGGTGGCTGCAGCAGAAACATCTCCTCAACTGTCACTCCATAGCATTCCATTCCTGGATTACGATGGATGCCAGCAACAGAGGTGGGGTGCTCTCTGCCTGGCGGAAGTAGCCCAAGGCAAATGGAGCTTTCTGTCCCGGGGGGTAGTCTTGAATATTTCGGAGCTCCGGGCAGTGTTCTGCACTCTACAGGCATTTCACCACTTGACAGCGAGAGCCTCAGTCCTCCTGAGACTGGACAACACAAGAGCAGTCTCATACATCAAGAGACAGGGAGGTACTCACAGTCTCTCACTGTTGAAGGAAGTGGAACCCATAACAACCTGGGCCAGGTGAACTTGGCAAATGTGACAGCTGTCTATCTCCCTGGAGATCAGAACGTCCAGGCAGACTTTCAAGAGTATCTCTGGACAACAAAGAATGGGCTCTCCACACCAGTCTTTAATTGGGTCCTGTCACTGGGAATCACCCCTGAGGTGGACTTGTTTGCCTCCCCGTGTAATCCCAAATTGAAAAGGTACTACAAGAGGTGTCGTTGTCCCCAGGCCTTCAGGGTGGGTGCCTTGACAGATCAGTGGAGATCTCACAGGGCCTGTGCTTTTCCCCCGGTTCCTATCATTCTCCGGTTCCTGTCGAGACTCAGGTGGGAAGAAGCGGAGATAGTGGCAATAGTCCAGTACTGGCCAAACAGACCATGGTTTCCTCTGCTGATGCAACTCAGCTTCTGGGACCCAGTTCCTCTGTCCTCCAGGCCAGATCTCCTATCGTAAGGGACAGCTCTAAATCCATGCCCAGCCCATCTGCACCTGATGGCTTGGTTTTCGAGAGGGGAAGGCTGGAGGCCCTAGGTTGTCCAAGCAGGGCTATCTCTATGTTGCTGAATGCCAGAAGAGCAGGTACCAACAGAGTCTACCAAAGGATATGGTCAAAATTTGCAGACTATGTTTCCACCACTGAAGGTTCCTGCAATAACCCAAAGATACAGGATATCCTAGGTTTTCTACAAACAGGCCTGGATCTTTCCTTGTCAGTCAGCTCCTTACGGGTTAAATTCTCTGCAATTTCTGCCTTCACTGGCATATTCTGGGCTGGACACCCTCTTACTAGGCAACTCTTCAGAGGAGCAATAAGGCTCAGACCTCAGAGAAAGCCAAGATTTTACAAGTTGGATCTCCCCCTTGTCCTGGACTTCTTCTCAGGGAGAGAGATGGAACACATGGATCAGTTTTCTATCAAGGAACTTTCTCTAAAAATTGCCTTCCTGGCCATAACATCGGCCAAGAGGGTCTCTGAAATCGGCTCTCTAGAATACAAAGCGCCATTCCTAATATTTTTCCCTGATCGGGTAGTTTTGATTCCTATGATGGGTTCAAACCCCAAGGTAACATCTGTGTTTCATGAAATTCAGGAGATTGCTCTTTCAACGTTTAGGTCAGCTGAGGACATATTTTGTCTGTTGACAGTGCCAATTAAACCTTTTTTCTTTGACCAGCATTTGCCCTCCTGGGTGTGTATGGCTAGTTATTTCCCATATGTAGGCTGCCATGGAGTCTGTCAGGAAAATGGAAAATTTCCTATCAAATACTTACCTAATTTTCCTTTCCCGATGGACTCCATGGCAGCAGGATTTCCCTCCCATTTGCTGGAGGAGGCTAAGTTATGGAACACGGCCTCTGGCGAGGATCAAAGATTTATGGGAGAAGGGTCCTATGAGGTATGAGAGGTGGGATTAACCCATATGTATGCTGCCATGGAGTCCATCAGGAAAGGAAAATTACTAGGATAGGAAAGTTTCCGTTTTAATGCACCTCAACACACACCAAATGCAATAGTGTGAATCCAACCTTGATAAGGAATGCTTCCTTCTCAGGGTAGTCATGTCACATAGAGGTGCCACAATACCATAGAAAAATGTGTTTTACTCAGCAATGGCTAAGAAGCCAACTAATGTGCATAGATGTTATTAGCATGTTGTTAGCACTAACGAAGGTTGATTGTCAAGGTTACTTTTCCATAAAAAATGGTGATCTTTAGAACTTAAAGTGTTACTAATTCCACAACAGTAAAATCAGTCTGTATATGTAGTAAAGCATGCTTGTTATGCCGCGTACACACGAACGGACTTTACAGCAGACTTTGTCCTGCGGACTTTTCGACGGACTTTACGACAGACTTTCCAAATGAACGGACTTGCCTACACACGATCAACCAAAGTCCGACAGATTCGTACGTGATGACGTACGACCGGACCAAAACAAGGAAGTTCAATGCCAGTAGCCAATAGCTGCCCTAGCGTCAGTTTTTGTCCGTCAGACTAGCATACAGACGAGCGGACTTTTCGACCGGACTTGAGTCCTTCGAAAAGATTTGAAACATGTTTCATTTCTATGTCCGTCGAACTTTTAGGGCAAAAAAGTCCGCTGGAGCCCACACACGATCGAATTGTCCGACAGACTCCGGTCCGCCGAACCAAGTATGCCGTAAAGTCCAGTCGTGTGTACGCGGCATTATACTCACTTAATTATCTGCATTGTGTAAAAAAGGCTGTTTGAGCCTGTCTTCTCTGATTCTTCTCATTTTTCCACAGTCCCCAAACCATCTCCTGATAGAACAGAGGTAGGGGACAAGCTTCACATGCTCAGTTTGGTGTGCATTGCTAAAGAGTTTTTTTAGTTTTTTCTTGGGAGAGTGCATGTGATCAGCAGACACTGTGGGACACTGTCCAGACAGAAGGTCAGGGGTCCTACAGCCTGATAGGACAGTCAAAACAGAATGACTCCTGCAAGCTTTAATCACTTCAGCCCTGGAAGGATTTACCCCCTTCCTGACCAAGCCATTTTTTGCGATACGGCACTGCATCATTTTAACTGACAATTGCGCGGTCGTGCGATTCTGTCCCCAAACAAAATTGACATATTTTTTTCCCCACAAATAGAGCTTTCTTTTGCCGGTATTTGATCACCTCTGCATTTTTTTTCGCTATAAACATATAGCCTCTACAAAATAGGGGATAGATTTTTTTTTTTTACTAGCAATGGCGGTGATCTGCAATTTTTAGTGGGACTATAACATTGTGGTGGACAGATCAGACAATTTTGACAAATTTTTGGGACCATTGACATTTATACAGCAATCAGTGCTATAAAAATGCACTGATTACTGTATAAATGTCACTGGCAGGGAAGGGGTTAACACTAGGGGCGATCAAGGGGTTAAATGTGTTCCCTCGCTGTGTGTTGTAACCGTGGGGGGTGGGACTGACTGGGGGAGGAGACTGATCGGTGTGCCTATATACTAGGAACACACGATCTGTCTCCTCTCACGACAGGACGTGGATTTGTGCATTTATACACACAAATCCCCATTCTCGCTCTGGGGATGCCCGGCAGACATCGCAGCCGCTGGGCACATGCATTGGCTCCTTAGGGATGCTGTGGGCGCCCCCTGTATTCCTTAAAGCGCCGCCGTACAGCTATAGGGATTTGGGCAGGAGTGTCATTCTGCCACTGTTAATCGACGACGGGCAGTCGGCAAGTGGTTAACCAGACACTCATAGAAGTCACAAGACTGCTCTAACTGCTAATGAAAAAAAGGTATTTAGCAGTTATTTTTTGCTAAAACTATTGCATTACCATGTTCTGTGTACTGTGGGAGATATAGTGAATGCAGGGTCCTGGGTTTAGTAACACTTTGATATTTTTTTCAATGTACACAAGACAATCAGGAAGCCATATGCCACCAATTTCAGCTCCATCTTTGCTCTAAACTCTCAATAATTATCAGACATTAAAAATAGCCCTGCCTAACATCTACTGGGGTTGATTTGCAAAAGGCAAATAGACTGTTCATTTGGCAAGTTAAGTTGCACTTGCAAGGGAATTTTCTTCAGAGCATAGTAAATGGGGTAAAGCTCTGCTGACACCCATAAACCAATTTCCATGCATGGGATTGAGGTATAATTGCAAAGCGAGATTTCACAGCATTCATTAAAGAGAAAGTAAACTCTCCCACTGATGCTGCTTTTCATTTAGTCCATTATAATAAGTAATTATCAAACTATAGGCACTGTAATCCAGCCCAAATCGCATATTACTTACTGTTTAAAGAAATTTTAAAAAACTTGTTTCCAGGGGTAAGGTAGTGCCATCTTAAGTATTGTTTTCTGAGTCCACAGTAGAGTGTTTTACCGCCCTTACATTGAGCACTTACTGTACTGTTAACTAAGCCTCCTTCTCAATCCAACGTTTCTATGGCAACCCTGCTTCCCTGCTCATAGCTGACTTGTTTTATTTCATAGTATTTACTTGTGCCGATTATCTAGTGTTTGCCTGTGTCAGTCTTATCAGCTTCAGCTGATAGGGCTGCAGTAATGCTGTCCGATGCCCAAGTTTACACTCCATGTGATGTCCCATGGTCACATGGGGTGTAGTAGGAAGCTCTGAGTGATTATGCAGTCTTGTGGGATTTCAGTGTTGTGCCGTAGGAAGATCTGATAATAGACAGACAAGTACACAGAGTGTGTCGTAAACCAGGGGAGATCTGGGCATGCTCAGTGAAGTCATTCTGAAGAACAAAAAGGATTACAACAGTACTAAGCAAGTAAGGAGATATCTACAAGCAGTGTTTATTAGGGTTTTTTATGCTGATTTACATGGGACAAAGTTGTCGGGGAGAGTTTACAACTACTTTAAACATTTGCAAAAACTCCCTTGTAAAGTGAACAGCCTATTTGTCTTTAGTAGAACTTCCTTATTGTATGCTAACAGCAGGACTCCTCCACTAACAGAATACACCAATCAGCAGCTGCAGTCACCGGTTGGGAAAAGTCTTCCAATATTATCGTTTAACTGAAGTCATTCTAACAATTAACTTCTATTGAACTGGAACAGCCAAACATGGATCAACATTCAGCTGGTTCAGTAGGGACCGGCCGGATTCCGATCCATCTATGGCCAGCTTAACACAACACATTGATATGAACTGTGTTTATTTAAAGTGGAACTAAACCCATCAAAAAACAGCTAACTTTCACATTTGCTTGTGCTTTCAACCAAACTGTCAAACCATCAAATGGCTGGTATCATAACTGATCACATGTGCAACACCATGGCCCTTTGCAGCTCGAGCAGAGGCCAAGATGGCAGCTTCCTTGGCTGAAAAGGAGAGGAGGGTTTAGTTCTGGGTTTCAGTTTGTTATTGCATTTGGCCAGCATTAAGCAATGTAGACCAATGTACATAGTGAATATAATATAATATAATGAATATAAAGAAGGAATAAGGAAGTATACTACTGCCATGTAAGGTCTCTGATGTCACAGGAGACTGGGCACCAGTCCTCAGGAGGGACGTACTGGAAATGGAGCGAGTACAAAGAAGGGCAACAAAGCTAATAAAGGGTCTGGAGGATCTTAGTTATGAGGAAAGGTTGCGAGCACTGAACTTATTCTCTCTGGAGAAGAGACGCTTGAGAGGGGATATGATTTCAATTTACAAATACTGTACTGGTGACCCCACAATAGAGATAAAACTTTTTCGCAGAAGAGAGTTTAATAAGACTCGTGGCCACTCATTACAATTAGAAGAAAAGAGGTTTAACCTTAAACTACGTAGAGGGTTCTTTACTGTAAGAGCGGCAAGGATGTGGAATTCCCTTCCACAGGCGGTGGTCTCAGCGGGGAGCATTGTTAGCTTCAAGAAACTATTAGATAATCACCTGAATGACCACAATATACAGGGATATGTAATGTAATACTGACACATAATCACACACATAGGTTGGACTTGATGGATTTGTGTCTTTTTTCAACCTCACCTACTATGTAACTATGTTATATTGACCCATAAAAACATGCAGTCATAAACAGGAAGAATAACCTATTTTGAAAAAAATCACTTAAACTCTGTAAGCCAGACCACTTTAACAGTTTGCTTGAGCAAATCAAATTCACTAATGAAATTAATTGCTACTTGCTGGCAAACCCTGGCTTGGAGGCATCCATCTGGATTAACTGACTAATGCCAATAATTCACTAATCCATATAGTCCCGCATCACATTTGCATTACTCCCTCTAGCAGTAGTCACTGTACTTGTCCTTGGTCTTTTAACCCACTTTTTTAATTGACCTACAAATCCGTATTTAGATGCTCTTATGGGGACTGTGTCATATCATTTTCCTTTACACTATTTACTACACAATATACAGTATATACTGACATTATCAGACAATAAAAAAGTGACTTCTGGTTTGATAAAGAGTTATGTCTGTTTTCTGCTGAACTAATATATCCTAACAGAAGCCTTTGATAAACTATCTAAGCTTAAAGTTGCTATAGTAATCTAATGATGCAATAGAAGAACTTTTTTTATCTCCAATGACAAGTTCTCTGTGCTGGCTGCCTTTGGTATGTGAGTGAATTCATTCTCTAGATGTGTCAGTGGTGACTGGACATTGCATGGGGCTATTGAATGCAAAAGGAGATGTGTAGCCTGACTATTGTGTAATATAAAAATACCAAAAGGAGTACCGTCATTCACTCGTCCATAATCCCTCACCTAGTCCACTCTCACCCCTCCCCCTTGGCCCTCACGTCTCACTCTTCACAGGTGGTCATTCACCAGTATTCATCCCCCTATCTGTCACCACACTCAATTCCCAGGCCTTAGTGGCCCGCCCTTTACTTCCTTCACCGCCCTTTAATTGGTTCTACTCACACACTCCCCCCCCTGCATTTTCTTGTCTAGTTTACCATGGGACACCTCCATTTCAACCCCCCTCAGGTTGCCTTGCCTTCCCGTGCCTGCACTGGCAGACGCCTGTTTGGGTATCTTGGACGAGATGTCCGCCACGGCTCCAGGTTGGGAGCATTTATCCGGACAGTCCTGGCACCCCGCTTTTACGCCACAACCATACTGACGCCCAATACTAACAGTTAATTGGTTTGAGGGTTTTATACCCCATTACCATACTCGCTTACCCTTATTACTATACCTAAAATATCTCATCCTTCATTCATAGATACATCTTGTGCTCGCTCCTGACGAGTGGCCCTCCAGCCACGAAACGCGTAGAGCTGCCATACGTTTTGTTTTCAATTAATACTACTAGAATACCAAGTTTACATTTAATACCCTCATTTAGGACCAACAAGTTCATGGGTTTTGCAAGTTCTACAATGTATTATTGGTTTTTGCAATCATCATATTGGTGAACCCTGGAAGGCTGTTCAATTGCCATTCTATGTGATACTGATTTTATGAATTTATGTAATGTATCATTTTATATCATTATTGTTGTGATAAAATGTTATGGATGGTTATATCAGATGGCAATTAATAAAACCTGTCATTTTCACCTACTTACCTTCTTGCAACCAAGTGTTTCATATAAAGTCCCACTCCCCTTGCTCTCCCCCCTTTGATGCACGACAGGGATGGAAATTTGTAGCCTCACCAGACTACAGTTTCATTTAAAGTCCCGAGGGATGGAACAATGGTGCCTTACCAGGCCATGCGTTCATATAAAGTCCCTATTTATTTCCCCTCAACCTTATTCATTAATGCCAATAATTCACTAATCCATATAGTCCCGTATCACATTTGCATTACTCCCTCTAGCAGTAGTCACTGTACTTGTCCTTGGTCTTTTAACCCACTTTTTTAATTGACCTACAAATCCGTATGTAGATGCTCTTATGGGGACTGTGTCATATCATTTTCCTTTACACTATTTACTACACAATATACAGTATATACTGACATTATCAGACAATAAAAAAGTGACTTCTGGTTTGATAAAGAGTTATGTCTGTTTTCTGCTGAACTAATATATCCTAACAGAAGCCTTTGATAAACTATCTAAGCTTAAAGTTGCTATAGTAATCTAATGATGCAATAGAAGAACTTTTTTTATCTCCAATGACAAGTTCTCTGTGCTGGCTGCCTTTGGTATGTGAGTGAATTCATTCTCTAGATGTGTCAGTGGTGACTGGACATTGCATGGGGCTATTAAATGCAAAAGGAGATGTGTAGCCTGACTATTGTGTAATATAAAAATACAAAAAGGAGTACCGGAACAAAATCAGATAAATTAGACCATGATCATTTTAATTGTTGATAAAAAGTAATATACAAAGAGCCAACACATTTCAGAGGCAACACAGGGCTTCATCAGGGCTTAATACAGGATAAAACTTGGTTTGACTCAGAGAAACCAGTAATTTGACAGATCTGTATTAGAACCAGTATTGAACTCTCCTCATGGAGGAAAAACCTGACAGAAGATACTGAGCAGCAATGGAGGACCCCCTTTTTCTGAGTCCATCCAATGTTTATCCTGTGTTGAACCCTGATGAAGCAGGAGTGGTGTTGCCCCAAATGTGTTGGATGTTTTTATATGATTTTTTTATCAACCATTAAAATTCTCTTGGATTCTTTTAGGTTTGGTCTGGTGCTCCTATTATGGTTTGAGCTACTGTTGTGTGGCCATCGAATGAAGGCTTGCTTTGTGGAAGCTGCCTCTCCAGACTATTGAACTTGTTTTGAAATTTTCCTTATCTATAACTATATACTGATGTTGGTGATGATCCCTGCGATGTTAAGTACCATAAAGTCCTACTTTTCTTCTTTTTGATTTTGTGCACTACTTTGTAGAGATGTGGTGTCTCATATGTACCCACTAATGCCCTATGATTTTTGAGTTTTCCTTCATCTGACTACACTTGCAAGTCTAAAAGTTTCCTGGGTATGTTGTTCCATTGTAGATTATACACTCATGCCCTGTACACACGATCGGTTTTGCCATCAGAATAAACTCTGAAATTTTTTACGACGGAGTTCCGCTCAAGCTGTCTTGCATACACACGGTCACACCAAATTCCGACCGTCCAGAATGCGGAGATGTACAACACGTATGACGGGACTAGAAAATGGTAGTTCAATAGCCAGTAGCTAATTGCTTCAGTTTCGTACTTGCTTCAGAGCATGTGTACTTATTGGTGCGTCGAAACAGCATACAGACGAGCAGTTATTCCGATAGTAATTTGTTCCGTCTGAAAAATATAGAACGTGTTCTCTATCTAAGTCCGTCTGAATTTTCGACAGAAAAAGCCTGATGGGGCATACACACGGTCGGAATGTACGATGGAAAACCTCCTATCAGACTCTTTCTGTCGGAAATTCTGCTCGTGTGTACGCGGCATAACAATATAATTTAACTTCAAAAACTTAGACTATGCCACAAAGATGAGTTGTGACAACAGAAATTTCAGTAGGAACAACTTACATACTCTGAAACTTGTGTTTCTTTTGAAAGAAGAAAAACATTATCATCTGTTCACCCTGAAAGATGGGTAATGATTGTGGATCCGGAAGGCTTCTCAACTGAAATACTGCTCTTTATATCATATACAATATAAGAAAATTGGGAATTTCCACTGCAAGCCCCATTAGTCAAAACGGAGTTAAATGTAGTGCTCTCCTCTATGCCTCTATAAGTATATGAAGAAATTAGATTTTAATTTGTTTTCCCACCATACTGTAATATGAACCTAAATTTGAAAGCTTAAGGTCTGCCGTAATTGGTTGCGTCATTGGAAACTAGAGCAGATTCTGTGGCTCTTGCTGTGATTTTCTTTTATCTGTCCCTGTAAACGCTTCTCTGCTTTTTACTTTTTTATTGTATCAGGCTGTGCAGACAGAACCCATAGATCTGAAAAATCTATGAAACAGTGAGCAGATAATTATCTGCTCCAGATCCTGAGAAACTTTAGCTAATGTTGGTGTGATTATGTTTAAGTGCTCCATAGGTAAGATATTAGCAGCTCTGCATGGGCAAGAAGGAAGCTTTGTCAGCATGATCAATGACGAAGAAACTAAAATATAATAATACAAAATTATATATAATGGAGACACTACCAAGGAACCAATACGATTCCAATGTACAGCCTCCTGCTCTTATGTTCTGGTGCAATTTACGTAGTTGGTTGTCCTCAGACAACTCAGAGGGCTAGCGCTGACTTATTACATTGAGTATATGGAGGAGAAAACTGCAATGAAACCTAATACCCAAAAAAACATACCCCTCTTAAAAGTCATGCAAAGCCTAAACAAAGTTTACAGTGTATGTAGACAAATTCACCTATACAACAACAGTCCAACAAAAGCAATAATTGTTTTTGGATTGTTTTAATGTCTATTATGGAAAGAAGGGTCATATCTTTTTTTGAGGTGTTGGGCTAAAGGTCAATGTATGCCCCAGTAACAACCTCCATGTGACTTTTAAGAGGGTCATAGTTCTTTTTGAAGTATTGGACTACACATCATTGTTTGCTCCAGTGATAGCCACCATGTGACATTTAGGAGGGTCATGTCTCTTATTGACATATTGGGCTACAGGTCATAGCATCCTCCAGTCCTCTAGTGCAGTGTTTCCCAACTCCAGCCCTCAAGGCACCCCAACAGGTAATGTTTTCAGGATTTCCCTCAGATGAAACAGCTGTGGTAATTACTAAGGCAGTAAAACTGATCAAATCACCTGTGCAAAATAATGGAAAGCCTGAAAACATGACCTGTTGGGGTGCCTTGAGGACTGGAGTTGAGAAACACTGCTCTAGTGGGAGGTAGATGAGAGCAGCCTGGATACATAGCATCTGCATAGGATTCTCTTGTTATGACCACTTCTACTGAAAAAAAAAAAGAAAACATAGTTATCATAGAGATGGATGAGCAATAATGAAGAAAGACCCTTATTAATTACTGGACAAAGTGCAGCCATAGATGGAGACATCAATATCTGGGGTTACCAAGATCACTGCATTGCATAATCCATCACAACTTTCCTTTGTGACTCAGGCAACATTTAAATTATAGTAAATAAAACAGTGGAAGGATCATTTTCTTTTTGGGTAGAGAAGTTAAAGTTGGCAAGGGCATACTTAAAGGGGAGTTCCACCCACTTTTACAACTCTTCAGCATCCCTCACTAAACTGTGCACTGTAACCAAATTGGATATTTTTTAATTTTTTTTCTCGGCACCTACTGTATATCTGCTGTATTCATTTTTCACTTCCTCCTCCCTGGCTGCGGCCCATCGCATCATTTCCTGTTTGCAATGCCTTCTGGGAAGGGGCGGCAACTTCCTCTGAAACTGTCGTTGCTATGGAAACCTGACCTGAAACCTATTACACTGCTTGTGCTGCACTGAGCATGTGCGAGATCTGCAAGGATGAGATCCAGAAAGAAATACAGTCTGGCTTCAGATGCCCACACTTAAGATGGCCATGGCCTGCTATAAGTTTATAAAATAACAAACTACTGCTATAAACTAACAAAACAGACCTTAGTTTACAGACTAACTTTACTAGAATACATTAAGCTTGTGTATTATAGGGGCATTTTTATTTAAAAAGTATAATTTCGTCTGGAACACCACTTTAAACCATCCTGTGATTGTCTGTACACTGAGGTCGATTTACCAAAGACAAATAAGCTGTTTACTTTTCAAAGAAATGTTCACCTAAAAGTAGATAAAGAGTTTTTGAATAGCTGGGGCAGTCTTAGGGTAATTTGACTATTTTCTTACTTTCTTTTATGTATAAATCAAAAATGTAGTAAGGAAAGCATTGTAAGCATGGACAAGCCCCATTAGGTTTTAGTAAATACGTTGTACTTTAATTTTAGCCCTTTAACACCACTGGAATTCTTTATGAAGGTTCCAACTCTATATAACGTAATAAAACAATAGACTCCTTTTATCCCCCCGCAGCCCAGAGTTTCATGCGAGTCACTTACTACAAGTCACAGAAGATTTGACATTGCATTATCATTCAGAAAGCTGGCATTTGTATAAGGAGTTTGGGTGCTCTGGAGCACAGACATTAAAAACATGAGACAAGTGCTGAGCAAGAAAGTAGAAAGTTTCACACCAATGATGTCAGATCACATCTAACGTTATTAAAACCAGACAAAGAACACTGCCATCCTGCTTAGGACCATCACTTTCCAATGTTTCTCCCAAAAAGCCCTGCGTTAGGAGAAATGTTGGGTGAGATGTTGGAGAGGGATAGTCCTAGGTGGGACTGCAGTGTGCTTTGCCTGGTTTTAATATATTTGGCTGACATCAAGTTCTGACATCTTCAGTGCGTGCCTTCCTACTTTCTTGTTGAGTTCATGGAGCATGGGTGGGATGCCCTTTGGAGTTCCAGAGTTAAATAATGCACCTAGGGAAATAAGTGCGGAGCTGACAAACCAATGGGGGGGGGGTTGGCGGCAGGATTTCTTGTTTGCCCCCCCCCCGCCCAAATATACAGCACCAACTGCCACTGACTACAGAGGAAAAAGTTTTGGGGGTACTTATTTCAGATGATTGCAAAATTAGCAACCAGTGTGACCAGGCAGTGGGAAAAGCAAAAAGAATTCTAGGATACATCAGATAGAGGGATCACAAGCAGGAGAAAGGGGGTCCTGATTCCCCTATACAGATCTTTAGTAAAACCTATTTAGAATACTGTGTCCTGTTCTGGAGACCTCACTTACAAAAAGATATTGATGAGATAGAACGAGTCCAGAGACAGGTAACAAAAATGGTGAAAGGTCTGGGGGGATACAACATTTTGAGAGTGACTTCAGGAACTTATGAACTTTTGTACAGTCTGGAGGAAAGAAGGGGAAGAGGAGATATATGTGAAACCTTTAAATACATCAAGGAGGCAATTTTTTTTAATATAAAACCAAAATCGAGAACACGGGGATATGACCTCAAACAAACTGGTGGAAAGTTCAAAGCTCATTTTAAAAAGTATTATTTTATTTATTTATGATATGTGACGCAATGCGTAGGGAAGAGCCTGTAGGAAGGGGAGCCGGAAGTGAAGTCATGCCAAGAAGAACGGTACCCCCATTAATGCTTGATTTTTTTTATTAATGTAAACAGTATTTTACAGTGGAATAAAGCAATTTTATACATATTACACTATTGTGCCATCCTCTTTGTCCCCACATGATATATGAGCATCCAACAGTGCATGGGCAAAATGGTCTTAAAGGGACCACAACCCCACTACAGAGGAGGAACAGCTGAGTTGATAAGAGTACCCTAGTGAGTGGGAGGCCATATTACAGATACACAAGGGATCCAGGAATAAAACTTTGATGTGAGAAAAGCAATCTGGATATTATTACACATGTGTGTATATTACACCATTAAGGTGAGGGCACTCAGAGCACTGTGGTAATTGGAAAGAAGTGCCTTTGAAAATTTCTTGAAGCTCACAATTATTCACTTTTTATGAATTGTCACTACATTGATATGCTTTCATAATTTTGGATTTC
This sequence comes from Lithobates septentrionalis, assembly GCA_037952835.1. NCBI lineage: Eukaryota > Metazoa > Chordata > Amphibia > Anura > Ranidae > Lithobates > Lithobates septentrionalis. The sequence goes on from JBBDGP010000812.1 coordinate 1,062,122, forward strand.
TGGAGTGCGCATGCGCGGGAGCTCCGAGATGGCTGCCTGATCAGGGAGCTCCACATCACCCATGCCCCGCGATCCACACAGCGGACAAATCACCCCCGAAATGGATCTCCGACAGCCCATCCGTCCTCTAGACACAGCCGGGACCCCCCTGGATGTCCGGACTGGCCATGATCTGGGGCTGGAATTTGACTGAGCAGGCCGCGCGCAGGTGTACCAAGATGGCCGCCGGCATTTTATCAGCACAGTCACACGCGGCCTACGGGGAGAAACAGCAGGATTTCAGGCAAGTGATTTCGCCAGCCACACTGACTTACTCCCAGGTGGCCCAGGGTATCCAACAATGCCAGCCAACTCCCTCCCATGCCTCCACTGAGTCCCTGCTGAGCAGAGCAGTGGAGGAGTACAGCCTGTCCCCAGCGGGGTCTGCTCCTCCATTTCTCCAAGCAACTCCCTCTCCCTGTATGCAGGATCAGGACCAGTCCTCATCGCAGCGCGACCTTTTTCACAAATTCTCTGCCTTACTGGAGAGGGGTCTGGCTAACACAGTGGCCCAGATCACCAGAGACACTAAATCGGATTTTGCCAACCTCGGTTCCAGAATGGAAGCTATAGACACCAAACTGGACTTTACTGTTTTACACACCAACCAGAATGCTACCACATACAGGTCCTCCAGGACCAACTTGAAACTGCCCTTGCCAGGATAGACGACCTTTAAGAACAGGTCCAGGAGATATAATTTCCAAGTCTGAGGTCTCCCTGAAAACATCACAGATATCCCCCAGCAATTCAGGACCTCCTCAAGGAGCTAATTCCTAACACGCCCTCCCACCGCCCAGAATTGGACAAGGCCCACAGAGCCCTTGGCCCCCCCAGGAAGGATGATTCCCAGAGGGATACCATAGTCAAACCCCACTTTTAAGGAGGAAGTGATGAGACTATCCCGCCTCAAACAGCAAGTCACATGCCAAGGACACCACATTAAAATATTTGCGGACTTGGCCCCCTCGACCATCCAAAAGCAAAGAACCCTTAAACCGCTCCTAGCGGTTTTGTCCCAACAGGACATCAAATATCGCTGGACCTTCCCCTTTGGAGTGAAGTTCACCATCCAGGGCAAGGCGCTCTAACTAACCTAATTCTTCAACTCGCCCTTAATAGGACATCCCACTTCGTGATAATAATCCCCTATGTTGTTGGAGCCTAGGGCTCCTAACTTAACACAAGTTGCCGATCTCTAGGCCTTTGTTTCTGTCTCAGGTTCCCTGTTATTTACAAGTTAACTCAATTCAAAGCATTACCGACGACCATGTCAGAGACACCCGTCCTAGGTCTCAGTTGTTTCCGGTTGGTGCGGCAAACCAGAACGTGACTTTTAGGTTCTCACATGTTAACCACCTAAGTTTCCTCACTATGTTCTTCTCGCCTTCTCTCGGGAATTCAACCTAAAGATCTGAGATTCAAGGAACTTATCTATCTAAGGGATCTTTGGCAGGACCCAGTTCAGGATCCCGAACCGGGCGACTGCAACAACAACAAAAGGCTATCTTCACTCTGGGGAGCCCCCCTGCCTCACTCATCCTTGAATAGGAGAGGTAGGACACAGGAAGATGATCTCTGTAGAAGAACCGACTACAAGCCGAGCACTTTGACCTAAGTGAACTCTCAACGTTTCCTTTGATTATTAGAAAAATTGAATTTACGCTGTGTTAGTTTAATACTACTTAGCTTAACTTAGAAGCAAGGGTCAGGGGTGACACCCTTGCGCCTCCACTCATCCCACAGACGAGGTTTTGCTCCTCTGTGGTATGGGCCTTTGGAACTCTATTAGAAGATGCCAGAGCAAATTCGAGGGTGACTGGCGGGGCTTTTCCCCGTTGGTTGTCGTTCGTCTTCTCAAAAGACGCCGCTTTATGATTTTTTTCACTCTCTTCCCCCCCTCCCTCCCTAACCATTTTTCTTTTTTGAGCCACTCAGCAGGTATTACAGAGCTCCAGACATCAGCACTGGACCGCACAAAGCTTTGTCAATGTCAGGGGCCCCTAAAGAAAAGGCTTCTAAGGGTAAGTGTCACCTTCCCCAACAGCATTCCACCCCTCTGACCAAATGTCTGTGGTGAGCATGACAGGCATGGATCTTAGTAGCCTCACATAATGCACAGGGTATGAACTCCCCCAGAAAACGCAGAATATCTTTTGAAAATTACTGATCCAAGTCTTAATCCAAGAGACACACTTTCTGATCCGATACAGCCCCAAATTCCTCCACTCGCACTACCCAACATTCTATCTAGTGAACGCCGCAAACAAAACCAAAGGAGTAGCGATACTGTTCTCTAAGAATAGTACATTTTCTTACATCTCTGACCACAGAGACCCCAATGGTAGATATTTCTTTCTCGTACATCACGGGACACAGAGCCTCAGTAATTACTGATGAGTTATATAGGGTATCACTAGGTGATTGGACACTGGCACACCCTAAACAGGAAGTCCAACCCCCTATATAATCCCTCCCCTTACAGGGATACCTCAGTTTTTTGCCAGTGTCTTAGGTGTTGGACGTGTAAAGATGTCCTGTGCTGAGCTCCAAAGGGAATATCCTATATCCTATACTGGGGCAAGCCAGGCATAACCGGATCCATTTCAAAGTGTCCTTTCTAGGCCGAATTGAATGGTACCCGGGCCTTGTGTCCGAAGAAACAAGGTTTTACCTGTAACGCTTCTCTTTTTAGAGAGCTAGACCCCGCATTTCAGAATTTGGTTTTTCTAGCCTTATTCTTGGCCTGGTGCTTTACAGGCCCAGAACTGCGGATCCCCCTATCCATAGGGGGCCCCAGTCTCTGAAGGTTTTCCAAACGGAGCCCACCGTGAGAGGTGAAGATTGGGTCTGTATAACAGAACCCTGCAGCTGGATAAGGTAAGGGAGATTCCACAGAATTTTTTAATTCTAGTAGGTTTCTCCTTTAAGTAAATGTATGCTATGCCTATTGTCGCCACCTGGGGCTGCCAAGAGCACATACCTTCACATGCTTGATTGTCTGTCTCAGTGTTCACACTGCACAGCTCCTCCAGCCGAGCTCCAGGTAGGATGGGATGGGGGGCTCTTCCTGCAGGGATATTCCCCCCAAGATTAGGGGGGGCCGCATTGGTCTGTGAGGTAGTAGTATACCGCACTATCACCGCCGCTGCCGCCGCAACCGCCGCCATTGCCATGTGGCAGACCCCATCATCTGCCGGCCTCTCTCCTTCCTCCTCCACCCCAGCCTCCCCTCCATGCTTGTCCCAGAGGATCGGCTCGCGCGGTAAAGTGCACGTTTTTTGCTTAGATGCCCACATCGCTGGCTGCACAGGCTATAAGAAGCACACTTTTCAGGTGCACACAGCCTATGGAGGGACACAGAGCTGACGGTCGCATGTAAGGTGGGACACAGGCATTCTCCTAGGCAGCATTTACTTAGAAAAACTTGACTGGGCATTGGTAGCAGTGGCAGTTGCTGGACTACATCGCTCAGCAGTCAGTGTTTCATTTTTGTGATACCTCCACCTTGTTTGCTTTGCACTATGGGTAGAAGAGGTACAAATACCCCAAAAACCAGAGGCTCTAGGGGATCTCCCTCAGGCTGAGGACCCCCCTTCTGCAGCACCTTCCCCCCCTGAAGGACCTGGGATCGCTGGCCAGGGAGAGCCGTTGGGGTCAGGGGCTGCATCTGCTTCTGGCACTTCAGCCCCTGTATACATTACGCAGGAGGTTTTTTCCTCAACCATTAATGGACTAGAGAAAAGATTAATGGCCTTAATCGCATCTTCACTCAGTGGAAGAAAACACACTAGGTCTTCCTCTGTTACCCAGGACCCTCAGGCAGAGGGACTCTGGGAAAAAGGAGATCGGGATGGGACTGATGATTCCTCCTCTGAGGAATCAAGTGGAGAAGGGTCCTCTTCAGCTTCTCAGGATGAGAAGGTCTTAGTACAGATCCTTGCTGGATTGGTAAGCTCCACATTTAAGTTGTGACAAAAAGACCCAAATACCGTAATTAAATTGTGTCAAATATTCAGAGGTGGTGAAAACATGCTGAAAAAAAAAACTAAAGCAGTGTCACAAAGGTGAATATATGGTAATAAATGAAATAACCAATAAGCTAAGAATAATGGATTATCAATCCACAATCCAATTGGTGATTACCACTCCACAAACAAAATAAATTAATATAGAAAGTGAAAAAATTTGTCCATAAAAAGAAATCAGCAAATGTCCACAAAACTTCATATAGAGTGGTGGTTGCAACCCAAAAACGAAGTGATGTACATATGAATAAATAAAACTTCTTCTAAGTTCCAAGATAATAAGGTATCCATGCAAGATTGTGACTTGAAAGATTTACAAATATGATCCCAATCGCCAAGGAATGATGTTCACCCGATGTGAATAAGTGATCTGCTTACCAGATGCAGAGACCGCTACGGCGGTCATACCAAACCCAGGGATTAGAGTCTCCCAAAACATATTGATGTAAATCCCCAGCCTCTTGGTCCTTAATACTCAGAAAACATAAACAAGAAAAGCACCCATAGTGCAGTATAAAAGATTTATTGAATAAAACCAATAAAAATGCACTTACGACACAGTATTGAGTGATAGGCGATGTATCAATGCATGGTATGGTGGCGTCTCCTCAGGCTTCCTCTGCCTGCTGCTCGCTGTACCATCGATCTCCGTCAAGGGAAAACGTGATGACGTCAGAGACCCAGACCCGCCCTACGCGTTTCATCATGTTTCGTCACTACAGGACGTCTACAGGGGATTGGCACACCAGCCAATCCCCTGTAGACATCCTGTAGTGACGAAACGCATAGGGCGGGCTTGGGTCTCTGACGTCATCACGTTTTCCCTTGACGGAGATCGGTGGTACAGCGAGCAGCAGGCAGAGGAAGCCTGAGGAGACGCCACCATACCATGCATTGATACATCACCTATCATTCAATACTGTGTCGTAAGTGCATTTTTATTGGTTTTATTCAATAAGTCTTTTAAACTGCACTATGGGTGCTTTTCTTGTTTATGTTTTCTGAGTATTAAGGACCAAGAGGCTGGGGATTTACATCGATAAGTTTTGGGAGACTCTAATCCCTGGGTTTGGTATGACCGCCGTAGTGGTCTCTGCATCTGGTAAGCAGATCACTTATTCACATCGGTCGAACACCATTCCTTGGCGATTGGGATCATATTTGTAAATCTTTCAAGTCACAATCTTGCATGGATACCTTATTATCTTGGAACTTAGAAGAAGTTTTATTTGTTCATATGTACATCACTTTGTTTTTTGGTTGCAACCACCACTCTATATGAAGTTTTGTGGACATTTGCTGATTTCTTTTTATGGACAATTTTTTTCACTTTCTATATTAATTTATTTTGTTTGTGGAGTGGTAATCCCCAATTGGATTGTGGATTGACAATCCTTTATTCTTAGCTTATTGGTTATTTAATTTATTACCATATATTCACCTATGTGACACTGCTTTAGTTTTCTTTTTTCAGCATGTTTTCACCACTTCTGAATATTTGACACAATTTAATTATTTGGGTCTTTTTGTCACAATATTTTTAGCGCCGCATCCACATATATTCTTTCTTATGTCTTGGCGTTTGTATTAGAACTTTTCAGATGCTGGCTGCTTTTTTGATGAAATTCAAAATAATTTCTTTTTGGTTTAAAAAAAACAATAATTTTTTTTTTCTAGCGCTACGTTCACCTTTTGGTTTTTCCACATTTTAAGTTACCCGTATCTGAGTCAGTTAAAGAACCCTCTTCTTCTTTGGGGTCACTGAAGCCTCCTCAAACAACACATGCTTTTCCTGTTCATAATTTGCTAGAAAAGCTCATTTATTCTGAGTGGGATCACCCAGATAAACGTTTTTTTTCCGCCTAAAAAGTTTTCAACACTTTATCCTATGGAAGAAAAGTTTATAAAGATGTGGGGGATACCGGCCGTTGACGCCGCCATTTCCTCCGTAAATAAAAGTCTGACTTGTCCTGACACTTGATGCTCAGGGATCCTGTTGATAAAAAAATGGAATCCCTGTTGAAGGATATTTTCTCCTTAGCAGGTTCAGTAGCTCAACCTGCAGTAGCAGCGATTGGAGTCTGTCAATACTTAAGAGACCATGTTAAGCAGGTCCTTAAAGTTCTACCTGAACAGCAGGCCCAGGGGTTGGCTAACCTTCCAGCGGCCTTATGTTTTGCTGTTGACGCCATCAGAGATTCTATCATCCAAACCTCTCGTCTTTCACTTGGGTTGGTGCATATGCGTAGAATCTTATGGTTGAAAAATTGGTCAGCCAAAGCACCATGTAAGAAACTTCTGGCTGGATTTCCATTTCCTGGTGTATGGCTGTTTGGAGAGGATTTGGACAAATATATCCAAAAGATCTCTAGTGGGAAAAGCACTCTCTTACCTGTTAAGAAAAGGAGTAAGCGTCCCTCTTTCAAACTGGCTCTTTCCCCGGTGCCAGGAGCATCAGCCTCCAGGCAGTCACGACGGCCTCCTCCGTCAGGGTCTAGAAATAAATTTCAGAGTCGACCCCAGGGACAAAAGAAGTCCTGGGGGAAGAAGCCTACTAGACAAGACACTAAAGCCTCTTTATGAAGGAGCGCCCCCGCTCGCTCGGGTGGGGGGAAGACTGCTACGGTTCTCAAAGCTCTGGCAGGAGGATTTCCAGGACAGATGGGTAATCTCCACGGTAACTCTAGGTTACAAACTGGAGTTCCAAGAATTCCCTTCTCCTCATTTCCTCAGATCAGGTGTCCCCAGAGATCCAGAAAAAAAGCAGTCGCTCCTTGTAGCGTTAGAGCAACTATTGTAGCAAAAAGTCATCATGGTGGTTCCCACGAAAGATCAAGGATTGGGATTTTATTCCAACCTTTTTATGGTACAAAAACAAAATGGAGATGCAGACCCATTCTGGATCTAAAGGATCTGAATCGATTCCTAAGGATTCGATCCTTTCGCATGGAATCAATCCGGTCAGTAGTCTCCATCCTACAGGGAGGAGAATTTCTGGCATCAATAGGCATCAGTGATGCGTATCTGCATGTACCCATTTTTCCTGCTCATCAAAAGTACTTGCGCTTCGAAATAGAAGGGCACCATTTTCAGTTTGTGGCTCTGCCTTTCGGGCTAGCCACTGCACCTCGAGTGTTTACAAAGATCTTGGCTCCTCCCCTGGCCAGATTAAGGGCTCAAGGTATAAATGTCATAGCATACCTAGATGACCTGCTCTTGATAGACCGGTCGGTAGCCTGTTTGAGCGGAAACTTGATGACCACAGTCAACTACCTAGAACACCTAGGTTGGATTATCAACCTAGAAAAGTCTTTCTTAAAACCAGTAAGAAGACTGGAGTATTTGGGCCTGGTCATAGATACAAGCCAAGAGAAGGTATTTTTACCTCAGGCAAAGATCACTGCCTTAAGAGAGCTGATTCTGGTAGTCAGGACCAAAAAGGGTCCTTCTGTCTGCCTTTGTATGAGGCTGCTGGGAAAGATGGTAGCTTCATTCGAAGCAGTTCCCTATGCTCAGTTTCATTCAAGACTACTGCAACACAGTATCCTGTTGGCCTGGAGCAAGAAGGTTCAGGCATTAGATTTTCCGATGCATCTGTCTCATGCAGTGCGTCAGAGCCTCAGTTGGTGGTTAATACCCGAAAGCCTACAGAAAGGGAAATCCTTTCTACCGGTTACCTGGACGGTGGTAACAATGGATGCCAGTCTTTCGGGTTGGGGAGCAGTTCTGGAACAGTCTGCGGTCCAAGGGGAATGGTCCAAAACCGAGAGGACCTTACCCATCAACATCCTGGAGATCCATGCGGCATATCTAGCCCTAAAGGCCTGGACTCTCAGGCTACAGGGTTGCCCTGTCAGGATCCAGTCCGACAATGCCACAGCAGTGGCTTATATCATTTATTAAGGAGGCACCAGGAGTCGGGCAGCTCAGAGAGAAGTGAACCAGATTTTAGTCTGGGCAGAAAAGAATGTGCCATGCATATCGGCAGTTTTCATTCCAGGGACAGAGAACTGGCAGGCGGACTATTTGAGTCACCAGCCGTTATTCCCAGGGGATTGGTCTCTTCACCCCCACGTCTTTTGGGCCATATGCCAAAGATGGGGGGTTCCAGATGTAGATCTCTTTGCATCCAGATTCAACCAACAGATCGACAAGTTTGTGGCAAGAACAAGGGATCCTCTTGCATGCGAGACAGATGCGTTGGTGATTCCGTGGCATCGGTTCTCACTGATTTATGCATTCCCTCCTATTCTACTACTGCCACGAGTCCTTTGCAGGATCAGGCAGGAGAAGAAGTCAGTACTTCTGGTGGCCCCAGCTTGGCCCAGGAGAGCTTGGTATGCAGAAATAGTAAGGATGACAGTAGGTTCCCCGTGGACCCTACCGTCACGTCCAGACCTGTTATCTCAAGGTCCAGTGTTCCATCCTGCCTTACAAACGCTAAATTTGACGGTTTGGCTATTGAAACCCACGTTCTGAAGAGTCGTGGGCCTTCAGGTCCTGTGATTTCTACCTTAATCAATGCAAGGAAGCCAGCTTCCAGAGTGATTTATCATAGAGTCTGGAAAGCTTATGTATCCTGGTGTGAATCCAGGGGTTGGCATCCCAGAAAATATGTAATAGGTAGAATTCTTGACTTTCTACAAATGGGTTTAGAAATGAAGCTGGCCTTGAGTACCATCAAGGGCCAGGTCTCGGCCTTATCAGTATTGTTCCAACGGCCACTTGCTTCACATTCTTTGGTCCGAAACTTTATGCAGGGGGTGACGCGTCTTAATCCTCCGGTTAAGGCGCCCCTAAACCCCTGGGACTTGAATTTGGTTCTGTCAGTTTTACAGAAACAGCCTTTTGAACCAATACATCAAATTCCCTTGGTCTTGTTAAGAAGAAAGTAAATTTTTCTGGTAGCCATTTTTTCTGCTCGAAGAGTATCAGAATTAGCAGCTCTTTCCTGTAAAGAGCCTTATTTAATCATACACAAGGATAGAGTGATATTGCGCCCTCATCCTAGCTTTCTACCTAAAGTGGTTTCAGATTTTCATCTAAACCAAGATATTGTTCTGCCTTCCTTTTTTCCAGATCCCTGTTCTACGGAAGAAAGGTCACTACATTCTTTGGATGCAGTAAGAGCAGTCAAGGCTTATCTGGAAGAACTGCTCAAATTCGCAAAACGGATGTTTTGTTCGTACTGCCAGAAGGTCCCAATAGAGGACAGGCAGTGTCAAAATCTACCATTTCTAAATGGATTCGACAAATGATTATTCAAGCTTACAGTTTGAAACAGAAAATTCCCCCTTTTCAGATCAAGGCACATTCCACAAGGGCTATTAGTTCTTCTTGGGCGGTGCATCACCAGGCCTCTATGGCTCAAATCTGCAAGGCCGCAACCTGGTCTTCAGTCCATACATTCACCAAATTTTATCAGGTGGATGTGGGAAGGCATGAGGATATCGCCTTTGGGCATAGTGTGCTGCAGGCAGCAGTACGAGGTCCTCAGGTCTGATTACACCCTACGTTGTGTGGTCCCCTCCCCTCAGATAGCATTGCTCTGGGACATCCCATCAGTAATCCTCCCATCAGTAATTACCGAGGCTCTGTGTCCCGTGATGTACGAGAAAGAAAATAGGATTTTTTATAACAGCTTACCTGTAAAATCCTTTTCTTTTGATGTACATCACGGGACACAGAGGTCCCGCCCCTCTTCTAATACACGTATATTGCTTTGCTACAAAACTGAGGTATCCCTGTAATGGGAGGGATTATATAGGGGGTTGAACTTACTGTTGAGGGTGTGCCAGTGTCCAATCACCTAGTGATACCCTATATAACCCATCAGTACAGTTACTGAGGCTCTGTGTCCCGTGATGTACATCAAAAGAAAAGGATTTTACAGGTAAGCTGTTATAAAAAATCCTATTATCCTAGTCAAGGGTTCTATTGAAGGTAACATTTACTCCATAATTTCCTATTATGCCCCCAATAAAGGACAAACTAAATTCTTTCAATCTCTCCTTAACACTTTAATGCCTCTCGTAGAAGGCAGGGTCATCTTTGGAGGGGACTCGAATGTAGCTTTCAAGCAAGGACTCGGCAAATCGAAACCCCCCAAGGCCCAACTGACACACCCCACCAAAGCCAGCTTGAACATAGCGAAATCCCTTCACTCACACGGGCTGGTTGACATATGGAGGGAACTTAATCCATCAAAAAGAGACTATACCTGTTTTTCAGCTCCCCACCAGTCTTACGCCAGAATAGGCCATATTCTGGTACCCCCTCCCTTATTCCAGTGAACATAATAGACAATGCCTGGTCGGACCACTACCATTAGGGGCAAAATCATCAGCATTGCAACTCAAAGAAAGAAAGACTAATAGACATCACAAAACTCGAATAGACCTTTGCTGCCCTAAAACTCCAACACAAGAAGAACTCCTCTAAAGCCTTAATAGACCAACTGGATGCAACTAGGCTGGAATTGAATTTAGCCATCCTGGTAACAGCGGAGAAATACATCCGCTGGGGTGGAGCTAGATTCTACCATCAAAAAGATAAAATAGGTCCAATGCTGGCCTCTAAACTATCCCCACGACCACATACCCTCTTTATTCCCAAGATTAGAGTAGCTAGTAATCCTCCTTCGACCGACCCCAACAAGGTACTGGAAGCCTTTCGGGACTTCTACACCAACCTTTATAGCATGTCCCCCAAGAATAAGGACCCCTTAATATCCGGATTTCTTAGTGACCAACCGATACCTACTCTAGCTGCTGAACACAAGGAGGTTATGGAGGTGGGCATCTCTGTTGAGGAAATAAGGGAGGTCATTAAAAACCTCAAAACAGGCTCGGCTCCTGAACCAGACAGCCTATCCGTGCCATACTGTAAAGCCTTCATTGACACTTTAGCACCTCACATGGCAAAATTCTTTAACACAAAGGCACAGGGATCCCCCTTAGATCCTCAGCTCAATACCACCTATATAATGGTAATTCCTAAACCAAATAAAAACCTAGAAGAAGTAGAGAATTATAGACCAATCTCCCTCATAATTAACGACCTCAAGATCTTAACAAAAATAATGGCCAACCGATTATCCTTCTTCATAAATCAGTACGTCCATAAGGACCAAGTAGTGTTCATCCCAGGAAGACAGGGGCCGGATCAAATCAGAAGGGCCATTTATCTAGTCTCCCTTCTACAATCAGGATGGGATGGGGGCCCCAAACAGGAAGGGATGCTCCTATCCTTAGATCTACATAAGGCCTTCGACACAGTCGAATGGACTTACCTATTTGCTTTACTGGAGAGGTGGGGATTTGGAAATCGCTTCTTGGGCATTCTACATTTCCTCTACTCCAATCCATCTGCACTGATTCGCCTCAGTGGTCATCACTCTAGACTCTTTAACATAGCACGGGGCACTAGACAGGGATGCCCCCTATCCCCATTAATATTCGCAATTGCCATTGAGAGACTTGCAGTTGCGATTCGTTCCAACCCCGTTCCAAGAAATTTCATGCGTACCCCAAATACACAAATGCGGCCTCTTCGCAGATGATATGGTACTATTCGTAACCTCACCTATCACATCCCTCCCCAACCTTTGTAGACTCCTAAATGACTTTGCTATGGCGTCAGGCCTCAGGGTTAACTATGACAAATCCCATGCCCTCAACATATCTCTGAAAACGGCCACAGTAGAGACTCTGAAAAGCTCCATTAAGTTTAGATGGAACGTCTCGTCAATAGCATATCTTGGGATTCACCTCACTGCCAAAATTGACCAACTGTACCCAAGGAACTTTCCACCCACTTACCAGAAACTTGAGTTGGAGCTAAAGACCTGGACCAATAAAGAACTCTCTTGGCTAGGGAGGATCCATTCAATAAAAATGACACTTTTCCCCAGACTGCTATACTTATTTAGAGCCATCCCGATTAACCTAAGGAGGGACCATTTGCAATCCCTCCAAAGCAAAGTCAACATGTTTATCTGGGGAAGAAAAGAACATAGATTGCCAAAAACACTCTTTACAGACAGCGTACACAGGGTGGACTAGGGCTACCAAAATTATTTTGGTACTATCCAAACTGCCCAACTCTCCACAGTATTTTCCAGAACAGAAAAAACAGACTGGATCCAAATAGAAAGACAGTCGGTCCCCACCTATACTCTTGACTATTTACTATGGATCCCCTCCAGGGAAAGACCCCCCATACTCTCGCCGATCCTTTCACAATCCCTCACCCTTTGGGACAATTTGAAAACTCAACCTTCCTTGACCTCTGACTGCTGTCCCCTAGCCCACATCTTCAAAAACCATGACTTCATTCCTGGCCAGGATATAAAATCTTTCAAATGGTGGTTGGACAAGGGTCTGTATCGGATCGGTCACTTCTTCACAGCAACAGGTCCAATAACTTTAAAATTCTGCGAACAACAACTGGAAATCCCGAGGGGGGAACATTTCAGGTTTCTCCAAATACAACACTTTCTCCACAAAATATGGAAAGGGAAACCCATCCCTCCTAGATTCACTCCATACGAGTTATGGTCAGGACAAGCCACGAATCAGAGGGGTGGAATCTCTGTTATCTACCAATCACTTGCTCAGCAGGCAGGCAAAACCACTTACATGACAGCTTGGGAAAATGATCTCCAAATTCAATGGGATCTTGAAAAATGGCAGATATCCTTTTCCAGAGCCTATAGGGGGATAAAGAATATTTCCCTAATAGAACCAAACATAAAAGTGATGGCCAGATGGTATTTCACACCCACTAAATTGGCCCATATGTTCCCCTCTGCTAACCCCCAGTGCTTCAGGGGATGTGTACTGAATGGCACTATGGCCCACATATGGTGGTAATGTCCCAAAATCAGATCATTCTGGAAAAGGATGTTTACCCTAATCCAAAAAGTGACAGGGCTACAGCTACCCAGAACCCCCGCAGTGGCCCTCCTGAATGCTAATATCCCAGGGGCTTCTAAATGGAATCGCTAATTGATCCACTTCATACTCCTGGGTGCTAAGCTGACAATTGCCAAGGCCTGGAAACAGCCCGGGGTATCCCATGTTTATAACAGTGCCACAGCAAAAGGACATTTCTAAAGGAAAAATGTCGTTTAAAACTGCCCGTGGCTGTAATGTATTGTCGGATCCCAGCAATATAGATAAAAATACCAAAAATACCAAAAAAATGGCGTGGATGTCACCCCCAAAATCCATACCAGGTCCTTCAGGTCTGGTATGGATATTAAGGGGAACCCCTCACCCAAATTAAAAAAAAAAATGAAGTGGGGTTCCCCAAGGCACTATATACTATGAACAGCAGTATATATACTATACGGCCTGGCCTGTATACTCTGCCCTCACAGTTACTCTTGTTGGGCGCAGGAACGGGCCCTGCTGTGAAATATTATATAAAAAATTGTAATTACACGCCCCTGTTAAACAGGGGTAGAAAAATTGGGCCTTGGGTGGTGGTGGTGGTGCCCTAAACCAAAAATTCTGGTTTAGGGCAGGGGAGAATGAAAACTTCTCCTACAACCTTTAACCAGACACCGATAGATGTCACAAGACTGCTTTATACTGCTGATGATAAAATGTATTTAGGAGTTTATAGTTACTAAAATAATTGCATTTCCATTTGTACTGTGGGAAATCAGATATAGTGAATGCAGGTTCCTGGGTTTAGAAGCACTTTAACCACTTCAGCCCCAGAAGATTACGTTACACAGCGCTCAAATTTTATGCGAACGCCCCATAATGTTCACTCTTCGGTGAGCGGCTGAACACCCAATGTTCGAGTTGAACTTATGTTCGACCCGAACATCAAGCTCATCCCTAGTCCTGATACACTGTATAATATGTGATAACATATCTATATGAATTGGTATCGCAGCATTTATGCATTTGATGCATGCAGCAACCTATTGATTTTTTACACAGTCAGTTTTTACATACTATTGTTTGTGATCCACACTATTTTTGAGGGTGATTTTATTAGAACACGTTTGGTAGCGCAGGAGTTATACACTTACACACATGTCTCTTCATGTCCATTATGAGGCAAGTACTGCCAATCTATGATACAGTACACCTGTCAATAATCAACACTTTCTAAATTGGCTATGGGATTAAAATACAAGCATCTAGAGGTCTTCTAAAGCATTTTAGGATCCCTGAAGTCTTTGATGCTCTAATATAAAAATTCTCATATTTGACAGGTGTAGTAATAAAATAGCAAGGACTCCTCATACTTCCTATATAATCCAAGACTGTCATTCATTGTGATGGGCCGATAAGAAAGTGTAGTAGGCTAGGGACTGTTGGACTGTTCTTATTAGAGCACACTGGGTTGTGGGGCTTTTAAAGAAAAATTTATATAAAGGTTTGTATATTGAAGTGACATAAGTGTAATTATGCACATTACAATAAGCTCTGTTTATCCATCCACAGTACTTCATTTGTAAAATTTGCAGCTGGTTAACGTCAACATCCCTATTGACTTCTATGGGGCCAAAAACAAATTTTGCATACTGTACATTGATGCCCTGGGTCCAAAAGCATGCCAACCTTTTTCACATGAAAAATCTGAGTTGGGAAAATTAAACTGTTACTAAACCCACAACAGTAAAATCAGTGTATATATGCAGTAAAGGATGCTTGTTATACTTACTGTGGTGTTAACCCTCTGCATTGTGTGAAAATGCTGTTTGATCCTGTCTTCTCTGATCCTCCCCTTCTTCTACTTTCCCCAAACCATCTCCCGACAGAACAGAGCATTGGGGGCAAGCTGCACATGCTCAGTTTGGAGTGTATTGCTAGAGAGTTTATTTTTTTCTTGGGAGAGTGAATGTGATCAGCACAGGGCCAATCAGCACTGTCCAGACAAAGGGTCAGGGGTCCTGCATAGAACAGTCAGGGGAGAATGAAAACTTCTCCTACAACCTTTAACCAGACACTGATAGATGTCACAAGACTGCTTTATACTGCTGATGATAAAATGTATTTAGGAGTTTATAGTTACTAAAATAATTGCATTTCCATTTGTACTGTGGGAGATCAGATATAGTGAATACAGGTTCCTGGGTTTAGAAGCACTTTAACCACTTTAACTTCAGCCCCAGAAGATTTCCCCCCTTATAGACCAGGCACTTTTTTGCGATACGGCACTGCATCACTTTAACTGACAATTGCGCGGTCGTGCGACGTTGTACCAAAACAAATTTGACTTCCTTTTTCTCCCACAAATAGAGCTTTCTTTTGATGGAATTTGATAACCTCTGCAGTTTTTATTTTTTGCGCTATAAACAAAAAAAGAGCGACAATTTTGAAAAAAGAAAACAATATTTTTTATATTTTGCTATAATAAATATCCCCAATTAAAAAAAAAAAAAAAAATCTTCGTCAGTTTAGGCCAATATGTATTCTTCTACATATTTTTGGTAAAAAAAAAAAAAAAATCACAATAAGCGCATATTGATAAATAAAGTGATATTGCACAATTTCTCAAGTGTGCCTGAATAATTAAACTCAAATAGATGGTGATGTAAAATTAACAATAAGTAATGATAAATAAACAATGGGTCCAATCCTAGAGTCCAAGTATTGATAGAAACATGCAATTAAAAAATGTATGTGTTGAACTTCCTATAAAACCAAATTTCCTGTACCTTCACACAACTGCTAAGTGCTCCCAGAACTCTCACCTCAATACAGAGAATAATCAGCCTTATGGGCACATAAATGTGCTGATGGAATCCAACATCCAATCTCCAGATAACAGGCTCTTGTAGTATCTCTAGCAGCTCCATGCTGCCTCAATAAGGGAAATAGTAAGCCTTATAGGCACATATGTGCTGTTGGAATCCAATCTCCAAACTCCAAATTACAGGCTCTTGTAGTATCTCTAACAGCTCCGCACCACATGTAGAAAAGAAATAGATAGAAAGCCACCATAGGATAAATCATATAAAGAAGCAGGGGTTTATTAAAAGACAAATGAATGTTTACAGCAAAAACAAGTTAAAGGCCCAGTGGTAAAATGAAATGCTGCAGTATCGAAAGTGTTCAAAATGCATGTTAAAAGCACAGTGAAGATAAAAACAACGGGGTTTGGTCACCTCTCACATCACTTCCTGTCCACTGCTCACTCTGACCACACCCTACACGTTACGTCACGTCACGTGACTTTATCAGAGTGAGCAATGGACCAGAAGTGACGTGAGAGGCGACAAAACGCTGTTGTTTTTATCTTTACTGTGCTTTTAACATGCATTTTGAACACTTTCGATATTGCAGCATTTCATTTTGTTCATGACCAAATGAGTCGCTACCTCACGGACAACAACCTTCTCGACCCCCTACAGTCTGGCTTCCGCCTACAACATTCTACTGAAACTGCCCTACTAAAAATCACCAATGACCTAATAACTGCCAAAACCAATGGCCACTACTCCATACTCATACTTTTAGACCTCTCTGCTGCCTTTGACACAGTTGACCACCTGCTGCTCCTCAGCAAATTACACTCCCTTGGCCTCCGTGATTCTGCATTATCCTGGTTCTCCTCCTACCTATCTCAGCGCACTTTCAGCGTCACTTACAACTCCATCTCCTCTGCTCCCCTTCCTCTTTCTGTTGGGGTACCCCAAGGCTCCGTCCTTGGGCCTCTCCTTTTCTCACTCTATACCTCTTCCCTGGGCCAGTTGATCACCTCCCATGGCTTCCAATACCACCTCTATGCCGATGACACACAGATCTATCTCTCCACTCCTCAACTCACCCCCACTATCTCCTCACGGGTCTCAAACTTGCTGAATGACATATCGGTATGAATGTCACACCACTTCCTCAAACTTAATCTTTCTAAAACTGAGCTTGTTATATTTCCTCCTTCACGGTCCCCCTCCTGTGACTTCACCATTAATATCAACAACACAACCATTGGTCCCTCCACACATGCCAGAGTCCTGGGTGTAATCCTTGACTCTGACCTCTCCTTCAGCCCCCATATCCAATCACTGGCTAAATCCTGCCGCCTTAACCTCCGCAACATCTCCAGAATTCGACCCTTCCTGACTAATGACACCACAAAGCAACTTATTCACTTCTTGATTATTTCCCGCCTCGACTACTGCAACTCTCTCCTTAATGGCCTACCCTCAAGCAGGCTATCCCCCCTTCAGTCTATTATGAATGCTGCTGCTAGACTAATACACCTCACTAATCGATCCGTGACTGCTGCTCCTCTCTGCCAATCCCTTCACTGGCTTCCCCTACCCCACCGTGTAAAATTCAAAATGCTAACCATAACATACAAGGCCATTCACAAAATCACCCCCAGCTACAGTACACCACCGACCTCATCTGCAGATATCGCCCAAATCGTCCCCTCCGCTCCTCCCAGGACCTCCTGCTCTCTAGCTCCCTTGTTACCTCCTCCCATGCTCGCCTTCAGGACTTCTCCAGAGCCTCTCCCATCCTCTGGAATTCCCTGCCCCAGTATGTCCGATCAGCCCCTACCCTGTCCACCTTTAGGAGATCCCTGAAAACTCATTTATTCAGGGAAGCCTATCCCACACCCACATAACTGTCCCTGAGCCACCCCCATCAAATCATTCTTTGCAGCTATTACCTTTTGTACCACCACCCCCTCCCTTTAGAATGTAAGCTCTATGAGCAGGGCCCTCCTGTACCTTTTGTATTGAACTGTACTGTAATTGTGTTGTCCCCCTTATACATTGTAAAGCGCTGAGTAAACTGTTGGCGCTATATAAATCTCGTATAATAATAATAATAATAATAATAATCTTTACTGTGCTTTTAACGTGCATTGTGAACACTTTAGATTTTGCAGCATTTTTATTCTACTACTTAGTCACCTATATATTACCTGGTAGCACGGGGGATCGCATATAAGGTTTTTTAATAAGCGTATATTGATTGTTTTTCGCAAGAGTTATAGCAACTACAAAATAGGGGATAGATTTATGGCATTTTTATTATGTATATATTTTTTTCCACTAGTAATGGCAGTGATCTGTGATTTTTAGTGGGATTGCGACATTGCGGCAGACAGATCGGACACTTTTGACACATTTTTGGGACCAGTGACATTTATACAACGGTCAGTGCCATAAAAATGCACTAATTGCTGTGTAAATGTCACTGGCAGTGAAGGGGTTAACACTATTGGGCGATCAAGGGGTTAAATGTGTTCCCTCATGTGTGTTTCTAACTGTGGGGTGATGGGACTGACTAGAGCAGGAGACAGATCGCTGTTCCTAACTACTAGGAGCAGACTATCTGTTTCTCCTCTGTCCTCTCCTGTAAGAATGGGGATTTGTGTATTTACATACATCGCCGACATCGCGGCCGCCGGACAGGAGCATCAAGGTTCTCCGCTGTGCAGTGGACGCACATGCCTGCTATGGCTCTTAAAGGAGCCGACGTATAGTTACCACGATTTGCCTGAACGTGCCGACCTGCCGCTGTATAATAACGGCTGCTGATCGGCAAGTGCTTAAACTGATTTAGTGATCTATGGGACCCAAACTTGCAAAATCAAAAGTGCCCATTTTGAAGGCTTACTGTATATGCAAGGTTTAGGCCATAAAAAGGATATGGGGGTCCAGGTACTGCCCTGGGGGACATGTATCAATGCAAAATATTTTTTTTTTAAAAGATTGTTTTACAGGAGCAGCAGTGGTTTGTATTATGCTTAAAGTGAAACAATAAAAATGGAAAATTAAAAGTATAGTGCCTGGGGGTCCCCTTAGTCTGCCTGTAAAGTGGCACATCTGTATCCTGTATAGAACCTGCTGCAACACAACTGACATTTATGAAGAAAAAAACACATTTATATTGCCGGAAATACAATGCCATTTGCAGCAATACAAAATTGTGAAAAAAACAGGCCCTTTGGATCTGGTATGGTTTTTAAGGGGAACCCCATGCCAAAATGTAATTAAAAAATGGCATGCCCCCCCCACGAAATTCATGCTAGACCCTTATCTGAGCATGCAGTCTGTCAGGCCAGGAAACTGAACCATACCAGACCACATGCCCTCACCTGTGGCACCACCCCCATGTGATGTCACTGACTGGTGCACACTGTGTCGGTGATGTCACAAGGGGGTGGCACCACCAGGTGACATTGCCAGGTGGCCCCACCCCTTATCCATATAAGAACTGTCAAACGGCGGAGCCTGCAGTCAGCGGTTAGACTTCGACCACGATTTGCGTTTTCTATGTTTTTTTCTTTTTCAGATTTGTTGTTGGGGCAGATAAAAAAAAAATGCAAAACACAAATCGCGGCAAAATCGCAGCAAAATCACAGTAAAAGCGTACTACATGCTTTTCTGCAGCTTCTCCATTCAAGTCTATCAACCACTTGCCGACCAGCTCACGCCGATATATGTCGCAAAGTGGCACGGGTGCGCAAAACAACATACCCGTACATCACTGCATCACCCGCAGCCAGCGGGGGAATGTGCACAGCGCTGGCAGCGCGCATACCGGCTGAGCAGCGCGCGACTCGATGTCCACCGGTGGCCCGTGATTGTGGCATGGAGAGGCAGAACGGGGAGATGTAAACAAGGCATTTCCCTGTTCTGCCTAACAACATGACAAGGGTCTACTTCTCCCAGTGATAGAGAGCAGTGATCTCTGTCATGTTCTAGTGAACCCATCTCCCCTACATTAGAACATGCTGAGGGAATACAGTTAACCCTTTGATCACCCCCTAGCATTTAACCCCTTCCCTGCCACTGGCATTTACGTAGTAATCAGTGCATTTTTATAGCACTGATCGCTGTATTAATGCCAATGGTCCCAAAATAGTGTCAAAAGTGTCTGATCTGTCCGCCACAATGTCGCAATCACAATAAAAATCGCAGATCACCGCCATTACTAATAAAAAAATTATTAAGAAAATGCCATAAAACTATTCCCTATTTTGTAGATGCGATAACTTTTGCGCAAACCAATCAATATACGCTTATTGCGATTTTTTTTGCCAAAAATATGTAGAAGAGTACACATCAGCCTAAACTGTGGAAGAAATTTTTTTTTATATATATATATTTTGGGGATATTTATTATAGCAAAAAGTAAAAAATATTGCTTTTTTTTTTTTCAAAATTGTCGCTCTTTTTTTGTTTATAGCGAAAAAAACAAAAAGGGAGAGGTGATCAAATACCACCAAAAGAAAGCTCTATTTGTGGGAAAAAAAGGACGTCAATTTTATTTGGGTACAACGTCGCACGACCGTGCAATTGTCAGTTAAATTGATGCAGTGGCGTATCGCAAAAAATGTCTTGGTCATTAAGGGGGTAAAACCTACCGAAGCTGAAGTGGTTAATAGAGTTCGCAGCTCGGGTCCTAACTTTTTACATGTTCGGGAGTTCTGGTGCGAACCGAACCGAGGGGTGTTTGGCCCATCACTATTTATCACATAGCGCTGCACATTTACAGGTTTGCTAAGATAATTACTGCACAAGGCAAGACCTTAAAGCGGAGTTCCACCCAATTTTGAAAGGTGGTCTTAAATGAAAGACCACCTCTCCACCCCTCATTTTTGGATATTTAAAACTTTTTTTACTTTCTAACTTACTTTTTTGGAAGTACTAAGAGTACTTCCGTTCCAACCGGACCGCGGCCGAGGACGTCCTCTTCTGCAGCGGGCCCCCCGTTGTTCTCTGGGACATGTGTGTGTCTCAGAAGACAAGCTGGCCATTCACAAAGTACCGTGCGACTCGCGCATGCGCAGTCGGAAACCGTCAGTGAAGCCGCAAGGAATGGAATGCAGGCGCCGCCATTCCTTAGTTGGAATGGAGGCGCCTGCACCTGATCCGATGGACGGATTGGCCTCGGGGGGGCCAACATCGCGGGCTCCCTGGACAGGTAAGTGTGCCTATTAAAAGTCAGCCGAAAAAAAAATCCGGCTGAAACCGCTTTAAATTAAATTGCATTTTTTTCTGCAGTTGGACTGTAAGGATACAATCCCTTTTTGCTTTTAAATATCATAAAAGTTTACATTGTACTATTCACCGCCTTCAGATTCAGAATCAGAATACTTTAATAATCCCAAAGGGATAAATACAAGGTATTAATAGGTTAAACAAGCATAACTGTTAAGGGCTGTGAGTCATTCGGTTTGCCTTTATCTGGCTGCAAGTACAGATCAGGTCCATTGCAGAAAAGGTTTATATGGCTTATGGTCAAACCATAGGTCTGAAATGCTGATGTAGTGACCTAGTTCTGATAAACATTCTCTCAGAGCGGTAAGCGCTGTCACATATTCAGATATTAGTGTAATGCTAATCATAAAACAGGCTTCTAATGGTTTAGAGTGAGTTTGCAATGATTGATGCAGGAAGACTTTGCCAAGCCACAAAATCCTTAAAACATTTCACAGCATCCCAGAAGTCATGTTGCAGAACATCAACCCTAGACACATTGAACCAAAGCTCATCGACTACTGTTACATAAAACCCAGAGGATGCCTTACTGGATAATAACTGCTACAGTTTTGATTTCTTTTTAGATTTTTGCTTTTTGTAGGAAAAAAAAAAAGACTACTTGTACTAAATCCAGTTATTATGAGCAAGCAGACTGTAAATGTTTGTAACTGAAGCTATGGATACTAAAATGGAATTTTAACTTGTATGCTTCATTTTAAATATACTCACTTTAGAAACATTTCTTATAAAGATTTTTTGTAAATGTACCAGTATATTTGGTGAATGCACATTTAATTGGAATGCTTGGATATTGTAACACAGCATACACCCAAAATTATTTGTCAAATTTCCACCGAACCAAAAAAAAAAAATGTCTTCATATGTTCAGTATTAAGTTAAAATGCTTAGATTAGAATATTTAAGGTAATTCAAATATCGAAGATTTGCAATAAGTCATAACGTATAACAATCTGAAGTAATTTATTAATGAAAAATGATATCTATTGGTAGTTTCTGATTTTTGCACATCAGTTCTGTTTGAAAATCCTTGGGGCCTATTACAGATTTTATTACATTATCTGTGTATGATTGTTCAATAAATCTTATGCCCTAAACCTTAAGTCCCCTGCCTCTTTAGGCCTAATGGTGACCTCCAGAGTTAGGGAGAGCTGACTTCCTTCAGTGTAGAGTGGGTTACAAGGCATGGTGGGTGTAATGCAAGATGAACAGGTGGGCGCCAGACACTTTTTGAATGCAAAGAGATTTAGGCCAGGACACCCTTAGGTAGATGCAAAGATAATTAACAGACTCCGAGACTTCTATAGGTAGACAGCTATACAGGTGAAGGCTTACAGCCGGACACCACTTCTGTATAGGTAGGACCACTGTCTTCTATGCCAACAATCTTGTAGCTGTTACTAACAGTAATTGTAGTAAACTATTAGCAAACTATTGCAATACGAACAGTTCCCAGTTTCCCCCACACTCACTCACTGTTGGTCTTCACTCAATGAGCTCCCAGTCCCTCTCACTAGACTTCAGATCCACTAGCCACTGGATCCCCTGAGCTCTTCCACTTATAGTATCTTCCTCAAGCAAGTATCTTCCTCAAGCGCAACCCCTGCTGGGTCCCTGGCTTGGCACTCACAGATACTCCTCAAGCTTCACCCCTGCTAACACTTTAGGTCCCTTGTTTGGCACTCACTGATGCTCCACAAGCATCACCTCTGCTGTCCTGCTGGGTTCCTGTCTTGGCACCTGCTGAAGTTTTCCCACTTCTTCCCACTTCTTCACCGTCCCCGGCTGGCGAGAAGTCTGCTCTGGTACTGGCCTCAGCTTACTCACGGTGGTCTTCGGTAGCAAGGTGGATGGTCCCTTAGTGGCTTCCCCTCTACCTCTGACCACAACTGGTTCCCTGGCCAGCAGGACCGCTACTCCTGGTTGGACTACAAGCCCGCAGTCCCAACCCTACGCTGCTTTTCCTGCTTCTGGATAGGTCCTCAGACAGCCTAGCAGCCAGATGTCCCTGGGATAGGCCCTAGGTTTCTGGCCTTGCAGCCCGGGGTAATACAACACACGTCCATCCAGACAGCTATCCAGGTGGCACAGAACCCTGATCACCTGACTCCCCCCAAATAAATAGGTTCTCCCAGCAGGCCAAGGGACCCAAGAAAATCCCTGCCCATTGGCTGAGGCACCCCATTCATTCCTAATCTGTCCTTGCTATGCCCTTGTCTTGTCTAATGTTACCAGATACCTGGCCACCTAGCGACAGAAGAGAGAAGTGCAGCAATCCCAGATTTAGGGCAAAATCAATTGACCTCCTAGCAATTGGCCAAAGCAACTATCACCTGGCAATTAAATTTAATAGCAACCCTGCCTAAACATCAGGGTGCTACCCTTGGAGGTAGCTTTTCTTCTGTGATTGTGATACACAAAGTATCTTACCTGATTTACCGACCTACTTCTTGTGCCTTAAATGTTTTTTCCCTTATATGTTCTTCCTTTACTATGTTTGCTCTAATAATCCTCTGCAATGTGTAGAGTTACATGATGTTTTGCAAGTATTATACAGTTACGGTTAGGGCTGCTGTTCGAAATCATGGGGCCTCATACAGCCTGCCTGACAGGGCCCCCTTTCCCCAGCCAAAAGTTACTGAAGACAGTCCCATTCTCTGTAGCCTTAGCTACACAGAGGCTACACCCTGAGGCTTCCTGCTCATTCACAAACTGAAGCATAGTAAGCACAATTTACTTTGCTTCAGTGCTAAATGGGTACAGTAGTGATTGGTACCGATCGCTCACTGTGTTCATTTAGTAAAGAGACATGACATATTTACCAGCCCCTTGCCCTGCTCTCTATCTTGAAACATCCCCCTGTGTGCCCGCAGTAGCTGCCGTGGGCGAGAAGAGGAGGGACGCCGGAAGCTCTGCGGGGGAAAGGGGTCACAGGAGGCTCCGGACAGCACATGGAGGGGGCACATGTGCTAGAGCCAATCCCATTGCAGTGAAGACAGAGGGGGAGAGAAGAGAAGAGGCTGGCAGTCCTGCAGGGGAAGGCAGAAGAGAATCAGTGTCTGCAATAAGACAGTACAACCGGCCTTGCTCAGCAGGTGTCGGGGCCCCGCATTTTAATTGATGGGGCCCGGGCCCAGTACAGGATGGCTGGCTGTATTGCCCTATCAGCGGCCCTGGTTACAGTCCGTATATATTGTTTGTGTAACTCTGTACTCTTTAAACCCCAATAAAAACCTAAAAAAATAAAACCTTGGAACCCCTTTTGCTTGACACATTTTGTATGCATTACTCATGCATTTTATGGTTAAATTTGCATGCTACAATCTTTTTTGTGATTCTGACCTTTTTGCATCCCATGTGATGCCACTGGCACTCTTCCTGAGCCCTGCCTTCCCCCTATTTATATATAGATCAGGTGGAGGGCAGTTCCCAAAAAGCCCAGGAATCTGGAAGACCCAAAACGTCACCCTTTTTTAGCCTGGGCAGCTTAGTCTCACTCACTAGCAGCACACTCCCCTGGGAGGCACCTGCCTACAAGCTGCCATCTTATACCCTGTTTGATCTACAGTTGCCATGGTGCTGCACATGTGATTAGTTGTAAAAACAGCTATTTGATGGTGTGACACTTTAGTTGATAACAAAAGCAACTCTGACAGTTATGATTTATGGCTTGTCTTAAGGCTACTTTCACACTGAGGCTCTTTACAGGTGTTTTAGCGCTAAAAATAGCGCTTGTAAAGCACCTCTTCTTTCACTCCAATGTGAAAGCCCGAGTGCTTTCACACTAGATCGGTGCACTTGCCGAATGTTAAAAAAAGTCCTGCAAGCAGCATCTTTGGGGCGCTTTAAGAGCAGTGTATACACCGCTCCTAAAGCGCCCCTGCCCATTGAAATTAATGGGCAGCGGCGCCGAAGCGCCTGAAAAGCACTTTGGCGGCGACGCTTTGCGAGCGCTATTAATCCCTTCATCGGAAAAGCACAGCTAAAACGACGGTAAAGCGCAGCTAAAAATATATCTGCTTTACCGCCAACGCCCCGCCCCAGTGTGAAATTGCCCTAAATGTAACTGTTTTGGGAAACATATCTTTGGTTCAGTTCCACTTTAAGGCATAGGGCATGTTCCCTTTCAAAGGTAATTTTCGCTTAGCTTAGACTTTGTACTAAAGCTAAATATGGACATATACAGTGCATCCGGAAAGTATTCTTCACTTTTGCCACACATTGTTATGTCACAGTCTTATTCCAAAACTGATTAAATTTATTATTTTCCTCAAAATTCTACAAACAATACCGCATAATGACAACTTGAAAGAAGTTTGTTTGAAATTTTTGAAAATTTATTAAAAAAAAATTTAAAAAAATCCCATGTACATAACTATCACAGCCTTTGCTAAATACTTTGGTGAAGCACCTTTGGCACCAATTGCAGCCTCAAGTATTTTTGAGTATGATGCTACAAGCGTGGCACACCTATTTTTGGGCAGTTTCTTCCATTCTTCTTTGCAGGACCTCTCACGCTCCATCAGGTTGGATGGGGAGCGTCGGTGGACAGCCATTTTCAGATCTCTCCAGAGATGTTCAATTGGGTTCAAGTTTGGGCTGGGCCACGCAAGGACATTCACAAAGTTGTCCCATAGCCACTCCTTTGTTATCTTAGCTGTGTGCTTAGGGTAGTTGTCCTGTTGGGAGATGAACCTTCACCCCAGTCTGAGGTCCAGAGCGCTCTGGAGAAGATTTTCAGCAAGGATGTCTCTGTACATTGCTGCATTCATTTTTTTTTCAATTCGGACTAGTCTCCCAGTTCCTTCCGCTGAAAAACATCCCCACAGCATGATGCTGCCACCGCCATATTTCACTGTAGGGATGGTATTGGCCAGGTGATGAGCAGCGCCTGGTTTCCTCCAGACATGATGCTTGACTTCAGGCCAAAGATTTCAATCTTTGTTTCATCAGACCAGAGAATTTTGTTTCTCTGAGAGTCTCTCAGGTGCCTTTGGCAAACTCCAGGCGGGCTGTCATGTGCATTTTACTGAGGAGTGGCTTCCATCTGGCCACTCTACCATACAGGCCTGATTGTTGGAGTGTTGCACAGACTGTTGTTTTTCTGGAAGGTTCTCCTCTCTCCACAGAGAAATGATGCAGTCAGAGTGACCATCGGGTTATTGGTCACCTCCCTGACTAAGGTCTTTCTCCCCCGATCGCTCGGTTTGGCCGGGCAGCCCGTTCTAGAAGGAGTCCTGATGGTTCCAAACTTCTTCCATTTACGGAGCCACTGTGCTCATTGGGACCTTCAATGCTGCAGACATTTTTCTGTAACTTTCCCAAGATCTGTGTCTCCATACAATCCTGTCTGAGGTCTACAGACAATTCCTTGGACTTCATGGCTTGGTTTGTGCTCTAACATGCACTTTTAACTGTGGGACCTTATATAGATAGGTGTGTGCCTTTCCAAATCATGTCCAATCAACTGAATTTACCACAAGGAAAGGCAGGAGGTAGGGAACGGCCGCAGTTAGCTGCTTCTGTCGGCCAGTATCTCGATACCCCATGCAGGGAAGGAAACCCAAAGGGGGGGGGGGACTATTGCGGTACTAGGTATAGCCAAATATTTAGTAAGAAAAGGTAAAGAGGAAGGTAGTAATATAATAAAATTCCATTTTAATTGAAAACATAGTTAAAAAGTTATAACAGTGTCACATACAGTTGTAATTAAAAGCAGAAGCAGTAAATACAACCAAGAGGATTACACCCCATAGTGATGGTGGGCACAAATAAAGCTTGGGTTCTCGACCGGTTTCGCGGTTTTCACCGCTTCCTCAGGAGAGCAATATCTGTGGTACAACATATAATAATTGTAATAAATACACAATTCAAGAGATACATGGAAAAATTATTGTTGCAGCAAAATCATTAGAAAGTACATTAAACACATAAATACAATTTAAGTACAAAAAGGATGAGCTCACCCGTTCAGTAGTTCTCTGTGGGTGTGTAAAGCCCCAATCAATTCCCCCTGCGGCGGACACAGGGGATAGTAAACAGCCTCTGGATGGATAAATTTGGGTAATAGAATTATATAGGTCAATGGACTAGGAGATCCGTATAAAAGGAAAAATAGAATAAGGGGGTGCCAATAGTGTACCTCTAAGATTGAAGCCGGTGTGCAAGGAGAAGAAACAAGGAATGGGTGAGGATAGAAAGTAAGGGGAGGAAAAAACAAAAGGGGGGGGGAATGGGGGGGAAGGGGGGAGGAAAAAGGGGAAGGAAAAAAGGGGGGGGGGGAGGGAAGGGAAAGGGGGGGGGGGAAGGGGGAAGAAAAAAAGGAGGAAATAAGAGAGGGGAGCAGTATGGGGGGGAGGGGGGAAGGGAAAAAAAGGAGGAAATAAGGGAGGGGAGCAGTGTGGGGGGGGAAACAGGGGGGAGGGGGGGGGGAAGGAGGGGGTGGGGGGGAGGGGGGGAAGGAAAAGGGGGGGGAATGGGGAAAAGAGGGGGGACAGAGGGAAAAAAGGGGGGGAGACAGTAAGGTCAGTAAGAGGAGAAACCCACTACTTGCAACAGTTAAGAAAGAAAATCAGAGGGGAGAAAGATTGCACACAGATGTAAAGAGCTGGCACTCACCCCTAAAGTATTAATCTGTTACAGACGCATAAGCTGGAATGGATGAGGATAACATAACACAGGATCATATAGTAGGCAAGAAGAAGTCACCAGCCACTGTTCGGTTGGCAATAGGGACCCCCCAGGAGGACTGGAAAAATTGGTGTGTGCAGAAAGAGGTCACAGCAACAACTGCAAATTAAAATTTATAATAGGGTTACCATCCACAAACAATGTATAGGGGGTTTACCCACCGGTAGAGAGCAATGAAAGCAACAAACTGGGGTTAAAGTTTGCGAATTAGAGATCATGTGGAATGGCAATGGAAGCGGGTTGGGAGGTATCAGGAAGGCGCTCTGATATGGTAATAAACAAAAATACAGGTGGCGTTGTATGAAGAGGCCGTATACAGGGACTTAATGTTAAGCAGAGGTGCCAACAAGGAAGGGGGTCTATCTGAAAGTAGGGAGAATGGGGAAGGAAAGGGGGGGCGGCAGAGCTTACCCACAAAGATGGTCCTCAGCTGGCTCAGCGTCAGGAAGCTGTAGGCTCGTATAGCGGCCATGGCCGGCCGCTATAAGAGCACCCCAACCCGGAAGTCAGGGACGGCGTGGAGGGCGGTCCCTGACGTCACCGGGTCTGTTCGCCCGCACTACGCAGGTGCACAACTAAGTGCTACTGCGCAAGCGCACGCTCCTGTTAAAGGGAATCGAGTTCCCAGACAAGGAGACACAAGCAGCCCAAAGGCTGCCAGGGCGAGCATGTGTCCGCCGCAGAGAGAGGACTCGAAGCGAAACAGAACCATCAGAGACTGATAATGGGAAAGAGGTCATCCTTGCACAGCAAAACAGATGAATAATAGTAATACAACAAAGTAATAAAATTAAAAAGAACAAAAAACAGTACATAATTCTGTATCTAAGCAACAGGAAGTCAACAACAGCAGCATTGAGAGTTTCACTTAAAGCAGGAGGCATCATAGATAGTATTGGGACCCAGTGGTGAGGGAAGGAGGGGGGGGGGGAAAGGGTAAGCAGGGCCGGGTGAAAAATCGGAAGGGGAGGAGGGGAAGGGGGGAAAAAAAAAGGGGGGGATGGAGGGGGAGGAAGGGTAGGAAAGGAGGGGGGGGGGAAGGGGAAGGGGGGGAAAAGGGAACCAAGGGGGGAATGGACCGGGAGGGGGGGGAAAGGGGAGGACCAAGGGGGGGAAAAGGGGAGAGGGGGGAAACAAGGGGAGATAAGGGAGAGGGAGAGGGGAAGGGAGGGAAAAGAAGGGGAAGGGAGGGAGGGGGAAAAAGAATGGGGGAAACAAGGGAGGTGAGGAAACAAGACCTGATGAAGGACCTCATAAAAAGGCCTTGTAGGACACTGATTCATTTAGGCCAGGAGGGATGGTGGCATTGAGTCGCTCGATCC
Organism: Lithobates septentrionalis; assembly: GCA_037952835.1. NCBI lineage: Eukaryota > Metazoa > Chordata > Amphibia > Anura > Ranidae > Lithobates > Lithobates septentrionalis. The sequence goes on from JBBDGP010000812.1 coordinate 1,091,194, forward strand.
AAAGCGATTCCCTCTGGAGTATCGAGCGATCCCAATCGCCACCCCTGGGATTGGCTCGGACCACCTCTAGTACCAGAAATTTGGCCACGGAGTTATCGAATCTATGATGTAGGCCAATATGTCAGCCGATAGTGGTCAATTTGCCATTTTCTGAGTCATACAGGTGGTCACCGATTCTCTGCCTGAATTCCCTAATTGTTTTGCCCACGTAAAAGGCTTTGCATACGCAGTTCATGAGATAGACCACCTTTTGTACCGCAGTTGGCGAAGGTCCGTGGGACCAAGGTCTCGCCGTTGGGTAAAGTCACAGTTCTGCTTTCGTGGACCCAAGGGCACCGGGGACATTCCCCACATTGGAAGGTGCCGTTGGGGCCACTCCTCACAGATTTAGTGGGGTTGTAGTGACTGGCAGTAAGTTGATCGCGTAGTGACCGTGCTCTACGGAAGACCACTTCCGGTGTATGTCTGATATATTTGGTCAGTACGTGATGATCAGCCAAGAGGTGCCAGTGTTTGGTTAGAATATTACGGAGTATGTTATGGTGTGCAGAGTAGGTCGTGATAAGTCTTACGGTTTCTATGGGGGGTGAGGGTTTCTTGCCTTTAAACAGTAAAGCAGTCCGTGGGCGTGATAGGGACTTATTGAATGCTTTGCGCAAATTGGTGGAGGAATAACCTCGTCGTAGGAGGCGTTCGCGTAGTGCTTTGGCCTGACGTAAGAAGTCACTGTGATGTGTACAGTTCCTGCGTAACCGTAGATATTGGGCATAGGGAATGCTCCGTACCAGGGAATTCGGATGAGCACTGGTGGCAAACAACAAGGTGTTACCGGCCGTGGGTTTTCTGTAGAGGTCGGTGCCTAACGTTCCGTCAGGTTGTTTGATAATAAGTAAATATAGAAAGGGGATTTGCTCAGTCTCAATTTTGAAAGTAAATTTGAGGTTTAGGTCGTTATTGTCCAGTTGACGTAAAAATTGTAAGAGTTTGTCCCTGGGACCCGTCCATACCATGAAAAGATCATCAATGAAACGATACCATAAAAGGATATCGTTTAAACATTCTGTATATTGGTCATGAGCATGGATATGTCGCTCCCAGCCGCCTAAATATAAGTTTGCATATGCTGGGGCGCACGACGTCTCCATTGCAACACCTTGTATTTGTAGAAATAACTGATCATTGAACGTGAAATAGTTTTTAGTCAATATAAAGTACAATAATGTCAATATAAACTGGTTCAAGGGCCAGGTCGTTGTGTCTTGTTCGGCTAAGAAGGAACCAGCCGTCCGTACGCCCTGCTCATGGGGGATACTAGAGTAAAGAGCCTCAATATCAACAGCCACGAGCAGGGCGTCCGGAGGGATCTGGATTCCCTCAAGGTGTTGCAAAAGGTCGGTGGTGTCCCTAATGTAGGACGGGAGGCTACGGACGTGGGGCATTAAGAAAACGTCAACGAATTTACTCGCGTTGTCTGTTAGAGAGCCTATCCCAGACACTATGGGTCTTCCCGGAGGGATATGCACGGCTTTATGGGTCTTGGGTAAGGAATAGAAGGTGGGGGTGCGGGGAAATTTGGGGACCAGGAACTCCAAGGTGTCTTTGTCAATGAGGCCTATGATATAGGCCTCAGTGCAAAGAGCCCGGAGTTCCTGTGCAAAGGAAGATATATGGGTAGCAGAAATGGGTCTATACCAATGTTTGTTATTAAGGATAGTGAGGCACATAGATTGGTATTGGTGATTGGTCATCAGGACAATATTACCGCCCTTGTCCGATTGTTTGATCACGACATCAGAGCGTTGCTGCAGGGACCGAAGAGCTCGGATTTGACTAGGGTCAAGGTTTGAGGAGAAGTCGGGCCATTTTTGTTTCTTGAGGTCACTAATAGTCACTCAAAGAAAAGCCCATATCTCAGGGCAGGTATTGAGATCGGGGAATCTCCGAGATCATAAGCGAAAGGACTTGGATGAAGGAGTTGGTTTAAAGGTAACCGGAGGGCCAGATCTATTAGATGCAGGGGGGCAGGGAGGGTTATCCCTGCTACGGGTTCGCTTGAAGGGACAATATCAGGGGCCCCGCAATCTTGTGAGGATGCGGGGTCTCCGGTGTCACCCTCATCGAACAGGAGCATCAGGTCGCGGAGCGCCCTGAACTCCTCCATAGAGAAGCCTTTGGTGCGCTCGGCGAGCTCACGCTCCAGTCCTAGGTTAACACGATCCTTGTCGTAGATAAACCTGAAAGTTAAATTACGTGCAAAAAGGTACAAGTCCTTGATTGTTTCAGTGGCCTTGAGTGCATCAAGAGGACAAAAACCCAGACCTAACTGTAACAACGAGATTTCTTCGCTGTTAAAAGTATAAGGGGTAAGATTTATGACATTACGGTCGGTGTGGTCTGGGGGAGAGGGTTTTGTTGGGACAGTGAGGGTTTCAGGACGTAGGCATCTAGATTGCTCTGTTGTTTTTTCAGATCTAAAAAAAATGGCGTCCTCATTAATTTTCGTGTATTTGTTTGTCATTAAAGCAGAGTTTAGAATTTTGGGAATTGTGCCGTGCAGTGTGGAGTGACCAGTGGCCCCTTCTACGGGGGTGTTAATATCATGTGGGATTTGTGTAGGGGGTGCCTGAGTTGATCTCAGGCCTTTTGGGCCTTTTTTATCTTTTTTAGGGTTCGTTGGTGGGGTGTTGCCCCCAAAACGAAGTCTCTTGCGTGAGGAATTAAGTGCAGATGAAGTGTTGGGTTGAGTGGTACTTAAGGAGGATACAGTGGAGGATAAAGATGAATCTGATTCAATATCGGTAGTGAAGTTTCTATTATTGTTACGAGGGGGGCCTCGTCTACCCCGGCCTCTCCCCGGCCAGTGGTAGGCCAGGCCCTCAGTAAAGGCAGCTTTATCCTTCCCAAATTTGATCTGTTTTTTAAGGATAATGTCCTTATTCATAATTTCCAAGCGTTCTCTAAGTTCTTTCCACTTGGTTTTGAAGGCCGTATTGTCAGTCAAATGGGAGTATTCGGTATTGAGACGTTCAATGTCGTTGTCAAGAAGGGTCATATCAAGGGTATATTGGGTAATGAGAAGTCCAATTAGTTCAAGACTATTTTTAGTTAGAATATCTTCCCAAGTTTTCTTAAAGTCCGCTGAGGGATCTTTGAGAGTGGGAAAGACCTGACCCCTTAAACCCAAAGGGCAGACTTTTTCACTAACGTACAATTTGAAGTATTCAATGTGCCAATGTAAGTGTGACTTACGTTTAAGGAGTTTAGACATTCGCGTAAAGAACGTTGAAATGTCATCATCAGTTTTATGTTCATTCAAACATGCGGTTTTAAGGTTGGACATAAAGCCCATCCAATCAGTGCCTAAAACATCCATGTTGTACCTGACTGCCACCGGTGACCCCTAGCGTGTGTTGAAGTGACAGGATACTGAAGCTAGAAAACACAAAATAATAATAATTCATACAAAATCACTTAAAACATAAAACAAAATCATACTTTTAACAGCGAAGAAATCTCGTTGTTACAGTTAGGTCTGGGTTTTTGTCCTCTTGATGCACTCAAGGTCACTGAAACAATCAAGGACTTGTACCTTTTTGCACGTAATTTAACTTTCAGGTTTATCTACGACAAGGATCGTGTTAACCTAGGACTGGAGCGTGAGCTCGCCGAGCGCACCAAAGGCTTCTCTATGGAGGAGTTCAGGGCGCTCCGCGACCTGATGCTCCTGTTCGATGAGGGTGACACCGGAGACCCCGCGTCCTCACAAGATTGCGGGGCCCCTGATATTGTCCCTTCAAGCGAACCCGTAGCAGGGATAACCCTCCCTGCCCCCCCTGCATCTAATAGATCTGGCCCTCCGGTTACCTTTAAACCAACTCCTTCATCCAAGTCCTTTCGCTTACGATCTCGGAGATTCCCCGATCTCAATACCTGCCCTGAGATATGGGCTTTTCTTCGAGCGACTATTAGTGACCTCAAGAAACAAAAATGGCCCGACTTCTCCTCAAACCTTGACCCTAGTCAAATCCGAGCTCTTCGGTCCCTGCAGCAACGCTCTGATGTCGTGATCAAACAATCGGACAAGGGCGGTAATATTGTCCTGATGACCAATCACCAATACCAATCTATGTGCCTCACTATCCTTAATAACAAACATTGGTATAGACCCATTTCTGCTACCCATATATCTTCCTTTGCACAGGAACTCCGGGCTCTTTGCACTGAGGCCTATATCATAGGCCTCATTGACAAAGACACCTTGGAGTTCCTGGTCCCCAAATTTCCCTGCACCCCCACCTTCTATTCCTTACCCAAGACCCATAAAGCCGTGCATATCCCTCCGGGAAGACCCATAGTGTCTGGGATAGGCTCTCTAACAGACAACGCAAGTAAATTCGTTGACGCTTTCTTAATGCCCCACGTCCGTAGTCTCCCGTCCTACATTAGGGACACCACCGACCTTTTGCAAAACCTTGAGGGAATCCAGATCCCTCCGGACACCCTGCTCGTGGCTGTTGATATTGAGGCTCTTTACTCTAGTATCCCCCACGAGCAGGGCGTACGGACGGCTGGTTCCTTCTTAGCCGAACAAGACACAACGACCTGGCCCTTGAACCAGTTTATATTGACATTATTGTACTTTATATTGACTAAAAACTATTTCACGTTCAATGATCAATTATTTCTACAAATACAAGGTGTTGCAATGGGGACGTCGTGCGCCCCAGCATATGCAAACTTATATTTAGGCGGCTGGGAGCGACATATCCATGCTCATGACCAATATACAGAATTTTTAAACGATATCCTTTTATGGTATCATTTCATTGATGATCTTTTCATGGTATGGACGGGTCCCAGGGACAAACTCTTACAATTTTTACGTCAACTGGACAATACCGACCTAAACCTCAAATTTACTTTCAAAATTGAGACTGAGCAAATCCCCTTTCTAGATTTACTGATTATCAAACAACCTGACGGAACGTTAGGCACCGACCTCTACAGAAAACCCACGGCCGGTAACACCTTGTTGTTTGCCACCAGTGCTCATCCGAATTCCCTGGTACGGAGCATTCCCTATGCCCAATATCTACGGTTACGCAGGAACTGTACACATCACAGTGACTTCTTACGTCAGGCCAAAGCACTACGCGAACGCCTCCTACGACGAGGTTATTCCTCCACCAATTTGCGCAAAGCATTCAATAAGTCCCTATCACGCCCACGGACTGCTTTACTGTTTAAAGGCAAGAAACCCTCACCCCCCATAGAAACCGTAAGACTTATCACGACCTACTCTGCACACCATAACATACTCTGTAATATTCTAACCAAACACTGGCACCTCTTGGCTGATCATCATGTACTGACCAAATATATCAGACATACACCGGAAGTGGTCTTCCGTAGAGCACGGTCACTACGCGATCAACTTACTGCCAGTCACTACAACCCCACTAAATCTGTGAGGAGTGGCCCCAACGGCACCTTCCAATGTGGGGAATGTCCCCGGTGCCCTTGGGTCCACGAAAGCAGAACTGTGACTTTACCCAACGGCGAGACCTTGGTCCCACGGACCTTCGCCAACTGCGGTACAAAAGGGGTGGTCTATCTCATGAACTGCGTATGCAAAGCCTTTTACGTGGGCAAAACAATTAGGGAATTCAGGCAGAGAATCGGTGACCACCTGTATGACTCAGAAAATGGCAAATTGACCACTATCGGCCGACATATTGGTCTACATCATAGATTCGATAACTCCGTGGCCAAATTTCTGGTACTAGAGGTGGTCCAACCCAATCCCAGGGGTGGCGATTGGGATCGCTCGATACTCCAGAGGGAATCACTTTGGATCGAGCGACTCAATGCCACCATCCCTCCTGGCCTAAATGAATCAGTGTCCTACAAGGCCTTTTTATGAGGTCCTTCATCAGGTCTTGTTTCCTCACCTCCCTTGTTTCCCCCATTCTTTTTCCCCCTCCCTCCCTTCCCCTTCTTTTCCCTCCCTTCCCCTTCTTTTCCCTCTCTTCCCCTCTCCCTCTCCCTTATCTCCCCTTGTTTCTCCCCCTCCCCTTTTCCCCCCCTTGGTCCTCCCCTTTTTCCCTCCCCTCCCCGTCCATTCCCCCCTTGGTTCCCTTCCCCCCCCTTCCCCTTTTCCTCTCTCCCCCCCTCCTTTCCTACCCTTCCTCCCCCTCCATCCCCCCTTTTTTTTCCCCCTTCCCCTCCTCCCCTTCTGATTTTTCACCCGGCCCTGCTTACCCTTTCCCTCCCCCCCCCCTCCTTCCCTCACCACTGGGTCCCAATACTATCTATGATGCCTCCTGCTTTAAGTGAAACTCTCAATGCTGCTGTTGTTGACTTCCTGTTGCTTAGATACAGAATTATGTACTGTTTTTTGTTCTTTTTAATTTTATTACTTTGTTGTATTACTATTATTCATCTGTTTTGCTGTGCAAGGATGACCTCTTTCCCATTATCAGTCTCTGATGGTTCTGTTTCGCTTCGAGTCCTCTCTCTGCGGCGGACACATGCTCGCCCTGGCAGCCTTTGGGCTGCTTGTGTCTCCTTGTCTGGGAACTTGATTCCCTTTGACAGGAGCGCGCGCTTGCGCAGTAGCACTTAGTTGTGCACCTGCGTAGTGCGGGCGAACAGACCCGGTGACATCAGGGACCGCCCTCCACGCCGTCCCTGACTTCCGGGTTGGGGTGCTCTTATAGCGGCCGGCCATGGCCGCTATACGAGCCTACAGCTTCCTGACGCTGAGCCAGCTGAGGACCATCTTTGTGGGTAAGCTCTGCCGCCCCCCTCTCCTTCCCCATTCTCCCTACTTTCAGATAGACCCCCTTCCTTGTTGGCACCCCTGCTTAACATTAAGTCCCTGTATACGGCCTCTTCATACAACGCCACCTGTATTTTTGTTTATTACCATATCAGAGCGCCTCCCTGATACCTCCCAACCCGCTTCCATTGCCATTCCACATGATCTCTAATTCGCAAACTTTAACCCCAGTTTGTTGCTTTCATTGCTCTCTACCGGTGGGTAAACCCCCTATACATTGTTTGTGGATGGTAACCCTATTATAAATTTTAATTTGCAGTTGTTGCTGTGACCTCTTTCTGCACACACCAATTTTTCCAGTCCTCCTGGGGGGTCCCTATTGCCAACCGAACAGTGGCTGGTGACTTCTTCTTGCCTACTATATGATCCTGTGTTATGTTATCCTCATCCATTCCAGCTTATGCGTCTGTAACAGATTAATACTTTAGGGGTGAGTGCCAGCTCTTTACATCTGTGTGCAATCTTTCTCCCCTCTGATTTTCTTTCTTAACTGTTGCAAGTAGTGGGTTTCTCCTCTTACTGACCTTACTGTCTCCCCCCCCTTTTTTCCCCTCTGTCCCCCCCTTTTCCCCATTCCCCCCCTTTTCCTTCCCCCCCCTTCCCCCCCCCCTCTTCCCCCCCCCCTCCCCCCCACCCCCTCCTTAACCCCCCCACACTGCTCCCCTCCCTTATTTCCTCCTTCCCCCCCCCCCCATACTGCTCCCCTCTCTTATTTCCTCCTTTTTTCCCTCCCCCCTCCCCCCCCTTTTCCCTTCCCCCCTCCCTTTTTTCCTTCCCCTTTTTCCTCCCCCTCCCCCCCCATTCCCCCCCCCTTTAGTTTTTTCCTCCCCTTACTTTCTATCCTCACCCATTCCTTGTTTCTTCTCCTTGCACACCGGCTTCAATCTTAGAGGTACACTATTGGCACCCCCTTATTCTATTTTTCCTTTTTTACGGATCTCCTAGTCCATTGACCTATATAATTCTATTACCCAAATTTATCCATCCAGAGGCTGTTTACTATCCCCTGTGTCCGCCGCAGGGGGAATTGATTGGGGCTTTACACACCCACAGAGAACTACTGAACGGGTGAGCTCATCCTTTTTGTACTTAAATTGTATTTATGTGTTTAATGTACTTTCTAATGATTTTGCTGCAACAATAATTTTTCCATGTATCTCTTGAATTGTGTATTTATTACAATTATTATATGTTGTACCACAGATATTGCTCTCCTGAGAAAGCGGTGAAAACCGCGAAACCGGTCGAGAACCCAAGCTTTATTTGTGCCCACCATCACTATGGGGTGTAATCCTCTTGGTTGTATTTACGGCTTCTGCTTTTAATTACAACTGTATGTGACACTGTTATAACTTTTTAACTATGTTTTCAATTAAAATGGAATTTTATTATATTACTACCTTCCTCTTTACCTTTTCTTACTAAATATTTGGCTATACCTAGTACCGCAATAGTCCCCCCCCCCCCCTTTGGGTTTCCTTCCCTGCATGTGGTATTGAGATACTGGCCGACAGAAGCAGCTAACTGCGGCCGTTCCCTACCTCCTGCCTTTCCTTGTACTAGACATTTGGGATGATGGTACTCCTATTTGGTAATTCAACTCTTCTGATCTAGGTGCTCTCCTTTATTGAATTTACCACAGGTGGACTCCAATCAAGTTGCAGAAACATCTCAAGGATGATCAGTGGACACAGGATGCACCTGAGATCAATTTTGAGTGTCATGGCAAAGGACGTGAATACTTATGTACATGGGATTTTTTCATTTTTTATTTTTAATACATTTGCAAAGATTTCAAACAAACTTCTTTCACGTTGTCATTATGTGGTATTGTTTGTAGAATTCTGAGAAAAATTATTAATTTAATCCATTTTGAAATAAGGCTATAACATAACAAACGTGGAAAACGTGAAGCACTGTGAATACTTTCCAGATGCACTGTACACATACATTTTTCTTTGATACTAATAGATTCCTCTATTTATTCTACTAAGTGTGTATAGACAAAATTCCCCCTGTGGCTATTGCATTTTGACAGCTGGCCCAAGGACATGCCATTGGAATACAAGCTTGTGCTGAACCAAGGAACTTTATACAATATACTGTATGACAAACTGAGAGTCTGGAAGGACAAGTCATTAGAGACCTCTACTATATGATATGGGTCATTCCTTTAGGAATTTTTTAATTATGTTAGTGTATACTATTTTATTACGGCATTTTAACTATTTCTGTAATCAATATAAATTATATAACTAAATATAAATATAAGTAAATATAATAAAACTAGGCGATGGGGGGGAGGGTTCAGGGGTAGTGATAGTCAGTGCGGAACATATTCCAGAAGGTAGTATTGGGGGCATTAGTAGTAGGTTGACTAAAGCACACAAAACCAAAGTAAGTAAAGTCCTATTTTCAATCTCGGAACACCCAATAAGAGGACAGTATGCGACTGGTCTAAACTACATGGCATGTTCGCCAATGCCAGAAACCTGGCAGACAAGATGGGAGAAATAGAGATACTGTTGTACAAGGAAGATTTAGATTTTGTGGGAAGTTCAGAGACTTGGTTCAACAGCTCTCATGATTGGCTGACAACCATTCAAGGGTATTCCCTTTATCACAGGGACAGAGAGGGTAAAAAGGGGGGAGGGGTATGCCTGTATATCAAGAATAATGTACAAGGGAATTTGAGAGATGACATCACTAAGGGAGCTAGGGAGGAGGTGGAATCCTTATAGGTAGAGCTCCAAAGGGATGAAACTAAGGGAAAAATAATACTGGGAGTATGCTAAAGGCCCCCTAACCTGAGGGAGGAGGGGGGGCAGACCTCCTATCCCAATTTGGATTAGCAGCAAGGATGGGAAGTGTCATCATAATGGGGGATTTTAAGTATCCAGATATAGACTGGGCGGAAGGAACCAAGCATTCGTCTAAGGCTCGCCAGTTCCTAAATGTCTTGCAGGACAATTTCATGGGTCAGGTGGTAGACGCACCAACTAGAAACAAAGCGTTACTAGACCTACTGATTACGAACAATACAGACCTGATCACGAATGTGGAAATAAGGTGGAAATTTAGGAAACAGCGATCACAGTTTAATTAGATTCAGTATAAACCACACAAATAGGAAACATAAAGGGAATACAAAGACACTGAATTCAAAAGAGCCAACTTTCCTAAACTACGAACCTTGCTAGAAGATATAAATTGGGATAGAATCTTAGGAACAAAGAGGAGAGATGGGTTTGCTTTAAATGCATATTAAATAGGGGCATGAGCCAGTGCATGCCATTGAGAAATAAGTTTAACAGAGTGAACAAAAATCCTGGATGGCTTAACTTCAATGTAAAAATGCATATAAAAGCAAAGGAGAAGGCCTTCAAAAATACAAGGCTGAGGAATAATTATCAGCATTCAGACTTTACAACAAATGCAACAAGAAATGTAATGCCGCATACACATGAGCTGAATTTCTTGTTGAAAATTCAGATGGACTTAGATAGAGAACATGTTCTATATTTTTCCGACTGCAAAAATTACTATCGGAAAAAACGCTCTTCTGTATGCTGTTCTGACGCACCAAACGTCACCGTGTGTATGCAAGACAGCTTGAGCAGAATTCCGTCGGAATTCCATCGGAGAAACCTTCAGAGTTTATTCTGATGGCAAAACCGCTCATGTGAACGCGGCATAAGAGTGCAATTAGGGTGGCTAAGATAGAACAGGAAAGACACATAGCGGAGGAGAGCAAAAAAATCCCAAGAAATTCTTTAAGTATATAAATAGTAAAAAAGGGAGGACAGACCATATTGGCCCCATAAAGAATGAGGAAGGAAATCTGGTTACAAAGGATGGGGAGATGGCAAAGTTATTGAATCTCTCTTCAGTCTTCATGAAGGGAGCGGGTTTCAGTAACCAAAACTGCAGTGTTTATCCTCATGACACATCACAGGAAGCACCCTCATGGCTAACAGAGGACATTATAAGAAATAGACTTGGAAAACTTAACATTAATAAGTCACCAGGACCAGATGGCTTGCACCCGAGGTTCCTTAGGGAACTCAGTCAAGTAATTGCCAGACCATTGTTCCTAATTTTTACTGACAGTCTACTAATGGGAATGGTACCAGCTAATTGGAGAAAAGCCAATGTAGCTCCAATATTTTAAAAAAGGGCCACAACAGATCCCTGGGTATTACAGACCAGTTAGCCTAACATCAATAGTATGCAAGCTCCTGGAAGGGATGATAAGGGACTATATACAAGATTTTAGTAAATAAAACTGTATCATTAGCAGTAATCAGCATGGATTCATGAAGAATCGTTCTTGCCAAACCAATCTATTAATGTTCTATGAGGTGGTGAGCTGCCATCTAGATAAAAGAAGGCCCGTAGACGTGGTGTATCTGGATTTTGCAAAAGCATTTGACACAGTTCCCCATAAACATTTACTGTACAAAGTAAGGTCCATTGGCATGGACCATAGGGTGAGTACATGGATTGAAAACTGGCTACAAGGGCGAGTTCAGAGGGTAGTGATAAGTAAGGAGTAGTCAGAATGGTCAGGGGTGGAATGTGGGGTCCCCCAGGATTCTGTGCTGGGACCAATCCTATTGAATTTGTTCATAAACGACCTGGAGGATGGGGTAAACAGTTCAATCCCCGTATTTGCGGACGATACTAAGCTAAGCAGGGCAATAACTTCTCCACGTAATGTGGAAACCTTGCAAGAAGATCTAAACAAATTAATGGGGTGAGTAAGTACATGACAAATTAGGTTTAATGTGGAAAAATGTAAAATAATGCGTTTGGGTGGCAAAAATATGAATGCAATCTACTCACTAGGGGGAGAACCTCTGGGGGAATCTAGGATGGAAAAAGACCTGGGGGTCCTAGTAGATGACAGGCTCAGCAATGGCATGCAATGCCAAGCTGCTGCTAACAAAGCAAACAGAATATTGGCATGCATTAAAAAGGGGATTAACTCCAGAGATAAAATGATAATTCTCCCGCTCTACAAGACTCTGGTCCGGCCGCACCTGTAGCATGCTGTCCAGTTCTGGGCATCAGTTCTCTAGAAGGATGTACTGGAAATGGAGCGAGTACAGAGAAGGGCAACAATGCTAATAAAGGGTCTGGAGGATATTAGTTATGAAGAAAGGTTGTGAGCACTGAACTTATTCTCTCTGGAGAAGGGATGCTTGAGAGGGAATATGATTTCAATTTACAATACTGTACTGGTGACCCCACAATAGGGATAAAACTGTTCAGTGGAAGGGAGTTTAATAAGACACGTGGCCACTGGCATGGACTATAGGGTGAGTACATTGATTGAAAACTGGCTACAAGGGCGAGTTCAGAGGGTAGTGATAAGTAAGGAGTAGTCAGAATGGCCAGGGGTGGAATGTGGGGTCCCCCAGGATTCTGTGCTGGGACCAATCCTATTTCATTTGTTCATAAACGACCTGGAGGATGGGGTAAACAGTTCAATCCCCGTATTTGCGGACAATACTAAGCTAAGCAGGGCAATAACTTCTCAGTGGAATGTGGAAACCTTGCAAGAAGATCTGAACAAATTAATGGGGTGGGCAACTACATGGCAAATTAGGTTTAATGTGGAAAAATGTAAAATAATGCATTTGTGTGGCAAAAATAAGAATGCAATCTACTCACTAGGGGAGAACCTCTGGGGTAATCTAGGATGGAAAAGGACCTGGGGCTCCTAGTAGATGACAGGCTCAGCCAAGCTGCTGCTAACAAAGCAAACAGAATATTGGCATGCATTAAAAAGGGGAGTGAGTACAGAGAAGGGCAACAATGCTAATAAAGGGTCTGGAGGATATTAGTTATGAGGAAAGGTTGCGAGCACTGAATTTATTCTCTCTGGAGAAGGGATGCTTGAGAGGGGATATGATTTCAATTTAAAATACCGTACTGGTGACCCCAAAATAGGGAATAAACTTTTCAGCGGAAGGGAGTTTAATAAGACACGTGGCCACTCATTAAAATTAGAAGAAATGAGTTTTAACCTTAAACTGCATACAGGGTTCTTTACTGTAATGCCCCGTACACACGGTCGGATTTTCTGACGGAAAATGTGTGATAGGACCTTTTTGTCGCAAATTCCGACCATGTGTAGGCTCCATCACACATTTTCCATCGGATTTTCCGACACACAAAGTTTGAGAGCAGGCTATAAAATTTTACAACAACAAAATCCGTTTCGGAATTTCCGATCGTGTGTACACAAATCCGACGCACAAAGTGCCACGCATGCTCAGAATAAATAAAGAGATGAAAGCTATTGGCTACTGCCCCATTTATAGTCCTGACGTACGTGTTTTACGTCACTGCGTTCAGAATGATCGGATTTTCCCACAACTTTGTGTGACCGTGTGTATGCAAGACAAGTTTGAGCCAACATCCATCGGAAAAAATCCTAGGATTTTGTTGTCGGAATGTCCGATCAATGTCCGACCGTGTGTATGGGGCATAAGAGTGGCAAGAATGTGATATTCCCTTCCACAAGCGGTGCTTTCAGTGGGGGGGGCATCGATAGTTTAAAAAAACTATTAGATAATCACCTGAACGACGGCAACATACAGGGATATATAATGTAATATTGATATATAATCACACATATAGGTTGGACTTTCTGGACTTGTGTCTTTTTTCAACCTCACCTACTATGTAACTATGTAATTGTATAGCTTAAGGCAAAACTGTTCTTATAGTTTTGAATAGAGGGGAGAGTGATTAGAACCCCTGTCAGTTTTTATTGCTGTCTGTGTCCCCGTTAAGTAAATTAATCCTCTATATTTGTCCTGTTTACATTACTTCCAGAGGGGACACTAGTTCTGGTGACCTTGGGGTCCCCAAGGAATTCCCTTAATTTTCAGGGATTTCCTCTCACTTCCTGTTTGGCTATGGGATAGGAAGTGAAGGAAATCTCCACAATGAAACACAGATGGCAAAAAAAAAACCTGACAGGGGTTATAATTCTCACTTACTGTATCCAAAAAAACACAAAAAAAGGTGTTGCTGGTTTCTGATGGTGACAGGAAAGTCCCATTTTAAAGGGGTTGTAAAGTCTCAAGGTTTTTCACCTTACTATGCATTAAGATAAAAAACCTTCTCTGCTGCAGCAGCCCTCAGAGCCCCAATTTTACTTACCTGAACCCATTCATTCCAGTTTCAAGGACAAGCCCAGCAGCTCCAGCCGCTGTCTCGGATCCTCATTGGATAGATTGATAACAGCAGGAGCCATTGGCTCCCGCTGCTGTCAATCAAATCCAGTGACACGGGATCAGGGGGCGGGGCCGGATCCTGCTGTCTGTGTCAATGGACGCAGCAGCAGGACTCGGGAGCATGCCCGCACGAGTGCCCCCATGGAATGCGGCTCTCCCCACTCTTTGAGGAGGATGAGCCAAGAGTGCCACCCGGGCACCCCAGAAAAGGAGGATCGGGGCCCCTCTGTGAAAAATCCTTGCGCAGAGGAGGTAAGTATGACATGTTTGTTATTTAAAAAAAAAAAATAAAATAAAACAAACCTTTACAATCACTTTAATTCTATATTTGGTTTCTACTGCATGAAGGAATGAGGTGCCATCACTTACACATCTTACAAGATACTGTTATGAACATTCAAATATTACATAAAATATTAGCCTACCATTAACTACAATGATATATGCTTTTTTCTTGTTGGCTCTGCCTTGTTTATTTTCTTTCTAAAAGGCAAGAAAACCAGAACAGAGGGAGTGAGCCCTTATTTAATAAGCGTAGTGCGAAAATGGGGCTTTTAGTATATGTTCCTGCAATGTGTCAAACACCTACCATCACTCGCTGTTTACAGTTGTATTCATATTGTTTGATAGAAATAAGTTTACAATGAAGTTAAAATTAAGTGGTATAGAAAAGCATCAATTCACATAGTGGAGGAATGATCCATAGACTAATGTTTGTCTATCATGAGCTCTAAATGGATGTTTTCCATTATGTGATTGTATACTTACTTTAGCGGGGCCCTGTTATTGATTTAAAGCTTTAAAAAAAAACTGCAAGAGAAAAGCATTAATACTCACTGTTGTTGTTGCCAGTGCCTCAAGTCTTAACTCTCTTGTAGAGCTACTGTCTATGATAGCACCTTCAGCATCTGACATTATTAGACGCCTGTATCCCATTACATGCCCTGTGATCACACTCAAAGATTGTTAGAAAAAACTTTAAGGTCAAGTGGTGGGACAAGTGCAGGGCTTTATTTTCTCAGAAAAAAGGTGCAGGAACTCAACCACGACCCCCCCCCCCAAAAAAAAAAAAACACACACAACCTCCAAACTGCATCAAATATTGAGTATGGTCAAATTTCACTAACAGTTGGAGGGTCTTAAAGGGCATTAATTACCAAGATCGCATTACGTACAGAGTGCAGGGGTCATAGAGTGCAGAGTTCAGCCTTCCACAGCTGCGCACCTCTGCATCCTCCAGCCATATCTCACTTTCAACCCTCTTCAGCTCTGACAATCTGCATGCAACCTCCCCCTCAATCTGCCACCATCTTCTCCCTCCTCCTTAAAGTGGAGTTCCACCCACTTTTACAACTCTTCAGCATCCCTCACTAAACTGTGCACTGTAAACAAATTGGATATTTTTTAATTTTTTTCTCAGCACCTACTGTATATCTGCTGTATTCATTTTTCACTTCCTCCTCCCTGGCCCATCAAATCATTTCCTGTTTCCAATGCCTTCTGGGAAGGGGCGGCAACTTCCTCTGAAACTACCGTTGCTATGGAAACATGACCTGAAACCTATTACACTGCTTGTGCTGCACTGAGCATGTGCGAGATCTGCAAGGATGAGATCCAGGAAGAAATACAGTCTGGCTTCAGATGCCCACACTTAAGATGGCCACGGCCTGCTGTAAGTTTATAAAATAACAAACTACTGCTATAAACTAACAAAACAGACCTTAGTTTACAGACTAACTTTACTAGAATACATTAAGCTTGTGTATTATAGGGGTATTTTTATTTAAAAAGTATAATTTCGGCCGGAACACCACTTTAAAAGCATCTTCCAAATGTCTTACTTTTGTTGTTGTATTAGGCTGAAGAACCCATCTGGCTCTAGTAATTTCCCTCACACTATAGGTGGCTCCACCTTACTTATAGGGAGAGCATCCAGTGAGGGTTTTGGAATCTACACTGCAGCCCCATCACCTGCATCTCCCTTGTCCCCATCTTGCACTTAGTGGGAGCACTTTAGGAGATCAGATCTGTAGGAGCCGTCGTGGGACAAGCTGTCACTTGTAAACACATAAGCCAGACTTCTGTGTTTACAAGTGATAGTAGTGAGCAGGAAGCAGAGGGCCTGAGCCAGAGGTGGTGGAACTGAGTTCCATCAAGTTCCAGCTAAAAAAAGTTCTGGACAAGTAAGTAAACAATATCCTTATTCTCCCAAAATAATCCATACACACCCACTACTTAATGCCCCTGTAATCTATTTTTTATGAAATTGTTCTCCTCAAGTTAAGGGTGCATGTAGTAGACAATGCCCTTTCTAGAGGCTATACTCAATCACATACAGAAAAAAAAAACATTAAGATTAGAGGCATTATGTTGCTCTTAAGCTTTTTAGCAGTGAAAGCTGGGAGAATATATTCACCCCCAACATGAGTGAGTAAGAGGTACAAAATATCTCTTACTATCCCTCCAACGTTTTAGCATGCAGGCTAATATCAGTCTCTGCTGTGGTAGATAGCGGTGAGAAGTGTATTGTATTTGCTTACTTGTTTTTTTTCTTTTTTACATTAAATTTGTAGTGTCATGCCACTGCTCAGCATTGAGGTGTGTTGTGATGCTGTGCAATGACATCCAGTTTCATCCATTGCTCCATTTTTCCACACTGCACCACACGGCACATCACACCAGCGTTTGTGGTGTGAACCAAGCACATAGAACACAATTGTTTTCTATGTGCCCTAGTGGGTTTCACAGGTCACCACAGAGCGCTTACTCATTCACAAAAAGAATTTAAAAAATAAAACACATAGCCACCCCATAAATATACCTTAAAAATAACATTGTCCCCCTTTGTAAATTCAATGTCAATCACATTGTCCTGTAATGAGTGCCACACACCCCCTCCCCCATTTCTACAAGGCACATACCAGACCACATACACTCAATGTTGGATGGGTGCCTTGCCTGGGGAACCTCACCTATTTAAGCACCTTGTGCCCATGTTACATGGTTAGAGTACATAGTTTATAAGGTTGAAAAAAGACACACTTCCATCTAGTTCAACCTATGTGTGTGCATGTGTGTGATTGTTATTCTCTAACAATTCCCATAGCCCTGTATAGTCTGCTTCCTGAGGAAGATATCTGAAAGTTTTTTGAAGTTGTCAACACTCTCAGCTAATAACACTTCTTGTGATAGGGAGTTCCACAGTTTTACTGCTCTATCAGCAAAGAATCCTATTCCTCAGTCTAGGGTTAAACCACCTTTATTCTAACCTCAAATCATGACCAGGTGTCCTCTTCAGGGAACTTAGAGTAAACAGCTTATTACAGTCACCTTTAATATATTTGTACACTGTAATCATATTCTCTCTTAAGAGTTTGACTTACCGTATATACTCGAGTATAAGTCAAATTTTTCAGCCCTTTTTTTTGGGCTGAAAGTGTCCCTTCGACTTATACTCGAGTCCCTGCCGTCTGTCTGCATGATCAGCGTGTCATGCAGGCAGACGGCGGCCGGCGTGTAATGATACTGTTCGCCGGCTATTGCAGCTTTCAAAAGCCGCGCCTCCTGCTCATCTGTGATAGGCTGAACAGCTGTCAGTGTACAGCCTATCACGGACATTCTCTCATCCTCGTCCGTGGTATGAGAATGAGAGAATGTCCGTGATAGGCAGTCAGCAGTCAGCCTATCATAGACGAGGAGGAGGCGCGGCTTTTGAACTGTGGAATGGCCGCCGAACACTATCATCACATGCCGGCCGCCGTTTGAGGATGGAGATCGCCACAGGGAGGATGGAGATCACCACAGGAAGGCTGCACAGGACACAGGTAGGCTGCACATGCACACAGGACACATGCACACAGGGACACAGGACACAGGTAGGCTGCACATGCACACAGGACACATGCACATAGGACATGTACAGGACACACATGTACAGGACACACACACATGTACAGGACACATGCACAGGGTACAGGTAGGCTGCACAGGACACAGGGAGGCATGCAGCTGCAGATGGGCATGGTTGACCCGCTGCCATTTCTCACCCTCGACTTATACTCGGGTCAATAAATTTTTCCCAGTTTTTTGTGGTAAATTAGGGGCCTCGACTTATACTCGGGGTGACTTATACTCGAGTATATATGGTATCTCTGGAATGTATGCCTTTTTTAATGCTTGACAGTATTTTGCTGGCTTTGTTAGTTGTGGCTTGGCATCGCATGCCGTTGCTACCTCTGTGATCTACAAGCACCCCCAGATCTTTTTCCATCAACATAATTTTACATTTCACAATACTGAACCTCATCTGCCTTGTAGCTACCAGACCTCTTATTTTGTCAAGTTTTTCTTGGCATTGTTTGGTATCATAAGCAAAAACTGAGATTGAGCTCTTAATTCCAAACTCTATATCATTAATAAACAAGTTAAACAGCATTGGCCCCAAGACAGAACCCTGGGGCATATCATGTTGCTTCGTTTAGTCATCTATCACTACTCTCTTAACCCGTTCATGTAAACTTAATCCTTTTTTGTAAACTGGCACCACATTTGCTCTATGCCAATCAGCTGGTATCATTCCATTCCTAGAAATACCAGCTTGGCTATAACTGGACCAGTGCTTTAGGGCGTGGTTACGTGGCAACCGCAGTTGATATCAGGACCGAAACCGGAAGTGGTTCAGAGTGCCATCCATGGTGTCCGGAGATTGTGAGACTTTCCAGTCTATCACCATAATAGGTGATACCTGACACAATTTCTTTGACATGCACAAATTATGTTTTAAATGTGTGAGTGGCTTTCTATTTTTTTTAATACATTTTACTGGTTTGGTTACTGTACCATTGGAGGCATTTTTTCTTCTTCTCTCACATGTGAAAGGCCATATATGAATTCTTTAGAGATACATGGTAATGTTCATAGGATCTGACATCTGATAAATATAACACAAGAGAACCATGCCAACTATGAGAGTGCGGGGCATGAGTGTCTGGTGAGTGATTTTCTATCGGGGAGAGGGATCACTTGTGCATGCGAGGTGGTGTGTGGACTAAGTACCTCCAGATTAAATCAACTTTTGCACTATAATTTGATAGACTTTTCTATTTATGTACAATTTATGTTCATTTTTAATTTCTTGATTGTGAACGCTTATATATCATGGTGCTACTATGAAGTGAAATATTCTGCACTTTTGATGTTTAGTTTTAATTTTTGATAGTGGCAGCAGTGAAATAACAATTACTGATATTTTTTTAATATACTTTATGTGCACAAGTATTGTTTGCTGTGACCCACACATTTTTGGGGGTTGCATATATGGTTACAACTATTTGGAGTGTTTATTTTCACATTTGTTAAGTTTGTACAAAGGTATCTCATAGAGCGGGGATTTTTTTGTATAACTGAGCTAAGTTCCCTAAGGACTCCTGGGTGTAGGCCATTGAGACGCAGAGTTTACAATATGTTTTAGACATGTGCAATTAGTTTCGTTCCGAATTTGTTTTTTGACAAATTTCAACAAATTCCTTAATTCGGAAATTAATTTTTCAATTAATAATAAAAACGTTTTATTATTATTATTATTATTTTATATTAATTTGTTCCATTCCATTTGTTTAGATGCAGAAATTCCAATACTTATAATTTAATAGTTAGTTATTATTAGTTAGTTAGTTATTCTTTTGAATTTTCGGATTTTCTTTCTTATTTTCGAATTTACGAATTTTCGAATTTACAAATTGCGATCATAACGAATGACCCGAAAAACAAAATAAATAAATAAACAAAAACAAATTTTTCGGCAGTGCACATGTCTAATAAATTTCTCTAGTCTCTTCTGCACCTGGTGTTCAGTCAACCAGAGAGCTTCCTTCTGTGAAATATCAATAAGATTACAGTTAAGTCTATCAAATTCTGTGTTTTCCAAATTATATCTTACAAAACAGCAGGCTCCATACACATACAAGTTTACAACAAGGCAAATACAGCAATGCCCAGGCAGGTATCAAGTACATAATGCACCCTCTTGACAGTTACAGTGTATAAGAGTTAACACGTATGATAACTCTAGCAACATAGGGTCACATCGGAGATCGGAAGGTCAAAGAGTATCAGCCGAGGCAGGACCTCCGAAGTTTAACAGATAATGTGAGACACTGCTAAATATTTTTACTCTTCCCTATGGCTAAACCAAATTAGAAGTAGCCTGGGTAGAAAAAAAGTAAAGGCCAAGCAAAAAAAGAAGAGAGAGAAGGGGAATGGAAGATGAGAGAGGCTGGAGAAAGGGAGCAGGGTAGAAAAAAAAGGGAGGGGGGATGAAGTAGAGAGGGGTGTCATGAGGGACTATACAGTACCTGTATCCAGCTTAGAGAGGAAAAAAATCAGTCATATAATTAACTCACCGTAAGAAGAGACTTCTCCTCCTCGCAATATATGAACATGTTACATAGAGTCCAAGTTTTGGAGCAAACCTCATGCTTATGTTGGTGTGTCAACACAAGATCTTCTATTTGATTAAATTCCTCTGCTTTGTGTAGCCATATCCCAATGGACAGAGGCTACGGATCTCTCCACCTCAAAGATATATATGACTTGGCAGCATTCGAAAGATGACGCAAAACTGACCCTTTGTAGATTTTGAAAGGTATATTGGTAACATGGAGAAGGAAAAATGCTGGGTAATCAGGAACTGAATAATCTGTAAATGTTGTACTATTTGTCCGACCTCTTTCCTATAATGGTCCTTAGGACAGGACCAGAAAATGTGTAGGAGCATTCCCCTCTCTTCCTGGCACCCCTAGCATCTGTCTGAAGTAGTTGGAAAGAAACTATGTAAGAGTGAAGGGGTTCTGTACCAATTTGCTAAGATCTTAAAATTATTTTCTTGGATTTTTGTAGCAAAGAGAAGATTTGAGGACAAATAAAAAGTCCTCGGAAGGTAGAACTAATAGTGCATACAGTTTGGAGAGTGCATAAGGAAAAGCACCCTTGTCTGAGCAGTATTCCTCCAAAGTGGTTAATGTGCGTCGAAAACTACTCGAAGGGGTCAGTGAGCGGAAAAAATGGTGTATTTGAAGAGCTCTCCAGAAGTCCAGCTTATAGGAACCTGTGGGATTCATATGAGTCTGTATAGAAGGCCAAGAGCCTGCCACCAAAAAGCAAGAGGCTTGAAAATGACCTGATTGCAGAAGGGACCCAAAGAAATGGTCCAGAAGGCCCAGTCTGAATCCCAAAACTGGAAACAGAGGTGAATTCCTAGAGGCCAGGGAAAATGAGGCGAAAAGAAGGGAACATATACGCGATGTTGTGCCAATTAGTGGGTACATTTAAGCAGAAGAGGCAAATCAGTATAACACCACAAAGCCCGATAAAGTAGTATTGACATTTGGGCCTGTTCTATGCTGGGCCATAAATTAATATCTCCATGGTGACACTAGTCTACAAGTCTCCTGAGGTGTGATGCTTGATAATATTTTTACAAATCTGGGACGTCCAATCTGCCAAAGTGTTTGGGCAAGGTCAGGAGCTGGGGATGAATCCGAGATCTCCCATGTGCCCATATAAAATCAAATAGCATAGGTTAAGCTTGTTTGAAATACACCAAGGGGATGCGGATTGGCACAGCTTAACATAAGAAGAGAAACGTTGGCATAATTTAACAATATTACAGTGCCCAAATCAGAAATGTAGGCCTCGATGCCAATTAGATTAGAGAGAGCAAGCCTTCCTTTGAAGTGGAGGAAATTTCAAATGAAATGTGCAAGGCAACTGCGGGGGAATGAAAGTACTGATATTTCAGGGCCATAGTGTTCCACTTAAATTTTAAATTTACCTGTAAAGCGCGAAGAAGAGAATTTGGTATCAGTACCCCCATCACCTGCGACTTGGCAAAGTTAATTTTGAGACTAAAGAGGGCTCTGTATCCCTAAAACTCACGGTTGGGGGCAGAAATCATATAATTGTCAGCCCCTGAATATCTGGGTTCCACTGGATCATACATAAAAAAGTCTCTAAGGTGAGGTTGAGCAGTAGAGGCGATAATAGGCATGCCGTCTAGTGTCCATTCCTAATAGGGAAAGGATCCAAGGGAAAACTTTTATTGTAAAAAGAGAAAGAGACAAAGACAAAGACAAAGAGAAAAAAGATTTAATACATCTGCCTTTTCCCTGTCATTTATGACCAGCTTCCCATATTCATCCATTATCAGTGTTTTCATAACCTTTTTGCTATTGATATATTTTTAAAAAATGTGGAATTTTTTTACTTGCTGTAGCAATGTGTTTCTCATATTCCATTTTATCTGCACTGATTGCTGCCCTGCAATTCTTGTTGCTTTCCTTGTAAATCTGGATGTCCCAGAGGATGTCCGTTTTACTTTGTACTTTTTAAAGGCTTCTTTTTTCTCATGTATTTTTTTTTTACATTAGAATTTAGCCACATAGGTTTTCATTTTTATTTCTTTCATGCTTGCTACCCAATGAAATGCAATGACTAATGTACTTGTTTAAACAGACAACTTAATCCCCATATCCATGGCCCCATGGATGTGGGAGAGGTGGTAGGGTTGCACAAAAAAAATCAAAATGCAGACTTATTGAAAGTGTCCTTTATCAGTGTCCTAATCAGGACATCTGGCAATGTAAATCCAGCATTTATCACAATGAGCGACAATCCTCCAACACAATTTTCCACCACCCTGGCAATGCTGCCCCCTCACTACTTCTATTGAAAATAATAATCTCCAGCCAACGATTGAATATGAACAAATGGGCTGGTTGTGTTAAATAAATCATTCATTTAATGGTGGTAGTGATAATACCTTGAAATAAATGACTTTCAGTTGTATCAGATGGTGGTTCAAGCGGATGAACTGTCCAAATATGGCTAGGTTCAGGTCAACCTCATGTTCAAACCAAACCTAAAGCTTATCCCTAATTACAATTATTTTAACAAACTGACTGACATATTGAGTTATTTTCACTTCACATTCAACTGCTCATCTTTATCCACAGGAAACAATAAGACTTCATAGTAAGTTTAGAATAATCAGGACAGGGAATAAGTGATCTATAATTGGCAGTCAGAACTTTAAAGATTGTTCCTCACCTGATGAATTGAATGCTTGTGTCCCCATTTAATCCAGTATGCAGTTTTTTTTTTTTGCCTTTTGGTATGTACAACCTGACAACAGTCTTGAAGCAGTAATGATAATCTTAAAATAGTATTAATCCCTCCAAAAAATGTATCATATTACAGCCAATCAATGATTATATGTGGTGACAGCATTAGTTTCCTTTTTAGGCTTTTTTCCTTTTATTTTCACCAGTGATTCTGCTAATAAGTCTGTTATCTTTCATCTTTTAACAGAACAGGCTGTCCAGCAAAAATTGCATTAGAGGGCTGAGACAAACCATTCATGGGGTGCTTAAAATGGTCAGCCTTGATTCATTTATGTAAAACCTTTATTTTAAAAGAAGAAAAAAAATGTTGTTACAACAGCTGAAGAGTGTTAGCTGGAGTTTAACTTCAATTTGTTAGTCCAGTTCATCTAAATCTGCTTGTCCATCTAACACTATCCTCTCACCCGACCAACAATGTTGACAATGAGAAAAGACAAGAGTCGCGCTCCTCAGAAACACTAAATGTGGCAAAAAATGATAAAATACTAAATAAACTATGATAAATAATCAAAATGTGACATCCACAACATACTATATAGTGTCCAAAAAAGTGCTCCGTGCAACACAAATATTTAATTGATAAAAGTCCAAAAAAAGTGTCCTAAAAAAAGTGCTTGTTGTTCAATGAATTGGTTGCTGCAAAAGGTGCTTGCTGTGAATCTATACCAGAATGGTGACAGACAAAATCCACCAATCTGTGCTCCCAGGTAGCAACACTTCGCACTTACCAGAAAAATTTGACCCATTTTCTCAAAGAAGGTCAAACAACGCTCTCAGATAAGTGTGTGTCCAAATCGAGCTGCGGTCACTCATCCATCGGTATCCCGGATAGTATAAGCCAATAGGGCAGTCAGCATTGGGCTATATGCTATTCATCTCCCTTTGGATAGTTTGGAAAATGTAATAGATAACCTCGCAGTGTAGTATTTAAAACCATTTATTCAAGATAGTTAAAATATGCACTTAGGGAAATGATCGTGGGGACCGATCAGGTGCAGGGAAACTGGCTGGTGTACTTTCCGCTTAGAAATTTTTATACAACCCTTTTAAAGAAGGATCCCATTCATCGACCCTTTACAGATTTTGAAAAATGAAGCTAGGGACACATGCCCCGATCCATCTAATTTCAACCATCTACTTTATGCTATGTTGTTGTTTTCCTATAACCCTTACAGTGCCATATTATATAGCGAAGTGGGAAAAGGAATTGGAGAGTATAATATCACAAGAAGATGTTACCAAAGCATTTATGTGGATAAAATATCCACGGCCAGTAGAATACAAGAACATAATTTTAAATTATTAGCAAGGTGGTACCAAGACGGTGCTGCACAGAATATTCCCCCAAAAGTCAAATAAATGCTGGAGATGCAAAACACACCTGAGTATACTACTCTACCTTTGGTGGTCGTTTTCCAGGATTGCACCTTTTTGGTCAGCTGTACTTGATGCTTACAAAGCTATACAGAAATTGCTCAAACTCCACAAATAGCATCACTGTACATTATTCCAGGCTCTGTTAGGGGGATCAAGGAGGGTCTCTTACATTTTTGTTAGTGGCCGCAAAGGCTGTCATACCAAAATATTGGAAATATTCTGATGGTAGGAGAGAATTGCATCCCTTTTTAAAAAAAAAAAATCTCTTTTTCCTTTTTTCTTTCATTTCTGTGTTTATTTTTTTAGGTGAGTATTTTAAGACTCCTCAATTTAATGAGGATTATAAGTATTAGGACGATCCCTGCAGGGTATTAAGGCCTGGTTACTAGCCTGTAAAATGCAATTGAGGGACCTGCTCTTATAAGATTATGTGATTGATGTGTTAATGTCTATGTAAAATATAATTTGAAAAAAAAAAAATATGCACTTACATGACATCGGTTTGCGCTCCACCTGCGTTCCGTGGACAGCAGGAGACATGTTCACGGCACATGTCACTTGCCACCCGGCACACACCACTTCCTGTTCACAGAACATTTTCATTGTCATTATTCAGCTTTTATAGCTGAAGGGCACTCAACTCTTCTTTAATTGTGGTTATTTTTTATTTTTTTTTGCACAGGTACCCAATATTATTACTTTATACTAGACTAACAATGTTGCTGTCCAAGGGTGTCTTCATTGCTCCCCCATCCAGAGTGGAGTCACCCTAAGAGATTTTCACTGCCCAGGTGCAAAAAAAGAGAAAAAAAAAAAAACAAATAATGAAGCCACCACATCAAAGCATTGATAAACTGCAATGTATTACATTTTTGTTTTTGGATTTTAGTGTCACTTTAATTATATTTATTTTTTACTCTCAATTCAAATAGTATACACAGAAACCAGTCAATAAAGCTCACCAGTCTGAAAACCTAAAGTATATAAGTACTTGACTAACCATGCTGTAAATAACACATGCTAGTTTGAACTAAAATAACAATTGTAATGTATTCCTCTCTCTATCCAGGCATGAAAGATGACCAACCTCTTCTAAACTTGGCACGGAACTAAAGTCCTTTTATAGTGCATGTGACCTGTATTCCTGCTATCCTTCCCTTAGTGGTCTAATCTGTAGGAAGCAGTTGGATGGTAGGAAGTAAGGTGAGGTACTGTATAATAGTCCAAGTGCGGTGCCTCCTATACCTCAAAATAGATATGGCCTTGATTAAAGTTGACTTGTCACTGAAGGAGTGAATAAATGGAAAACTATTACAGTAAGTTGTATTTCCATTAGTGTGATTGCACATAGCAAGAGAAACATTTAAACTCCATTTAGCAATACTGTATGGCAGGCTTTATATTTAAGTGTACCTTTCACCTTGGATTGAATAACATTAGTTTCAATCCAATAACTCACTAAACACATGAGAAATTCTGATGTAGGAGTGTTAATATTGGGAAAAGGGCAGAAGATTCCATTGAACTAATTTTAAGCATTTAACTTCTCTGTGAGCAGAAAATAAACAAAGGCCCTCTGTTACCAGGCACAGACCTAAGATGCCTTCTGCCTTCTTGGTACATCTTTAATTATAAAGTTTAGTGATACCCCGAAGGAGCCACTTGGTAATTTGGGCCCTCTGTCCTGCACATCGACTCTAATGCCGCGTACACACGGTCGGACTTTCTATCCTACTTGGTCCGGCACACTTTCCGACGGACTCTGTCCGCCAGGTGCGCTGGACTTTAAAACGGGCGGACTTGCCCACACACGCCGGGACTTTCTGGCGGGCTAAGTCCGCCCGTCTTTCCGACGGACTTTCGCCGGAGTTCCGGCGGACTTTCAGAATGAACGGACTTGCCCACACACGGACAAGTCCGTTCATTTTGAACGTGACTCAGGTGCGACGGGACTAGCAAAGGATGTCAATCCTGCCGCTTTTATCGGCGAGATTGACACCTTGCGAGCCCCGTTGCGGGGCATACCAGGCCCTTAGCTCTAGTATGGATTATAAAGGGGAGCCCCTACGCCGAAAAACGGCGTGGGGTCCCCCTAAAATCCATACCAGACCCCGATCCGAGCACGCAGCCTGGCCGGTCAGGAAAGGGGGTGGGGACGAGCGAGCGCCCGCCCCCTTTTGATGTCACAGTCCCTGGGCATGCTGGGACTGTGACGTTTTAGGGGGCGTGGTCAACATCACCCAATGACCATGCCCCCTAAACGTCACAGTCCCAGCATGCCCAGGGACTGTGACATCAAAAGGGGGCGGGGTCTCCACCTATATAAGTCACAACGCAGCCCTCGGAGAGCAGTCCAGCCGGAGAGAGCGTCGTGTCAACATCTGGAGAAGAGAAGAAGCCCAGCAGCTCAGAAGTCCAGACCTCTGCTGGCAAGAGAGCTACCTGAAGACAGCAGAGGAGCCGGCCGAAGAACTGGAACACCGGGAGAAGAGAGCGGAGAAGAACCAACCGGACGCCGGGAGAAGATGAAGCGGAGGGACCCATACTCATTCACATAGGGTGGGGTGCCGGGATCTGGGGGCCCCCCTTATTAAAGGGGGCTCCCAGATTCCGATAAGCCCCCCGCCCGCAGACCCCGACAACCAACGGCCAGGGTTGTCGGGAAGAGGCCCTTGTCCTCATCAACATGGGGACAAGGTGCTTTGGGGTGGGGGGGGCCCCGCAGGGCGCCCCCCTCCCCCAAAGCACCCACCCCCCATGTTGAGGGCATGCGGCCTGGTACGGTTCAGGAGGGGGGGGGGTGCTCGCTCGTCCCCACCCCCTTTCCTGACCGGCCAGGCTGCGTGCTCGGATCGGGGTCTGGTATGGATTTTAGGGGGGACCCCACGCCGTTTTTTCGGCGTAGGGGCTTCCCTTTATAATCCATACCAGACCTAAGGGCCTGGTATGCTCCGCGCTCGCCGCAATAGGAAAATTTGTTTTTCCTATTGCAGCGAGCGCGAGATGCAATACCCTGCCCTCGTGTCGTATCTGGTCCGTCGGACCAGCATACACACGAGCGGGCTTTCCGTCAAGATTTAAAACTTGTTTCAAATCTAGGTCCGGCGGGCTTTTGGGAAAAAGTCCGCCGGAAAAGTCCGCTGGCGCCCACACACGGGCGGATTGTCCGGCACACTCTGGTCCGCCGGACCAAGTATGCCGGAAAGTCCGACCGTGTGTACGCAGCATAAGAACAACCTCAGCCCCTGGATACCACTTTGTTAAATGAAAATCACTGCAAGCACTTATAAGAACACAAGCATAGATACCTTTAACTTGGCTGTGAGTTAGTACCAGGAAATAGAAACAAGACCGTTTATTGATAAATTAACTCAATGTATTGGTACGAGTTAGAATTAATGGTGGTTTGAGCATAAATGAGAACACAGAAGGTGGGTAATCACTGTGCCAAGGAAACTTAGAATAGAGATCTGTACCACTAGACTGGACTTTACTCAAGAATAAGCACAGTCAACAAAAAACAGGGCATATAAGCATTAACTGCATATGTAAATAATAGTACTATAACTAATTTAGAGTGCACTCTAGGAGAATGGCTAGGATATAAAGCAATGTCCCCTGAGATGTATCTCTTAACATTAACAATAAGTAAAGATCTCTGTGTAGCAGCTGCAAGGGGACAGTCTTTAAGCCTAACTCTTCAGTCGGCCAGCATTGGGGCCAAGTTGTACTGTTGGTGCACTTGAGAATAGTCACACTTGCAGGTAGCAACTAAGGCTCAGTCTCTTTCTCTAGCAGCAGATAGCGAATCCCCACAGCAGCAACTCACCCGCCCCAATGATATTGTTGTTCATCTGTTGGACGATAAGGCCTGGCTTGCAGTGTCCACTCTAATTCATCCCAAAGGTGTTCTGTCGGGTTAAGAACTCTGTGCAGGTCAATCAAATTCCTCCACCCCAAACTCGCTCATTCATGTCTTTATGGACCTTGCTTTGTGCAATAGTGCGCAGTCATGTTGGAACAGGAAGGGCCTTTCCAAACTGTTCCCACAAAGTTGGGAGCATGAAATTGTCCAAAATGTCTTGGTATGCTGATGCCTTAAGAGTTCCCTTCACTGGAACTAAGGGGCCAAGCCCAACCCCTGAGAAACAACCCCACACTATAACCCCCCTCCACCAAGTGATTTGGACCAGTGCATAAAGCAAGGTCCATAAAGACATGAATGAGTGAGTTTGGGGTAGAGGACCTGACAGAACACCTTTGGGATGAATTAGAGTGGAGACTGCGAGCCAGGCCTTCTTTTCCACATCAGTGCCTGACCTCACAAATGTGATTCTGGAACAATGGTCAAACATTCCCATAGACACACTCCTAAACCTTGTGGACAGCCTTCCCAGAAGAGTTGAAGCTGTTATAGCTGCAAAGGGTGGGCCAACTCAATATTGAACCCTACGGACTAAGACTGGGATGCCATTGAAGTTCATGTGCGTGTAAAGGTAGACGTCCCAATACTTTTGACAATATAGTGCATATATATGTAATGCAGGGGTTTACCAGTCATCTTACTGGGTGGTGTGTTATTCCTTAAGTATGGGGATTGGCTCCCTCTAGTGACCGTTACAACTTTGGCAATGAACTTTTCTCTATTTAGCAACAAACAATTATACATTGTGGGATTAATAGTTTAATGAGAGAATGACTCATGTGTTTAACTCAGTCTGGGAACTACTGACCCACAATGCCCAGTTCAACTACCCACAATGCCAAGTCACAGAACAGCCTGCTGGGTAAGGAGATAAGAGGGACAGGCGTGGCATGTTTCCGGCCCCTTGGGACGCAATTAAAGACCTGCCTGCAGTGAAGTGTGTGTGCGACTGACAGACTGTGGCCTGTAAGGCGCGGAGCAGAATCGTTTGGCCTCTGAGGAGTTCCAGAGCACAGTCAGCTGGACCAGCATGTGGATGGACCAGAGAGCTTGGGATTTCCGAAACTTTTCTGCATCACAGTTATTGGTCAGCAGAAGGAGCAATGTGGTGTAACGGCGCAAGCTTGGAACGGGACTGAGATACCAAGAGAGGAGCCTTACAAGCATCTGGACCTGGTGTGGTGAGCGGGCACTTGCCCAGATCAATATAGTACACTGTTTCTGTGTGAGTTTGTTTCAGACAGCTTGTGATACCTGTAGTCTCACAGAAGTGATCTCACTTAGTCACAAACTGTGTACAGTGGAACTTCAGGGTTTGTCTTCCCTGCACTGCAAAGTTGATGCTGAGTTGCATCCCACATTAAGGGAGAAGTTTTATAGGTGCCTTATATATGCAGCCCAATAGTTACTGGCATGCCATTTCTACTATAATTTTCTACCTACTTGTTTCTTACCTGGATTTACAAATACTGCAGTCTAATATAATAAGCTAGCTGAAGAGGAAGAAGGCAAGAGTCTTTTACCCCTTTCTATAAAGCATCACAACGACACTTTACCTTCTGAGTACTGCATTGCAACCTAGGGGGAGCCCTTGAGTACAGGACACAAGTATATTGTATTGTATTGTATATACAAATCATTGTGCTGCAATATTGGTGTGTGTGTGTGTGCTCAGAGGTTTCAGTGGGGAGGTGCTCAGTAGGGATGAGCTTCGTGTTCGAGTCGAACCCATGTTCGACTCGAACATCGGCTGTTCGACCGTCCGTCGAATTGCGAACGATATGGGCCGTTCGCGCCAAATTCGTGCGCCCATAATTCACTGCGGCATCGCAGTGCATTGCTGGCTGATGATTGGCCAAGCATGCACTATGACCCGCATGCTTGGCCAATCACAGCCGTCAGTAGAGAGAGCTGTAATTGGCCAAAGCCAGGGTGGCTTTGGCCAATTATGGCTCAGGGGATTTAGTACACGCCCCACACTATATAAGGCCGCCTGCACGGCGGCCCTGTGTAGTGTGTGTTCCGGTGTGCTGAGAGATAGAGAGAGAGAGAGACAGTGTCATTTGATTTGAGTTAGATAGATTAGGCAGAACAGTCAGTCAGTTAGCTGCACTTACAGTGTATTGTGTATATATATGCATCCCAGGTGTTGCATATATATATATACACTGTATTCAGTTTAGCTAGATCCGTTCCTGTTATCTTCTAGACTATTTACATTTAGTGCAGTGCGTCCTGCTCACAGTGTTCAGCTAGATCCGTTCCTGTTATCTTCTAGACTATTTACATTTAGTGCAGTGCGTCCT
The DNA here is from genome assembly GCA_037952835.1 of Lithobates septentrionalis. Taxonomy (NCBI): domain Eukaryota; kingdom Metazoa; phylum Chordata; class Amphibia; order Anura; family Ranidae; genus Lithobates; species Lithobates septentrionalis. Next base: position 1,122,072 of record JBBDGP010000812.1, read on the forward strand.
CCTCACAGTGTTCAGCTAGATCCGTTCCTGTTATCTTCTAGACTATTTACATTTAGTGCAGTGCGTCCTGCTCACAGTGTTCAGCTAGATCCGTTCCTGTTATCTTCTAGACTATTTACATTTAGTGCAGTGCGTCCTCCTCACAGTGTTCAGCTAGATCCGTTCCTGTTATCTTCTAGACTATTTACATTTAGTGCAGTGCGTCCTGCTCACAGTGTTCAGCTAGATCCGTTCCTGTTATCTTCTAGACTATTTACATTTAGTGCAGTGCGTCCTGCTCACAGTGTTCAGCTGGATCCGTTCCTGTTATCTTCCTACTGACAGGCAGGCTTGTCTGGTTACAGTATATAAAGCTACCTGAAGAAAATTACAGGTGTTCTATTTGATCCTATTAGTACCACGGTCAGGCAGCTAGACTATTTACATTTAGTACAGTGCGTCCTGCTCACAGTGTTCAGCTAGATCCGTTCCTGTTATCTTCCTACTGACAGGCAGGCTTGTCTGGTTACAGTATATAAAGCTACCTGAAGAAAATTACAGGTGTTCTATTTGATCCTATTAGTACCACGGTCAGGCAGCTAGACTATTTACATTTAGTACAGTGCGTCCTGCTCACAGTGTTCAGCTAGATCCGTTCCTGTTATCTTCCCACTGACAGGCAGGCTTGTCTGGTTACAGTATATAAAGCTACCTGAAGAAAATTACTGGTGTTCTATCCCAGCTTAGTGCAGCTACAGGCCATTAGTAAGTCTGGAAGGCCAAGAAGGAGAGGCAGACAGTCACAAGCCAATAAGAGAGGGCAAGCAGGCTCTGTGTCTAGTGCTGGTCGTGGAGACGGTGCATCCTCATCAGCACGTGGCCATGGGACACGCTTGGCCTTTTTTTCGGCAGCTGGCCGTGTTGAGCCGCAACATGCGGAAGACTTGGTCGAGTGGATGACCAAGCCGTCCTCATCCTCCTCATCCTCTCTCACCCAGGGTGCTTTGTCTGGCAAAGCAGCGGCCTCTTCCCTCAGCTCAATGTCATCAGTGACTCCTTCCCTAGCTCCACCATGTCCTCCTGAGGATTCCCTCGAACTGTTTGACCACAGTGTTGGGTACATGCTCCAGGAGGATGCCCAGCGTATGGAAGGCTCTGATGATGATACTGAGCTCGATGAAGGCAGTAACATGAGCACGGACAGAGGGGGTGCCCAAGAAGGACAGCAATCTGGCAGTCATGCTCCCCCTGCTGCAGCATACTGCCAGGTTTGCTCCAGTGATGAGGAGGGAGGGGATGATGAGGTCACTGACTCAATGTGGGTGCCTGATAGGAGAGAGGAGGAGGAGGAGGAGGAGGAGGAGGAGGAGGCGGCACATCACCAACGAGGCAGGATGCCCTCCAGGGGCCAGCCTAAGGGCAGCACATTGACTGCATCACACCCCAAAGCTCCACATGTGCAGGGCGCTGCAGTCTCTGCGCGTTATTCAAAAAGTTCTTTGGTGTGGGCCTTTTTTGAGACGAGTGCATCAGATCGCACCGCTGCTATTTTCAACATATGTCTCAAGCGTATCTCGCGTGGCCAAAACATCTCCCGCTTGGGTACCACATGCTTGACCAGACATATGTTGACCTGCCATGCAGTTCGTTGGCAAGCGTATCTAAAAGACCCACACCAAAGAACAAAGAGGATCTCTCCTTGCTCCTCATCAGCTGAGATTTCCAACCCCACTAGACCTCCAGTCCTCTCTGAGACCTGCAGTGAGAGGAATGAAGGTGTAGAATTAGGTGTGTCACAGCCAAGTACTTGTGGGCAATCTGCTTTTGGTACACCGACGTCAGATTGTACCAGGCAAATTTCCCTGCCCCAGCTGCTGCATCGCCGAAAGAAGTTTGCTCCCAGCCATCCACATGCCCAGCGGTTGAATGCTAGCTTGGCAAAATTGCTAGCACTTCAACTGCTGCCTTTTCAGTTGGTAGACTCTGCCCCCTTCCGTGAGTTTGTGGAATGTGCGGTTCCTCAGTGGCAGGTACCCAAACGCCACTTTTTCTCACGGAAGGCGATTCCGGCTCTCTACCGGCATGTGGAAGGCAATGTCCATGCCTCGCTGGACAGGGCGGTCAGCGGTAAGGTGCATATTACCGCTGACTCATGGTCCAGCAGGCATGGACAGGGACGTTACCTAAGTTTCACGGCGCATTGGGTGACTCTGCTGGCAGCTGGGAAGGATGCAGGACAAGGTGCAGTAGTGTTGGAGGTTGTTCCACCACCACGCCTCCAAAATGCTGATTGTGACACACCTCTCTCCTCCACATCCTCCTCTTCTTCTTCCTCCATGGCCTCTTCCTCAGAACCAGCGGTGCTCCGTAGGCGTTCAAGGGGCTACGCAAGTACGCAGGCCAAAAGATGCTATGCGGTGCTTGAGCTGGTGTGCTTGGGGGACAGGAGCCACACTGGGGCAGAGGTTCTGTCAGCTCTGCAGGGGCAGGTTCAGAGGTGGTTGACGCCACGCCAACTTAAGGCAGGAATGGTGGTTTGCGACAATGGCACCAACCTCCTCTCTGCCCTCCGACAGGGACAAATGACCCATGTGCCCTGTTTGGCTCACGTCCTTAACTTGGTGGTGCAGCGGTTCTTGGGCAGGTACCCGGGCTTACAGGATGTCCTGAGGCAGGCCAGGAAAGTCTGTGTGCATTTCCGCCGGTCATATAATGCCAGTGCTCGGCTGACGGACCTCCAAAAGGAGTTTAACCTGCCCAAGAACCGCCTAATCTGTGACATGCCCACCAGGTGGAACTCAACGTTGGCCATGCTGCAGCGGCTGCACACGCAGCAGAGGGCCATCAATGAGTACCTGTGCGACTATGGCACCAGGACAGGGTCAGGGGAGCTTGGTTTTTTTTCCCCACGCCAGTGGGCCATGATCAGGGATGCATGCACTGTCCTGTCACCATTCGAGGAGGCCACCAGGATGGTGAGCAATGACAGTGCATGCATCAGTGACACTGTCCCCCTTGTCCACCTGTTGGAGCACACGCTGCATGGAATAATGGACAGGGCACTTGAGGCAGAACAGAGGCAGGAAGAGGAGGACTTCCTTAGCTCTCAAGGCCCCCTTTATCCAGACAGTGTTCCTGCGTGCCCGCCGATCACACAGGAAGAGGACGAGGAGGAGGAGGAGGAGGAGGAAGATTGTGTCAGTATGGAGGTGGAGCCTGGCACTCAGCATCAGCAGCAGTCTTTAAGGGATCAGTCCCAAGAAACACATGGACTTGTACGTGGCTGGGAGGAGGTGGCTGCGGACGTTGTCGTCCTTAGTGACCCAGAGGACTCCGGACCGAATGCCTCAGCAAACCTACGCTGCATGGCCTCCCTGATCCTGCAAAGCCTGCGTAAGGATCCTCGTATTCGTGGTATCAAGGAGAAGGACCAATACTGGCTGGCAACCCTCCTTGATCCACGTTACAAGGGTAAGGTTGCGGACCTTATCTTGCCATCGCAGAGGGAGCAGAGGATGAAACATCTTCGGGAGGCCTTGCAGAAAGGTCTGTGCAATGAGTTCCCAGAGACTGGGAGGTTACAAACTCCTGTTTCTGGACAACGTGTTGCTGAGGCTTCGGTCAGTCAAAGAAGGAGCGGTGGAGAAGGTGGCCGTCTGACCGATGCGTTCAGACAATTTTTTGGTCCGCAGCCCCAAGGTATGATCGGTTCCAGCAACCATCGCCAGCGTCTGTTTTACATGGTGCAGGAATACCTAGGGGCAAGATCAGACTTGGACACCTTTCCCACCGAAAATCCTCTGGGTTACTGGGTCTTGAGGATGGATCACTGGCCAGAGCTTGCACAGTATGCAATTGAGCTACTGGCCTGTCCTGCATCCAGCGTTCTTTCGGAACGCACATTCAGTGCTGCTGGAGGCGTGGTAACCGATCACAGGGTGCGTCTGTCCACCGACTCGGTCGATTGGCTGACCTTCATAAAAATGAATCAGTCTTGGATCACCACCAGCTACCAAGCACCTGATGCTGATGTAACCGAATATTTTTTTTTGAAATCTCAGATCCCTTCAAAGACTGCCTATGCTGATGCTGAGTGACTATCCCTGAGTAATTATCCTCTTCCTCCTCAATCATCACGCTGATAGCTTGTAAGAACATTTTTGGTTCTGGGCGCCACCACCAGTGCCTAAGGCACAATTTTTCAGCCCCTGTTTAACAGGGGCGTGTAATTACAATTTTTGATGTAATACTTTGCAGCAGGGCTCGTTCCTGCATTCCAACTAGAGTGTCTGTGAGGGGTTGCAGTGTTGTGGCACCAGCACCAGTGCCTAAGGCCCAATTTTTCTGCCCCTGTCTAACAGGGGCGTGTAATTACAATTTTTGATGCAATACTTTGCAGCAGGGCTCGTTCCTGCATTCCAACTAGAGTGTCTGTGAGGGGTTGCAGTGTTGAGGCACCAGCACCAGTGCCTAAGGCCCAATTTTTCTGCCCCTGTCTAACAGGGGCGTGTAATTACAATTTTTGATGCAATACTTTGCAGCAGGGCTCGTTCCTGCGTTCCAACTAGAGTGTCTGTGAGGGGTTGCAGTGTTGTGGCACCAGCACCAGTGCCTAAGGCCCAATTTTTCTGCCCCTGTCTAACAGGGGCGTGTAATTACAATTTTTGATGCAATACTTTGCAGCAGGGCTCGTTCCTGCGTTCCAACTAGAGTGTCTGTGAGGGGTTGCAGTGTTGTGGCACCAGCACCAGTGCCTAAGGCCTAATTTTTCAGCTCCTGTTCAACAGGGGCATGTAATTACAATTCTTGATCTAATATTTCACAGCAGGGCCCTGTGAGGGCTTACAGTGTTGTGGCCACAGCAACACCTAAGGCCCAAATTTCTGCTGAGTATATAGGGCAGGACCCTACTTTCAAACATCTAACTTACAAACGACTCCTACTTGCAAACGGAAGGAGACAACAGGAAGTGAGATGAAATCTACCCCCAGGAAGGGAAATTCTCTTCTGTAAGAGTTAATATGGGAAAACAATTTCTCCTTTCCACTGATGCTTTCCAATCCTTGTTCCACAAAAAAACCCAAATTTTCAAAAAACATTTTTCATTGGGACAAAAAAGTGAGGTGAAATCTTCTGAAGAGGAGGAAAGACAGCAAAACAAATGTCACAGGGGTGATAACCCTTCCCTATGTTTTCCAAAAAGCTTAAAAAAGATTTTTTGGCTGGAGCTAAACACGTTAAAAATGTTCAAAATTACAAAGAGATTCTACTTAACAACAAACCTACAGTCCCTGTCTTGTTTGCACCGCCTGTATACTGCTGTTCAGAGTATATAGGGCCTGGTGGCCCCACACCTTTCCTTATTTTAATTTGGGTGCGGGGTTCCCCTTAATATCCATACAAGACCCAAAGGGCCTGGTAATGGACTGGGGGGTACCCATGCCGTTTGTCTCACTGATTTTCATCCATATTGCCATGACCCGACATGACATTAAACCCGCAAGCAGTTTTAAATGAGATTTTTTCCTTTAAAAATGACATTTGGTGCAGGGACTGTTCTAAACACGGGAAACACGCGTCACTTTACAGGCATACTATAGACACCCCCCAGGTACGATATTTAAAGGAATATTTCACTTTTTTTTTTTTACTTTAAGCATCATTAAAATCACTGCTCCCGAAAAAATGGCCGTTTTTTAAAAGTTTTTTCTGCATTGATACATGTCCCCTGGGGTAGGACCCGGGTCCCCAAACCCTTTTTAGGACAATACCATGCAAATTAGCCTTTAAAATGAGCACTTTTGATTTCGAACGTTCGAGTCCCATAGACGTCAATGGGGTTCTAACGTTCGTGCGAACTTTCGGTCCGTTCGCAGGTTCTGGTGCGAACCGAACCGGGGGGTGTTCGGCTCATCCCTAGTGCTCAGTATAATTGTCATTTAGTATTGAGACTCTGTCCCGCTGTGCACCTGTCTGCATATGCTACAGTATCTATGGTGATCCTTGAATGTAATTTCACATTCACATTTACTATTATATTGCCATTTACTGTCTCTGAGTTATCACTTTGTACACTGTGTTAAACTTTTACCTCAGTAAACTTTCATATGGTTAATTGATACCCTGTGTGAGTATCTATCTTTATTGCAGCTGGTGCAGTGATGGGTACCAAGGTCAAGGTAAATATACTGTATAGTGTATCTTTGCTGTGTTTCTCTATACTGCTGGGTCCTACACTGATATTGCCATATGGGTGTGCCAGAGGGGCCGAGGCTGTTCTTGGGGTCGATAGGCAGGGTGCAGAATTGAACACTTTTCAGCAGCTCCTACGGGGGTCAGTGCTACATATATAGATAGATAGATAGATACAGTGGCTTGCGAAAGTATTCGGCCCCCTTGAACTTTTCAACCTTTTGCCACATTTCAGGCTTCAAACATAAAGATATAAAATTTTTATTTTTTGTGAAGAATCACCAACAAGTGGGACACAATTGTGAAGTGGAACGAAATCTTTTGGATTTTTGAAACTTTTTTAACTAATAAATAAATGAAAAGTGGGGCGTGCAAAATTATTCGGCCCCCTTGCGTTAATACTTTGTAGAGCCACCTTTTGCTGCGATTACAGCTGCAAGTCGCTTGGGGTATGTCTCTATCAGTTTTGCACATCGAGAGACTGAAATTCTTGCCCATTCTTCCTTGCAAAACAGCTCGAGCTCAGTGAGGTTGGATGGAGAGCGTTTGTGAACAGCAGTTTTCAGCTCTTTCCACAGATTCTCGATTGGATTCAGGTCTGGACTTTGACTTGGCCATTCTAACACCTGGATACGTTTATTTGTGAACCATTCCTTTGTAGATTTTGCTGTATGTTTGGGATCATTGTCTTGTTGGAAGATAAATCTCCGTCCCAATTTCAGGTCTTTTGCAGACTCCAACAGGTTTTCATCCAGAATGGTCCTGTATTTGGCTGCATCCATCTTCCCCTCAATTTTAACCATCTTCCCTGTCCCTGCTGAAGAAAAGCAGGCCCAAACCATGATGCTGCCACCACCATGTTTCACAGAGGGGATGGTGTGTTGAGTGTGATGAGCTGTGTTGCTTTTACACCAAACATATAGTTTTGCATTGTGGCCAAAAAGTTCGATTTTGGTTTCATCGGACCAGAGCACCTTCTTCCACATGTTTGGTGTGTCTCCCAGGTGGCTTGTGGCAAACTTTAGACGAGACTTTTTATGGATATCTTTGAGAAATGGCTTTCTTCTTGCCACTCTTCCATAAAGGCCAGATTTGTGCAGTGTACGACTGATTGTTGTCCTATGGACAGACTCTTCCACCTCAGCTGTAGTTCTCTGCAGTTCATCCAGAGTGATCATGGGCCTCTTGGCTGCATCTCTGATCAGTCTTCTCCTTGTCTGAGCTGAAAGTTTAGAGGGACAGCCAGGTCTTGGTAGATTTGCAGTGGTCTGATACTCCTTCCATTTAAAAATGATCGCTTGCACAGTGCTCCTTGGGATGTTTAAAGCTTGGGAAATCTTTTTGTATCAAAATCCGGCTTTAAACTTCTCCACAACGGTATTACGGACCTGCCTGGTGTGTTCCTTGGTCTTCATGATGCTCTCTGCGCTTTCAACAGAACCCTGAGACTATCACAGAGCAGGTGCATTTATACAGAGACTTGATTACACACAGGTGGGTTCTATTTATCACCATCGGTGATCATTCAGAGATCCTCGCTGAACTTCTGGAGTGAGTTTCTGCACTGAAAGTAAAGGGGCCGAATAATTTTGCACGCACCACTTTTCAGTTTTTTATTTGCTAAATAAGTTTAAAATATCCAATAGATTTTGTTCCACTTCACAATTGTGTCCCACTTGTTGGTGATTCTTCACAAAAAATTAAAATGTTATATCTTTATGTTTGAAGCCTGAAATGTGGCAAAAGGTTGAAAAGTTCAAGGGGGCCGAATACTTTTGCAAGGCACTGTAGATAGATAGATAGATAGATAGATAGATAGATAGATAGATAGATAGATAGATAGATAGATAGATAGATAGATAGATAGATAGATAGATATGCACAGCATCTCACAAACATGAGTACACCCCTCACATTTTTAAAATATTTTATTATGACTTTTCATGTGACAACATTGAAGAAATGACACTTTGCTACAATGTAAAGTAGTGAGTGTACAGCTTGTATAACAGTGTAAATTTGACAGTACAAGGAATAAATAAGCGGCGCTAATCTAAATAAATGGATTCCAGGAATGACAAAAAAATATAAGCTAATCGAAGATAACCATTAAAACTCAAAGATTGATAGTAATTCTAAAATACATGGATCCGTACATAACCAATAATAAAAGTTAAAACCAAATGGAGAACAATAACAATCGCCGAGCTGATAAAGAGGGGCTGATAAAGAGAGGAAAAAAATTCCAAATCCAGAACCATAAGCGGGGGGTAAAACTGCGGAAAAAACAAAAAACAAAGCACAAAAACACTAATCCCGGGATGCCGCACCTGAAAGAATGGACACCGCGGGAGAATAGCCAGAGGAAAATGCAAATACTAATTTAAAATTCGTCTATTAAGTGAATAATTGGTGATTCCTCAAGCGAGATAATCTATGTGACAAAGAAACCAATGGCCATAACAGGAAGAGAAATCCAGGTATGGAAACCAGTATGGAAACCAGAGGGGTAGCCATGGCAACCCTGCCATAAGAACGATCAGTGTCCGCCTTTCTTCATTCCCTTTGAGAAAGTGACGTGATAGTCACGCAACGCGTCAGGGTGAAGAGAGGCGGTAGTGTTAGGCAGCTTGTCTCCCCGATCACGGCCGGGATCGGGTTGTCAGTGAGCCTTTTTGATTTTCTGCTGATATTGTTTATTTTTTATGTAAGTGGGCTACTATTAAATTAAAGAGTGTATTTATTACATACTACACTATGGTATCCTTCCCTTCATTTCTTTGAGTGTACTCTGCACGAGAAATTTGGAGACCGGGAGACTTTTTCTACATTGAAGGCTGATTTCATCCTGCTGGGAGCTGACAGCTTTTAAAGATATCTGCAGGCACAGACAGCGTTGTGGCTACTTTTAGGCTGTTATCGCTCAGCCGGGAGGTAAGAGGCTGGGGGAACCGGTTTATCTATCTGCCCTCACTGGAGATATGTGAAGGATTTTTCTTCATTTCATCACGAAGGGGATTTTATCAGGATGCATTATCACACTTAATATTTCGTTCTTTCACTTTGAGGAATTTCTTTTCATTCACTTTTGGAGAACCTTTTTCGGTTATTTGTGCCGAACACTGTGTGTTTTTTTTGTGTGCTACTATTCATAAACTTTTGTGGTAGACATTTTTACCCGATTTGTTACACTTCCCGTGTGAACTGGACACTTAATGGGTTTTTTTATTTTCATCTTCATTCCTTGATCTTGTATTAACATTAGCACTTATATATAGAGTGTTCTCCGTTTAGGAGTTTAATAGAGGTATTGTCACTGATTTTTCCTTTGTAGGCTTTATTTCATTCAAGGATTATTCAGTATACTAACTACATTTTATTTTGATCACTAGGATTTGTTGCCCTTTAGGTTTAATGAGCCATATATTTATTTTCTCACTTTGATCGTAATTTTGGATGTTGCACCCTAATTAATTTATTGTTCGCACTTCATCAAGAACCACTGTTATTTTTGAATATATATTTTTTTGGAGTCACATCATTATTTTATGTTTACACTGTGTTAGGTCCAAGAGGCCATTAATTATTTAGTAATTATTAGTCATTTGTTTCCTTTGATTACCGCATTTTTATTGCAACACTGAGTTGCTCACACTCTTTATTGCAATTAATCAGTGGAATATTAATTCACATATACTGGTTTCCATACCTGGATTTCTCTTCCTGTTATGGCCATTGGTTTCTTTGTCACATAGATTATCTCGCTTGAGGAATCACCAATTATTCACTTAATAGACGAATTTTAAATTAGTATTTGCATTTTCCTCTGGCTATTCTCCCGCGGTGTCCATTCTTTCAGGTGCGGCATCCCGGGATTAGTGTTTTTGTGCTTTGTTTTTTGTTTTTTCCGCAGTTTTACCCCCCGCTTATGGTTCTGGATTTGGAATTTTTTTCCTCTCTTTATCAGCCCCTCTTTATCAGCTCGGCGATTGTTATTGTTCTCCATTTGGTTTTAACTTTTATTATTGGTTATGTACGGATCCATGTATTTTAGAATTACTATCAATCTTTGAGTTTTAATGGTTATCTTCGATTAGCTTATATTTTTTTGTCATTCCTGGAATCCATTTATTTAGATTAGCGCCGCTTATTTATTCCTTGTACTGTCATTATTCTTGGGTGTGTGAGCACTATTTGTGGCAGCTAGTCGTCTTTCATTTGTTGAGTTTATTTTTTTGCATTTAATTTGCTGGCTAACTATTTTTTTGGTGTGCGCACAAGTACCTTTATATATAGTGTAAATTTGCTGTCCCCTCAAAATAACTCAACACACAGCCATTAATGTCTAAATTGCTGGCAACAAAAGGGCGCACACCCCTAAGTGAAAATGTCCAAACTGGGCCCAATTAGAAATTTTTCCTCCCCAGTGTCATGTGACTCGTTAGTGTTACAAGATCTCAGGTGTGAATGGGGAGCAGGTGTGTTAAAGTGGTTGTAAACCCTTACAGACCACTTTGTGCTACTGGTAAGCCTATAATAAGGCTTACCTGTAGCTACCCAGGATATCTCCTAAACCTGCATGGTTTAGGAGATATCCCCTGTATTTGCATGTGCCGACGTCATCGGTACATGCACACTGATGCAAACTGAAGCAATGGCACGTGAGTGTGCTGTGCACGGGAGTGACATCATCACGGCTCCGGCCAATCGCAGTGCTGGAGCCGCAATACCTGGAAGTAACCCCTGGGAGTGATGTCGGTCGCCGGAGCGGTGTACGGGCACCGCAGCGAGGGCTTCGATCTCAGGTGAGTATTACATAATGAGCTAGTATGCTATGCATACTAGCTCATTGTGCCTTTGTCTTGCAGGTGTTAGGTTTTTTTTTAAGTGGGTTTATAACCACTTTAAATTTGGTGTTATCGCTCTCACTGTCTCATACTGGTCACAGGAAGTTCAACATGGTACCTCATGGCACCTCATGGCAAAAAAAGAATTGTTAAGTAATTAGAAAGCCCCTTGTCAGTGCAAATTAATATCAGCTGGTTCAGTCTCAACTGATGGCCAATAAAAAGGTCTCATTACCTAGGTGTCACACAAGAAACCTCTCATGATGGGTAAAAGCAAAGAGCTCTCTCAAGACCTTTGCAACCTTATTGTTGCAAAACATACTGATGGCATTGGTTACAGAAGGATTTCTAAACTTGTGAATGTTCCGGTGAGCACTGTGGGGGCCATAATCCAAAACTGGAAAGAAGAACATCATTTCACCATAAACCGGCAATGACCAGGTGCTCCTCACAAGATTTCTGACAGAGGAGAAAAGAATTATCAGAAGAGTTGTCCAAGAGCCAAGGACCACTTATGGAAAGCTTCAGATTATTAGCAGGTGCAATTGTTTCAGAGAAAACAAAAAGTAATGCACTTGACTGCTATGACCAATTATCTCTGTAAAAAGGCTTGGAACCAGGCTGAAAATGTCATGGGTGTATATTACCTCAAGGAGAGTAACAGTCTTGGAATGTCAAAATACACCAGAGCCAATAAATAATGTTAACCAGTTTATTGTGCCTGTAAGACACATTCCAAGCACTTCACTGAGATCTCAGGTGAGTATTACATAATAAGCTAGTATGCTATGCATACTAGCTCATTGTGCCTTTGTCTTGCAGGTGTTAGTTTTTTTTTTTTAAGTGGGTTTATAACCACTTTAAATTTGGTGTTATCGCTCTCACTAATGTTAACCAGTTTATTGTGCCTGTAAGACACATTCCAAGCACTTCACTGAGATAATTGGTTGTTGTTTATTAGAGTTACTCCCCCCAGGAGTTGTCTCCAGCTGCTATGAACAACAGTGCTGTTACAAAACTTCTTCCAAGTAAATAATCTCCAAGTGGCGCCTGATCATCTTGTGATATTTACTCAACTGCCATGGCCTGTATGCACGCTCACCACACAAGACTCCATTGCTGAAGAAAAAGTATGTTGAAACTCATTTAAAGTTTGCTACACAACATTTAGACAAGCCTGTGAAATACTGGGAGAATATAGTCTGGTAAGATGAGACCAAACTTGAACTCTTTGGATGCCAAATACACACCATATTTGGAGGTTAAATGGCACTGCACATCATCCCAAAAACACACCCATACCAACAGTGAAGTTTGGAGGTGGGAACATCATGGTGTGGGGCTGCTTTCAGCATACGGTACTGGCAAACGTCATATCAATGAACGAAGGATGAATGGAAAAATGTACCAAGACATTCTTGGTAAAAATCTGCTGCCATCTACCAAGATGATGAAGATGAAACGAGGATGGACATTTCAGCAAGACAATGATCCCAAACACAAAGCCAAGGAAACTCTCAATTAGTTTTAAAGAAAGAAAATAAAGCTGCTAGAATGGCCCAGCCAATCACCTGACTTGAATTCAATAAAAAATCTATTGAAAAAAATCAAGATCAGAGTTCAGAGATCAGAGGCCCATGGACCTGTTAAGATTTGAAGACTGTTTGTGTGGAATAATTGGCCAAAATCACACCTGAGCATGTGGCATACAAGAGGCATGTTGAAGCTGTCATTACTAACAAAGGATTTTGTACAAAGTATTAAATAAGTTTCAGTGACTGCTGAGCCACCAGATTTGTTTTTGTAATCAAATCAATGTAATCACTATCACGAGTGTGGTTCCTGATCTTTAAAGTGATATTAAAGGGTTTTTTCATGTTTTTTTTTTTTTCAAATAACAAACATGTCATACTTACCTGATCTGTGCAATGGTTTGCACAGAGCAGTCCTGATCCTCTTTTTCTCATGTCCCCTATCGGCGCTCCTGGATCCTCCCTCTTGACCAGTGTCCCCAATAACAAGCTGCTTGCTATGGTGGAACTGGTGCTCCCAAGCCTGCTCTATGCATTCATAAGACACATAGAGCCCTGACTCGGCCCTATCTCCTCGTTGGCTCACTGACTGTGTTTGACAGCATGTGTCATTGACAGCCAAGGGCTCCTGCTGCTGTCTCAGCCAATGAGGAAGGAGAGAGACCCAGGACACCTGAGGCTCACATGCACATTGCTGGATTGAGAGGGGGCTTAGGTGAGTATGGGGGGGGGCTGTGGTAGGAGCAGCACACTGAAGGTTTTTTACGCAATCATGCTCACTTGGAACATGAAGGAGCATGCATCCAGCTGTTTTTAAGATCTCTCTTCCATCACTCTTCAGCACAGGAGTTACTTGCGCCCTCTTCTTCAAGTCCTGCGGGAAAGACGTATCCCTTACCACTGGAAGTTCCCCTTTTGCCTCCAAGCAACAGCTGGAAATCGCACAGCATTGCTGAGAAAGCCAGCAGATCTACAGCCAATTTGTGACACCCTCAGCATCCCGGTGATTAATGTCCCTGACTGGTATGGCGCATTCCTGCAACCAGAACCCTGGATCCCTACCCAACCCGATGACACCCCAAGGTCGCAAAGAAGCAGACAAAAGCGTCGCAGACCTTCAGCCACCACCCTTCAGCCAAGAATGCGCAGAGATATGGAAACAGATGAGAGCCCATGAGTCTCGCCATCATCTGTTTGCTGCAGGACTGAGAATTGATCACACAGGGGATAGTACGGTAAGCTGACCCTTGGATTGTCTCTGCATTTACCACCTCTTCCTAGTATACACTAACTGTTGCTATTGACTCTATGGCTACCCTTGTGCTCTGGTATAGGGGCTGACTCTTGCTGCGGAATTGCTGGATTATGGCAGCTACACATGATGTTACTCTTGCCCTGCTCTGTGACTCCGGTCACCCTGCCACAGAGGATTCAGAGAGCCCTCCCAGGCTTTGGGGAGTATGTTTGCAGGAACAGGCATTGCTGCAGCCCGGTTACATGACAGGTGCCCACATCCCAAGGCCCTTTTACAGTAAGGAGCAGAGGTAGGCTCTTAATTCCCAGGCTTACACACTCTCCATGCCATGTGCCCGGCTTCTTTAAAGTTGCTAAAGGAGACTGTCCTAACAGGGCCACAGCTACACAATGGGGAGATGCCTGCTTTCCCCGCCTTGCTACACTGAGATGCCTGCATGGTATCGGACGGAGACTGTTCAAGCATACAAAAGATGTCCTGTTCTCCTCCTTATTTGACCTATATTATGTCTGAGTCACTGATCACTCCTGCAAGACAATGAGTCTGTTAGGGGCCCAGTAGCTGCCATGGTAATAGTAGTCCTGTAATTTTTGTCCTTTTTTTTCTGTTTCAGTGTTACTGAGGCTCCTCCTTTTTTTTTTTTGCTATAACTCAAAGGGTCTCAGTTGAGCCTGTAAAAATTTAGTCTCACTGTTATGCTCATACACTGAAATGACTGTGGTCCATACCTGTGATTACATACAGTATGTTCTGGAAGGAAGGTGCTCAGTTTACTGATAACTAGGGATGGGCGAACAGTTCGGCCAGAGCATAAGTTCGGGCCAAACTTTGGTTGTTCGGACGTTCAGCGAACAAGGAACATTATGCGGTGTTCAAGGCAAATTCGAAAGCCGCAGAACCCCATTAAAGTCTGTGGGACACTAACATGAAAGACCAAACATGCTCATTTTAAAGGAGTATATGCAAGTTATTGCCATAAATAGTGTATGAGGACCCGGGTCCTGCCCCAGAGGACATGTATCAATGAAAAAAAAAGTTTTAAAAACGGTTGTTTTTTCGGGAGCAGTGATTTTAATAATGCTTAAAGAGAAACAATAAAAATTAAATATTCCTTTGAATAACGTGCCTGGGGGGTGTCTATAGTATGCCTGTAAAGTGGCGCAGTTTTCCCGTTTTTAGAACAGGCCACGTGCCCTCAACATGGGAGGGTTCTTTGCAGTAGCCCCCAAAGCAACTTGTGCCCATGATGATGGGGACAAGGGATTCATCCCCACAACCCTTGCCTGGTGGCTGTGGGGTCTGAGGGTGGGGGGCTTATCGGAATCTGGAAGCCCCCTTTAACAAGGGGACCCCCAGATCCCAACCTCCCCCCTATGTGAATTGGTAACGGGTACCTTGTCCCCCTACCATTTCCAAAAAAAAGTGTCAAAAATTATAAAAAAAGACAGAAGACACTTTGGGACAAGTCCTTTATTTTAAAAAAAAAAAAATGTAGTGAGATGTAGATCCATCTCACGCCGCACGATGAGCCGGAAAAAGAAAAAAAAATGCAACAGCTCCGCCTCCATGGGAGGCTCCCGCCGAGTGACACTTCTTCTCGATGACAACTGTTATATAGCTGAGGGCGAGGCCCCTCTGTAACGTAAACGTAAACGGGCGACCCCGCCTTCCTTTGACATCACGTGGTGTCAGAGGGGGGCAGGGTCACCCAATGAGTTTTATCTATATTGCCGAGACCCGACAATTCATTACAGCTGCGATCACTTTTAAATCACTTTTTTTCCTTTAGCAATGTAATTTTGCTGTGGTACTGTTCTAAACATGGGAAAACTGTGCCACTTTACAGGCATACTATAGACACCCCCAGGCACAATATTTAACCACTTGACATCCACTTAACCATAGCCAAATGACGGCTACAGCGCAGACCTGAATTCCCGGGAGGCCGTCATATGACGGCCTCCCCTGTGCATGCGCCCTGCGTGTGCCATGATCACCGAGTCACTGAGACTCGGGCGGTCCCTTACCATGTGATCAGCTGTCAGCCAATGACAGCTGATCACATGATCAAAACAAAAGCTCTGTGATTGTTTTTTTCTCCTCACGCTGACAGCGTGAGGAGGAAAAAAAGCCGTTCACATCTTATCAGCAAGGGACATCGGTCCCGAAGAGGGAGAGGCAATTCTGCCTCGTATGTGTCACCAGTACCCCCTGCCAGTACCATCTACCATTGCCACCTGACAGTGCTCACAGTGCCCACCAGTGCCACCTATCAATGCCCATGAGTGCCACCTATCAATGCCTACAAGTGCCACCTATCAATGCCCACAAGTGCCACCTATCAATGCCCACCAGTGGTGCCACCTAGCAGTGCTGCCTATCAGTGTAACCGATCAGTGCCCATTATTGCCACCCATCAGTGCCCATCACTGCCACCCATCAGTGCCCATCACTGCCAACTATCGGTGCCCATCAGTGTCGCCTCATCAGCGTACATCAATGAAGGAGAAAAATTACCTTTTTAAAAATTTTATAACAAAATATAATTTTATTTATTTTATTTTTTTAAATTAGGTCTTTTTACATTTTTTTAACAAAAAATAAAAACCGCAAAGGTGATCAAATACCACCAAAATAAAGCTCTATTTGTGGGGAAAAAATAATAAAAATGTCATTTGGGTACAGTGTTGTATGTCCGCACAATTGTCATTCAAAGTGCGTCAGCGCTAAAAGCTGAAAATTGGTCTGGATAGGAGGGGGGTTTAAGTGCCCAGTAAGCAAGTGGTTAAAAGAATATTTCATTTTTATTGTTTCACTTTAAACATTATTAAAATCACTGCTCCCAAAAAAACGGTAGTTTTTAAAACTTTTTTTTGCATTGATACATGTCCCCTGGGGCAGGACCCGGGTCCCCAAACACTTTTTATGGCAATAACTTGGATATAAGCCTTTAAAATTAGCACTTTGATTTTTCATGTTCGTGTCCCATAGGCTTTAACGGTGTTCGCGTGTTTGTCCGAATTTATTGCCTGTTCGCAAGTTCTGGTACGAACCGAACCGGGGGGTGTTTGGTTCATCCTTACTGATAACCAGTATTGTTATCTGTCTCATGTCGCTGTTAGTGTTATGCCTCCTGAGGCCCCCATGATACTGACCCTAGGCTAATACTAGGGTTTGGTTATTGGGAGATCAGGAGGTGGAAGAATAGAAATTCCTCCTCTCATAACTAGAAATCCTGAAGGTTTATGTTTCTAAAGAGCCTCAGCTCAATAACTTCTGTGTTGCACGGGAAGTAGGATGGAAGAGCTGAAGATTCCTGAGTCAGGGGACGCTCTTACCATGTCTACATTAGGTTATAGGAGTTCCCATATGTTTTTATAGTTTATTCCTTTATAGTCTCTCTTAATATGTATGTTGCCCTGTTTAGTGAACCCAGGAGAGGGGTGGTGCGTTGGGGCCTCTGTTTCCTGGACATACATCGGAGTCAAATGTTCCTGGGTGCAGGGGCCCCCGCAAACCGGTGTAGTACACACAGCAGTGGTCATGCCCTTTATTGGGCGGCCCTGCAGTGTGTTTCTACTGTTTCCTTTGATCTTACTGAGAGCTTGGGCTCTGTCAGTTGGGGGGTGCTCCGGTGGGGGCCTTATTCACCTATTATGTGTAGGCCTGATCGGTTTATCCTCATGTTTCATGGCTGAGGTTTCTCCCTCAAATGTCTATACTTAAAGTCTGGAGTCTCTGGATTCTAGAGTGTGTATGAATGTTTTGGTGCTAGTTTTCTTCCCCACCTCAAAGAGGCAGGTTCCCCTTTTGAAAACAGCCAGCATAGTATTCCTTTATCCCAATACCACATACTATCCCCTATTAGGTAGTTCAGCAGGACTAGGACTGCCTCCGGTACATTTCTCACAAGCCCCATATCTGGGGTATCTACTTTACACTTGAAGTAGATCCTGCTTAGATCTTTAGGCACTTTAAGCGCATCAACAGGTTAGGTGTAATCTCTACTGTCCCTCCTTTTCTCACTCTTTCCTCCTTCTCTGATCTTCCCTCTCATTTGGGGGTGAAATTGACACGTCACAGCATTCATTGAATATGCCTTCCATGGTGCATTCCTCAGCTTCTCTATGCCTAAAGGTGTACTCCTTAAATGCTAAAGGCCTTAATATTCTGGAGAAGCGTAGCAGTGTTCTTGCTGAAGCACACCGGCATAAAGCCCAAGTTGTATTTCTACAAGAAAGCCACTTTAAATCAAGCTCCATTCCTCCGCTTATCCAATAATCGCTTACCGGAGGTTTTTCATGCGACCTGTGCTTATTCCAAAACAAAAGAAATATCAATTCTGATCGCAAAGTCGCTCGTGTTTTGCCTTACTGACCAGGTGGTTGACCCAGAGGATAGGTTAATTTTTCTA
The DNA here is from genome assembly GCA_037952835.1 of Lithobates septentrionalis. Lineage (NCBI taxonomy): Eukaryota > Metazoa > Chordata > Amphibia > Anura > Ranidae > Lithobates > Lithobates septentrionalis. Next base: position 1,140,291 of record JBBDGP010000812.1, read on the forward strand.
AAAGGGATCTGGAAGGATAAACCGGTGACTCTGGCAAATATATACTGTCCCAACTCTAAACAGGTGACCTTTTTAAAAGATATTCTCCTGAAACTTACAACATTTCGGACAGGCCTCCAAATTCAGGGGGCGACTTCAACATGGCCTTAGACCCGATTCTTGGAACATCCATGGGTACCTCCTTATTCCCTTTTTCTGCTTTACAACAAGTGAAACTTCAATTGGCCTCTCTCGCGCTCCATGATACCTGGCGCACCCTGAACCCGCAAGGGAAAGACTATACATTTTTCTCATCCCCACACAATCGCTACTCGAGGCTAGATTACCCTTGCATACCCCAAACAGACCTGGCCTACCTCTACGACGTGACGATAGAAACCATGGTGTTGACCATCACCCGATTACCCTGACTCTACGATTCCCCAAGAGGGAAAACGTCTACCAAGATCTGGAGAATGGATACCTCCCTTCTTACCGATCCTGGTGACCTGGCCACCATCAAACAGACTATTGGCGATTACTTCCGCCACAATGACACACCAGATGTGTCCCCCATAACTCAATGGGAGGCCCATAAGTGTGTTGTGCAAGGCCACCTGCTGGCCATCACGGCCAGGAAAAAGAAGGAACACCAAACTTTGGTCCGAGCCCTCACAGCCAAAATCTCTAAGCTGGAAGCGCAGCACAAATGTTCACTGGCTATTAAGGTAGCAACCGAGCTGACACAACCGAGCTGACACATTGACATTACTGCTAGAAGAACTGTTTATAAGGGCATGTAAGCGGCAGATGTTATCACAGAAATTGCTCTATGAGCAAGGTAATAAGCCAGAGAGACTTTTAGCAAGGTTCACGCAAAAACGCACCCTCGCTTCTACTGTCCATAATGTAACGGGTACATTTGGGTTAACTCATTCTAAGAATGAAGACATTGCTTGCCAGTTCCACTACTTTTATAGCAAACTGTATGATCTCAAATCGATCGAACATAGCCCGGTAGCAGCAAATACATGATCGGATCTGATAAGAGACTTTCTTAACATGTATAGCCTTTGCACACTCTCGGTTAGTGACTGGAAGGCTCTAGAAGCCCTGCTGTCGTCAGAGGAATGGGAGGAGGCCTTAAAAGGCCACAAAGCCTGGTAAGAGTCCAGGGCCGGATGGCCTCACGGCACAATATTACAAAAGCTTAGCGGATCTTTTGGCTCCAGGTTTCCTCAAGGCATTCAATACCCTATCAGATACCCCATGTTCCTCAGGAGGCCTATTAGAGGCATATATCTCAGTGATCCCTAAAGAGAATAAAGAACCCACTAATGTAGCCAATTACTGACCGATCTCGCTTCTGCGAGATCCTTGCAACCCGATTGTTTTACCATGTGCCTGCCTGGGTGGGTCTCGACTAAGTTGGCTTTGTTCCTGGCAGAAAAGCCAGAGACAATAACATTAAAGATCTAAACCTACATCCCTGGCTAACCTCCACCCAATGAGAAGGCTTTTTCCTGGCAATAGATGCAGAGAAGGCCTTCGACTGAGTGGCCTGGGACTATATGGATGCAGGCCCTAGGACTGGGGAGCTGTATACGGGCCTTTATTCGGTCGCTATACGCTAATCCATGTCGGATGCCTTCTCCATCCGTGATGGAACCAGACAGGGCTGCCCTCTGTCTCCCTTACTATATATCCTTACTTTGGAACCTCTCTTGCGCTGCGTCTGGGCAAATCCAAACATAAAAGGCATTGAGGTTCATCATCGGGAATACAAGCTTGCCGCCTCCGCGGATACTATCCTGCTTTTCCTCTTATCCCCATTGAAGTCCTTACCCAACCTGATGAAAGTCCTAGAACAGTTTCAACTCATTTCAAATTTAAAAATTAATTATTCAAAATGTTTTGCACTGAATATCTCTTTACGCCCTAAGCTAGTACATCTATGTCAGACAAACTTCCCCTTCCGCTGGAAGACGGATGCCATCACCTATTTAGGTATCCAACCAGCTGGTAAACTAACGGACCTATACTACAAAAACTTTTTGTCAGAACTGAAAATTATACAGCAGGACCTCCATAGGTGGGATGTGCCAACCATCTCCTGGTTTGGACGAGCCTCAATTATAAAAATGACGGTGCTTCCCCGCATTCTGTATAAACTGCAGACTATCCCGATTCGCTTGCCACCTTCCTTCTTTTTGCGGTATATAAAAGAATGTGCAGGGCTTTCCTATGGGGAACCAAAGCGGCACGAATTGGATGGGCGAAACTGCTGTTGCCAAAATCTGGTGGTGGCATTGGCTTCCCTGACCTGCAGAGATATTATTGGGCTGTTCATCTGGCTCGGGTAGTGGATTGAAGGATACATACCCGTTGCAAGGGATGGGTACTCTTGGAGCAATTGATCTCAGGAGTTGAACTCCGCTCAATCCCCTGGTTCTCTAGAAAACACATAAAACTTAACATCCAGTCACACCCTCTTATTGGGGCAACTCTTCACGCCTTTGAAAGGGCCTGTAAAGTCCACGCATTTTCAGACAAAGACTGCGCGATCACTCCTATCAAGGGTAACTCAGACTTTCTTCCTGGTATGGCTAAGGCCTGCCTTTCAGCTGAATTGCCCTACGCAGAGATGCAAGCTAAACATTTTTTTTCCAGGGGCAGGTTCTTCTGCCAGGGAGAGCTTGTAGCAGTATCCCCGACCAAGTCCTTCACTTTTTGGGCCTACTACTATTAAAACACTATCTTGATAACCCAGCGAATAGAGAAGGCTTCACGAAAGCCCCTACTGTCTTTGAATCGCTGTTTTCTAGCTCGTCTCCCCAGAATCATGTGATTTCAGTGCTTTATGCCTCAATGTTCGGGGAACCTTATGCTTCTTTGCGCTCAGAGCATGCATTTTGGGAGACCGAGCTGGACAGAGTGATAGAGGAAGCAAGCTGGGATCGCATCCACTTTTATATCCAAAAGGTTCAATGAAGGTGAACACCCAGGAAAATGGATATAAAATTAAAACGCGGTGGTACAAGACAACGGAACTGCTTTATAAATTTGTCCCGACAGTCTCAGATCAGTGCTGGAGATGCGGACAGGACTTGGGCACTTTTCTCCACATATGGTGGACGTGCCCACTGATTCAACCATACTGGCGTAAGGTGCATGACGTGACCACAGCAATTTCCTTGCTCCCACAGGAGTTTTCACCAGCACAGGACCTCCTTCATCTTTCCAAAATACCCAGGAAAAGATACTATAATTAAGTGGCTATGCATATGATTTACGGTGCTTACCGGATCATTGGAGGTCCACATCGACCCCTTCAATGAAAGTATGGGCGTCATGCATCAATCATATTGCAGCATTGGAGGAGCTGATCTATACCACCCAGGATAGGCTCTCAAGTTTCTTGAAAATATAGGAAGCCTGGTTTAAATATCAAAACTCTCAAAGGTATCAAGAGCTGATAATAGACAACGTTTAACCGGTGTTCCACAGTTATTATTCTCTCTGTGAAACAATCTGAAGGCATTGTGGGTTTTTATACTACATATATCGCTACCAGAAGTAGATGGTGAGGGTAGCTGGAGGTCATCCCACCCCCTCTCCTCGCATTACCCTTTCAATACGCTCCCTCCCCCCCTCTCCCTAATCTTTCTCTTTCTTTCCTTATCCCTCCCCTAACTAATTCCTAGTGGGTGCAGATTTTGGGGTAATGGGCTGACTTTGTAGTCAGCTCCTTCTCCCGCTCCTCTCATGAAAGTATGGGCGTCATGCATCAATCATATTGCAGCGATGGAGGAGCTGATCTATACCACCCAGGATAGGCTCTCCAGTTTCTCGAATATATGGGAAGCCTGGTTTAAATATCAAAACTCTCAAAGGTATCAAGAGCTGATAATAGACAACGTTTAATCGGTGTTCCACAGTTATTATTCTCTCTGTGGAAACAATCTGAAGGCATTGTGGGTTTTTATACTACATATATCGCTACCAGAAGTAGATGGTGAGGGTAGCAGGTGGTCATCCCACCCCCTCTCCTCGCATTAGCTCTTCAATACACTCCCCCCCCCCCCTCCCTAATTTTTCTCTTTCTTTCCTTATCCCTCCCCTAACTAATTCCTAGTGGGTGGAGATTTTGGGGTAATGGGCTGACTTTGTAGTCGGCTCCTTCTCCCGCTCCTCTCATGATATGCGGAACAAACAGAATTTTTTCAGAGGACCTGAAATACCTTATACAAACATGGCATTGCATCGATATCTCGAGGAGCACTTTATGTATTTTCATGTTAGGAATTTTAATTGTATTTTATGCAGGGAGTCCCTTATTGTCTCCGTCATTGGTATGTAATTATTGTTTGTACTCCAGTTGGAGCCGTGTCCTTTTATATTGATATTTCTATATTGTCTGGTAAAATCTTTACGGAAGAAAAAAAAAAACCTTCAGCCTTTGCACTGACTTTATTATAAGATCAACATGAATGCACTGTACTGGGACTGGGATCTTTACTGCTGTGGGCTCCTAGTGCTAAAATAGAATGTAGATCATTCTCCACTACAAGGCATCATGCTGAGAAAAGTTTGTCAGATTGAGCTCACCCCAAGCAGTGAAAGCCTAGCACACAAGGGCCGGAATAAACCCTAATGTCTAACTGACAATGCATCCACTGACCTTCAACCATATCCTGAAGCCTGACCTTAACTTTTGAACCCTAATCCCTAAGCATAAATGTACAATAGCCATTATTATAACACAGTGGCGGCTGGTGGTATATTTTTTGTGGGGGGTGGGGTGCACCCACAGCCACCCCCGGTGGTTGGTTCACCCACATACCCACCCCCCCCCCACTGTGGGTCAGTTTGGTCTGCTGCACACATCATCACCTGCCGCCGTGGGTCATTCGGGTCGAGTCACCAGCACAACCCCAGTCAGTCGGTTGATCGATGAGCTCCACACTTACCCATGGGCAGCGCTTCTCTCTGGGCGGCGGCTTCGCCCCCTGCATCCCCTTTGTGGCGTCCACGTCTCCTCTATCCTCCTCCCTCCTCATCGCTGCCTAATAGAATCGCTTCTCCTTTTGGCGAATCGGGAAATGGGTCTCAGGACCCGCTTCCTGTTTGGCCAGGAGGAGAATCAGTGTGACAATAGCGAATATTCATTCGCTATTGTCACACAACTAGGTGGGCTTCAGGCGCAGTGCTCTGCGCCCCGAGACCCACCCTTTTGTTGAAGCATATTAAAGCCTCTGGCTCTAATCACAAGTTTCAAAAGAAAAAAAAAACATTGGAAGCCATACGTCCAGCGCCCTGCATGCAGATTAGGGGGCCGGACAAATGGATAGGGGGGCAGAGACCCTAATGTACGGGCCACCACTATTATAACACCATTATTATCTTATGGCTACAATTTAGCATGCATCAAGTCACATTTTGTGATGTAATACAACAAAATCAAATCTCTAAAATATTTCTGGTTCAAGCAATTGATGAAAATGTAGTGCCATTTTTATTCTCCTGTAGTGCACATTTGTTCCTAATTATTCTCTTTTAATATATATACTGAGATTGTGACATGCCTTAAGGGGTTTTGATGTGTTGATAGAAATGTCATTATAAATGTTGAATTTCTATTTGTTTGATTGATTCCACACTATGATAACACTCCCATATCACTTCTTTACTTTTATGAAACATCTTGACATTATCCTGGAGATAATATCACTGGAAAAGGGTTATATGCATCTTTGAGTGTCTGAAATATAACAAACCTGGATAAACCTTTATATCATTTATAACCATCCCTTAAAGTATCTGGTTAACTGCTATTCTTTGCATAATATAAAGAGGAATCACAAATCATATTTAGCCCTGCTTGAGCAAACTTGGAGAGTTTAGTGGATATATAATTGATCCTTTAATGTACTAGAAGTTGAGATGTTTTAAGGGTTTTAAGCTCATTAAGAGCTTGTTCACACCTTGGCATTTTAGTGGGTTATCAAAATTACATATTGTTTGAAAAATTCATAATCAGTTCTGTACTACTGTACTACTGTTTTCACTCATAGAGCTTATGTGTGGATTCATGCAGTGCTTTCTGACTTATGCATGCAACTCAGTGTACAACCTCGGTAAGCCTTGGATGATTTTAACTGCACACCATTCCGATCAAGATGGCCAAAGATGTCAAACCCTGACAAAAAATGGGTTTACATATAAATGGCGATGACAGAGCAACAACAAGGACAAAGGTGCCAAACCCCAATGAAGACTGGGTGAAGATAATAATGGTAGTGACAGAGCAATAGGATGTCCAAAGATGCCAAACGCCGATGAAGATATCAATGATGTCAACAGAGCAATAAGGAAAATTGCAGCCACTACAATCCAGGAAGGGGGTGATTTGACTGGTAAGTGTGCAAATATGCTGTGCTTACTTGCCACATGGCAAAGCCACCCAGTGGAGTTGAATTCCGCTTTAAAATTGCAAAAGCATGCAAAAGTACCCTCTCACTGAAAAGCACTTAAAGGGGTTGTAAACCCTCGTGTTTTTTCACCCTAATGCATCCTATGCGCTTTGTAAATAACCTGGTGGCAGTGGAAGGAGGAGGGGGGCCGAGTTTCCAGGTGACCTCGCTGCGGAAGTGGGGATGGGTTCCAGTCAAAAACAGGTACTCTCTCCCCCCCCCCCCCCCCCCGAAAGGTGCCAAATGTGGCAGTGGAGAGGGGGAGGAAGCAAACAAGGGGAGCTTCCCCTTTTGGATGAAGCTCTGCTTTAATTCATTTTTTTGTATAGAAATGTTTCTTTTTTTGTTAAAAAATGCACTTGGGGCTGTATCTTTAAAGTGGTTGTAAAGGCTAAAGGTTTTTTATGGACATTCAGCCCTTGTGTGCTAGGCTTAACTGCTTGGTGAGCTTAATCTGTAGACATGACCAGGATCATTTCATCGCAAGCTTTTTTAAGTCTGGATGCTAACTGAATCAAGAAATCTCATATTGAAGCTTTGTGTGCTGCCCAATTAATGGCAGGAGTGGTATCTTCTGCTTTATTAATATCAAAGTAAGTTTTAAGGTGAGTAATAATATCTAAGCAGTAAGATTTGTTACTGAGTATAGACTCATTTAGCCTCCAGTGGGATTTAGCTAACTTGATCGTTAAGTTAGAAAACATTAGTACCACAGGGTCATGGTCAGACCAGGTTGTCGACACTATCTCAGCTGCTGTCAATTTGGGTAATAGCCCCGAAAGGAGAAATACATGATCAATACGTGAGTAACGATTATGAGTCCTAGAAAAGTGGGGATAGTCTCGAGCGGTAGGGTTGGCCTCCCTCCAAGCATCAACCAGGTCATGATGATGTAACAGCTGAGCAAATTTTCAGCTTTGTTTGGGAGGGGACTGAAGTTGAGACAAGTGAGATTTGTCTAGTATATGGTCTAATGCTAGATTAGAGTCACCAGCTAAGATCACATCTCCCTCAAATTTTGGTGCCAAAGATCGGAGCAAGGAATTGAAAAACACTACCTATGTGTTTCCTGAATAGCTATTAGCACCCAGTGACTTGTAATAATTAAACACCTTAATACATTTAGATGGAGAGCCCAACCCCTGAACATTATGAGAAAGCACTTCTGTTCGAGTCAATTAACTTGGACATGATAAAAGACTAAAACAGCTGTAATAGGTAAACTTACCCACCAACTCCAATGTATGGGCATCTTCAGAAACCAAGAGAACCTCTGGCTGACCCTTGGGGAGGAAAAGAAAAAAAAATTAAAAATAGAGAAGATAGAAAAGAGAAAAGAGAGTAGTCGATACGTGGGCTTAGGGACGCCCAGTATCAAGGAGTATAACACAGAAAAATAAATTGGAAGACTGAAACAAAATATAGTATAACCACGTAGTCCAGAACACAGGTTCTGTGAGTGTGGGAGTCTCAGCCAAGGGTAGACGATGGGGAGAGTCCGACAAACAGGGAGAGTGCATAGCCTCCTCCCAGAACAAATATTATATAACAAGCAAAATGCCCTTCTAAATGTTCCTGAACAACAAAAAAAAACCCAATATACATTTATAATGGACCAATAATTAGTATAAATATAGCAAATATTTAGCAAGACAAATAGGTCCCAAGTGCGACAATACCAGAATGACCTAGAAGGTAATAGATACCAGGTGTATGGTATCTAAAAAATGTTAACCGAACATAGGCAGCAGCTAATGTCCCATGATAGGACCACTGAGAAGCCACTGCTGTAAGGTACAAAACAAAGCAAAAAAAAAAAAAAGAAAAAAAGAAAAAAAAAGCAAGGCAATATGTATCAGTCAGGAATTTTTTCAGGTAACTCGGCGTAATGTTACGGATTTCCGTGAGGATGGGGAAGACCAAAGAGGTGAAAGTGGAGGAGAAGGGCCGTTGGATCTTGATGGGTCTTGAGGTGAGGGAGTTTGAGAGATAAATCCCAACTTCAGCAAAATCTTTTCACCGTCGGCGAATGTAGAGAAGGCATATGATCGATTGTTATATGTGAATTGTAAACAGAAAGGATAATTTCAGCGATAGCGAATGTCGCGTTTAATCAGAGGGGAAAGCAAAGGTTTAAATGCTCTTCTTTTTTGAATGCTAGCTTGGGAAATGTCTGCAAAGACTTGGGTTTTATAACCTCCAACTTCCAGATCCGGGTGTTCCCTGGCATATCGCATGAGCGCTTCCATGACCCTGAAGAAGTGAGGCTTTACAATCACATCTCGGGGAGGCCCGTCTGGTTTCAGAGGAACTAGGACCCTGTGAATGCGATCAATCTCCATGTGGGTTTCATCAATATCTGGGACAGCTGATTGCATCAGGGAAGAAGTGATAGAAATTATATTTTTAACTGTTTCTAGTAAACCATGAATATGGAAATTACACCATCTGGCACGAATTTCAAGATTGTCAATTCTAGTGTAAGCTTCCTCCAGATGATCGTGGAGATGAGTAATCATGGTGGAGTTCTGTGCTACTCTGTGGACAGTGTCATCAACTTTGGATTTAATGCTGTCTAAACGGCATCTCAAATTCTGAAGATCTTGCTTCAGATCAGAGGCCAATTTAGAAGTGGCTTTCTCTAACTCCTTTTTCAAGCGGGCAAGGAGGATAGTATCTGGATAGTATGGTAGTGGTGCAGGCAAAGGATCTGGGGATCCCTCAGGACTGTCAGGATCTAAATCTTGGCCACTTGTCTGGCTGAGGAATATATCTGCCATATCCTTTTCTAAAGCAGATGAAGCATGGGAAGAAGGGCTTGGAGATGGTATAGAGGCCTGTGACAGGGATCTGGCAGGGCTGGATAATGGACAGGGATGGTCTGTCGGCTCACCTGAGGATTGGATGACTGTGGGGGAGCCCATGCAGAGTAATCCGTGGGTGGATGGCTGTCCTCTGTTCCTCTGTAACTGTGGCTGCTGCTGCCCCTTCCCTGCTTGGATAGAGCTTGTGCTGGTCGCCATCTTGGATCCTTTGGCTGACCGACGAGGTGGGTAAGAAATGCTGCTGTAGGTCTTTCCCGTTGATCAGGTGAGCATGGGGTATGTCTCCGTACTATGCGCCCGCCTCCCCAGTACTGTGCGGGATGAGCGGGATAGGAGAGCTGCTGATGATAGCTCTATGTGACGGGAGTGTGCGGAGCAATCTAAGTTTGCATCCGCTCCGGCTGCTCGCAAATGCGCTCTCACTTCCTGGATTTACACAGACACACACAGAGGCACACCTGCAGCTCTGCAGCCCTGCCACTCTCATTGGTCCTCTTATGACTCATCCCCCTCCTTTCCTGGCAAACTCTCACGAGAGTGAGAGAGAGATCTATGCATGATGTCATAAGCCTAATCTAATGACCAGACGAGAAACAGGAAGTGGGCTGTATAAGGTATTTACTAGTAGAAAAAAATATTTTACTATCCAAAGTTAAAACAACAATAGGGGAGAAGATTAAATAGACGGAAAGATGAAAAAAGTACTGAAGGTCTGCTTTAAGGATTGTAGCACTATTTTTCACAGACTCTCAAGATGGTAGATGTAATCCTTGCAGAGTATTTATCCAGCAAGCCTAGGTCTAGACACTGCATGCATGTATTAATGTACAGAACAAAATTAATACTCTTACTGTTTCATTAAAATGGATTATTATTTTCAACACTTTTCTTGTAAAAAGCCCAACAGCACAGATGGAACATATGAAGCCATTAGAGAGACTTTGAATGGAGAAAATTCTGCAATATAAGTATAGGCTAAAATGGTTTTAGCCCAAAATATTTAAATAAAGGGAAATAGCACATGTTTTTTTCCCTCAAAAAAAGAATGTCTAAGATTATGAAAAACCACAATGAAAATAAACTTCCAAATGAAGGGAAAATGACTGGGTATACATTCATACATAATGTTGTAGAAATGACGGTATGTAAGTACATTTTTGGGCTTTTTGAGAAAGAAGTGAAGGGAGGGTAACGCAAGAAAGGCAAATGAACAGATTCTTGGCCAACTTACAGATCAGAGGAATTTGTTTCTCTAGATTCTGTGGCTGTAGTGGGTTAAGGAATGAGAACTTTTGATACTGGGGAACTAGAATCTAGACATGTGCACTGCCGAAAAATATGTTTATTTTTTGTTTTTATTTCATTTGTTTTTTTGATTTGTTTTTCGGATCATTCGTTATGATCGATATTCGTTATTTCAAATAAATTTGTAACTTCGGATACATTCCAGTTTGTTACATTCCATTCGTATAGATGCAGTATTCATTGTTTAGATTATTTGTAACTTTGGATAAATCCTAATTCGTTACATTCTATTCGTTTAGATGCGGTATTCTTTATTTTGATAATTCGAAAAAACGAAAATCCAAAATTCAAACATCCAAAAATAATAAATAATGATAATAATAATACTAATAATAATAAGAAAAATGATAATAATAGTTATAATCTATTAAATTATAGGTATTGAAATTTCCTTTCAAATTTGGCTGTTACTGTGAACGTAACAAATGCAAATTTATCCAAAGTTTCGAATTATCCAAAATAACATATGTTGCATCTAAATGAATGGAATGTAACAAATTAATAATAATAAATAATAATAATGATAGTAAAAACTATAATAATAGTTAAACTAATAAATTACAGGTATTGGAATTTCCTTTCAAATTTGGCTGTTAGTGAACGTAACGAATACAAATTTATCCAAAGTTAGGAATTAACCCGAAATAACGAATGCTGCATCTAAACGAATGGAACGTAATGAATTAATAATAATGAATAATAATAATAGTAAGATCTATAATAATAGTTATAAACTATTAAATTATAGGTATTGGAATTTCCTTTCAAATTTGGCTGTTAGTGAACGTAACGAATACGAATTTATCTGAAGTTATGAATTATCCGACATTCGTTATTTCGTTACATTTACTAACAGCCAAATTTGAAAGGAAATTCTAATAACTATAATTTACAGTAAAAGTTTATAATTAGTATTATATAGTAGTAGTTACTATATAGTAATATATAGTATTATAGTTTTTATTATTATTATTTATTATTAATAAATTATACTAATAAAAAAACTATAATAATGATCAATAAACATAATCTTTTAACCACTTGCCGACCGCCTCACGCAGATATACTGCAGCAGAATGGCACGGACAGGCAAAATCACGTACCCAGTACGTGATTGCCTGCCGCAGGCGGGGGGTCCGATCGGACCCCCCCCGGTGCCCGAGGTGGTCGGCTTCTGACTGGAAGCGTTCAGAGATGAGGGGGAGGCCATCCATTCGTGGCCCACCTCGCGATCGCTCCCAGCCAATGAGATCATTCCCCTGCCTCTGTATAGAGAGATAGAGTATGGAAATGATGTCATCTCTCCTCGGCTCAGCATTTTTCGTTCCGGTGCCGAGGAGAGAAGACTGCAATGTGAGTGTAAAACACACACACAGTAGGACATGCCAGGCACACGATACACCCCCCTTTACCCCCGGTTACCCCCGATCACCCCTAATCACCCCCCCGTCACACTGACACCAAGCATTTTTTTTTTTTTCTGATTACTGCATGGTGTCAGTTTGTGACAGTTAGTGTGGTAGGGCAGTTAGTATTAGCCCCCTTTAGGTCTAGGGTACCCCCCTAACCCCCCCTAATAAAGTTTTAACCCCTTGATCACCCCCGTCACCAGTGTCGCTAAGCGATCATTTTTCTGATCGCTGTATTAGTGTCGCTGGTGACGCTAGTTAGGGAGGTAAATATATAGGTTTGCTGTCAGCGTTTTATAGCGTCAGGGACCCCCATATACTATCTAATAAATGTTTTAACCCCTTGATTGCCCCCTAGTTAACCCTTTCACCACTGATCACTGTACAACCGTTACGGGTGACGCTGGTTAGTTTGTTTATTTTTTATAGTGTCAGGGCACCCGCCGTTTATTACCGAATAAAGGTTTAGCCCCCTGATCACCCGGCGGTGATATGCGTTGCCCCAGGCAGCGTCAGATTAGCGCCAGTACCGCTAACACCCACGCACGCAGCATACGCCTCGCTTAGTGGTATAGTATCTGAATGGATCAATATCTGATCCGATCAGATCTATACTAGCGTCCCCAGCAGTTTAGGGTTCCCAAAAATGCAGTGTTAGCGGGATCAGCCCAGATGTAAGACAAAGACAATTCCATAGCTCAACTCACCAACCAGTCTGCTGACCAACCAAATTAGCCTGTCTAACCGTCTGTTAAAAGCAGGGGTTTAGTTAGTACACATTTGCAAACGCATGTGAAAGCTGCAAGGCCTCGTCAAGGCACCCTGTATACTTGCAGTCCTAACACTACTAAATTTATAAGTGTCTCCACAGTGGAAGCACATGCATTGAATGGATAGGTGTAGGCAGGTGAGCCTGGAGGCGGCCCAAGCCCCCTTAAAGGGACAGGAGCACACTGGACACCCAGCAAGAGCACAATGGCAGAAAAGGTGTCCAGTGTGTCCCTGACCCAAATTTACGTACAGTAACAAAACCACCGCCCACACCCATAACTGGCCTTCAGATACCTAACAGATACCTGCTAGCACCTGCGTTTTGCCCCTCCGCCCGGCCCAGCCCACCCAAGTGCAGTATCGATCAATCACTGTCACTTACAAAACACTAAACGCATAACTGCAGCGTTCGCAGATTCAGGCCTGATCCCTGCGATCGCTAACAGTTTTTTTGGTAGCGTTTTGGTGAACTGGCAAGCACCAGCCCCAGGCAGCGTCAGGTGAGTGCCAGTAGCGCTAACACCCACGCACGCACCGTACACCTCCCTTAGTGGTATAGTATCTGAACGGATCAATATCTGATCCGATCAGATGTATACTAGCGTCCCCAGCAATTTAGGGTTCCCAAAAACGCAGTGTTAGCGGGATCAGCCCAGATACCTGCTAGCACCTGCGTTTTGCCCCTCCGCCCAGCCCAGCCCAGCCCACCCAAGTGCAGTATCGATCGATCACTGTCACTTACAAAACACTAAACGCATAACAGCAGCGTTCACAGAGTCAGGCCTGATCCCTGCGATCGCTAGCAGTTTTTTTGGTAGCGTTTTGGTGAACTGGCAAGCACCAGCCCCAGGCAGCGTCAGGTGAGTGCCAGTAGCGCTAACACCCACGCACGCACCGTACACCTCCCTTAGTGGTATAGTATAGCGTTTTGGTGAACTGGCAAGCACCAGCGGCTTAGTACACCCCGGTTGTAGTCAAGCCAGCACTGCAGTAACACTTGGTGACGTGGCGAGTCCCATAAGTGCAGTTCAAGCTGGTGAGGTGGCAAGCACAAGTAGTGTCCCGCTGCCACCAAGAAGAAGACAAACACAGGCCCGCCGTGCCCATAGTGCCCTTCCTGCTGCATTCGCCAATCCTAATTGGGAGCCCACCACTTCTGCAGCACCCGTACTTCCACTATTCACATCCCCAACCAAATGCAGTCGGCTGCATGAGAGGCATTTTCTTTATGTCCTCCTGAGTACCCCTACCCAACGAACCCCCAAAAAAAGATGTTGTGTCTGCAGCAAGCGCGGATATAGGCATGACACCCGCTATTATTGTCCCTCCTGTCCTGACAATCCTGGTCTTTGCATTGGTGAATGTTTTGAACGCTACCATTCACTAGTTGAGTATTAGCGTAGGGTACAGCATTGCACAGACTAGGCACACTTTCACAGGGTCTCCCAAGATGCCATCGCATTTTGAGAGACCCGAACCAGGAACCGGTTACAGTTATAAAAAAAAGTGTAAAATAAAAAAACAAAACACAAAAAAATATATAAAAAAAAAAAAAATAGTTGTCGTTTTATTGTTCTCTCTCTCTCCATTCACAACTTTGAGTGGTTATACCAAAATGATGCCTGCAGGTTTAGGTATCATCTTGGTATCATTCTTTTCAGCCAGCAGTCGGCTTTCATGTAAAAGCAATCCTAGCAGCGAAATTAGCCTCTAGACTGCTTTTACAAGCAGTGGGAGGGAATGCCCTCCCCACCGTCTTCCGTGTTTTTCTCTGGCTCTCCTGTCTCAACAGGGAACCTGAGAATGCAGCCGGTGATTCAGCCAGCTGACCATAGAGCTGATCAGAGACCAGAGTGGCTCCAAACATCTCTATGGCCTAAGAAACCGGAAGCTACGAGCAATTCATGACTTAGATTTCGCCGGATGTAAACAGCGCCATCGGGAAATTGGGAAAGCATTTTATCACACCGATCCTGGTGTGGTCAGATGCTTTGAGGGCAGAGGAGAGATCTAGGGTCTAATAGACCCCAATTTTTTCAAAAAAGAGTACCTGTCACTACCTATTGCTATCATAGGGGATATTTACATTCCCTGAGATAACAATAAAAATGATTTAAAAAAAAAATGAAAGGAACAGTTTACAAATAAGATAAAAAAGCAAAAAAAAATAAAGAAAAAAAAAAAAAGCACCCCTGTCCCCCCCTGCTCTCGCGCTAAGGCGAACGCAAGCGTCGGTCTGGTGTCAAATGTAAACAGCAATTGCACCATGCATGTGAGGTATCACCACGAAGGTCAGATCGAGGGCAGTAGTTTTAGCAGTAGAGCTCCTCTGTAAATCTAAAGTGGTAACCTGTAAAGGCTTTTAAAGGCTTTTAAAAATGTATTTATTTTGTTGCCACTGCACGTTTGTGCGCAATTTTAAAGCATTTCATGTTTGGTACCCATGTACTCGGCCTAAGATCATCTTTTTTATTTCATCAAACATTTGGGCAATATAGTGTGTTTTAGTGCATTAAAATTTAAAAAAGTGTGTTTTTTCCCCAAAAAATGCGTTTGAAAAATTGCTGCGCAAATACTGTGTGAAAAAAAAATGAAACACCCAGCATTTTAATCTGTAGGGCATTTGCTTTAAAAAATATATAATGTTTGGGGGTTCAAAGTAATTTTCTTGCAAAAAAAAAATAATTTTTTTATGTAAATAAAAAGTGCCAGAAAGGGCTTTGTCTTCAAGTGGTTAGAAGAGTGGGTGATGTGTGACATAAGCTTCTAAATGTTGTGCATAAAATGCCAGGACAGTTCAAACCCCCCCCCACAAATGACCCCATTTTGGAAAGTAGACACCCCAAGCTATTTGCTGAGAGGCATGTCGAGTCCATGGAATATTTTATATTGTGACACAAGTTGCGGGAAAGAGACAATTTTTTTTTTTTTTTGCACAAAGTTGTCACTAAATGATATATTGCTCAAACATGCCATGGGAATATGTGAAATTACACCCCAAAATACATTTTGATTTCACTCTTCACTGCCTATCACAGTTTCGGAGGCCATGGAATGCCCAGGTGGCACAAAACCCCGCCAAATGACCCCATTTTGAAAAGTAGACACCCCTAGCTATTTGCTGAGATGTATAGTGAGTATTTTGCAGACCTCACTTTTTGTCACAAAGTTTTGAAAATTGAAAAAAGAAAAAAAAAATTTTTTTCTTGTCTTTCTTCATTTTCAAAAACAAATGAGAGCTGCAAAATACTCATCATGCCTCAAAGCAAATAGCTTGGGGTCATTTGTGGGGGGTTTGTGCCACCTGGGCATTCCATGGCCTTCGAAACTGTGATAGGCAGTGAAGAGTGAAATCAAAAATTTACACCCTTAGAAATCCTGAAGGCGGAAATTGGTTTTCGGGGCCCCGTACGCGGCTAGGCTCCGAAAAAGTCCCACACATGTGGTATCCCCATACTCAGGAGAAGCAGCTAAATGTATTTTGGGGTGCAATTCCACATATGCCCATGGCCTGTGTGAGCAATATATCATTTAGTGACAACTTTGTGCAAAAAAAAAAAAATTGTCACTTTCCCGCAACTTGTGTCAAAATATAAAATATTCCATGGACTCAACATGCCTCAAAGCAAATAGCTTGGGGTGTCTACTTTCCAAAATGGGGTCATTTGGGGGGGGGGGGGGTTGTGCCATCTGGGCATTTTATGGCCTTCAAAATTGTGATAGGTAGTGAGGAGTAAAATCAAAAATTTACGCCCTTAGAAATCCTGAAGGCGGTGATTGGTTTTCAGGGCCCCGTATGCGGCTAGGCTCCCAAAAAGTCCCACACATGTGGTATCCCTGTACTCAGGAGAAGCAGCTTAATATATTTTCGGGTGCAATTCCACATATGCCCATGGCCTGTGTGAGCAATATATCATTTAGTGACAACTTTTTGTATTTTTTTTTTTGTCATTATTCAATCACTTGGGACAAAAAAAATTAATATTCAATGGGCTCAACATGCCTCTCAGCAATTTCCTTGGGGTGTCTACTTTCCAAAACGGGGTCATTTGGGTGGGGTTTGTACTGCTCTGCCATTTTAGCACCTCAAGAAATGACATAGGCAGTCATAAACTAAAAGCTGTGTAAATTCCAGAAAATGTACCCTAGTTTGTAGATGCCATAACTTTTGTGCAAACCAATAAATATACGCTTATTGACATTTTTTTTACCAAAGACATGTGGCCGAATACATTTTGGCCTAAATGTATGACTAAAATTGAGTTTATTGGATTTTTTTTATAACAAAAAGTAGAAAATATCGTTTTTTTCCGAATTTTCGGTCTTTTTCCATTTATAGCGCAAAAAATAAAAACCGCAGAGGTGATCAAATACCATCAAAAGAAAGCTCTATTTGTGGGAAGAAAAGGACGCAAATTTTGTTTGGGTACAGCATTTCATGACCGCGCAATTAGCAGTTAAAACGACGCAGTGCCAAATTGTAAAAAGTGCTCTGGTCAGGAAGGGGGTAAATCCTTCTGGGGCTGAAGTGGTTAATAGAAATTATCCAAATGTTTTTTGTTCTTTTGGATTTTCGTTCTTTCTAATTTTCTAATTTCGGATTTTCATTCTTTAGAATTTTCGGATTTTCGATTTTCGGATTTTTGTCCTTTTGAATTTTCGTTCTTTTTAGTTCAACGGTCTTTCGTTAATTCGGATGTTTCCCAATTAACAAATATGCCGAATTTTGATGAAAGACAAATTCGGAATGAAACGAATTGCACATGTCTACTAGAATCTGTGATTGGATCTTTAATCTTAGATTCAAGTCGAACCTGATGGTAGCATTTACAGCTCAATTCCAGGCCCACCTCTGGCAAGTCCCAGTCCCTTCTCTTCACATCCAGATACTCCACTGCCTTCGTGTTATTGCTTACTTGTATTTCTACTTACCGTTTCCAAATGGATATGAGACAGTTACATGAGAAGCAGGGTCCTCTTTGGATCTTCACCATCAGTGATCGGTCCTTGATGATACATCAAGCAGCATTCTGCATCATTGTATTGAAGTCCTGGAAGCCATGATGACATACTCTCAAGGGATGGGTCCCTGACGTCTTGCATTCTCAGGATGTCCTCAGTCTTCCTTCAGATCTTAAGACACTGAGCATCATTTAACCCAAATGACTAAGGACATCTAGTGGCAGAAAAGAATTAATGTAATGTACAGTGCCAGAGAGGATGTGAGTATTTCAGCCAAAGCTGCTGGAGGACCTTTCAAAAATGTAAATCAGCTAGGAGTTGGTTTTAACCTAGTTTTTCCCTAACTTAAAGGGGTTGTAAAGTTTTTTTAAATTTTTTTAAATAAAAACAACAAACATGTTATACTTACCTGCTCTGTGCAGGGGTTTTGCACAGAGCAGCCCCGATCCTTCTCTTCTGGGGTGCCCCGCTGGTGCTCCTTGTTCCTCCCCTTCATCGGGTGCCCCCCCCCGGAAAGCGGAGTCCTACTGCTTCGTCCATTGACACAGACAGCGGAACTTAGCCCTGCCCCCCCTCGCTCGTGTCAGTGGATTTGATTGACAGCTGCAGGAGCCAATGCCTATCAACCTTTCCAATAAGGAGAGAAACAGTGGCTGGAGCCACTGGGCTCGTGCACATCGCTGGATCGTTTCGGACTCAGGTAAGAAAAAGGGGGCTCTGGGGGGGGGGTTGCCGCAGCACATAAGGTGAAAACATTGAAACTTTACAATCATTTTAACTCTAAGTAAACCTCTAAACACTTGAACCCTTAAAGCCTTAACATCCCCTAAACACTAAAAGTGAAACTGTGCTAATACAGGCCCAGCCCAACTGCTGATGTATACCTTTAGTTTATCTTCTCTAATGATTACCAGCCAGAGAGAAGAAAAAGGGTTGCAGATAGACAAGTATAGAATCACGCATACGCCTTGCAATTTTCTCAGTGAAAGCAAGGTATTCTCTGATTGGACTAGATGGAGATTGTGATGTCACCACCCCACATCTCCACCTTGTCCAATTAGAGAACAGCTTGCATTTATTGGGAAAAATTCAAGGTTTTCTGTGAATAGCGTCCATGCTGAGCAAGCAAGTCTCCACTGGGGACAGCACCCAGAAGGCCCTGGCAATCACTGTAGTAGCAGAAGTGATCTTTGTGTCCACAACAGACCCACGGGTATGGCACATGCAGCTGTCACATTTGCTTGTTACATAGTTACATAGTAGGTGAGGTCGAAAAAAGACACAAGTCCATCAAGTTCAATCTATGTGTGTGATTATATGTCAGTATTACATTGTATATCCCTGTATGTTGTGGTTGTTCAGGTGCTTATCTAATAGTTTTTTTAAAACTATCAATTCTCCCCGCTGAAACCACTGCCTGTGGAAGGGAACTCCACATCCTTGCCGCTCTTACAGTAAAGAACCCTCTAAGTAGTTTAAGGTTAAACCTCTTTTCTTCTAATTTTAATGAGCGGCCAGTCTTGTTAAACTCCCTTCCGCAAAAAAGTTTTATCCCTATTGTGGGGTCACCAGTATGGTATTTGTATGTTGAAATCATATTTCCCCTCAAGCGTCTCTTCTCCAGAGAGAATAAGTTCAGTGCTCACAACCTTTCCTCATAACTAATATCCTCCAGACCCTTTATTAGCTTTGTTGCCCTTTTTTGTACTCGCTCCATTTCCAGTACATCCCTCCTGAGGACTGGTGCCCAGAACTGGACATCATACTCCAGGTGCGGCCAGATCAGAGTCTTGTAGAGTGGGAGAATTATCGTTTTATCTCTGGAATTAATCCCCTTTTTTATGCATGCCAATATTCTGTTTGCTTTGTTAGCAGCTGCTTGGCATTGCATGCCATTGCTGTGCCTGTCATCTACTAGAACCCCCAGGTCCTTTTCAATCCTAGATTCCCCCAGAGGTTCTCCCCCAGTGTATGAATTGCATTCATATTTTTGCCACCCAAATGCATTATTTTACTATTATTGTGCTGGCAACCAAGCTGTCAAACCATCAAATGACTCTTATGTATGGCACCATGGCAGTTGCAAATCAAACAGAGGCTAAGATGCCAGCTTCCTTGGTTGAAAAGGTAGGAGAGTTTAGTTTCGCTTAAAAGTGGTTGTAAACCCTTATGCCGCATACACGCGATTGGAATTCTCGTCAGAAAAAGGTTTGACGGCTTTTCCAACGGGATTCCGCTCAAGTTTGCCTTGCATACACACGGTCACGCAAATGTTTGCTGAACTTACGACCATCAAGAACGCTGTGAGGTACAACATTACGACAAGCAGAGAAAATTAAGTTCAATGCTTCCGAGCATGCGTCAAATTGTTTCCGAGCATGCGTAGGAATTTTGCACATCGAAATTGCCGCAGACGATCGCATTTTCAGATAGGAACTTTTCCCGACTGAAAAATTGAGAGCGTGCTCTCAATCTTTTGCTGGCTGGAATTCCGCCAGCAAAAGACTGATGGAGCATACACACGGTCGCATTTTCAGACGAAAAACTCTCATTGGTCTTTTGCAGGCCAAAATTCTGATCGTGTGTACACGGCATTACATATACCCAGTGAAGTGACCGGCCTCAGGTGATACACAAAGGTGAAACAAATCCTCCTACATAAGTTGTACCAGTGTATCTGCATTTTTCGATTCTCTACATACATCAGTGTCCCCAGCGGAGCCCAGTCCTTACATCAGTGTCCCCAGCAGAACCCTGTCCTTACATCAGTGTCCCCAGCAGAGCCCAGTCCTTACATCAGTGTCCCCAGCAGAGCCCAATCCTTACATCAGTGTCCCCAGCAGAGCCCAGTCCTTACATCAGTGTCCCCAGCAGAGCCCAGTCCTTACACCAGTGTCCCCAGTGGGGCCCAGTCCTTACATCAATGTCCCCAGCAGAGCCCAGTCCTTACATCAGTGTCCCCAGCAGAGCCCAGTCCTTATATCAGTGTCCCCAGCAGAGCCCAGTCCTTACATCAGTATCCCCAGCGGGGCCCAGTCCTTACATCAGTGTCCCCAGTGGAGCCCAGTCCTTACATCAGTGTCCCCAGCAGAGACCAGTCCTTTCATCAGTGTCCCCAGCAGAGCCCAGTCCTTACATCAGTGTCCCCAGCCAGAGCCCAGTGCTTACATCAGTGTCCCCAGCAGGCCCCAGTCCTTACATCTGATGGGACAGAAGGTTGGCGCCAGCTGATCTCTTCCTTGTGTTTAGTGGAGAGGGGAGGGGTCTCCGATACGTGCAGCCAATTGGCTTCAGTGTACAACAGAATTGTCTACTTCTGAAGAGAGAAGCCGATTGGCTGCCCCTCCCCTCTCCACTGAACACATCTTTGTGTAGCCCGCTGCCGTTTTTTGCCAAAAACAGTCACGATGTCCCGGGACAAAAGCAAAATCCCGGGATTTTAATCGGGAAGAGCTCCGATCGCATGAGGGTCCCAAAATCAGGATTGTCCTGGGAAAATCGGGACTGTTGGCAAGTATGTGTATGACAAAGGCAAAATGAGCTAGTATGCATAGCATACTAGCTCATTTAGAAATATTTACCTTAGAACAAAGCCCTCCAGCGGTGCCTGCACATCGCTGAGATGGCTGTCATCTTCCCCGGTGCTCCTCCGGTTTTGTGGGCTTTGCCGCTGGTCACAGCTCAGGGCTCTGAAGAAACGGCACAGGTGTTCCTTCAGAGCGCATGCACCGATTAGGTCATCGGCGGCATATACAGTAAATATCTCCTAAACGGGGCAAGTCTAGGACATATTTACAGTACCTACAGTTAAGCTTTATTATAGTCTTACCTAGAGGTACAAACAATACAGGGAAGTTTACTTGATCGTACAAACTATAGTGGGATATGCTTTGTTCATACTTCATGTCTGAGGTGAACAACCACTTTAAGTATAATCTCTTTGTTATTCCTATTCGTTTCTTCACCTTCCATTTTTCTGTTCGAAAATATCTCAATTTTCATGAGAATTATCTTAGCTATAAACTGCTTCTTTTTAACTGAAAATTCCAATTTAAACGACGTCTGCCTGTTTGAATGAGAGCAGAACATGCTGGTAAAATGCTGGCCCTATATTGCTCCCAAAATTAGAAAAGTTTCCAAGAACTCTTTCTTTTTTCCAAGGCAAGCATAGATTTTAAAACATTGTGTTCCCATCCTTCTGGTCTTTCTAATTTATATATAGAAAGTATTACACTTGAGTATAATTTCATTTAGTACTGAAAGACAGCAAGCCGAAGACATAACTCTAGGACAGTCAGTTTTAATATACTGGAATAATGTATTGAACAATGGTAAGAAAAACATATTTAGAAGTAGAAAGAATTTAAAAAAAAACATCAACTTCAACCTGTTTACATAAATTGTAAAAAAAAAAAAAAAAAAGAATTATTTTGTATAAACAGCTCAAACAACACAAAAATCAAAACAAAACATATGCAGCACATCACTGGCATACATGTACATGTTTGTCTCTTTAATCACTTCAGCACCGGAAAGGTTTTAACCCCGTCATGACCAGGCCATTTTTTGCAATACGACACTGCGTTGCTTTAACTGACAATTGCGCGGTCGTGCGATGTTGTACCCAAATAAAATGTATGCTCTTTTTTTCCCACAAATAGAGCTTTCTTTTGGTGGATTTTGATCACCTCTGTGGTTTTTATTTTTTGTGATATGAACAAAAATAACAGACAATTTTGAAAAAAAAAACCCATTTTTTTTTTACTTTCTGCTATAAAACATATCCAATAATTAAAAAAAAAAAAAAAGAATCGAATGTATGCTCAAATTTAGGCCAATATGTATTATGCTACATATTTTTAGTAAAAAAAAAATCCCAATAAGCGTATATTGATTGGTTTGCGCAAAAGTTATAGCGTCTACAATCTATGGGATATATTTATGATTTTTTTTTCGGCGATCAGCGATTTTTAGTGGGGCTGCGACATTGCGGCGGACAAATCAGACACTAAGTGACACTTTTTGGGGACCAGTGACACCAATACAGTGATCAGTGCTAAAAAAAAAATACACTGTCACTGTACAAATGACACTGGCAGGGAAGCGGTTAACATCAGGGGCAATCAAAGGGTTAAATGTGTTCCTAGGGGGTGCTTTTTAACTGTGTGGGGGATGTGCTTTGACTAAAGGAGAACAAAGATCTGTGTTTCTGACTAGCAGAAACACAAGATCTCCATTTTCCCCTCTGGCAGAATGGTGATCTGCCTTGTTTACAATGGCAGACCGCCGTTCTGACTCTCCTCAGAACAATCGGCGGGTCCCGACGGATGTCACGCCCGCTGGACCCACTGATTGGCTCCCACTGTGTCCAATCACAGCGGGAGCGGGTCGCCCACACACTAGATCCTGTGCACAAAATCATGTACAGCTAAGTGATTTCGCGCAGGCGGGCCGCCCTGCCGCAGTATATATGCGTGGGGCAGTCCACAAGTGCTTAACAATGTTGCAAATGCAAAAAATACATGTTCATTCTATCAGAAATCAAGAGTCCTCCAAACATCACAGGGTTGATTTACTAAAGGCAAGTCGATTCTTAATTTGTCAAGGTAAGCTTCACTTTGCAAAGGAATTTTTCTCAGAGCTTAGTGAATGAGGTGAAGCATTGCTGGCTTCCATCATCCGATCATGTGCAAAGAAAAATGTTTTTTTGTTTCCCCTTTTTTTCCCCTTGTACATAATTGGGTATTCTTTTCAGAATAAAAGTTCACCTCCTTCACTAAGCTCTGGGGCAAATTCCTGTGCAAAGCCTATTTGCCTTAAGTCATATTTCGCCCTACTCACTGAGGATTAAAGTGGTTGTAAACCCCATTCATGAAATCTGACCTGGATACATAAATCTGTAGTGTTTACTTTTCTCTCTCCAAAGCTCTAAGTCCCGTGTCTTTCTGCTGCTCAGTTCCTCTGTTATCAGCATGATAACGTCTGACAAGTTCTCCGACACAGGAGATAAAGGCGGCTGGAAATTTGTGTCGGGGATGTAACTTACAGATAGATAAGCAGGGAGCTTGTCTATTTACAGTACAGCTCTGCAAGTTTCTTCGTTCCTCTGCCTATGTGGAGGTGGGGGGGTGTGCCTTTCCTCCAATCAGCTCACACACTGTGTATGCCCAGACTCCCCATCACACTGCTGAAACAAGAGTTTCTAATGCCGCGTACACATGGCCGGACTTGCCAATGGGCTAAACTCCGTCGGCATTTGCGACGGAAAGATTTAGAACATATTCTATATCTGAGTCCGTCAGAAATTCCGACAGAAAAAGTCAGATGGGGCATACACACAGTCGGAATGTCCGACCGAAAGCTCCCATCTGACTTTTTATGTCGGGAAGTCCGGCCGTGTGTATGCGGCATTACACAATGTGCACTTTCTAAAGAGTGTAGAAAGCTGAAGACAGCAGATCTACATGTAAAACTTATGTAGGGAGATTTGTTTCATCTCTGCGTATCATCTGAGGCTGATCACTTCACTGTGAGGGTTTACATCCACTTTAATCTTATACGATTAAGCACTGGTGGGCAAGGTGAAATTCGCCAGGGTGTGGGTTCAGGAGGAGCTCAAGGCTGAGGCCGTTTACATCTCACTACAGTTTGTTAGGAGCTCACTGGATTTCTTACCAGGCAGTTTTCTATGCTTTGCAGCATTTTTACAGGGCTATACATTAAATTTCAAAAATTGTGCTTGGACCCTGGAAAGTATAGATGGCGGAATTAAAATATTAAAATTATTTATTTTTTTTACTTAGCGCTTACCATATATATATATATATATATATATATATATATATATATATATATATGTATTTATTTATTTATTTTTTATTATTTAAAAAATTCTTTATTTAATAGAAAAATTTAATTTTTTTTACATTCAAATATAAAAGATAATATCAATATTCACTGTAGTAGAAAAAAAACAATAATAAAAAAAATTATAATAATTCTAGTAAAAAAACAATAATGAATAAAATGGTCAGGAAAAATTAAAAATAATGTGGTACAAAAGTGGAATTCCCCGAACCAAGATTAACGTATAGATTTTATATACTGTATATAAACATTCCGGATGCTTACTACCTACCCCCCCCCCCCCCCCCTCACCCCCTTTTTTACTTTTATGCTAACCACGTTTAATCTATACGATATAATGAAATATTTAAATATTTTTTGCAACATATTTATGATCCTGACAAGAGGTAGGGGCACCAATTACAAAATTTGCCTCATATATATCTGTATGTATGTGTTAGTTTCACTGTGACTAGCACAAAATATATGGCTTCTTGAGAAGGAGCAGAGCTTCATCATGTAGTAAAATATGGCATATTCATGAAATGTTGTTTGACCATTTAAGTGTATCCAGAATGTGCCTCCATGGGCTGTTATAGTTGAGCCCTGTGGCTTCATAGGGTTTTTTTATACTGTGTATCTACAGACAGCCTTTTCATTGAAAGGATGGGTAATATTGTGCATCATACCCCATTACACTTTTAGAAAACAATGGTAATTTGAGGTTTCATCATTTTTCATGTGAGCTAGATAACACATCACAAACACAGATAACCCATTAAATCAGCCTCAAACATGAGGATGGCCATTTATGGTCTTGGTGGCCATTCTTTGAACGTTCCAACGTATTGCTCAGTGCCTGTGTGGCACATTCTTCTGTGTTTGGATTAAAATTAATGAGCTGTTCTTTCCCATGTAGAAGTCTGAGTGGGTTTTGTATGGAGTAATGGAGGAGGGGGCTGATGGAATGGAATGCCCTTTAGCACACATCATATACTAATTTTTCATCATTGTGGCACCTTCAAATCTGCTTGGTCCTAGCAACAGAAATTTAAAAAAAATAAATGATGAAACCCCTTGTATTTCACACCAACTGAAAAATATGTGGGATTTTTTAGCCTACTGCAAAATCTGTTTTCAGCATTTAATAAATGCTTCAAAGCGAAAAACACATTGCATATGTAATTAAGTCAGGCTATTGACATGGAAATCCACATGGATCATTCACTGAAAAGCAACCATCCCTAATACTCTCATTTATGAGATTATTTTAGTCAGCTTTTAATAAGCTTTTCAGTCTTCAAAAGACTTTTCAACAGCCTACTAGCAAAAGTGGGGAATTTATTAAACAAGCATATTGGTGCTATTGATTTTATCATGTTTATTGTGTACGTGTTTTCTTGTCTTTATTGCTCCAAAATCAGAAAGAAAACTGTTACGTTGAATACAAGAGCCTTATTGTTATGGCCCTACCCTGATTCAAACCAATTACCCTCTGACATTTCTCTATTGTACCTACAGGATGAGCCGCAATCCATTGTTGCAAAAACCAACCCCCACTAGCTCTGCAATTTCACCATAGCAAAAGTCAATTCAGATTATTTGGCATCATATTTGCAAAGGTATAGCTAGCTTTTTGTGAGCCATTGCAGGGCCACTGTCATTATTTTCACTGAATGGGTCTTTAGCATGTAAAGCTCTCAACCTTTTTGCTAAGGTCAGGTGTAGTATCTGTTCTTATTAGTGTCCAGTAGGGGTGCTACATCGCTATTCTGGCCTAGGGTAGGAATGGCTGGTTGTATAGTACCTCTGCGGTCTGCGGGTATGATGGGGGCTCTGAAGGTTTGATCCGCTGGAACAGAAACCAGGACGTCCAAGGGATGTGGAGCAGGGGAGTAATTCCCCAGGGAGAACTGGAGGGGCCCAGTGCCTCCTGATTTGAATGGGTCTGCCTGGTCTGGCCATGGGTTGGGAAGGTAGAGAGCCCGTGCCCTTGGGAGTTGGTCACTCCAGAGGTGCTCATAATATCACTTGGGCTTGGGAAACCCACCATGAGAAAGGGCACAAGGACACATCACTTAAGATTTTTTCTCCACAGCTCCTTTATGGGCTAGACCTTTTGGCCAAGTCCAGGGCAATTTTTTTCTACCAGTCGCAAAACCTAGCCAATGCATCTGCACTGGCATTATTTATTTTATTTATTTTTCTCACTGTTTTGTCACTTGCACTTTTGTCTGTGTTTCTCTTTCTCATTAGGTTGGAGGGCATGGGTCATCAAGCCTACCCTGAAGTCTAGGGGGAGGATGTGTGACCATCAGGTTCTTTCCTCCCCTAAAGCAAGGGGTCTCTCTTCGGAACAGCCCCACACCTAGTACTCGTGGGTCACTTCTGCTGACCTTGAGGAGAGGGGTCCGCCAGGCCCTTTGGCTAGGTGGACCATGTTGAGCCTTGTCCCTGTCAAGAGCCTTGCAACCCAGGGTTCAGTCCTACTTCTTCGGGAGGTGGACTAGAGTCACACCCTTAAGTGCACTTTTTTGTACACTTGGGTGTTAAAAAATAAATAAATAAAAATTTGCATGTAAAGCTCTAGGTGTTCTCCAAAACAACCGAAAAGAAAGAGAAAAAAAAAAGCAACTTGGTAGACAAATGTTATTAACACAACTGTAGCAGGTAGTACAGTATATTTAGTTTGTTCATGACTTTTCATTTACCAGGTTGCTTTTTTTTCTTTTTGGGGATGTTTTTTCAATTCACCTTCAAAGTAAGGGGCCCCTTTTTTTTTGGGTTGTTTTATTTTTTTTTATCTTTGCTTTGGCTTTCTCAACCAAAGAAAAGGTTCTTCAATGAGTCATTCATTCCTTCCACTCTATACTATTATTATTTTTATCTCTCTAGACCAGGGATCTCCAAACTATGGCCCTCCAGCTGTTGCAGAACTACACATCCCATGAGGCATTGTAAAAATCTGACATTCACAGACATGACTAGGCATGATGGAAATTGTAGTTCCTGAACAACTGGAGGGTCATAGATTGGAGACCCTTACTCTAGACCAACATTTCTCAACCTTTTTTTCAGTCCTGCATTTTTTAAAAGTATGCAAAGTCTGCTTCATTGTTCTTTATTTCTCTCATACCTAGGCACTTCACCCCACCCTCCAAATGAGTGGCTTCACTCACTAGGTGAAAGCCCCAGTTACTGTTAAAATGTATTACCAAACATTCAACCGAAATCAATCTCATACAGAATATATACCTTAAACTGAATATTTTGATGAAGTTCAAATAGGGTCTCAATAAACCTTAAACAATAATTAAATCTATTTAAAGGGGTTGTAAAGCTTCATGTTTTTTCACCTTAATGCATCCTATGCAAAAAAAAAAACACCTTGCACTCTCCGCCCCCCCCGAACCCCTGTTTTACTTACCTGAGCCCCAAATCTCCATGGGCGCGATCCCGCGTTGCTTTCCCCCAGCTCTTGTGGGATCTTCATTAAATGATTGATAGCAGCTCAGCCATTGGCTCCCGCTGCTGTCAATCAAATCAATGAAGAGGCGCGCCGGGGGTGGGGCCATGTGATACACTCGGCAGCTATGGCCGCCGACTGTATCACGTGGGAGCGCGCCCTCAAGCTAACCCCTTTGGGAGAGCACTTCCCAGAGGGGGTTAGCTCTTGAGGGGAGGAGCCGAGACAGCTACGAGGGACCCCAGAAGACAAGGTTCAGGGCCACTCTGTGCAAAATGAACTGCACAGCGGAGGTAAGTATGATATGTTTGTTATTTTTAAAAAAAATTAACCCTTAACAACCCCTTAACCTGGGTTCACACTACTGCGAATTGGATGCAATTTTCTCTGCATCCAATTCGCATGTCAGGAGATTGTGACCGGCTCTCTATGGAGCCAGTTTATACATCTCAGGAGCGGCTACGGTGCGAATTGCACAGGAGTCCTGTGCGTGTTCTCGTCCTTTTCAGGTCCAAATTCAGCCAATAATTTAGACTAAAATTGGACCTAAAACAGTGATCGGGGGACGCATCGGACCCCTGCTGTGAGCCGCTCTGTGCTTCAGTATGAACCCAGCCTAATTCAACTTTACTGTCTCCATGGCAAGATATTCTGTGCCAATATACAGAACTCCTTTATTGTGACTATTCGCTATTTCTCTGTATCTACTTCTTATAAATTCTAATAATATCAGATTCATCTTAAAGTTTTCAAAATCTTGTGGCATACCAACCTAAAATTTAAAAAATCTAAGTGTTACCTGAGATAGGTAAAAAACCTAAATGGGAAACCTAAGCCTGGAACAATGCACACAACTGGCTTGAAATTAACTTTACATCAAAAGCCCCCCCTTCACATCAAAGGTCCCCTCATCAGGTCAGAGGTCCCCCATAACATCTGAGACCTTCCTATACGTCAGAGTCCTCCGTATACCTCAAAATCCCCCCTATATGTCACAGTCTCCCTATACAATAACCACTTCAATACAGGGCACTTATACACCTTCCTGCCCAGATCAATTTTCAGCTTTCAGCACTGTCGCAGTTTGAATGACAATTGCGCGGTCATGCTGCACTGTACCCAATGTACATTTTTATCATTTTGTTCCCACAAATAGTGTTTTCTTTTGGTTGTATTTGATCACCTCTGCGTTTTTGTTTTTTTTGCTAAACAAATAAAGAAAGACCGAAAATTTTGAAAAAAATAAAAGTTTTGCTTTTGTTTCTGTTAAAAAATTTTGGAAATAAGTAAGTTTTCTCTTTCACTGACGGGCACTGATAAGGCGGCACCGATGAGGTGGCACCAATAAGTGGGCACTGACGGGCACTGACGATGGGCACTGATATGCGGCACTGATGGGCACTGGTATGCGGCACTGATGGGTGGCACTGATATGCAGCACTGATGGGCATTGATAGGCAGCACTGATGGGCACTAATGGGTGGCACTGAGTGGCACTGATAGGTGACAATGATGGGCACTTAAAGGCTGCAAATATGGGTTCTTATGGATGGCACTGATAGGCGGCACTGATGGGCACTGCTGGGCACTGATGGGCACTGATAGGTGACACTGATGGGCACTGATACGCGGCACTGATATGAGGCACTGATAGGCATCCCTGGTGGCACTGGCATTGGTAGGCATTGGAGTGGGCACTGATTGGCAGCTGCCTGGGCATTGATTGGCAGCTGCCTGGGCACAGATTGGTATTTCCCTGGGGATCTAGGGGGCATACCTGGTGGTCCAGTGTGGATGGCTTCCCTGGTGGTCCTGGGCAGCTTCCCTGGTGGTCCTGGGTGGGATCCGAGGGGGGGCTGTGCTGATAAACAATCAGCACAGACCCCCCTGTCAGGAAAGCAGCCGATCGGCTCTCCTCTACTCGCATCTGTCAGACGTGAGTGAAGAAAAGCCGATCACCGGCTCTTCCTATTTACATCGTGATCAGCCGTGATTGGACACGGCTGATCGAGACTCTTTACCTAGATCGGAGTTGCGGTGTGTCAGACCGGACGTCATATGCCGTCCGGTCAGGATATTGAAACCACTTTGCCACCATCATTTTGCTATATGGCGGGCGGCAAGTGGTTAAACTCTCCACATCACATCAAATTGCCCCATCCCTAAGTCTTCTCTTCACATCAGAGTCCCCCCATCAGAAAGCCTCCCAAAACACAGAGTGCCCTATCATGCAGTTCCCCCATCACAGAGCCCCCCCTAATCATAGTTCCCTCTTCACATCAAAACCCTATCTTTTGGCTCCAGCAGTGTGACAAAAGGCAAGAGTTGGAGTAGGTCTAGAGAAGCCAGACCTACATCTTCTTCTGAATGCTGGATGAATGCTGGAGTGGCTTTTCATACCACCTGCCCTCGTTTAGGGCAATGAATTCTGATGGTGTGACAAAGACAATGCAGTGCATAATACCCTAGAGCATCATTGATTGGTATGATGCTAGAGACCGACCCACCGGCACCAAGGCAACTCACGGCACTGTCCAGGGTAACTTGGTACCTGTATTTGCAGCTCCCCAGGAAACCAAAACAGCACCCCGGTTGAGAAACAGTGCTCTAGACTTCTATACCTGCTCCATTTACGTTTTAACATTTGACTGTTTAATCTTGTATTGATCAGACTCATCTTGAATCTTCTTTTATGATAAATGACCTTGTTTTTATAATGGACATTGTTTCACCAAGATTTTAGTCATGTGCAGAATGGATTGATTTCAGCCTATTTCAAGGTTTCATTTAAGCTCGCACTACCAACTGCAGTCTCACCTTGTTTAATGAACCTTAAAATTAAGTTGTCTACCTCTTCAGTTCACTGTAAGACATCATCCTGGTATTCTTTTTCAAGTGTGACCTGTGGTGGACCCGTGGTGTCTAATGAGGACATCCTTACTTGGATAAATGCAAAAACACTTTAACAACAGAACTAATTGTATTCAAAGAACACAGAACACACACACATATGCAAAAGGCACACATGCACTAAAGAAGTGCAGTTAACGAATTAGGTCAGAAATCCCCAAATCATGTTGCCTAGTAACTTTCTCTCTCCTATATACAGCAATGCTTCTGATGACTAATCCCTTTTCTGTTATAGTTCTAAAACTTTGCTCTCACAAACACGTTCTTCACAGTGGGTTCACCTTTGGATACATTCTGCAGGGTAGTTTCACAGAAGGATGCATAAATACAACATATCCTCATCATATGTATCCAGTTTAGATGGGCTCTATACAATCAGACTTGACCTTTTCTTAATTTATATTACATACACATATACAGTGCATGCATAACAAACAGTTTAATGCAAGGTTAAAACACATATTTTACTGTTTTACCAAACAAATATTTTGCAATTCTTTTCAACGAGTTTTCCAATCTAGACACTATGAAAAGTCCTGACTGGGGATAAGGCTGGGTTTGGTTTAAAGCCAGAAGTTATTTGTCATTGCTGGGCCAATGAGCTATGGAGGAATACAAGGGAAAAAACGGCACTCAAGTATGTCAGCATAAATGGACTTCCTTTAATGCATAAGAGTAAAATACAAGTATACATCCAATGTGTTTCAGCCACCAGGCCCTAGTGATGAGTGATGGGTTTTGACTTGGGTACTTGTGAACTCAGACGTTAGCTGTCATTGCTAAGCCAATGATCTGCAGGTGAGAGCTTCCCCTCATAGTCAAATGACAATATTCGATCAATTATGTCTCATGCATCCCCATCTATTTTTATAAGTGCAACATTCAAAGCTGAATCAATCCAAGGAAAAGCCGCCACTCCAGTATGTAAGCAAACACGGACTTCCTTTAACCTCCCTGGCGGTATGATTATTTCAGATTTTTGATGCTGAAAGCGGTACAATTATTTTGCATGGAAATTTGGCGTTATATATTGTAGGCCTGTAATTCTTAGGAATAATTCACTTAAATCTGTTCATACAAGAGTCTGGTAGACATCCCGGGTATGATAAAGTTTGAAAAATGAAATAAAAAATTATAATATAATAAATAACTATAAATAATTATAAGAAATAATAATATAATAATAATAAAAATTATTCAATAATGTAATCAAATCAAAAACACAGAATTTTGCTTAGTTGCAGAATTGTCGCTGTCATTACTTTTAGTGTTTGATGACGAATTTCCCCACAAATCACTATCGCTCAATTCTGCAAGTGATTCTAATTTATTATCGCTGTTTTCTAGCTGGTCTAAAAGCACTTTTGACATAAACTGACATTTTGTGGTTGCTATGGACAATCACCAGTTTCCAGGCAGAAAGAATAGTATTTATAATATAAAACTGCATGCAGGACACTGCACAGACCACTAGGGACAAAGGGGATGTGTAATTATTTGATACAGTACTGTAATCTGTAAGATTACAGTAAACTGTATCTATACTGTGTGTTTTACTTTTTGAATTTGGCGCCAAACTCTGTCCCCGTGCGTCGCAACGCTCGCAGGGAACTGAGCTCGGCACTGTGATTCGGCGGCTCGCAGATCACAGCGGGGAGACATCGCAGGATCCAGGGGACAAGGTAAGTAACCTCTACATGGATCCTGCGATGCGATCCCGAGTCTGGCTCAGGTTTACCGCTTTTGGTACTGAAAATCCACCCCGAGCCACACTCGGGAATACCGCTAGGGGGGGTTAATGCAAAAGGGTAAAATACAACTGAGTAAACATCCAATGCATTTCAGCCATTAGGCCATGATTAAGGCCTAACGGCTGAAATGCATTGGCTGTTTGCTCAGTTGTATTTTACCCTTTTGCATTAAAGTGAGTCAGTTTATGCTTACAAACTGGAGTGCTGGATTTTCTTTCATTGATTCAGCATTGGAGATTGATGGAAGCCTTTCAGCCTGAGCACCAAGCCTGGACCTTTGGATTTTAGTGGGGGCTGTAGCACTGTCTCACCTGTTGCTGCCATTCATCCATGGGTGGGAGATTGCACTTATAAAAAGGGGTGGGGATGTACATGACATAATTGATCTAATATTGTCACATGGCTATAAGGGGAATCTCTCACCTGCAGTTCATTTGTTCAGCAATGACAGCTAACGTCTGAGTTCAGAAGTATCCAAGCCAAAACCCAAGCTCATCACTAGTCCTAACCATTTACTTTTCCACATTACATTCAAAGCAATTCTACTTGGTCTAGAGTAGACTCTGAATGGATAATGAAGCAGCCCAATGATGAGGACATCTCTACTTCAATCAGCAAGCCCAGTTTCTTATATTCAAAATACAGTGTAATGCAGTAAAGACTGATTGATTCCTCTTCCAATCTGAATACTGATTTCCACAGTATTAACGGGATTCGTTTAAAGACTGATTGCGGTGCTACTATTTAAAAATGGTAATACACTTTTAAACTTTCGATTTATAGCTCTCTTATATACAGTCAGGTCCATAAATATTGGGACATCGAGACAATTCTCTATACACCACCACAATGGATTTGAAATGAAACAAACAAAATGTCCTTTAACTGCACACTTTCAACTTTAATTTGAGGGTATTTACATCCAAATCAGGTGAACGGTGTAGGAATTACAACAGTTTGTATATGTGCCTCACACTTTTTAAGGGACCAAAAGTAATGGAACAGATTAACAATCATCCATCAAACTTTCACTTTTTAATACTTGGTTGGAAATCCTTTGCAGTCAATTACAGCCTGAAGTCTGGAACGCATAGACATCACCAGACGCTGGGTTTCATCTCTGGTGATGCTCTGCCAGGCCTCTACCGCAACTGTTTTCAGTTCCTGCTTGTTCTTGGGGCATTTTCCCTTCAGTTTTGTCTTCAGCAAGTGAAATGCATGCCCAATCGGATTCAGGTCAGGTGATTGACTTGGCCATTGCATAACATTCCACTTCTTTCAGTGGCGGAATTACCAGGGTTGCAACAGTTGCAGTTGCGACGGGGCCCGGCATTCCGCCACTGTGGGGGGGGGCCCAGCGGGGTTGCTCTTCACACACGCTCTGAGCGGAGATCGTGTGTCATATAACAATAGCACAGAGAGACACCGGCGGCGGCATTAATGTTCTATTTGTCGGTCCTCTCTGGCACGGAAGGACACACAGCTGATCTCACGGCTCGCCCTTCTCCCCCCTCCCTCTCCTGTGTGCTCCGCGGGCAGTCTAGTGTGAAGCTAAAGAGCTCACATTTCCCGCAGAGCACAAAGGAGAGGGGAGGGGGGGAGAAGGGGGAGCCGTGAGATCAGCTGTGTGTCCTCTCTCATCCGTGTCAGAGAGTACCGACAAATAGAACATTAATGCCGCCACCGGTGTCTCTCTGTGCTATTGTTATATGACACACGATCTCCGTCCTGAGCCGTGCTGTCCGGCACTGATGGGTTCTAATAGCATTCACTGTGATGGGCACTGATAGCATTCACTGATGGGCACTGATAGAAGGCACTGATAGAAGGCACTGATGGGCACTGATGAGCACTGATGGGCACTGATGAGCACTGATAGAAGGCAGTGATAGAAGGCACGGATGGGCACTGATGGGCACTGATGGGCACTGATAGAAGGCACTGATGGTCACTGATGAGCACTGATAGAAGGCACTGAAGAGCACTGATAGAAGGCACTGATGGGCACTGATGAGCACTGATAGAAGGCACTGATGGGCACTGATAGAAGGCATTGACTTATGAGCACTAATAGAAGGCACTGATGGGCACTGATGAGCACTGATAGAAGGTACTGATGAGCACTGATAGAAGGCACTGATGGGCACTGATAGAAGGCACTGATGAGCACTGATAGAAGGCACTGATGAGCACTGATAGAAGGCACTGATGAGCACTGATAGACGGCACTGATGAGCACTGATAGAAGGCACTGATGAGCACTGATAGAAGGCACTGATGGGCACTGATAGAAGGCACTGATGAGCACTGATAGAAGGCACTGATGGGCACTGATGAGCACTGATAGAAGGCACTGATAGAAGGTACTGATGAGCACTGATAGACGGCACTGATAGAAGGCACTGATGAGCACTGATAGAAGGCACTGATGGGCACTGATAGAAGGCATTGACTGATGAGCACTGATAGACGGCACTGATGAGCACTGATAGAAGGCACTGATGGGCACTGATGAGCACTGATAGAAGGCACTGATGGTCACTGATGAGCACTGATAGAAGGCACTGATGAGCACTGATAGAAGGCACTGATGGGCACTGATGAGCACTGATAGAAGGCACTGATGAGCACTGATAGAAGACATTGACTGATGAGCACTAATAGAAGGCACTGATGGGCACTGATGAGCACTGATAGAAGGTACTGATGAGCACTGATAGAAGGCACTGATGGGCACTGATAGAAGGCACTGATGAGCACTGATAGAAGGCACTGATGAGCACTGATAGAAGGCACTGATGAGCACTGATAGACGGCACTGATGAGCACTGATAGAAGGCACTGATGAGCACTGATAGAAGGCACTGATGGGCACTGATAGAAGGCACTGATGAGCACTGATAGAAGGCACTGATGGGCACTGATGAGCACTGATAGAAGGCACTGATAGAAGGTACTGATGAGCACTGATAGATGGCACTGATGAGCACTGATAGAAGGCACTGATGAGCACTGATAGAAGGCACTGATGGGCACTGATAGAAGGCATTGACTGATGAGCACTGATAGACGGCACTGATGAGCACTGATAGAAGGCACTGATGGGCACTGATGAGCACTGATAGAAAGCACTGATGGGCACTGATAGAAGGCACTGATGGGCACTGATGAGCACTGATAGAAGGCACTGATGAGCACTGATAGAAGGCACTGATGAGCACTGATAGAAGGCACTGATGGGCACTGATGAGCACTGATAGAAGGCACTGATGAGCACTGATAGAAGGCACTGATGGGCACTGATAGAAGGCACTGATGAGCACTGATAGAAGGCACTGATAGAAGGTACTGATGAGCACTGATAGACGGCACTGATGAGCACTGATAGAAGGCACTGATGAGCACTGATAGAAGGCACTGATGGGCACTGGGTCATGCAGGAATCCCAGGGGTCATGCAGGAAGCACGGTTTTGGGAGGATGTCCATGGACACTCTCCCAAAATTGGAAGCCCGGGGCTCGGATGGAAGGGGGGCCCATCATGATTTCTTGCACCGGGGCCCTGAAGGTTCTATTTACGCCTCTGACTTCTTTCCCTTAAAAAACTCTTTGGTTGCTTTCGCAGTATGCTTCGGGTCATTGTCCATATGCACTGTGAAGAGCTGTCCAATGAGTTCTGAAGCATTTTTCTGAATATGAGCAGATAATATTGCCCAAAACACTTCAGAATTCCTCCTGCTGCTTTTGTCAGCAGTCACATCATCAATAAATACAAGAGAGCCAGTTCCATTGGCAGCTATACATGCCCACTCCATAATACTACCACCACCTTGCTTCACTGATGAGATGGTATGCTTTGGATCATGAGCAGTTCCTTTCCTTCTCCATACTCTTCTCTTTCCATCACTCTGGTACAAGTTGATCTTGGTCTCATCTGTCCATAGGATGTTGTTCCAGAACTGTGAAGGCTTTTTTTAGATGTTGTTTGATAAACTCTAATCTGGCCTTCCTGTTTTTGAGGCTCACCAATGACTTACATCTTGTTGTGAACCCTCTGTATTCACTCTGGTGAAGTCTTCTCTTGATTGTTGACTTTGACACACATACACCTACCTCCTGGAGAGTGTTCTTGATCTGGCCAACCGTTGTGAAGGGTGTTTTCTTCACCAGGGAAATAATTCTTCGGTCATCCACCACAGTTGTTTTCCGTGGTCTTCCGGGTCTCAGTTGATTTGGCCACACCTAATGTTTTTGCTATCTCTCTGATGGGTTTGTTTTGTTTTTTCAGCCTAATGATGGCTTGCTTCACTGATAGTGACAGCTCTTTGGATCTCATATTGAGAGTTGACAGCAACAGGATCCAAATGCCAATAGCACACTTGAAATGAACTCTGGACCTTTTATCTGCTCCTTGTAAATGGGATAATGAGGGAATAACACACACCTGGCCATGGAACAGCCGAGCAGCCAATTGTCCCATTATTTTTGGTCCCCTAAAAAGTGGGAGGCACATATACAAACTGTTGTAATTCCTACACCGTTCACCTGATTTGGATGTAAATACCCTCAAATTAAAGCTGAAAGTCTGCAGTTAAAGCAAATCTTGCTCGTTTCATTTCAAATCTATTGTGGTGGTGTATAGAGCCAAAAAGATTAGAATTGTGTCGATGTCCCAATATTTATGGACCTGACTGTATATGTGTATCTGCCATGCCACAGTTAGCTCTATATTTGTCATTGCTGGGCCAATGACCTGTAGAGGAATACAAGGAAAAGCCGGAACTCAGCATAACCAGACTTCTGAAACTATTGAAATAGTAGAAACATGGGACTTTTAAGGCACAGCATATTTTTGGGTAAAATTGACATTTATTAAAATGTGTTAAAACTTCAACAAGTTCAATCCATATGACAACAAATTACAGTAAAATACCATTGTGTATAAAAACAATCAATCTAGATACTCTAGCAATTGCGTATAGTAGTCATTGCAGCTCAATGCATTTCTCGGACAAGGTCCTCTTCATCAGAAGCTATCAATACAGACTTTTTATAAATGCCATCTAAATGAAATGACAACCTTTTAATAATCATATCATAGTATTCATAATACAACACAATATAATGAAAATTAGAATTGAATTATTCAGTACTCTTCCCTAAAGGGGGGTAGGGGGGAGGAGGAAAGAGCACCCTGGGACCCCTATGCGCAAACGTATGTGCATCCTAGGCCCTTGGCACCCTCCCCACCCCCCTTTGGGGAAGAGTATCTCTGTGCAGGGTACTGAATAATTCAATTCACATTTTCATTATATTGTGTTGTATTATGAATACTATGATATGATTATTAAAGGTTTTCATTTAATTTAGATGACATTTATAGAAAGGCTGTATTGATATCTCCTGATGAAGAGGACCTTGTCCGAGAAACACGTTGAGCTGCAAAGACTTTTATACGCAATTGCTACAGTATCTAGATCAGTTGTTTTTATTTTTATACACAACTGTATTTTACTGTAATTTGTTGTCATATGGATTGAGCTTGTTGAAGCAAATTTGAATATATGTAAATTTTACCCCAAAATATGCTATGCCTTAAAAGTCCCACGTTTCTACTATTTCAATAGTTTCGATATATCTAGTTTAGGGATGTGGCACAGAGTTTGCATTACAATTTTGTGATTGGATAAACAGACTTTCTTTAATGTAACACCCTCCTAGGTAGGTGATAGAGAGTGTATATCATTTTTGGCTTTTCTGCTTAACAGAGAAGCAGACAGGCAAATTTAGGTGCTGTCTGCTTTGCAGAGAGCAGTGATTGATTAGTGAGGTCTGCTCATTGTGCTTTGGGTGCGGCTCATGTTGTTTTGATGTTTTGTACTGATCCAATAGGAAGAAGGCATATTGGAGAGTGGGAGGAAACCCTGACAGATGAGAGCAGATGAGAGCATGGCTGTAGATACAGCCTTGGCCAATTAGAAGGGCATGTGCCCCAAAGAATGCTGGGTGCCTGTATTTAAGTCTGAGGCTCGGGGGTTCCAGTCCAGCCCACCTCTGAGGAGAGAGGTTCAGGTGGGGAGGAGGCGGCTGCCTCTCTCCAGCGTGGAAGGCCATGCGGCCAGCCTGGAAGGACATGCAGCCATAGATTGCAGATCTGAGGGCCTGAAGCCTGCAAGCTACAACCCAGGGTTCCTGTGCAAGCTGAATGAGGGAGATAGTCTACAGATCTGGTTGTGTGTCACAGGACATCTATTTCACAGTGACCTCTCTATACTGAAGCAAACTGGTCAAATATGTTCATTTTTCTAAGAAGCTTTGTGCTGCACAGCATGGCAGATACACATATATAAATATGTGTATCTGCCATGCTGTGCAGCACAAAGCTTCTTAGAAAAATGAACATATTTGACCAGTTTGCTTCAGTATAGAGAGGTCACTGTGAAATAGATGTCCTGTGTGTATCTCCTATCTGCTGAAGACTAGATGTTAACTGAATGAATGAGAGGCCATGATACTGTGGCCTGTGATTTTTACCCCACCATAAATGTGTGAGTAAATGGAGACCTGGATAGATAGAAGTGAGATAAGTAAAATTAGAACTTCAACAGAAGGCTCTGCCAAGCAGTTACTGAGTAATTTCCTCTGTGTGTCTAGTGAGCACCCTCCTGGAATGGGTATCTTTGGAGAGCCATACAAATGGACTGTACAAGTATGTAGCATTTCCTCCATAGGAGCCACTGAATAAATTGGGTTCTCTGTTCTGCACCTCAACTCCAAGAACAACCTCAGCCCCTCTGACATACCTGTTTGAATGAAAGTTACTGCAAGAACTTATAAATAGGAGTATAGATACCTTGAAATTGGCTGTGAATTATCACCGGGAAATAGACAAAAGTCTGTTTAGTGGTAAATTAACTCAATGTATTGATACAGTTTAGAATAAATGGTGATTTGCACATAAATGAGCATACAAAAGGTAGGTTCATACGCAGTCTGCTAGAAAGTAAAATTACTATGCTAAGACAACTTGGATTAAAGTTCTGTACCACTAGACTTGGATTAACTCTTGAATCAGCAAAGTCAGCAATTAACAGTGAATATAAGCATTAACTGCAATGTGAATAATAATTCTATAACTAGCCTGGTGTGCACTCTAGGAGAATAGCTAGGATATGGTGCAATATTCCCTGAGAGGTACCTTTTAGCATAAGCAATAGGTGAAGGTCTCTGAATAGCAGCTGTAAAGAGACAGTCGTTAGTCCTAAGTCTACAGCCGGCTAGCATTGGGGCCCAGTTGTACTTCTGGTGCATGTGAGAATAGTCCCAGTCAAGCCTTCAGGCAGCAATCAGACTACTAGATGGCTGTATGGTCAGTTTTTAAAGGGCTCAGTCTCTCTAACAGCAGATATTAAATTCCCACAGCAGCAGCTCATCAGTCCCAGTGGTATTGCAATTCACAATTCAGTCACACACAGCTATTAGTCCACTTTCTGCTCTGCATACAGGTGGCTCTGGTTGTCGGCACCCCCAAACTCAGCACTCTGGATCCCACTCAGGCTGCTGATATGCAGCAGTGATGGTGCACACTGGACAGAGAAGCGATGTGCACTTTCCAGTCTCCTTCACAGCTAAGGGAAGTAGTGTCCTGTACAACCTGAGAAAATGTAGTCCTTTTCCTTCCTCCTGGCAACTTCCCTTTCTAGCTTGAATTGCCTAGTTTCCTATATATTAGTTCCTGTTTGCATGAGCATGAGGTTTGGATGTGATCCTCCTTCTCCTGTGGCTGCAGGAATGACAGTGAGGCTTGAATTGGCTTGAATTGCCTGTTGCCTATATATTGTGATAGCAGGAAATGATGCTCATGCCCTGGAAGAAGTCCTCTTAGCGACTAAACTAGTCGGGTA
This sequence comes from Lithobates septentrionalis, assembly GCA_037952835.1. Taxonomy (NCBI): domain Eukaryota; kingdom Metazoa; phylum Chordata; class Amphibia; order Anura; family Ranidae; genus Lithobates; species Lithobates septentrionalis. The sequence continues at coordinate 1,180,891 of JBBDGP010000812.1, forward strand.
AAGGAGCTATTTCCTGCTCTCTCGTTCCTGTTTACAGTATCTGGATGTTTTTTTGGCGGCCACCTATGTTGTATACAATGCTGGTTTTCATATGAACAAATGTAAGTGCAATACCTTTTATTAAATTAGCCTTTTGGTATTTTTTCACTATCTAGCTTTTCCTTCATTTGCATGGTTAAATCTGGTCGTGAGGTGAATGGAGTCTGGTCTGATTATCCAGTGAAAGTACTTAATTTGTTCTGAGGACACATCTCCAGTGGATGACCCCTGCAAAGATTATTACCTCAAGCCTGTTTGACCCTCTGTAATAAAGGGTCCAGGCTCTCTGGTAAGGTTCTATATTGCTTAAGGTGACGGTATATGCACGAGGTAGAGGGTCTTCTGGATGCATCTGCAATTTCACAGATTTGTGTTTTTTTTTTGTTTTTCTGCAATTGGACTATTTTCTATCAACACCTTATGAGCAATGTTATGTTTAGCACAGCAATGTTTTTGTATATGCAGCAGTTACAGAGAGCAGCTGCAGCCAGTGTTTCTCTCACTCTCCATTCTTAGCCAAGCACTTGGCTACATGTAATACATGACAAAAAAAATCATCAGAGCACATCATTGTCACTTTTGCAGTAATGAGTCTATGACATAGTGTATGACAGTGACATTGTATACAATCCACATGCATCTAGAGCCTATTCACATTGCTCTTGTGTCTGAAAAGTCTTTGATGATTCCTGTTTAGTAAGATAGTACAGCAATACCGCATCAAAGCACCCAAACTTAGCTGCACATTTACTTTCTCACATCTTAGGCTTCATCTAATGTTATGGGTTAAAGCAGGGGTCCACCTATCTATCGTTTTTTTTTTTTTAGTTCATTCACAAACTTTTCTTCTCAGCATTACATACTCACATATTGTGTGTAATATGTCCACCTGTGTCAGATTTCGTCGGAAAGAATAACTTATATTATTCACTGCAGGCGGTTTCCATCTTCATTGTGGGCATTTGAAGCCCACAAGCATTTATTTCCTGGATGTGGTGAATGCTGTGCTCCCAGCATTCACCGCTCGTTCCCGCACATGCTCAGTGGCATCCTGGGAAGCCTGAGACTAGCTCCCAGGAGTCTGGGAGAGGCTAGAAACACGCCTACTCCCACGGGAGGAGAACCAGGAAGTGCAAAGAAGAATAGAAAAATAAAAGGTAATTACGGTGATTTCAATTTTTTTAAACGGCATGTCAGCATCTAGGCAAGGAAGAGAATACATACAGATATTGTTAAAAATTTGGGTGGAACCCCGCTTTAAATACAGAATTATCTCCTGTGACCACAATGATTACGACATTGATTTCCATTAATAGACAAATATCCAGAATGGTACAGCCCTAAGGAGTTATCTAGGCTGGTTTTATGGTAAATACAATTGAACTCAATTCACAATAACCAATACCAATGTAGTATCCCCTCTTTCATGCAAAGAAGTTGAAAATCACACTTTCATGGTTGGAGCTTCACTTTATTCACAAATCAGCTGACGAAATGCCAGCTGGAGGATTGTACTGAAACAATCCATTTATAATACACACTTGCCTCAAGCTAATATTAACTGATTCATCTTTGTGGGTTTTTTTTCTTTGGGCTGTCATGGCAGTTCAGCTCTGCAGCTTTGTGTGAAAACCAGTGCTTATAACTTATATTGTGCACAGGGTCTTTTGTTCTATGCAAGTGGTACACATGTGTCAGATCTGCAGTGATGATGAAATTACATGCGAGTCAGGCTTAAGTGTTGCCCATGAATGGGTTATTGTAAGAGCTGAGATATGTGATGGGACAAGGGAGTGAAAGCCTTCATAGAAAGAAAGAATTCTAAAGTAAAAGCAGTGGAGAATGTTTGGGAAAGCCAAGTCAAAGGTTGAAGGTTATGGAAAAATAGGCCTTCAGTTTACACGATAAAGCACAATTCACATGTACAATACTTGATTTGATTGTAGCCGTATTAGTGCAATTGTGACAGAGAAAATTGAGTACTGTCCGTGATACTTTTTTTATTTGCACTAACATACAATTTTTCAGGACAAGCTTTCGGGGTATGTCCCCTTCTTCGAGGTCCAAGCAGTAATGATTCACAAATTTTTAAGCAGCATGTTAAAGAAAAAAAAAAAAAAAAAAGGGAAAGCCAAACACATACAAATCAATGGTAATAAAGATAGCAGCAGAGTTAGTCTCTGTCTTATCTCACTAACTCTGCTGCTATCTTTATTACCATTGATTTGTATGTGTTTGGCTTTCCCTTTTTTTTTTTTTTTTTTTCTTTAACATGCTGCTTAAAAATTTGTGAATCATTACTGCTTGGACCTCGAAGAAGGGGACATACCCCGAAAGCTTGTCCTGAAAAATTGTATGTTAGTGCAAATAAAAAAAGTATCACGGACAGTACTCAATTTTCACATGTACAATAGAAATAGAAATATAACAAAACTGTATAGATCTCAGTGGTGATATATATATATATATATATATATATATATATATATATATATATATATATATATATATATATATATATATATATATATATATATTGAACAGAATTATAAATGCAACACTATATATATATGTATGTGAGTGTGTGTGTGTATATATATATATATATATATATATATATATATATATATATATATATATATATATATATATATAAAATATATAAACTGAACAAGATTATAAACGCAACACTTTTGTGTTTGCTCCTATTTATCATGAGCTGAACTACTGATCTACAACTTTTTCTATGTACTGTAAGAGCACAAAAGGCCTATTTCTCTCATAGTTACATAGTAGGTGAGGTTGAAAAAAGACACAAGTCCATCAAGTCCAACATATGTGTGCGATTATATGTCAGTATTACATTGTATATCCCTGTATGTTGTGGTCATTCAGGTGCTTATCTAATAGTTTCTTGAAACTATTGATGCCCCCCCGCTGAGACCACAGCCTGTGGAAGGGAATTCCACATCCTTGCCGCTCTTACAGTAAAGAACCCTCTATGTAGTTTAAGGTAAAACCTCTTTTCTTCTAAATTTAATGAGTGGCGACGAGTCTTGTTAAACTCTCTTCTGCGAAAAAGTTTTATTCCTATTGTGGGGTCACCAGTATGGTATTTGTATATTGAAATCATATCCCCTCTCAAGCGTCTCTTCTCCAGAGAGAATAAGTTCAGTGCTCGCAACCTTTCCTCATAACTAATATCCTCCAGACCCTTTATTAGCTTTGTTACCCTTCTTTGTACTCGCTCCATTTCCAGTACATCCTTCCTGAGGACTGGTGCCCAGAACTGGACAGCATACTCTAGGTGCGGCCGGACCAGAGTTTTGTAGAGTGGGAGAATTATCGTTTTATCCCTTGCGTTGATCCCCTTTTTAATGCATGCCAATATTCTGTTTGCTTTGTTAGCAGCAGCTTGGCATTGCATGCCATTGCTGAGCCTATCATCTACGAGGACCCCCAGGTCCTTTTCCATCCTAGATTCACAAATATTGTTCACAAATCTGTATAAATCTGTGTAAGGCCGGGTTCACACTGGTACGACAAACATTCCGACATTGGGAGCTCATGTCACATGACGTGTGAAAATTAATGTTTCCCTATGGGAGCCGTCTTAACTGGTCCGACACAAGTCAGTCCGACTTTGAAAATGCTCCCTGCACTACTTTGGTCCGACTTTGATCCTACTTCAGCCAATTAATTAACACTGAAGTCAGATCAAAGTCGGATCGCCGTCTTAACTGACATGACTTTGGCATGTGACTTGTGCTCTGAGGATCTTAAAGCGAAACTCCATGCCAAATTTAAAAAAAAATGGCATGGGTTCCCCCTCCAAGAGCACACTAGGCCCTTTGGTCTGGTATGGATTTTCAGGGGAATCTCCACACCGAAAAAAACGGTGTTGGGGCCCCCCCATAATCCATACCAGACCCTTATCCGATTATTGCACAGGTGTGCCTTAGGCTGGCCACAATAAAAGACCACTCTAAAATGTGCAGTTTTAGCACACAGCACAATGCCACAGATGTTGCAAGTTTTGAGGGAGTGTGCAATTGGCATGATGACTGCAGGAATGTCCACTAAAGCTGTTGCCCTTGAATTGAATGTTCATTTCTCTACCATATGCTGTCTACAAAGGTGTTTCATAGAATTTGGCAGTACATCCAAACGGCCTCAAAACCACAGGCTACGTGTAACCACACCAGCCCAGGACCTCCACATCCAGCATCTTCACCTCCAAGATCATCTGAGACCAGCCACCCAGACAGCTATTGCAACAATCAGTTTGTATAACCAAAGAATTTCTGCAAACTGTCAGAAACCGTCTCAGGGAAACTCATCTGCATGCTCGTTGTCCTCACTGGGGTTTCGACCTGACTGCAGTTCGTCGTCGTAACCGACTTAAGTGGGCAAATGCTCATTCAATGGTGTCTGGCACTTTGGAGAGGTGTTCTCTTCATGGATGAATCCCAGTTTTCACTGTACAGGACAGATGGCAGACAGAGTGTATGGCTTCGTATGGGTGAGCGGTTTGCTGATTTCAATGTTATGGATCGAGTGGCCCATGGTGGCGATGGGGTTATGGTATGGACAGTCGTATGCTATGGACCATGAACACAGGTGCATTTTATTGATGGCATTTTGAATGCACAGAGATACCATGACGAGATCCTGAGGCCCATTGTTGTGCCATTCATCCACGACCATCATCTCATGTTGCAGCATGATAATGCACAGTCCCACGTACACAGTTCCTGGAAGCTGAAAACATCCCAGTTCTTGCATGGCCAGAATACTCACCGGACATTTCACCCATTGAGCATGTTTGGGATGCTCTGGATCGGCGTATATGACAGCATGTTCCAGTTCCTGCCAATATCCAGCAACTTTGTACAGCCATTGAAGAGGAATGGACCAACATTCCACAGGCCACAATCAACAACCTGATCAACTCTATGCGAAGCAGATGGTGGTCTCACCAGATATTGACTGGTTTTCAGACCCCCCGACTTCCCCAATACAGTAAAACTGCACATTTTAGAGTGGCCTTTTATTGTGGCCAGCCTAAGGCACACCTGTGCAATAATCATCTTGCCTAATCAGCATCTTGATATGCCACACCTGTGAGGTGGATGGATTATCTCGGCAAAGCAGAAGTGCTCACTAACACAGATTTTTGCTCAGTGTATGTGTGTGTGTATATATATATATACATATATATATATATACACATATATATATACATATATATATATATATACACACATACACACTATATTTTCAAAAGTATTAGGACGCCTGCCTTTACACACATAGGTAAACTTTGGTTTTAAACATTGCAGTTATATGCACACAGAATCAAAGATTCTTGAAGCTTAATTGTGGTGTTTTCCTTTCTATTATTAATTGTTTGTTCACTTGCAATGTGGATTTGAACTGGCTATAAAATTTGACTACTCCAGGGAGTCAATTCTGTAGCACAGCCCCTTTCCTCCTTGTAAGGTATAGTCCTCTTCTCTTCTGGGAGTGCTTTATTACTCTTTGAGCTGATATATCATCTCCACCCCTTCCCTCACTTTCCTACAAAGCTTTTTATGTACCTCCTAAAATAGCATTAAAAGAGAAGTATGGTTTCTATTTTCATTTTTTAAGGACAATACTTACCTAGGTGGCTGCAGTCTGATGCTGCATCTGTCCTCCGGCGCCTATAACACTGAGAATCAAGCAATCTAACACTGCAGCGCAGATTGCTTGGTTCTCACAGCTACCCAAGCAAAGAGCTGACACCCCCACACTCACTGGATCGCTGGGCTTTGGAGGGGGCGGAAGCTGAGAGGCTGAGCCGGGTGCCGGTATGTGGGCAAATCCCAAATCCATTGTCCGGACCAGCTCTGTGACATCAGCAGACAACAGATTTGCAGCTCGCTGTCTGCTGAAAACGGGTCACAGGAGTGCAGAATGAACTGCACTCTTGTGATCCACTGGAGAAGTACAGCTAAATGAGCTTTGGCTGTAATTCTCCTTTAAACGAGAATACTATACAGCAGCCATTCTCAACCAGGGTTTTGTGGAACTGTAATGTTCCTCCACAAGTCTTTTGGGGTTACTTGAGCTGTGGTTGATTGGCCTCCCATTTAATGGTGGGTCCAGGATTAACAGCACTTGGCAAAGCCAACAGCATGACACCAATTTTTTTTTTTTGTTTACTATAAAGGTGGCAATTTGACCACCACCCTTCTTCATGCTGACCACCAACATAAGGGTAGCATTCCTCCCACTGGCTATTTTTTTAATGAGTTTTTATTGCCACATGCATTAAGATAGTACAGTTCACCAATGCAAGAGCATATAGTTAAATACATACATTTCAGGAAAATGTAAAGTATTCCAAATACACCTGTACATTCCCAGGTTAGCCTATCTACACACAGCATATTTCTTTTGTTGTTATCACAGTACATAAAGGAGAGTCAGAAATATTTCTAACCTCCTAGAACCAAAAAACAAAAAAAGGGAGAATAAGGAAGGTAACACGCCTCCCTTCAAACCTGTAGAGTGTGCAACCAACCCATTCCTCACATCGTATGTCCTACAGTAAGTTTAACCGTGCCATGATGTTACACCTCTGTAGGATAAACAATAAAACAATAAACTAGTACCTATAGAAAAAACCTGAGATAGTTTGACCTTTCATTGCTTTTTACGGACAATCGGGCACTGTATCCATAGAATCCACTCATCTCGCCAAAAGTCTGGTACATTTTTTAGGACATCCCCTACCTTCATATGTCAACCTATATAGGGTAACATTACAATTAACCAAGGCTTTCCAAAGGTGATCTGTCTGTATCCAATTTATTAAGATCAGTCTGCGAACATTAAAAAAAAATTGTCTCAGAAGGGTTTTCGTATTCCTATCCATGAGATCATCCTCAATTATTCTCAGAAGTCCTACCATAGGGCTGCATACATTTGGGAGGTCAAAGGTGTCACTAATTAATTGAGTAACCTGGGACCACAATGGGCGAATTTTATTGCATTCCTACACCATATGCAAAAAGGGGCCCTCGGTCAATAAACACTTATGACACAGAGGGGTGTCTCTTCTCCCCATTTTGAACAGGCACAGGGGTGTGTAATACATTTGATGCAGATACCGTAGCTGCATCATCTTGTCTTTTGCAGATATATTTGTGTCTATATAAGAAATAAGTACTTCCTCCCAAAATTCAGCTGTCAGCTCTGGAACTATTATACACCATCTCTCCCTAGTCTTCTGATTGTGCCTACCTTCCACCCATGTCACCGTGGTATAATATATAGATATTAGTTTATTATATTCAGGTCTCAGTAAGAGCTTTTCCAAGCTAGTATTAGTAATAGCTATTAGGTCTGCCCCGATCTGGTACTGCACTGCATGTTGTATTCTGTTATATTGGAAATGCCAAGAATTAGGTGTTCCCCATGCATCTTCCATTTGAACAAGGGATTTAAATGTGCCTACACCAAACAATTGGTGAAGGTATTTGATTCCAAATTGTACCCATCTTTATCCATCCTCTAGTGTGAGCAGTTCCCCTAGATACGGATTGAACCACAGTGGGGCATTGGGGGTAAGACTTAAGGAAGTATCTGATATCCATTTAAAGCACATCCCCAAAATTTGTTCCGATGTCTTAAGTATAACCATTCCCTCTGATGTGGGCACCAACCCCCCCCCCCCCTCCCCGTAGAAGAAGTTTAGTAAGGCTTCATATGAGGAGGTCATTGCAGCCTCCACTGCTACTGCAACATTATTTAACTGTGGAAACATTCGCCAATGCATATACATCAATTGAGAAGCAAAATAATACATGCAAAGTCCAGGTAATACCAGCCCTCCCTACTGACCGGATGTTGTAGTACGTCTAGTGACACTCTAGGCACCTTGAACCCCCATAAGAAGGAACTAATCAATTGTAGGAACATTTCTAAAAAGCTTTTTAGAGATATATACTGGAGTGTTGGAGAGTACATAAAGAAACTTGTAGGTAGGTAAAAAATTTTTGAATAGGTTTATCCTACCAAGTAACGTTAAGGAGAGATCCTTCCATTTCTGTACCCTCTCTTTAAATGATCGAATAATAGGCTAAAGATTATTGTCTAGAAATTAGTCTAGGGGGGGTTGGATAATAAATACTTAAAACTATTGGCAATTAGTATAAGACATGAAAGGGGTGCCACCACATTGCAATTCTGATCCAACAGGAACAGAGAGGACTTGGTCCAATTGATACAGAATCTGGAGTAGTCCCCAAACTCCTGTATCAATGAAAAGGCTGCAGACAAAGAGGGTTATTTACGAAAGGCAAATCCACTTTGCACTACAAGTGCAAACTACAAGTGCAAAGTGCACTTGAAATTGCACTGAAAGTGTACTTGGAAGTGCAGTCATTGTAGATCCGGGGGGGGGACATGCAAGGAAAATAAAAAACAGCATTTTAGCTTGCACATGATTGGATGATAAAATCAGCAGAGCTTCCCCTTATTTCAGATCTAAATCCCTCAGATTTACAGCGACTGCACTTCCAAGTGCACTTTCAGTGCAATTTCAAGTGCACTTTGCACAATGAGTTATTTGGGTCATTCAAATACAAGAGCATATCGTCTGCATATAATGAGACACATTCTTCAAATTCTCCTATGTGCAAGCCCTTGACCCATTCCTCTTTCGTTAGCTTCACAGCCAGTGGCTCAATGGCCAATGCGAATAGAAGAGGGGATAAGGGGCAGCCCTGCCTAGTGCCCCTATGTATCTGAAACGGCTCCAAAATTAGATCATTAACCCTAACACGAGCCAGGGGTTCACAATAGAGAAACCGTACCCAAGAGATTAATACCTGGCCAAACCCAGACTTAGCCAGGAGTGGGAAGAGGTAACCCCATTCTACCAAATCAAATGCTTTTTTTTGTATCTACAGATGCTATTACTCTGCAGGCAGTATTATCATGAGTTATCTGTAGATTTACAAACAGTCTTTTAGGATTATTTTGGGCACATTTATTTTCATTTTGGGCACACTACCTTAGTAATCACCGACTGCAGTCTCCTTGCCAACACTTTCACCAAAATCTTAACGTCCATGGTGATCATGATCTCATGATCTCATCTAGTGTGAGCTATATATATATATATATATATATATATATATATATATATATATATATATATATATATATATATATATATATATATATATACAGTACATATATGTACTGTATATATATTATGAACTATACTTGTAAAGAAACCATGCAAATCAAATGGGCCTATACAAAGTGCAAGCAACAATAAGCTTTTTTATTTTGCTTACATGTGATTAGGTGTTCTTTCCAAAGTGAAACTTCACCACATACACTAAGCTCTGGGGAAAATTGCAGAGTAGAATAGTCAGTTATAATATATTGGGATAATGTATTGAAAAATAGTAAAAAAATAATAATTCGTTTTCTGCATCAATAAAATCTACTATACAATTTTATATTACTGGTATATTCTCTATATTATTACCAATGTTTATTGTACTGCAATAGTCCAATATGCCCCCACTTCTTTAGGTCGCCTGACTGGGGATCAGGCTTCCAACTTTGTAAATAATTAGGAGTAGGAAAAAAAAAAAAAAAAAAACTTAAAAGATTCATCAACTTCAACATGAATTGTGAAAAATATTATTTTGTCTAAGCACATCAAGCAGCAGTACATCTCTCGCATACACACACATTTTTGTGTGTTTTATCTCTTCAAAAATGTTGCAAATACCTGTTGATCCTATCCAAAATCCAGGGATCGCCAAACACCATGGGGTTGATTTACTAAAGGCAAAAAGGATGTTCACTTTGCAAGGGAAATTTCCCCAGAGCTTAGTAAATGAGAGGATGCTCTGCTGACTTTCATCATCCAATCTTTTGCCAGCAAAAATACAGTTTTTTTGTTTTTTTTTTCTTGAACATGATTGGATATTTTTGCAAAGTGAAACTTCATCACATTCACTAAGCTCTAGGGAAAATTCCCTTCCAAAGGGAGCAGCCTATCTTCCTTTATGAAATTAAATTGTTTCTAAAGCCTCAAGGTTTTTCATCTTAATACATTCTATGAATTAGGGTAAAAAACCTTCTGTGCTGCCGCTGCCCCCCAGACCCCCCCTCCCCTTTTTCTTACCTGAGCCCGATCCGATCCAGCGATGTGCGCAAGGGCAGTGGCTCTAGCTGCTGTCGCTCTCCATATTGGATAGATTAATAGCAGCAGGAGCCATTGGCTCTCGCTGCTGTCAATCAAAAGCTGTGACACGGGAGCGTGTGGGGGGTGCGGGGGGCAAGTCCCACTGTCTGTGTCAATGGACCAAGCAGCAGGACTCGGGAGCGAGTGCCCCAACAGAAAGCGGCTTTCTTTGGGGGGCACTCGATGAGAAGGAGGGGCGGAGTGCTGGCAGGGCACCCCAGAAGAAGAGGATCGGGGCTTCTCTGTGCATAACAATTACACAGAGAAGGTAAGTAAAACATGTTTGTTATTTTTAGAGAGGGTTTACAATCACTTTAACCCTTGTAACTCCACACATCTTGCACTGAAAAAGCTCAACATTTCAAAGGCAATTTTTCCCTGTATAATATTGCCTTTTTTTAGATAATTTGAAGTGCTTGCTTTGCATATTAGTGCTAAGCAGAGACTTTACATGCCAAGGAACGGGTGCTCAGACCCTGATGCACAGGCTTACCGTTCAAGGCTTAAAGTGATTGTAAACGATCACCTTGTAAAACAATCCATTCAGTTTAAAATTGAAATGAAAGGCAAACATTTGCGCATCGATATAAAAAAATAAAAAAATAACATTATTAACTACTTCAGCCCCGGAAGGTTTTGCCCCCTTCATGACCAGAGCACTTTTTACAATTTGGCACTTCTCTGGTTTAACTGGTAATTACGCAGTCATGCAATGCTGTACCCAAACAAAATTTGCATCCTTTTTTCCCACAAATATGGCTTTCTTTTGGTGGTATTTGATCTCATCTGCATTTTTTATTCTCTGCGATATATAATCGAAAATAGACAGAAAATTTTGAAAAAAAAAAGATATTTTCTACTTTTTGGTTTTAAAAAAATACAATAAACTCATTTTTAGTCATACATTTAGGGCAAAAAGCATTCAGCCACATGTCTTGGGTAAAAATAATTCAATAAGCGTATATTTATTGGTTTGCCCAAAAGTTACAGCGTCTACAAACTAGGGTACATTTTCTGGAATTTACGCAGCTTTTAATTTATGACTGCCTATCTCATTTCTTGAGGTGCTAAAACGACAGGACAGTACAACCACCACCAATCCCCCCCCCCCCTTGAAAATTACCCCATTTTGGAAAGTAGCCATGCCAAGGAATTTGCTGAGAGGCTTGTTGAGCACATTGTATATTTTTTTTTGTGATTGAAAAATTACAAAAAAAAAATACACAAAGTTGTCACTTAAATGATATGTTGCTCAAACATGCCATGGTTATATGTGGAATGACACCCCAAATACATTCTGCTGCTTCTCCTGAATACGGGGATACCACATGTGTGGGGCTTTTTTGGAGCCTAGCCGCGTACAGGACCCCGAAAACCAATCACCGCCTTCAGGATTTTCATGGCCTTCGAAACTAGGTGATAGGTAGTGAAGAGTGAAATCAAAAATTTACGCCCTTAGAAATCCTGAAGGCAGTGATTGGTTTTCGGGGTCCCGTACGCGGCTAGGCTCCCAAAAAATCTCACACATGTGGTATCCCCGTACTCAGGAGAAGCAACAGAATGTATTTTGGGGTTTCATTTTACATATTCCCATGGCATGTTTGAGCAATATATAATTTAGTGACAACTTTGTGAAAAAAACAAAAAAATGTATTGTCATTTTCCCGAAACTTGTGGCAAAATATAAAATATTTCATGGATTCAACATGCCTATCAGAAAATAGCTTGGGGTGTCTACTTTCCAAAAATGGGTAATTTGGAGGGGTTTTGATCTGTTCTGGTATTTTATGTACAACATTTAGAAGCTTATGTCACACATCACCCACTCTTCTAACCACTTGAAGACAAAGCCCTTTCTGACACTTTTTGTTTACATGAAAAAATATTTTTCTTTTGCTAGAAAACTACTTTGAACCCCCAAACATTATATATATTTTTTAAAGCAAAGGCCCTACAGATTAAAATGGTGAGCGTTGCAATTTTTTTTCATGCAGTATTAGGACAGCGATTTTTCAAACGCAATTTTTTTGAAAAAAAAAAACACTTTTTTGAATTTTAATGCACTAAAACACACTATATTGCCCAAATGTTTGGTAAAATATAAAATATGATCCTTTGCCGAGTACATAGATACCAAACACGACATGCTTTAAAATTGCACACAACCATGCAGCGGCGACAAACTACATACATTTCTAAAAGCCTTTAAAGGCCTTTACAGGTTACCACTTTAGATTTACAGAGGAGGTCTACTGCTAAAATTACTGCCCTCGATCTGACATTCGCAGTTATATATCACATGCATGGTGCAATTGCTGTTTACATATGACACAAGACCAACGCTTGTGTTCGCCATTGAGCGCAAGCTACCGTTGAGGCTCTGATGAAGAGGGTACTCCCTTGTATTGTGTAAGCCGTTTGCGATACCATCTGGTTCCTCCTAATACCCAATCCAGGTTGCAGATGTCTAGAAGACACCGTTTCGAATTCTTGGAGCAATGTTAAGCCTTGTTAAACGTTTTTTTGTGAGTATGACTCTTGCTTTTACTATTTAAATACATTTTATCCTTGGTAATACGCAAGGTTTGTCCGCCCACCCTGTTTTTCAAATTAATTTATATATTTTTTTCTATATATATCATTTAGGTATGACTACTCAAAGTCCAGCAACATACCAGTACGTTGCTGGTCCTTGTTGGGCATATATTGTAATGTTCTTCTTTTTCATGCAGCCTGTGGGCCGCACGAAAAAGGACAGGAGGGACAACAATAGTGGGTGTCACACCTAAATCCGCGCTTGCCACAGACACAACATCTTCTTTGGGGTGAGCGATTGGTAGGGGTACCAGGGAGAACATACGGAAAATGCAGCCGGCATGCAGCCAGCTCACTGCATTTGGGAAGTTGGGCCACAGCACCGTCTGGAAACAGAAGGGCTGTGATGATCTCTTCCTAGAATTTAAGGAAGGATCCAGTTTGTCCTGAAGCTTTGTATAGTACATAAGGGTTCAGCAGAGACAATTGGTATAAGTATACAAACACTTTTTTGTACCAGCGTCTGGCCTTACGGGCAATTAAGTACGGCGCCATCAACTGGTCATTGAGGTCCACCCCTCCCATATCAAGGTTGTATAGAGGGGTTTCTCCACAACACCAGTCACCGTTTGAATTTGGACTGCTGTGCCTGCGTGAAGGGAGGATAGAACGAAAACATTCTTTTTATCCCTCCACTTCACAGCGAGCAAATTATTACATCTTGAGCAGGCTCTCTCCCCCAGCCTCAGATGGGAATTTACAAACCGCTGGGGTAAGCTCCAGCAACTAGATCGCACGGTGCCACATGATTCCATGATCAAACAAGTGACTAAAAAATGGCACGCCTGTGTAATAATTGTCCACATACAAGTGGTACCCCTTTCCAAAATAAGGGTGATACCAAGTCCCACACAATCTTACCAGGGCTCCCTATGTAGTCTGGGCAGTTCTCCGGCTCTTTGTACAGTAACTATCTCTTCCCTCGTAAACCATAAAACTATATGTATAGCCTGTTGCCCTGTCACAGAGCTTATGCATCTTGACCCCATATCTGGTACGCTTGCTGGGAAGGTACTGTTTGAATGACAAGTGGCCAGAAAACTTAATCAGGGACTCATCAAAGCAGAAAACTTGATCGGGAGTAAACAAGGCTGCAAACTGTTGGTTGAAGTGGTTTGCGAGGGGCCGAATTTTGTAGAGCCTATCGTATTCAGGGTCACCCCGAGGGCGACGGAGTTCATTGTCATTAAAATGCATGAACCACAAGATCTGCTCGGATCGTGTCCTGGTCATGGAGGCAGAGAACACCGGAATATGGTGAATTGGATCAGTGGACCAATATGACCGCAAATCACTTTTTTTAGTTATGCCCATGAGGAGGGATAGGCCCAGAAAGGTCTTAAATTGGGAGACAGTAATAGGTCTCCAATCTCTGGCAAGGGTCAACTGGGGATTAGCGGCGATGAATTGACCAGCATACAAATTACTTTGGTCCACAATAGATCTATAAAGCTCTTCTGTGAAAAACAGCGAATAAAAATCAAGTGACATAAAATCAACTGTTTCCACCTGAATTCTGGGTTGGCCAGTGAATGGGGGAAGTACGGGTGCTGCAGAAATGGTGGGCTCCAAATTCGGATTGGCAAATGCAGCAGGAAGGGCACTATGGGCTCGATGGGCCTGTCTTTGTCTTCTTGGTGACTGCGGGACACTACTTGGGCTAGCCACCTCACTAGCTTGAACTGCACTTATGGGACTCGCCACGTCACCACGTGATACTGCAGTGCTGGATGTAGGACCAGGATGTACTAGGCTGCTGGTGCTTGCCAGTTCACCAGAAGGATGTGTGGCACTAGTACTGGCTCTCTGCTCCATACGAGAGCCCTGCATTTTTTGCACCTCAACAACAGCAGAAGAACGGGGTCCTATACGCCTGACCTTGGCAGGGATCACTACTCCATTGTCAGAGCTATCTGTCAGAGTGTGGTTGCTGTCTACAGGATCGTATTCTGACCCTATATCTGACAGATGAGTGACTTCCTCTTCACTCTCATCTGTCATGCTCAGAAACATGTAGGCCTCTTCACTAGTGTACCTTTGATTGGACATTTTGGCCTCTAAATTCACTGGTACAACTAGTGAGACTCATAGGAAAAAAAAGAGCACTTGACTGTCAGCGACTGCTTCAAACTCTACCAAAAAAACAGAGTCAGGCCTGACTCTGCGAATGCTGCAGTTATGTGTCCACTTGTGTGGGCTGGGCTGGGCGGAGGGGCTAAACGCAGGTGCTAGCAGGTATCTGGGCTGATCCCGCTAACAATGCATTTTTGGGAACCCTAAACTGCTGGGGACACTAGTATAGATCTGATCAGATCAGATATCGATCCGTTCAGACACTATACTACTAAGGGAGGAGTATGGTGCATGTGTGGGTGTTAGCGCTACTGGCACTAATCTGTCGCTGCCTGGGGTGACACAGACTCTAACTGACGCTAAAACCTAACTGATATCACCCGCCGGGTGATCAGAGGGTTAAACCTTTATTTAGGTAATGTAGGGCGGGTACCCTGACGCTATAAAAAATAACTAACTAACCAGAGTCACCCGTAAAACTAATACACTGATCACTGGTGACAGAGGGGATGATCTTTATTAGGGGGGTTAGGGGGTACCCTAAAGCTACCTGGGCCTACTACTAACTGCCTTAACGTCCTAACGCTGATTAATGTCACAAATGACTGTGACAGGGGATGAAGACAGAGGTGGCACTCTAATTAGGCGAAATAGGCGGTGGCCTCAGGCCTTGCAGTCATAGGGGCCTCGCACAGCTGGCTAGTTTACCTAATTAGAGAGCCGCCTCATTCAGCAGCAGAGATCTCCGTCCTGAGTCCCCTTGCTCTGCTACAGGGAGAGATAACAGGCGGCAAGTGAGACATGTGATCGGAGCTCACATACATCTCCGGATCACAGACAGGGAGAGCCGCTCAGCAGAGCCTGCTCTGACAGATCTCCCCCCTCCCCCTTCTGCCCGCACAGCCAGACAGAAGAGGAGAGAGAGCTTCTGCTCCTCCTTCTCCCGCCCACTCCTCCTGTGTCTGCCCCGCCCACTCTCCTCGGCAGTGTTCTCTGTTCAGCCTCACAGAAGGGGATGTGTGGGCGGGAAGATTCAAGCTGAAGCCCAGGAAAAGGGGAGTCTGATCCATCCATCCAGTCCCTCCTGCCTCCCAATGAGTACACTGATGTGTCTCCATCCCCCTCGCTTTCTTTCTTTCCATTCTTTTTGTCTCTTTCTTTCTCTTTCCTTCATTCTTTCCCCATCTCCCTCTTTCTTTCTTTCTTTCTTTCTTTCTTTCTTTCTTTCTTTCTTTCTTTCTTTCTTTCTTTCTTTCTCCACCCATCCCCCTTTATTTCTCTCTTTGTGACAGCCTACCAGAATAGGTAGGATCTGGGAGAGCAGCTTCCCTGTGCAGCTCTGCTTGAGGAAAATATATCTTTATTATGCCCACTCACCTACCCCCTGTACTGTCCACTCCCCTATACTGTACCCTCTTAATACAGTGGGGCCTCATGTCTAAGTTTTGCCTAAGGCCTCACAAAGTCTAGAGCCGCCTCTGGGTGAAGGGGTTAACTTGGGGGCGATCAGGGGGTGATCGGGGGGTGACAAGTGTACCTACGTGTACTGGTGTTAGTGTAGTGTTAGTGCAACTTACTGTGAGATGTTCTCTCTCCTCTCTCTGGAATGAAAAGAGTTCCACGTTCAACCGATCAGCAGGTCCAGCCCATAAATCATTGGCCTGGGCCTTTTTTTAAAAGTGATTACATTCCCTCTGTTTTTAGCTGCATAAGTGCTGGGGGAGGAGAAGCAATGAATGTCTGTGCAGGAGGGGCATGTCAGGACAAGTCTGATCATTGGAGGAGAGCAGGCTGAGTTCCCAACACAGCTACAGAACTGACCACACTGTGCTCTCCTGCTTAGTGTGGTCAGTTTTTAACAGGAAAGCATAGGAATGGCAGGAACACCAGAGATACACAAAGAAAGCAATATGAAGAGAACAGGAGGCTTTCTGATACAAGTACATGGTACAGCAGCCACATATCAGAAATATTAAACGTTGGGGTAACAAACACTTTAAGTATGCAGAAATTCCATCCACTCTGAAACAACGAACACAACACAATTTTGATAGGGAAAAGAAAGAGGTTATGACGCCCCACTTAAGTACATTTTATACAGGAGCTATACCCAAGCTTGAAACTAAACTGGCCATAGAACAATTAAAAAATGCGATTAAAAAAAACAAAAAACAAGTTTTTATTGTGAAAAAAATCAATATACTTTAAAATAAAACTAACCCACAACCAGTATAGTTTTCCTTACATGACTTTGTGCTTTACAATATCTCTCTCTATTCTCTCTATTCTCTGTGTGAGACAGTAAGGGTCAGCAAAGTTGAGAACACTTCTCTTGGATACATGACTAAGCATCTGGTGTTCCCAAAATCACCATCAACAAGGAGATTTTAACCACTTCAGCCCTCGCTTACAAAGATTCAATCGCATACAAATCAAACAATATTCAAAAAGGTTTAAATAATGTACAGTGGATATAAAAAGTCTACACACCAGTGTTAAAATGTTAGGTTTCTGTGATGTAAAAAATGAGACAAAGATAAATAACTTCAGAACTTTTTCCACTTTTAATGTGACATATAAACTGTACTCAGTAGAACAACAAACTGAAATCTTGGGGGGGGGGGGGGGGGTAAAAATATAAAACTAAAATAATAGTAATAATAATTTATCTTTGTCTCATCTTTGTCTCATTGTTTTACATCACAGAAACCTGACATTAAAACAAAGGTGTGTAGCAGTGGTGGCTGGTGCTCAAAATTTGTGTGTGTGGGGGGGGGGGGGGGGGCGCAAACAAACTGAAAAATACTGAACCCCCCCATCAATTGCAGCCTCACTATGCCCATCAAATGCAGCCATTGTGCCCGTCAAATGCAGCCACTTGTGCCCATCAAATGCAGCCACTTGTACCCATCATATGCAGCCATTTGTGCTCGTCAAATGCAGCCACTTGTGCCCATCAAATGCAGCCACTGTGCCCGTCAAATGCAGCCACTTGTACCCATCAAATGCAGCCACTTGTGCCCATCATATGCAGCCATTTGTGCCCGTCAAATGCAGCAACTTGTGCCCATCAAGTGCAGCCACTTGTGCCCAACAAATAGAGCCACTTGTGCCCGTCATATGCAGCCACTTGTGCCCATCAAATGCACACTTGTGCCCAATATATGCAGCCACTTGTGCCCATCAAATGCAGCCAGGAGCGTCCCCTGGCTGTCACTTCACTAACCCCGTGGCCGGTCCAGCGGCACTTACCGCTCCTGTGGTGGGGCTCTGCTCCTCTCCTGGAGCAACGGAGCTCTCCTCCTCCTCTTCTGTAATTGTGGGAAGTGGCGGCTGCGACTCCTGTGTCCGCTCGGCTCCTCAGACTTCCCCCGCCGTGCCTCCTCTTCCACCAAAGCGTTCTCATCTTCTGCCTCATCTTCCACCAGGTCTCACTGACCTGCCTGCTGATTGGCAGGGAGGAATGTTAGTGTTAAAATAGAGAAAATTCATTCGCTATGCCACACAACAGGGGGGGATCTGGACGCAGTGCTCTGCGCCCCGAGCCCACCCTATTTCGAAGCCTATTGGAGCCTCTGGCTCTAATCACATGCTTCAAAAATACACACCCCCCCACCTATCCCTGCCATAGTATTTCATGTGTCCTGTCAGTCCAGGAACAGGAGGAGGAGGAGTTCTTGGACCAAAAATTGGGAGCTCCAGGAGAATAATCCAGATGATTTTCGGACTTATCTCCGAATGACGGACCCCTGTTTTCACCAACTCTTGGCATTGCTGACCTCCAATATTAAGAAGCAGGACACATGCATGAGGCTTTTATTTTATTTTTGGTTGAATAATAATGATTTGATTTGGTATATTTTCTATATTTTTGGATGCATAGAATGCACTTTTTGGTTAAGTTCTATTGGCAGATAGCAGGTCTAATTTTATTTGTTTTCTTTTTTTAATGCACAATAAAAAAAATTGTGGAGAATAATACTTGGCTATGTGTATTACTTCAAATGACAGTTTGGGAGTCGGCAATTACATTTAAAAAAATACAATGTAAAATTGATAAGGGACACCAACATAATTGTATTTTTGATTTTAAAAATGACGGATAATGGTGTTGTGGTAACTTGCCCCCCCCCCCCCCCCAAAAAAAGAAGCATAATAATATTATTCTTGATATCACTAGAAAAAAAAAAGCCTTTGAAAATTAGTTTTCAATAACTCCATCAGTATCACCAGCAAAGCAGCTTCATTATTATCCCATTAAAGAAGAAGAGAATTGTGCGCTGCATTTCGACATTGCATAATTTGTCACGTCACAAATGTTAATTCACCATTACTAATGTTAGTTTACAAGACCGACCGCTTCTGGCTCGTCCTTGCTTGCGAGCATGTGTGTTTGTACTTTGGACTTTTGTCCGACGGACTTGTGTACACACGCTCGGAAAAACCGACAACACACATTTGGCGGAAGATTTTAAAACCTGCTGTCCAACATTTGTTTGCGGAAAATCCGACAACAATTGTCCGATGGGGTGTACAAACAGTCGGACTTTCCGCCAACAGTCTGTCATCACACAATTCCAGTCGGAAAATCCTATCGTGTGTACGAGGCTTAACACTGCCGGCGTCTTTTGTGAAGTGTGATGAAGTCATCCACCTGTCTCCACTGTCTTAAGCATTATGTCCACTAAGGCAGGGCTTCATTAGAAGTGAACCAAAAGGTTGCAAATAGCAGTAATAGCAATTGCGGCCCGTCCATTAGGAGCGCAGGGGCACCGCCCTCCTAATTCATGCACCCAACTCCTAATCTACATGCCGAAGGGCATCGAATTAATTAATTTCAATGTTTTTTTTTTGTGAAGCACATGATTAGAGCCCTTAGGCTCTAATTGTCTTCAAAATGAGTGGGCTTGGGGTGCAGAGCACTGCGCTCTGAGCCCACCCAGTTATGTAACAATAGCATATTAAAATTCGCTATTGTCTTTCTGATTCTCCTCCTGGCCAATCGGGAAGCAGGTCCTGAGACCCGATTGGCTAGGGAGTCTTAGGACTCCCTGGCCAATCAGGTCTCAGGACACACTTCCAGTTTGGCTGGGAGGAAAAGCAACAGCCCAGCTCTTCCGTCTTTTTCTGATCGCTGCCTTCCCGTCCGTCTCTTGCGGTGGGTCAATCGCCGCGTTCCTGTCCGTCTCCCACCTGGGGGGCGGGGGATGGGTGTCGTTAGTTTGCTACCCCCCCCCAAATATTGAGCACCGGCTGCCACTGAGTAATAGACCAAAACGTAACATATAACAGGCGCTCATTGCAATGATTTACATTCACTTTAATACTTTAAAGTATTAATAGAGGATGATGTAGAAACCTTGGTTACAAAAGATAAAAAGAAAGCAACGGTGTTAAATATGCAAAATATAAAAAGAATACAGCGCTGTCAGAAAAGGTAAAATATGACATACATAAATTGATCTGATGTCTATACCTTAGATTAAATAGTAAGCTGCGGTTGCAGAAATGTGAGATACCCACAATGCAAAATGTTAAAAAATAAAAGAAACCGCGCTACATAAACTTAAGTAGTAAGGAAATAAATGTACCCACAAACAGCTATGGGTGGACTGCAGACCGGTCAGCAGAGAAATACATTGGCTGCCTCCAGGAAATGCTACTTTCCTGGCTCTCACACTGGCCCCTCTACTTCCTCACACACTGTTGTCAGCTCCGAGCCTGCACAGTGTGTGAGGAAGTAGAGGGGCCAGTGTGAGAGCCAGGAAAGTAGCATTTCCTGGAGGCAGCCAATGTATTTCTCTGCTGACCGGTCTGCAGTCCACCCATAGCTGTTTGTGGGTCATTTAAGACAACAGGAGGACTTGATCTGACTTCACATCCATCCCAATTTGAGACTGTGGCTGGGTTATAAGCCAAAAGGCGTATTTGATCTCCTGACCAGAGATCAAAGGAGCTGGTAAGAGGCAGTTGTTTTAAAGGTGAAGGACTGTCCTATCTCTTACACTACTTTCCACGGTGAATTGAGTGTGATGTCACTATTGCTGGGGATGAAGATCTGTGTCCCATGGTGATCTGCTGTCGGACAACAATCGACACTTTTTGGATGTTTTTGATGGACTCATTAATTTGATGTACATTTATTTCCTTACTACTTAAGTTTATGTAGCGCGGTTTCTTTTATTTTTTAACGGTGTTAAATGCATTCTTCTCCTCAGCTTTCACAAAGGAAAAGGGGGGATATAGTAACCAAAACTGTAATGTTATTAACAAGTCACAGAATGTACCCTCATGGCTAACAGAAGCCAGTGTCAGAAATAGACTTAAAAAACATATACCCGAGGGTCCTTAGGGACTCAGTCAGGCGATAGCTAGACCATTGTTCCTATTTTTTATAGACAGTTTACTGACTGGAATGGTACCAGCTGATTGGAGGAAAGCCAACGTGGTATCAATATTTTAAAAAAGTCAGAGATATATCCCTGGAAACTACAGACCAGTCAGACTAACATCAATAGTTTGTAAGCTATTGGAGGGGATGATAAGGGACTATATCCAAGAATTCTCTGACAAAAATGGTATCATTAGTAGTAATCAGCATAGATTATTGAAAGAGTGTTCTTGCCAGACAAATCTATTATCATTCTATGAGGAAGTGAGCTGCCATCTAGATAAAGGAAGGCCTGTGGATGTGGTATATCTGGATTTTTCAAAGGCATTTGATATTGTTCCCCACAAGCGTTTACTTTACAAACTGAGGTCTGTAGGCATGGACCAAAGGGTATGTACCTGGATAGAGAACTGGCTACAGGGGAGAGCCCAAAGGGTGGTGATAAATAGCGAGCACTCAGAATGGGCTGAGGTGGTAAGTAGGGTCCCCCAAGGATCTGTCCTGGGATCAATTCTGTTTATTTAATTATAAATGTTATATAGAATGGGATAAACTGCTCAATCTCAATATTTGCTGATGATACAAAGATAAGCAGGGCAATAACTTCACAGCAAGATGTGGAAACCGTACAAGAAGACTTAAATAAAATAATGTAACGGGCAACTACATGGCCAATGAGGTTTAGTGTTGAAAAATGTAAAGATAAAGCATTTGGGTGCTAAAATTACGAATGCAAGTTACTCGCTAGGGGGAGAACCTCTGGGAAAATCTGTGATGGAAAAAGATCTTGGGGTCCTAGTGGATGACAGGCTCAGCAACGGCATGCAATGGCAAGCCGCTTCAAGCAAAGCCAACAGAATAATGACATGCATCAAAAAGGGGATTCACTGCAGAGATAAAACTATAATTCTCCCTCTCTACAAGACTCTGGTCTGGCCTTATCTTCAGTATGCTGTCCAGTTTTTAGCACTAGTCTTAAAGAAGGATGTGCTGGAACTGGAAAGAGTTCAAAGAAGGGCAACAAAGCTAATAAAGGGACTGGAGGACCTCAGTTATGGGGAAAGACTACAAGCATTGAACTTATTCTCTTTGATGCATGAGAGGAGATATGATAGCGATATCCAAATACCTTACTGGTGACTAGGGATGAGCCGAACACCCCCCTGTTCGGTTCGCACCAGAACATGCGAACAGGAAAAAAGTTTGTTCGAACACGCGAACACCGTTAAATTCTATGGGACACGAACATGAATAATCAAAAGTGCTAATTTTAAAGGCTAATATGCAAGTTATTGTCATAAAAAGTGTTTGGGGACCTGGGTCCTGCCCCAGGGGACATGGATCAATGCAAAAAAAGTTTTAAAAACGGCCGTTTTTTCAGGAGCAGTGATTTTAATAATGCTTAAAGTCAAACAATAAAAGTGTAATATCCCTTTAAATTTCATACCTGGGGGGTGTCTATAGTATGCCTGTAAAGGGGCGCATGTTTCCTGTGTTTAGAACAGTCTGACAGCAAAATGACATTTTGAAGGAAAAAACTCATTTAAAACTACCCGCAGCTATTGCATTGCCGACAATACACATAGAAGTTCATTGATAAAAACGGCATGGGAATTCCCCAAAGGGGAACCCCGAACCAAAATTTAAAAAAAAAAATGATGTGGGAGTCCCCCTAAATTCCATACCAGGCCCTTCAGGTCTGGTATGGATATTAAGGGGAACCCTGGCCAAATTTTTTTTAAAAAAATGACGTGGGGTTCCCCCTAAATTCCATACCAGACCCTTATCCGAGCACGCAACCTGGCAGGCTGCAGGAAAAGAGGGGGGGACAAGAGTGCGGCCCCCCCTCCTGAACTGTACCAGGCCACATGCCCTCAACATTGGGAGGGTGCTTTGGGGTAGCCCCCCAAAGCACCTTGTCCCCATGTTGATGAGGACAAGGGCCTCATCCACACAACCCTGGCCAGTGGTTGTGGGGGTCTGCGGGCGGGGGGCTTATCGGAATCTGGAAGCCCCCTTTAACAAGGGGACCCCCAGATCCCAGCCCCCCCTGTGTGAAATGGTAAGGGGGTACTTACCCCTATCATTTCACAAAAAAACTGTCAAAAATGTTAAAAATGACAAGAGACAGTTTTTGACAATTCCTTTATTTAAATGCTTCTTCTTTCTTCTATCTTCCTTCATCTTCTGGTTCTTCTGGCTCTTCTGGTTCTTCCTCCGGCGTTCTCGTCCAGCATCTCCTCCGCGGCGTCTTCTATCTTCTTCTCCTCGGGCCGCTCCGCACCCATGGCATCGGGGGGAGGCTCCCGCTCTTCTCTTCTTCTTTTCTTCTCTTCTTCTCTTCTTCTCTTCTTCATTTTCTTCTCCGGGCCGCTCCGCACCCATGCTGGCATGGAGGGAGGCTCCCGCTGTGTGACGGCGCTCCTCGTCTGACAGTTCTTAAATAACGGGGGCGGGGCCACCCGGTGACTCTGCCCCCCTCTGACGCATGGTGACTTCACGGGACTTCCTTGTGACATCACGGGGAATGCCACAGGGAAGTCCCGTCATGTCCCGTGCGTCAGAGGGGGGCGGGGTCACCGGGTGGCCCGCCCCCCCGTTATTTAAGAACTGTCAGACGAGGAGCGCTGTCACACAGCGGGAGCCTCCCTCCATGCCATCATGGGTGCGGAGCGGCCCGGAGAAGAAAATGAAGAAGAGAAGAAGAGAAGAAGAGAAGAAAAGAAGAAGAGAAGAGCGGGAGCCTCCCCCCTATGCCATGGGTGCGGAGCGGCCCGAGGAGAAGAAGATAGAAGACGCCGCGGAGGAGATACTGGACGAGAACGCCGGAGGAAGAACCAGAAGAACCAGAAGAACCAGAAGATGAAGGAAGATAGAAGAAAGAAGAAGTATTTAAATAAAGGAATTGTCAAAAACTGTCTCTTGTCATTTTTAACATTTTTGACAGTTTTTTGTGAAATGGTAGGGGTAAGTACCCCCTTACCATTTCACACGGGGGGGGGCCGGGATCTGGGGGTCCCCTTGTTAAAGGGGGCTTCCAGATTCCGATAAGCCCCCCCGCCCGCAGACCCCACAACCACTGCCCAGGGTTGTGGGGATGAGGCCCTTGTCCTCATCAACATGGGGACAAGGTGTTTTGGGGGCTACCCCAAAGCACCCTCCCAATGTTGAGGGCATGTGGCCTGGTACGGTTCAGGAGGGGGGCGCATTCTTGTCCCCCCTCTTTTCCTGCGGCCTGCCAGGTTGCGTGCTCGGATAAGGGTCTGGTATGGATTTTTGGGGGGACCCCACGCCGTTTTTTTTTTTTTTTGGGCGTGGGGTTCCCCTTAAAATTCATACCAGACCTGAAGGGTCTGGTATGGAATTTAGGGGGAACCCCACTTCATTTTTTTTTTACATTTTGGCCGGGGTTCCCCTTAATATCCATATCAGACCTGAAGGGCCTGGTATGGAATTTAGGGGGACTCCCACGTCATTTTTTTTGTTAAATTTTGGTTCGGGGTTCCCCTTTGGGGAATTCCCATGCCGTTTTTATCAATGAACTTTTATGTGTATTGTTGGCAATGCAATAGCCGCAGGTAGTTTTAAATGAGTTTTTTCCTTCAAAATGTCATTTTGCTGTCAGACTGTTCTAAACACAGGAAACATGCGCCCCTTTACAGGCATACTATAGACACCCCCCAGGTACAAAATTTAAAGGGATATTACACTTTTATTGTTTGACTTTAAGCATTATTAAAATCACTGCTCCTGAAAAAACGGCCGTTTTTAAAACTTTTTTTTGCATTGATCCATGTCCCCTGGGGCAGGACCCAGGTCCCCAAACACTTTTTATGACAATAACTTGCATATTAGCCTTTAAAATTAGCACTTTTGATTCCTCCCATAGACTTTTAAAGGGTGTTCCGCGGCATTTGAATTTGCAGCGAACACCCCAAATTGTTCGCTGTTCGGCGAACTTGCGAACAGCCAATGGTCGAGTCGAACATGAGTTTGACTCGAACTCGAAGCTCATCCCTACTGGTGACCCTAGCATAGTGAAAACAAATTTCACTGGGAGGGAGTTTAAAAAGACACACAGCCATTCAGTGATATTGGAAGAGAAACATTTTATCAGTAAACTGCATAGAGGGTTCTTTACTGTCAGAGAGGTAAAGAGGTGGAATTCTCTTCCACAAGCAGTGGTACTCTTAACAGGGATATGCGATTTACCATTGACATAAACACATACATACACACACCACAGGTTGAACTAGATGGACTGGTGTCTTTATTCAACCTTACCAACTGTGTAACTATGTAACTTTGAAACCACAGACTCAGTATAACATGTAGCTATTGAAAACAAGAGAAAATCAGAAACTGCATAGGGGGCGGGGAAATGCATCAGGGTGTATGGTTTGGTGGAGACATAAAGACTGAGTCCGCTCCTTATCATTTATTTACCTGTTCTGGATGGGAGTAGTGGTGATCCTTTCCTCTTTACATTTACTAACCCTCTGGATTGGTAACAGGATAAGCCCGCACCCCATGTTCTGGGACACAGGGCTATGCTTTCACCTGTACTTTGAGCAGCGCCAAAAGCATTATAACAGGTTGCATACTTATTCAATTATTTAAAAAGTATTGAAGCTTTCATATCAACATAGAAGCCAGAAACATAGCATTTTGAAGGAGGAGAGTTTGGCAGTGGGAGTCTACATATTCCTCAGCACTGATGAGGGAACCAGTTCACCAAACATATTAAAAAAATCTTCAAATCTTAAACAGTACCCCGAACCATTAAAAAAGTTTATGGGAGAATATGTTTTAATAAAAGGCTTAGAGAATGCCTTAATCCTGCAAATAAAGTACACAATTCCTGGATGTATTACAGAACTACAGGGAACCTTTGGAAAAAGAGAGGCAACTAAATGAGGTTTCCTGGCCAGCTTTGTGAACAGGGGAAAAGTCTGGTATGTGTTTTAAGGGGGAAACTCCATGCACAGAAATGTAAGGAATATTCTAAAATCCATACAAGACTCTTATCCAAGCATGCAGCCTGGCTGGCCAGGAAAGGCAGGGACAGAAAACTTGTGCCCTCCCGCCTGAATCATACTGGACCACTTGCCCTCAACATGGATATCATGGGTATCTTGTCAGGAGTAACCTGCATGGCAAAGCACATTGTCCTCACGTTGATGGGAACAAGAGCCTTTTCCCCACATCCCTGGTCGAATGCATGTGGAGGTCTGCAGTGGAGACTTGTCAAAATCTGGAAGACCACTGTAAAAAAAGGGACCCCCAGATATTTGAATGTGTAAAGGGTATTAGTACCGCTTGTTACTCATTCTCAATATAAACAAAACACACAGAGAATGCTGACAAAGTATTTTATTTATAAGAATGTCCCATGGTGTAAATCCATTGTCAATCATTTCATTCAGCTATGTAGATCAATCTTTAATCACCATTAATGATGTTCCATGGCCTGCCGATGCAAACCCAGCAGCAGGCACACAGCAGTTCTGCTACCAATGGATTCTCAATGCAATGCAATGCAGGAGAGAGCACAGGGGTGGTTGCATATAGAGGCTGCAGCAGCTGAATGCCCGCTCCTCCTCCTCTCCCTCCCACAGGCATTCAGCAACTGTAGCTTCTATATTCAGATGCCCCTGCCTCCCCTCCTATCCTGCTTCTTTCTGCATACCCTTGTGTGCTCTCCTGCTCCCTTGTGCTCTCTCCTGCCCCCCTTTGTCCCCTGCAGCTCTTCTGGGTTCCCCCCTCCCCTCTCCAGCCAGCTGATAGGAAATCTGTCAGGATGGAGAGCGGGGAAGGGGCAGGTAAATGTGTAATTTACTGAATGAATAGAGTCAGTGATCTGTACCATTCATAACTGAAACATAGTAATCATAGTACTATGCTTCAGTTTGTGAATGAACAGGAAGCGCTGTACAGAGCTATTCCTGTCCATTCATTCTGTGACCAGGCCCTAGCGTTCCACCACCACACTCAGAGGAAAGGGTACTGCCCGGGGTTCAGGGGGGCCCTTCATGGTTTCTTCCACTGGGGCCCTAAAGGTTCTAGGTATGCCACTGGTGTACAGGCCACATCTGGCCATTTAGTTTACAAAGTTTGAGCAGCTAGAGTAGAGGTTGAACTCTCCATTGACATGAATCTATTGCTCATCCCTCTTAGTTAGTATTGGTTCACTGGCTGCCTTGGTGCAATACAGCAATGCCTAGATAAAAATCAGAAAAACAAAGTAGACTCACCACGCTCAATCCAGGTGGTCCATAGGAGCTGTGAGAATAGGTGCAGCGGCTAAAGCTCCTGTAAGAGGCATATGACAAATGTAAGATGACGGCTGGCACTCCACCGCGGAACTGTACAAATCAGTTTATTGTAGAAAGGGTAATACATCCAAATAGCTCAACATCACTAACATATTTCAGCCAAAAGAGGCCTTAGTTATAGCTGTGACTAAGGCCTCTTTTGGATGAAACACGTTAGTGGTGTTGCACTATTTGGATGTATTATCCTGTCTACAATAAAGTGATTGTACAGCTCCATGGTGGAGTGCCGGCTTTCATGAAAAGCAGAAGCCCTGAGTGGGTAGGGAAAGTTCCCTTTATACATTTCAAGTTTTTATTTTATTTTTTTGACTGGAAAGTACCTTTAACATAACATAATACATAACTAAATCAGTAAATACTAATTTATGGGAATGGGTTCACCTTAACAGAGCATCACCATTATTTGTAACATCCTATGAATAAAGATGATGAAAATAAAGCACGGTAAGCACGCAGTGTGTAGAAATTGTTTTAAGACCCATGATTCACGTAAAGTGTGGGATTATGTTCTAGGTCTAAAGTTATTATTGTGCTTAGTAACAATGAATGTCGACACGAAGAAGGTGGGAAAGCATTGTGTAATTCCTCATATTCACATCCATTAAAATGGAAATCTTATTCTAATGTAAATGTGATATCTCAGTAATGCTGTTTAACTTTATCTCCTGCCATACTGGTACTTCTGACTTTCTCTAATTTTCTTTAACACAAGATAATCTGTCCTATCAATAGAATGTGTGTTTTTTTTCTTTTTTTCTCTCTTTTTTGTACAGGCATCTCTGCAGTTTGAAAAATTAACCTATGAGGTGGTAAAGAAAAACTTGAACAAACAAGGGTGAAGTTATTGCATAGATTCATCAAGCTGCAATGAGGAGATGCTAAAATGACATATACAGTGCCTTGAAAAAGTATTCACACCCCTTCAAATTTTTGCACAATTTGTCATGTTACAACCAAAAAACGTAAATGTATTTTATTAATATTTTATGTGGTAGACCAACACAAAGTGGCACATGATTTTGAAGTGGAAGGAAAATGATAAATGGTTTTCCAAATTTTTTACAAGTAAACATCTAAAAAGTGTGGCACGCATTTGTATTCCACCCCCTTGAGTCAATATGTAGAACCACCATTCACAGCAATTACAGCTACATATTTTTTGGGTATGTCTCTACCAGCTTTGTACATCTAGAGAGTGAAATTTTTGCCCATTCTTCTTTGCAAAATATCTCAAGCTCTGTCAGATTGGATGGTGAGCATCTATGAACAGCAATTTTCAAGTCTTGCCACAGAATCTCAATTGGATTTACATCTGGACTTTGACTGGGCCATTCTAACACATGAATATGCTTTGATATAAACCATTCCATTGTAGCTCTGGCTGTATGTTTAGGGTCATTGTCCTGCTGGAAGGTGAACCTCCGCCCCCGTCTCAAGTCTTTTGCAGACTCTAATAGGTTTAGTTCTAAGATTGCCCAGTATTTGGCTCAATCCATCATCCCAGCAACTCTGACCAGCTTCCCTGTCCCTGCTGAAGAAAAGCATCCCAACAACATGATGCTGCCACCACCATGTTTCACGGTGGGGATGGTGGGCTCAGGGCGATGTGCAGTGTTATGCTGAGTACACACGAGCAGAATTTCCGACAGAAAGAGTCCGATGGGAGCTTTACATCGTATATTCCGACCGTGTCTATGCCCCATCGGACTTTTTCTGTCGAAAATTCAGATGGACTTCAGATAGAGAATATGTTCTATATTTTTCCGACTGAACAAATTACTATCGGAAAAAAAACCCTCGTCTGTATCCTGTTCCGATGCACCAAAAACGACGCATGCTCTGAAGCAAGTATGAGATGGAAGCTATTGGCTACTGGCTATTGAACTTCCATTTTCTAGTCCCGTCGTACGTGTTGTACGTCACCGCGTTCTGGACGGTCGGAATTTGGTGTGACCATGTGTATGCAAGACAGCTTGAGCCGAATTCTGTCAGAACCGTCGTTAAAACCTTCAGAGTTTATTGCAACGGCAAAACCAGTCGTGTGTACAGGGCATTAGTTTTCCGCCAAAAAGTAAAATTTTGGTCTCATCTGACCAGAGCACCTTCTTCCACATGTTTGCTTTCCCCCCCCACATGGCTTAACGCAAACTGCAAATTGGACTTATAATGGCTTTCTTTCAACAATAACTCCTCCATAAAGACCAGATTTGTGGAGTGCACGACTAATAGTTGTCCTGTGGACAGATTCTTCCACCTGAGCAGTGGATTTCTGCAGCTACTCCAGAGTTACCATGGGCCTCTTGGCTGCTTCTCTGATTAATGCTCTCCTTGCCCGGCCTGTCAGTTTAGGTGGATGGTCATGTCTTGTTAGGTTTGCAGTTGTGCCATACTCTTCCAGTTTTCGGATGATGGATTGAACAATTCACCGTGAGATGTTCAAAGCTTGGGATATTTTTTATAACCTAACCCTGCCTAAAACTTCTCCACAACTTTATCCCTGATCTGTCCGGTGTGTTTCTTGGCCATCATGATGCTGTTTGTTTAATAATGTTCTCCAAACAAACCTCTGAGGGCTTCACAGAACAGCTGTATTTATACTGAGATTAAATTACACACAAGTGGAATTTATTTACTAATTTAATGACTTCTAAAGGCAACTGGTTCCACTAGATTTTAGTTAGTTTAGATACAAATGCACACCACACTTTTCACATATTTATTTGTAAAAAGTTTTGAAAACCATTTATCATTTTCCTTCCACTTCCCAATTATGTGCCACTTTGTGTTGGTCTATCACCAATAAAATACAATTACGTTTTTGGTTGTAACATGACAAAATGTGGAAAATTTCAAGGGGTATGAATACTTTTTCAAGGCACTGTACTAACTATGGCCGAGAGGCCACTTTAGCACACTTAAAGGGTAAGTCCACTTCCATGGAAAAAAATATAGCAAAATATAATATGCCATATATAATTGTGACACAAGCCATACAGTAATCTAAAGGGTATTTGTGGAGAAAAAAAGCAAATAATAAAAAAAATGACAATAATAATATAGCGTATACAATTGCTACACAAATTATATTGTATTTGAATGTTATTAAAAATCACCTTTCCTTTCCAATCTGCAGTGCTCTCATTTTCTGTAAAATGCAATGCAATATGGCAACCAGGAGGCCTTCTGTACACAGTCAATGTCACCAGGTTGACTGAGGACCTGCTGATCGGTCGTATCCAATCACAGAACAGAATTCTGTGTTTACAAACACACAGGGCTCTGTACACAGACAGTGGTTCAAAAAAAAAGCAGCACATATTACACTTGTTAGGCACACAGTAAACCCCTTTGATTAGAATTGGGCGAACAGTTTGAGCCAAGCAAAAGTTCGGCCCGAACATCGCTTGTTCGCCCGTTTGGCGAACACCTGAATTTACGGGATGGGGCACCCCTCCATGTTGAGGGCATGTGGCCTGGTATGGTTCAGAAGAGGGTGTGCTTACTCGTCCCCCCCTCCCCTTCCTGACCTGCCAGACTGCATGCTTGGATAAGGGTCTGGTATGGATTTTGGGGGAGATCCCATGATGTTTTTTTTTTTAATTTTGGTGTGGGTTTACCCTTTAATTCATACCAGACCCAAAGGGCCTGTTATGGATTGGGAGGGCACGCCATTTTTTGAAAAACATTTTTTTACTTTATAAATGTCAGTTTTGCTGCAGCAGGTTCTATGCATGCTACAGCTGCAGCAGGTTCTATGCATGCCACTTTACAGGCAGGCTAAGGGGACCCCCAGGCACATGTCTGGTTAACCAACCTTTTTGGAAAGAAGTTCACTGACTGATATCTAACATTGTGACATTTTCACCAGACTATACCCCTGCCCAATTTATCCTGCACTATACATATTTATCACATGCTTCATACCACCAGCCTCTGACACTTCACTTAATCAATGCGGCAAAAATGTGTGTACCTCTACACTGGTGCAAAACAACCCTTCCCCCCTGACCATAGCTGACTGGTTCATACGTGTTAAGAAATTTGCTGAAATGGAGGATCTAGTCCATCAGACTAGGGAGATGCCAAGATGCCCTAAAAATTTAGGAAAATGTTGGCCTGTTGGCTAAACTTTGTGGACTCGATGGAATTTACCCAGACAATAAAAAACAGCCATAATACACTGTAATCTCTAACCCTGCTGGTGGAGAATGATAGGGTATTCCTTAGATCCTTAGTCCTTTTACTTTTCATTTATCTTCACCTTTACCCCATGTCACCCCCCCATCACTCCAGTTAATCTCTTTCTCCTATGTGTCCCCCTTAATATTTCCCTTAAGCAGCCCTCTTCTATAATCTTTAGTCACTTCCCCCCCCCCCACGGGCCACCCCCACCGTTTCCCCTTCAACCAACCCCCTCTGTTCCCAGGTAGACACCCCGGCCAGACCTGGTTTACTCAACTAATGCTCTTGTCGGGTTATCCAATGTACAGATTTGAAACTGAAAAGCTCCTGTTATAACTAAATAAGCATGTAGTGTATATTTAGATACAGGTTATGTTCTAATGTTTTCTTCCCATTAGTATAAGATCAGTTGTCATTACTGCGTTCCTATTCTGAATTGTCTGATCCTGGCTGATATACTCTGATGTTGTATGTGTCTCTCCACTGTTCTTTGTCTGCACTCTCAAAAACTCAAATAAAATTCTTGGAAAGATAAAACTCAACATTTTGCTGATCCCTAATGGCCAGTAGTTAATATTAAACCTCTGCCAATCTAAAAGAACAAGTCTCATTAATATTATAAATACACTACACATAGAAACTTCAAACCCAGATTTAATATAGCTACATAAAATAATAAAGTATGAAGTGGTTTTTAATTTATACAATGTTTTTAAAAAGATTTGCTCTCTCATTTGGGAGTAATAATCTATTTTTTCAATGCATTCCTAAAATTACCTGAAATTACAATTGTTTTCCAATAAATGTAATTTGGTTGATCTTTTTATGCTAACAAAGATTAAGCTGAAAGAAAAAATTCCCTTATTATAACCCACTATAGAAACGTTGAATTGCAAATTTTACAATTGTCCAATTACTTCCTTTTAATGCAACCTTAAAAAAAGGTTAAAAGTAACTGAAAATACCAGCAGGGGATCATTTTTTTAGACCTGATAAGACTATTGAAACAAATGAATGATTAAATGATCACATTGAAATGTATGTGGGCAGTGGGCACCATACCTCTTTACAAATGCTGGAAACTCAGCACTAAGCAAGTTAGCCCAGTGTTTGCCCCCAGCATGCATTTTAAAAATACTAGCCACAGAATACAAATTAATCTGTCAGCTAAATTGCTTTAGTATTTATTTCAAGTATTTGGATTTCCACATGGTATGAATAATTTCTGTCTATAATACTGTAATAATGAGCAGTATGTAGTATATAACATAGAGCACAGTGCTCAGAGTGGATCAGTGTGGAGTAATGCGTACACAATGTATGTCACATATAGCAGTATATGGAAAGGTCATCCCACCCACTGCAATACAATATGCATAACCCACTTGCACCTCTATACATTCTTTATATAAACCCATTGCATCTTATACCCTCAGAGCTGGATCATCCACAAAGCAACCTAGGCAGGAGCCCAGAGCATGGTGGATATCCAAGTGACTCAGTCACAACATTCATGCTCCCTTGCAGTAAACTAGGGGATAGCACATTCAGTTAAAGCACATGTAAACCCAAAATTTCATTTTATTAATATGTGCCTGCTCTACCATGTACTTATATGAAAAAGTATTCTGTTCTCTTTGTATTGCTTCCTTTGTGTGAAATCCCTGGTGTTCCCGCTAATTTCTCTGCTTTCCTATCAAAAACTGACCACACTAGGCATGAGATTTTTGGCCGTGCTGAGAACTCAGCCTGCTCTCCTCCTGATTAAACATGTGCTGACATGCCCCCTATACAAACATTCATTGGGAAGACCAGTGTTCTGCTGTTTCTCCACCCTCACCTCTCTATGCATTCGAGAACAGAGAGTATGTGATCACTTTTATAATGTTTTATTTATATGTAGATATATACACACAGTACATATATACACAAATGTTTTGCCTTTCATTTCCATTTTAAACTAAATAGGTTGTTTTACAAGGTGTGGGTACACATATATATTAAAGTAGATGTAAACCCCCCAAAAAAAAATTAATTAAGGCTTGCACCTTGTACAGTATAAAATTTAATGTCATCTGTGCCCAGTCTTGCTACAAAGAGTTAATCCAGCTCTGAGCAATCCTCTTATCTTTCTTCAGTGAGATAAAAATGGACAGACAGAAAAAGGAGTCTGCTTCTCCCCCTTTCTGTGAGTGACAGGTGATTTACATAGCTCATGCACCAGCCTGAGAGAGACATTCTGTGTACTTCAGATCCTCTCCTCCTTTATTCTCCAGCTCGCTCAGGATTGGCTGCTCCACACCTCAGAATGATTGGGCATGCTGAAGTCATGTGGTGACTTTTCTGGGTTTTGACTGGATGTTAGAGATCATAGCAGAAGTTCAGTGTAAGAAATACACAGGAGAAAATGCATGTTGACAAGGGGAGTGTAGAGGTGGGCGGAGGGTTTACTGACATCACGACTCCACCCACCGAGCTCCAGACAGCAGACCCACCCACAGAATCTGCAGTTTTTCGGGTTGTACACCTGTCATTTTTTATCACAATGTACTTGTTGGAAACTGATATATGATGGAGCAGGCCATGCCAGTGCAGGCAATGCAAGTGGGACTGGTTCTATGTGTCCTTTGGAGTCTTTATTAATGTCCACCAAATCTGTGACCTTGCCTGAGACCCCATGCAACATCAAATCCTCATACACATCTCTGCAGATCTGCACATCCTGGGCAAAATCTTTAATTGTCCCTAGATTCCTCTATTCTGTAAACCTTCAGTCATTTCCTGCATACCACTTCTCTGCCCCATCCCAGTGCTGGCCCAGTTCACACTAAAGTGGCTTCCTGAATTGTATGTTTAGAATAATATATGGTAATATGACCTTCACCGGTAATTAACAATACTCACAACCAGGGGCGGACTAACAACTCATGGGGTCCCCGGGCAATAGGAGAAGATTATGGGGCCCCTGGGCAAAAGGAGATTATGGGGCCCCTGGGCAAAAGGAGATTATGGGGCCCCCAGGCAATAGGAGACTATGGGGCCCCCAGGCAATAGATTATGGGCCCACACAATATACACACATATACAGTATACACACACACAGACACACAATACACACACACAGTATACACATACACACACTTAAAAAGGTACTGGAGAGGCGGGGCAGCTATAATCTTGGGATTTTTAAAAAACACAGATTTTTACATACTGTCCCTGGTTTTATTGAGGCTGGCAACCCTGATGGGGCCCCTTAGTGGCATGGGGCCCTCGGGCAGTGCCCGAGTGCCCGAATGGTCAGTCCGCCCCGCTCACAACACTTTGAGGGAGTCTAGTATTCAAAAGTGGTGCTGCACTTCCAAATGCTATTGTTCTAGTGTCCCTTTAAATCTGTTTGCATAGCAGTTTTCAAATTCAGCATATCATAGCAAACCATATATAATACTAACAAAACAGAACAAACAGTGCATTGTCCGACCCTGGCTGATATGCTCTGATGTTGTATGTGTCTCTCCCCTGTTTTTTGTCTGCACTCTCAAAACCTCAAATAGAATTCTTGGAAAGATAAAAACTCAAAATCTTGCCTATCCCTAATGACCAATAGTTAATATTAAATCTGTACCAATCTAAATGAACAATGTTTATTAACCACTTCAGCCCCGGAAGGATTTACCCCCTTCCTGACCAGAGCCATTTTTGCGATTCGGCACTGTGTCGCTTTAACTGCCAATTGCGCGGTCGTGCGACGTTGCACCCAAACAAAATTGACGTCCTTTTATTCCCACAAATAGAGCTTTCTTTTGGTGTTATTTGATCATCTCTGCATTTTTTTTTGCGCTATAAACAAAAAAAGGGATAATTTTGAAAAAAAAGCAATATATTTTACTTTTTGCTATAATAAATATCACCAAAAAATATATATAAAAAAAAAACACATTTCTTTCTCAATTTAGGCCAATATGTATTCTTCTACATATTTTTGGTAAAAAATATCGCAATAAGCGTATATTGATTGGTTTGCGCAAAAGTTATAGCGTCTACAAAATAGGGGATACATTTATGGCATTTTCATTATTATTATTTTTTTTTATTAGTAATGGCGGCGATCTGCGATTTTTATCATGAATGTGACATTATGGCAGACACATTGGACACTTTTGACACTATTTTGGGACCATTGTCATTTATACAGCAATCAATGCTATAAAAATGCACTGATTACTGTGTAAATGACACTGGCAGGGAAGGGGTTAAACATTAAGGGGCGATCAAGGGTTTAAGTGTGTCCTAGGGAGGTGTTCTAACTGTGGGGGGGATGGGCTACCACTGACATGACAGCGATCACTGCTCCCGATGACAGGGAGCAGTGATCTCTGTCATGTCACTAGGCAGAACAGGGAAATGCCTTGTTTACAAAGGCATCTCCCCGTTCTTCCGCTCCGTGACACGATCACGGACATCGAGTCCGCGGGACCCACGGGCACGGTCACGGCGCATGCCCACAATGCCATGATTTAAAGGGGGCGTACCTGTACGCCCATTTGCCCAGCCGTGCCATTGTGCCAACGTACATCATTGTGCGCTGGTCGGCTAGTAGTTAATATTATAAATACAGTACACGTAGAAACTTCAAATCCAGATTTAATATAGCTACATAAAATAATAAAGTAAGAAGTGTTTTTTTAATTTATACATTTTTTTAAAAAGATTTGCTCTCTCATTTAGGAGTAAAAACCCAATTGTTCAATAAATTCCTAAAATTAC
The DNA here is from genome assembly GCA_037952835.1 of Lithobates septentrionalis. Taxonomy (NCBI): domain Eukaryota; kingdom Metazoa; phylum Chordata; class Amphibia; order Anura; family Ranidae; genus Lithobates; species Lithobates septentrionalis. The sequence goes on from JBBDGP010000812.1 coordinate 1,217,528, forward strand.
CTGAAATTACAATTATTTTCCAATAAATGTAATTAGGTTGATTTTTTTTTTATGCTAACAAAGATTAAGCTAAAAAAATATATATATAACACACTATAGAATAGTTAAATTGTAAATTTTACAATTGTCCAATTACTTCCTTTCAATTTAAAAAAAAGGTTAAAAGTATCTGAAAATGCTAGCAGGTGTTCATTTTTTTTTTAAACCCGATAAGACCATTGAATCAAATAAATAATTAAATGATCACATTGAAATGTATGTTTAAACTAAAGTGGTTTCCTAAATTGTATGTTTAGAATAATATATGGTAATATGACCATCATCGGTATTTAACAATACTCACAACACTTTGAGGGAGACTAGTATTCAAAAGTGGTGCTGCGTTCCAAATGCTATTTTGCACAATGCAAACTGCAGTACCCCAGGGGAACCAATTCGAATTTATTTTATTGAAGTCATACCAGTCTAAGATTGATTTTGACAGTTGCTATGTCTTTCACTTTGCAAAAAAACACCCTGGCAGATTTTAGTTTTTGAAACCTATGCGTATGATTTTCTCTGTAATCCCTGGAATAATCATTGCTGAGCACTAATCCTTTCAAAATCTAGTTTTCCAAAAGAAGAGGCAAAAAGAATTGTATATTTTCACAATCCAAGAAAAAAGTAATTATTCCCTTGCTTCTGTAGCGCTGTCTTGTGACCTCTATAAACCACTAAGCAGGACGTTGCACCTTGTTCACACATTACTGCACCCTCCCTACTGTGGACTGAAGAGCGCAGAGGGAGGGCAACAAGAAAGACTTTAATTTTCTGCAGCCACAGCCTTGAACTGAAACCGAACCTTAATAATGGGGAGCCACATGATGGTGGCATTACTGTCGGGGGGGGGGGGGGGGGAGCCGGCTTGGAAAAGACAGTGAGTGGAGGTCATTTTAACCTTAAGGGGACAGTGCAGACCTTGCTGAATTGAGTGTGGGACATCCATCCACACCTTAAAAGGACAGTGTAAGCCTTATCTCTGTAGTGCACCAGTTTAACGCACATTACCAGGTGGGTGTTTTATTAATAAACAAAGATTAATGTGGTTACAAAAAACACTATGATGATTTATTTATTTTTTATTCTGAGCACCCTCGAAGAACATGAATGCATCGAGTAACATCATAAAGATCAGTGGAGTTATATGAAGTAAAACTAGGATGCGTCTGAGCTTTAACATGAATCCAGGCTTAAAAGGGGAAGGTGCATCCTGACCTAGTTTTTTTCATAGGTCAAAGCACTAGGTGAGACGATTGTGGTAAAGATGTGTGGAGCACTTGGTAACACTCAGTGGAAGACTGGTGCGGGGCACAAGATTGAAAAGAATTTGGGACTGAATATATTTATGATAACGAAGACTGTAATGTTAATAACACATCGCAGAATGTACCCTTGTGGCTGTGAAGAAGCCAGTGTCAGAAATAGACTTGAAAAACTTAACACATATAAATCACCAGGACCATGGCTTACACCCGTCCTTAAGGAACTCAGTCAGGTGATAGCTAGACCATTGTTCCTAATTGTTTTGGACAGTTTACTAACTAAAATGGTGCCAGCTGATTGGAAAAAAAAGCCAATTTGGAACCAATATTTAAAAAAGGGCTGAGATATATCCTTGGTAACTATAGGCCAGTCAGCCTAACATCGATAGTTGTAAATTATTGGAGGGGATGATAAGGGACCATATCCAAGAATTTGCAGATAAAAACTGTATCACCAGCATTGGTTCATAAAGGATCGTTCTTCCCAACCCAATCTGATAACATTCTATGAGCTGTCACCTAGATAAAGGTAGGCCTGTGGACGTGGTATACCTGGATTATGCAAAGACATTGAATACAGTTCCCCACAAATATTTACTCTACAAACTGAGGTCTGTAGGAATGGACCATAAGGTGAGTATCTGGATAGAAAACTGGTTATAGGAGCGAGTCCAAAGGGTGGTTATAAATAGTGAATACTCAGAATGGGCTGGGGTCGTACGTGGGGTCCTGCAAGGATGTGTCCTGGGACCAATTCTGTTTAACTTATTCATAAATGATATAGAGGTTGGTATAAAATAGCTCAATCTCTGTGTTTGTTGATGATACAAAGCTAAGCAGGGCAATAACTTTGCAATAAGATGTGGATACCTTACAGGAGGACCTAAATAAATGGGGTGGGCAACTAGATGAAAAATGAGTTTTAATATTGAAAAATGTAAAGTAATGCATTCAGGTGTTAAAAACAAAAAGGCAAGTTACTCGCTAGGGGGAGAACCTCTGGGGGAGTCCAGGAGTCCAGATGTCAGGCTCAGCAACAGCATGCAATGCCAAGCTGCTGCGAGTAAAGTCAGCAGAATATTGGCATGCATCAAAAAGGGAATTCACTCCAGAGATAAAACTATAATTTTCCCACTCTATAAGACTCTGGTCCGGCCACATCTTGAGTATGCCATCCAGTTCTGGGCACCAGTCCTCAAGATGGATGTGCTGGAAGAGAGAAAGTCCAGAGAAGAACAACAAAGCTAATAAAGGGATTAGAGGACCTCAGCTATGATGAAAGACTACAAGCATTAAATGTATTCTCTCTGGAGAAGAGACGCTTGAAAGGAGATATGATAGCGATGTACAAATACCTTCCTGGTGACCCTAGCATAGGGAAAACATTTTTCAGTGGGAGGGAGTTTAAAAAGACACGCAGCTATTCATTGAAACTGGAAGAGAAGCGGTTTAACATTAAACTGCGTACAGGGTTCTTTACTGCCAAAGCGGTAAGATTGTGGAACTCCCTTCCACAAGCAGTGGTATCAGCAGGGAATGCCAATAGTTAAAAAAAAACTATTAGATGGGTTCCTTAACTATCGCAACATACATGGATATAAGAATTACTATTGACATAAACTCACACACTCACTACAGGTTGAACTGGATGGACTGGTGTTTTTATTAAACCTTACCAACTATGTAACTATATATACAGTATATGGGACATTTATCACTAAAAAGGATTTTGTTATGATCATAACAGTGCTGCTGGGAGACATGGTGAGATACAGCCCAGAAAGTAAAGCCTAGTACACAGGGGCTGAATGTCGGCTGGCATCGGCTGGTTCAATAGAAACCGTTCAACATTCGACCTGTGTGTACGGCAGCCGGTCTGACAGAAGCCGTGCTTTCATTCCGCTGCATTCTTCCGAAGGCTCATGACCGAAAAATGTCTGCCAACTGGCTCCTGATCAGCGCTCTCAGCCAATGGCTGAGAGCGCTGATCAGAGTGTTCTGGTGGGGGAGCTGTTCCCCTGTCAGAACACAATAGTACAGCAGGGAAGATTTCTGTACTAACATTGGATTGTTAGTACAGCGGCTCTGACCTGGGCTGTTAGTTTGTCAGCTTGCAGTGTGTACTAGGCTTAAGTCCAGCAGTGAGCCTGGGGACAGAGCTCAGTGCTGCCAGTAATTACAGTGTAGCACTGCCCCGTAGGGATTGCTGTGTGAACATTTCTCTGGGCTTTTCCCCTTCTCCTTTTTTTTGGTATTTATTGTTGGAACTTGGATAGGAGAAAGGAATAGTGGGATACTCCAGCTAGAACTAATTAGCTAAAATAGAGGGGTTATTCCCGCGCTAACAGGTATAAAGTCAAATAAACAATACTAAGGAAAAGCTGCATGCACCGAATACAGGTGCAGACCGAACCTTAAAGGGACATAAAAATAATACTAAATGGTGCTGCGCTAATCCTGGACACCCTTACTAAAGGACTAAGGGTGATAATAAATAACTAAAAAGTAGTGTAAACAGTCAGGAAGTGTTGGCACCAGCCATAAAATAATCGCACTCATAAATATAAATTATAAGTGCTAAAAACAAATAAATGTGGTAAATGTAATCACTAAAAAATATATCTCATCATAAATAGTAGCATTAAATAATCATCATCAATCCATATCTATAATCATGTGCATAAATAGATGAGCAATAGTGTCAACAATCATCAAATCGTAACATAGAATCTATGTGACTCAAATTGAGTGGCAAGCAAATAGCACATAAAGTGACAAGGTGCAAAAGTGAAGAAAATGAAAAATAAATAAATATAAACCAGTGCAATGTTCAGAGATTGTCTGAATCTGACAAGCAATATTAATAAGTAATGTGACTTGAATAATTTGGCATGCACCAAATGTGACAGTAAGAAAAAGTCCTTTTTAAATAATAGTAATAGCGTCCTAGCATGCAACAGTCGCTCTGCGGTGCTTGAATTAAATCACACGGTGCTCAACTTCGTGTAAAAACACTCATGTAAGAGATGGCCCCTTACCTTAAGGCAATAGGGCAAACGCATATAACCAGGGGTCTTTAAAAGGGTCCTCCTTGAGGCAATAGAGCAAGCGCATATGACCAAGGATCTTTTAGGGGGGTCCTCCTAGGATGTAGAAACCTATCCTCACGGTCCTAGTTTCAGGGGGTGGTTCCCTCGGTGATACAGGGGGATACAAGAAACACAGGGAGCCCCAATAGTGTGATACTATTTAAACCAGTAGCTTTATTAGGTAAAACAAGGGTACTCACATGTAAAACAACAATAATGTTCCAATCTCCGACGAGCGACGAGCTCCTATCACTATCACAGCATGTAGAGCCTGTCCCGTCCCTACGCGTGACGTCACACCGCACGTGACTTCATCAGAACTAATTACAGTTGAGGACAACTCTCACTTGACCTCACAGGTTAGATGTGGTAATAAGTCCTTTGCTTGCTCTGGCAGCAGATTGGATGAAACTGTTTATCTTCAGGACACTCACTAGCATCCCCTTTGACTAAAACCCATCCACTGACTCTACTAGCTGAAGGGATGGCTCTCACAGGACAGGTCCCATGACACAGATCTATACTCACTGTAGGCCGAAGCAGATCCTTCCTGGTGTGTCTCCCTTCCAGTCAGGTCTGCAGGACATCTGGGTTGCAGCTATTCTCAGATTAAGACCCTCAGGTTAGCAACCTAATGCCACATGGCAGCTTCTACAGAGGGGCAGCTGCCCCCTCCCTCCGGGAGCCCGCTCTCCAGTGGAAGACTCCAAGCACATGTGCCCTTGGCATATACACAGTCACCCAGCATGCACTGAGGCACTTTCCTCTGCCAATGGCCAGTGCTGAAGCTATGCCTGTGCTGTCATTTGTCAGGTTTTCTCCCACTGTCTAGTATGCCCCCCTATTGGACCAGTGTGAAACATTCAGACAACATGAGCAGCACCTGAACACCATGAGCATACCCTATTAATGGATCCCTGCTCCCTGGTAAGCAGAGAGCATCTAAATTTACCTGACAGCCTTCCTAGTAAGCAGAAAGACTCAAAAACGATACTCACTTCTAGCACTTACCTAGGAGGGTTCTACAACAGCATGAAGAAGCCTTTATTGTGCAGGATGCAGAGCCCTGGAAGGTACTGGGTTGCAAAGAGAAGGAACAGCACATGTGCTAAAGGCCCCCAGAGCTGCATAAAGGTGTTGCTATGCTGAGAAGTCACGTGACCATGACGACACGCGTTGGATACGGACACCAGAAGTGACGTTCTTGCCGTGAGCCCGCCCCTCGTTTGGATGCAATTCATGTCTGTTACGTTTGAATGTGAGTACTTGACTTTTTGTTTGTTTAAATAAACGGATTCGATTTCAAAACATACTGCACCATAGAAGCTTCTTTTACATTTCCCCATCTTACTTGGTTTTACACCCTGAGCGGTATCTGGGCATTCATTTGGCTGTGGAGGAAGAAGTCACCCCCTAGGCTCTGGAACCCCCTGGAGGTACCGATGCGAGACCCCTCACTCTCTAGGATGGTCATCTATTCCTTTGTTTGCTTTGAAATGCTGCTTACCTTACAGCAGTAAGGTAAGAAGTTAGTACACCTGAGGGTGTCATTTAGCACCGAAGACTCACAGCACAAAAGTCACAACGCCACTTTTGATGCCATTTTAGCACCTTATGATTTGTACTCTGCACTACATATTGGTTGGAAGACCATTTCCGGATTGTGATTCATTTGCACTATTTGCACTTTGATATACATGGACTTTTTGTTGTATGTACATTTCTCTTATGCATTATGATTTTATGAGCAATTGAATGCACTACAGTCAATTTATTTGCTATATTTGCTATAATTTCACTGATCACCATTTTTATTGAAGCATTTGTTTTATAATTTATGTCAGTTTATTAGTGCAAATATTACTTACTGTCATTTAGCTTAGCACTTTATATTTATTTTGGAGCGCAACACCAACTTTTGATTTTTTCCATTTAACCTTTGTGGGTATAGTTTGACCCATACGGTGGCTGCTGCACCTTATATATCGCCCTATTCATTCCGAAGTAGCTTAATACTTACTTTACCATGTGCTGAGAACCAAACTGCAGGGACCAATTGTGACAGAGAGACAAAGAGCAGAGCCACAAGAAGAAAGTCTCATGGATCACCAGGGAGGTGCAGGTTTGAAACGGTAGGCCCAGAGCCTTGTAGGTGGCCCATCACCAGACCTTATCCAGTTGCTGCATCGCAGTCAGAGGTACTACAGCTTTAAATCACATCCGTCCTGTCCATAAGAATGGCTGATGGAACAGACTGCCCTTAGGAGGACATCTGCGGAGTGTCAGGATGGTGAGAAGCCTATTGGCCAACACTGTGTGTTTAATTGGTTGGTGTTTGCTATTGTGAGGAGTTTTGGCAAAACAGACAGTGTCATTTACTTTACTCTGTGGATTAAAATGCTCTCATTGGAGAGAGATCGCTCCCCTGCGAATTAAATGGCCCCAATGCCGGCAGGACTGTAACTAGTCCTCCTTGTTTTGGATTTTTCTAACCCAAACTTTTAGGGCTTTTATCTGTTTCAATAAAGCCCATTCAATTGTTACTGGTTTGTTGGTGGTGAGGTACAAGTTGGGTCATCCCTGGGAGTGGCAGGAGGACCAAAAACAAATCCAGAAGCTTCAAAAGTTAAATGACTCTTATAATATAATATAATAAAAGAAACGTTTTAAAGAACAATTAATTTTGTAGACATTAACTTAGCCACAGCAGATAATTGAAAATTATTTTGCATAACGTTCCCTGCGAGCCTGAACATGTCAAGCCATTAGTTTCAGTAGTTAATGTAATTGCAATCCACTGCCTACCACCAATCCTTTTATTAATAGGCTATATATAGTTGACCACTGAAGGAAATTATCTCACATATATTCCTCCCAGTGCTAAGCAGAAAACACAAAGGACTAGCACAAATAACTATTCATGCTATCAAGGACATCAGAATATCTATAAAATGCTTTCTAAATTACAAACCAAGTTTTGTATTGGTGACTCACAATTGCTCCACATCACAGTGTAGATTTTTTATGATATCACAGCTATCTGTATTTCCTTCATAGCAACCAGAAAGATTCATACCAACCATGGAAAATGACAGCTGAAACATAAAAGATCTGGCAACTTTCGGGGCAGTAAAGACAGGTTTCTCGATTTGAGAGACAGTTATATAAAGATTAATACATGCTTTACAAGAGGAAAACAAAGTGAACATTTTAGGGTCACTATGTCGAATGATGTGTTGCCATGGCTATGTTTGTGATTTTGTTTTAGTATTAATATATAGAAGAATGCATTTTAGCTAAAATACAGAATTCAGAAGCTGGGCATCATCTATTCAAATGCAAATTCCGTTTTTTAACTGGTTCATAAAGGCTAGCTAAACAGGAAGTGACATTGGCAGGAAATGGACAGAGTCTGGGAGAAAACTTGGGTAGTAGGAGAAGGGCTCTATAACATCAGGGAAGGTCTGTGCCAGAGGTCATAGCTCCCAACTGTCCCTCATTTCGAGGGACTGTCCCTGATTTGGAGCAATGTCCCTCTGTCCCTCATTCCTCCTCATTTGTCCCTCATTTTGGTCTGATCTTTATAGATGTATATATAATGCACTTTTTATCTATCAAAAATTGTTTTCCAGCACTAAACCTTTCATCTGATTTCTAAATGGCTGTATTTGTAAATTCCAAAAGCCAATACAAAGGAATAGTAGTGGTAAAAAAAAAAGCACTTGTGGGTTTAACCAATCTTGTTTTTTATACAATTCTCCTTTAAGGGGGTGTGGCAAGGGGTGTGTCCTATGTCTGCATACTTTTGCTGATAGGTATCCCTCATTCCCATCTCAAAAGGTTGGGAGGTATGCCATAAGTTACTTCACAAGAACTAAAATGGGACTTCACTTGAGTAGGACAATCCTCAGAAATCACAATCCACTGAATAACCCAAGCTAAGTAACTTTTTAGTGAATCCCTATTGCATACAGACCATTGGCAATGCTCATTTGCTGGGAAGGTTAGATACTGTGTGCATATGTGTTTTATGCATATTTTATTCTGTATGTTGTGTATTGTTTTCCCATAATTGTAAGCAGGGCCGGACTGGCCTACCGGGATACCGGGAGATTTCCTGGTAGGCCGCCTGCCGTGAGGCCGCTTTGAGTTGCGGCTGCAGTGCTCCCCTCTCTCCTGCTCCTGCGTGTCACAGGGCTGGCTGGGTCTGTGTTCGGCGGCGGCACTGTAACGCGGTCCCGCTCCCCTAGACCGGCTTGTGTGATAGTAGATAGAATCAGTGTTCCGCCTATCACACGAGCCGGTCTGGGGGGGGACCATGTTACAGCGCCGCCGCCGAACACAGACCCAGCCAGCTCCGTGATCCATCATCCACATGAGTAGATGCCCGCCCGTACAGCCCGCCCTGTGTGCCTGGATAGGAGGATCGGCGGGGGGCCGCATATAGAGGAAATTAGCTTTCTATATTCCTCCATGCAGCTGCTGAATACTTGAAGGAGGGAGAGGAGGAGAATCAAGCATTCAGCGGCTGCATAGAGGAATATAGAAAGCTAATTTCCTCTATATGCGCCCCCCTGCCGATCCTCCTATCCAACTTCTTTTACTGGCCCCCCCAGTTCTCCTTGTGCTCCCTGGCTCCCCCCCATGCTCTCTTCCCCTCACCACACTCTCCAACCCCCCCCCCCCCACAGTTCTCTCCACCCCTGTTTTTTCTGCCCCCCTGCTCTCCAGCTCTCCCCATCCTACTCTAGCCACCATCCCAGTGCTCTTCACTCCCCCAGTGCTCTCCACCCATGTTCTTTCTCCCCCCCAGTGCTCTCCAGCTCTCCCCATCACTCTCCAGCCCCCACCCCAGTGCTCTCTGTCCCCCACAGTGCTCTCCAGCCTCCCATTCTCCGCACCCCTGTTCTTTCGTTCCCCCCCGGTGCTCTCAAGCTCCACCCATTGCTCTCCAGCCCCCCCCGTGCTCTTTGCCCCCGTGCTCTCCACCCCTGTTTTTTTGGCTCCCCCTCCAGTGCTCTCAAGCTTCCCCCCCAGCACTCTCCGCTCCCCACCCCTGTACTCTCCACTCCCCCCTGCATTTTGCCCCCACCATGTGCTCTCCAACCCCCGCCAGTGCTCTCCAGTCCCCCGTGCTTTCCACCCCTGTTCTTTCTGGCCCCCACTGGTGCTTTCAAGCTCCCCCATTGCTCTCCACTCCCCCCTGCTCTTTGTACCCCCCAGTGCTCTCCACCCCTGTTTTTCTGTCCCTCCCCCAGTGCTCTTCGCCACCCCACACTCTTAGCCCCCACAGTGCTCTCCACCTCTGTTCTTTTTGGACCCCCAGTGCTTTCAAGTCCCCCCCAGTGCTCTCTGCTCCCCATCCCTGTGATCTCCACTCCCCCCTGCTCTTTGCCCCCACCCATGTGCTCTCCAACCCCACCAGTACTCTCTGCTCCCCCTTCTTTCCAGCTCCCACCCAGTGCTCTCCACTTCCCCAGGACCAGAGGACAGGCTGACTGGGGCCGAAAAATGAGGATGGCTGAAGGTGCAGGTGGCCAGGGACCACTCCATCTCACAGCAAACAGATCCTCTGGAAGGAGCACTGTCCCCATCCAAAACGAGAACAGACCCTGCCTGCTGCTGGCCATCATGGATATCCTGCTGGCATGCAAGGTACCGTACCAAGCATCAACAACACACCTTCCCACAGACAGGGACTGCTGACTGGGCCATGGGGCACAGGAGGGGCTGCAATGATAAGCACGGTGAAACTGCATTCCTGGGCACAGTGAGACTGCATTCACGGCACAGTAAAGCTGCATTTGATGGGCACAGTGAGGCTGCATTGATGGGCACAGAGAGGCTGCATTGATGGGCACAGTGAGACTGCAATGATGGGCACAGTGAGGCTGCAATGATGGGCACAGTGAGGCTGCAATGGTGGGCACAGTGAGGCCGCATTCATGGGCACAGTGAGACTGCATTCACGGGCAGAGTAAAGCTGCATTTGATGAGCACAGTGAGGCTACATTGATGGGCACAGTGAGGCTGCATTGATGGGCACAGTGAGACTGCATTCACGGGCAGAGTAAAGCTGCATTTGATGAGCAGTGAGGCTGCATTTGATGAGCACAGTGAGGCTGCATTGATGGGCACAGTGAGGCTGAATTGATGGGCACAGTAAGGCTGCATTGATGGGCACAGTGAGGCTGCATTTGATTGGTACTGATGAGGCTGCATTTGATAGGCACTGGTGAGGCTGCATTTGATGGGCACTGGTGAGGCTGCATTGAGCTCCTGTATCATGTCTGCAGTCTCTGACCATCTCCTGTATCATGTCTGCAGTCTCTGAGGGAGTCTGCAGAGGAGTCAAGAGTGGGAGCACCGCCGGGATGGGGGTCATGGGAGAAGTCAGACAAGTGTGGACTGTGGAGAGGAGACTATAGGATAAAACCAGAGCCACCGAGCTGGAGCCGACTGACTGAGCCCTACACGGTGCACCTGAGAGGAGGTCAGCGACAGCACCGCTAGGCCAGTCTGAAGGGAGGGTCACTGATGTAAGGGGGGAGTGAATACGATAATGTAAGGGGGCACCGATATAAAGCACAGCCTTATATCAGTAACCCACCCCCACCCCCTTATATATATATATATATATATATATATATATATATATATATATATATAAAGCCCTATGTGATTTCATATCTGTCTTATCTATATATAATACACTCTTCAAATGTGCATTTTATGGTTTTCCCTTTCATGAACAAGAAATCAATGACGTTATGCTGTTGCGCTGGTTTATCAATGCTGTTGCGGTGGTATAATAATGCTGTGGGGCTGGTATGAAATTTTTTCCAGGGCTGGATGTTATTCCCAGTCCGGCCCTGATTGTAAGTCATTTGTATGTTCAGCTTACTTGTTTAGTAAAAGCACATCAACCACGTCAGCCCCGGAAGGTTTCACCCTCTTCCTGGCCAGGCCATTTTTTGTGATACTGAACTACGTTACTTTAACTGACAATTGCGCGGTCGTGTAACACTGTACCCAAATACAATTCATGTCCTTCTTTTCCCACAAATAGAGCTTTCTTTTGGTGGTATTTGATCACCTCTGTGGTTTTAATTTTTTGCGCTATAAATAAAAAAAGGCATTTTGAAGAAATAAACTATATTTTTTCCTTCTGCTATAAAATATATCCAATAAAAAAATGTAAAAAAAATCGAATTTATTCATCAATTTAGGCCAACATGTATTCTGCTACATGTTTTTGGCAAAGAAACCCCAATAAGCGTGTGTTGATTGGTTTGCGTAAAAGTTATAGCGTCTACAAACTATGGGATAGATTTATGGACTTCTTATTTTTTTTATTTTTTTTACTAGTAATGGCGGGGATCAGCGATTTTTAGCGGGACTGCAACATTGTGGCGGACAAATCTGACACTTAGTGACACTTTTTGGGGACCAGTGACACCAATACAGTGATCAGTGCTAAAAAAAATGCATTGTCACTGCACTAATGACACTGGCAGGGAAGGGGTTAACATCAGGGGTAATCAATGGGTTAACTGTGTTCCCTGGGAGTGCTTGCTAACTGTGTGGGGGATGGTTGCACTGTAGGAACACAGAGATCTGTGTTCCTGCTTAGCAGAAACACAAGATCTCCATCTTCCTTACTAGCAGAATGGCGATCTGCCTTTTTACATAGGCAGACCACCGTTCTGCTGCTCTCTGAACAATCGCCGGTTTTCTGGCGGACATCAAGTCCACCGGACACGCTGATTGGCTCCTGCTGTGTCCAATTACAGCGGGAGCAGGGCTCTGATCCCAATTGAAAGATTGGAAATGGACAGAATCCATAGAGCTTTGGCGCCACGCAAAACTGAAGGTCCCCCTCGTGACATAATTGTAAAGTTCCACTTTTTTCGCACAAAAGAGCAACTTATGACACCTGCCAAGAACAAAGAATCTTTTACTTTTCAAGGTCATTCATACCAGATTTTTGCTGACCTATCCCCAATAACAGTTGCTAAACGGCACGCAATGAAACCTTTGCTCCAAAATCTCCAATGCCACCGCATCCCTTATCAATGGGGATTCCCATTTTCTATTCGTTTTACATTTCAAAGCACCAATTATTCAAGCAGATCCTCCGAAAAATTACAGAACACTTTGCAAAATCTTCATCTATACAATGGACCCTCTACAAGCTCTCGTCGACGTGCAACATCCAATTCTCCAGAAAGTGCCTCTAAGCCTGGAACTGACAGAAGCAGTCAAAGTTTATCAAAAAGGGGTCAATTCATTTCTCCAGAACTGGACCCACCGGACACAATGGACTGAATGCATTTTGCATTTCTCTCTGAAGCTCATTCAACTTTACCGTTTACCTATCCTATCTTTAATTTTAAATATTCCAAGTTCTTAATATGTTATAAGTGAAAGTATATAACCTTACATTCAAATATTTATATATAATTAATTAAGGATTTGTTAAAAGGAATACTATTTAATCCTACTCTCATGTTTGCTTATTTTTAAGGAGTATAGCCAAAATCGGATGTCTAAATTGAATTTTTTTTTCTTTTTAATTTTTTGATAAAATGTGGCCGCGTGGGACCCAAGAATTGGTCACTGCTGCCCCCATTTTTTCTGTCCTAGGACTCTCCTCCACTTGGGTTACAGTGTGAGGAGCCTCCTCAGATAGACTTTGTGCCTCTGAGCTAGCAGATTCGCGTGCTCAATACGCCATTGTTTTATTTTTTATATATTTATTAGTAATTATATATATATATATATATATATATATATATATATATATATATATATATATATATATATATATAAATACTATATATATTTTTATATATATATATTTTTTATATATATTTTTATATATATTTTTATATATATAAAAATATATGACTCTTATTCTCTCTTTCTTCTCCCATAATCTACTTCTCCTTTCTTCTTTTATCCAATCTTTCCCTGGGTTTTTTCTGATTCCTCACCTGATAACTGAAATATATCGACATATCTTATGTAAGAATTATATATGGCTCCTTTACATGTTCTAACCTTAAATGTCCAAGGTCTAAACATTCCTCATAAATAAACTAAAGTATTCAGATCTTTATCCTCCTCAAAAGCTCATATAGTGTGCCTTCAAGAGACACATTTTACTGAAACTTCAACCCCTAAATATTTTGGGACATGCTACCCCCAAGTTTTTACTGCTTCAGCAAAATCAAAACGCAGAGGAGTACTAATAGCATTTCACTGAACTACACCTTTTTCCCTCATAACAGAGATCAAAGATCCAGAAGGCTGCCATCTCATACTTTTGGGACACCTATGTGATATCCCACTCACAATTGTTTCCTATTATGCACCTAATAAAAGACCAACATCATTCCTCTCTCACTTGCTACAAGTAATAGATTTGCATAAAATGGGCACACTTTTAATATGTGGTAATTCAAATCAAGTTCTATTTCCCTATCTAGATAAATCCCCAACTACAACCGTATCCAGCTCTCAATCTCAAATGTTTCAAAGACTCCTTCAAAAACATTCACTGCTAGATTCCTGCCATGAAATAAATTCTTCAAAACGTCAATTCTCTTTTTATTCCCACCCACATAAATCTTTTTCCCGTATTGACCATATCCTAATATCTATAAGTATGTGACCAGAATTGCTCAACTGTTATATTAAACCTTATACTTGGACAGATCATTGTGCGATCATTTCAACCTTTACTTCTTTAATCCCAAAAGCTCAAGACCCCACATGGCACATAAACGATTCAATCCTCACACACCCATCACATTCATCTGACTTAGAATCAGCAATAATAGAATATCTGGAAAACAATGATACTCCTGATAAATCCCAACTGACATTGTGGGAAGCTCATAAACCTGTTCTTAGAGGGGTCTGTTTACAACAAGCATCATACCTTAAAAAAGAAAAACGACAACTACAACAAAAACTAGAAAAAGAATTCAATGACTGCCACACAAATTTCCAATCTAATCCTACACCAGTGTCAAAAACACAACTTAATCAGGCAAGCTTGAATCTTGACCTCTTTCTATCAGAATCGGTGAACATAACATTACGATAATCTAAACATAAATTCTACTTTAAAGCTAATAAACCTGGCACCCTTCTTACACGTGCGCTTAAAAAATTAAATAACCCCTTTAAGCCAATTCACCTAAAAATACCCCATGATAAATACACAAGTAACCCAGTAAAGATCTTACACATCTTTCATAAACATCTTACTTCTTTATACAAAAAAGAAGGATCCTTCGACCAATCCTCAGCAGAATCATTTTTTTCAGAAGTTAAACTTCCGACCATTTCTCAAGTTCAATACGATAACCTTGAAAGTCCTATTAAACCTATAGAAATCGAAATAGCAATTAAATCCCTTAAATTAAATAAACAACCAGGCCCTGACGGATTCTCAGCCCTCTACTATAAAAAAATTTCCCATATTCTTACTACCATGCTGACAAAAGCATTTAACTCCCTACTTAACAAACAATCCTTCCGACCGGAATCTTTAACAGCAATAATTTCAATGATCCCTAAACCTCAGTCTGATCACTCTTCTTGTACTAACTTTAGACCTATATCCTTATTAAACCTAGATAAAAAATTACTAGCAAAAGTAATGGCATCTCGTCTTAATAATATAATTGGTTCATTAATAAGCAAAGATCAAGTAGGTTTCATCCCTTTACAACAAGCAGCAGATAATGTTCGTAGAACAGCATTATTGATTCAAGCAGCTAAAACAAGGTGAATACCTCTGTGCCTCCTGTCATTAGATATCAAAAAAGCATTTGATACAGTGACGTGGCCCTACTTAAATTTTGCTCAACAAAAATGGGGCTTTGGCCCTCATTTTCTAAGCTGGGACACTTCACTTTATAATAATACCAAGGCATATGTTAAATATGCAGGATACAAATCAGATACAAATCAAACATGTTTGACATAAATAGAGGAACACATCAGGGTTGTCCTCTCTCCCCACTCTTATTTGCCTTACTCATTGAACCTCTTGCCCGGGCTATCCATACAGACCCCTCAATCAAGGGCATAGATTTAGCAGGCCATCAACATAAATGATGTCTATTTGCTGATGATATATTAATTTTTATGTCTTCACCTCATATTTATGCTCCCAATCTTATAAGCAAACTAGATCACTTTGCCCATATTTCTTGACTAATTATAAACTCACAAAAATCAACAGCTTCAAACGTCTCTTTACCCCGCAAACACTACAACAAGCTCAAACATCTCTCCCTTTTACATTGTCAACATCTCACCTCACGTATCTAGGTATTACTCTTACCCCCAATCTATCTGATATCTTCTCTGCTAACTATCCTCCACTACCACGAAAAATTACTAATTTTCTTAAACAATGGTCCTCTTTGCCAATATCATGGATTGGTAAAATAAATTTAATAAAAATGACTGTACCTAAAATGTTATATCTCTTTCGTGTATTACCCATTCCAATCCCGGCATACTTCCTTAGGAACCTTCAACGTAAAACACAAGCATTCATATGGAGCTCCTTAAAATCTCGCTTACCTACCCACACTCTTTATCTTTCTAAACTTAAAGGCGGATTAGGTTTCCCTAAATTTACTGATTAATTCCATGCAGCACAAATAGCACATATTCCAAAATATCACACAAAACATGAGGTCCCCCTCAGGGTAGCGATTGAATCAGTCGACTGTGATCCGATCTCCATACCAGATCTAATATGGTCTACCTCTTCTGACCATAAAATAATAAAAAATAGGATTACTAAACATACAATTGCGATATGGGATAGATTCAAAGTAATCAAAGGACTACAATCTCAGCATATACCTCTTGTATCATTTATTAGAAATCCACTTTTCTACCTGGCTCATACATCTCCTAAAACTTTTAAAAAATTGATTTCTGCTGACTTAACACAACTCTATGACCTGATGATGACCACTTCACTTAAAACATTTCCTGAAATATGTGAAAGCCATCAATTTCCAGATTCAGAACTCTTTGGTTATCTACAGATCAAAATTTTTTATGCCATTTATACAGGGTAGAGATAATCTATGTGACATAACGCATTTCGAACGTATTTGTAAAAATGACCCCCACTCAAAGGGGCTCGTGTCAATGTTGTATAGTCACCTGAATACTTTGCCTGATACAAAAACACCCTCCTATGTGGAAAAATGGGAGAATGATCTTGGTTTTTACATGGACTCAGCCAAATAGGATAAAGTCTGGGCCAATACCAAAATATCTTCTCAAAATGTAGTAGCCTTAGAAGCGAACTATAAAGTACTTATGCGTTGGTATCTGGTACCTGTTAGGATTGCGAAATATGTTCCACAATACTCTCCACTTTGCTTTCGCAGCTGTGGTGATCCAGGAACGCATCTTCATATCTTTTGGGATTGCCATATAGCAAAAAATTATTGGAAAGAAATATTCCTAATGCTCTCTAAATTATTCAAGAAAACTATCATCCCAGATCCGACAATTGCTCTTCTAAATTTAAAGCCTACCCAAATTTCCTATACCCAACTTAAACTCCTTCTACAAATTACCACAGCCGCAAAGCAGACGATCGCCAAAGCGTGGAAGTCCTCATCATTAATGCTTTCTGAAACTATGAATCGAATGCATCAAGCCATGATCCTCTCGAAAACAGATGCCATATCCAATGATAACATACATAAATTTGAGAAAATATGGAATCCTTGGGTGACCCACTTTCTTTCTCCTAATTCTGACACTTCTTTACTAAGACCTTGGTAACTATATAATTTTGTTTTGAATAACTGCCGAATTGATATTATGTATGTATTGTTACTAAGAAATCCCTGAAAAAATTCAGACTTTTTTCTTCTTATCTTTACTTTCCTTTTAGTCTTTTCTCTTCTCCTTATTCTATCCTATCTTTTCCTATTTATTTTTATATAACAAAATGGTAGCGAAACTTCACTTTTATAATGTTCAATTATAACACAATAAAAGTTAGTAAGCTCTAATGTCCTATTATAAGTAACTGAATCTTGTAGTAATTAATACTATTTCTTTATTACATATTACTCTAAAAGTTAAAAGTTTAACTACTTTTTCATTTTTTGTTGCTCTTGATTATATAATTGTTAAAATTGATTGTAACACCTTAGTCTTTGAAATAATATATAGCCTATTTAAGTCTTTAATTGATTGTAACTACAAGTAATACTAAGATTTGATGTGTAAACTCAACTAATGCTACCATTTATTGTAATAAATATTTTGTTAATTGTACCAATGTTTATATTTTCAAAATCAATAAACAAATTTGACAAGAAAGTCTAATCAAAGCCAGACAATCAGCTTCTTCCTGTTCTTCAGGGACAACCTTACCTCCTTTCTGAATTCTGCATGGGGGCCTCTCACTTCCTGAAAACGTTGTCCTTCTCTTCCACACACCCCCACCCCCATCCCTCCTCTCCTTTTTAGATAGACATGCTAAGACCCTGCCCAGCCCCACCCCCATCCCTCTTCTCCTTCACAGATCTCCTCCCGTCTTCATTGCCTCATTGCCTTGTTTTGGATAGCAGTTTCTCCTGAGAGAGAGGAGGGGGGAGGCTTTGAAAGTATGTTATGTTTGTTAGTAGGGATGAGCCGAACACCCCCCTGTTCGGTTCGCACCAGAACATGCGAAAGGTAAAAGTTTGAACTGGACAGCATACTCCAGGTGCGGCCGGACCAGAGTCTTGTAGAGCAGGAGAATTATCGTTTTATCTCTGGAGTTGATCCCCTTTTTAATGCATGCCAATATTCTGTTTGCTTTATTAGCAGCAGCTTGGCATTGCATGCCATTGCTGAGCCTATCATCTACTAGGACCCCCAGGTCCTTTTCCATCCTAGATTCCCTCAGAGGTTCTCCCCCCAGTGTATAGATTCATACTTTTGCCACCCAAATGCATTATTTTACATTTTTCTACATTGAACCTCATTTGCCATGTAGTCGCCCACTCCATTAATTTGTTCAGATCTTTTTGCAAGGTTTCCACATCCTGCAGAGAAGTTATTGCCCTGCTTAGCTTAGTATCGTCTGCAAATACAAAGATTGAACTGTTTATCCCATCCTCCAGGTCGTTTATGAACAAATTAAATAGGATTGGTCCCAGCACAGAACCCTGGGGAACCCCACTACCCACCCCTGACCATTCTGAGTACTCCCCATTTATCACCACCCTCTGAACACGCCCTTGTAGCCAGTTTTCAATCCATGTACTCACCCTATGGTCCATGCCAACGGACCTTATTTTGTACAGTAAACGTTTATGGGGAACTGTGTCAAATGCTTTTGCAAAATCCAGATACACCACGTCTACGGGCCTTCCTTTATCTAGATGGCAACTCACCTCCTCATAGAAGGTTAATAGATTGGTTTGGCAAGAACGATTCTTCATGAATCCATGCTGATTACTGCTAATGATATTGTTCTTATTACTAAAATCTTGTATATAGTCCCTTATCATCCCCTCTAAGAGTTTACAAATTGTTTGCTGTTCGACGAACTTGCGAACAGCCGATGTTTGAGTCGAACTCGAAGCTCATCCCTATTCGTTAGAAACTGTAATATAGAGTACAATGCAATATGCTGCAGATTTTCTACAGTGTACAACCACGTGGTTGTTTCTGCATGGCACTGTGATAGGCACTATGATGGCACTGTGTGCATGGAGCGGCAATGAGTTTAAGGCTCGGTTTCCACTAGTGCGACTTGTCATGCGACTTTGGACACATAAAGTTGCATGGAAAGTCACAGCGCATTGATTTTGATGGAAACATTCCCATCTATGCGACTTTGAAAAGGTTCCTGCACTACTTTGATGCAACATTTGATCCATAGTGTAAAGTTGGAGCAAAGCTGTACTCAAAGTCACACTCTAAATCGCACAGCTTTGGAGTCACACTAGTGGAAACATAGCCTAAGGCTAGAGTGTGACTTTGGAGTGTGACTTTGATGCAACTTTGAGTGCAGCTTTGATCCAATTTTACACTCTCTGGATCAAAGTGGCATCAAAGCATTGCAGGTACCTTTTCAAAGTCGCTGATTGTCAAAGTCACATAGATGGGAACGGGTACCATTTTAATTAATGGGCTGTGACTTGTCATGTGACTTTGCAGTGCAGCTTTGATGCAACTTTACACTCTCTGGATCAAAGTCACATCAAAAGTCGCATCAAAGCATTGCAGGTACCTTTTCAAAGTCGCTGATTTTCAAAGTCGCATATATGGGAACAGGTGCCATTGAAATCAATGGGCTGTGACTTGTCATGCGACTTTATGTGTCCAAAGTCACATGACAATTCATACTAGTGGAAACTGAGCCTTAGTGTGGTTGCCTGTACTATGATCATTGTAGAGTGTGAGCTGAGACCCCAGAGCACTTCCAGCTACACTGACAGTCCCTCCCCCCCCCGTGTCCAGTTCCCTCCTGTGCACAGCAATACTGTATATGTGCACTGCACCTCCCATCCCCCCTGTGTGGATGGGGCTTTTTATTTCTTCATTTTCTCATGAATTATGATGTACAATGAGAGAACACTGAGCGGGAACCTATGATCAGCTCCTCCCATCCTGTATACGCCCACTGGCTACACAGGAACAGTGTCCCTCCCAGGAAGTGATGTCACTAGCTTTCAGTAATTGCACCCACTGGCTGCTTTTAGTCTCAGAAGGAAGTAGAATTGAAGTCATGTGACGGCACTGAATACTGCAAAATAAAGGTAGAAAAACAGATGTTTTAAATTTTGAGACATAAGGCTGAATTTGGCTCACATTAATGATTGCAGGGGAGAATTTAAGTGTTAGGGTGGACTTCCACTTTAAGGGCCACTCTGCCACAGTAAATTTACGTGGGCCGATCCTTAAGCGGTTAATATACTACAAGGGTTTCTGTTTCCTTGATTTACTGCAAAATAACAAAGCCATTGAGGGCTCAGGTTTGATTTTTTTTACTTTTCCCTTTTTGTTATCTATTCTAAATTAAGGTTTGTTAGGCATCTTGCACCTCTTAACCACCTCCCATCCGTGCTATAGTCGAAAGATGGCTGCAGCGCGGACCTAATTTGCCAGCAGGGCGTCCATAGACGTCCTCCCGTGCTCGCACTGCCTGCGCGCCCCTTGCAGGGTGACGCGGCACGCTCTGTGATCAGCGAGTCTGAGATTCGGCTGATCACACATCAGAATAAGGGGTCGATCCTGACCCCTTACCACGTGATCAGCTGTCAGCCAATCACAGCTCATCATGTGATGTAAACAGAGCCGTTAATCTGCTTTTTTTCTCCTTGCGCTGGTAGTGTGAGGAGAAAAAAAAAGCTGATCACTGGCGGCTGTGAGAGGGGCATCAGTCCAGATCATGGAGAGCCTCTGCAGAGGCTTCTGTGCCACCTACCAGTTCCCACCAGCGCCACCTACCAATGCCCACCAGCGCCACCTACCAGTGCTCACAGTACCACCCATCAGTGCCCACAGTGTCACCTATCAGTGCTCACAGTGCCACCTATAAAAGTCACCACCAAAGTGCCTCATCACCAGTGCTGTCTATCAATAACACCTACCAGTGCCCATCAGTGCCACCTACCAGTGCCCATCAGTGCCACCTACCAGTGCCCATCAGTGCCCATCAGTGACACCCATTAGTGCCCATCAGTGACATCTATCAGTGCCACCCATCGGTGCCACTCATCAGTGCCACACATCAGTGCCGTCTTATCAGTGCCGTCTTATCATTGCCTATCAGTTCCGCCTTATCTGTGCCTATCAGTGCAGCCCATTAGTGCCCATCAGTGAAGCCCATCAGTGCCCATCAGTGCAGCCTCATCAGCGAATACCAAAAAGAAGGAGAAAAATTACCCGTTTGCAAAATTTTATAACAGACTATGAAACATGTTTTTTTTTTCAAAAATTTCTGTCTTTTTTTGTTTGTTTAGCAAAAAATAAAAACCCAAGTGGTGATTAAGTACTACCAAAAGAAAGCTCCATTTGTGTGAAAAAAATGATAAAAATTTCATTTGAGTACAGTGTAGCATGACCGCGCAATTGTTATTCAAATTGTGACAGCCCTAAAAGCTAAAATTTGGTCTGGGCAGGAGGGGGGTTTAGGTGCCCTGTAAGCAGAGAAGTTAAGTAAGAAGTTAAGTCATGTTATCAAAGACTGCGTCATCTAAAGCTGAACTCACGACAAAGTTGACCTGAACCTGGCAATGAGTAAGATGAACTCAGCAATGCTAATATTCATGTGATATATAAGAAGAAAGGTGATCTACTCATCAGAAAAAAGGTACAAATTTCAAATCAATAAAAAAAGCAAAAACTCAACCAGAAGGTTGATGCAGTAAGTAGCATCCTTGAATACATAGTATACAAACATTAAACGAAAAGGGGAAAAAGAGTCAGTCATTTAATTAGACATCATGTAGCATAGAAAATTATATATAGTTTTTGAGACTTCACCTATTAGTTATGTTTTAAATGAACTTGTTTTCACTTTCAATATCCTCAACTGTTTGCGGCTATCTATTGCCAACGTCTGAAGGTCTGTGCATGTATTTTCACAAACCTTGTGTAAGGCAAGGCCATCATAGGAATTCCCAGGAAACACGACATCACCTGAAGAGATCAACACAGCCCCAGTGTGCAGAATTAAAGACCTGTGCATCACACTAAAGTGTAGAAAAACCCGTTATATGCAGGTAAAAAAACATATGCGCGCAGATTTTCATATGTACATTAAAGTCTGGAAAATTAGACTAAAATTAAGAAAAAAAATTGAACTACTTACCAAACAAGAAAGGTATTTTGCAGCTTCAATACGTACAGAATAAAGACGTATATTATGAATTGCACCCAACTGCAGAACAGTGTAAAACAGCGATGGTAAGCTCACTATATAGACATACCTCACAACTGTCCCTGATTTCGAGGGACTGTCCCTGATTTGGAGCAATGTTCCTCTGTCCCTCTTTCCTCCTCATTTGTCCCTCATTTTGGTCTGATCTATATAGATGTATAGAAAATGCACTTTTTATCTATCAAAAAATGTTTCCCAGTGCTAAATCTTTCATTTGATTTCTAAATTGCTGTATGTGTAGATTCCAAAAGCCAATATAAAGGAATAGTAAAAAAAACACATGTGGGTTTAACCAATCTTATTTTTTTTGTACAATTCTCCTTTAACCACTTGCCGCCCGCCATATAGCAAAATGACGGCAGCAAAGTGGTTTCATTATCCTGACCGGACGTCATATGACGTGATCAGGATAATGAGCCGCTGCGCGCCCCCCAGGGGCGTGCATCGCAGCGATCGTTGTTGCGGTGTGTCAGTCTGACACCCTGCAACACCGATCTAGGTAAAGAGTCTCTGACAGAGACCTACTTCTGAATTCTAAATGTACAGCATTTTTTTCACACCTGTCTAAAACTGTTGCACTGTACTGTATACCAAGAGTATAATGATGGTCATACCTGTAACAAAAAGTGCAACATTGAAAAATTTCAAGAATCATATCTTTTAGAAAGCAATTGTGATAAAGGGCAATTCGTTGAGCAAAGAAAATCATTTTCCTCTGTCCAATGAGTCGACCTTGGTGGCCAGTAAGGGCAATCTCATTGGACAGAAGGGTATACTATTGTTTTAGGTAGCGGGGGTTTTGCTAGATGACACTAGTGCAGGTCCTAGGTGCTACCATTCCAAAATGGTCAATGCTCGTGAAACCCTCATAATAAAGAGACTTTGAAAAGTAGCTCCCAGGATACAGTACATATGATCACAAATATAAAATAGTTCTATTTTGTGGATCACAGCTCATGTGTAAATAGAAATGAACACATTTACTTTAGTACTAGAGAAGCGTTACATAGTTACATAGTTACATAGCAGGTGAGGTTGAAAAAAGTCCATCAAGTCCAACCTACGTGTGTGATTATATGTCAGTATTACATTGTATATCCCTATATGTTGTGGTCGTGCAGGTGCTTATCTAATAGTTTTTTGAAACTATCGATTCTTCCCGCTGAAACCACCGCCTGTGGAAGGGAATTCCACATCCTTGCTGCTCTTACAGTAAAGAAACCTCTACGCAGTTTAAGGTTAAACCTATTCACTTCTAATTTTAATGAGTGGCCACAGGTCTTGTTAAACTCCTTTCTGCGAAAATTTTTTATCTCCTATTGTGGGGTCACCAGTATGGTATTTGTATATTTAAATCATATGCCCTCTCAAGCGTCTCTTCTCTCATAACTAATATCCTCCAGACCCTTTATTAGCTTTGTTGCCCTTCTTTGTACTCGCTCCATTTCCAGTACATCTTTCCTGAGGACTGGTGCCCAGAACTGGACAACATACTCCAGGTGCGGCCGGACCAGAGTCTTGTAGAGCGGGAGAATTATCGCTTTATCTCTTGAGTTAATCCCCTTTTTAATGCATGCCAATATTCTGTTTGCTTTGTTAGTAGCAGCTTGGCATTGCATGCCATTGCTGAGCCAGTCATCTACTAGGACCCCCAGGTCCTTTTCCATCCTTGATTCCCCCAGAGGTTCTCCCCCCAGTGAGTTGATTGCATTCATATTTTTACCACCCAAATGCGTTATAGAAGTAGTTCAGTGTAACAACAGTCACAATGAGTGTTATAGCACATAGGAGAATAAGCCAATTGTGACTTGCTGTAGTGTAATAATTCACCGGAGGACGGCCACTGCTGGAGGGGTGGCAGTATCTGGTATAATCACATCGTACTGGCTCACTTGGAGGAATCCTCAGAAGGTTCTGGTGGCACCAAATGGTGTCCCCTATGCTGCCCCAGGAACCTTTCCATGCGCTAAGCACTGTCCCTAACCAATGGGTTCCTTGCCTTAACCTGCCACTCGCTCAAATTATGCCCCAATGAAATAGGATCCCCTATTGAAAAGCTTTCTCCTTAAGATGGCAGCCTGAACTCTCCTGGGAATTGGCATCAAATCAGATACCTACCTTCCTAGAGAGGGCTAACAGAGTTCCTAAGGAGACAATTTCCCTTGACAGACTCCCCTTCCCTTGTAGCATCAGGACAGTGCCACCTACAGGAATGAAGAATGTCTGCAACTGCCTGCTAAGGTCACTTGATAAAATAATACCCATAGGCAGATAGCTGGAAAATACTCCTATATGGAGCACCAGTAGTGGAAAAATCCTGCAAGCAGGGAGAGAAAAAGAAAGGCAGATAAGGAGAGAAGTAGATATATTGCCTTCCAATAAGTCAGGACATAGGAGTCCATGGCTTCTAGAAGGATATAACATGGCACTTACCAGGACTGATTGTTTTCCTGTCACAAGATAGTACAAGTTGAAGTAACAGTCTGTCCTTCCTACTCTGCCATTTAAAGGTAAGCCAGATGGTCTGCCACATCCACTCTGCCTTATACCCCCCCGCCCTACTTCCCACCAACCAATGGGTGAAGAGTACTAGACCAGACCTCTTGCTCTGTATAGCATGCACACTGACCACGGTGACATCATCATTCACATCTCCACCCACAGCACGCTCAGACAAAACATGAACAGAAGGGTGGCAACTGGTGGAGTCAGCCATGATGAAGTCATAGAAAACCAGGTCCTGGCTACTTAGCAAAAATTAAATCAGAGCAGAGCCCAGGAGAATTTTTCTGGTCAATACAGATTACAGCAAGCAACTTGTAGCTTCTGTTCTTAGGTGTGAATATTAAAAGTTTAAAATTGACTTTGCTTTAATAAGCTTCATAAAGTGAATTCATCTTAGGAAAGTTAAATTTAAAAAGGTAAAGAAATTTTAGATCAAGCTTGAAGTTTGACCCTTGACAAATCTTGACACCTGCCGAATTTGCAGTTGGAATGTACACCACAGGGTTCCTCGCCTTACTTCCCTCTTACAGATCTCTGACTCTTTGTCATTGTTGACTTATACACAATAAATCCTTCCTCTATTCTCTGCAAGATGTGTGGCTGGTGATTCACTGTAGATCTGCTAAACTGTCGTTACAGAAAATAACTTTCCAACACTTAAATGGTAAATTTCTCTTCAAATGTTAGTACAAAAAAGAAAATGATGTGCTGACAGGCCTTTCTATATTAGACCATTACACCACAACTTGTTTTTCTCAATGACTAAATAATCTATTGGGATTGAAATAGTGACAGACGTTATATAAAAAAAAGAAGATAAACTACATTATAATGTTTCAACGATTCAGCTTCTCTCCTCAAATACTGTTCAAATATCAGGATCTTCATGGCATTTCACGCAATAAATATGGTTACGCTTCTTGAATATTTAGTGCTTACAACTGTTAAGTCTGGTGTGAATTAGAAATTGTTGGTAGGCGCTGATTCCTTTGTTTGGTATCCAAAAATTGTTTTGTTACTAAAGAAAAATCTCATCCATACTCTCCACTACTGCAAGGAAGGTTGGATTCTCAGAAGCAAAAGAAACCCAGTGTGGGCGTATTATCACTACCAGAAACATTACAATTCATCCAGTTTTTCATGTATCCCTGTTAAAGCCTGCTGTGTTGGATCTCTTCCCTGGGCACAATTCTGGACCTCCTGCACCTATAGTGATTGATGGTAATGAAGAATAGGAAATCAAGACTATTGTGGACTCTCAGACATGAAAAGGCCACATTCAAAATTTAAAGCGTAACACTTTTTTTAAGAAAAAAATATTCCCTCCTGGGCGATCTATGTACATTGCAAGGATTATAACAATGTTTGTTGCAGATTCCTACCTTTTAGTTATTCTGAAGAAATCCATGTGTGTTTGTCTGTGCCTCTGTACTGTGTGCGTCTAATGGGAGTTCATAATTATCAGTCAGCTGTGGCAGCTGCAGGGCACTAATGAGGAAAGCTGCTGGGCCTGCATCCCTTTAGACCTGTTCCTATTGGAAATATCTCACCAAAAATGACATTTTTGTTGCAAGGGATGCCTGAAATCTGACTTGTATCTTAGGCAGGCTTCTGGGAAAGATGGTGAGCCAATCACACAAGCAGAAAATTATGTTTTGGGGGAGTGGTCAGTACACATTTTGTGTACAGAACAACTCCATGTAGCCGTATTGCTTTGCATTTATAGAAAATTACCCTGGCTGCAGATAGGAAAGGAAAGGTAATTTTTAATAATATTCAGTTACAATATGACTTGTATCGCAATTGTACACAGTATATTATTCTTTCTTTATTTGCTATTTTTCTTCCCCACGAAAGTGGAGTTACCCTTTAACCACTAGCTGCCCACCCACTGTCATATGACGGCGGGACGAGGCAGCTCTCGTTCTGGGGCACCGTCATATGATGTGATCGCTTCCCAGGCCACTAGGGGGCGCGCGCGCACGTTGCTGGTGGCTCATGCGCGTGCTGGCCGCGTCCTTGGGGTCCCGATGCGCGTGCCCAGCGGCCACGATGTCCAACCAGTAACTGAGCAGGACCATAGATCTGTGTGTGTAAACACACAGATCCACGTCCTGTCAGAGGAGAGGAGGCCGATGGTGTGTCCCTTGTGTTAGGTGCTCGTCTTCCTCTTGTGGCCTAGGCTCTTGAGTTGGCTCAGTGGAGGACCTCGCCGGCGGATAATCAATACACATACACACAGGGTACGTGACAAGTGATTACAAAGTTTAATAGGCAGGAGGCTCTTTTTATGTTGTCTTTACAAAACCCTGCCCCACTTGGGGCCAATCAGATTAATACACATAAGCATACATTAGTAATTTCTCCATCATGTGATTTCAGTTTAACTTATACAATACAGGCTAAAGGTCAGTGCTTTCTTAATTTCTGTTAACGTCTGCTGGCCAACAGTTGCCCAACCACAAGTTCCTGAACAGTTAATTCTGGCCCGTTTCATATCCCACGACAGTGTACAGAGATAAAAACCACAAACAGATGTTTCCTCAGATGTAGACATCAGACAAGAATAGACAGGTCTTGGGTCACAATGCAATGAGATCTTTCAGTTAATCATGAGGTACAGTTTGCCACATACACTAAAACATACCATGAAATTCTCTAAGTCATTAAGCAAATAAGCAATCCTGAACATAAGATATGTTAGGGTATAATCAATAATCAATCAATAATGCAATGTTCAATGGAATCCCCTTACAATCCTCCCTTTGACCATTCGATATCATCGAAATGGTCATTCTACCTTTTCGCCATGCCCTAAGGATTCATATACCCTGGCCTCTTTTTCCTGGTTCTCGTACCATACTGTGGGATCCCTGGAAATGGAAGTTAGCTTCATGGTTTCGGAGTGTACTTTGCTACCCTTTTTTGCAGAGGCATTTAAGTACCATAAAGCATGCATATAAGAATAATATGAAAAGCAGTATTGTAAAAATAGTCATTGCAGTGTTCTTTAACCACGAGGTGAGTCCTCCTAAACTGAACCCTGTAGAGAAAGGGTCCCATGTTTTCCCAATATCCCTTGCATCCTGTTGAAGCTTGTTTACCTCTTTCCTATGTTGTACAATAATGTCATAGTAATCAGGGATCTCGATACTCGTGTTATGTATCCAGGTGCAGCATTCATAGTCCTCAGTAATTTCACAGAGGCCAGTGAGGGCAGCACTCATGCTTTCTATAGCCAATTCATGTAATTCTAGTTGTTTTCTAATTGCTCTGGTTTCTAGATTTAATTTTGAGATGTCATCAGAGTCCCTTTCCAAGATCTCATCAATGATTGTGGTGTAGTTATTTAGTTTCTTCATCAAATCTATTCCCCACCCTGTCCAGGAAGGAAACCAGGCCCAGGTCATATCTTTTTCTAGGAACAATTCTCTTTTTTCAAGGTGTTTTAGAGGGTATCTTGGGTGGGTACTAGCTTTAAGTAAGTGTCCTTGCCCATCATCCCCCACTACCCCCATTACAGGGACTATTTTAGCAAGATAACACCACCCCTGGGGTTCTTCAGGAATTCATGGGTAACAGAGCTTGCCACAACAGATGTAGGTTGTGTTACCTAATGCCAAGGGTTGTTGACTAACTATGGTCCTTGTGCCATCTGAATGCCCAGATACCATCAGCAGAGCTAATAACTGTGTGACCGTGGAGTGGGAACTAGAATTAAAAAGGTCATAGATGGTAGCATTTATCATAGGGTCTGAGGTGCGGAAAAATGAGTTATCGGTAAGGGAGGCCATGGAGACATTAAGTTTCGACCATTTGCACACCTCAGCTCCCCTGGAAATGTTTCCCAGTATAAAGCACCAATCTGGAGCGTGGCTTCTACCCACGATTTGAAAACTGAGGGGCTTATTGGGACTTTTTCTTATGACATTTGTAAGAACTATAGGGGGAGTTCCATTCAAGAAAGGAGTGATGTTTAAGGGAATGGCCACCAACGGGATCCTGGCTGTACTGGGGTGGAGTTTGCTACATATCCAACATCTCTCAAAGCCAGACTTTTGTGCATAACTGTACTTAAATTTCAACAACAACATTTTGTCAGTGAACCCTGAAGAGGGTTCAGTGGGGAATATACTTCTTTTATGTTTTGAACTAGGTGTATTGTCTGTCTGGGGATTTCCACATATTCCTTCTAGTAGCCCTAAATCTTCTGGATGGTACACACAATTTGCTATTAACCAAGTAGGTAGGAATACTATCAGAATCAGACATGTCCAGAAGCATAATGCTTTTCCTGACACAAAGGTAGAAATCATTTTGTCAGGTACTGTGTACAAAGTTCTGTTACTCGTTTCTTCCTGTTGGTGGGGGATTCGTCTCGTCGTTCAGAGAGATTTGTTTTATGCCTTCTTGAATGTCTTCCAATTCTGGTCGCTGTTCCTGATCCAAGGAGTCTTGGGATGCCGGAGGAGGGTCAGGGGTCTGGGGTGGTTGTGGACACTTCTTTAACCGGCTGGCATGGATCCAGATGTTTCCTAGATCGGTTAGTACAGCAGTTCTGGAAACCTTCTCTATCTTCCAAGGTCCAGAGAAAATGGGTCCAACCCTCTTTCTGTGTGCCAGTTGTTTCACCAATACTTTGTCTCCTGGGATGAAAGGATGAGTAGGTTCTGTTGGAAGAGGAAAAAAGGTGACAGAGACTTGTTCGTTCATTTCCTGTAGCATACTTACCAGATTTTTCACGTACATTTCCTGTTGGGAATAGATGTTAATGTCAGTGTTTTGATCTAAGAGGGGCAGCTCTATGTTTGCAGGAATTCCCATCAAAATCTCAAAGGGCGAGAGTTTTGTTCTAGCATGTGGCGTTGTTCTGATCTGAAATAGGACAGAAGGAAGGTAATCCAACCATCCTTTCATGGTGCCCCCCGTAGCCTTTTTTAACTTGTCTTTAATGTTCCTATTCATTCTTTCCACTACTCCTGCACTTTGTGGGTGATAAGGGATGTGCAATTTCCACTGTAAGCCTAGTAGTCTAGCTAAAGTCTGTGTAACAGAGGAGCTGAAGGCAGGTCCTCTGTCTGACCATATGGCCGTTGGTATTCCGAACCTACAAACCCAATGGTTCAGTAGGCATTTGGCAGCAATATTAGCGGTCTCACCTGTACATGGAATAGCTTCAACCCAACCTGACCATTTGTCTACGATCACGCAGAGGCATTTCAAATTGCCTTTTTGTTTGGGCATGTGTGTAAAGTCTATTTGCAAATCTGTTAGGGGACCCAGGGGTGGGGGCAGGTGGCCATGTAATCCATGATTTTTTCCTTGGACATTGTTTTGTGCGCAGGTCAGACAACTGCTGGTGAGGAGTTTTGCCTGTTTACTTAAATTGTTAGTACAGAAAGACTTTGTGTATATGTTTGTTAGGGCGGTGGTACCTATATGTCCTGGACCATGGAGATAGGAAAGTATGAGAACACTACTTGATTCCGGTATGCCCAATATCTTCCCCTCTTTTGACCAAAGACCTTCTTGGTCCTTGGTCAAGCCATCCTTGACCCAAAAAGAAACATCCTCCTCTGTAGCCAATCCCTGTATTTGTGCCACAATGGTCTTAAAGTTGGGTGATGTAAAATGTTCTTTGAAGAACATTGTTGTGGGGGCTGGCTGACCAATGTATATGGCAGCGGCTTTTTTTGCTTCTTTGTCTGCCAGCGCGTTTCCTTTGGAAATTCTGCTGTTATCCGATGAATGTGCCTTTACCTTAATGACCGCTATCCGCTTTGGGAGAAGAATCGCTTGCAGGAGTGCTTTAATTTGCGTAGAGTTAGCAATTGGCTTGTTGTCAGCAGTTTTAAATCCTCTATTTGCCCATATTACACCGTAGTCATGCGTGACCCCGAAAGCGTACCTACTATCTGTATAAATGTTTACCTCCCTATCAGAGAAAAGTATGCAAGCTCTTGTGAGCGCCTCCAATTCTGCTACCTGTGCCGAGGAGGGTGGTAAGGCTTTTGCTTCCAACACCACATCAGGGAGTTGGACAATGGCGTACCCTGTTAGGAATGTTGCATCGGAGGGGCGGGAACAGCTGCCGTCTATAAAAACGTCCTGCACTCCTGGTAGGGGAATGTCAGTGAGATCTGGGCGAGGGCTGGTTATTGCTGCAACCTGTTCAACACAATTGTGCTTCTTATCAGGGTCTCGTGGTAGCCTGAGCAAAGAGTGTAAAAGACGGACAGTGGGATTACTTGGTGGTGCGTGTTTGAGGGTGAGATTGTCAGTATTCAGAAGTGTGATCTCATACCCACTAAGCCTCTGCGCTGTCATATGCTGTGTGTTCATATTTTGCAGGAGGTGAGTTACTGAATGAGTAGTGTAGAGAGTCAATTCATGGCCTAATACTGATTTGCTAGCCTCCTGAACTGCCATAGCACAAGCAGCAAGGTTTTGTAGACAAGATGGCATCCCTTGTACTTGGGTAGGCAATTTTTTTGAGAGATAGGAGACTGGTCGGTACCCGGTTCCATGTTGCTGTGTTAAAACCGCAGCAAAAGAATTTCCCGATACCACACAGTATAATTGAAAGGGTTTGCCATATTCTACCAATCCCAGGGCGGGGGCCTGAGTCAGACTTTGTAACAAGGCCTGAAAAGCACAGAGTCTATCTGTTGTCCAATCTATAATCTTTGGGGCGGTGGACACGGTAGCCTCCCTCAGAATGCCATCATAATATGAACAATCTGGGATCCATTGGCGGCAATATACGATTGCGCCCAGAAATGAGAGCAAAGTTGCTTTGTCTCTTGGAGGACTGAGAGCCTGCAGGGCTGCGGCACGTTTGGGGGATACCAGCCTGGTTCCCTCCTTTAGAATGCATCCCAGGTATTCTACCTGATTTTGGCACCATTGTATTTTCTTTCGTGATGCTAGGTGGCCAGTCCTGGCCAGGTGATGTAACAGAGATGTGGAATCGACCGCACAATCTTCAGCAGATCGACTGCACAGGAGCAAGTCGTCCACATACTGTATTAGTACCGACCCGCGCTCAGCAGTCCATGACTTAATTGTCTCATTAAGGACCATGGAGAAGGCTGCTGGACTGTCCACATACCCCTGTGGTAATCTTGACCAGGTCAACTGGCCCCTCCCCCATGAGAAGGAAAACATGGGCAACACCCCGTCATCGATCGGGATGCTAAAAAATGCGTTCGCCAGGTCCACTACTGTGTAGCAAAGGGAATCAGCAGGTATTTTCAAAAAGATAAAAGAGATATCTGCCACCAAAGGTGGCAGAGGTATAACCTGCTTGTTAACGGCCCTTAGGTCCTGTACAAGCCTCCATTCCCCGTTCGCCTTTTTCACAGGATAGATTGGTGTATTCCAGGGGCTTATAATGTGTTTTAGAATCCCTTTGGCTATGTAATTGTTGATTAATGGGGTGATGCCTTCAATTTTTTCAAGTGGCAGGGGGTATTGCTTGTGATATTGTACTTCGGCGTCTGGACGCATTTGTGGTGTGTAAGGTGTACAGTTAATAAAACCTACACTCCCTTTGTTTTCTGCCCATATGGCATGTGTTTCTAAAGTGGGTGGCAATGATGCGAAGAGTCCCCTGTAAGTGTGTCTTTTTGGAGCATGTAAATCGCAGAACGGTGAGCTGGCAGTAAGGGAGCCCCCTCTGTCAAATTTAATGGTGATATTCAGTTTTGAGAGTAGGTCCCTACCCATTAAAGATACTGGACAATCCACAAGGACAGCAAAACTCTGGGTGCATAGTTCCTGTCCTTCTGGAGTGGCCACGGGCAATGGTGGAGTGATGGGGTGGGTAACTGATGTCCCATTTATACCAATAGAGTTTCCCTCAGTGCAGTGCGGTGTGTCATATATGGTATCTTTCCCTGACTTGTGTCCAAAAGGGTTCTACCTGTGACCCTGGTAGTGTGTTTTTAACGTACTCATAGGGGGATGGGTTGGCCGTGGTCTGGGTTGCCGCAGAATTCCCCATCTAATAACCTTGGCAGCGTGTGTCTGGTACAGGGACAGAGATGAAAGCAACCTGTTTGTGCTATAATCTGTTCCCTGACTTGGGAGTAAGTCCCTTGGTCTCTTATTGCAGTGGGGCTGATATAGCTATGAAGGTTAACCCTCAGTATTCGGTATAGGGTACCCTTCCTTGTGGCGGGATATACTCCCCTTGCACCAAGTCGGTATGAAAACCCGGTTGGTCTAAAGGTGAGCAGGATCCACGTTCTGTCTACACTAAGGAACAGTAAACCAAACGTGCAATGTGGGCAAGAGGGTGCTATTTCACTACAATCGGGTTCCCGTCTTATGTTGTTCATCTAGTGCATATATGTGTAATGCCTTAATAAAATCTTTCAAATCAATATAGTACTTTACATTCAGTTGTCATACATATATGTTATACACTTATCTCTAATACTGTAAATACTTACGGTGGTACCTAAAAAAATAACAAGCAAAACCTTATATATACAGTGGCAAAATAAAGTCACATTTACATCAACATGTTATTATAAGTGCACTTTTCAATATTTTTCCCAAAAAAAAATGGGCGTCCACTCAGCCACTCCTTATACTACGGGCGTATTCTATACTTCCTGAGTTTACATATCCATATATCTACTCAACACAGTCGGACCAACCTAGTCGGACCCTTTAAAAACCTGCGAGCCCTTATTAACCCTCCAAGGGACCAGCCTAGTCCGTTGCGAAGGCACAGTTATGTGAGTATGTGGACATACAAGGTTATTTGAACATGGCAAGCATCAACACCAGTTACCAAAAAATAGGTAATAAGGAGCAAATGACTTACCTGTTCAAACACACCCCCACACTTTCTGGTACCAAAACTGTTAGGTGCTCGTCTTCCTCTTGTGGCCTAGGCTCTTGAGTTGGCTCAGTGGAGGACCTCGCCGGCGGATAATCAATACACATACACACGGGGTACGTGACAAGTGATTACAAAGTTTAATAGGCAGGAGGCTCTTTTTATGTTGTCTTTACAAAACCCTGCCCCACTTGGGGCCAATCAGATTAATACACATAAGCATACATTAGTAATTTCTCCATCATGTGATTTCAGTTTAACTTATACAATACAGGCTAAAGGTCAGTGCTTTCTTAATTTCTGTTAACGTCTGCTGGCCAACAGTTGCCCAACCACAAGTTCCTGAACAGTTAATTCTGGCCCGTTTCATATCCCACGACAGTGTACAGAGATAAAAACCACAAACAGATGTTTCCTCAGATGTAGACATCAGACAAGAATAGACAGGTCTTGGGTCACAATGCAATGAGATCTTTCAGTTAATCATGAGGTACAGTTTGCCACATACACTAAAACATACCATGAAATTCTCTAAGTCATTAAGCAAATAAGCAATCCTGAACATAAGATATGTTAGGGTATAATCAATAATCAATCAATAATGCAATGTTCAATGGAATCCCCTTACACCTTGTACATAGGGACACCGATCGGTCACCTCCCCCAGTCAGTCCCCTCCCCCCACAGTTAGAATCACTCCTTAGGGCACAAATTTAACCCCTCGATCACCCCCTAATGCAAACCCCTTCCCTGCCAGTCACATTTATACAGTAATCAATGCATTTTTATAGCACAGATCACTGTATAAACGTGAATGGTCCCAAAAATGTGTCAAAAGTGTTTGATTTGTCCGCCACAATATCGCAGTCACGATGAAAATCGCAGAACGCCGCCATTACTAGTAAAAAAAAATAATAAAAATGCTATAAATCTATCCCCTATTTTGTAGAAGCTATAACTTTTGCGCAAACCAATCAATATACGCTTATTCCATTTTTTTTTACCAAAAATATGCAGAATACATATCGGCCTAAACTGAGGAAAAAAATTGTTAGAAAAAAAAAATTTAATATTTATTATAGCAAAAAGTAAAAAATATTGTGTTTTTTCAAACGTGTACCTCTTCTTTTGTTTATAGTGCAAGAAATAAAAACTGCAGAGGTGATCAAATAACACCAAAAGAAAGCTCTATTTATGGGGAAAAAGTGATAAAAATTTCATTTGGGTACAGAGTTGCATGACCAGGCAATTGTCATTCAAAGTGTGACAGCGCTGAAAGCTGAAAAATGGCTTGGGCAGGAAGGGGGTGAAAGTGCCCAGTATTGAGGTGGTTAATTAATTGGAAATGCTATGGTCCAGAGTACAATCCACCTGACCTGGAAACTAATCTTCCTGTCCAAAGACTGGTAAGGAGGATTTTTCAGGTACATCCAGAGAAGATGCCCCAGATGGGCATCTGCAGGCTGCCCTCCATTTAACAGCTCAGCCTGTGCTCAGGCAGCTATCATCCAAGCATCATCTGGTCACTCATGTGGCATCCACCTCCAGGAAACACAATGCTGCTCACTGAATGTTCCTTGTCCAATCTATGCCTTGGACTATTTAAATAAATAGACATGTTTTTATTCATTCAAGATTGGTTTGATGGCTTTGCTATGGTACAGTGCTCTTTCCCATTTGTGTTCCTAGGGCATTGTAATGTGACCTCAGCTGGATTCTCAGCAGCAGAAGGAAACCAGCGCAGGCATATGCGTGTGCATACTACACTTTCCACACCTCTGTATATAAGGGAAATGCTGCATGTGCAAAAGCAAGAAGGAGCGTGCAGGTGCGCAAGAATTAACATGCACGCTCGCAAAATGTACCTTGCACACACGACACTGTTTTTTGTGCCCAATGGCCTATATAAACAGAAGCACTGCAGATGGAAGGTACTGTGTAGTCTTCAGCTTGTCCTAACCCACTGTGTATGACCCGGCTTCCCTTATGGACTCTGCTACCACCTTCTGCCTTATATCCTTTCTACACGGCTGTTACTGACCTCAGCTTGATTCCTACTCTCTTTGCCTCCTGATTTCTTACCATGCTGCCAGGCTGTTTTTGCCTGCTGAATTGATAAATTGATAAAAATTGATGAATTGATAAAACATTGCCTAACTGTTACTGACCTCAGCTTGTTTCCTGGGCTCTGTCTTTGCCTCCTGATTTCATACCATGCTGTCAGGCTGATTCTAAATTTGGCTTGCTTCCTGAACTCCAGCCTCCTAATCCGGTTTCATACTGCACCTGTGATGAGTTCCTGCCCAGTGATCTTTAACTCTCAGTTCTATTAATTTGGCTGCAACACAGATCTGGCTTGATCTGCAAACAACGGCACTCGTTCTACTCTGCTCTCTGCCAAGACCTTCAGTAGTGTTGGGCAGATGGTGCAGGAGCTACTCAGTCTCCATCAGGTACATGATAAATACACTAAAGCCTTATGGGAAAGGTCCACCTAATTGCTATTACCATCATGGATGGATGCCAGGGAATTAACCCCACTCCTGTTTCCTGCATACCTACTGAGAAGATAGTTATCCCTGTCTGAGTTTCCTCTTTCCTATGCTGTGGGGTCCACGACAGGACCAGTCATTCTCCTGTACTAATAGATATATGTGACTTAACATAGAAATTCCATACCATCTGGAATAGTTAGAATCAATTGCAGGCTTATGCAAGCATTCTGTGCCAGTGGGGCAAAACCAAACGTTTTCAGGCTTTATTCTCTGCAACTTGAATATGTGAATATGAAAAATAATTCATTATGGCTACTAGATGGAGCTGACTATCATAGAAAATAAGTATGCTCCTCATAGGCCATATGGCCATGGCCATAATGCGTTATTTCCACTTTCACATATTGGAATTGCAGAACATATAGTCTAAGAGTATTTGATTTTGCCTCATTTGTACAGAACAAATTTACATTCAGTGTTAAGGAACCGACAGCTCTGCAATTTGTTATTAGAAATACACCCCTCAATCAAGCCATACACTACTAGGATTTCATTTTTTTGTTTTGAGAACGCTCATGCAATTTTCTAACGGTTAGTGGGGCAATATCAACATTTGTTTTTGATCACAGTGATGAGAAAATTCTAAGGAGCATGATGAAAATGTTTTCTTGAATTAATGATTTCCTAACGGCAAATGTGGTTTGCATTCAGGAAAGTCCATTCACTCCAAAATTTAACGTAAAATACAAATGACCTTTGTCAAGTCACCAAATTTACTAAAAACATTTCAGGGGGTTGTGGGTCTGGAGCCTGGGGCACAATGACATGTTACATGTTACACCCATATCTGTGCTCCTTCTGTGTGTCACTGTGCCAAGACATGTGTCCAACAAGGCCCACCCTATGTATTTCGTTATATTGATGTCATCAGAGATGGATGGACACAGAGCCAGGGCCTCTCCTCTTTATACAAAACCTCTTCCTATATCTCTGCTTTAATACAAATTGTAAAAGTCCTAATTGCATATTCCATTATATTATTACTAAATAATGCATTGCTATAATAAAATAATAAAATGAATGTATTACCTGACATCATCCAAGATGGAGGAAATATACCCAAAGGACAGCTAACTAGAATTAGGAGAAATTGTGAAAATGACAAGGATTTTGAAGAACAAGCTAATGAAATAATTAATAGGTTTACAAAGAATGGGTGTAATAAATCTCTCTTGGAATTAGCAAAAAAGAAAATACTGTAAAGAAAGAAAAGTAGAGAATTGTTTTTTAATCAAGAAAAATCAGTGAAAAATGGGACACGAGAATGTGTGTTTATAACCGACTATAGTAGAAAATACAGAGGATTGAAAAAAGTAATAAAATAACACTGGCCAATCCTACTGAAGGATAAAATTCTTGATAAAGTACTACCAAATAAAATAAAATTAATCTACAGAAAAGCCCCTTCATTACGTACAAAATTAATACATAACGTGTTAGATCCATCTAATGACAGAACAGCATTTTTGAAGGTAAAGGATTTTATAAATGTAATAGATCTTTGTCATGCTGAAAAACAAACAGAAATCCGCTTATTGTACAGGTGGGTGGAAATATGGACAGGTGGGTGTAAACGAACGGTGTCCATTTACACCCTCCTACCTCCAGGTCCGATTGGCTCAGCTAAAAAAGAAAGACAAATGGTACTCTGTCCTCTTCTGTTTATGTGGAGCAGATCAGAGGAAGTGGGGTGTAAATGGACAGTGGAGTCTATTTGCTACCTGCTGCTCATACAGAAGAGGGGGCTTTGTCCATGTCTAAGCTGCAGAAACTTAGCACGGATGTGTCCTCTGCCCCTTCTGCTCTGATCAGCAGATCTGTGAGCTGATTCCCTACTGAATGGAATAGAATCCACCCCATGTGAAGGGGGCTTTAGATTTATGATATTCAGGGCTTTTTTCAGCGGGAACGTGGGGGAACGCAGTTCCGGCACCTCCAGCACTGAATGTATGGAGTGGCAAGGGGTGCTGTGGTTGTGCAGGAGGTTCTATTGATGCTGGCTGCTGGGGAATCTATTGTTGCTGGAGGGGATCTACTGTATTTTTGCAGGGGGGGCTATTGTTGCTGGAGAGGGCTATTGTTGCTGGTGGAGGATCTGTTGTTGCCGGGGGTGGGTCAGTCATTGCTGGGAGGGAGCTCACGGTAAGGAAGGGGTCTATTGCTGCTGGCTGCTAGTGGATCTATTGGTTCTGGGGGGTCCATTATTGCTGACTACAGGAAATCTATTTTATTGTCTTTCTTGTTGTTATTAACAAATTTCATACAAATTACTTAGCACCACAAAATAATACTTGCTTCTGTATTCTCTAAATGAGTTGGTACTGGGAGGTGGGAAGGGGGTGCAACCAAGGAACGATGTTTGGAGGTGGGTAAGGGGTAAAGACAAGGGTGACTCAGAAGGAGGGAGTCCCTGTACCTATTCTCTGAGAAAAAAAGCCCTGATGATATTAAACACTCTATTAAATGTGATTGATTCAATGCATGTGTTTTATGTTCTGGAGTGTACATGTGGCCTACAGTATGTAGGAAGAACTATTAGAAAGTTAAGTGTTACAATTGGAGAGTACATAATTAATATAAGTGATGGATATAAAAAACATGGTTTGTTGAGACATTTTAGAGATGTGCATTATCCTAGATACTAGATCCTAGTCTTTTTGTGTTGTATGGTATAGACAGGTTTAAAAAACATTGGAGAGGCTCTGATCTCACAAAAGAAGTTTCAAAAGCAGAAACAAAATGGATCTATGAACTTGACATTCTGCATCCTTCTGATCTTAATATTGGTATAGACTTAAACTGTTATTTTACTAAGTTTTAATCTATTTTAAATATATTTAATATTTTATTTTATTTTTATTTTAGAGATCTAGCTATTAGGTGGTATATTGGTAAAGTATAGTTGGAGGTTGGGCATTTACATCAGAGTTAAAGAAGGTTAGAGTTGTACTTTAAAATCAGGTGTATCGCTTTAAGAGGAAGGGTCAATGAACAGACATAGGATTCTAGTAGATATGTGTCAATTTTATTATTTTAATATAGGAATGCATTCTTCAGTAATAAAGAGTAGTATGATGGGAATATGCAATTAGTATTGACTTTTGCAGTTAGTATCAAAGCAGAGATGTAGGAAGAGGTTTTGTATAAAGAAAAGAGGCCATGTCTCAGTGTCCACCCATCCTTGGTGATGTCAATCCAATGAAACGCATAGGTAAGGGCTTGTTGGACATATGGCAGTGACACAGGAAAGTAGTTGCTCAGAAAAGCTGAGTATTTTGTGATCCTGGTGTGATGCTAGAATGCTGAGTGCCGGTCAAGGCACAAAATAATGTGAGTGTGTTGCAATTTGTTTTATGCTGTTTTTAATAAAGTGTGGTGTGCAGCGCTGAAAAGTTTTAACACTTTAGTAGAAATGAAGATTGAAGATTACTTTAAAGACTGCTTACATTTTGTATAAGGACACTTTGATTTATTGTGCCCTGGGCACTTTATGTAGAAGAACACTTGGTTGATGACTGACTAGTGTTGTATATATGTTTATTTTAATAAATTAATATTTTAGTATTATTTACCTACGGGTACTTGTAATACAGGTGCTGGGCTAAAAAGAATTGGTGTAAATTACCCATATTGGCACAGGCTTGTTATATTTCCACAATATTAGGTGAGTTGAGCTCACTCACTTTCCCTCACTTCGTATGGCCACCAGTCAGACTGTGAGCCAGCAGGCGCTTCCCCCGCCTGGCCTCATGTGCCCCCTGTCCTGATTGGTCAGCAGTGGTGCACCCCCTCTGACACTTTCTTGGGGTTGCTAGGCCTTTGTAGGCTTGGGCTACACTGTCTCCTCCTTCTTGAGGTCTGGGGTTTTGATAGCATTCCTGGCTCCCCGATAGTCATGATTTGTTTTCTCCTGCTCATGATCCTATCTTGGATTTTTCTTTCAGATTGCCTGCAGCCTTTACTTCAAACAGTTTACTGGATTATGCTTGCCAGCTACCTGCCCTGACCTCCAACTGTTTACTAGATTTTGCTTGTCTACCTACCCTGACATTGGAAATGTTTTCTGGATTATGCTACCAGCTATTGCTTTCCCATACTACCACCAGCTCCTATGGTAAAGATGCTCTACTGCAGCAGCCATGAAGTTGTTTTGTTTAGTAAAAACAAAAATTGAATTACAATGATTATTATATGTTTTATTAATGGTCAAATGACAATATTAAATCTGTATTTAACCCAAGACCAAAAATGTACTATATTGCAGCTTGCCAATCATTGGATATGATGTCTGCATTAGTTTTGTTTTCTTTGGATTTTTCCCTCTGTACACACCTACTATATAGAGTACCCTCACTCTGGATGAAGAAGCACAGGGACACATTTGGACAGCAGTATTGTCAGTCTCGATGTAAGGGTAGTATTAAATGGATTAGCAGATTTAAATACACTAAAAAAAATGCTTACACTTTATAGTTAGAGCAAACATTTTTTTTTTTCTTTTGGAATAAAGGTTTTGCATGAATAAATACAATCTGATCATTTTAATCACCCCTGCCAATATTAAGTGGTTTGTCTCATTCATATAAACTTATCAATTCTGCTGGAGAGCTTGTGCTTTTTGAAAAAAAACAATAAAAAATAAAAGGAAGAAAGGCTAAAAAAGAAAACATAATGCAGCCATCACATCTAAAAATTGGTCTGCAATAAGTTCATCGTTTGCTATTGGGTTGAATACCTTTTTAAGTGCTGTATGCTATGGATGAGATTATTTATACAAAAGGTTTTCTTGCTAGAATGTCTTCTTCTTTGAGATGTTATAGAGCAGTCATTGGAATGTGTTGTATGAATGTCCTTGGACGATTTTGTTAAGCAGTCTTGGACAGACAATTGGTCTCTTAGTATTGTAAAGCGGAGCATTTCAGGCCGTGGGTCACCATTAAGCTGATAAAGCGTTCCATTATAACTGAAAATAATGTTTCTTGTAATTGCAGATGTGGGACTTGTACAAATTCTTAATGAGTTAACATGAAAGATATTAAGGAGATCCTAATGACAAATGTCTAAATATTAAATGTTTAAAAAAGCTCTCCTGATGAAGACATCAGATTCTAGGGAAGCACTTGACTCTTTACATACATTTCTCCTGAGCTTTACTTTTACTTTGCAACGTTCCATTGTAAATACATTGTAAAACTTTTTTGTTTACCATGAACAGAGGCTGCTGTCATTATCAGTAGGTACAAAAAAAATCACTGTAGTTTTTGCATGAATTTTTTAATGGTTTCATTGTTTATGGTTGTCAGACTTCAGATGACCTTTCACCTCTACCTCTCAGGTCCAAGAGACATCTTCAGACAGAGTAAGTTAAAGTGGTTGTAAACTCTTGTACATACCCAGTGAAGTGACCGGCCTCAGTTGATACACAGAGATGAAACCAATCCTCCTACAGTTGTACCTGTTTATCTGCAACCTTGTCTCTCTTACATCAGTTCAAAGTCCAGAATTTACGCAATATTTCTGATCATCAGAAGGCAGAGAGGTGGGGATTTGATGTCACAAACTGCACCGCATAGAG
Source organism: Lithobates septentrionalis (assembly GCA_037952835.1). Taxonomy (NCBI): domain Eukaryota; kingdom Metazoa; phylum Chordata; class Amphibia; order Anura; family Ranidae; genus Lithobates; species Lithobates septentrionalis. The sequence continues at coordinate 1,259,345 of JBBDGP010000812.1, forward strand.
CAGAGATCTGAGTGTAATCTGAGACCTGAGTGGAGAGAATGGAAACACTCCCCCCTCCCCTATATAATCTCAAAGGGAAACATGGATAGCTGAGGTTGTCAATCTGAGACCTGAGTGGAGAGAATGGAAACACTCCTCCCTCCCCTATATAATCTCATAGGGAAACATGGATAGCTGAGGCTGTGTGCTTGAATTTTTCTCTCCCCCTGGGTCCCTTGGAATCAGCATAAACTGTCAGAAGTGACTCAGTGATGCAGATAGCAGAGGAATGTGCATATAGTTTCACAAGATGAATAGCTCTACAAACATTCTATAAATACACCCACAAGTGTACTGCCTGTTCCTTGCATGCCGTGGGCTCCAAAGGGGTTTATTTTAACATTAAAGCAGAGTTCCACCCATTTAAAAGTCAGCAGCTACAAAAAGTGTAGCTGCTGACTTTTAATAAACATGTGGCGGCCCGATGCCTTGCTTCTCTCCTCTGCGGCGATGGAAACGCAAGCCGCTCAGCACATTATGAATGGCCGGGCAATCTTCTGGGACCTGTGACGTGCCCCAGAAGATTGCAGGGTGGGAGGGGGAAGAGGTGAACTTCCCCTCGGCGCCAGGAGAGTAAGTGGGAGCTGGGCACCTGTGAAAACTAGGTACCCACTCACCCTGAAAAAAATTTACATGCCAGATGTGGCATGTCAGGGGGTCACAAGTACTTAAAGCGGAAGCTCCACTTTTGGCTGGAACTCTGCTTTAACATGAGTACTTGCAAGCAGCAAAACATGCCTCCACTTATTTTAGGCCAGAACAGGTTCACTTTAAACAACTACCCTGTTTCCCCGAAAATAAGACCTAGCGTGATTGTCAGTGATGGCTGCAATATAAACCCTACCCACCAAAAAAGGCCTTCCCTGTTTCCCCGAAAATAAGACCTACCCTGAAAATAAGACCTACAAGGACTTTAACTAAGGCTTATTTGGGGGGTAGGGCTTATATTGCAGCCATCGCCGACAGTCACTCTAGGTCTTATTTTCGGGGAAACAGGGTATGTCAAGCCCAGTAAAACAATGCAAGAGTTGAAGCATTTTTTTTCAACTCAAAGCCATTATGAATATACTAATATTGTGCTGGTCTGGCAACATTAAAGTGAATCTTCATTGGTTGTTATAGGTTACTGCAATTTGCTCCTTGCATCATATCTTGAAAAGAGTCTGTAGATCTTTCTGTAAAGTGAGTAGACAAGTATACTTGTTCCCTGACAAACTACTAGGTTTCGGCATATTTGCCTGCTATAAACATGCTTAATTGAAAACACTGGTTGTGAACTGAACCTTGACTTTAACAGAGTGAGCGTAATTACCCGCAATGGCCCAGATTCATTAAAGAAACTTAAGCCTTAGCTTGGCTTAGTCAAACTGTAGCAAGGCTTAATACACTTTAATGAATCCAGTCCAAAAGAAGAGAAGAAAGCTGTGAGATAGGAAATAGAACATTCAAAAAGTTTTTAGCAACAAAAAAAGCAATTATGATCTTCGCCTTCAAATATTTTGACTGCATTGAATTTATTATTGATGTATTTTGTTTTACTTATTCATTCTTAAAGTCACTGCACGACGCATGCAAAGTAAAAAGATACAAAAATACAAAAAATACAAACTGAATTGAATATGACATTTGTAAGTAAACCCAATATATTGAACATTGTGACCCTGATTCATCAAGCTGCAAAAGGATTTAAACAAAACCTGTACACGGAGAGATATGAAGGCTGCCACCAGGGCCGCCATCAGGGGGTACCACTGGTACTCCTGTAGAAGACCTGGGCATACAGGGGGCCCAGACAGCATGGGGAGCAGTGGGGCAGGAAGGAGCAGATGCAGAACGATGCATTGTGCTGGTCTCTTCAGCAGCGGAAAGCCAGTTTCTCCCCCACTCCCTCCCACTGGCTTTCAGCTGCTGAAGGGAGACACACAGACATGGGCAGATCTGTAAGGGTGATGGGGTGTGCTGCAGCCACGCAACTGTGTTTTGCCTCGCCCCAGTACAGCCCTCCCTTGAATGCTATGCCTAAGTGGCCACTGATCTCTCCCCACCCCTCAGAGCCGGGACAAGGAAGCGGCATCCTGGGGCAGTGAGAAAAGGAGTGGTGGAGTGGAGAGAGCCAGGAGGAGGTGTGCTGTGCTCTCCGGGGTCTCCCACCTGTCAGAGTAGCGCTCCTCCAGCACATGAGACAGGATCGCTCTTACATTGCATCGGACTGTACACACACACTGTTTGATTACCGCCCCTAAGGGCTGTTCATCTCTGGGAAGCAGTAGTGGCGTTGCTATGGGGGTGTGGGGGGGGACCCACACCAGGGGGACAACGGGGCTGCCACTAAACACTTTACTATAGTGATTGCAGTGGAGCGGTGAGAGCAGGGCACCCAGCCGTGCGGGGGGAGGCTGCCTGTAACACTCCCCAGTCAGGTCAGGCTGTCCCAATATCTCCCGAGGCAGTCGGAGTTGGTGGGTGGAGCTGGGGGTGTGGTTGCCTTCTCCACTCCTCCCACAGACTCCTTCACTATGGCTGATCCTGCAGCTGAAGGAGATAGAGGCAAGGACACAGCAGACCTGCCCGAGTCTTCATCTGCAGGCATGAGCCATGCTGTGTAAGTTACTGCACAGTGTACAGTGTCACTACATAGAGTCCTAACCTGCCCTATACCACCCCAACCTGCCATGTGTCACCCTAACCTGCCATATACCACCCCAACCTGCCACTATACCACCCTATACTACCCTAACCTGCCACAATACCACCCTACACTATCATTTACAGGGGCTAGTTAGGGGTGTGCCCCATGACCGTGCGCTAGTGACACCACTGGGAAGCAGGAAATGTGGGTGGGGCTGTAAGCAAACTGTGTGTGTGTACAGTCTGATGCGATGTAAGAGCGATCCTGTCTCATGTGCTGGAGGAGCGCTGCTCTGACAATAGATAGTAAAGGGGGGAAGGTTTCAAACTGTACTATGGCTCACTGTATTGTGTACTGTGTACACCACCAGAAGTGTAGTAGAAACTGTACGCACTGTATTAGATACTGTGTACTCCACCATAAAAGTAGTACAAACTGTACACACTGTATTAGTTACTGTGTACACCACCTGCCCTGTATTAGAAACTGTACAACGGCTGCACTGCATTGTCTACTATGTACACCACCAGAAGTGTAGTAGAAACTGTACACACTGTATTAGATACCAGAATAAAGAATGAGGAAGGACATCTGGTTACATAGGATGGGGAGATGGTGAAGGTATTGAATTTATTCTTCTCTTCAGTCTTCACGAGTGAATCGGGGGACTTCAGTACCCAAAGCAGTGTTTATCCTCATGACACAACACAGGAAGCACCTCCATGGTTAACAGAGGTCAGAATTATAATTAGACTTGAGAAACTTAACATTAATAAATCACCGGGACCAGATGGCTTGAATCTGAGGGTACTTAGGGAACTCAGTCAAGTGATCGCCAGACCGTTGTTCCTAATTTTTACAGACAGTCTACTGACTGGAATGGTACCAGCTGATTGTAAAAAAGCCAATGTAGCACCAATATTTAAAAAGGGCCCAAAATACATCCCTGGGAATTACAGACCAGTTAGCCTAACATCAATAGTATGTAAACTCTTGGAGGGGATGATAAGGGACTATATACAAGAATTTAGTAATAAGAACGATATCATTAGCAGTAATCAGCATGGATTCATGAAGAAACGTTCTTGCCAAACCAATTTACTAACCTTCCATGAGGAGGTGAGTTGCCATCTAGATAAAGGAAGGCCCGTAGACGTGGTGTATCTGGATTTTGCAAAAGCATTTGACACAGTTCCCCATAAACGTTTACTGTACAAAATAAGGTCCGTTGGCATGGACCATAGGGTGAGTACATGGATTGAAAACTGGCTACAAGGGCGAGTTCAGAGGGTGGTGATAAATGGGGAGTACTCGGAATGGTCAGGGGTATGTAGTGGGGTTCCCCAGGGTTCTGTGCTGGGACCAATCCTATTTAATTTGTTCATAAACGACCTGGAGTATGGGATAAACAGTTCAATCTTTGTATTTGCAGATGATACTAAGCTAAGCAGGGCAATAACTTCATTTGGGTGGCAAAAATATGAATGCAATCTATACACTGGGGGGAGAACCTCTGGGGGAATTTAGGATGGAAAAGGACCTGGTAGATAGGCTCAGCAATGGTATGCAATGCCAAGCTGCTGCTAACAAAGCAAACAGAATATTAGCATGCATTAAAAAGGGGATCAACTCCAGAGATAAAACGATAATTCTCCCACTCTACAAGACTCTGGTCCGGCCGCACCTACAGTATGCTGTCCAGTTCTGGGCACCAGTCCTCAGGAAGGATGTACTGGAAATGGAGCGAGTACAAAGAAGGGCAACAAAGCTAATAAAGGGTCTGGAGGATCTTAGTTATGAGGAAAGGTTGCAAGCACTGAACTTATTCTCTCTGGAGAAGACACGCTTGAGAGGGGATATGATTTCAATATACAAATACCGTACTGGTGACCCTACAATAGAAATAAAACTTTTTCGCAGAAGAGAGTTTAACAAGACTCGTGGCCACTCATTAAAATTAGAAGAAAAGAGGTTTAACCTTAAACTACGTAGAGGGTTCTTTACTGTAAGAGCTGCAAGGATGTGGAATTCTCTTCCACAGGCAGTGGTCTCAGTGGGGAGCATTGATAGCTTCAAGAAACTATTAGATAAGCACCTGAATGACCGCAACATACAGGGATATACAATGTAATATTGACAGATAATCACACATAGGTTGGACTTGATGGACTTGTGTCTTTTTTCAACCTCACCTACTATGTAACTATGTACTTCGCCTGAAGTGTATGAGAAACAGTACACCACTGAATGCCACTGTAGATATAGGCTACACTGGATGCAGAGTATATATATATATATATATATATATATATATATATATATATATATACGAGACTGTATATATACAGTATCTCACAAAAGTGAATACACCCCTCACATTTTTGTAAATATTTTATTATATCTTTTCATGTGACAACACTGAAGAAATGACACTTTACTACAATGTAAAGTAGTGAGTGTACAGTTTGTATAACAGTGTAAATAACTCAAGACACAGCCATTAACGTTTAAGCCGCTGGCAACAAAAGTGAGTACACCCCCTAAGTGAAAATGTCCAATTTGGGCCCAATTAGCCATTTTCCTTCCCCGGTGTCATGTAACTAGTTAGTGTTACAAGGTCTCAGGTGTGAATGGGGAGCAGGTGTGTTTAATTTGGTGTTATCGCTGTCACTCTCTCATACTGGTCACTGGAAGTTCAACATGGCTCCTCATGGCAAAGAACTCTCTGAGGATCTGAAAAAAATAATTGTTGTTCTACATAAAGATGGCCTAGGCTATAAGAAGATTGTTAAGACCCTGAAACTGACCTGCAGCACAGTGGCCAAGACCATACAGCGATTTAACAGGACAGGTTCCACTCTGAACAGGCATCGCCATGGTTGACCAAAGAAGTTGAGTGCACATGTTTAGCGTTCTATCCAGAGGTTGCCTTTGGGAAATTGACATATGAGTGCTGCCAGTATTGCTGCAGAGGTTGAAGGGGTGGGGGGTCAGCCTGTCAGTGCTCAGACCATACACTGCACACTGCATCAAATTGGTCTGCATGGCTGTCGTCCCAGAAGGAAGCCTCTTCTAAATATGATGCACAAAAATTCCTGCAAACAGTTTGCTGAAGACAAGCAGACTAAGAACATTGATTACTGGAACCATGTCCTGTGGTTTGATGAGACCAAGATAAACTTAGTGATTCAGATGGTGTCAAGCGTGTGTGGCGGCAACCAGGTGAGGAGTGTCAAGTGTGTCTTGCCTACAGTCAAGCATGGTGGTGGGAGTGTCATGGTCTGGGGCTGCATGAGTGCTGCCGGCACTGGGAGCTACAGTTCATTGAGGGAACCATGAATGCCAACATGTACTGTGACATACTGAAGCAGAGCATGATCCCCTCCCTTCAGAGACTGGGCTGCAGGGCACTATTCCAACATGATAACGACCCCAAACACACCTCCAAGACGACCACTGCCTTGCTACAGAAGCTGAGGGTAAAGGTGATGGACTGGCCAAGCATGTCTCCAGGCCTAAACCCTATTGAGCATCTGTGGGACATCCTCAAACGGAAGGTGGAGGAGAGCAAGGTCTATAACAACCACCAGCTCCGTGATGTCGTCATGGAGGAGTGGAAGGCGACTCCTGTGGCAACCTGTGAAGTTCTGGTGAACTCCATGCCCAAGAGGGTTAAGGCAGTGCTGGAAAACAATGGTGGCCACACAAAATATTGACACTTTGGGCTCAATTTGAACATTTTCACTTAGGGGTTTACTCACTTTTTTGTTTCCAGGGGTTTAGACATTAATGGATGTATGTTGAGCTATTTTGAGGAGACAGAAAATTTACACTGTTATACAAGCTGTACACTCACTCAAAAAATATAACACAATATTTACAAAAATGTGAGGGGTGTACTCACCTTTGTGAGATACTGTATATATATATATATATATATATATATATATATATATATATATATATATATATATATATATATTGCTTGCACTGACTGAATATCAAGTAAACACTGAATATATAGCAGAGTGTATGTGTATATATATACAGTATATATATATATATATATATATATATATATATATACTAGACTGACTGTCTATATATATCAAATACACTGCCCTAAACTGAATAACCTGCCTGCTTAACCTAAATCAAGCTATCTCTCTGTCCACACCAACAACACTACATGCCGTATAAGCAGCCTTATATAGTGTGGGGTGTGGACTTAGTCCCCCTGAGCCATGATTGGCCAAAGGCACCCTGCCTTTGGCCAATTATGGCTCTCTTAGCAGATGCAGGTCAGGTGCATGCTTTGGCCAATCATCATACAGCAATGCACTGCGATCTCGCAGCGTATTATGGGGCGTTCCGTGACGCTCACATTTTCCGTGAACGCCCCATATTATTTGCTGTTCGACCCGAACATCGAGCTCATCCCTATAAAGGATTTAAAAACAGAATTACGCTATCTGGATCTTTTTTCCCTTATCTGTGTACATAGTGGAGACGATTTGCAGCGCTGACCTTGTCCAGGAAGGAGGATGACGGCCATTTAAAAACTGTTCCAACGCTTGATGTTTTTAACCCTATGGTGATTGTGAACCCCTAGGGGGAAAGTGAGGCACGGTTTGAGGATCTCTGGTGTGAGCTGCACTTTTACAATTCCACATTAAGATCACCACAAGTGTCTTTTGGACTGGCTATCACCTTCTGTTATACATCTATTCTCATATGCTGACACCGTATGAAAACTGGTCACAATAATTAATGACAGTAGCACTGCTGTGGTATATATTGGTACCTATTGAGGTACCTGTGGGCATTTTACTATTTTTGTTTATACAGTTTATGAATTTAAGCGGCTGCTAACTTTTGAAAACATTAAAATATTGGAAGTGTTAATATGTTTTAAAGTTTAATGCCGCGTATACACGGTCGGACTTTTCGACCGGACTTGTCCGACGGACCAAATCCGGCGGACAATCCGATCGTGTGTGGGCTTCACCGGACCATCAGCGGACTTTTCCAGTCGCAAATCTGACGGACTTTAGATTTGGAACATGCTTCAAATCTTTACGTGGTAACTCCGCCGGACCCAGAAATCCGCTCGTCTGTATGCTAAAAACCCACGCTAGGGCAGCTATTGGCTACTGGCTATCAACTTCCTTATTTTAGTCCGGTGTACGTCATCACGTACGAATCCGTCGGACATTGGTGTGATCGTGTGTAGGCAAGTCCGGTCGTTAGAAAGTCTGTTGAAAGTCCGCCAAAAGTCAGTCGAAAGTCTGTCGAAAGTCTGTCGGACGGGCTGTTGGACTTTTGTAGCTGAAAAGTCCGACCGTGTGTACGCGGCATAAGGCTCCATAGCACTGAGGTAGTGGATGAAGGTCTGGTTTCAATTTTTATAATAATGTCTCCCTTTGTGCCTCTTCTTTAATATCCAAGATTAATAAATTATTAACCTTTCATCCCTTTAGCAGCCAGAGCTCTTTGATCTTTAGAATGCATAGTACCTTTAACCATGTTAATTCGGATCAAGTGTGTTCAAATGACGAATAATTTACAAATGAATGTTTTCAAAAGACTGACAATATTTTTGTTGGCGTAATGGTAAATGTTATCACTTTGAGGAAACCATGGAGTGAAATGGAGAATAATTTTTAAGATGATGTCAGCTGATTAGTGTAATTGCACGAAGCTGTAAGGTAATGTTGTCAAAACTGATGAAGAGGAAATTGCATTTAAACCTAATCCCCTGATCAGCAATAGACAGTAACACACTTGAAAATATAAAATATAAAAGTGGAGATGATACCTAAAGAAATATTATTTATTTTGCAGAGTCAGCTTGTCTAAAGCCTGTAGGTGAAAATCAAATGTTCACAGAATAGATAAACGTATTAACTGACCCTCTATAACTACATCAGAAGCATTTCCACTAAACCAGTCCAATCAACTTACCTTAAAGGGAATTTCAAGTAGTTTTGTACGTATACTCTATAGACAGGACTAAAAGCATCATTTTAAATCAGATAAACATACATACAGTGCCTTGAAAAAATATTCATACCCCTTGAGATTTTCCACATTTTGTCATGTTACAACCTAAAACGTAAATATATTTTATTGGGATTTTATGTGATAGACCAACACAAAGTGGCACATAATTGTGAAGTGGAAGGAAAATTATTAATAGTTTTCAATTTTTTTTTACAAATAAATATGTGAAAATGTGGTGTGCGTTTGTATTCAGCCCCCTTTACTCTGATACCCCTAACTAAAATCTAGAGGAACCAATTGCCTTCAGAAGTCACCTAATTAGTAAATAGAGTCCACCTGTGTGTAATTTAATCTCAGTATAAATACAATTGTTCTGCTAAACCCTCAGAGGTTTGTTAGAGAACCTTAGTTAACAAACAGCATCATGAAGGCCAAGGAACACACCAGACAGGTCAGGGATAACGTTGTGGAGAAGTTTGAAGCAGGGTTAGGTTATAAAAAAATATCCCAAGCTTTGAACATCTCACCGAGCACTGTTCGATCCATCATCGGAAAATGGAAAGAGTATTGCACAACTGCAAACCTACAAAGACATGGCCGTCCACCTAAACTGACAGGCCGGGCAAGGGGAACATTATTCAGAGAAGTAGCCAAGAGGCCCATGGTAACGCTGGAGGAGCTGCAGAGATCCACAACTCAGGTGGGAGAATCTGTCCACAGGACAACTATTAGTGGTGCTCTCCACAAATCTGGCCTTTATGGAAGAGTGACAAGAAGAAAGCCATTGTTGAAAGAAAGCCATAAGAAGTCCTGTTTGAAATTTGTGAGAAGCCATGTGGAGGACACAGCAAACATGTGGAAGAAGGTGCTCTGGTCAGATGAGACCAAAATTGAACTTTTTGACCTAAAAGTAAAACACTATGTGTGGCAGAAAACTAACACTGCACATTATCCTGAACACACCATCTCCACTATGAAACATGGTGGTGGCCACAACATGTTGTGGGGATGCTTTTCTTCACCAGGGACAGGAAAGCTGGTCAGAGTTGATGGGAAGATGGATGGAGCCAAATACAGGGCAATCCTAGAAGAAAACCTGTTATGCCGCGTACACACGGTCGGACTTTTCGTCTACAAAAGTCCAACGGACGCTGACGGACTAAAGCTGGCTGGTAATCCGATCGTGTGTGGGCTTCTCCGGACTTTCAACGTACTTTTTTAGCCTCAAATCCGACGTACTTTAGATTTGAAACATGCTTCAAAACTTTTACTTCGTAACTACGACGGACCCCGAAGTCCGCTCGTCTGTATGCTAGTCCGACGGACAAAAAAACGACGCATGCTCATAAGCAAAAACTAAACGGAAGCACTCGGTCTAGTAAAACTAGTGTTCGTATTGTAGGTAGCACATTCATCACGCTGCAAAATCTGTGATCGTTGAATGCAGCGCATTTTATTTCTTCATTACGAATGCTCTATAAAGAACGAAGGTGTTTTGCTGTTCATATTCAGAGTTCTCCCAAACTGATTTCTGGATTCTTTTTCTCTTTGATCTCATGAATGATATAGTATGCTTTTTAAAAACAATGTTTCCATACTAATATAATACTTTTTACTTTTTTTTTTTTTTTGGTTTTTTTTTGTGTGGAATCATATTTTCTTGTAATTTTTATCCAGATATTTATTTTATGATTGGTGTTGAACTTTTTTATATGTTTATCTCTATATTTTTAATTTTCATTTTTTGGTGTTTGTAAAGTTACCACAAATAACCCATTTGTATTTTTTTTTTTGTTATTTTTTTTAAATTTTTTTTTTTATATTTTTTAGGTTTGTAAAGTTACCACAAATAACCCATTTGTATTTTTTTTTTTTGTTATTTTTTTTAATTTTTTTTTTTTATATTTTTTAGGTTTGTAAAGTTACCACAAATAACCCATTTGTATTTTTTTTTTTTGTTTTTTTTTTTAAATTTTTTTTTTTATATTTTTTAGGTTTGTAAAGTTACCACAAATAACCCATTTGTATTTTTTTTTTTGTTTTTTTTTTTAAATTTTTTTTTTTATATTTTTTAGGTTTGTAAAGTTACCACAAATAACCCATTTGTATTTTTTTTTTTTGTTTTTTTTTTTAAATTTTTTTTTTTATATTTTTTAGGTTTGTAAAGTTACCACAAATAACCCATTTGTATTTTTTTTTTTTGTTTTTTTTTTTAAATTTTTTTTTTTATATTTTTTAGGTTTGTAAAGTTACCACAAATAACCCATTTGTATTTTTTTTTTTTTTGTTTTTTTTTTTAAATTTTTTTTTTTATATTTTTTAGGTTTGTAAAGTTACCACAAATAACCCATTTGTATTTTTTTTTTTTGTTTTTTGTTTTTAATTTTTTTTTTTTAAATTTTTTAGGTTTGTAAAGTTACTACAAAGAACCCATTATAATGTTTTTTTTTTCTAGTGATTATTTTTTATTTTTAAGATAAAGTTAACCCAAAGCACCGTTTTTGGTTATGTATATTTTTGTTCTTTCCCAGACTTACCACTCGAACATTATTAACATTAGTAATGTATTTTTGTTGTGTTTTTGCAAACTCAATGAGATTGTTGTCCCTTGATAATTTAACATTGTGTGTAAAATCAATGATTTAAAAGAAAACACATAAAATCTTTTGCTAAACTCAAAAAAAGATCCATTTATTCATGGTCAAAATAAAAAAAAAGAGGAAGTCAACGCTGGAAAAAGTCTGTGTACCAGAAAATTGGGATCTTGAGGAGTCCATATAAGAGGGAGCACAATCTGGTCCAAGAATCCCAGAGATCAACAGCACCAGCAGATGATATAGATGTCCCCAGACTGTGGTACTACAACAGCCTGCGTCTTCTGTCAGACCAGACTGAACCCAGGTCATCACTTTCTTCTCTTCCCTGCAGCCTTCCCTCCACGCTGCCCTGCACCCTTCCCTGCAGCCTTCCCTGTAGCCTTCTTTGGAGGCTGTGGCTGTGGTGTTTCAGTTGTGGCAGGAGGAGGAGGAGGAGGAGGAGGAGGAGGAGGAGGAGGGGGGGCTGCCTCATGTAGTTGTGTGTTTCGGGTTAGCGTGCCCTGCAGCCCCTTCTGGATAGTTTCCCCAAATAGGCGCTCGCAAATGAGACGCTGCTCCCAGTCCATTTGTAGAAGCCTGCTGGCTAAGTAGCAGCCATAGGCCTCTTCTGCTTCGGGGGGGCTCCTCAAAAAACGTGTGGCCTCTTGCATGAGGCGCAGGGATGCCTCCTGTGTGACGGCCCCCTTCCTGGCCCTTTTTTTGGGAAGGCGGAGGGGAGGCACTTGGGATTGGGTCATGCTCCTACTGGGCCCAGCCACCTCACTGGGACCAGCCACCTCACTTGGCCCAGCCACCTCACTGGGACCAGCCACCTCCTGCCTGACACTGGGCCCAGCCTCCTCCAGGATGATGGGGAATCTGGCCTCCTCCAGGCTGTCCATGGGCCCGGTCTCCTCCTGCCTGCCACTTTCCACACATTCCTCCTGGATGGACTCATCCTGTGTATAAAAAAAGGACATAGTTTTAGTATATTTTTTGGGGTTCATCAATGACACACAATTTATTTCTCATGACTAGCAAATTTAATGTGAATACATCTCTTTAATAAAAGAGTCTAATCAGACACCCTAATTTTTTCTAGCAGGTGCCAAACATATTTAGCTACTCCTGTCAATTGATATGTCTACACAATTTTGAGTGCAAAAATCTGTGAGAAAATTCTAACATCCAGTTAACCTCATTAATATTAGTACAGTAAATATTGTTTAAACTAATTTACCTGACTCCAGATGGTCATATCTGGTTCATCCAGGATGGAAGACCCAGCTTGCTCCTCATCAGCCTCTGCTGGGGTGGAGGGAAGGGTGGAGGGAAGGGTGGAGGGAAGGGTGGAGGGAAGGGTTGAAAGTGATGCCCTGGCTTCAGTCTGGTCATCAAGAAAACGGAGTTGATTGTAGTACCACAGCCTGGGTACATAAACATCATCTGCTGATGCTCCTGATCTCATAGATTCCTGGATCTTCTTATGCTCCCTCTTATACATATTCCTCAAGCCCCCAATTTTCTTGAGCAATATCTCCATTGTTGCGTCCGGGATGGTCGCCTGGACAAAGGACAGAAGTCTCTCCAGCGTTGACTTCCTCACATGCTTAGCATAATACTGAGGGTGTTTTACCTCCCACAAATTCCTCATCTCTCGATATTTCGTAATGAAAGCAGTAAGGAACTCTGGATCCTTAAATAGGGGATTCATTATATCTGGAAAATATAAAGTCACAAGACAAAAAACACTTATTAGGTTTCTGCTAACCCCTCATCATCTTCTCCCTATGTAGGCCTCATCAATCTATCAAGCCATATAGGCCGCTTGCTCGAAAGTCATGACCATAAAACCCCCCCCCCAAAAAAAACAAATAAAATTAAAATTAAAATTACCTTCGTTTTGTAACGTCCTGGTCCACTATCACCTACGCACAGTACGTACGTACGACACGTGCACAAGGCCCCTCTTTATACACTACGCATGTGTGAAACTCCGCCTGCGTCGCCCGCCCCTGACGTTCGAAATTAACTCATGTTCTCCGCCCCCTAATTCGACGCACAGAACGTACGTACGACACGTGTGCAAGGCCCCTCTTTATACACTACGCATGTGTGAAACTCCGCCTGCGTCGCCCGCCCCTGACGTTCGAAATTAACTCATGTTCTCCGCCCATTTTTTGTTACGGCGCGTAGTGGAGTTAAAGAATGGCGGAGACACCTGAAATGTTGACGACCTCAGGTAGTGGAGACAGCCCGGAGGCTGGAACGTCAACGAAATCTATGAGGCCTAGATTTAAGGCCTCTAATATGAGTTTTAAAGAGATGGTGGAGATGGTGGCCATTCTTCACAAAGACGACTATGATGGCAATTATGGGCCGTACGCACGGCCAAATTTGCGCAAGGCCAAAATCATGGCGAAGGTCGTGGAGACTTTGCAGGCATCTTTTGGGGTCCAGCGCTCCAAAGATCAATTGAGAAAAAGATGGTCTGACCTGAAACTCAGGGAGCCGGATCAATACCGACGTATCCGGAAAGTTCTTAAAAAAAGTAAGTACTTGTCGTGTTTTTCTCTTGTGTTTATTACCTTGTATACTGCTCCATGTGCTTTTCCTTCCTATACGATTTTTTGTTCATCGTTTTAAACGATCTTTTAATAAACCTCGTTACATATCCATATATATCTAGATATAGATATATCTATCTATCTAGATATAGAGATATATCTATCTATCTAGATATAGAGATATATCTATCTATCTAGATATAGAGATAGATAGATAGATAGATATATATATATAGAATATATATATATAGATTATATATATAGATTATATATATATATATAGATTATATATATATATATATATATAGATTATATATATATAGATTATATATATATATATATATATATATATATATATATATATATCTATATATATATATATATATATATATCTATATCTATCTATATATATATATATCTATATATCTATATAGATATATATCTATATATATATATATATATATATATATATATATATATATATCTATATATATAGATATATATATATATAGATATATATCTATATATATATATATATATATATATATATATATCTATATATATAGATATATATATATCTATATATATATATCTATCTATATATCTATATATATATATCTATATCTATATATCTATCTATCTATATATATATATATATCTATATCTATATAGATATATATCTATATATATATATATATATATATATATATATATATATATATATATATATATATATCTATCTATATCTATATCTTTCTATATCTATATATCTATATATTTCTATATATCATATATAGATATATCTATATATATATATATATAGATATATATAGATATATATATATATATATATATATATATATATATATATATATATATATATATATATATATATATAGATATAGAGAGAGAGAGAGATATATATAGATAGGTAGATAGATAGATATAGAAATGTAAAACATTCTTTTTGAATATTTGAAGTTATCTTATTTTTTTGGCTTTACATTTAGTTAGATATTTAGAGATTTTGTTCCAGATATAGAGAGAGATCAAAAGATTATTAACTATATTTTGAGATATTGATATCTATCTATCCAATATGTCTTTATAATGTTAAATATTGAGGTAAAATAGGAACTCTACACAAACCACTTCACTACAAATGTAGGAAAATTACTATGTCCTAAAATATCTGTGTGCTAATTAGATTAATAATTTTTTGTTTCACATAGGGGAAAAATCACTCAGCCAAGAACAAGAAGACAGTCCACCCCAAGCAAAACATGATTGGGCAATCAGCCCAAGTCCCATTGAGGATGTTGAGGAAGGAGAGGTGGGTGACATGGGCACCCCACCAGGTGAGTGTCTGACACACCAGCTTACGTTAATCTATGCATGGCTGCCTTTTGTTTAATTTAATTTGTCTACTCTATTTTAGGGGATCTGGTTGTGCTTCATTCAAGCAACAGTGCCACCCCCGAGGATGTGGAGGAATTAGGCTACATGGGCACCCCACCAGGTCAGTGTCTGAGACAACAGCTTTATTTATGGTAAGGTAAACTATGTATGTGTGCATATTTCTAAAGACATTTTTTGGTTTCATTCCACTTTAGGTACAACAACAAGAAGTGACTATTTCACCTCTGAAAGTGCCCAACGGCTAATTGGTCAAATAATGGCCTGGAATAAAGACATTGATGAAATGCGTAATCGGCTGGATCGTATGCAGCAGGAAATGAAGGACATGATTGATGTTTTGGGTAGAATCTAAATGCCCTTTTTTAAACCCCAAAACATCAATCATGTCCTTCATTTCCTGTTTTGCTGACCCCATTCTGGGCCTTCTCTTTCTTGTTTTGGCAGAACATAAATGGCTGTTTAACCTAATGTCAAAAAGGAGGGCTGTTTCTCGTATATAGCTCAAAAATCCACAAAAAAATAAAACTTGATTTTCAAAAAAACACAAATTAAAAAAAAAAAAAGTGATTTTAACTAACCAAAAAAAAACAAAAAAAATAATTTTAAAAAACCAAAAAAATAAAAAAATTGATTTTAAAAAACCAAAAAAATAAAAAAATTGATTTTAAAAAACCAAAAAAATAAAAAAAATTGATTTTAAAAAACCAAAAAAATAAAAAAATTGATTTTAAAAAACCAAAAAAATAAAAAAAATTGATTTTAAAAAACCAAAAAAATAAAAAAATTGATTTTAAAAAACCAAAAAAATAAAAAAAATTGATTTTAAAAAACCAAAAAAATAAAAAAATTGATTTTAAAAAACCAAAAAAATAAAAAAATTGATTTTAAAAAACCAAAAAAATAAAAAAATTGATTTTAAAAAACCAAAAAAATAAAAAAATTGATTTTAAAAAACCAAAAAAATAAAAAAAATAATTTTAAAAAAACAAAAAAAAAAAAACTTGATTAAAAAACCAAAAACAAATAAAAAAAACTTGATTTGCAAAAACCAAAAAAAAAACTAAAAAAACTTGATTAAAAAAAAAAAAAAAAAAACTTGCTTTTAAAAAAAAACAAAAACTTGATTTTCCCAAAAAAAAAAAAAAAAAGCCTGTTTGCGAAAATCAAAAAACCAAAAATATTTTTTTGTGGATTAGGTAGAAATATTTAAATATAATTATATTTTGCTACATTATTAAGATATCATTATATTTTTGTCTATGAACATTTTCTACTAAATGCAGAACTGAATGCATAACAACCATTAATAAAAACATCTCCTTATAGTATTTTAAAAAATGTGTGGTTTGTTATTTCAAGGCTCAGTATCAGTTTGGTTATAATTGTAAAAAAGTTGTTTACAGTGGCAATGGAGCTTATTTAGACATTTTTAAAATTCTAATACAGTTGGCACTACAACTGCTCGACCATAACCTAGGAGACAGCCCAAAAGAAAGGCAAGCAATAAATATAATGCCAGATTTCAGCAATATTTTTTTTATTGTAAAAAATTATATATCCTGGCCCATTGCAATGGCCCCCCTACCCATAAAATAATTAACATATTGCTGTCTAACTTGACGGGAACTTTGGGGGGCCAAGCCAGTACGGACAGTATCCAGGCCTGTAAGGTTGGCTTCTATTTGTCCGGCCTCAGGCCCAACTGTGCCTATATAATTGGTAGAATGCTTGTTTAAAAAGTTGTGCAGAATGCAGCAGGTTAAAATGATAAAATTAAGTTTGTATTCCGCCAAATTAATGGCTGTTTGAAACAGGCGGAACCGGCTGGCCAGAATTCCAAACGCATTCTCAACCACTCTTCTAGCTCTGGCCAGCCGGTAATTAAAAACCCTCCTCTCCGGGGTGAGGGTTCTTTGGGGGAATGGCCTCATGAGGTGGTTGCTGAGAGCGAAGGCTTCATCCGCAATGAAGACAAAGGGGAGTCCTTCCACGTTATCCTCATCAGGTGGCAATCCCAGGCCACCACTCTGGAGACGCTGGCAGAACTCCGTCTCGGCAAATACTCCTCCATCCGACATCCGGCCATTCTTCCCCACGTCCACATATAAAAAATCATAGTGTGCCGACACCACCGCCATTAAAACAATACTGTGGAACCCCTTATAATTAAAATAATATGACCCCGAATGGGGTGGTGGCACAATGTGGACATGTTTCCCATCTATAGCCCCTCCACAATTGGGAAAGTCCCAACGGCTGGCAAAATGGGATGCCACAGTCTGCCATTCCTGTGGCGTTGAAGGAAACTGGGGAATCAAACAAGAAAACCAAAATCAATTAATTTGGAAGCTAACATTGCAAGAAAATTAGACAATTAAAAACATTATTCCCCAGCATCAGTATAACATTCAATAATTTAATTCCTCTGGAATAACTAATATGGAAAGGCACACTTATCAGATTGCTCACCCCCTCTGATGGAACATTGATTACATTTTAGGGGGTTGTGAAATCCCTAAAAAATATTACTTTTAGGACACGCAGGAATTTAGGGACTAAAAAGGCTACAAGACTGCAGTTGTCGCACTCTGCAGGTGCAGTTGCTAACCAGCTTACAGTAAATGAGGTAATGTAAAAAGGCATTCGTGTTGCAAGGAGTACACAATCACAGGCAAGGGCAATTAATGAAAACACTTTGAGGCTTGCATATGATTTGATGATGGAAATCAGCAGAGCTTCTGCTCATTTACTAAAGCACTGGAACAAATGCACTTGTAGAGTGCACATGCATTTTGCAAACTGCAACATATATTTGCTTTAGACAAATCAACACCACAGAACATTCAAGCAAATTTTAACGAGGGTGGGGGTGGGGGGGTTGTGAAATCTAGCTAATTGCTCATTAGCAGCACACTATTTGGATTGAGTTTAGGTGGGGGGGGGGGGTTGTGAAATCTAGATAATTGCTCATTAGCAGCACACTATTTGGATTGAGTTTAGGTGGGGGGGGGGGTTGTGAAATCTAGATAATTGCTCATTAGCAGCACACTATTTGGATTGAGTTTAGGTGGGGGGGGGGTTGTGAAATCTAGATAATTGCTCATTAGCAGCACACTATTTGGATTGAGTTTAGGTGGGGGGGGGGGTTGTGAAATCTAGATAATTGCTCATTAGCAGCACACTATTTGGATTGAGTTTAGGTGGGGGGGGGGGGTTGTGAAATCTAGATAATTGCTCATTAGCAGCACACTATTTGGATTGAGTTTAGGTGGGGGGGGGGGTTGTGAAATCTAGATAATTGCTCATTAGCAGCACACTATTTGGAGTGAGTTTAGGTGGGGGGGGGGTGGGGGGGTTGTGAAATCTAGATAATTGCTAATTATAAGCACACTAAATACACTCCAACAAAATACATTCAAAATGAGTAGACTAGGTGGATATGTTCCCATCACTTCATGCTGGGAAGGTTATTAAAGGAAAATATACATGCATGACAAAAAATAACAGGAAAAAATTCCAGCATGTGTGAGGATAAAAAGGGGACATTCACACTATATTGCAATGATGGTAAGTAGTGTTTGAAGCAAGAAATACATTACATTATCAAAGATTACATAAAAGAACATGTGATGCTAATAAAAGAAAAATATCTTACCTTAATATAGTCCTTCTGCAGGACCTGTATGATGGCAGAACAGGTCTCTGGGATAATGATCCCCAGAGCCTGGGGGGAGATGCCTGTCGAGAACTTAAGGTCCTGCAGGCTTCTCCCTGTGGCCAAATACCGCAAGGTAGCGACCAGCCTCTGCTCCGGAGTGATGGCTTGCCTCATGCAGGTATCCTGCCTGCTGATATAGGGGGTCAGCAAAGCCACCAAACGATCAAAAACGGGGTCCGTCATCCGGAGAAAGTTCCTGAAATCCTCAGGATTATTCTCACGGATCTCACGGAGCAAAGGCATATGAGAGAACTGGTCACGCTGAAGCAACCAATTCTTGGTCCATGAACTCCTCCTCGCCCTGTTCATGGACTGGTCTTGGTCTGAAGAATAAACTACAGCACCAAACACATACAATGCACGAGCTCGACGACGAGTACGTACAGGTAACATGGCTTCAAAACGGTCGGCTGGTCAGAACGCACTAAACAGAACGCACTGAAGAACAGCAAGGCCTGTGAAGAACGACCTGAAAATCAGGAACGAGCGGCCAATAAAACAAAGATTTCTCAATGCCAACTGACCAAACGCACTGAAAAGCAGATACAAACCTCACAAGCACAGACTGAACAACAGTTAAAACGAACTGAAAAATACGAGTCTCACAAGCGCGAATCGTCTCTCACCAAACTTCTACTAACACGAGATAAACACGAGATTAGCAGAAGGAGCCCAAAGGGTGTCGTACGGGCTATTGAACTTCCGTTTTATAGTCTCGTCGGACTTGGTGTACGTCACCGCGTACTAAGCTGTCGTACTTTTGTGTGGTCGTGTGTGGGCAAGTCCGTTCGTTAGAAAGTCTGCCGCAAGTCCGCCGCAAGTCCGCCGAAAGTCTGCCGGAAGTCTGTCGGACAGGCTGTCTGACTTTTGTAGACGAAAAGTCCGACCGTGTGTACGCGGCATTAGAGTCTGCAAAAGACTTAAGACTGGGGCAAAGGTTCACCTTCCAGCAGGACAACGACCCTAAACATACAGCCAGAGCTACAATGAAATGGTTTAGATCAAAGCATATTCATGTGTTAGAATGGCACAGTCAAAGTCCAGACCTAAATCCAATGAAGAATTTGTGGCAAGACTTGCTATTCACAGACGCTCTCCATCCAATCTGACTGAGCTTGAGCTATTTTGCAAAGAAGAATGAGCAAAAATGTCACTCTCTAGATGTGCAAATCTTGTAGAGACATCCCCAAAAAGACTTTCAGCTGTAATTGCAATGAAAGGTGGTCCTACAAAGTATTGAATACAAATGCGCGCCACACTTTTCACATATTTATTTGTAAAAAAATTTGAAAACCATTCATAATTTTTCTTCTACTTCAAAATTTTGTGCCACTTTGTGTTGGTCTATCACATAAATTCCCAATAAAATACATTTAAGTTTTTGGCTGTAACATGACAAAATGTGGAAAATGTTAAGGGGTACGAATACTTTTTCAAGGCACTGTAAATGTTACATATGTGTCTTTATTTTTTTAACTGTCCATCCTGCAGCTTACCTTCTGTTTTAAAAGGTTTGTTGTTTATAGAGCTCAGTAGCTCCAGCTGGAATTTTCACACACAAATGTGTCAAAGCAGTGACTCATATCTCTCCCCCTTCATTCCTCGTTCCTCTAGCATTCCTATCATTCCTTATTCCTATCTCAATTTCTCCCAAATTACTCAGTTTTAGGAATTAGTTAAAGACTGCAAGCCTAAATGTAGATTGCTTATATGCTCTTTGGATAAATCATGGTGCTCTGGGAATCTTGTATCTTTAAATAAATGTTTATTAAAAAAAAACTCACAGTCTGCTTTGAAATCTTTTTTTTTATATCATATATATATATATATATATATATATATATATATATATATATATATATATATATATATATATATATATTTTTTTTTTTTTTTTTTTTTTTTTTCTTTTTAAATAATTATACATACAAACAAAGCAGATAATATATCAAATAAGTTCATTAAATATCTGAAGTTATTAAATGATATATAAGAAAAGGAAGGAAAAACAAAACAAACACAAATAAAAAAAAAACAACAAAACAAAAATATAAACCAAACAAACCTTGCATCTCTTGTATCAAATTCACTTATCATATAATAACCAAAGTATAAAAGGAGCATAAATACAATCTACTAATCAAATTAAGCTAAGCTCCTTTAATATCAGTCGTCAAGCTATGGAAGCATCCTTCCTGCAGCTTTAGTTTATGTTTCTTTTGCATATTACTTTCTTTTTCTTCTCATCTACTCCACTTCCTTCTCCTTACTCCCAATCTCTACTAGATAAACGGTCATAAAGTTTGTTACTGGGTTCTATCCACCATGACCATATTTTACCAAACTTTTGAGGTGTACCTCTATGCTTATACCTTATTTTTTCTCTTTTAAGTATATAATTATGTTTCTTAACCCATTGTTTATGGGTTGGAGGATCGGCAGATAACCATTTTTGTAGAATAACTTTACACGCTAAGTATAACGATCTTATCCACATAGTGTACATCTCTGCAGATAATGCTCCTTCAGGTATTATTCCCAATAGCGCAAATGTGGGCGTTCCTATTATCTCAGTAAAGCATAGTGAATTTAGGGTTGTGAATATTTTTTCCCAATAACGATAAAGTTTCAGACAGAAAGGGCCATTCTATACTGTCGAATGCTTTAGCTGCGTCGAGTGACATTATGGCTCTATTTCCCATATTATCTGTTGGGAGTTGTAAGTTTAGGAATAACCGTTGAATATTATTTGCTGTGGATCTATTAGGAATAAAGCCTGATTGATCGCGGTGTATTCATTTTGAGATACATCTTGATAGTCTAGTCGCCAGTACCTTTGCCAAGAACTTAATATCTGGTGTTAGCAAAGATATTGGACGATATGAATCAGGGTTACTTGGATCCTTGTCTGGTTTCAATAAGACTATAATTACTGCTTCATTCATAGAGGGGGGTAGTGAACCCACCTCCATGGCGTAATTAAAGACGTCAAGCTGATCAGGTAGCAGTATATCCTCATACTTTTTATATATTTTCCCTGGAAGACCATCTGGTCCTGGTGCTTTATTATTGGGTAGGTTGGATGCTGTATTTCTTAACTTGTCCAATAGTAATGGGCCTTCTAGAGCCACCCTTTCATCATTTGAAATGCTTGGTAGATCAATGGTATCGAAGAATCCATCCAGGGACTCCTCCGAGTAGGATACCCTGCTCTTATATACTGGCTGATAAAATTCCCCAAATACCTCCAATATTTCTGGGGTAGTATCAGCCCTTTTATTTGGAGATGAGGATTTTAATTCATTTATATATGAAGCCGACCGTTGTGCTTTTACTATAGTTGCCAATAAATGTCCTGTCCAGTCTCCCTACTCAAAATATGGTTGTTGTAGAAAAAAGCTTTTATTTTCTGCCTTTTTCTTAGCCACTGCTGCATAAAGCCCTTGGCTATAGAGCCATTCTTTTTTTGTATCATCGTTAGGGTTGGTTATAAATAAGAATTCTGCTTTCATCATATCAGCTAGTGTTTTTTTCCCATTGCCTAGATTGTTTCTTAATTTTTGATATCTGCGCTATAAGGAGACCTCGGAGGTATGCTTTCAATGCATCCCAATATATCAAAAGTGAAACCGAGTCTCTATTTATATTCTGATAAGCAATTAATTCAGTCATAATTCCTTCAGCTGAAGGAAAAAGTAACAATCAATATGGGTTCACCTTCCATAATGTACATCCTGAATTAGTCCTAAAGGAAAAGTTTAATAGTATAGGTAAATGATCTGAAATACCCCTAGCCTCATATTTAATATCACTTTGCTTTGAAATCTTTGCCTGGAAGAGACTTTGCTGATGCAGTATAACTACCTTGTGTCTTGTTGTGTGCATGCCATGATGTGTGATCTGTGACATGAAACTGTCTTCTACAACCTCGCCTTACTAGCAGAGTGTGGCTGTTCCTCACCCAGTTTTAAGCCTCCTACACAGCTGTTTCCATTTCAGTTAATGACTGTGGTATAACCTATATATGAGATTGATGATCATTAGCACTTGCTTGGTATAATTGTTTAATTAAACACCTGAGTCTACTCCTACAAAATCCCTGATTGTGTGCAAGTGTAAGAATTGATGCTGGTTTGAAGCCAAATGATAGTTACACCAAATATTCACTTGACTTAGCTTTTTCTTCTGTTTCTTTTGTAAATTGATGAAAATAAACAATTACAGTGGAACTTTGGTTAACGAGTAACGCGGTTAACGAGCGTTTTGAAAGAGGAGCAACTTTTTTTTTTTAAATCCTGACTCGGTTTGCGAGTGTTGTCTCGCAAAACAAGCAGGATTCAAGCTACTGGGGTGTGCATTACCGCATTTGGCCAGAGGTGCGGGGGCGCCGGTGGCACTCGGAATGGTTCGGAGCCATTCGGAGCCAATCAGAAATACTTGGAATCACTCGGAAACACTTGAAAATACTCCATTCCCGAGTGTTTCCGAGCCTTTCCAAGGGTTTCCGAGTTCAGCTGAGCCATCCCCGAGTATTTCCGAGGCTCTTTGGCACCCCCTCCACCTCTGGCCTCATGCGGTATTGCATGCAATAGAAGTCAATGTGGAATTATCTTCGTTTCCGTTGACTTCTATGGGGAAACTCGCTTTGATATGCGAGTGCTTTGGATTACAAGCATTCTCCTGGAACGGATTATGCTCGTAATCCAAAGTTCCACTGTAAAATATATATTTTTGAAAGCATTCTTACTTTACAGCATTTCTTCACACCTTCCTAGCACTTTGCACAGATATACACTCACCGGACACTTTATTAGGTACACCTGTTCAATTGCTTGGTAACACAAATTGCTAATCAGTCAACAACATGGCAGCAACTCAATGCATTTAGGCATCCAGACGTGGTGAAGACAACTTGCCAAAGTTCAAACCGAGTATCAGAATGGGGAAGAATGGGGATTTAAGTGACTTTAAATGAGGAATATTTGTTGGTGCCAGACGGATTGGTCTGAGTATTTAAAAAACTGCTGATCTACTGGGATCTTCACACACAACTATCTCACGGGTTTACAGAGAATGGTCCAAAAAAGAGAAAATATCCAATGAGCGGCAGTTGTGTGCACACAAATGCTTGTTGAGGTCAGAGGGGAATGGACAGGATGGTTTGAGATTATAGAAAGGCAACAGTTACTCAAATAACCACTCGTTACAACCAAGGTATGCAGAATACCATCTGTAAATGCACAACACATCGAACCTTGAAGCAGATGGGTTACAGCAGCAGAAGACCACACTGAGTGCCACTCCTGCCAGCTAAGAACAGGAAACTGAGGCTACAATTTGCACAGGATCACCAAAATTGGACAATAGAAGATTGGAAAAACATTGCCTGGTCTGAGTCTCAATTTCAGCTGCAACATTAAGATGTAAGGTCAGAATTTGGCATAAATAACATGAAGGTTGGTGGTGGTGTAATGGTGGTGTAATGGCGTGGGGGATATTTTCTTGGCAACTTTTTGGCCCCTTAGTACCAATTGAGCATTGTTTAAACACCATACAGTAGTCTACCTGAGTATTGTTGCTGACCATGTCCATCCCTTTATGACTACAGTGTACCCATCTTCTGATGGCTCCTTCCAGCAGGATAATGCACCATGTCACAAAGCTCCGATCATCTCACCACTGGTTTCTTGAACATGACAATGAGGTCCCTGTACTCCTTTGGCCTCCACAGTCACCAGATCTCAATCCAATAGAGCACCTTTGGGATGTGGTGGAATGGGAGATTGGCATCATGGATGTGCAGCTGACAAATCTGCAGCAACTGCGTGATGCTATCATGTCAATATGCATACCTCTCAGCATTTCGAGATGGGAATGAGGGACACCTACTAGCAAGCATATGTAGGCATAGGACATGCCCCCTGCCACGCCCCTTAAAGGGGACATAACCAGGTTAATAAAATCCACAAGTGCTTTTTTTTACCACTAATATTCCTTTATATTGGCTTTTAAAATGAACAATTGCAGCAATTTAGAATTTGGATTAAAGGTGTAGCACTGGAAAACATTTTTGAAGGATAAAAAGTGCATTTTATATACATTAATATGGATCAGACCAAAATGAGGGACAAATGAGGAGGAAAGAGGGATGGAGGGACATTGCTCCAAATCAGGCACAGTCCCTCGAAATCAGGGACAGTTGTGAGCTATGCAATATGGACCAAATTCTCTGAGGATGGCTTCCAACACCTTGTTAAATCTATGTCATGAAGAATGAAGGCAGTTCTGAAGGAAAAAGGGGGTTCAAACTGGTACTAGCAAGGTGTACCTAATAAAGTGGCCGGCGATTGTATATAAATATATATATATATATATATATATATATAGATATATAGATATATAGATATATAGATATGTAGCGCTGGTAGATTTTTATCTACCGCTGATAGGTAAATTTAGTGGGTCGCTTATTATAGGAAGTTAGATTTGCCTCTGTTCCAGCTTGGCTGATGTTGTATGCAGTTCCACATTGTGCCGGTGGGTGTCGTTGTCACTATCGGCAGGTGTTGGAAAAGCAACGTGTTGAAGCGAATAAGTTCTCCTCTGTCCCGGAGATAACTCGGTGGAGGTGGTTCTCTGGGTTGCATTCTGGGAGAGGGGATTTATGGAACAGACGCCATGTTTTAGGGTTCGTTTTTCAGCCACCTGCTGGCCCTCCTGGCTGACAGGTATGCACTAGGAATACCACCTCGTGGTCCTCCGTTCCGGAGGCCCGCGTCACTGCGGCGTGTGGGTGGGCCCAGAAGCCTGTCTGGGGCCTACCACAGCAGCAGAGGAATGGTCCTGAGCTGTCTATCCTGAGTGAAGAAGCTGGGCAACCGAGGAGATCCCAGGGGAGGACCCGTCATGGAAGAATCATGCAGAGTGCTGGTCTGGAGAGGAGCCTGGTGACTCGGTTGGAGGACGCATTCCGAAGTAATCTTACAGTATAGTACTGCCGGGTTGGCCTAAAGGTCCAAGTACTGTATCTAACATTAATCACAATTGAATACATCCTGTGGCAGAGGATCGTATGGGTTTTATTCAAGATAAGTCTGTGGTAGAGACTTTGTTCGTCTATGTGCTGGCTGCTAGGCAAGTGAGAGATGTCTATCCAGGCGGGCTTATATCGTCCAGAGGAAAACTCAACGGAACCCTAGACCCGGTGCCGGTGAAACAGAGGTATAGAGAGTGAAGGTAACAAGCCCGCTTAAACCAGCAGCTCCACCGAGAATTATAGCTACATGTGGGGGCTCGTCCGGGATTTGTTAGCCGTCAATTCTCATAACCTGGAGAGGTGTTTCACTGGGAGTTTATGGTGAGAACTGGACTTTGTCATTTTCTCAGGAGAAGAAGAGGTTAAAAGTTGCAGGACTTTATTTCTGAGTGCGTAGGCGGCGGGCGCCAGTAAAAGCCCAGGAGCTACGTGATCAGAAGAACAAGTGGGAGGAGTCTACCCTACTTGATACCGTGTGGGACGGGTGTATGTGTTTGGCGACAGAGAAGAAGAGAGGCCTCGTGATCGTGCTGAGAAGATCAGAGTGTGGCCATGTCTTTTTCGGCGATGCAGTCAATTATGGGGCCAAGAATGTTCCCAGCGAGCACCGTGTCGAGTACTATGTTGACCGGAACCCTGCTGTCACTAATAGTACTTACCGAGGCCGAGATGCCGAGTGCGGTTCACCCTTGCGACTAAGCGCAGTCCGCCCCCTGGAGGTGGTACAGGGAGGGAACGGCACGAAGAGGCACAGGCTACCCCAATGGACCGTTGGTGACTTGCTTGAGGGTCTTGGTAGAAAAGAGCCGCTGTGCAGGTACTGGTAGACAGAGATACAAACTGGAACAACAGATAGGAAGTCCAGAACCAGGCTGAGGGTTAAACACAGTAAGCAGTGGTTTTGAGCTGCAGGGTTTGCAGGTTGGTGTCTAAAGACACGGGTAGTCCAGGTGCAAGCAAAGAGTCAGGCTAGGAGACAGGAGACAGTCCAAGTAACAGGCCGAGGGTCAAACACAGGAGACTGGTGGGAAATCCGATAAACAAGCCGAGGTCAGGTCCAGGAGAGAAACAAAGAGATCCAATGGCAAATCCGGGTCACAACAGGTAGTCAGGCAGGGTACAGGAGACAGGTTCAGGTAATACAGGAAGCTAAGACAAACCAGCACTTGTTTGATCCTCTGAGCGCCTTTTATAGGCCGCTCAGAGGATCACGTTGGGTGTGCGCTAGTGCGCATGTGCGAGCGCCGTAGCACCGGACCGCGAATGCGCATGCGCCGTCCTGCCGTTCCGCCACGCATGCGCAAAAATACACGGCCGGAAAAGTAGGAAGGCTTCTTCTGACACCTGCTTACAGATACCGGTATTCGTCTGAAGCCGCAGGGGAGGTTTGTTCTCTACATCGTTGGAGATATCGAAGGGCTGGCCATGATTTGCCACAAATTTGAGGGACTGGCCATACATCTCCGTCCATTTGGTTGCTGCCCGAAATGTGGAGAATATTTGTTTGTGGTGGAGCAACCTACCATGTCGCCCCGTGCTTATCGTATGGACTGGGCTACAGGTGTCGCCACAGTAGAAGCTGCTATTTCTGCTGGAAGAGAACAGCAGGCCGTGACTTTGCCTGTTGCTACTGAGAGTGTTCCGGAGAGAGACACTGCTGTTACCGATTCATCAGTGGACATTACTTCGATTTCCGCGTCCACTACACCTATCCCTGTTGTACCTGTCCAGAAGAAGGTGGGATATGTGAAGGCTTCCCACGCCGTGGTCGAGGCCTACCCCAGAGACTACCCGAACCGTATCCAACAAAGTCTACTTTAGGAACGGGTGAGAAATTGTTGGGGAATGTATCTGGGACTGTAAATAGATATCTGCCAGCAGAAGAACTAGAAGATTCAGAGATAGAATCCATGCCGGATCTCTCCGGTGATGATGACCTATTTGAGACACAAATTTGTCACAAGAGTTGTTATGGGCCCAAGGCGAGGATGTCGCCTCTGCCATGACTTTCCCTGAATGGACAGCCCTGAGTTCTGGGAAGACGTGACCCTGTGTGGAGCCACACAGCACTGTAAATGAGACATTGTCAAAAGTTACCAGTTACTAGACCGGCTGGGTCTATGGTGAGCAAGTCATTGGATTTGTGTGTGCCTCCTGGTATGGGGAAAAATAGATCCTTACCGAAACATGCACGTTTGCAGAGAATGTTGAACAAGCGTGTCGCTACGGAGTATGGTTTGGAGTTCCCATATGTCCCTCAGGACATAATGCAAGTGATTGAAGCTAACCGGGAGCTTTGGTACAGTGAAGCTGTTTGGGACTATTTGTCTGTGCCTAAGCCTTTCCGAAAAGCTGGTTGTTCTGTTGCTATGGATGAACGTTACAGTGGATGTTTTATGCACTGGAATTATGGTCGGCACATTCATGCTGACAAAGTGGTCATTTGCAGATCCGGAAGAGATGACGTTGTGTATTTCATCACTACAGTGGATAAACTGGGAAAGACACTGACTTTGCCAGATCCCCGGTTTTATTGGTAATTATGGACAAAAGAACTTTGAGTTAGTTAGTTAGTTAGTTAGTTAGTTAGTTAGTTAGTTAGTTAGTTAGTTAGTTAGTTTCAGTGCATAGAGATCTTCGTGGTCAAGATCTGAATACTCATCTCAGTGTTTTAAATCCAAGGACTTCTTTTTTGCTAGCCGGATTTTCTTAATTTAAGAAAAATTGTGTATATATAGGGATGGACTCCTAAAGATTAATCTGATATAGATAATGGGAAGAGAGTTTCATTTTTTTCAAATGAGACTTTGCTCCTGAAACAGTATAGGTATGTATAGTATATGTATAATATATAGTATATGTATGTTTAATATGTTTTCCTTTTCAGGAACTATTTGATCCCCTGTCAAGATGTTAGGCTTTTCAGCTAAAATAGTTAGTGAGGTTGTGTACAGTCATGGGATGGTTTTGTTTGCGGATGTGAACATATTGTTTTACAAATGTTGATCTTAAAATGTCTTTCTACTGTCTTTATTTCTTCTTTAACTAAATCCAAGTTTTAAGCTCAAATACCTACTCTCAGGCTTGGGAGTTATTGCTTTGTGACAAACGTTGAGGACAACGTCTATTGTACTGGGGGGAGTATGTAGCGCTGGTAGATTTTTATCTACCGCTGATAGGTAAATTTAGTGGGTCGCTTATTATAGGAAGTTAGATTTGCCTCTGTTCCAGCTTGGCTGACGTTGCATGCAGTTCCACATTGTGCCGGTGAGTGTCGTTGTCACCATCGGCAGGTGTTGGAAAAGCAACGTGTTGAAGCGAATGAGTGCTCCTCTTTCCCGGGGGTTAACATCCGCCGGCTGGCCGGAGACCCGAACGAAGCTCAGAATCGGCTTTGATCCGGCCTCGGATCCAGTAACCCGGAAGCGATGTCATGACATCACTTAAGATCTATGGAAGACTTAAAGGAGCCGAATTTTAAAAAAAATGACAGCATTCAAAACAGCCAAACTTGACGTTTTGAATGTTTTTAAGTACAAAGGAGAGGTTTGGGGTCTTTTAGGCCCCCGATCCCTCCATAAAGAATACCTGTCACTGCCTATTACTGACACAAGGGATGTTTACATTCCTTGTGACAGCAATAAAAGTGATCAGAAAAAGAATATTAAAGGGACAGTGTAAAAAGTCGTGCCTGCATATGTAAATAGTGTTCGAACCACACATGTGAGGTAACGCCACGATCCTTAGAGTGAGAGCAATAATTCTAGCATGAGACCTCGTCTGTAACTCTAAACTGGTAACCTGTAGGAGTTCGTAAAGCGTCGCCTACAGAGATTTTTAGGTACCGTAGTTTGTCGCCATTCCACGAGTGTGCGCAATTTTAAAGAATGACATGTTAGGTATCTATTTACTAGGCAAAACATCATTTTTCACATTATACAAAAAAATTAGGTTAACTTTACTGTTTTGTTTTTTTTTTAATTCGTGAAAGTGTATTTCTTTTGCATTTGAAAGGCCGCTGCGCAAATACGGTGTGACATAAAATATCGCAACAATCGCCATTTTATTCTCTAGGGTCTCTGCTAAATAATATATATAATGTTTGGGGTTCTAAGTAATTTTCTAGCAAAGAATACTGATTTTAACTTGTAAGCAACAAATATCAGAAAAAGGATTAGGCATGAATGGCGTTAAAAACGCTTCTCTATTACTTCTGCCTTACTTCCTGGTCAGACTTTAGGTCATGAAACAGGAAGGAGTTGACCAGCTGATCACATTAGCACACACCCTGCATCATCTACCCTCAGCTGGTCAACTCCTTCCTGTGTCATGACCTAAAGTCTGTCCAGAAAGTAAGGGAGAAGTTCTCAAGCAGTGTTTTTAAAGTGGTTGTAAACCCTCCACTACAACTTCAGCTCTTTGTAATCTATATAGCATCGGCAGCTGATCGCTGCCTTTGAAAGTTCACTCACTGTTTCAGTTGTCATAGAAATCATGCTGCAATGTTGAGTAACGTCAGCCGCGCTTGCGCATTCTGTATATTGTTTAACGGCACACTATATGTTTCTATATCCTCTGCATGACGGGTCATTATATTCCACTGAGAACGACACAGAGGGAAGCCTCGCGATGCTGTACTCTGATCCTCTCCTTCCTGGTTCTCCCACCTTGTGACAGTATAAGACATCATGAGCATGCGCACGATTTGGACAGGGAAACAAAGTAAGGGCGGAAATGATATTCACAAATAAATCAGCAAACAGGAGTAACAATGGCATGGCCAATACCCAAAAGAAACGAGAAACTAAAAAAGCTAAATAAGGTATTTTCAAACCTTGTTTTTGGCCTATTTGAATGTGTGTGGCTTTGCAATACTTTACAGCATTTATATATATAAAAAAAAGAAAAATCGGACAGGGTTTACTTCCTCTTTAAACGGCTATGAAGAGAGTGAGGTAAGCATGGGTATAATAAATGGAAAGCTGTTTTATTTTTGCAAAATAAGTACATTAATGCTATATTGGTACATAGGGGGGCTGGCATTTAGAAAAAAAAGTGAACAAAGGTGATCACATTCCCTCTGTTCTCAGCTGCATAAGAGCTGGGAGAGGAGAAACAGTAGCACACTGATCTTCCCAGTGAATGGCTGTGTGGGGGGGGGGGGGTGTCAGAACAAGACAGATCATTGGAGGAAAGCACACTAAGCTCCCAGCATAGCTAGAGAACTGACCATGGTGTGTGTTCTCCTGCTTAGTGTGGTCAGTTTTTAATAGGAAAGCAAAGGGAATAGCAGGGATTTCACACAAAGGAAGCAATACATAGAGAACAGGATACTTTCTCATACAAGTACATGGTACTGCAGGCACATATAAGGAATATGAAATGTTGGGTTTACATATTCTTTAACATATCCACTAACTGATGCTAATAATACTGCTAACATCAGCTGTTTGATAAAAATAATTTGGTCAATGTCCTAGGTATGTTAAAGGGACAATAATCTCTGTGCTGACTTCCTGTTGGAGGGTGGCTATGTTCATCCTCCATGGTCCAACTGTATGTAGGAACGTAGCCACCTTCTCTTGCTCACTCCTGAGATGGACTATGAACTATAGGATGTGTAGTGTGTTACACCGTGCCCCAAAGCACCCACCCCCCCATGTTGAGGGCATATGGCCTGGTACAGTTCAGGAGGGGGGGCACCCGCTCGTTCCCACCCCCTTTCCTGACCTGCCAGGCTGTGCTCGGATAAGGGTCCGGTATGGATTTTGGGGGGACCCCCAAGGGCCTGATATGCTCTTGGAGGGGGAACCCATGCCGTTTTTTTAAACATTTTGCGTGGAGTTCCCCTAACGATTCATACCAGACACAGTGCCTGGTATTGTCGGGGATCAAAGTCGGATCCCTGTTCATTGAAGTTTGGATGCATGTCGGACTTCAAGTCACAGAGCAAAGTCGGATCCAAAGTGGTGCGACTGTCGTGTCGTACCAGTGTGAACCCAGCCTTGGTGTCCCTTTAATGTCGTTTGGTAACAGAGAAGCCTGGACAGGTTAGCTGCTTACATTATTTTATTGTGCTTATTTATTTTCTATTTTTATGTAGTTTGTTATGGTTATGTTCTATGGAAATAATATTAAAAATATAAGAAAATGTAGTGCAATATACAGTGGCTGTCTGTAAAGGGCAGTAAGCCAAATCAGCCAATCAACATTTTTTTTCCTTGTGTGGTATAAGCCTATTTTTTGTTTCACTTTGCACTACATTTTTTTATTAAGACCGACTAACACACACAATTGGGACCCGAACCATTGTGTAAAAAGTGACCCTTGCTACAGTTTTACTGTGTAAACGTGGAGTGAAATATATATACTTAGTAATGATGTACTCTGGGATCTGAAAACCTGTTGTTAAAATAGCTATAACAGGTAAAAACAGGCATAATTCAGACTGACATAAACATATTGCAAATCTACAACATTCAATAGAGTCTATTGATCTTAATACAGAAAATTATTACAGTAATTTGCAACGCAATGAAAAGCAAAAAGGCAGTGACCGATGACTTGAAGTTAGCAAGAATTTGCCCTATCCAGCTTTTCATCTTGTGACTGTGCTGAAAACTATTCATAATGCATTGTACTCGGGATAATCTTCTCTTTCTACAGAACTAACAAAATCATGGCAAGTATTCTGTATATTGTGAAAGCAACATATCTGTCACAACATCCCTATTTAAAAAAAGAAAAGAATACTTAACATGAGCTATTAGAGATGAAAGAAAATTGAAGATTCTCATGGTAATTAATACCACTGGGATTTTTTTTCACTTTAATTTATATATATATATATATATATATATATATATATATATATATATATATATATATATATATATATATATATATATATATATATATATATATATATATATATATATATATATATATATATATACATACATACATACATACATACATATATATATATATATATATATATATATATATATATATATATATATATATATATATATATATATATATATATATATGTATTATATGTGTATATATATATATATATATATATATATATATATATATATATATATATATATATATATATATATATATATATGTATATATATATATATATATGTATATATATATATATATATATATATATATATATATATATATATATATATATATATATATATATAAATTAAAGTGAAAAAAAAAATCCCAGTGGTATTAATTACCATATATATAAAACATCTATATAACAAAAGTATTGGGACACCTGCCTTTACACACACATGAATTTTAATGGCATCCCATTCTTAGTCTGTAGGGTTCAATATTGAGTTGGCCCACCCTTTGCAGCTATAACAGCTTCAACTCTTCTGGGAAGGCTGTCCACAAAGTTTAGGAGTGTGTCTATGGGAATGTTTGACCCTTCTTCCAGAAGCACATTTGTGAGGTTAGGCACTGATGTGGACGAGAAGGCCTGGCTCGCAGTCTCAGCTCTAATTCATCCCAAAGGTGTTGTAACAGGTTGAGATCAGGACTCTGTGCAGGCCAGTCAAGTTCCTCCACCCCAAACTCGCTCATCCATGTCTATATGGACCTTGCTTTGTGCACTGGTCCAAATAATTTGGTGGAGGGGGGATTATGGTGTGGGGTTGTTTTTCAGGGGTTAGGCTTGGCCTCTTAGTTTGAGTGAAGGAAACATCTTTATGGGAACAGTTTAGGGATGGCCCGTTCCTGTTCCAATATGACTGTACATCAGTGCCCAAATCAAGGTTCATAAAGACATGGATGAGCGAGTTTGGGGTGGAGGAACTTGACTGGCCTGCACAGAGTGCTGACCTCAACCTTATAGAACACCTGCGGGATTAATTAGACACCTATCAATTGATCCTTTAGTTAGCAGTTAGAGCAGGGTGCATCATCCTGTAACTATTGAGTTCAATGCAGATAGAAAAAATTTACGAACTAGGAATTTTAAATCTTTGGATTATCCCATCTCTACGGTAATGTATATCTTATGAATATCATAAAAACTGGACCCCCTAGTCAGCATATAGCATTAGGCATTGGGACTATTTAATTACCAATTGAAAGATAGTTGGGTACATTTTTCTTCTATTGTCTAAAGTTATCAGGAAAAGGAAGACACCTCTATACACCTCTGCACTGCTTAAAGCAAGAGCTTACGCGTTTCAAGGGATATACCGTCAACACAAATCTAAAGTAGCAGCACTAGGGTGGCCGGTTCATATCCCAACTATGACACTACTTACCCGGAATTTGCATGTTCTCCCTGTGCCTGCTTGGGTTTCCTCCGGGTACTCTGGTTTCCTCTAACACAGACATGCTGGTAGGTTAATTGGGTCCTGTCTAAATTGGCCCTAGTATGTGTATGAATGTGAGTTAGAAACCTTAGATTGTAAGCTCCTTGAGGGCAGGGACTGATGTGAATGTTCATATATATATATATATATATATATATATATATATAATATATATATATATATATATATATATGTGTGTGTGTGTGAAGAACTGCGTAAAATGACAACGCTATATAAGTCCCTATAATAATAATAATAATAATAATATCTGCTGACACAGACTTTAGTAGGCAGAATTATATGCCTAGCCCCCTCTTTACTAATAAGTAGTTCCCCACTCAGTTTTAGGTAGGATTTTGTATGGAGAAAATTATTCCAGACATCCCCAGATCCACAGTACTGGCTTAAAGGGAATGTACAGTGTTTTATATATACATTTTGATTATACTTTGGAATAGATTTTTTAGTCAGATAATTCATATGAATAATTCATCTTTTTACTTTTCTTCACCAGCAGGTGGAGATGTAGGTGCCTTTTTACATGTTTACCAGGCCTTGCTGAGAAAAAGTATGTCGTTCACAGAATTCAGTAGCTCAAGCTTAAATTATATACACAGTTTAATGAGTCAGAGGAGTAAGTCCTCCACTCTTCCTTTCCCCCACTGTGTTCTGTATAACTCCATACAGACAGAAAAAAAGTCTAAACATAAACAACTAATTCCATGCTCTCTCTTTAGAAAACCAACAATGTTTTTGTGGCACTAGTGCGTGTCAGGTCACCTGAGTCCAGGTGACAGATGCACACCGTTGTAGTCAGGAGTGCACCGCTAAGGTAATGGACCCTATGGCTGACTGCTGCGGATGGAACTCTGGGTGGTTCAGGAAGGCAGGTCCACTGGAGCACCAACACGGATCCCACTGGGAGCTAGAGCATAAGATTCACCAGGGTGCGGAGTCTAAGAGCCAGCAAGTGTTCACCAGAGCCTCTAGTGGATGGACTGCGCTGTAACTGACTCCAGGTTGCAGCCACCAGGGTCTCCCAGCTCACGCTCACAGTAGGCTACAGGAGGACAGAGAGGAAGCAGCAGCTCAGGACAGCAAGGGATAGTAAGGGGATAAGCCAAAGGTCAGGGCGACTAGCAGACAAGGATAGACAGAGAACACGCCAAAAGGTCAGGGCCACAAGCAAGCAGGGATAGTCAAGAACAAGCCGAGATTGGTAAACAGGATCAGACGTAGGACACAGAGCAATGAGCACATGGAAGCCAAATCACACAATATTGATCAGCAGAGCTGACTTGCAGTGCACAGGTTAATATAGAGTTCCCTGATAGGGGCTGGGGTGGAGCCATGCTTTGAGGATAGATTACTTAAGCAGCCAGGTGAGAGTGGCTGGCCTCTTAATCTGAACACATAAAGAGGGAAACTGACAGACAAACATTACTGCATTACTGCATAACCATGACAGTGTGATGGGTGAAACCTGTATTAAATTCTCATTTGTTAAGTAAAGATGTTATGTAAAAAATATATATGTATAAAATAAATAAAATAATAGTAATAAAATAATAATAAAAATATTTATTTTTACATGTTGTGTTATAAAAATATCAATATGACCAGTGTTATGATGTGTACACACGATCGGACATTCCGACAACAAAATCCTGGATTTATTTCCGACGGGTGTTGGCTCAAACTTGTCTTGCGTACACAAGTTCACACAAATGTCGGAAATTCCGAAACGTCAAGAACGCGGTGACGTACAACACGACGAGCCGAGAAAAATGAAGTTCAATAGCCAGTGCGGCTCTTCTGCTTGATTCCAAGCATGCGTGGAACTTTGTGCATCGGAATTGTGTATACATGATCGGAATTTCCGACAACGGATTTTCTTGTCAGAAAATTTGAGAACCAGCTCTCAAATTTTTGTTATCGGAAGTTCCGACAACAAATGTCCGACGGAGCCTACACACGGTCGGAATTTCCTGACACAAGCTCACATTGAACATTTGTTGTCGGAAATTCCGATCGTGTGTACGCGGCATAATTGTCCTGCACAATGCAATAAAGGAAAGGTACATGACAACTTTTATTATCCTGGATATTATACAGTGTAATATGTGTTTGTCAACTATTGAAAAACCTGGCTGACCTAAAACCGAAGGCATGATTTACTAAACTGAAAATAGCTCTGCGTAATCCCAATTAACCTGTGTTCAGTCGGATCGAAGGACCATTATACCTTGCAGAGAATGTGTAGGCTATAGAATGCTTGATGATTATTCTAGGTCCAATAAATGATAAAAAATGATTAAATGATAATAAAATAATAATAATAATAATAAAAAAAATTGAGGCCTAGGGGTTTATTTTTTTAAAAAAACTTGCTGTGTGAATGTCTCAAGCATTCACTCAGCAGTCATGAATAATCCCATATTTGGCCTAATATGTTTATTTCCTATGATGGTCAGCTCCATCTAGTGGCCATAATGCAGTATTTTTTCTGAAATACCTCAATCGGGAAAATAAAACATTATAGCCACTAGAAACATACCATATTTACGCCTTCAATACATAATATTACAATTCCTCTTTTTTTTTTTTTTTTACAGCAATAATAACTCTGGCTGGATTCAATAACAGATGAGCCAGAACGATCAAACTAAAAATATTATATTTTTTTTTTATTTGAATGCGGCAAAGTGAACAAACAAAAGAAAGAGCTTAATCAAATGATTACAATGACTCTTTAAATCACCTTTGGCTTAACAAAAAGAGCATTATTTGGAAATGGTACTCTAATAACGCACACAGTCTTTGATTTCAGAAATATGTTTACAAGGTTTAGGAGTGTGTCTATGGGAATGTTTAATCATTTCTCCAGAAGCCCATTTGTGAGGTCAGGCACTGATGTTGGAGGAGAAGGCCTGGCTCGCAGTCTCAGCTCTAATTCATCCCAAAGGTATTCTATCGGGTTGAGATCAGGACTCTGTGCAGGCCAATCAAGTTCCTCCACCCCAAACTCACTCATCCATGTCTTTATGGACCTTGCTTTGTGCACTGGTGTGCAGTCATGTTGGAACAGGAAGGCGCCATCCCCAAACTGTTCCCACAAAAATGGGACCACAAAATTGTCCAAAAATGTCTTGGTATGCTGACCGCTTAATGTCTTGGTATGCCGACGTACACACGGTCGGACTTTCTGACAACAAGCTCACATCCAACATTTCCTGTCGGAAAACCCGACCGTGTGTATGCGGCATTAGAGTTCCCTTCACTGGAACTAAGGGCCAAGCCCAACCCCTGAAAAACAACCCCACTCCATAACCCCCCTCTACCAAATTATTTGAACCAGTGCACAAAGCAAGGTCCATAAAGACATGGATGAGAGAGTTTGGAGTGGAGAAACTTGACTGGCCTCAACCCAATAGAACACCTTTGGGATGAATTAGAGCGGAGACTGTGAGCCAGGCCTTCTTGTCCACATCAGTGCCTGACCTCACAAATGTGCTTCTGGAAGAATGGTCAAATATTCCCATAGACACACTCCTAAACCTTGTGGACAGCCTTCCCAGAAGAGTTGAAGCTGTTATAGCGGCAAAGGGTGGGCCAACACAATATTGAACTCTATGGACTAAGACTGGGATGCCTTTAAAGTTCAGGTGTGTGTAAAGGCAGGTGTTCCAATAATTTTGAAAATATAGTGAATATTCCCAACACCAGGGATTTCTGAGAAATTGTCCAAGCTTTTATTTAGATGATCACATCACGTAAGTAAAGTGTAACATTTCAGGGGCCCCTTTGTTGAGCATGTGCTGTTGAAATATGTTTTGGAAAATGTGATTGGCTGTCACACTGGTCACGTGATCGGGAGCTGGGCCTACCATCTCCCAATCATAGCTAGGGACCAGGACCTGTCTTTGATCTAAGCAAAGAAACCTCTACGTGGGTGGCATGAGGTCAACCCTCAACACAACCCCTAAACCTAACATTTAAAAATTGTATAAATCTCAATCTCAAGTATGCTGTATAATATTACAGTTAGATATGTTCACACCTACTAATTTTACCCAACCAATAATTCTGTGCGCCTAAACTAATTTAGATCAAGGTGCTGGAATACAATGTGTTGTGTTGTTGGCAGTAAATTGCACTGAATTGTTATGAGAAAAAGCAATTGAAGGAAAAAGTATATCTTCTTATATATTAATCTTGGAAATTATACAGTGTAATGTGTGTTTGTCAACCACTAGAAAACCTGGCTGACCTAAAACCGAAGTCATGATTTACTAAACTGAAAATAGCTCTGCATAATCCCAATTAACCTTTATTTTGTCAGATCGAAGGACCATTATACCTTACAGAGAATTGTAGGCTATAGAATGCTTGATGCCTATTCTAGTTCCAACAAATGATATTAAATAATTGAATGATAATAAAATAATAATACAAAATAATAAATAAGACCTAGGGGTTTATTTAAAAAAAAATGCTGTGTGAATGTCTCCACTCATGTCAATTCTATATTTTGCCTAGCATGCTTTTTTTTTTCCTTTGATGGTCAGCTCCACCTAGTGGCCGTAATACAGTATTTTTTTGAAATATCTCAATCAGGAACATAAAGCTTAATAGCTACCTGGGGGATGTTGGCAATCATAAGAAATAAGCGTATTAGGGAAAATACGTGATTCTAGTTATAACATGGTCACCATAGGCTGTGGAGTGGTGAAGGAACTTCTTGCATGTGGAATCATCTCTCTGCAGACATCTTTGACCACTTTCTGACTACCCCACTCTGATATACGTCGGCATAATGGCAGCGTTGGGCAAATGGGCGTACCTGTGCGTCCCCTTTAATTTGCGGGGCTAGAGGGCCGCGTACAGTGTGACCATGCCCGCGGGTCCCTCTGACTCGATGTCTGCTGGGGGGCCCGCGATTGTGTCATGGAGAGGCAGAACGGGGAGATGTAAACTAGGCCCATTCTGCCTAGTGACATGACAGAGATCCACTGCTCTCTGTCATCGGGGGCAGTGATCTCTGTCATGTCAGTGGTAGCCCATCCCCCCCACAGTTAGAATCACTCCCTAGGACACACTTAACCCCTTGATCGCCCCCTAGTGTTTAACCCCTTCCTTGCCAGTGTCATTTACTCAATAATCAGTGCATTTTTATAGCACTAATCGCTGTATAAATGACAATGGTCCCAAAATAGTGTCAAAAGTGTCCGATGTGTCTGCCATAATGTCACAGTCCCGATAAAAATCGCAGATTGCCGCCATTACTAATAAAAAAAAACGTAATCATAAAAATGCCATAAATCTATCCCCATTTTGTAGACGACATAATTTTTGCATATATCCAATCAATATACACTTATTGCATTTTTCTTTACCAAAAATATGTAGAAGAATACATATTGGCCTAAACTGAGGGAAAAAAATGTTTTTTTTTATATATTTTTGGGGGATATTTATTATAGCAAAAAGTAAAAAATATTGCTTTTTTTCAAAATTGTCGCTCTTTTTTTTATTTATAGCGCAAAAAACAAAAACCACAGAGGTGATCAAATACCACCAAAAGAAATCTCTATTTGTGGGGAAAAAAGGACGTCAATTTTGTTTTGGTACAACGTCGCACGACCGCGCAATCGTCAGTTAAAGCGGCGTAGTGCCGAAACGCAAAAAGTGCTCTGGTCAGGAAGGGGGTAAAATCTCCTGGGGCTGAAGCGGTTAAAGCGTTCCAGCAGACTATACATGCAGAGTGATGTGATTTCCAGTGCACAGCCAAGCTTGTGAAAATAAAATAAATGGATATTTCGGCTAGGTTCAGATCTTGCATACCATAGATATCAGTGTGCAGCTGCAATACACTTCCCTCCATGGTGATCAAATATAGCATTTTCAACAATACAAGTGTAAATTACAATGTGCAAATTAATCATAGCCAATCTTGTGCTACAATGCACCCCCCTTCCGAACCCTATCACCCTATCATCACTACGCAATGCAAAACATTATCTATATAATACATGCATAATTCATATAAAGTGCTTAGTGGATAACACAATTCAAATAATTATATATGTGAAGCATAGAAAGTCCATAAAAATGCTTATGAAGTGACAAAAAGTGTCTTGGTGCTTATTGCTGAGATTACATATTGTGCTCCCCCTTTTGAACATCACACTCACCATCCATCCATGACCCCTTATGTACTAAGTGGGTTTAAAAGCACTCAGAGATCTCTCCTCCAGGCCTCCTTTTACTTCTTATAGCCGTGCTTAAGTGGCAATTTTCCAGGGACCAACACATGATAGCATGGAATGGACCAAAGGGATACTCCAAATAGTGTATTAACATTTATTAACAATGATATAATATCCAATAGAAGCATTTACATAGTAGATGCATTACCAGCGCATTACAATGTGTCCACAGACCGGAAATGAGAAAACCAGAAGTGACACAGATAGAATATGGAACCACCCAAAGCGTTTCATCAGAGTGACGTCATCAGAAGACGCGGCAGGTTTGGCGCACTTAAAAACGTTCATTTTTTTTCAATGTGTGGTGGTGCCATTAAAGTTGATAATTAATGGCACCACAGAGTGTCTGATTAAAAAGGCAGCATGTTTTTGCGCATGTTCCCCATACACAAAGATCTGAACCTAGCCTAATTGTTATTGGCACTCCCATGCATCTGTAGTTCAGTGCGGCACATTTTTGGGACTTCTTTTCTGCATTTCTTGCACATAGGGCAACCTATTGAAATGAATGAGCACACAAAGCACGGAAATGTGTGAAAAACACAGGGAAACCTGCCTGCACTTAGTTGTACTTGTAGGTGTGAACCAAGCCTTAAGCCTCCCACAAACCAGTAGGTTTATTTCGTTCAACCCAGCAGGGCTGAAAAAAAAAAAATTCCTCAGAGGAATGGTCAGACATGATACTAAGCATGCATAAATATTCTCGCTCTATGTCTCTTAAGGAAACGGTAGTGAAACCACACACGTGGTGGTATCTCACCCCAGATAGAGTACATAGATTCTACCCAGGAATCCGAGACACTTGCTTTAGGGCAGTGGCGTCTCCAGCTTTTATATTTAGGGGGGGCACATGGGGGG
Source organism: Lithobates septentrionalis (assembly GCA_037952835.1). NCBI lineage: Eukaryota > Metazoa > Chordata > Amphibia > Anura > Ranidae > Lithobates > Lithobates septentrionalis. The sequence continues at coordinate 1,300,813 of JBBDGP010000812.1, forward strand.
CACATATATTTAGATATATATATATATATATAGATCTATATATAATTTATCTATCCTGGGGCCCTTTACCCCTTTACTACGATCCCACAATGGCCCTTTCACATGTTCTGCAGTGAGCTCCCTTCCTACTGTATTGGGGCCCCCCAGGGTGACAGAGAACAAGAAATATATGTCACCAGTATACCAAGAAAATATAAGGGTCCAAAGCAGTGGGAGAACTATCAGGGTTGCAAAGGTTGTCTTGCCACCGGGCCCTGGTGTTCTGTCACTGTGGGGTTCCCCAGCCTCCTCTTGCTGTCCTGCCCCTGCTATTGACAGCGCTGGTCTGGCATTTCTTGGAATTTACAGGCTCGTTCTCCTGTCCTAAGGACGGGAGAAATCAGTCTGTTTTTTCAGTAACTAAGAGTCCTGGTGGAGTCCTTCCTGCAACTCACTCTTCTCCCTGCCAATGAGGATGTAAGGGAAGGAGCAGATCAGGCAGCCGTGGTTGTGTGAGCGCTTGCATTATGCAGTGTCAGCGAGCAGAGGGAGGGGGGAGGAATCACCCACAGGAGCTGACTGGGGACGTTCTCCCTCTCAATAGAGACTGTGTTACCCCAGCGGTGGCCCGAGTAAGATGCGGCACATCCGATATGAATACAAACAAAAAGAAATTGCCTTTTTGTAAAAAAAATAAAAAAAAATAATTTTTTTTTGGGGGGGGGGGCACATGGTGGGGCCCAGCATAATGTTGGGGGGGGGTCAGGGCCCCCTCTGGCCCCCCCCTAGGGTCGCCATTGCTTTAGGGGCTGCCAGGCCACAAGAACATTGCTCCACACAGTCTGGAGCTGTCCCCCAACTGAAACATATATGGAGTCAGGTAGCCTCCAAGGTAGCGCAGATGACTGGGTCACTGATCACACTGACAGCACCAATGTGCCTACTCTTCACCCCCCATACCAAATACCCCTCCCCCAAACCAAAAATTAGTAAATACCCTTTTCTGTGCTATCTTATGGGCTACAGCCTTAAATTGGCGCTCACTTACGGTACTCTGGGCTCAGGTACTCCAAAGAATGGAAACCATTAAACTAATGGAACAAATCCACCATACTATACTAGACACCATGCATGTTTTCAATAACAAATGGTCCGGATGGACTGCATATGGTAGTACACTGTGAACCAACGGCCTTATACATTTATCTTACCCTTTTTTCTTCCAAGTGACATATGATATCTCCAACATGCACCCAAAAATACCCATAGGATTGGTCTTGGTTAAATAGATGCAAATATGACACATGTAATTGTCTACAGCTTTGTCTCTTAACTCAGCATAACCCTGTTAATTTCTATAGTTCTCCTCTTTTATTATTTATACAGTTATCTTTCCTTTTTATTTTCCTGTGTAATATTGGTAATGGGATGCACCACAATATAGCGCCAAAACCCAGTTAGTGCACTAAAGCCTACCATTGGAAAATGGTACCATCGTGAATATGACTAAAATGTATTGCATATATATTTACCAATCAGGGTTGCATCCCGATATATACCATAACTTCCATGTTATATCTGTAATGTCTTTTCCTACTCTCAAATAAAAACTTTTGTATTAAAAAAAACTGACAGCTCAGGTTGGAGTAGCTGTACTAACTACCCCACGTTAGTACAGTGATCTCCCCTGCTGTTCTATTGTGTTATGACAGAGGGACGGCCCCCCGCCAGAACACTCTGGTCTGCACTGTCAGCCATTGGATGAGAGTGCTGATCGGGAGCCGATCAGCAGACCTTTTTTGGTCATGCCCCTTTTACAGAAGCCGGCCGAACAGGCCGGTGTTCTGTGAAAAGAGCCAGCTCACCAAAATCTCCAGTTACGTCACTTCCGGTGACTCTCCAGCAGGAGTAATTGCAGATTTTAACGACCTGGCTGTTTTCCCAGAACACCGGCAGCGTATACACCATGGTACACGACGAGTTGGCTGTTTGACAGAACACAGGAGTACAAAAGCTGTCACCGCCATGTTGTTGGTTACTAGCTGGTGGACTAAAAATGTGCACTCGTTATATTGTGTACTGTAGTGTATACGCTGCCGGTATTCTGTGAAAGCAGCCAAGTCGCCGAAATCTGCAATTACTGCTACTGAAGAGTCACCGGAAGTGACGTGGTTGGAGATTTTTTCTTTTTATTTCTTTTTATTGAAGATGATTTATATAGGTTGTGACAGTAGGAGATGCTGTCATGGTAAAATTGGTAGTTTGGGGGACACAGGGTATGCACATTTGCTTGGCGCAAGACTGCAGAACATAGATGTGGACTGGAGAAGACTCCTTTTGCAGCTTTCTCCATGTTTTGGTATTCCGGCATGGGGCTCTGTAGTTTGGAGATTCCATTGTGTTTTGGGTGGGACGGTATCTCCAACCCTGTGTCTAGATTTTGTAGATGACCAGCAGGGTGTATGTTCAGTTGAGCACAGCCCTTATAATGAGGGTATGGGAATACCTCATGGCTCTCAGTTGGAGACTGCTCCACCCCAAGAGAGACAGGAGGTCTCCAGGAGTCAGAGGGGCTGCAGGAGGCAGCCAAAATGTGTATGACTGTAAGAGGCAGTAAACAGCCTGAGGACTAAGGCCAAAGCAGAGCTGTGGGCACTAAAGTAAAGCCATCCACATTAAAGAACCTATGGTCTGAGGACCAGCGTAACGAGCAGCGATACTGCTAAAGAGAGAGCCAGGTGGGCTAGTATTTTCCATTTTGTATATTTGCTGGAGAAGAACCCGTGCGTGGGAAAGCTTTATGTTACAGACTTGTATTTGCCTTTTTAATAAAAATGTGCTACCATGCCCTAAAGTATAGTTCAGTGACAAGTGCATCTACCAGGAGAGCTAATGGTCCCCCATGTAACAAGGTACAGAACATAGCCTTTGGCATTCCCTGGCTAACAAATTCAGATAACACAAACTGCTAAATAATACAACTTATCAAATAAAAAGAACAAAACATTCCATACACTTTGCTCGGGCGTTCTAGTAATTTATTTCATTTTTATTTTATTCATTAATGAATTACAAGGAGATTCCTGTACCCTCTCAACCTACAGAGTGCTACATCAGGAGAACATTAACTCATAGTTGGATTTATACCCAAGTTAATGAAGAGTGAGTCACTGCAAAGGAGTAAAACCTTATATATCTTAGGCTAAACCATAACAGTGGTGAAACGTGGTTAGAGATTTTGACGAGTTGGCTGTTTTGACAGAACACTGGCTTCTGTCAGGCCGACTCCAGTACACACGGACAATTATTTAGGCAATTACCAAATAAATGTGTACCTAGAATAGGGTGACACTGTAAGTACACAAGTAGCAGTGTGCCAACGTCCCAATATTAGCAGTTTAGGTCTCCAGTATACACTGGCCGAATGACGGTTTACATTGAACCGGCCGATGCCCCCCCGACATTCAGCCCGTGTGTACTAGGCTTTACTCTGCTTTGTCCTGGGTGGCCTTAAGAATATAACCCAATTTTCCTTGCATGACTGGGCATGTACTGTAGACTCACAACTATGTTCATCACTCATAATGATTTCCCTTTTCCTGAATCTACAAGATTCCCTGGGGATGGTCAGAGAAAGTACTAATTATTATAGGGACTTAAAGCGGGGTTCCACTCGACCATTCCCATTTTTTTTTTTTAATCATTCTTACACATGTACAATCATAAAGTGACACTCACTGTTTCAGTTGTTTTAAGCTGCTGCTGTCCGTTTTCGTTTTAAATATATACTTATAAATCTCGATCGTGACCGTTCCCATCTTGCTTGTGGGCATATGAAACCCACAAGCATGGATTTCCGGGATCTGGTGAATGCTGAGCTCCCAGCATTCACCGCTATTTCCCGCGCATGCTCAGTATTTACGGTGAGCAGCCCTGTAAAGTTCAGGGTTGCCATCACAACGGGCGGGCGTCGTCATCGAAATCCCGCGAGAACTCGCGGCAGGCCTCTGCAATGACTCCTGGGAATAATGACAGGAGCTCCCAGGAGACATTGCAGCTACAAAGGAAATTACGAAATAGCCGCAGATGACCCGCCCATATCCGCAGGGAGCTAAGACAGGAAGCAGAGATGGACATTGAAAAAACACAGGTACAAACGAAAAAAAAAAAAAAAAATATCCGTTTATAACTGAATATAGTCCTGGCATGTGATTGAGCAAAACTTGTAAAACAGGGTGGAACTCCGCTTTAAGCTACATTTAATCATTTACACCTTAACTGAAGCTTTAAATTATTTTAATTTATATAGGAGTTTTTTTTAACCACTTGCTTACCGGGCACTTAAACCCCCCTCCTATCCAGACCAATTTTCAGCTTTCAGCGCTGAAGCACTTTGAATGACAATTGCGCGGTCATTCAACACTGTACCCAAATGAAATTTTTACCATTTTTTCACCACAAATAGAGCTTTCTTTTGGTGGTATTTTATCACCTCTGCAGTTTTTACTTTTTGTTAAAAAAATGTAAAAAACTGAATTTTTTTTTTTTTTTAAATTGTTATTTTTTTTATATTTTATTATAAAAAATTTTAAACGGGTAATTTTTCTCCTTTATTGATGTACGCTGATGAGGCGGCAGTGATGGGCACTGATAGGCAGCAGTGATGGGCACTGATGGGTGGCAGTGATGGGCACTGATAGGCAGCAGTGATGGGCACTGATGGGTGGCAGTGATGGGCACTGATGGGTGGCAGTGATGGGCAGCACTGCCGGGTGGCACTGATTGGCACTACAGGTGGGCATTGATAGGTGGCACTTGTGGGCATTGATAGGTGGCACTTGTTGGCACTGTTAGGTGGCACTGTGGGCACTATTAGGTGGAACTGTGGGCAGTGTTAGGTGGCACTTTCAGGTGGCACTGATGAGGCAGATGTGCCTCTTCCACTTGGGGACCGATGTCCCTCACATCCTAGCCGGTGATCGGCTTTTGTTTCTACTCACGCTGTCAGCGTGAGTAAAAAAAAAAAACGATTACCGATCTTTTGTTTACATCATGTGATCAGCTGTCATTGGCTGACAGCTGATCACATGGTAAGGGGCCGGGACCGGCCCCTTACTTAGATCGATGATCAGCCGAGTCTCAGTGACTCGGTGATCACATCGCGCCCGGCGCGCGCCCTGCAGGGTGCGCTCACAGGGGAGGCCGTCATATGACGGCCTCCCGGGAATGCAGGTCCGCTCTGTGGCCGTCATTCGGCCATAGCGCGGATGCCAGGAGGTTAAAGAGGATAAAGTAGGAAATAGCTAAAATTTCTGCTGTGTGTCCCATTGGAGAGATTTCACCCTCACTTCCTGTCTCAGGACAGAATACGAGATAGAAAATCTTTCCAATGTAAAAGAGAATACCCTTTAAGACTAGAACTGGAACAGGTGTCCCTATCGAAAATGTATCCCTTACTTCCTGTATTGGCGACAAACATTTAATTTTGAAATTCCCATCTCTTTCTGTTTCAGTAACAATGGTTACCTGAACAAAAAACAAAAATTTTACAGGGGAGCTGCACTTTCAAAACCTAAAGTGGTTCTAAAAGCAGAAGGGTTTTTTTAACCTTAAAGTGATTTTAAACCATATTTTTTTAAAATAACAAACATGTAATACTTGCCTTCTCTGTGCAATGGTTTTGCACAGAGCAGCCTCACCCCCAGCACTTCTGGCTCTTCCCCCTGTGCCCCCATAGCAAGCCACTTGACTCCTGATGCTGTCAGTTGAACCCAGTGAGGAGGAAGCAGGGATGGGACCACACCACTCTGCATGTGTCTATGGGCGCACACACCCCAACCTGGGAGTGTGCACACACGAGTGCCCACATTGCAAGCGGCTTGCTAAAGGGGCACTCAGAGAAGAGAGGGAGCCTAGAGCCCAGATGAGGGACCCCAGAAGAGGAGGTTCAGGGCCACTATGTGCAATACTGTTGCACAGAGTTGATAAGTATAACATGTTTATAACATGGTTATTTTAACCACTTTAGCACTGCACACTTTCACCCCCTCCTGACCAGGCCAATTTTCAGATTTCTGCGCTCTCACACTTTGAATGACAATTACTCAGTCATGCAACTCTGTACCCAAATGAAATTGTTATCATTTTTTTGAGACAGATAGAGCTTTCTTTTGATGGTATTTAATTACGACTGAGTTTTTAATATTTTTTTTTTATATATAAGCAAAACAAAAAAAAATCCCAAATTTTGGAAAAAACTAAGTTTTTCTTAGTTTCTGTTATAAGATTTTGTGGCCCTAAAATTCCAGGACAGTACAAATGCAAATACTCCCCAAATGACCCCTCCAAGGACTTTAAAAGATTCATTTTTTGAAGCTGTAATTTTTTCACAATTGTCTGGAAAAAACACACACAGGCACATTGCGTGGATGTCTTCACATGCAGGCACACATGGACACACATTAAGTTCCAGAACTGACACCAAACAGGCCTATTTAAAGAAAGAGTAGTGACAGATGGTTGCTGGATGATCTCCAGCTTATCCATGAACCCTGCTTTTGTGTATACTGATCTTGTGCTTATCCTGACTTCCTGTTACCAACATGTCTCGCTCTTGGATTCCCCTCTGTCTGATTGCTGGTTGTGACCCCAGTTTGTTGAAGGACTTCTTTTCTACTGATCAACCGTGCATGACCCTAACTTTGGCTCCTCACCACTTTATTATTTCCAGTCCTATAGTTCACCAGTGTGTAACCTTGGCTGTGCTCCCGACCTTGACTCTTTAATTCTACTGATTACCCATGTATGACCTCGGCTTGGCCCCTGACCCCTACCCCACTACCTTTCACTTCTTCCCTGCTGTTTTTATCCCGCATCATCTTTGCCTACCATGAGTGTCATTATCCCACTGACTACTGGGTTTGATCTGCTCCTCTACCATGTCTCTCCATGATCCTTCTGAGACTCTCATATCCTAGCTAAAGAGCTACCCTGCTGACCACCTCCAGGAACAGCCACCAATGAACTGGACTTTTGGTACCCATGCCACTTTGTGCCTTGTACTCCTTATCAACACATAGCTACATAGTTACATAGTTGCTGAGGCTGAAAAAAGACACCAGTCCATCCAGTTCAGCCTAAGATGTGTGTGCATGTATGTCAATAGTACATAGTATACTCCTGTATGTTGTGGTCATTAAGGTGATACCACTGCTTGCGGAAGAGAATTCTACTCCTTACCGCTCTTACAGTAAAGAACCCTCTACGCAGTTTAAGCTTAAACGGCTTCTCTTCCAATTTTAGTGAATGGCCGCATGTCTTTTTAAATTCCCTTTCACTGAAAAGGTTTTTCCCTATGCTAGGGTAGCCAGTACGGTATTTCTACATTGATATCATATCCCTTCTCAAGTGTCTCTTCTCTAGAGAGAATACGTTAAATGCTTGTAGTCTTTCCCCATAGCTGAGATCCTCCAGTCCCTTTATAAGCGTTGTTGCCCTTCTCTGGAATCTCTCCAGTTCCAGCACATCCTTCCTGAGGACTGGTGCCCAGAACTGGATGGCATTTTCAAGATGCGGCTGGACCAGAATCTTGTAGAGAGGTAGAATTATCATTTTATCTCTGGAATAAATCCCCTTTTGATGCATGCCAATATTCTGTTGGTTTTGCTTGCAGTAGACTGGCATTGCGTGCCATTGCTGAGCTTGTCAACTACTAGGACCCCCAGGTCCTTTTCCATCCTAGATTCCCAGAGGTTCTCCCCTAGTGAGTAACTGGCATTTGTATTTTTGGCACCCAAATGCATTACCTTACATTTTTCAGCATTAAACCTCACTTGCCATGTAGTTGCCCACCCCATTATTTTGTTTAGGTCTTCTGGTAAGGTTTTCACATTGTGCGTAAAAGTCATTGCACTGCTTAGCTTTGTATTGTCTGCAAATACTCAGATTGAGCTGTTTATCCCATCCTCTAGATCGTTTATGAATAATTTAAACAGGATTGGTCCCAGGACAGATCCTCGGGGGAGCCCACTTTCCACACCAGACCATTACCAGTACTCGTCTTTTATAACCACCCTTTGAACTCGCCCCTGTAGCCAGCTTTCAATCCAGGTACTCACCCTATGGTCCATGCCTACATACCTTAGTTTGTAAAGTAAATGTTTGTGGGGAACTGTATCAAATGCCTTTGCAAAATCCAGATACACCACATCTACAGGGCTTCCTTTGTCTGGATGGCAGCTCACTTCTTCGTAGGTTAATAGATTGGTCTGGCAAGAATAATTCTTCATGAATCCATGCTGATTATTGCTAATGAACCCTTTTTATTACTAAAATCTTGGATATAGTCCCTTATCATCCCTTCCAATAGCTTGCAGACATAAAAATATAAACAATGGTCTAGTTAACACCTGGCTGAGTTCCTTAAGGACCCTCAGGTGTAAACCATCTGGTCCCAGGGACTTGTTTATGTTAAGTTTTTCAAATCTATTTCTGATTCTGTCTTCTGTTAGCCATGAGGGTGCTTACTGAGAAGTGTTATGAGAATTAACATCAATGACTTGGTTACTGTATCCCCACTTTTCCTTTGTGAAGACTAAGGAGAAGAATACCTTTGCCTTCTCTCTGTCCTTTGTAGCCAAATTTCCTTCACCAACCTTTATGGGGCCAATATGTTCTGGCCTCCCTTTCTTACTTTTTATGTTATGCTATGTGTCTTTCGTGTTCTATCTTAGCCGCCCTGATTGCACTCTTACATTTCTTTTTATTGTTGGAATGCTGACAATGACCCCTCAGCCTTAAATTTTTGGAGGCCTTTTCTTTTGCTTTTATATGCATTCTTACATTGGAGTTTAGCCACCCAGGATAAATTTTGGCTGTTTTAAACGTATTTCTCGTTGAAATGCACTGGCCAATACCTTTATTCTGTATGCTCTTAAAGTACTCCCATTTTTCCACTGTTCTTTTTTCCCATTTTTCCACTGTGTTCTTTTTTCTAGGATTTTATTCCATTTAATAGCATCTAGCAAAGAGTGCAGTTTAGGGAAGTTGGCTCTTTTGAAATTCAGTGTACATGTATTACCTTTGTTTTCCTATTTCTGTGATTTTGTGGTTCAAATTTTTTATTGATATAAATGCGTCAAAATGACAACAGACAGGTTAGCAGACCATTGCAAGACATGTGTAAATTATATATGAGTGAACAGGGAAGGGTTAACAACCAAAAATGCAGACAGAATAGAATTAGGGATCTAAAACGGTAATTAGCAAACAAAGTATAATATGACCAGCCTGGGTTTCAGAAACCCATCGCTCAGGCCTCTAGGGAAGTGCCCAGAGGTCTCCTAGTACTCTACATTAGAACCCCCAAATATATATTTTTTTAGCAGAGACCCTATGGAATAAAAAGGCGGTCATTGCAACTTTTTATGTCACACTGTATTTGCGCAGCAATTTTTTAAACGTGAAAAAACACTTTCATGAAAAAAAACACAGTAGTTAGCCCAATTTTTTGTGCAATACCCACTGAGGGGTGCGCGTGTGCTGCCAGAGGCGTGACGGCGTGCTGATTTGACACAGGGGATGCCAATAAGCAGGTCCGGCGGACCCGATGTCCGCCGGCCACCTGCGAACGTTCCCGGAAGAGACAGAATGGTGATTTGCCTCTGTAAACAGGCAGGACGCCATTCTGACAGGGAAGAAGATGGAGATCGGTATTCCTGCTAAGCAGGAACACAGATCTCTGTCTTCACCCAGTCAGAGCAACACCCCCCCTGCAGAGTTAGCAAGCACCCCCTAGGGACACACTTAACCCTTTGATCGCCCCTGTTGTTAACCCCTTCCCATCCAGTGTCATTAGTACAGTAACAGTGCATATTTTTAGCACTGATCACTGTATTAGTGTCACTGGTCCGCCGCAATTGTCGCAGTCTTGCTAAAAATCTCTGATTTCTGCCATTAATAGTTAAAAAAATTAAAATTCCATAAAATTGTTTGTAGACGCTATAACTTTTGCACAAACCAATCAATATATGCTTATTTGGATTTTTGTTTTTACCAAAAATATGTAGCTGGATATGTTGGCCTAAATTGATGAAGAAATTAGATTTTTTTCAATTTTTTTATTGGATGTGTTTTTATAGCAGAAAGTAAAAAATATATATATATTTTTTTAATTGTCGTTTTTTTTGTTTATAGCGCAAAAAATAAAAACCGCGGAGGTAATCAAATACCACCAAAAGAAATCTCTATTTGTGGGGGAAAAAAGGGCATCAATTTTGGGTACAGCATCGCATGACCGCACAATTGTCAGTTAAAGTAATGCAGTGCTGTATTGCAAAAATTGGCCTGGTCATGATGGGGGGTGTAAAACCTTTTGGGGTTGAAGCGGTTAAGCCAGTGCGCATGGACCCTTACCGTTGACTGTAAAGTACAAATGTTTTATTTGTATTTTCAGGCAATCAACTCTACATTGAGGTTGTGATCTTGTATAAATTAAATCTTGCATTGCCTCTGTAGGCTTTACAGGCTTTACAACTCAGCACAAAGGAAATGCATCTAACCCTTACAAATATTGGTCACTGGTGAAAGGTTGTTTCCTCAGGAGACTATACAGTACGTTAACAATAGACTTATAAAATAAAGTGTAAAGCAGGAGGAAAGAGAATATTACATTTTACATCTAGTCCTGTGAGTGGATGGTGCTGAATAATACAAGAGATCAATAACCACATCTGAAAAAAATGGATGCCAAAATTTCACCTAAACAGCATCTGTTAAAGTGAGAATGCTATTAGTGGGTTCCAATTATGTAAAATTCAATGCAAATCTACCCTATCAGCAAAGAAAAAAAGGGCATGGCTGCCTAAGTGTATTCTCTCCACCATATTGTCGTATGGCTGTCAACTTGACTCATTTACATTTTAGAGCTTAATGATGGAGCAATTGTGAATAGATGAGCAACAGACCCTGACCACTAACAGATGCACATGAAAGATGCCCATATACAGGCGTGAAATTTTCCTCTATATAGGCAATGCTAACAACTTAACTAATTAACTTAATGTGTATGTGTGTTGCAAAGATCAGATCAGCGAACAATCATGAACAATTTGATGGTTGGAAAAAGTAAATTGCAAGGTCAGGGAAAGAGCTTACTACGTTTTACATAATTCAAAAACATAAATGAGGATTGGGTTTATCTGCCTAATGCCGTGTACACACGGCCGGACTTTTTGACTAAACTTGTCCGGCGGAACGAATCCGTCTGACAACTCGACCGTGTGTGGGCTTCATCGGACCTGCAGCGGACCTTTTCTGTTGAAAATGTGAGGGACTTTAGATTTAGAACATGTTTCAAATCTTTCCGACGGACTCGAGTCCGGTCGAAAAATCAGTTCGTCTGTATGCTAGTCCCACGGATGAAAACCGACGCTAGGGCAGCTATTGGCTACTAGCTATGAACTTTCTTATTCTAGTCTGATTGTACGTCATCACGGTCAAATCCGTCGGACTTTGGTGTGATTGTGTGTAGACAAGTCCGATTCGACAGAAGTCCGTCCGTCAAAAAGTCAGTCGAAAGTCTGTTGAAAAGTCAGTCGAAAGTCCATTGAAAAGTCTGACGTGATTCAGTCCGTCGAAAGTCCGGTCGTGTGTACACAGCATAAGAATTTGTAATTTTGTTCAGCCATACTTATGATATGTACACCCCTGGTAGCCAGGAAGGTACTCTTGGCTACGTCCTTCCTTTCCTTTGCTAACTAGGCAGAAGTCATAATGTGTGTTGGCCAATGCTGGAGGCAGAGAAATGTCATAGGAAATGGAATTGATAAATAGAAAAATCATATGTTTGGCCGTTCAGAATTGCAAATCCTTTGCCATGCATATCAGTAAACATGTGTGCAATTTAAGTGTCTTTTTATATGTATAGCTGTTTGACTTAGCCACTTAAGGAACAGAAGATTTTCCCCCTTACTGACCAGGCCATTTTTTGCGATACAGCACTGCGGCGCTTTAACTGACAATTGCGCGATCGTGCGACGCTGTACCCAAACAAAATTGACGTCCTTTTTTCCCCACAAATAGAGCTTTTCTTTTGGTGATCACCGCTGCGGTTTTTATTTTTTGCGCTATAAACAAAAAAAGACTGACAATTTTGAAAAAAAACCCAATATTTTTTGCTTTTTGATATAATAAATATCCCAAAATAACAATAATAATAAAAAAATGTCTTCATCAGTTTAGGCCGATATGTATTCTTCTACATATTTTTGGTAAAAAAAAAAATTGCAATAAGCATATATTCATTGGTTTGCGCAAAAGTTATAGCGTCTACAAAATAGGAAATAGATTGGTATTTTTATTATTATTTTTTTTTTCCAGTAATGGCAGTGATCAGTGATTTTTAGCGGGACTGCGATATTGCAGCGAATAGATCGGACACTTTTAACACTTTTTTGGGACCATTGACATTTATACAGCGACAGTGCTATAAAAATGCACTGATTACTGTAGAAATGTCACTGGTAGGGAAGGGGTTAACACTAGGGGGTGATAAAGGGGTTAAATGTGTTCCCTGGGTGTTTCTAACTGTGGGCGGAGTGCACTGCCTGGAGGAGGATAGAGATCGCTGTTCCTTATCACTAGGAAGAGACAATCACTCTCTACTCCCCTGACAGAATGAGGATCTCTTTGTTTACATTGACAGATCCCCGTTCTGCCTGTCTGTGGAGCGATCGCGGGTGGCCAGTGGACATTGTGGCCACCGGCCTCGCGCATCACCTCCCCCGCCATGCATTAGGCCTGCTATAGCTGTTTAAAGGGCCGACGTACAGCTACGGCGATTTGTGGGAATGAGCCGACCAGCTGCAGTATAATGACGGAGGGTGGTCGGCAAGTGGTTAAAGTAGTATTACATACAGAAAAGTATTACAGCTTACCAATCTTGTCTTAGGGCAGGGGCATTGCTAGGGGGTGGCTATTGGGGCTATAACCCTGAATCTGGGGCCCATAGCCTCGAGTCTCTTTCCGCAGGGTCCCTGCCTAACCAGAGGGTTGCGGCTGCTGCGGCAGGCGGGCTGGCTGCATGAGAGAGGCGGAGTAGAGGAAAGAAGTGAGCTCTTCACAGCCAGGCTTCTTCAATTTTTGAGCGAGGTGCGGCGAGCAGCAGAGAGATGACATAATCTCTCACTGTCCGCCACAAATCGGCCCTCTTCCGCCCTCACAGCACGGTCATCGTGGAGCTCCACTTTGCAGCCAGACCCCCTTGCTTCAATGTCGGAGGTGCGGCGGGGAGCAGCGAGATGACATCATCTATCACTGCCAGCCCCGCATCACCGCTCTCCTGCTCTCACTAAAGTAAGTGACAATCTGCAAATGGAGGCAGGAGACGTGGTAAGTGACAATCTACCTCTGGTGGCAGGCGAGATGGCAAGTGACAATCCACATCTAGTGGCAGGTGACGGTGGAAAGTAACACGCTGCATCTGGTGGCAGGAGATGTGGCAAGTGACACGCCCAGGGCTCCCACTGATTCTGCAGTATGGTGAGTTGAACCACTTCATTATATATTAGAATGTAACAATAGAAATAATGCACTTCAATCACCCTGACACCATATCAACCATTATGCATGATGATTGAAGCGACAACACCAGCCATCGCCCATGAAAAATTGCTTACCACTGGTCCCCCCCCGCGGGCATGCAAAAAGGTTGGTGACCGCTGCTATGGGCTCTAGCCCCAGATCTTTTGCAGACCTAGCAACTCCCCTGTCTTAGGGTATCTCCACTCTGGATGGAGGAGCAATGGAGACATCTTTGGACTGTAGCATTGTTAATGTAGTAGTGTTCAATGGACTAACATATTTAGATGGATTTCACCAACAAATTAAAGTTGAACTCCAGCTAACACTTTTAAAGCAGTTATGCCACGTACACATGAGTGGACTTTACGGCAGACTTGGTCCGGCGGACCAGAGTCCGTCGGATAATTCGATCGTGTGTGGGCTCCAGCAGACTTTTTTTTCCCAAAAGTTAGACAGACCTAGAAATGAAACATGTTTCAAATCTTTCCGACGGACTCAAATCCGGTCGAAAATTCCGCTCAACTGTATGCTAGTCCGACGGACAAAAAACGACGCTAGGGCAGCTATTGGCTACTGGCTATGAACTTCCTTGTTTTAGTCCGGTCGTACGTCATCACGTACGAATCCGTCGGGCTTGGGTGGATCGTGTGTAGGCAACTCCATTCATTCGGAAAGTGCGTCGGAAAGTCTGTCGAAAAGTCCACCTCACCAAGTCTGCCGTAAAGTCCGCTCGTGTGTACGCGGCATAACAGCAACAGAGGTTTTCCCTTTGGAAATAAAGCTTTTACATAAATGAATTAAAGCCGCCCATTGTACCCACCCCTGCCCTTCTTCTGTTACCCCTGGTTCTGGTCTAAATACAGGTCCGGAACAAAGGTTGGGCAGGAGAGGTGGTTGCCCTGGGCACTGCGGTATCCTGTGAGATGGGGGGGCCACAAGAAGATTGCGGGGGTGGATTTGTGTTGAAAGGGAGAATTTGGGGGGGCGGCAGGGGGTAAGTATTGCTCTGGGAGGGGAAATTTTGAGGGGAGGTGCTAAGAGTGATGCTTTAGGGGGATCGGTGTTGGGAGGGGGGTTGGAGGGGAAGAAGATTTGTGCTAGGAGGGAGGGATTTGAAGTGGAGGGGAGAAGATGTGTACTAGGAGGGGAAATTTTAGGGGTAGATGATTTGTGCTAAGAGGGGTGATTTTTTTTTTTTGGGGGGGGGAGCATTTGAGCTGGGGGAATTTGGGGGGGGGGGGGCAAAGATTTGTACTGAGAGGGTGGATTTCAGCAGGGGGCAGATTTGTGCTGGGAGAAGGGGAAAATTATGCTTAGAGGGCAATCATGTAGATTAGTGCTCAGTGTTTTTGTGTGGGATGTTTGCTGACACATAATGCTTAGGTGGGGGGGGGGGGGGGGACACACAGTTTGGCATATTCACCCTGAGCTCTAGATGACCTTGCCCTGGCACTGTGTAAATATAACGTACATTTTTATGTAATTAATTTTTTATTTTTTTTTTACACGACCCCCAACTTTGTTTGAAAATAAATATTTAACATGTTTGTTGCTTTGCTTATGTAGAGAAAATAAAGGTGAGCTGATAAAGACAAAATATCCTAAATTCCATCCCCCCCCTGCTCCCCCGTATCTCAGGAATAAGCGAGGGCACATTAATTGCTAGAAAATAATGCATATAAGCCAAAGAAGGAAAAAGTCAATAGTGAAAAAGAGAGGTACAGGTAAATTGTGTGTTATAATTTATTATCTGTCAGGTTCCAGCAGAGATATTTGTAGAAGAAGCATAAGCAATAGTATGATTAATTCCAGAATGCTACTGTGAAATAGAAAGTGGTATAAAGAAAAGTTAAGCTTCACAGTACATTACAGTACTAATATGTGGGCCAGATACAGTGCCTTAAAAAAGTATTCATACCCCTTTGACATTTTCCACATTTTGTCATGTTACAACCAAAAACATTCATGTATTTTATTGGGATTTTATGTGATAGACCAGCCCTCAAATTTTCTAGTGGACTGCCTTGGAGCGGGGGGGTGGGGGGGGGGTGAGCATCACCGGTAGGCGGGGTTGAATGGGAGTTGTTCTCCCAGCGATCGCCCTGGGGAAGAGAGGAGAGCAGGCAGGCAGATCATAAGAGCACCAAGGAACATCGCAGCTTTCATTAGAATTGCCGAGTGTTTCCCGATGCTCACTGTCACACACAGCTCTGCTTTCTAGTCAGGGTACTTTGATAGACAGATCACCTGTCCAATGCCGGGACGTGTGACGTGTATCAAAGTACCCAGGCCAGGAGGCTGCTGTATGTGATGGTGAGCAGCGGGAACACTCGGCAATTCAAATGAAAGCTGTTGCAGCGATGTTCCTCTGCGCTCCGATGATCTGGCTGGCAATCCTCTTCCTGTCCTCTTTTCCCCTGCACAGGTAGGCTGCATTGATGGACACAGGTAGGCTGCATTGATGGACACAGGTGTGGCTGCATTGCTGGGCACAGGTAGGCTGAATTGTTGGGCACGGGTAGGCTGCATTGTTGGGCACAGGTAGGCTGCATTGATGGACACAGTTAGGCTGCATTGTTGGGCACGGGTAGGCTGCATTGTTGGGCACAGGTAGGCTGCATTGATGGACACAGGTGTGGCTGCATTGTTAGACACAGGTAGGCTGCATTGTTGGGCACAGGTAGGCTGCATTGTTGGGCACAGGTAGCCTGAATTGATGGACACAGTTAGGCTGCATTGTTGGGCACAGGTAGGCTGAATTGATGGACACAGTTAGGCTGCATTGTTGGGCACAGGTAGGCTGCATTGATGGACACAGTTAGGCTGCATTGATGGACATAGTTAGGCTGCATTGTTGGGCACAGGAAGGCTGCATTGATGGGTACAGGTAGGCTGCATTTTTGGACATAGGTAGGCTGCATTGTTGGGTACAGGTGAAGTGGCATTGATGGACACAGGTAGACTTCATTGTTAGGCACAGGTGAGGCTGCATTAATGAGCACAGGTAACGCAGCACTGATCTGCACTGATAAAGTTGTTGTTAATATTTATTTTTGTAACTTAATTCTGCATAAAACATTTAAGTGTCATTTCAAGAGGTAATTTATGAGGGCATGTTTAGGGGCAGAATTAGGGGCGGGGCACGGTAGGGGTTGGATGGGGCAACTGGTGGAGGGCAACCCTTAAGGCCTGACCATTAGCTCAGAACTTGAAATTTTGAGCCCTGTGATAGACCAACACAAAGTGGCACATAATTGTGAAGTGGAAGGAAAATAATAAATGGATTTCAACATTTTTTACAAATAAATATGTGAAAAGTGTGGCGTACATTTGTATTCTTCTTTACAAAATAGCTCAAGCTCTGTCAGATTTGATGGAGAGCGTCTGTGAACAACAATTTTCAAGTCTTGCCACAGATTCTCAATTGGATTTAGGTCTGGACTTTGACTGGGCATTCTAACACATGAATATGCTTTGATCTAAACCAGGGGTCTTCAAACTACGGCCCTCCAGTTGTTCAGGAACTACAATTCCCATCATGCCTAGTCATGCCTGTGAATGTCAGAGTTTTACAATGCCTCATGGGATGTGTAGTTCCGCAACAGCTGGAGAGCCGTACTTTGAAGATTCCTGATCTAAACCATTCCATTGTAGCTCTGGCTGTATGTTTAGGGTCGTTGTCCTACTGGAAGGTGAACCACCGCTCCAGTCTCAAGTCTTCTGCAGACTCTAACAGGTTTTCTTCTAATATAGGTTAAAACTGATGTGGTCTGAAGCACCATGAGTGATGAGATTCCATCCATAAATATACCTTATTTACAATAAAAAGATACATCGGTCGCAGGACTTTAAATGGTTTTCTTCTAAGATTGCCCTGTATATGGCTCCATCCATCTTCCCATCACCTCTGACCAGCTTCCCTGTCCCTGCTGAAGAAAATCATCCCCACAACATGATGCTGCCACCATGTTTCTTGGTGGGAATGGTGTGTTCGGGGTGATGTGCAGTGTTAGTTTTCCACCACACATAGCATTTTGCTTTTGGGGCAAAAAGTTAAATTTTGCTTTCATCTGACCAGAGCACCTTCATTCACATGTTTGCTGTGTCTCCCACATGGGTTCTCGTAAACTGCAAACAGGACTTCTCATGGCTTTCTTTCAACAATGACTTTCTTCTTGCCACTCTTCCATAAAGGGAGTACACAGCTAATAGTTGTCCTGTGGACAGATTCTCCCACCTTAGGTGTGGATCATTGCAGCTCCTCCAGAGTTACCATGCGCCTTTTGGCTGCTTCTCTGATTAATGCTCTCCTTGCCCGGCCTGTCAGTTTAGGTGGACAACCATGTTTTGGGTTGGTTTGCAGTTGTGCCATACTCTTTCCATTTACGGATGATGGATTGAACAGTGTCCGTGAGATGCAAAGCTTGGGATATTTTCTTATAACCTAACCCTGCTTTAAACTTCTCCACAACTTTATCCCTGACCTGTCTGGTGTGTTCCTTGGCCTTCATGATGCTGTTTGTTCACTAAGGTTCTCTAGCAAACCTCTGAGGGCTTCACAGGACAACTGTATTTATACTGAGATTAATTTACACACAGGGGGACTCTATTTACTAATTTTGTGACTTTTGAAGACAATTGGTTCCACTAGATTTTTAGTTCACAATTACTGTATGTGCCACTTTGTGTTCGTCTGTCACATAAAATCCCAATAAAATACATTTAAGTTTTTGGTTGTAACATGACAAAATGTGGAAAATTTCAGAGGTACGAATACTTTTTCAAGGCACTATATTCGTTTTTAGTAAAAAAGAATTGTATAATTTTCCAGTGGCCTTCCAGATTAATATTATAGATGTTATGAGAGAAAGTAGTAAAGCATAACCACTGCACAGCAGGAAGCAGAGCCTGAGTATGTAATGAGCAAACATGGCTGATTCCAAGATAATTACAAACTTCACACTGAAAAAAAGTTTACACATTAACAACACAAATTACTTCAAGCTGATCCCTTTTGTATCCCTTTGAGCATCTCTTAAAAAAAATAGTAAAAAGACTTGTGATCTGGGGGATCGTTAGGTCATGTGGTAGACACGCTTTTTAAGGTTTTTAAGGGCGTAGCAGTAGCAGACCAATTTTATTGAAAACAAAGTCGATAAACATAGATTCCCACACAGGAGTTTTTCAACATAAAAGAAAAAAAAACTAAAGAAAATGCTAACCCACCTGATTCTGCTTCCACAGCACCTGCACAGGCCCCCTCCTGGCCTCTAAATAGTTCTCTCCAACCCTCTCTTCCCCCCAAACTTGCCAACTCTTCCAGAAAATTCTGGACTCTCTCCAGCCCCCTGGGCTCACTAGCAGACTCTCTTTTAGTCTCCCATGTAATTGTCCTGACTTTCACAGTCCAGTGACAAGGAGTCCCCCCACCATGGGGGGGCAGTCTTTTTCAGGAACACACAGCTTCCCTGACAAGGCTTTTCACACAAATGGCAGCAACTGCCCAGAGCGCTCATCAAGCCTAGCTTATAACAGGTATGTGAACCTTGACACAGGAACATCCTGCAAGCTTCTACTAAGAACTCGACACAGGATTGAAGATTCCGTTCCTCCCGAGACACTTTGGAATCTTCAAACTCCAGGCCCTGACCTGGTATTACAAAACCTAGAGAAAACCAAAAGCATAGTCTTCTCTATTCAGAACAAACATGCTGGAGTTATAACCTGTGCTGTTCGAATGTAAAATCATTGATTTAAAACAGGAAATATCACATTTGGCAACTAGATGGAGCTAGGTATCATATGATTTCTCATTCCAATTCTTTATAAATCAGCTCTAATATTTTAGCAATTTTTCTTTTAATTTTGGAGAGTGTAATTTAGGTTAGGTTTTTATTGCTTTCTGTGTACCGTTGGGTAGACCTCTCTATTCATCCTGAGGACCCCTGTCACTGAGCCATTTTTAACCACTTGAAGACCAGGCCTATTCTGACACTTCTCTCCTACATGTAAAAATCTGTATTTTTGTTGCTAGAAAATTACTTAGAACCCCCAGATATTATATATTTTTAAGCAATGGCCCTAGAGAATAAAATAGTGGCTGTTGTAATTTTTTATGCAACACTGTATTTCCGCAGCGGTTTTCCAAATGCAATCTATTAGGGAAAAAATACAGTTTAATGAGTTGTAATACACAAACACAATATAATACCCAATGGTTTTGTAAAAGATGAAAGATGGTGTTACACCAAGTAAATAGATACCTAACATGTCACACTTTAAAATTGTGCACACCTGTTGATCTCTCATCTGCCCTTCAAAGCATCTGATCAATTCAAGATCGGTTTGAACAGATGCTTTCCGGATCCAAAAATGGATTACTTACATTCTGCCCAAACTGAAATTGACAAAATACTTGTCGCTTTCGGTCTCTTAGGCCCCTTTCACACTGGGGCGGTTTGCAGGCGCTATTGCGCTAATAATAGTGCCTGCAAACCGACCCGAAAGTGCCGCTGCTGTCTCTCCAGTGTGAAAGCCCGGGGGGGCTTTAGCAGGATGGGAAAAAAGCCCCCGAGGGTCTTTAGCAGTGGTGTGCTAGCAGGACGGGAAAAAAAGTCCTGCCAGCAGCATCTTCGGAGCGGTGAAGGAGCGGTGTATACACCGCTCCTTCACCACTCCTGCCCATTGAAATCAATGGGACAGCGCGGCTATACCGCCGGCAAAGCACCTCTGCATAGGTGCTTTGCGGTGTTTTTTAACCCTTTCTCGGCCACTAGCGGGGGGTAAAACCGCCCCCGCTAGCGGCCGAATACCGACGGTAAAGCGCCGCTATTGTTGCCAACGCCGCCCCAATGTGAAGGGGGCCTTAGAGCAGTGGTCATCAACCCTGTCCTTAGGGCCCACTAATAGGCCAGGTTTTATGTATTACCCTGGGGAGATGCAGACTAGAATACTGAAATCACTGAGCAGCAACAGAGAACACCTGTGATGTATTTCAGTTATCTTGCAAACCTGGCCTGTTAGTGGGCATTGAGGACAGGGTTGATGACGTTCCGATCCCTGATCAGCTCTATGATCAGCCAGCAGAACCGCCAGCTTTAGTTCCGGGCTCCATGGTAGACTCTCCATGAGAGACCCTGGAGAGTCACTGGAGAGCAGCAGAAGGGGTTGTCCCCTCACTAGGATCAAAAAAGATATCAGGGTCATGACTGCAGCTTCAGCCATGGCCCCAGTATAACCACTGAAACTGCTGTGACATACTAGTGCATTATTTGGTGGCACGAGGTAAGAGGTCTTCCAGATTCCTATAAGCCCCCTGCTTTCAGACCCCCACAATCACTAGTCAGGGTTGTGGTGAAGAGGCCCTTGTTCTCATTAATATAGGGACAAGGTGCTTTGCCAGAGGATTTCCCCCCTGGCACGGTACTCTTCCATGTTAGTGGCTTGGTATGGTTCAGAAGGGGGAGGTGCTCACATGTCTCACTCTTATCTGGCCAGCCAGAAGGTTTACTCAAATTAAGGGTCTGGTATAGATTTTTGGGGGGACCTCACACATTCTTGCTATAGGATGGGCTACAGCAAAAGGGACACTTACAAAGAAAAGAAAAGAAAACGTGATACAAATGAAATTGCCAGCAAATGATTATTCATTGCCAACTTCTTTAAAAAGAAATATGGCACACAGACCCCTCCAAAGGCCCCCCAAATATTTTATATTTTAAAATAGAAGCCAGAAGGAAATGTAAGGCGGAGGAGTGGTGACATCTCAGTCTCCACTTCATCCAATCAGAGAACACTTATATTCACTGAAAAAAGTTATTCTGTGTACAGCAAGCAAAATAATCTCTGTTGTCAGTGTGCAGAGGGGCGGCCGCACACATAGAACCTGAGCGGGATCCAGAAGATCACCACTATGGATGTAGTGGAGCCAACTACTACAGTGATTTCCTGCTTCTCCAGAGGTCCATCTGGTATGAATAATGTATACTTACATTGTGCTGTCTTTTACTTTTTGTAAACTGCTAAGTGCCATAGCAAGAGTTAAACTATTCTGTCCTGGCAGCACCTAAGATAGTCAGACTGGTGCTCTCATGTACAAAGCAGCAGTATAGCTCTCCAGCTGTCCAAACACCCCTACCCTGGATGGACACTGCTTCAATAAATCAGCTACTCAGGCTCAAAGGCCCAGTTGATTAGAGTAGTGTCCAGAGGGGCATGTTGGACCACTGGAGAGCTGTGTTGCTGTTTTGTGTGAAAGCGCTCTTTCATATGCTGCTTGCACAACCTATTGTAATCCTTGCTGTATCACTTATCAGATCAAAGAGCAAAAAAACAACAGCTTTAATACTGCATCCTGCCTGATTACAGTTTTGAATTATGAAGGATCAATTGCTAAATAGCAACCACATTGGAATATTTGACATTTCAAAAGTTAGGATTGATGAGTAATCACTGGGCACCACATCCCTAACTCAAAAAATGGCAAGCGAATTACATACAGCTCAATGAAATTCATCACATAACTGAATTTTTGTTAGTAGTCAGACAACTTTTTTTCAAAAAATGCCAACCATAATGTACTTCTATTGTATGTATACACCACAAGTATAACAATAAATTACATATAACCTTTAATAAGAATAGAGAATTGTATATGCTTCTTTGACGTATTGAGTCATGATGAGCTTCATCGGGAGGGTATGCTACATGGCAAAGATCCGTCATGTGAATAACAGATAGCTGTTTTCTCACGCTGCGGTCCACCGAGAACCTCTTTCGGCAGTGCAAATGTCTACCGAGGACACTCTTCACTATGTTACTACTTCTCAGGACAGTTTCTCTAGCAAAGGCCAAAAAAAGAAGTGGACAGCACTGAGACACCTTCAGAAATATCCTAGGCCAGGCAAGCACTAGTACTTACATGCCCGGGAAAGTAGCAGCAGCAACAGTCAGTCAGCTACTAGGATCCTTCACCCAGGTCTGTTCTCACAATGTCCCTGGATATTTGGATACCTCTTTCCAATATCCAATGGACAATTCCTCTGTGAAATCCCTCATTTAGCTATAGGGATTTTAGCAGGACAGCCCCCCCCCCCCCCTCCAGCTCTGCCACAGCTAGGACCTCAAAGAGCACAAAAAGAATTTTCAGCTGGGCTGCCCAGAAGGGTATCAGCCTTCTGGCCAAGAACAGAGCTGCCTCAGTCACCAAACTATTTATTTGCTATTCCCCAGTCACCTTCTGGGCACCCTCCCCCAGGGATCGGCTGAAGCTACATAAATATTCAAACTGCTGATTTGCTTTCTCCCAATCTACTATATTTTGGAATCCTCCAGAAGACAAGTGAAGGCAATCAGACCTGCAACCTACAGAGCCCAGAACTGCCCCAAGCAGTCACAAACCTCTCCACCGATTACAGTGGAGCCAAAAAGAACTATATTTACCTAGGTTACCCAGCAAACGTATTCCGGAGGATGCTACATCTTGTTCACAACAGATAGATAAGCCATGTAGCATACCATCCTGATGAAGCTCATCAAAAAAGTGTAGAAGAAGCAATTACCATCTGTATACAATTCTCTTCTCTTACTAAAACCTATTATTATAATAGCAATGTATATGTACAATAGAAATACAATATGGTTGGCAATTTTTGAAAAAGTTGTTTTTTTGACTAGTACCATTTGTTAATTTACTGTGATGTATTTTATTTATGAAATATTTTTGGAAAAAAACTTTTTTTTGTTTTTGTCAATGGCGAGTCCCATTTAGCTATATGTAATTCTCTAGTTAAATATTTACAACTATTAATTATATTTTCAGTAGTTGTGTCTGTCTCAGAAATGGCAGCTTTTTTGCTATAGAAACGAGAAATATTTTACTCTCAGAATATAAAGAACTATTTTTTCCATGCCGTGACTATTCAACACCGAGTTACATCTGCCTAAAGCATCACAATAGATACTGACAACCAGCTAATTGGCAAATGCACATGCACAGTTATAGAGACCAAACCTTATTCTTTGTATATTGTTGATGGATAATTGAAACAGGCGTGGCTAATTTATAAAGACTGGAGCAAAGTAATAGCAGTGCTGTTAGTCATAACCAACATTGTTTAGCTTTAATTGTTTAACTTACAAAAGGAAAATGAATCCTGGAATCTTGTTGGTTGCTAGAGGAAAGAGCTCCATTACATTAGTCTCACACTGGCATTTCTCAACTTAAAGTGATTAATAAGTAAATTAAAAAATAAAATAAATCTAAGGCTTCATTCACACAATTGCATGGGCTTAGCCGTGTCTTTTGGCTAAGATATCTGTTTTTATCAGTGTCCAGTAGGGGTGCTGTGCTGTCATTCTGGCTTGCTGGGGAGCTGGAGTGGCTGGCTATCTTGCTATGTACCCCTGCAGGAGTGATGGGGGCTGTCGGGGTATAGGGGTAATTTCCTCAGAAAAACTGGATGGGCCCATTTCCTCCTGGTTTGAGTGGATCTACCTTATCTGGCCATGGGCTGGGAAGGCAGGAGGTCAGCTGTGTCTGTGCCCACTGGGAGTGGGCGTCCTAGGGGTGTTCTTAGTAACACTTAGGTGTGGGACCCCAGAGTGTGAACCGGCACATGGTCACAGCTCCAAACACTTTTTCTGCACTGCGCCTTTCAGGGCTCGGCCTTTTGGCCAAGTCTGGGGCAATTTTTGTTTTCCAGGCCTCAGGGCCCGGCCAGTACACATTGCAGGGCCACCTATTTTTTTTTTTCTCCACTGTTTGTCACTCTTTCACTTTTGTGTTTGTTTTTTTCTTACTAGGATGGAGGGTGTGGGTCCTCAGGCTTGCCCTGATGTCTAGGGGGAGGATGTGTGGCCTTCTGGTTCTTTCATCCCTGCCCCTGGGGGGTCTTTTTTCGGGAGAGTCCCTCAACCTAGTTTTCGATGGCTTTGGTTGACCTAGAAGAATGGGGTCTGCCAGGCCTTCTGGCTAGGCGGACTATTGGAACCCTTTGTCCCTGTCAGGAGCCTTGCACCCCGGGGGATCAGGGAAAGGTCCTCCCCCTTTAGAGGGGTGGACAAAGCATACTCTTAAGTGCAAGTTTTAGTGTGTATTTCACATGAACGTTTTTTGCTCACCTAATGGTTTTTGCGTTTTTAGAATTTTGCACCACCGAAGATTAAAAAAATAAATAATTAAAACGCTCTGTGCTATGGCCACATACAAACTGGCTGATTAGCTGTGTGTGGCCAGTTAGCACACTGACTGCCTCCAGGGTCAGTAGGAGGCTCTATTCGCATGTAACTGCTCATATGAACGGTTACATGTGAACAGTGGTTGAGACAGCCATGGATTTGTACAAAGCACAAATCTGAGAGCAGCAGTTTGTGCACACAGTTTGTGCAGGCAACATCTAGAACTGATTCTTGCCAGCAGCCCCCCCAGGCTCCTGCTGTGCAGCTGTGTGAATGTAGCCTAAAAACTTCCTGCCAAAGAATACTTTTAATGCTTACCGCCAGTGAGCAGGAAGTTCCAACTTCACTGCCTTCAGGAGCTACGATTTCCTGCATAATCTCCAGCAACCCTAAATTCTGTATTTGTTGGGTGTCCATGTCCCCTTCACATGCTGTGGTTCCATCTTGCAGCCCCTACCTCACTGCAGGACCCAGTACTGATGGAGAGGCTGGTGGGAGGAATACAGGGGTGGACCACAAATCCACCCCTGTATTCCCAAAAGCGTAACTATGCTTCAGTTATGAATTAACAGAGTGAGTGATCAGTACTGATCACTCACTCAGTTCATTTAGACAAGGAAGGGGATGGTAAATGACATATTTAGTGGCCCCTTCCTCACTCTCCACCAGTGGCGGCCGCTCATGCAGTGCGTAGGGGCGCCGCTCCCGTAATCCATGCGCCCTGACCCCATCTACATGCAGGGTGCCGGACATATGAATTCCAATGGGTTTTCTTTTTTTTTTTTTAGAAGCACATGATTAGAGCCTGAGACTCTTATTGACTTAAAAAAGTGTTAGCTCGGGGCCCAGAGCACTACACCCCAAGCCCACCCACTTGTGTGACATTAGCAAATTAATATTGACTAATGTCTTCCTGTTTCTCTTCCCGGCCAATCAGGTCCTGAGACCCAGATGGCCAGGAGTCCTAAGAACTGATTGGCCGCGAGTCCTAAATCCTGATCACCCGGGAGGTGAAGCGTCCACCGGGACTCAGGAGGAGACACGGGGGGGAAGCCGCTGAAGCCACGACCTGCAAGGGTAAGTGCAGGGCTGAAGGGTGCCTGGCGGCAACGGGTGAGCGATGCAGCGATCGAGCGACGGGGGGAAATCGGCGATTGAGCTAGCGGCTGGCTTGCTGGGGGTCCGCCCCCTCTAAGAAAATTTAGCATCAGCTGCCACTGCTCTCCACCCTGAAACATCCCCCACAGCAGTCGGCAGGAGAAGAGAGGAAGGAAGCCAGAAGCGCTGGAGGATGGGGGCAGGGAAGCGCACAGGAGGGCCCAGAAACAAGGGGGAATATGACAGTCAGGGGTGATCCTTGTGGCGAGGGGGGGACAATTTTAAGCACCAATTTCCCTGTATGGCTCTCCATGAAGCAGCTGAAAATTGCTTCTCCTCTTCTCCCTCACCCCCCGCCCCCCTGCCCAGACTGTCAGATTCTCCATGCTGCGGGAGTTTTCTGTGCGCTTTGGCTACAGATTTCCGCACCGGTCTGCACCGCACGTGTCAGCTGCGGGGGGCACATAGAAAACCATTGTTTTCTGTGTGCCCTCGCAGAAAGCTGCATTTTTCTTATGCAGAAAAACGCAGCTCTCTGCTATAGTGTGAATGGGTCCTAAATTATTTGGGTAAAATTGAAGAGATTCTGAAAACATGACCTATTGGAGATACTTGGTGGTTGATTTACTAAAGGCAATTAGTGTGCACTTTGCAAAGTGCAGTTACTCCAGAGCTTAGAAAATGAGGTAAGGCTTCACTTTGCAAAGAGTACCCAATCATGTACAAGGAAAATTAAAAAAAAACGGCATTTTTGCTTGCACGTGATTGGATGATGGAAGTTAGCAAAGTTTCTGTTCCTTTACTAAGCTCTAGAGCAACTGCGCTTGCAGAGTGCAACTGCATAGTGCACAGTCTATTTGCCTTTAGTAAATCAACCCCTTGATGTCAATGGAAATGTCAAGCCCACTCCAGCTTTTGCAAAGCTGTGGACCAGGAGTCCAGAACTTCCAAAAGCATGACTTATGTTGAATACTTCAGACACCAAAGCCCTTGAAGAGTGTATGAGACAAAAATAATGTTATTAGGCTAATTCCTGTGCTGGACAAATGTTTTTCATTGATGTAAAATGGAAAATACTGCATTTGACCACTAGATGGTGCTAAGTATAAGTGAAATGATCACTTATTTGGTTACTATGTTACATCTCTGTGTATAGATGTGCATTTCTAACACAGATCTTTACTGCAGTGTTTCTGAACTCCATACCCCAACAACGTAACCCCATTTCAGTATCTCCTTTAGTTGGAACAGATGTGTTAATTTCTATGCCAATAGGGTAGATTAAATCATTTAGGTGAAATTGAAGAGATTCTGAAAACATGACCTGTTGGGCAACTTGAGATCAATAGAAAGGGTTAAGCTCATTCCAGCTTCTGCTAAGTGTGTCTAAAAGCTAATAGGGATTAGGTGCTCTTTCTACACCTGTGCACACAATGCCTTAGGGACAACACATAAATATGGACCAATACAGAGAAGACAATAGAAGGACTTTGAAAGAATAGAAATAACTTCTAGATTTATTTGTGAGAAAAGGGCTGCTGTGGGCACAAGCCAATGTTCATCAATGGGATAACGTAATCTCCCAAATTTGAAATGTTTCCAATTGATAAAGCTGATTTCTAGGTTTGATCCGTATTGTGTGCTTAAGGCCGGCCATACATGGTTTGAATCTCGGTTGGTTCAGCAGAAACCGGACCTACATTCGGACCGTTAATGGTCAGGCTGAATGTACCAAGTTGATCGATTCTCTTGCGATTATCGCTATAGGCTGCTACAGCCGCTAGCGAAAATCATTGTCTTCTCCTGGCGAGGATGGCTTCCACCACCCGCCCCTGCCAGGAGAAGATAATGGCCAGGCAGGAGGGATTCCCGCATCAACACTTTCTGTGTTGATGGGGGAATAGAGTGAATTTCTTTCCAGCAACCGTGGTTGCTGGAAAGAAATTCCCACCGTGTTTGGATGGCCTAAGCCGGCTATTAATGGTTCGAATCTCACCGGTTCTGCAGTGACTGGCCAAGATCAGATCCATCTTTGGGCAGGCTGGTTGTACAGTGTAAAGGAAATTTGTAAGTTCTGTATATAATTGTATTCTATTTCGTATGTATTGTACACTACACTCATTGTGCACACGGCACTAATAATGTTTTTATTACATGTTTGCATTCTTTCAAATCCTGATTAGAATTAGCCTGCCTATGTTACGCCCCTTGTTACCATAAAAGTACAATTGTAATATTAATGTGATACCTACGTAATCATGTGTTAAAAAACTTTCAATTGCATCAAATAAAGCAGAACAGTTGATGCTGAGAAAGATGCTGAGTGTATCCTTTGTGTCTGTTCCCTACTGAAGTAGTTATTATTAATGTGTAACCACTAATCAATATGAGGATAGGAGTTGCCTATCTATAAAATATCCAGAACACTTGGGTACAACCAGCATGTAGGATTTCTAGCATGTGATTATTGTTAGCAGCTATAGTCGCTAGGAATAATCATTGTGTTCTCCCCACATACCCAACCCCCCCAACCCCCCCCCCCCCCCCCCCCGCCAGCAGTGCTGATCAGCTTATTCTGACAGCAGGGAGGTCTTCCCATAGTCAGAATACAAAGGCTTCATAGGAATAATTCCCCCCATCCACATTAATTGTGTGGATGGGGGAATCGAGTAATTTTCTTTCATTCAACCCGCTGGTTGAATGAATAAAAAATGACTCACATATGGCCAGTCTAAGATAATTTTATGTCCCTTTAACCTTTTGCTGCCCACATAATTTTTATGTGCGTTGGCAAATACGATGATCCTTAATGCCCACATGCTACACATATGCGTCAATGGGTGGGATGGCCGAGGTTTCTGTGCTGTCAGCATGTTCCTTGCACCATACCAGCACAGTAATCGAACTGTCAAAGACAGCTCCCATTGTCTAGTAATAAGGAGCTGGCTTAACCGATTCCCAAGCATGTGACCACTGTGACACCAATCACATGATGTGGTCACATGATGGGGCAGACCTTCTCATCTCCCAGGCATAATAGCCCAGTTTAAGGCATGTGCTGGCTGGGTGAGAAAGGGTTAAAATCCACCAAATTGATATCCTATTTTTTATACAAGTATTGCTGTAAAAGAAGAAAATGTGAGGATGCTTTATGTATTAAATTACAGAATGTTTTGAAAGGAATTATTTGACTCAAGGGTATTTCATTGAATTTACATTATATGCAGACAGTTAATGGAAAAAAATATGTTTATTCACTCTAGATAAACCATATTGGGGTCAACTTGTTAAAACATATTTCATGCCTAATTTTTATTAGTTTACACAATAAAAATGACACTTTTAACTCACACAAGCTTCCATCTGATCATCTGAATGCGCATTATATTATCAATGTTTGCAGTGTTATGTACAGTATATAAATATCAATTATCAAAGATTTTCATTTTTTTTTTAATTGGATGGAAACTATAACCATTCAAGGCAGAGATAACATAAGGATTCACAAAAGAAAATCAGATTTAAGAGAAATTTGGACTTACAATAGTTGTTGGGTTTTGAGAGCATTTCAAGGTTACTTTTTTGTCAAGACTCAGAGTCCAGGTTGAGTTCAGGGTAGCTGGTTGATGGGACCTTGTGGGAGTCCTGGGATGTACATCTCCTGGAGGTACCGGGTAGGGTGCATAGTGAGGAGTGCCTCAAGTAAAAAATTATGCAAGTGAAAGTTTTGGCTCCAGATTTTTCCACATGAGTGTCAACCATTGTTTCAATTGGAAGACGCTTAGACAGCCCGTCAAGTGGTTCCACGATAAACATCTAATATTGTCACTTAGAGCCCTAAGAAAGAGGGTTCCATTATCATCCAAAACATGTTTGCTGTACAACTGTAAGGCCCCTTTCACACTGGGGCGGTAGGGGGCGTCGGCGGTAAAACAGCGCTATTTTTAGCGCTGTTTTACCGCGGTATTCGGCCGCTAGCGGTGCGGTTTTAACCCCCCGCTGGCGGCTGAAAAAGGGTTAAAACCACCCGTATAGCGCGGCTATAGCCGCAGTATTGCCGCAGTATTGCCGCTGTATAGCCGCGCTGTCCCATTGATTTCAATGGGCAGGAGCGGGGAAGGAGCGGTGAATACACCGCTCCTTCCCCGCTCCAAAGATGCGGCTTGCAGGAGATTTTTTCTTCTCCTGCCAGCGCACCGCTTCAGTGTGAAAGCCCTCGGGCTTTCACACTGAACAAACAGCGGAGGCTGTTTAGGGGTGGTTTACAGGCGGTATTTTTAGCGCAATAACGCCTGCAAACTGCCCCAGTGTGAAAGGGGTCTTAGCAAGGGCATGCAAATAAACCAGATGACTCCTCTTTAGGAACTTCTGCGCACAGGATAATACATGTTCCCTTTTGTGCTGACATAAATTAGGCACTTGCTAATGCTAATGCACATACTGGGTCAGTGCTCAGGATAAGTGCTGTTTTGTCTTCACTCAGCCTCCTGTGTATCCTGTGTTTCTGTGATCCTGTATCCTGATTCCAGTTGCTGACCCGACTTGTCTTGACTAATCTTTCAACTTCGCCTGCACTGACCTGGGCTTGTTCCCTGACCTCTGCTTCTGTCTGCTCCATTGGCTCCTGTTTCTCTGATCGGTTCCAGACCAGGTTTGTTTCCTGATCACGCTCATGCCTGTCCCCTTCCTACGCGATACATCATGTCTGTGTACGACTCGGGTTGTCTGACTCTGCTGCTCTGCCTGCTGTTACCGGTACCCGCCTACCACCCTGCTATTTCAGCTAACCTACAGTCTGCTACCAGCTACTGTCTCAGATACCTGCTGTCGCCAGTACCAGCCTGCCTTAGTCTGGTGCCTACCAGCTCGCCTTCTTACTGGAGCCTTCTGATTACTTCACCTGCCCACAGTGGACACCTTATAGGCACTGGTGCCACTCTGTGACTCCTGCACCTCCTGTTTATACTATTAGGGGCACCGAGTCAGAGGTGTATAAGAGGCCTTCCTCAGTGTATCAGGCTCTGCTACTAGGTACGTGAACAACCTTATTTTACTGCCAATAACATTTTGAAACTGAAACTTTCATGTGGATGACTTTTCACTTGAGGTGCACCTCAGAGCACACACACATTAAAACGTACAAAGGTAAAGGATCAACCTACTCTGAAAAGTACCGTAATATTTTAGTTAGTGTGACAATAATGAGGTTCAATGAACCCCAAACTGAATAAAGAGAGTGGGGGTCATACTAAACACTGTGCACCCTACTTTCTCCAAAATACGCAAGTCTGTAACACACCATTAGATTTCAATTTAGCATCCTGGGGGAATGCAGAAAGCTGACACATTCCATATAACATTTACAACAAGGTCTGGCAGATCATATTGAACAAACAAAACATCCATCAGGATCATAAATCTTGCCTACCCAGTGTCAATAAACACATTAAAAGGATATCTTATAAGCAAGCCTTCTAAAGCTGGGTAAACACTGTTCATTTTTTTTGCGTTCAGCCCCAAGGATTGAACAAAAAAAAAAAAACCTGTCAGCTCCGGTCAGAGCAACTGTACTAACCATGCGAGGTTAGTTCAGCGATCTCCCCCGCTGAGCTGTTGTGTTCTGACAGAGGGACCCACCCCCTCGCCAGAACACCTCGATCAGCTCTCCCTGCCATTGGCTGAGAGTGCTGATCGGGTTGTGGTCTAATGCTGGCTTTCTAGCATGCACGTTCGACAAAAGCCAGCCAAACGGCCAGTTTCTGCTGGACAGACTGACATATACATGGACAGAATGTTGGACGTTTTTTTTTTGAACTGGCAAAAGTCTCCCGACATTCTGCCTGTGTGTACGGGGCTTTAAGGCCTATGTAAGATTGCAATAAAACTTTAAGGCTCCATGCACACTGGGCTTAAAAATTGCTGCTTCTACAGGAGTTTTGTGTTCTGCCTGTAGAAACAGCTCAATGTTATCCTATGTGTCCATGCACATTAGAACGTTTAGAGGCATATTTGAACCACTTCATGCCTAAGTCTTTGTCTGATATCTGGTACTTACAAGTTAAAATCAGTATTTTCTGCTAGAGAATTACTTATAACCCCCAAACATTATATATATTTTTTTAGCAGAGACCCTAGAGGATAAAATGGCAATTGTTGCAATATTTTATGTCACCCTGTATTTGCACAGTGGTCTTTCAAATGCAATCTCTGCTGGAGGCCAATATTATTTCATAACTGTAATGGAGGTTTACCAAATCAAGTGTGTGTTCAATGGAAGGTGTCCTGTCTGTTTTCCACAGTCTTGTTATGCTCAGTCTTGCAGCTAACAGTATGCGTGTTGTAACTTGACAAAAGGGCTGCGGTATGGAATCTATGTTGAGATTTAAGATCGCCAAGTCAGGTGAAGGGGGTGTAGATTGTTTTGCGGTGTCCAATAGAACTAGGAAAATGGTTTTCCAGTAGTTAAGGATACGGTTGCACTTTCAAAAGATGTGCAATATGTCTCCTTTGGCTGAGTTGCATCTCCAGCACGTGTCTGGGGTTTTTGAGCTAAACGATGCTAACTTTTCTAACTTTGAAGGGGTTAGATACCACCTATTTTTGAGTGAGTGAGGGACAATTTTTGAGTGAGTTCCCATAAAGCAGAGCCTTTAGTTGCTTTGTATATTGTTTGTAAGGCTCGTTGCCATTGGTGTTCTGTGTACGATTGTCCTAGATTCGTTTCCCAGTGAATGTGGGGGGATAATTTGGTGAATCTTAGTTTTTGGTGGAGGATATTATAGAATAGAGATATTCCTTTTGTTTTTTAGGATGAAGTTGTTAGAAATTCCCACGCTTTTGGATGTATCGTATGTAGAGGATGTTGGATTGTTTCAAGGTAATGCTTTACTCGGATATATGTGAAAAGTTCCGTAGAGGGTAGATTAAATTCACGTTGGAGAAGGGGAAAACGTTTCGGAACATGAGTCCTGGATTAAATTTTGGATGGATTTGATTCCCTGCCGGGACCACTGGGTCAGAGATAAATCTGGTGATATATGGTGAAGAGATTCAATTGGGATTGGAATTAGTGGGGTGTTAGGGGTAACTGGACCATTTTGAGTGAATATTTTCCATGCTTTAGCTGAGGTTTTCATGGTAGGGGATAGTGCAGACGGAATTTTTGATCCTAAGTGGGGTGCTCATCAGCCACCATTTTAAATTTTAAATTTGGGTGCAGTAGTGACATACTTTCTACTTTTATTCCATAGTTTATTAGGACATGGATGGAACCATTCAGTTAGTTGGTCCAGTACAGACGCTAAGTAGTAGTCCTCAAAGTCTATGGTCCCTGACCCTCCCGCTGATTTGTGTTTCATGAGTTTCGAGTGTGCGCATCTAGGTGGCGTCTAGCTTAAGATCTTGGATGTGCACTCTGCATTCATACAACAGTAGGGTAAGGGATGGGGGGGGGGGGGGGGCACAGTCCATGGTCATCAAGTGAATACTTAACTGCTCTGTACAATGGTTTTGCAAAGAGCTGCCCCAATCCACCTATTCTCGGGTCCCCCACTGGATCTCCTAGCTTCTCCCTGACCAAGCACTTGTGCATGCTTGCTCCCCAGCCAGCTCTGTGTGCCCATTGACAGTGCGGCTCGCCCCAATCTCGCTCCCTCCTCACTGGCTGTGATTGGCATCAGCTGCAGCCAATAGCTCCAGCTGCTGTGTCTAAGCCAATGAGGAGGGAGAGAGGGAGCTAAGAGAGCTTCTACACTTGTGAACATCGCCGGACTGTGAGGAGGAAGCTGCATACTGAAGGTTTTGTACCTTAATGCAGAGAATGCATTAAAGCAGAGTTCCACCCAAAAATGGAACTTCGCTTTAGGTACTGGTGACCCCCTGACATGCCACATTTAGCATGTCGTTTTTTTTTTTCTTGAGGGGGAGTAGGTACCTAGTTTTCACAGGTACCCAGCTCCCACTTCCTCTCCTAGTGCCACGGCACAGAGCGGAAGTTCACCTCTCCCCCCTCCTTCCCTGCAATCTTCTGGGACATGTCACAGGTCCCAGAAGATTGCCCAGCCATTCCTAACATGCAACACAGCTCGCGCATCCGGCAGTGAAGCCACAGCCGGGCGCCCCCACTCGCAATGCTGGCGCCGCAGAGAGGAGGGGGAGAGGAGCGAGGCTTCGGGCGGCCGCATCACTGGACCGTGGGACAGGGGAGTGTCCGTTTATTAAAAGTCAGCAGCTACACTTTTTGTAGCTGCTGCCTTTTAAATGGGTGGAACTCCGCTTTAAGGTAAAAAACCTTCAGGTTATAGAACCACACAAGCATGACATTCGACATGTGGTAGGAAAAAAAAAAGGTACCCAGAGGAAACCAAGGCAAGCAGTGGAAGAGCTTGCAAACTTCATGCAGGTAGCACCTTGGCTGGGATTTGAGTCAAGGACCCCAGTGCTGCAAGGCAGGAGTGCTAACCACTAGGCTACAGCACTGCCTGCTTTTATGACTGCAAAACAAATGCTGACTCTTATTATATATTTTGTAACAGTTGTATTCAGGGCTTTTTTCAGCAGGAACGTGGGGGGAATGCAGTTCTGGCACCTCCAGAACTGAATGGCAAGGGGTGCTGCCTTCCAGCAATCTATTGTTGCTGGAGGGGATCTATTTTTGCAGAGGAAGGGATTCTATTGTTGCTAGGGGGGACTATTGTTGCTGAGGGGGTCTTCTGTTGCTCATAGGGTATCTATTGTTGCTGAGATTGGGTCTTATGTTGCTGGAGAGTCAATTGTTGCTGGCAGGGATCTACTGTTGAGGGAGGGGTTCTTTGTTGCTGGCTGCTGGAGGGTCTATTGATGCTGGCTGCTCGGGAATCTATTGTTGCTGATGGGATCTATTTTTGCAGGGGGGTATATTGTTGCTGGGAGGTCTATTGTTGCTGAGGTGGGTCTTATGTTACAGGGGGTTAATCATTGCTGGGAGAGGTCTACTGTGGAGTGAAGGATCTAATCTATCTGGCTGCTGAAGGGTCTATTGATGCTGGCTGTTGGAAACCCATTGTTGCTGGGGTGGATCTATTGTCACTGGGATATATTGCTGTTAGATCTATTTTACTGCCTTTCTTGTTATCATTAACAAATTCCATACAAAATAATTAGCACCACAAAATGATACTTGGTTCTGTGTTCTCTAAGAGGGGTGGTACTGGGTGGTGGGTAAGGAGTGGACCTAAGGAATGGTGCTCAAAGGTGGGTAGAAGGCGGAGTCAAGGGGTGACTCGGAAGGGAGGAGTCCCTGCATCTATTCTTTAAAAAAAAGAGTACTAGTTGTATTGAATTATTGATATTAGCTATTTTACTTCATTTTTTCTAAAGTGATGACACTTTTTTTGCACACTTTGTAGACAGCTTCGAACAGTTGGCATTGTCTCTGTCTGGGTACGCTTACAGTTTAAAATTCATAGATACTGTAAACAAAATTTACTCAATGCTTCGCTATATTTTTTTTAGTATGGGGGAAGGATTAGAATCTTTGTCAGATTTTATTGAGACCCATGTTGGGAAGAATTACATGCACTTCCAGTCCCGGTGACAAGGGGGTTGATTTATTAAAGGCAAATAGACTGTGCATTTTGCAAGTTCAGTTGCTCCAGACCTTAATAAATGAGGGGAAACTCTTCTTACTTCCATCATCCAATTATATGCAAGCAAAAATGCTGTTTTGTTTTTTTCTTGAACATGATTGGGTATTTTTTGCAAAGTGAAGCTTCCCCCTCATTTACTAAGCTCTGGAGCAACTGCTTTGCAAAGTGCACAGTCTATTTGCCTTTAGTAGATCAACCCCACTGTGTCATAAGGACAATAAATAATGGGAAATCTCTCTGATGGGAACAGATGCGGCAACAAAAAGCACATTTATTTCATAGAGTGGGTTAAAACATTTGTCAGCTTTGTATTGCTCTCTGAGACCTATTGTCCCGGTGGCACCCCCATATTCTTTGTCCCGGTGTCACTGGGGCAGGAAGGGGGAGGGGAATCCACTTCAATGAGGACACAATAAATATATATATTTAACAAAACATATCATGGAACAAAATAAAATGTCCTTCAGTGACTTTTGTGTATCACTCTTGGAAATGGATTCTTTCAACATATAAAAAAGCAGTCTTATATTGCTACAAATGCGTTTTCTTTGTATCGTTTCTTGTAACCTTTGATGTGGTCCCTTTATGGACTTATCTTCACAAGAGAGACTGAGAAACATTAACCGCTTGCCTACCAGGCACTTACTGCCCCCCCCCCCTGCCCAGGCCATTATTCAGCTTTCAGCGCTGTCGCACTTTAAATGACAATTGCGCGGTGGTGCTACACTGTACCCAAACACATTTTTTTATCATTTTCTTCACACAAATAGAGCTTTCGTTTGGTGGTATTTAAAGCGGAGTTCCACACAAAAATGGAACTTCCGCTTTTCGGAACCCCCCCCCCTCCGGTGTCACATTTGGCACCTTTCAGGGGGGAGGGGGGTGCATGGGAGTCTATGCCTCTTCCTGTCCCTCCGCGCTGTCTCCTGGGAAACACACAGCTCCCAGGAGATAGCGGGGACCAGTTACGATGCGCAGCGCGACTCGCGCATGCGCAGTAGGGAACCGGGAAGTGAAGCCGCAACGCTTCACTTCGTGATTCCCTCACCTAGGATGGCGGCGGCAGCTGCCGACATCGCTGGACCCCGGGACAGGTAAGTGGCCATGTATTAAAAGTCAGCAGCTGCAGTATTTGTAGCTGCTGGCTTTTAATTTTTTTTTTTTTTTGGCGGTTTAGGTGGACTCCCTCTTTAATCACTGCTAGGTTTTTTATTTTTTACAAAAAAGAAAAAAAAAAAAAAAAAAGACCAGAAATTTTGAAAAAAAAAAATGTTTTTTACTTTTTTTCTATCAGTAAATTTTGTAACTAAGTAATTTTTTTGCCTTCACTGATGTGCGCTGATGAGGCGGCACTGATAGGCTGAACTGGTGGGCATTGATGAGGTGGCACTTATGGGCACTGATGAGGTGGCACTGAAGAGGAGGCACTAATATGCTGCACTTATGGGCAGTGATAGGTGGCACTGAAATGTGGCACTGATGAGCACTGATAGGCGACACTGATGGGCACTGTTAGGTGACACTGATGGGCACTAATAGGTGGCACTGGTGGGCACTGATAGGCAGCACTGGTGGGCAAGGATAGGCGGAACGGATAGGCGGTACTGATGGGCACTGATGGGCATTGATGGGTTGGACTGATGGGCGAGACTGATGGGCATTAATCAACAGCACTGATAGGCCGCACTGATTGCCAGCACTGACTGGCATCGCTAATGGGCACTGATTGGTGGCACTTGTGGGCAGTGGTGGGCACTGATTGCTGTCACTCGTGGGCACTGATTGCTGGCATTGGTGGGCAATGGTGTGCACTGATTGGTGACACTGTATTGCTATATTGTAATCAGGGCACTGATGATCAGTGCCCTGATTACTTTCCTAGATGTACCCCTGCATGGAGATGCCACTGATTGGCTCTCCTTGCCACATACTCTGTCAGTGTGAGGTGAGGAGAGCCGATTACCGGCATCTCCGTGTTTACATGTGACCGGCTGTGATTGGGCACAGCCGATCACATGTTGTCTTATTTTTTAATTTAAAAAAAGTGTATTTTTTTTCCAAAAAAAGTGCGCTTGTAAGACCACTGCGCAAATACCCTGTTTCCCCGAAATTAAGACCTAGCGTGATTGTCGGTGATGGCTGCAATATAAGCCCTACCCCCCAAATAAGCCCTACCCTGTTTCCCCAAAAATAAGCCCTACCCTGAAAATCAGACCTACAAGGACTTTAACTAGGGCTTATTTGGGGGGTAGGGCTTATATTGCAGCCAATACCGACAATCACGCTAGGTCTTATTTTCGGGGAAACAGGGTACAGTGTGACAAAAAGTATTGCAATGACTGCCATTTTATTCTCTAGGGTATTAGGAAGAAAAAAGTATAATGTTTGGGGGTTCTAAGTAATTTTCTAGCAAAAAACAACAAATCTCACAAAGAGGCTCGGTCCTTAAGTGGTTAAAGGGCCTGGTATGGACGTGGGGAACCCATGCCGTTTTTTTCTTAATTCTGTCATAGGGCTCCCCTTAACCACTTCAATACACTATATTATATATTGTACACTGCACTATATACCCTGCACTGTATTATATATACTACACTGAGTGCACTATATACTCTGAGCTGCAGTATATATACTATACGGACTGCACTATATACTCTGCTGAAAAATTGGGTCTTAGGTGTTGGTGGTGGCAGAACAGGGTAACCCCTCACAGCTACTCCTGTTGGGTGCAGGACCGGCCCCGCTGTTAAATATTATTTCAGAGGCTGCTTGCCCTCTTTTAGTGGCCTGTGATCATCTGCCTCTCCTTGGA
The DNA here is from genome assembly GCA_037952835.1 of Lithobates septentrionalis. NCBI lineage: Eukaryota > Metazoa > Chordata > Amphibia > Anura > Ranidae > Lithobates > Lithobates septentrionalis. Next base: position 1,339,087 of record JBBDGP010000812.1, read on the forward strand.
GGCCTTCCGGATATGATGGGAATTTCTTTTTTTTAACACCACACTACACTGTATTATGTACTGTGTACACCGCCTGAAGTGTATTTGAAACTGTGCACCACCGAAAGCACTGTATATATAGGCTACCCTTAATGCAGAGTATATATATATATATATATATATATATATATATATATATATATATATATATATATATATATATATATATATATATATATATATATATATATATATATTATATATATATATATATATATTAGTCTGACTGTATGTATATATGTATATCAAATACACTGCCACTAACTAACTAACCTGCCTGCCTAATCTAGTTCAATCTCTCTATCTCCGTCGACTATAACACACTATACGGGCGCTGTGTAAGCAGACTTATATAGTGTGGGGCGTGGACTTAGATGAACTTAGTCCCCCTGAGCCAGGAATGGCCAAAGGCACCCTGCCTTTGGCCAATCATGGCTCTCACTGAGGAGCGTGCTGTGATTGGCCAAAGCATGCAGGTCAGGTGTATGCTTTGGCCAATCATCATACAGCAATGCAGTGCAGTATGGGGCGCTTGAATTTGCTGTGAATGCCCCATAAAATTCGCTGTTCAGAGAACGGGCAATCACCCGATGTTCGAGTCGAACTCGGAGCTCATCACCTTTTAGTTAGTTATGCTTTAGAATTTTCAGATTTTCATGCTTTTGAATTTTATTTTCGGATTTTCGAATTTACAAATTTTCTAATTTACGAAATTGCGATCATAACGAATGACCCGAAAAGCGAAAAAAAAAAAGCGAATGAAACTAAAACGAACACATTTTTCAGCAGTGCACAGGTCTAAGTAGCACTGCTTTCACAGGGATCAGCCAGGCATGGAATATGAATACTTATATTGGTTCAAGGTAGACTAAGACTCCCTGGCCAATCAGGTCACACGAACTGCTTCCTGATGGGCCAGGAGGAGAGACAGGAATACAATAGTGAATATTAATTTGCTATCGTCACACAACTGGGTGGGTTCGGGGCGCAGTGCTCTGCACCCCAAGCCCACTCTTTTTTTTTAAGCCAATTAGAGGCTCAGGCTCTAATTATGTGCTTCAAAAAAAAAAAACCATTGGAATCCATGTGTCCAGAGCCCTGCATGTAAATTAGGGGCCGGGTGCATGGTTTAGGGGGTCAGCGCCCCTACACCCCATATGGATAGGCCGCCACTGGTTACAGCAAACAGTTTTATTCCTTTTGGGATAAAACTCCTTTCACACTGAGGCATTTTTCAGGCGCTTTAGCGCTAAAAATAGCGCCTGTAAAGTGCCTGAAAAAAAGCCTCAGCTGCAAACCCAGTATGAAAGCCTGAGTGCTTTAGCGCTGCTAAAATTACGGTAAAGCGGTGCTAAAAATAGCGCCGCTTTACTGCCGACGCCTGAGCGCTATGAGTGTGAAAGCAGGGGTCTCAAACTGGTGGCCCTCCAGCTCTGGTGAAACTACAAGTCCCATCATGCCTCTGTCTGTGGGAAGTCATACTTGTAAATGCCAGCCTTTCAATGCCTCATGGGACTTGTAGTTCCGCAACAGCTGGAGGGCCGCCAGTTTGAGACCCCTGCTCTAAAGGTTGTACATGAATTAATAAAAGCTAATTGTTTTAATCACCCCTGCCAACGTTAAGTGGTTTGTCTCATCCATGTAAACTGATACATTCTGCTGGGGAGCTTGAGCCTGTAAAAAAACAACAGACTTACTGGCTAGATCACCAGATGCAAATCGAAGAAAGGAATACTAAAAAGAAAGCTAATGCGCCATCACATCTAGGAATTGGTAAATTGCAATCTAATCAGGTTGGGTTCACATACTGTACACTATGTTACCAAAAGTATTGGGACACCTGCCTTTACACACACATGAACTTTAATGGCATCCCAGTCTTAGTCTGTAGGGTTCAATATTGCGTTGCCCCCCCCCTCTTTGCAGCTATAACAGCTTCAACTCTTCTGGAAGGTTCTCCACAAGATTTAGGAGTGTGTCTATGGGATTGTTTGACCATTATTCCAGAAGCGCATTTGTGAGGTCAGACACTGATGTGGACGAGAAGGCCTGGCTCGCAGTCTCAGCTCTAATTCATCCCAAAGGTGTTCTATCGGGTTGAGGTCAGGACTCTGTGCAGGCCAGTCAAGTTCCTCCACCCCAAACTCGCTCATCCATGTCTTTATGGACCTTGCTTTGTGCACTGGTGTGCAGTCATGTTGGAACAGGAAGGGGCCATCCCCAAACTGTTCCCACAAAGTGGGGAGCATGAAATTGTCCAAAATGTCTTGGTATGCTGACGCCTTAAAAGTTCCCTTCACTGGAACTAGGGGGCCAACCCAACCCCAGAAAAACAACCCCCACACCATAATCCCCTCTCCACCAAATGATTTGGACCAGTGCACAAAGCAAGGTCCATAAAGACATGGATGAGCGAGTTTGGGGTGGAGGAACTTGACTATTAAAGAAAAAGGCAGGGGATGCCATTATAGTTCATGTGCGTGTAATGGCAGGTGTCCCAATACTTTTGGTAATACAGTATATATGCAGTGTGGGGCACCGCATGAGATTCACATTGGTATCATACCGCATTCCTTTTCAAATCACATTCGATGTCTGTGCGGTGTGACTATAGCCATTCATTTCTATGGTTCAAATCGCATCAACTCAGCACAAAATAGGTGCAGGACCCTTTTTTTATCTTGCACTGGAATCAGATTGCATGGGTGTTCACACCTAGGAGATCTGATTCTGTCAATCACACTGCATTTTGTGAACCATTTTGGGGCGTTGTTACCTTAACCACTTGCTGCCAATAAAACTTACGTACATGGCGGATAGGTGTCACTGCTGTGCCGGATCACGCACCTAGTACGTGACCTGACATGTCTGGGTCTGGGGTACGCTTGAGCGGGAGCTGATCGGCGGGTACCCGATGCACCCAATGGGGACTCAATGTCCGCTGGCACCCGCCGATCCTTCCGTACACAGTGGCAGAACGGCTGTCTGTCAGGGAAAAAGCCATGGCTCCTGTGTTCCTGCAAAGTAGGAACACAGGATCCAGACATTCCCCTAGTAAAAGCACCTCCCCCACAGTACACAAGCACTGGCTAGGAACACATTTAACCCTTTGATTGCCCCTGATGTTAACACCTTCCGAGCCAGTGTCATTAGTACAGTGACAGTGCATGTTTTAAGTACTGATCACTGTAATAATGTCACTGGTCCCCAAAAAGTGTCAAAAGTGTCAGTTAGTGTCCAAATGGGCCACCGTAATATTGCAGTCCTGCTATAAGTCACTGATTGCCGCCATTACTATTAGAGAAAAAAAATATAAAAATATCCCATTTGTAGACTCTGTAACTTTTGCGCAAACCAATTAATATACGTTTATTGGGATTTTTACCAAAAACATATAGCAGAATACATATTGACCTAAATTGTTGAAGAAATGTGATTTTTTTTCTAATTTTTTATTGGATATGTTTTAAAGCGGTAAAAAAGTAAAAAATATTGTTTTTTTTTTTTTGTTTTTTTTTAATTGTCAGTCTTTTTTTGTATATAGTGCAAAAAATAAAAACACAGATGTTTAGGAAACTATTTTTTTTAGTAAAAGATTCAGATTTTAACATATGTGCAAAAATGTCAAAAAATGCTACAGTAACAAGTAACAAAGTAGTTAATTATTTTAAAGAGTAAATCCATTTTTGTTGAGAAAAAAAAAAACATTCCCCTCTGGGTGATCTATGTACATTGTAGGGATTTTGACACAGTTTGTTGCAGATTCCTACCTTTTGTTATTTTAAAGAAATCCCTGTGTGTTTAGCTGGCCATACATTATACAATTATCTTATTCGATTTCCTGTGTAGTGCAAGGGCCTGCCTGATTGCCTATGAATGGAAAGTGTTTAGGTCTGACCTCATATTATAAGGTTTTGGTAAATCTAAAGGAAAATTGTACAAGAAAATTGCCTTTGTCTGTGTCCATGTGCATAAGTGAGTCTAAGCCCCGGTTCACACAGGGGCGACTTGTCAGGTGACTTAGCCGCCTGACAAGTCGTGTCCCGTTCTGTACTACGGAACCGTTCTAATAGGAGCGACGCAAGTCGCTCCAACTTAGAAAAAGGTTCCTGTACATTTTCTTCTTGTACTTTTGGGGCGACTTCAGGCGACTTGCATTGACTATACAGAAGTCGTTTTGCAAGTCGCCGCTGAAGTCGTGTGCAGGTCGCCTCGGTGAGTCGGCCTGCAAGTCGTGTTGCCCCTGTGTGAACCGGCAGTAATGAGAATGGTTTCTTAATTAACAATCAGCTGTGCACCTGCAAAGCTCTAATGAGGAAAACTGCTGGGCCTGCATCCATTCAGATGTGATTTCCTATTCGGAGTATCTCACCAAAAATGACATTTTTGTTGCAGGGGATGCCTGAAATCTGGGGGGGGGGAAGAGGGGGGTTCTGTACACATTCTGTGTATTGAACACCTCCGGGTAGCCGCATTGCATTTTACAGAAACTTTCAGAGCTGCAGATTGAAAAGGAAAGGTCATTTTTAATAACATTCAATTACAATATGACTTGTGTCGCAATTGTATATGCTATACTATTATTATTTTTTTATTTGCTATTTTTTTTTTCCAACGAACCTGGAGTTACCCATTGAGTAAATATAAATGTCATAAATAATTGTAAACTGTTATAGCAGAAGCCACATCAATCTTGGATTCTGGGACTTTTTGTGCAACACCAAGCTACAGGACAATACAATTCACTATATATAAAAGTAAAAGTAATACATTTTATTATGTATAAAACAAAAAATAATTTATAAATATTTACAATGAATATTTACAAACAATGTACAGAACTGTAAATATAAATGTCATAAATAATTGCAAACTGTTATAGTAGAAGCCACATAAATCTTGGATTCTGGGACTTTTTGTTTAACACAAAGCTATAGGTCAATACAATTCACTATATATATAATATATATAGTGAATTGTATAGATGTATAGCTTGGTGTTACACTAAAAGTCCCAGAATCCAAGTTTTATGGCTTCTACTATAACAGTTTACAACTATTGATGACATTTATATTTACAGTTCTGTACATTGTTTGTAAATATTCATTGTAAATATTTATAAATTTTTTTTTGTTTTATACATAATAAAATGTATTACTTTTGCATATATATATATGGCGGCACAGTGGTGGGTTCTTGAGGGTAGGGACTGATGTGAATGTACAATGTATATATGTAAAGCGCTGTGTAAATTGACGGCTCTATATAAGTACCTGAAACAAATAAATATATATATATATTATTATTATACAGGTTGTGTATAGTGCCAACAGTTTGCGCAGTGCTTTACAACATGAGGGCAGACATTACAATTTGATACAAGAGGAAGCAGAGGGCCCTGCTTGTTAGAGCTTACATATATATATATATATATATATATTTTTTTTTTGTTTTTGTTTCAGGTACTTATATAGAGCCGTCAATTTACGCATACGCTTTACATATATATATTGTACATTCACATCAGTCCCTACCCTCAAGAACCCACCACTGTGCCGCCACATATATATATACATATATATATATATATATATATATATATATATATATATATATATATATATATATATATATATATATATATATATGCAAAAGTAATACATTTTATTATGTATAAAACAAAAAATAATTTATAAATATTTACAACAATGAATATTTACAAACAATGTACAGAACTGTAAATATAAATGTCATCAATAGTTGTAAACTGTTATAGTAGAAGCCAGACTTTTTGTGTAACACCAAGCTATACGTCTATACAATATATATATATATATATATATATATATATATATATATATATATATATATATATATATATATATATATATATATATTTATATTTATTATTTATTTTTATTTTAATATTAATGTTATTATGTAGAAAACAAAAAAATATTTTTAAATATTTACAGTGAATATTTACAAACAATGTACAGAACTGCTGATTGCTATTGATAAATATTAGAAGTGTCCTATGTCATCCAAATCTGCAATCCTATAGTGAGCTCCTATTACATAAAGGAGAGGGAATTAGCAGGCATTTTTTTGATCCCAGGAATAATAATGATTCAGCCTTCCTTTAGGATTCCAGGATTGTATTTTTTTTCAGCATGCAATGAAGAGGGTAGAGAGGGGATTCCACAAGTGTGCATAAAGTAGGGGATTAGGATAAAGGGGATTTTTTTTCCTCCTTGCTGCCCTCCTTTTCATCATACTGCATAGAGAATTAGTTTTGGTGTGTGAGTGTGTGTGTGCTGCCACTCTCCTCCCTCTCTCTCTCTCCCTCTCTCCCTCTCTCTCTCTCTCTCTCTGTCCTCCTCATACTGATCACACAGCTTTGATTCTCTGGCTCTCAGTAAACAGCTGAGACTCCCACCTTTTTTTTTTCCCTTTTGCTTTGGACAAGAGAAAACAGATCGTCTGGAGCTACAAACCTGGGGCACAGTGACATGCACCTGTACCCCCCTCCTACTACTAGCAGGTCCATCTTGTGTTCTCAATGTCTTGTGTGTGTTGTGTCTCTATATTGATGTGATGTGTCTGCAATAGGAGCAGGTTACAGAGCAGCATCCAAGGGACCCTTGATGAAGGGCACCGCAAATTAAGCTTTGCTTAGGGTGCCAAAAAATGCATCATGCATCTTAATTTGCTGTCTTCAACGCTGGAGGCTCCCTTGCCTTTTTATTTTTTATTTTTTTATCCTTTAGTCTTCATTTGTTAGTCTTCATTCCTGTTTTTATCCTTTAGTCTTTCATTCCTCTTTTATCCATTAGTCCTCATTTTATCTTTTTTTATCGTTTAGTCTTCATTCATCTGGCATCCTTTTCATTTTTGGACACTGGCTGCAGATCCTAATCAGATGACCAGTACTTCAACCCCCATCATCCACCACCAATAATCTCCACTGAAAGCTTGCATCCTTTCCATAGCAAAAAAAAATACTCCAATTGGCCAGCTGATCCCACCATATGGTGTCGGTAACCCATCCCTACTGCCAGCATGCCAGGCAGATCACCAGCCTAGGATCCTGAACTTTTTCTTGCTCTGCAGATCCCAGGGATGAGCCAAGAACCATCCTTAGAGAGATGTCTGTAGGAAAGCTTGAAGCTTTGGCTTGCTTTATAGAGGAGGTGTAGTGTGTTTGTCTCATTTTTTTTGCATACATCAGGTTACAAATGGTGCTGTTTGATCTCTGATCTTGTCTATGTATCACTCCCTTTTCCCTGATTCCTCTTTGCCCCCCTCTTTTTCTTTTTTTTTTTTTTTTTTTTTTTGCAGGTGTGACAATTTGAAATCTGCCCAGTAGGTGGGACTTGGTGACTTTAGCACCCGATTTTTTTTCACTGTCTCCCCCATCTTCTGTTGCATTCCTCAGAAGTCTTATAGTTCTCCTGGAAAAAAAAGGCAATCTGGAATCAAGAAGACAGCAGCAGCAGCATCATCCGGACCCATGCATGTCGGTAGGCTGAGAGCACTGCGCTACTGAGCCATTCCAGGATGACTTTGGCTGCTGGAGGATTTTGCATCTGATCGCCCATCACCATCAGAAGCTGAGATTATTTTTTTTATTATTTTTTGGGTTTCCTTCCCCTCCCTTCCCCCCCTTTCCCTTTTCTCCCCCCCCCCCCCCTTTTGTGTTTTTTTGGGGGGGCTGAAGAGCCACTGGTTGTCATGGATCTGTGTCTTTGCCCTACAAAGTGCAGTTTCTGGAGGATTTTCTTATTATGGAGCCTTTGGCTGGACTACATGGGTTCGGTGGTGGCTTGCCCAGCGAATTGTGTTTGCAACAAGACTGACATCTCCTGCTTTAAACCGGACGAAGGCAACATATTTCCCCTATTGGAAGGGCAGGAATCGGGAGCCAGCAATGGGAGCAGCAGCCTCAACATCACTGACATCTCCAAGAACATCATTTCGATGTAAGTCTTGCTTTGTATATGGGGGGGGGGGGGGGGTATAGGCTGTGTGTGATGGTGGTAGGTCTTTGGAGCCCAGTGCCAGGTGCAGTAGCTTGGGCATCTGTGTATCATTGCTTGGCTATGCTGTGATTTCTTTCTTCTTCTTTTTTTTTTTTTGCACCCTGCAACAAATGATCCCTGACTTGCTAAAAGGCTGATTTTGCTCTATGGTTAGCATTAAGTTCCTACATGGGAAAGATGGTCATAACTCTAGTGCTGGGGGAATAGAAGGCTTCTGACTTGCTTTGCTCTTCCTTTTAGTTAAATTGGTACACCATGGCACAGCAGCAGAATATAGCTTGATCTTAATAGTGATTGATCTGCCTGTAGCATTAATGTGTTTAATCAATTTGGTTAAGCAAAATAGCTGTTCAATAGAGATAGAGAGTAACTGCTTTACTGCATGGTTATCAAGTCAAACTCCCCTCTTGTGAATAGAAAAAATAAATTATATATATATATATATATATATATATATATATATATATATATATATATATATATATATTGGATTGGAGCCAAGCATGCCTTAAGGAACTTCATTTTGTATATATATATATATATATATATATATATATATATATATATATATATATATATGTATGTATATGTTCCTTAAGGCATGCTTGGCTGCTTGGCTCCAATGCAAGCATGCAGTTGGGAATCTTGGTTTTCAGGGACCATGATCGAGCATGTGTGCATAAATATATATATATATATATATATATATATATATATATATATATATATATATATATATATATATATATATATATATATATATATTGCATTGAAGTCAAGCATGCCTCAAGGAACTTAAATATATTCACATATATATATATATATATATATATATATATATATATATATACATATATATGTGTGAATATGTTTAAGTTCCTTAAGGCATGCTTGGCTCCAAAGCAAGCATGCATTTGGGAATCTTGGTCTCCAAGGATCATAATCGTTAAATGTGTATTGAATTTTCTGTAGCTCCATCTATAGAAGGAGATGGACACCAAAGACAGACAGGACGTGCCTTTGCTTCAGATCCACCCTATCCACACATCCAGTGCTGTTTGTCACCATGACTTTGTTGCAATAGACTGTTGAACAACTGCAGTCTTCAGTTAAATGTTATTTGTTTTGGCAGTATAACTCTCATCTTGCTTGCAAAATGATCCTTTTTTTTTTTTTGTTTTGTTAAAACAATGGCATGTACAGTATGTATGCAAAGTTTGCCTCCACCAAATGTTAATAATAGAGTAAATATGATTGACAGGTTGGGTCACCATGCAGATACCTTGTGTTGCTACTGTATGATAAAGTAATGCGTTGACTCGTCTGATGTTGTTGCTATAAGCCTTGTTGAGTTGAAGGGGTTAATTGTTTCTCTCTGTAACTCCCCATAAGTGATATGAATCACAGCCTTGGTGTCTATAGAGCTTGGCAGCTTTCTTCTGGCAGTGAAAATGTAAAAGCTCCTGAATTGTTCATAGTAATGGTGTTGCAATAATTTATAATGGCGGTAAAGTTCTTTAAAAGGAAAATGTGCTATCTGTCAAGTCACGAGGAGATGATTTTGGCAAACAAAAAAAATGCACCATCAATGGATGTTTGGGATGAGAGTTCTAGGGGACATTTATAAGCATCGGTTGTCAGAAAACCCATACATGAATTTGTGCTCCCATGTCCCAATCCCTGGTTGCTAGACAATTCTTGCATTAAAGCCCATTCTGGTTGGAGGAAGGTTTGCTAAATGTCTTGTCGTCAGGATTTTTTTTTTTCACACTATGCATTTGTGAAAGAGCCATGGAGATTGCTTCCCCACCCTCTCATTTAAAACACAGCACAGCGTGTTTAAATATTCAGCTCACCAACTAGATCACACACTACAGATAATCCCTAGGAAGTGATGGTGTCAAGGAAGTGTGTGGACATATCATGGGAAAAAAAAAAAAATACACGTTAACACCGGAGACTGGAGATGTAAAATAAAGCTTTATTCAAGTCCGCATTGATAAACGGTACATGGCCTTTGGTTGTACATTAGTGTTCTCTGTGCAATCCAACTCCGGCTGACAGTTGTTGCTTCATCTGGCAGTAAAAAAATCAGATATTGGTAGTATTTGTTTGTAGATTGCAGGTTGCTGTAACATATGTTGCCTGCTCCTCTACTCTGCCTGGATGGTGTTTATAGATTTTGCCATGCTTCATGAACATCTCATTTAGAACCATTTTGGGTTCTGTAAGTCTATTTATTTCATTTGGCAATAAAGTCCTTGTGAACAAGAATGCATAGAGTGAGGCATGGGAAACACGAAATGGATTAGATGACCTGGAGCCAGCAGTACTGAGCTAATTTCAGCGGAATCAGGAAAGTAATTAAACATAAGCCTTTGCACTTCAGCGTAATACATAGCATGATTCGGCCAGCCTCGAATGCACGATTTTAGGTTACACTGTGGCAGAAATACATCTGCGGGGATTGTCAGTAAATTGGAAATTGCCCTTTGGTGTTATCATTTAAGACTCGTTGTCGTCATGGATGACGATTACTTGAGGGCAACTTGAGAACTAGCATGTTGTGACTGAAACAAGATCTATTTTTCTTTTTTTTTTCAATCTTCCTTCTTCTTTCCCCCAGTCTTTGCCTATATGAGCTGTTTGGAGGCATTTTTAATCACTGGAATTGCATGTGTCATTTGTTTGGAGGCATCTGTCATTTTTGAGATGGGAAGAGGGTCATTTTTTTTGCCCAAATGGTAAACCATTATTTTAACAGAGGTCAACAGTTTCATATGTCTCCTTATTCGAGTTAAAATGTTTTCTTCACCCTATAAACCCTACTTGTACTTGCTTTTATAATATCTCCTCCTTTGGTTTCCATGACAGCAATATAGTACATATAGCTATAATTGTTATTATTACATGTACTAGATTTTCTCTTATATAATTTCTAAAAATTCTATTTTGAAAGGGAATAAATGGACTTCAGATTACTTTACCTACCTGTTGTTTTAAATACTTATTATTTAAACATGACTTTTTTTTAACTTTAGTTGAGTGCCAACCACCAATGCGCCATTTAGTAGGGGTATAGAGCTCACAGTCCATTTTCTTTAGTATGGGACTTTGCGACACTTTGTCCACCCCGCCCTGCAGTAAAATGTGGTACTCCCGCCCACGTGATGAGGTTTTTTTCTTTAGACACAGGCAAAAGTTCGATCAATGTTGGGCGTTGTCTCTTATTGTCTTGTTTTTTTTTACTACCCAAGTATGCCATGATAAAGTATAAAATGAGTCTAGGCTTTCCTCTTATAATGTATATAATTAGCAGAGCACATGTCTTGACTTACTGTATAAGTCACATGCTAGTTTTTTTTTTTTTAATACTTTTTCCATATGGCGTCTTTATGACTCTATCGGGTTTTGTTTATCAGAGTTGGGAAATAGCAATGTTATTGGCTTAGTTAGTGGGCCCATACCTTTTTCTTATATCCGATATGAAAAGTTATATCAACAATGTACCTAATTAGTCTAAACGACAAGCAAACTTCACAGACATATGTATATATATATATATATATATATATATATATATATATATATATATATATATATATATATATATATAATATTACCAAAAGTATTGGGACACCTGCCTTTACAGTCACATGAACTTTAATGTCATCCCACCCTTATGCCCTGTACACACGATAGGATTTGCCAATGGAAAATGTGTGATAGGACCTTGTTGACGGAAATTCCGACCGTGTGTGGGCTCCATCACACATTTTCCATAGGAATTTCTGACACACAAAGTTTGAGTGCTTGCTGTAGAATTTTCCGACAACAAAATCTGTTGTCGGAAATTCCGATCATGTGTACACAAATCCGACGCACAAAGTGCCACGCATGCTCAGAATAAATAAAGAGAGGAAAGCTATTGGCTACTGCCCCGTTTATAGCCCCGTGGTACGTGTTTTATGTCACCGCGTTCAGAATGATCGGATTTTCCGATAACTTTGTGTGACCGTGTGTATGCAAGACTAGTTTGAGCCAACATCCGTCGGAAAAAATCCATGGATTTTGTTGTCGGAATGTCCGATCAATGTCCGACCGTGTGTACAGGGCATAAGTCCGTAGGGTTTAATATTGAGTTGGCCCAGACTGAAGAGAATGTGGCAATCAAAACAGCCCCCCCCCCGACCTGCAGGAGACGGACAGGAATGGCGGCAATCGCACACCTCCCCCCCACCCCTGGAGACAGAAGTGAATGCTGTGATCAAACTCCCCACCCACCTGCGGGAGACAGACAGGACGGTGGTGATCAGAGCATTACCTTTGGAGTCAGGGGAATGAAGATCCGGGCCATTGCTTCTCTACCAGGGCAAACAGGAAGTGTGTCCTGAGACACGATTGGCCAGGGAGTCCTAAGACTCTTGGCCAATCGGATCACAGAAATTGCTTCCTGATGGGCCGGGAGGAGAGACAGGAATACAATAGTGAATATTAATTTGCTATTGTCGCACAACTGGGTGGGCTCAGGGCGCAGTGCTCTGCACCCCAAGCCCACCCTTTTTTTAAGCCAATTAGAGGCTCAAGCTCTAATCATGTGCTTCAAAAAAAAAACCCATTGGAATTCATGTGTCTGGAGTCCTGCATGTAAATTAGGGGCTGGGTGCATGGTTTAGGGGGTCGGCACCCCAACGCCCCCTATAGATGGGCCACCACTGGTTACAGCAAACAGTTTTATTCCTTTTGGGATAGAGGTTTTACATGAATAAATAAAAGCTAATCATTTTAATCACCCCTGCCAGTGTTAAGTAGTTTGTCTCATCTATGTAAACGGAAACATTCTGCTGGGGAGCTTGAGCCTGTAAAAAAAAAACAACAAACTTACTGGCTAGATCGCCAGATGTAAATCAAAGAAAGAAGGACTAAAAAGAAAGCTACTGTGCCATTACATCTAGGAATTTGTAAATCGCAATCTAATCAGGCTAGGTTCACATACTGTATACTATGCTACCAAAAGTATTGGGACGCCTGCCTTTACATACACATGAACTTTAATAGCATTCTCGTCTTAGTCCGGGTTCAATATTGAGTTTGCCCACCCTTTGCCGCTATAACAGCTTCATCTCTACTGGGAAGGCTGTCCACAAGGTTTAGGAGTGTGTCTATGGGAATGTTTGACCATTCTTCCAGAAGCTCATTTGTGAGGTCAGTCACTGATGTGGACAAGAAGGCCTGGCTCACAGTCTCAGCTCTAATTCATCCCAAAGGTGTTCTATCGGGTTGAGGTCAGGACTCTCGGCAGGCCAGTCAAGTTCCTCCACCCCAAACTCGCTCATCCATGTCCTTATGGGCCTTGCCTTGTGCACTGGTGCGCAGTCATGTTGGAACAGGAAGGGGCCATCCCCAAACTGTTCCCACAAAGTTGGGAGCATGAAATTGTCCAAAATGTCTTGGTATGCTGATGCCTTAAGAGTTCCCTTAACTGGAACTAAGGGGCCAACCCAACTCCTGAAAAACAACCCCACACCATAATCCCCCCCTCCACCAAATGATTTGGACCAGTGCACAAAGCAAGGTCCATAAAGACATAGATGATAGAGTTTGGGGGGAGGAACTTGACTGGCCTGCGCAGAGTCCAGACCTCAACCTAATAGAACACCTTTGGGATGAATTAGAGCGGAGACTGCGAGCCAGGCTTTCTCATCCAACATCAGTGCCTGACCTCACAAATGCGCTTCTGGAAGAATGGTCAAACATTCCCATAGACACACTCCTAAACCTTGTGGACAGCCTTCCCAGAAGAGTTGAAGCTGTTATAGCTGCAAAGGGTGGGCCAACTCAATATTGAACCCTACGGACTAAGACTGGGATGCCATTAAAGTTTATGCGTGTATAAAGGCAGATGCCCCAATACTTTTGGCAATATAGTGTATATCTATCTATCTATCTATCTATCTATCTATCTATCTATCTATCTATCTATCTATCTATCTATCTATCTATCTATCTATCTATCTATCTATCTAGCTATCTATCTAGCTATCTATCTATCTATCTATATTCTAGCAAACAGAAGCTATTATGTTGAATTTCATAGGAACGCCCGCTAGTTCCAGATTGTCCTCTTGTAATGGACATCGGTCCTGATATTGCTGTACATGTGGCTAAATAATGATTATAATAATGATTCTGTCAATCAACATTAGGGAGATCATTACTAGACATTGTGTAAAATGTAGTCATAATGGACACATATGGGCGAACTGGATAATAACCCTTTTTTGTTGCCATATTCTGAACGTCAGGGATTGGTTTATCTCCGAAAAACATGGAACCAGCTGTAAACTATAGAAGGCCAAAAGCTTTATATTTAAAAGTCCAACTGTAGGGGATTTGTTATTAAATATCAATCTTCAACTAACAAGCTTCTGTAACAGACTTCAACATAAATATGCTTATTAGGTCTATGGGTCTTTTACTAAACAAGACATACATGGGTTTAAAATGCTTTTAGGAGGACATTATCAGATACCTCAATGACTGTTTCAATTGTTATGTTAAGCATCTGCTCCATTTGCTTCATGGAAAACATAGTAATGTGTTACTAAAAGTCTACCACTTGGCTTCAACTACAGTTGCAAACGGCACTAAAATAATGTTAGATTCCACATTTAGGAAATATTAAAAAATCTACTGTTTATTTTTAGTCTTTTTCTCATCGAGTTATAAAGGCCCACCTAGTAATCTAACTATACAGGTCCGTCCCGAACTGTTGGCGTGGTCGTATTTTATGTTGCTGCAAGTTAACTCCGAGCCGTTAAATGATGTTACTGTAAATGGTCTTCATTTCAGAAGCAGTTTGTTGCATGCTGCTTCTGGTCAATAGAAAAAGCCTTCTTCACATCACTTGACCAATATATTAGCAATTGACGTCTGTCTCTTGTGTAGTTATCCAGTCTGTGAGCAACACTACTGGGATGATTTTCCAGTAATGATAATTCCACCACCAATGGATGTGTCATTAGAGGAAAACCCATATATCACTTCATCATGCCCTCATGTTTGGGATATACCCCATGTGTTAGATCATTAACGCAGCTTGAAAAAAAAAAAGAAAAAGAATGAAAATGGCCCTACGTAATATATAAAAATGATTTGCTCCATCAACAGCGGTTCATTTACAATGGCAATTATATATAAACAATTCTGGAATGCTCAACCTTTACATTTTATGTCTTACTATTATCTTGTATTTATGCACAGTAGTTGATGTCAGGATTCGGTGTTTGACTGGTGCAGCCATTCATATCCATTCTATAGTCCATGAGGAGTCAACCCTTTACTTCTGAATCCTTTGTAGGCTGTTTTCCGAACCATCTATATGAGACTAATGCATATTTATAGTCTAAAGCAGGTGTGGATTTCTGGCTTACGTTAACATGCAATTGTCATTTGGGGTTAACAACATTCAGATCAGTGGTGTAAAAAATCACACTTCTAAATCATTTTTAATATTTATTCATTTTAACTCTCTCTTGCCAAAAGGCCTCTTCCTTCATTGGGCCTAGTATGTCTATAAAAAGCTAGCAGAAGGCAAAATTCTATTAGTGTGAAAATGTTGTTGATTTTTCTAGAGGCATCATTACAATTGTCATCACCTTGTGGAAGGCGATATTGCTGTCTTACCCGTGAGAGGTCAGACGTTTATTTTCTTGGCACAAAGTTCGTATTTTGTAGACTGAAGTAGTCACAAATGGCATAACCACAGACTCTGGTAAGGGCACATCCTATTTTTTTGGTGGTGGTCGCACAAGGTGGAGGAAGTTGGTGACGCAACATTCAAACTTTCACTATTAAAAAAAAACAAAACAGGTGTAGCGCTAGAGAATAGAATGTCCAATATATAAAAACGTATTGAGTTAATACTCCCAAAGGTGAACCAAAAAGTATATCTGTATGTATTAAGTGAAAAGTCCTTCAAGAAACTGAATACTTCAAGAAGACATCTATTTTCACCATAGATGTCTTCTTGAAGTATTCAGTTTCTTGAAGGACTTTTCACTTAATACATACAGATGTACTTTTTGGTTCACCTTTGGGAGTATTAACTCAATACGTTTTTATATATTGGACATTCTATTCTCTAGCGCTACACCTGTTTTGTTTTTTTTCTTGTCTATGCCTTGTTGGTTGTGTTAGCTGCTATTTTCTTCTGTGTAGGGCAGCGCAGAATCGTTTTGTATATATAAACTTTCACTATTGTGTCACGTTTGTGACTCTTGGACTCACTTGTTTATATCATTTATTTACTGTTTATTTCATTTGTGCGCAACATACTTGTTCACCTATAACCACATACTCACCAACATTCTTGTCCAAGTGTTCAAGATTTAGGCCCCATGTACACTGGTTTATTCTGACAGGAGAAAATCGGCGTTAAAAATGCACCCCAAGCCACGGTTATTTAAAATGCAACTAGGAGCATTTAGACACGTTCAGGCGCACTTGCCGTTTATTTACTTAATTGGCCAGAATTTAAATTTATTCTTGCCGTTGAAATGAATAAATGCTCAAGTGCTAAGCGCGCCTAGCCTTTGTCTTTATATCATGTTTAGCATGCGTTTGACGTTTTTATGCCCAAAAGCTCCTCTGCTGAACGCGGTTCTTCTGCTTTCAGGAGAACTCTTGCAGGTGGGAGACGGTAGACCTCGCTGGACCGACTTACTCAGTTGAGGGTCTGTGAGTGAGTGATGGTGGGGGCGTGTTGGGAAAGTTTGCTCCCGGTAAATCCGGCCCAACTTGGCAGAAAGGTGGCGGAGAGCCCTTTTGATGGGGCTTGGGCTGCTACCGCTGGGTACGGCCTCAAGGTCGTTTCCGCATATACTTGTGAGGGTAGGTAAAAGAAGCACCCAGTATCCAATTAGAAGTGAAGTAAAGCTGAATATGTAGTTGTTTTATTAAAAGTAGTAAAGCATGATAAAACCAACACGTTTCGGGGGGAACAAAGACTCCCCCTTCTTTAGGGATATCAGAGACAAAAATAAAAATGTACAGAAAAATATATATATAGCATGATGTACATATATGGAAATAAAGGTTAAGAGGATAAAAATAGTTTACATGTCATATATGTTGATACATTGTATACAAGGGTGAAGCTGTATTTGAAAAGCAAACAGTATACATTTTTAAAAACGTAATAAAAACTGATTAAAAGGACCTAAAGGAAAGCAGAATATTGAAATGGATAATAATACACTATTTATAAATATATATATATATATTGTAAGCTCTTCTGAGCAGGGCCCTCTTAATCCTCTTGTATTTTATTGTATTATAACTGTATTGTCTCCCTTTTATATTGTAAAGCGCTGCGTAAACTGTTGGCGCTATATAAATCCTGAATAATAATAATAATAATACATGTATATTTATTTATATATATATATATATATATATATATATATATATATATATATATATATATATATATACACACACTATTTATATATATATATTTTTTTCTGTGCATTTTTATTTTTGTCTCTGATAGCCCTAAAGAAGGAGGAGTCTTTGTCCCCTGAAACGCGTTAATTTTATCATGCTTTAATACTTACAATAAAATAACTACATATTCACCTTTATTTCACTTCTAATTGGATCCTGGAAGCTCCTTTTACCTACCCTCACAAGATTTCAAGAGAAGGAACTTTAATGCCGCGTACACACGAGCGGACTTTACGGCGGACTTTGCCCGGCGGACTGGATTTCGTCGGACAATTTGATGTGTGTGGGCTCCAGCGGACTTTGTTTTCTCAAAAGTTGGACGGAATTAGATTTGAAACTTGTTTAAAATTTATCCGTTGAAATCGAGTCCGGTCGAAAAGTCCGCCGTCTGTATGCTAGTTCGACGGACTAAAAAGCCACGCTAGGGCAGCTATTGGCTACTGGCTATGAACTTCCTTGTTTTAGTCCGGTCATACGTCATCACGTATGAATTCGACGGACTTTGGTGGATTGTGTGTAGGCAAGTCCGTTCATTCAGAAAGTCCGTCGGAAAGTACGTTGAAAAATCCGCCGGGCAAAGTCCGCCGTAAAGTCCGCTCGTGTGTACGCGGCATAAGGCTTTGTGCACACTGGTTTATTGTAACCCCTGTTTCTCCCGACAGGAGAAAATCAGCGTTATAAATTCATGCTGCATTTTATTAAACCAGTTTAGGTGAGTTAGGCAGAGATTATCAGCATTTGGTGTTTGGGCGTTTATTTGGGCATTGGTCAGAATTTTAATTTATTCTGGCCATTGAAATTAAGAAATACTGAAGTGCTAAACAGCCCTAGATACAATTATGCACATTTAAGACGTTTGTCATTTTTTAAGCCCAAAAGCTCCTCTCCCAAACTCTGCGTTCAGGAGAGGAGCTTTGACTGCCTCTAAACTCTGCTGATTCTAAACTCTGGTAAAAGCCTATGGCCAGTGATGGCGAACCTTGACACTCCAGATGTTTTGGAACTACATTTCCCATGATGCTCAACCACACTGCAGAGTGCATGAGCATCATGGGAAATGTAGTTCCAAAACATCTGGGGTGCCAAGGTTTGCCATCACTGGCCTATAGGATTGATTTACTAAAGTCAAATAGACTGTGCAATTTGCAAGTGCAGTTGCTCCAGAGATCAGTAAATGAGCAGAAGCTCTGCTGACTTCCATCATCCAATCATGTGCAAGCAAAAGTGCTGTTTTTTTGTTTTGTTTTGTTTTTTGCATGTGATTGGGTGTTCTTTGTAAAGTGAAACTATGCCTAATTTTCCAATCTCTGGAGCAACTGCACTTGCAGAATGAAACTGCACTTTGCAAAGTGCACAGTCTATTTGCCTTTAGTAAATCAACCCCTCTGTGTGCATGGACACAGAGAGGTTGATTTACTAAAGGCAACTAGACTGTGCGTGCACTCTACAAGTGCAGTTGCTCCAGAGCTTAGTAAATGAGGAAGAGCTCTGCTGACTTTCATCATCCAATCATGTGCAAGCAATGATTCTGTTTTTTTATTTTCCTTGCATGTGATTGGGTGTTGTTTGTAAAGTTAAGCTTTACCTCATTTACTAAGCTCTGGAGGAACTGCGCTTGCAAGAGTTTACAGTCTATTTGCCTTTAGTAAATCAACCCCATATGCTTTTATTGAGGTGTGTTCAGGGGCTTGGGCAAAAAACATCAAAAGCCCACAAAACATCAGAATAGGAGCAGCAGAGTGCATGAGGCCTAAATGGAGCTGATTTGTGTTACAGCAAGATTAAACACAAATGGAATGATACGGTAGTTTTTTTCCACAACAACTCATCCGATTATATATTTTAAATATTTAAAGAAATCTTTCATATGATCTTGTTAAACAAGAAACCAAGTCCAATCTCGACAGATAACTCTTTTTTTTAAGCTTCACGGTCAGGTACACATAAAAAACAAAATTAACACCAGGTGCAATTAAACAGTGAGCATACAAAAGGTGAACCACAAAAAAACCCACATAGGTTGTAGCACACAGTCCGCCTCTGAAGAAAAGGGACCCGGGTCCTGAACCCCCCGGGGCGCAAGATACAGAATACTTTATTATTCCTAAAGGGAAATTGGGAATTCCTGACGGAGACTAGATACTCATGTTCCATACCATTCCACATGCCTGATGAAGGGACACAGCGAGACTCTGAAAACGTTGCTTTTGCCATAACAATGCGATTGCTAAATAAAGCTTTGGACCCACATTGGAAAGCCATGGTGTGCTGGTGACGCTCTTCTGCCTTGACTATCTTTGGTTGCAGCCGATTGTCTACACCTGTTTACATACACAGCCATTATCCAGGAATGTGTGCATTGGCACACAAGAAAAAAATGCGCAGGTTGTAACACATGGTCATCCTCTGAAGATAAAGGGCTCCAGCCTTGAACTCCCAGGGTGCAAGATTCTAGACGAGGACTGGGAACTTGTGGTCCACACAGCCAAAACCAGGCGAACCCTATTCTTTTGGAGACCACCCAAGTACTAGGCGGGGCTTCCCCAAAGGGAGACTTCATGACCGTAAGGCCATGTGCCCCCCCCCCCAAGACTTTCACGGCAAGTCCAAGGACCTACACCCTACTAATCAGAAGTAACTCTATAGTACAATTAACATAATTGCTCTTATTTTTTGTTATTGGCTAAACAAACAATGCAGTATTTCATGACTGCCTCCTCTGGATGTGGAGGCCCTTGGGTCCTGTGGACCTGGGAAAAAACTGGCGATCTTCACTCTTTGTTTAACCAAAACATTGGGGCTTGACCCGGCAGGCCACAACATCAGGTACCTTCACAGGGAATCTACCCGGGCCTACTCCCATTACAGTTCCTTCTTTTTATTTAATTTGTTTAACAGAGAAACACCATCACCCCATGGAGACATGAGACTGACTCTTCTCCTTTAGGTCGATTAAATGCTATCCCTGGCTATGTAGCTGCTCTTAGGTTACTCAGTGAAGCACCCCCCCCACCCCCCGCCCCACACACATATATTCAACGTGTTAACCAGTTCCCGACCGACTCACGCAGATATACTGCGGCAGAATGTCTCTCCTGGGCGAAATCCTGTATGGGTACATCCTTCCCCTTTTCGGCCACCAGAGGGCGCGCGCGGGGGACCCAATGCGTATGGCCGGCAGTCGCGATAGTCGCCGGCCACGCGCGATCGCGTGCACGAGTGCCAGCACGAGGATTTGTGTGTGTAAACACACAAATCCCTGTGCTGTCAGAGGAGAGGAGACATGTTGTTTGTTCCTAGTAACTCCTCTCCTACTCAGTCCTATCCCCATACATTTAGAACACAGTGAGGGAACACACATTTAACCTCTTGATCGCCCCCTAGTGTTAACCCCTTCCCTGCCAGTGACATTTACACAGTAATCAGTGCATTTTTATAGCACTGGTCGCTGTATATCTATGGTCCCAAAAATGTGTCCGATCTGTCCGCCGCAATGTCGCAATACCGCAAAAAATCGCAGATCGCCGCCATTACTAGTAAAAAAAAAAAATAATAATAAAAATGCCATAAATCTTTCCCATAGTTTGTAGATGCTATAACTTTTGCGCAAACCAATCGAAATACGCTTATTGCGATTTTTTTTTACCAAAAATATGTAGACAAATATATATCAACCTAAACTGATGAAGAAACTTGTTTTTTGTTTAAAATTTGGAGGATATTTATTATAGCAAAAAGTAAAAATATATATATATATTTTTTTCAAAATTGTCGCTCTTTTTTTGTTTATAGCGCAAAAAATAAAAACTGCAGAGGTGATCAAATACCACTAAAAGAAAGCTCCATTTGTGGTAAAAAAAAAAAGGACACAAATTCCATTTAGGTACAGTGTTGCATAACCGCGCAACTTGTCAGTTAAAGCGGCACAGTGCCAAATCGTAAAAAGTGTTCTGGTCAGGAAGGGGGTAAAATCTTCCGGGGCTGAAGTGGTTAATATGTTTCATGTGGTGTGGGGATGCGTTTGGTCCACGGGGGTTTTTGCCTTAATTCTAGTTTTTCCCTGGTTTCACTTCATATTCATGTATACATACATTGTGGATATGGGCTGTTGTGGCTCACTGCCTGCCATGTTTGTTGTTGTTGTTGTTTTTGTTTTTAGTATTTAGTTTTCTTTTCATTCCTGATTGTTTTAGTCTTTTGTATCCTGAAAGCTTTAGGCTCTGGGTGTTTTGGTTTCAGGCAGAAAGTTGCAGGATTTTTTGCCGCGATACTTGCCGCGATTTTGTACAGCTCAAAAGGTCACCAATGTAAAAAGCAGAAAACGCCTGTAATCTGCCGAAAAAGGAAGCTCCTGTACTTTTTTGAGCTTCAGGCGTTTTGCTTCAGATGATAAAACGCTCGGATGTGAACAGGGTCTATTGAGATGAATGGGATTTGTCTTGTTGGGCGTTTTTAGAGCTGATGGCTTACAGCAGAAAAACGCCCAAAGACGCCTAGGTGTGAACAGAGCCTAAAATAAAAAATTTAAAAAATAAATAAATAACTACGTCACAACACCGTAAATACTGTATATTGGTCAAAGATTCACTTGTACCTTTTAGACAATTAGCATTTTTGCATTTGGATGTAAAAAAACAAAGAACTTGGTTGGCTGGTACATTGCAGTCTAAAGGATGAGGAATTTGATTAGAATTCCCTAGTCCATACGGGTTGGACTTTTGCTATTTTTATTTTCCTTTCCAATGCCACATTTGTCTAGAGCTGTTTGCTAAAACACTTCATCGCTAACGTTTCTCCTCCTAAAATCATAATGCATGCGTCCAGGCTCATGAAGAGTGTTTATAAATTCAATTTCACAGAGCCCTCAGTTAATTAGCATTCTAGTGTCTGGGTCTTTGTTTCTTCTTGTGTAAACGAAAGTAGAATAACAACCGATTGGTTTTTCTGGACATGGGAAGTCAGAACTATTAATTTTCAGACAGGCACACGGTGGGCAGGGTCATTGCCATTATGGGGGATGATATCAACCTGGTAATAGCTTGAATGCAAATGTAAAAAAAATACCTTTTAGATCGAGAACACATAAGAAGCTTGTTGATAAAAAATAGATTAATGTATAACAATTGATTACACATTTTAGAAAATTGCTAGTGTGTTACCTGAAATAATCTTCATGACGGTGTTCTGAGATTGAGAAATTTAAATGTCAGGTAATTTTTATCTACTTTATGGACTCCTAGACATAAAGGGGTTGATTTGTTAAAAGCAAATAGGCTGTTCACTTTGCAAAGGGATTTTCCCCATAGCTTGATGATTGTGAGGACATTTCACTTTGCAAATAATACCTGATCATGTGTAAGGAAAATAAAAAAAATATCATTATTGCTTGTATGTAATTGGATGATGGAAGTCATCAAAGCTTCACCTCATTTTCTAAGGTCTGGGGATAATTCCCTTGCAAAGTGGAAATTCCTTTGCAAGGTGAACAGGCTATTATTAGCCTTTTGTAAATCAACCGCATTGGTCTTGGTATTTTTCCTGAAACTGGTTGATTTTTCTTTGCAAAGTCTTTCTTCACCACATTCCCTAAGCTAGGGCAAAGGGATGAGAGCAGTTTTTGAAGGGTTGAGGAGTTCTTCAGGGCAGTGGCGTCCCTATGGGGGTGCGGGGGGGTGCAGACCACACTCGGTTGACACTCACCAGAGGGGTGACACCTCTTTAGTGTCCACTCAGGCCCTGGGAAGGCCAGGATCCCTAGCTGGGATGAGCCACCATATTTACAGAGTTGGCGACGCCCATGAAGCGGGGATAGGAGACGGAGACTCGGAGTCAAAGTGTTTGTGGAGAGGATGGGATCAAGGTTTGCGCTGCTTGTGCGCTGGATATCAGAAATAAGACTGGAGAGAGAGACAGCAGGTCAGTGTGTGTCCTGTGTACTTCCTCTGCCAACTTCCAGGGGAGGACATCCATCCCCTGCCCCACCCCCTTCTGACATCACTTAGACATGGTGCATTGCAAACCTCCTCTACTGCACGCCTACATAGTAAAATGGTACATTCCATCCATGACCCCCTTACATAGTGACATGGTACAATCCATCGATAGCCCCCTACATATTGATATGGTACATTCCATAAACCACCCCCCCCCCCCCACACACACACACACATACTGACATTGTACATTCTATTCATCACCCCCAAATACTAACATGGTACAGTTTCCATTCACCGCCCTCCTTACATATTGACATGGTATATTTCATCAACCCCCCCCCAGCATACTGAAATAGTACATTCAATGTCGAGCCCTGGGGGGGGGGGGGTGACACCTCGTTATACTGCACCAGATGACAACCAACCCTAGTGAAGCCACTGCTTCAGGGGCAAAGGATGTGTGTAGAAATGCATGAACATGCTCCTATCCCGCCTCTACAGGCCCTCCTATTAAAGTCCAAGAGGTCAAAAATGCCTGAATACGCTCAAAAAGAGATCATGTACTTCTTGAGCTTAAAGGAGGAAATACACTTTATCTGAGCACCACAAACCAAAGATGCCATTTAATTCATTTTTAATATTCAAAGCAAACTATCTCATGTCTTCATGCTTTATTTTAAAAAGAAATCACTTTGAAAAACACACTCCTAGCATTTTTAGGCAAAGACATCTTGAGTAAGGGCAGATGATTACTGTACCATTTACTTCCTGGAATCTATCTGCCCTTGGCTCAGGCATGCAGGAAGAAGGGTGTGCTTAGCTGAGAAAGTCCCTCCTCACCTTGTGAAGACTCCTGGGATATATGACATCATTTGCCTAGGCCAGAAAGTAACTGAAGAAACTATTAGATGCAACTTAACGACCACAACATACAGGGATATACAATGTTATACTGACATATAATCACACACATGGGTTGGACTTGATGGACTTGTGTCTTTTTTAACCTCGCCTACTATGTAACTATGTAACTTTGTGAATGTAAAAAAAAAAAAAAAGTTTAAAACAAGTATATATTATATACTTTCCTATTTATTCACTACTTCTAGCAGGATAAGGATTAAAAATAGTCAATGTTGATGGAGAGAGTGAAGTTCCGCTTTAAGGACAACTCAGGTTACACAAGGCCAATTAGAAAGAATGGGATTTTGCATGTTGAACGTAATCAGGTGTAGGCATGCATAAAGAGCTGACAAATGCTCAAATGTGAATGGGGACCAATAGACATCATAGATGTCCACCGAAAACCCATTAGCTACTGGCTTTACTGGCCTGCACCTAAAGCACAGCTGGATTCTGATTGGTAAATAAAAAAACCTCTGTTATTTAATTTTTCATGTTTTCAGTTTTATACATTATATATGCAGAAACAGGTGCACCGTCATAATATTTCAACTCTTCTGTGAATTTTAAATAAAGCCAAGCAATTCGTATTACTTTAAATATCTGTTTGGACTTTTTATTTTGTGTTTTTTTTTTCCAGTGCTCCTCTATTAAGTTTATTTTGGAAGTTTTCTTTCAGACAAAACCTTTCCTTTGACGACAATAATATCTTAATATACTCCGACACCTGTAAGTTGTAAAAACGAGTAAGACTTCTAAAGAAGGCACGCTTCATAAGAATACAAAGTTTTATCTTAAAACAGCTCTTGTACTTAAACTGAGAAGGACTTCGGACTTTTTTAACTTTTACAATAATTTTTGACTGTGTAATGAAACAGTATATTTACAGATATTCTAAATAAATACTGAAAACATTTCAAAGAACTTGCATGCTACTGTAAATGGCAACATGGCATGCTTATCATGGTAAGGTATGTGGACAGGAACCAGTATCGAAGTCTACATAAAATATGGCACCAACATCCCGTGTAGATAAGAGGAAATATTTGGAAGATATGGGACTGTATGGGTGCATGACAACACGATATTTAATCAACATGTTAAAAAATATATACAACATTTTATTAAATTAACAATGTCATAAAAAACAGTACATACAATATAATCATAGCCATAGGTGTATGCAAAACATCCTATTAGTGACAATGATTTACTGTAATCACGTTCATGTTTTCTACATGTTTCGCAGTATGGCTTCTTCAGGAAAGAATGTGGTGGTTCGTTTGTTTAAGTATAAGAACCTGTAATCCGACAAATCATGATTTGAGTGTGGGAGCCTGGACAGACTTAAAAACTGAGTAGAGAATGAGATCTGGCAATACGCTGCATCCACATGACCATAAATCACCATTCAAAATATAGGTGTCTTGCGAGCCACAGATGGACTAATGCCTCTAAGGAGTAAACTATTTAAGCTGCAAGCACTGAACCACGTTTCATAGCGTGTAGATAGATAAAAAATAGTAAATGTGCCCGCGCTAGTATAGTGTCACATATAAAATATATAATATATAAAAAATATTTTCACATATAAAACACATGTAATGTGATAAATAAAACCATACAGGTAAAATATAATGCAAATAACTATAAATGGTAAACCACCAAGTGCATATAAAGGTGCAATCGTGGTAGTAACTAATAAAAGTGCAACGTGCTAAAATATAAATATCAAAACACTTTCCAGTGACAAATGAGTGTATATCCCAATTAATAAATACAAATCACAAAAAACGTGAATAAATAGTGTCCATAAAATGAATAAACATCATGCTTCTTCTGATGGGTGTATAAATCACAACACGTGAAAACTGTGCTCTCCCGTGACACCCCACATGTGCTTGCGCTCACCTTCAGTCCTGTGACACAGTAATTAAACGGTGTCAAAATAAGCATTGGGGCCACTCCTAGGCTCACTCAGGATACAATGATGCAAAGACACTCCTCCCAGGTGAAACTGCTAGGCTCACTCAGGTTACAATGGTGAAAAAACACTCCTCTCAGGTAAAACCAAGATCCAAAATCATAGAAAAAACAAACAGAGGGACTCCATAGTGCAATATAGCCAGGACATTTATTAAAGAATAAGCCCTCCAAGAGGGTACTCACATTGGATGGGTGCTAGAGTGCACCAGACTGTACAGGTAAAATAATAAGCAGCTGATCGTATGGCGTGCGGTATGGCATGTGCAATACTCCTCCTCTGCTGACAGCTCCGTCCTACCCCTCCCCGACGCGTATTCGGCACAGGGGTTTCGTGCCTTCCTCTGGGGGATAACGTTATCGCGTCGGGGAGGGGTAGGACGGAGCTGTCAGCAGAGGAGGAGGATTGCACATGCCATACCGCACGCCATACGATCAGCTGCTTATTATTTTACCTGTACAGTCTGGTGCACTCTAGCTCTAACTCTAGTTCTTGTGAGAGGGACTTAAAAAAAACAATGTACAGAACACATATGTAACTTACAGAGTGCAGGTGCCCGGAACACATAACATACAGAGTGCATGGGTAAGGAGTATGTAAAGTACAGAGTGAGTGATTTAGCAATATGCATAGCTCCCAATTGTCCCCGATATTGAGGGACTGTCCCTGATTTGGAGCAATGTCCCTCTGTCCCTCTTTCCTCCTCATTTGTCCCTCATTTTGGTCTGATCTATATAGTTGTATATAAAATGCATTTTTTATGTTTCAAAATGTGTTTCCCAGTACTGAACCTTTCATCCAATTTCTAAATTTCTGTATTTGTGAATTTCAAAAGCCAATATAAAGGAATAGTAGTGGTAAAAAAAAAACACCTGTAGGTTTAACTAATCATTTTGCAGAAATCTCCTGTGGGGGTCCAGGGGGCGTGGTAGGGGGTGTGTCCTATGTCTGCATACTTTGCTAAGCGTCAATCTTTCCCATCTCAAGTTGGGAGGTATGAGTATGTAATGTGCCAAGTCAATGAGTCAGGAGTATGTAATGTACAGAATACAGGAGTCAGGGGTATGTAATGTACAGAGTGCAGGGGTGAGGTGTGAGTAATGTACAGAGTGCAGGAGTCAGGGGTATGTAATGAACAGAGTGTAGGAGTCGGGAGATTGCACTGTACAAAGTGAAGAGGTGAGAAGTATGTAATGTACAGAGTGCAGGAATGAGAAGTATGTAATGTACAGAGTGCAGGAATGAGAAGTATGTAATGTACAGAGTGCAGTAGTCAAAAGTATGTAATGTACAGAGTGCAGTAGTCAGAAGTATGTAATGTAAAAAGCATGGGGTCAGGAGTATGTAACATACAGTGTGCAGGGGTCAGAAGTTTGTAATGTACAGAGTGCAGGAGTCAGAAGTATGTTGTGTACAGAGTGCTAGGGTAAGAAATATGTAATATACAGAGTGAAGGGTTCAAGGAGTATGTAATGTACAGAGTAAATGAGTCAAGAGTATGTAAAGTACAGAATGCAGGATCAGGAATATGTCATGTACAAAGTGCAAGGGTGAGGTGTGAGTAATTTACAAAGTGCAGGGGTTAGGAGTACATAATTTAGGTCTCCAGGCAAAGGATGTAGAGCTGGTGCTAGTGACACCCATGCCATGGATGCTCTGAGGGGTTTGATTGCATTACAAACAGGGCATATGGAAAACGATTTATACTTATTCTATGTGCCTTATAGAGGACAGTGCAGAAAAATGCTAGTGACTTCATTATGTGTGAACAAGCCCATAGTGTATTATAGAAATTCCTTTTTTCTTAAGTGGTAAAGTTTTTGGGACTTTTTTAGACTACCAACTAGAGGAGCATCAGCAATCACCCTTTCCCTTCTTAAAATGACTACTATCAGTTATAACAGAGATGACCCGGCAGAAAAGTTTGACAAATTGTTTCCGAATTTCAAACTGTAGGAGTGGTTCAATCTAGATTAAAGTATTGAGTGTTTTGTAATTACTATTGATAGACTGTAATTTACTTTCACGCGATGCCAATAGCATACTTCAGAGATTATTGGAATGTATTTACGGCAAAGAATTATTTGCATGCCCGGAAAAGATTTGTGCACTGGCTTTGTGACTTTATGCTTCAATGCACAAATCATGGTTCATAAGTTGTATATCAGGTTTATAAATTTAAAGCTGTTTTGGTCTGTTTTATAAGGTTTAGAAGTTTCAATGTTTATCAGTAAAAATACACTTGTTGTTTTTTAATATATTTAACAAGGTGGTTTGGGTTTGTTGAGTTATGGAGTCTATAATCTGCTAGTGTCAAGATTTTGCTTAAAGTGACACTAAAAGGAATCCTTATTCTTCAAATATAATACATAAACCTCCACTACTTAACAACCCTGCAATCTATTTTTTATGAAATAGTTTTTTACTGTGTTTTTTCTCCTTGTA
This sequence comes from Lithobates septentrionalis, assembly GCA_037952835.1. NCBI lineage: Eukaryota > Metazoa > Chordata > Amphibia > Anura > Ranidae > Lithobates > Lithobates septentrionalis. Next base: position 1,367,943 of record JBBDGP010000812.1, read on the forward strand.
ACGTCCTTCATGAACTCCAAAAGCTCTACCCTCACCCCTTACTTATGTTTGTTTGGAATGAGCCATGAATGTTAGTGGCAGCATCCATGTGCACTGATGGATGCACACTACAAATTCCATAGTCCATTTCGGGAACGAGAAAGGGAGGGTGACTAAGTTCGTACATACAGCGGGGCCATGAAAGATGAATATAGCCATAGGAATATGGATCACAGAAACAAAAAAAGGAATTTGGAGATTTGGAAGAGACTGAGAGCAATAGAAGAGACTTTTTTGAATTAAGAATTTATACTTGGATAGATTTTTTTCTTTTACTGCACATTCTTTAATACCATATTCAGGACCATAAAATGGACAGTCATAAGCACTGTTTCATAGGTATCCTTTTTACAAAAACCTGAAGATGGCAATTTAATTTAGGGGTGTGCCTTTCTTTACAAAAAAGACAATTTCTAAACCTTCCCAGGATAGACAGGATATGAGGTACCTTGCTACCAACCTAAAACTATATCATGATTGTGTATGCAATAGAAGTAATGCCTAGTACACACGATCGGACTTTCCAAAAACAAAACCGTGGAATTTTGTCTGAAGGGCGTTGTCTCAAATTTGTCTTGGATACACATGGTCACACAATTGTTGGCCAACAATTATGAACGTAGTGACGTACTATGTGGTTTTTCAGCTCTTTAGCGCCACCCTTTGGGGTCCTTCTGCTAATTTCGTGTTAGTAGAAGTTTGTTGAGTGTTAATTTTCTTTTCGCGCTTTTCATTTAGCGCTTTTCAGTTCGAGTTTTTCATTTCGTGCTTTTCAGTTCGTTTCTGAACGGCCCTTCGTCAACCGGATATGTTGCGGAATCGGAGGAGATAACATGTTATTTATTATTGGCCTTGGAGTTATTGCTTTGACATTATTTTTTTGGTTGAATAATGATTTGATTTGGTATATTTTCTATATTTTTGGATGCATAGAATGCACTTTTTGGTTAAGTTCTGTTGGCAGATAGCATGTCTAATTTTATTTGTTTTCTTTTTTTAATGCACAATAAAACAATTGTGTAGAATAATACTTGGCTATGTGTTTTACTTCAAATGACATTTTGGGAGTAGGCAGTTACATTTTAAAAAAATACAATGTAAAATTAACAAGGGACACCAACATAGTTGTATCTTTGATCTTAAAAACGACGGGATAATGGTGTTGTGGTAACTACTTGCCCAAATAAAAAGCATAATAATATTATTCTTGATATCACTGGGAAAAAAAAGCCTTTGAAAATTCGTTTGCAATAACTCCATCAGTATCACCAACAAAGCAGCTTCATTATTATCCCATTAAAGAAGAAGAGAATTGTGCGCTGCATTTCCAGATTTCAACATTTGCCACGTCTCAAATGTTAATTCTCCATTACGAGCGCTAGTTTACAAGACCGACCGCTTCTGGCTCGTCCTTGCTTCCGAGCATACGTGTTTGTACTTTGGACTTTTGTCCAACGGACTTGTGTACACAAGATTGGAAAATCTGACAACACACATTTGTTGGCGGAAAATTTGAAGACATGCTAGCCAACATTTGTTGGCGGAAAGTCCGACAACAATTGTCCGATGGAGCGTACACACGGTCGGATTTTATGCCAACAGCCTGACATCGAACATTTCTAGTTGGAAAATCCGATCATGTGTACGGGGCTTGAGAGTGCAGTAACACAGGACCACAGGAGTCACAGCATTTTACTCCCAATTTGTAAAGCAGAGGACCCCAGCCTGTTTCAATATCTGAGCCACATTTACAGTATATGTAAAAATTGCCAGGGATTTGGGTCAAGTAGAGGACATGGCTTCCTCCATCACTAAAAGGACACTCCTTGAACTGTTGCACTTTTATGCTAAAAAAAAAGCTATAGCTATGTGCTGGAAAAATACAGACCCACCTTCAACTCTATTCTGGAAAAACAATTGTAAATTCCAATTTGCCATTATTCCAGGATATCTATAAGAACATAGTTGTTCAAAGAGATTTATGAATGTCTGAGCAATTGCTTGAAAATCCCTCAACTACAACAGATTACTTTTCTGAACCTATGTTTTTAAACAAACACACGTTTAAAATAATATATTTTGTATAAAGAATCCAGCTACAACCACTTTATTGCTAATCAATGCAGCTAGGTCAGCTCCCTGCTAGCAGCATGCCATTGGATAGTGAAAGAGAAGCAAATGACTGCTAAACTCATCTTCCTGCTCTCTCTTCCTATTAGTGTATTTCTGCACATGCAGATAAGTTGATTAACCTTAACAGCCCCCCTCGGATCCTGCCCAGGACCACCATCATGCCACCCAGGACCACCAGGATGGCCACCACACTGGACCACCAGGTATGCCCCCTAGACCCCCAGGGAAATACCAATCTGTGCCCAGGCAGCTGACAAACTGTGCCCAGGCAGCTGCCAATCAGTGCCCACTCCAATGCCTCCCACTGCCAGTGCCACCAGGGATGCCTATCAATGCCTCCTATCAGTGCCTCATATCAGTGCCGCGTATCAGTGCCCATCAGTGCCATGTATCAGTGCCCATCAGTGCCCAGCAGTGCCGCCTATCAGTGCCCATCAGTTCCCAGCAGTACCGCCTATCAGTGCCCGTCAGTGCCACCCTATCAGTGCCTAGCAGTGCCCAGCAGTGCCGCCTTTCAGTGCCCATCAGTGTCGCCTATCAGTGCCCATCAGTGCCAACCAGTGTCACTCAGTGCCACCCATGAGTGCCCATCAGTGCCACCTATCAATGCCCATCAGTGCTGCATATCAGTGTCACCCATCAGTGCCGCCTACCAGTGCCCATCATCACTGCCCATCAGTGCCCATCAGTGCCCGCTCATTGGTGCCACCTCATCGGTGCCGCCCTATCAGTGCCTGTCATTGCCCATCAGTGAAAGAGAAAACATACTTATTTACAAACAGAAACAAAAGCAAAACTTTTTTAGCAAAAAATAAAAACCGCAGAGGTGATCAAATACCACTAAAAGAAATCTCTATTTGTGGGAACAAAATGCTAAAAATTTAGTTTGGGTACAGTGTAGCATGACCGCGCAATTGTCATTAAAACTGCGACAGCGCTGAAAGCTGAAAATTGGTCTGGGCAGGAAAGTGTATAAGTGCCCTGTATTGAAGTGGGTAATATAGTTATGAGCAAGAGCAGAGGGAGTGGCGTGCTACATGTGGCTCACAGACCACTAGTTTGGGTACTGTTGTATAGAGCAGCCTTTTTCATCCAGGGTGCCTTGAGCTTTCTTCAGGGGTGCCTTGGCAAAGTGCCTAAAAATTGATCAAAAATTGTATCCAGCAGGTGGGTCAAGCCTGCCTTTTAGTTACACAAAGCCTTTCTAGACACTGGGGGTTATTTACAAAAGGCAAATCCACTTTGCACTGCAGGTGCACTTGGAAGTGCAGTCGCTCTAAATCTAAGAGGTTGACCTGAAATGAGTGGAAGCTCTGCTGATTTTATCATCCAATCATGTGCAGGGCTAAAATGCTGTTTTTTATCTTCCTTGCATGTTCCCCTCGGATCTACAGCGACTTTACTTCCAAGTGCACTTTCAGTGCAAAGTGGATTTTCCTTTAGTAAATAACCCCCCGCTGGCAACAACCAATGACATCAGTTAATACAGAGGATGTCTGTTGCCTCCACCACATCCTTGTTTGACCCTCCTGTACCCCTCACCATCAGCACCGGGGTAACATCAGCTGGCTGATGGAGAGAAATTGAGGGAGAAGAGAAACATTGGAATACTAGTCAGTAGCAGTGTGCAAAAGTGTATTCGCTTTGGAAGAATAAATCACCTGGGTATCCTACGTGTGGATGTTGCTGAATTGTGTAAAGCTATTAGAATAGTTTTTTACATTTTATAATGGGGTGCCTTGAGACTGTCCATCATCATGGGGTGCCTTGAGATTGGCTATGATTTTAAAGGGTGCCTCTACTGAAAAAAGATTGAGAAACGCTGGTATAGAGAAACAAATTTGAGATTTGGACTAGCACTGGGGCATTTACCGAAGCCTATCCTTGGGTGCTCTGAACAAGCAACAATTTTCTGTTCACAGTGCAACTAAAACATATAACATATTTTACTGTTTGATAAGGTGTTGTATATAAGTCATCCTTCTACCCTGTTTCCCGGAAATAAGACCTAGCGTGATTGTCGGTGATGGCTGCAATATAAGCCCTCCCCCCCCCCCCCAATAAGCCCTAGTTAAAGTCCTTGTAGGTCTTATTTTCAGGGTAGGGCTTACTTTCGGGGAAACAGGGTAGGGCTTATTTGGGGGGTAGGGCTTATATTGCAGCCATCACCGACAATCACGCTAGGTCTTATTTTCGGGGAAACAGGGTATGTACTCTAGGAACTGTACAAGTAAAAATGCTTGAGTCCAAACTACGTAAATGTGCAGCAGACAGTATACATTCTTTGACATATCCACGTGCTTTTATAACGTAAGATCTGGTTGGTTGCTATAAGTAAATTTTTTTGCAGATTATAATTTTTTCCCTGCTATACCATTAAATAAACCTTCTCATTTTGACAGTTGAGGTTTCTTAAGGTTTGGTTTGCAGTGCTCTCCAGTAAACATACAGAAGAACTTACAAGTGCATTTTCAACTTTTTAATTTCATTCTTCCAAAAAGTACTCTTTACTTGCCTGAGGAATCATTTACCCCTTCGTTATTCAGGGGACATACATCTTGTTTATCTTTGGCTGAATCTGTCTAAAATGTCTATTACTTTGTTAGAGTAATTTTACAGTCTTGTCTATCAGGATATTTTATAGTGTATCGTTTAAGTGAATAACAATAACAATGAAACATTGCAGATGCTGCTATAAATGTAATGGCCAACTTTTTGAAGGAAAAAAGCCTAAGTTTTGTTGTCATACTTCTGTCCTATACACATTAGCAACATTTCCTCTCGTATATGCAGATGTTATATTAATAAAAAGAGGTTTACGCATTCTACCAAAACATTCCTCTGCAACCTATAATGGCTTACCCATTCAAACCGAAAAGAATAAAAAAAGTAAACACAAGCAATATAATGTATTTTATATACAGATGTTCTCTTTCAGATTCGTTTTTATGCTTTGACATACACTATATTACCAAAAGTATTGGGACACCTGCCTTTACACACATATGAACTTTAATGACATCCCAGTCTTATGCCCCGTACACACGGTCGGACATTCCGACAACAAAATCCTAGGATTTTTTCCGACGGATGTTGGCTCAAACTTGTCTTGCATACACACGGTCACACAAAGTTGTCGGAAAATGCGATCATTCTGAGCGCGGTGACGTAAAACACGTACGTCGGGACTATAAACGGGGCAGTGGCCAATAGCTTTCATCTCTTTATTTATTCTGAGCATGCGTGGCACTTTGTGCGTCGGATTTGTGTACACACGATCGGAAATTCCGACAACGGATTTTGTTGTCGGAAAATTTTATAGCCTGCTCTCAAACTTTGTGTGTCGGAAAATCCGATGGAAAATGTGTGATGGAGCCTACACACGGTCGGAATTTCCTATCACACATTTTCCATCGGAAAATCCGACCGTGTGTACGGGGCATTAGTCCGTAGGGTTCAATATTGAGTTGGCCCACCCTTTGCAGCTCTAACTGCTTCAACTCTTCTGGAAAGGCTGTCCACAAGGTTTAGGAGTGTGTCTATAGGAATGTTTGACCATTCTTTCAGAAGCGCATTTGTGAGGTCAGGCACTGATGTTGGATGAGAAGGCCTGGCTCGCAGTCTCTGCTCTAATTCATCCCAAAGGTGTTCTATCAGGTTGAGGTCAGGACTCTGTGCAGGCCAGTCAAGTTCCTCCACCCCAAACTCTCTCATCCATGTCTTTATGGACCTTGCTTTGTGCATTGTTGTGCAGTCATGTTGGAATAGAAAGGGGCCATCCCCAAACTGTTCTCACAAAGTTGGGAGCATGAAATTGTCCAAAATGTTTTGGTATGCTGATGCCTTTATGCCCCATACACACGATCAGACTTTCCGACAACAAAACCGTGGAATTTTGTTCGAAGGTTGTTGGCTCCAACTTGTCTTGCATACACACGGTCACACAAATGTTGGCCAACAATTACAAACGTAGTGACGTACATGACGTATGGCGAGACCATAAAAAGGAAGTTCAGTAGTCATGTGATATCTCCATTACGAACGCTGATTCCGAGCATGCATGAACTTTTGTGCGACGGACTTGTGTACACACTATCGGAAAGTCCGACAACAAAAATTTGAGAACCTGCTAGCCAACATTTTTTGGCGGAAAGTCCGACAACAAATGATCGATGGAGCATACACACGGTCGGACTTTCCGCCAACAAGCTCACATCCAACATTTGTTGTCGGAAAGTCTGATCATGTGTACGAAGCATAAGAGTTCCCTTCACTGGAACTAGGGGCCAAGCCCAACCCCTGAAAAACAACCCCACACCATAATCTCCCCTCCATAAAATGAACACTCTATATTCCAGCCCTGGCACTTCCAGGTTGTTCACCATGAGTCTGAGTTTCCTATCACATTACATGGGAATGTAGAAACCATGGGGAGAGGTAAGGATGCTAAGCCAGATCTTGCAAGGACTGAAGCACTTACATATCCTATAGTTCCCAAATGTCCCCAATCTAAAGAGACTGTCTCTTTCTTGGAAACAAATCCCTCTGTCCCTGTTTCCTCCTCAGTTGCCCCTCTTTTTTAACTACTCCTATATAAAAATGTACTATTTAATTATCAAAAATGTTATACTACATTCTTTGTTTTTATCCAGCCACTAAATTAAAAGAAAACCAGTGTTTAAAGAAGTATTTGTGGGTTTTGGTGTAATAATGTGGTCTGCCTGGATCGTGGCAAGGTTGTGTACTTTACCTTCATACTTTGTGCTAAAAGGTGTCTCTTTCCTCATATGATACCCCCCCCCCCAAAAAAAAAAAAAAAGAAAAAGAAATGAATGTCATAAGCATTTATTATAATAACTGGATAATGGGATTATGGGGCATCCACAAGCTTCAGCTGATATGCAGTCATTTATGAAAAGCTTAAAAAAATTTACCTTGATGTGCATACAGGGACAATATCTTACCCTACATAAGCTTATTATGTCAGCTTTTCATCCATACATTCTGCTAATATAACATATCCCCTCCCTATAGTCTCCTTTGTTGGTACTGTAATCTGATGATCTGAGATCCATTACTGATGTTGCTGGAGAGCTATTCCAAAATACGACAAATATGACACTGTGCCATACTGGGGGACTATTACTAGAACTGGAGAGTGCAAAATCTGGTTCTGTTGTGCATGGTAGCCAATCAGCTTCTAACTTTAGCTTGTTCAATTAAGCTTTGACAATAAAACCTGGAAGGTGATTGGTTTCTTTGCAGAGCTGCACCAGACGTTGTACTCTCAAGTTTTAGTAAATCAACCCCACTGTCTAGATTCTGGCTAGGGTGGATTTCATAGAACTCAGATGAAGGTAAATTGAACTTCTTGTTTTATCACAGCTGCAATGTTTTCTGGATAGCATTAGTAGCTTATTGGTCTCACTTGTTTACCTGAAATTGCTTTTTAATTACATCATTCATTATGCCTCAGTTGCCAAAATGAATCTCTATGAGATTAGAGAGAGTCATTCTGGGGCCGGGCGCCTCACAATAAAGATGTAGAACTTTCACATTGGCATTGTTTTAACAAAGAAGATGAGTTTAAACAGGGCAATGAAAAGCAAAGGGCTATTTTAAGTATTTAGTAATACGGTGAAAAAAGCCAGGGGTATAAATAAACTTTATATAAACGTTAGTACTAGAGGTTTTCTTCTTTACTTTCACTTATACAGGCTTAATAGGGAAAGGGTCCAGTGCCCCCCTTTACTAGTTCATCAGAGAGGTCCTCTATTGGGGATGGGGGGAGAGGGTAAGTGGCATATAAATACATTTTCTCACCACATTTTGAGCTTTGGTTATGCAATAAAATTTAGTTACCATCTCTACTCTACTCCACTCCACCCCACTCTACTCTACTCTACTCTACCCCACTCTATTCTACTCTACTCCACTCCACTCCACCCCACTCTACTCTACCCTACTCCACTCTACCCCACTCTACTCTACTCCACTCCACTCCACTCCACTCTACTCCACTCCACTCCACTCCACCCCACTCTACTCTACTCTACTCTACTCTACTCTACTCCACTCCACTCTACTCTACTCCACCCCACCCCACTCTACTCTACTCCACTCCACTCCACCCCACTCTACTCTACTCTACTCCACTCCACTCCACTCTACTCCACTCCACCCCACTCTACTCTACTCTACTCTACTCTACTCTACTCCACTCCACTCTACTCTACTCCACTCCACTCCACCCTACTCTACTCTACTCTACTCTACTCTACTCCACTCCACTCCACCCTACTCTACTCTACTCTACTCTACTCTACTCTACTCTACTCTACTCTACTACCTATTCATTGCAGGCAGTGCAGGAATACATTTTTTTATATTTGTTGAAATGCTGCTTCTCTTCTTAACGACTCTTAAAAAATTCTTGACACTGCCAGTGAGGGAGTTAGCCAAATACTGCTATTAACTTACCAACATTTTTTTTGCCATCTCTTATGAATGTTGCATGAGATATATTACACGGTTTCCACTTTCCTATACACGCCTCCATGATTCTTTCACTTTATTAGTCTTTTTTTTATGGGTCATGATTTCCAAGATCATCATTAATCTCTCAGACAGCTTCCATGAACGTTTTCATTCAGTTTCAGAATATTGAGCTGGCCCTTTTTGTAGTGAGTGACTCTGAGACATGATTTACTAAGTGACAGCTTTACCATATCCGATTTTTACGTCCCGTATCTCTTTCACGGGTTGGGAATTCATTCAAAGAGGAGCTGTAGTTACACATTTAATACAGTAGAAAATAGAATGCACTGTAAAAATCACATCTATACCCTTCTATAAAAAACCAACTATCTTTTACAAACTTTGCATACATATAGATAAATGCCAATAGATAGATAGATAGATAGATAGATAGATAGATAGATAGATAGATAGATAGATAGATACAATAACATTTTGTGATTGATGTTATAGTACTTCAAAGCTTAGGTACATTTCATAACATGATCAACACAGGGCACAATAAGTCTATTATAGTAGTGCTTACGTGCATTTATACATGTATTGTAATAAATTGTTTCTAGGACAACTTCGTCAGAAATAGTTTGGCTTGGCTGTATCAGAAGAGCTGGATAGTAAGTCTATATCACACTGCCAGATTTTTACAAGGAAAGCTCGTCCATGAAAGACTCAAGATCACTAAATGCAACTGCAAAATAGGGATTAAAAGTAGTAGAGAAGCATTTACTCAAGGCAGAGCATTGGACAACGATTTTCTTGCCTGCTGGTCAAAATCTATGGCAAGATGGTTTATTTTGATTCAGTTCAATGCTCCAAAGAAACTAAAACAAGGAAGATCAAAGCGCAACAATCCATAGCATCCAATCAGATTTTAGTTTACATCACTCATCATTTCTAATTCATTCTATGTGCTGCTGAAAATCAGCCTTGGTCTTGTGGTTCACAGGATGAGTCCTTTCATCATAGATCAGTCAATTTGTCCCTTTAAAAAGAGAGTTTTTTTTTTCAGTTGGCATGGATGAGCAGCAGTGATTATACAAAGTGGGAGGAAAAAGAAAGAAATGTGTGCGAGGCCAAATCTTGCAAAAGCTAAGATCTAAGAGAACAAAAACAGGCATGACAAACAAAGCACACCAGTCTACACTCACTCAGAAGCTAAGCAGGTATGTTTATATAGTGGTGCCATTTTCAGTCTTCAGGACCTAAGAGCAACGAGTTAGGAGAAAGAGAAGCATGGGTGCAGGGCCAACATGACTGGGTTAAAAGAGGTTTGAAATAGGAGGGGCTTTTTTTTTTTAGGTTAAAGTAAATATGAATAAAGGGGTACTTACCAGATTGGTGGGTCAAGAGGAAACAGGTAGGGCTTCAGGAGAAGGTCAGTAGGAGAATCCTAATAAGTCTTTAGCCAGAAGAGAGCTGGCATCTGGAAAACATCCCACACTCCCTCCCTTTTTTAGTTCAGGGGATGATTTTGCATTCTGTTGAGGACAGTTACAGGTTTGGTGTGGATATGTCATAACAGCTGGTAGGGTACAAGGTCCTTGAAGGTGGTCATTATGAGCAAAATGCACATTGGTAGGTACCTGTCTTGGGTACAGCTTCTTTTATTTTATATGGTTCAGTGACAGTGAAATGTGGGTCATTCCGGGTTGTATGTGTGATTGTTTCGATTTTCCGATGGAAAATGTCCGATCAGAGTGTGTTGTCGGAAATTCCGACCGTGTGTGGGCTCCATCGGACATTTTCCATCAGATTTTCCGACACACAAAGTTTGAGAGCAGGATATAAAATTTTCCGACAACAAAATCCGTTGTCGGAAATTCCGATCGTGTGTACACAAATCCGACGCACAAAGTGCCACGCATGCTCAGAATAAATAAAGAGATGAAAGCTATTGGCCACTGCCCTGTTTATAGTCCCGACGTACGTGTTTTACGTCACCGCGTTCAGAGCGATCGGATTTTCCGACAACTTTGTGTGACTGTGTATATGCAAGACAAGTTTGAGCCAACATCCGTCGGAAAAAATCCTAGGATTTTGTTGTCGGAATGTCCGATCAATGTCCGACCGTGTGTACGGGGCATTAGTGTTATTGTCTCCAGATCAGTGTTTTGCAGCTAGAGGACTACCTTACACTTTTAGACAGGTACTCTGTTAAGTAGAGATGCCTACAAGGATCTTGGGACTTCATTCATACTGTATTGAATGTCGATATGGTCCATATGTTACTTATACAATTTGTTAATAAAGGGTTGCTGTGTCCATTCCTTTGTGCCATGTGTGGTTACTTAGGTAAATAGTGTAGTAGTGGGCAAGCAGTTTTGGAGACAAATCATCTTTAATACCCTAGCCATGTCTGTTGGCTACAAACAACATTTATTAGCTTGCTAGTTTAGGCCTAGCTAACATTCACATTTGTCCATCTACCTGACCAAGAATGGCCTCACTTTTTAAAATGGTGGTGTAATGATAATGAAAAAGTAGAGGGGAATTAAATAGAAGAGTAAAGGAGAGCAGGGCAAGTAACTTCTTATACTTATATTTCTAGAATCTAAAACATATTTGGATATTGATAAGTCAAGAATCAGGACAGAAATGTGGAACCAGCCATTGCTGAGTTGTGTTAAATTTGTAAGCTTGAGGTTCTTACTCTTTCCGGACTACTTAGTGAGTCGTTGACCTGGCAATAGAACACATCTTTGGCCACATGCTTGCTCCTGGTTACTAACGCAATAAAAGTTCCCCTAAATTACCATGAACGGTCTGAGATTTTACTATCCATTCCCTTGTCCAGACATTTAGAGACCACCATTGGCTGTTTTTTGACCTTCAATCTTCTCTTTGACAAATTAAGGTTACTGTAGGAGACACCACATCTCAGTGAAGGACAACAAGTCAACAGTCAACAATGCAGTTTTATGCAGTTTTTGGACTGTTGGACTATGCACCTGCAGTGACACAGGGTGAGTCATGCATTAGCCCCTGCCAATCATTTGAATAAACAGACAGTGTGATAGAACCAATGGCTGAAACCCTTTCACAGCTGTGCCCATATTATAGATATTTTCATCACAAAGGCTTCTTTGATTGAGCACATTTAGTTTTTATCTATACTGTAGACATGATTGAATAAAGAGATTATTAAAACAGTAGGAAGTAATTAAAACTGCCAACCAGCCAAAGAGTAATAAGTTAGGCTTGCTACATTTTCTTATTATGAAACTGAGATAGAAAATCAAGGAGGCTGTCATAGCAAGGCTATTCTTTTCCCTTTTTTCTATTAAAGCTTTGTTCCCAAAACAATGGTCCATGCAGCTTGTTGCTTGCCTTTAACTAGCCCTTGAGGTACTTTTCTTCCACTGATGTGATAGGACATTATTTCTTACATAGATTCCAACGATGAAGCACTATGTCTTACAATGACACAATTTATGGGGCACAATTCCTCCCACTAACAAGGATGTGGCATAATTCTTCCAATTGACACCGATGATGGGCACTTTTTTGCTCACTGTTACCATTGCTTGGCACAATTGGTCTCAGTGACCCCATTGATGGGGTACTATTCCTCCAAGTGATACCAATGCTGAGCGGTATTCCTCAAAGTGATACCAACAATGGGGCACTCTCCCTCTCATTGATGCCAACAATAGGGCACTATTCTCCCCACTGATACCAACAACGGGGCTTTATCCCTCCCACTGATACCAACAATGGGGCAGGTATCTTCTGCTGAGACCAGTGATGGGGCATTATTCCTCCTCACACTGACCACAGGCACTAGATTATTTTTTGCTACTACTGACCACCAACTCTGGAGCATTTTGTACTCTCACTGACCACTGAGCCTGAGACACTGGCAAATAATGTTGCAGTATTTTCTACTCCCACTGGCTATTGAATGGCCTGGAGGACAGTGAACTGGCACTTTATTTAGAAAGTTTGCCAATACTTTTTAATGTTATGGAAAGGATAGGGAAGGATTAGAACCCCTGTTAGGATTTTATTGTGGTCTGTGTTTCTATTAGGGAGATTTATTCCCTACTTTTCTCTCCTAGTGACCATTGACAGATTCACTCCCTTCTTTTCTCTCCTAATGACCATTGACAGATTTGCTTCCTTTTTTTTCTCCTATTGACACCTGAACTAAAAGTGAAGGAAAATCCTAAATTTTGAGTTGTCACGAGGATAGGAACAGAGTGGAAATCCTTTAATTAGATTGATTGTTGTGAATACCGTCTAATGCCGCGTACACACGGTTGGACTTTTCGGCTACAAAAGTCCGACAGCCTGTCCGACAGACTTTCGATGGACTTTTGGCGGACTTTTGGCGGACTTTTGGCGGACTTGCGGCAGACTTTCTTACGAATGGACTTGCCTACATACGATCACACAAAAGTCCGACGGATTCGTATGTGATGACGTACACCGGACTAAAATAAGGAAGTTGATAGCCAGTAGCCAATAGCTGCCCTAGCGTGGGTTTTTGCCCGTCGGACTAGCACACAGACGAGCGGATTTCTGGGTCCGGCGTAGTTACGACGTAAAGATTTGAAGCATGTTTCAAATCTAAAGTCCGTCAGATTTGCGGCTGGAAAAGTCCGCTGAAAATCCGGGGAAGCCCACACACGATCGGATTGTCAGCCAGCTTTAGTCCATCGGCGTCCGTCGGACTTTTGTAGACGAAAAGTCCGACCGTGTGTACGCGGCATAAGAGTGGTTTTAATCAATTGATATACTCTCAATTTCCCCAATGTGACACAAATGGGAAAGGAAAAACCCCACAGGGTTTTAATGCATCTCTATTTTTTCCGAAAATATAAGAAGTTATGGCTTGAAAGAGGAATTCCAGGTATAGATATTTTATACATTGTTACACTGATCCAACTTTGACAATTGCAACTATGTGTATACCATAACTGGCCAAAGTCCCTGGAAGCTGGAAATGACTGAAGTAGACAATGCTACGCCAATGATATCCACTTACTTCCAGGTCCCACGCTGGCCTGATGCCTTCTGAACACCGGAGGTCAGCCGCTCAGCACAGGCGCCTTTCAGATTATTTTTCATGAATGAATATAAAATTTTCTCGCATTGGACAAGATGGAGAGGTGTGGTGGTGACATCACACTGTTCACCTTTGCAAAGCATTCACTGAATGGCACCCATGCTAACTGGTCAATCTCCTGTCTTATAAATGCAGCAGGGCAGCCACTCAACACAGGACCCGGAAGCAAGTGGAGATCACTGGAGTAGCAGTCTTAAGGGCACTTTCACACTGGGGCGGAGGGGCGTCGGCAGTAAAGCGGCGCTTTGCCGTCATTTTGCTTTGCTTTGCAGGCAATTCGGCAGCGCTGCCCATTGATTTAAATGGGCAGGGGTGCTTTAGAAGCAGTGTACACACCACTTCTAAACCGCCCCAAAGATGCTGCTTCCAGGACTTTTTTTAACGTCCTGCAAGCGCACCGCTCCAGTGTGAAAGCACTCAGGCTTTCACACTGGAGTGACAGGAGAGACGCTTTACAGGCGCTTGACAGGCGCTATTTTTAGCTCTAAAACGCCTGTAAAGCGCCTCAGTGTGAAAGTAGCCTAAGTGATTTCCAGCTTCCAGGGGCATCGGCCAGGTATGGTATGTGCATAGTTGCATTGGTCCAAGCTGGACCAATGTAACTATATAAAAATATCCAGACCTGGAATTCTTCTTTAAGTATTTTATAACATCCACCTAATGGAAGAGTGCCTCTAGAGTCTCACGTTTTATATTTAAAGCTGTTATAACGTAAAATAATTAATCTGCAATCAAGAAAATTCTTTTGTTGTTTTTTCAGATCTTTATCCACAATAATATGTCACATTTGTTTTCCCTTTCTCCTGTCCCTGTTTTTGTTTTAGCACAATAATAGCTTTTGAATGGCAGCTGCTATTATTAGATGGAGTAAATCGGGTCAGTAAGCACATTGAATGGAAAGAAATTGTTTATTGCTGATCAATCTTAGGTTTACTAATTAAGCCAATGAGTGGCGTAGATGTACTGCTGAGCGCAGGGACCCCAATGACAGCGAGGATCTCTTTCAGCAACGCTCAATACGTTCTCAATAGATCTTTACTTCATTAACTGCTACATATTAGTGAGACCTTAGGTTAAAATGTGAAATTTATTTGCTGGATAAAACCAGACCAAGAATAGTGAAACATACCAAATTTGTTTTTACAATGGAATTTGATATAATTTGTTTGTATTCTGCCTGTGAACACGGTACACTTTTTTTTCCATGTTTATTGATTTTCCATACCATGATCATATTATAGAATGCAAAACCTTTCACATTGCAGATGAATTTGGAGACTATACTTGTTTGCTTGCTTTGGATGGAGTACTTTTGGATGGAATGTCCATTTGTGAGATTCCTCGTTGCTCTCAGGCCTGGGCACAGCACAGGAAATGTGGTCGATCCTTAAAGCCGAAGAAAACCTATAACCTAGCTATAACCATACCTCCCAACATTTTGAAATGGGAATGAGGGACACCTAATAGCAAAAGTATGTAGGCATAGGGCACACTCCCTGCCACACCAACTTAAAGGAGAATTATACAGAAAAATGATTAGTTAAACCCACAAATGCTTTTTTTGTACCACTACTACCACAACTATCCCTTTATACTGGCTTTTGAATGCACTTTAGAAATTGGATGAAAGGTTTAGCACTAGGAAACGCTTTTTGAAAGATAAAAAGTGCATTTTATATATAACTACTGTATATACTCCAGTATAGGCCGACCCGAATATAAGCCGAGGCACCTCATTTTACCACAAAAAAACTGGGAAAACTTATTGACTCAAGTATAATCCTAGGGTGGGAAATGCAGCCTATCAGTGCCCATGACATGCAGCCTACCAGTGCCCATCATGTACAGCCTACCAGTGCACATCATGTACAGCCTCCCAGTGCACATCATGTACAGCCTACCAGTGCTCATCATGTACAACCTCCCAGTGCCCATCATGTACAGCCTTCCAGTGCCCATCATGTACAGCCTCCCAGTGCCCATCATGTACAGCCTCCCAGTGCCCATCATGTACAGCCTACCAGTGCCCATCATGTACAGCTTCCCAGTGCCCATCGTGTACAGCCTACCAGTGCCCATCATGTACAGCCTCCCAGTGCCCATCATGTACAGCTTCCCAGTGCCCATCGTGTAAAGCCTACCAGTGCCCATCATGTACAGCCTACCAGTGCCCATCAGGTACAGCCTACCAGTGGTGAATTGCCATGCAGCCAATGTAACGATGTCCCGCCTCCTATGACACATGGCACAATGATTCCTAGCATTGGATCAGTGTGCCATCTATCACAAGAGGCGGTCTAGGAGGGGGGACAACGTTACAGTGGCTGCACGGTGATTCAGATCTCTGACACACAGCGTAATAGGAATATGGCATGATCGGTCCTCTTTACAGTGAGATATGGGGTCAATAAGATGCCACATGTCACCTCTAGGCTGGGAAGCCTGAAATAAAAAAAATAAATAAAATGATCTCGGCTTCCCAGCCAAGGGGACGGCATTCGTTTGATCATAGAGACTCCGGTGACCATCTGGTCCACCGGAAATCTCTATGGTCACCATCCGAGGCCGGCGGATCCTGTCTCCGACTCACCGATGGAAGTGGTGAGTCGGTAGCACTGGAGGGCGACGGGAGAGGGGGCGTCCCCTCTCACCACCCGTAAGAACAATCAAGCGGTGGAACACCCGCTATGATCATTCTTATGGTGTAGGGAATTTCCGGCTGAAAAAGCTGATATCTGAATGATGCCTGTAGCTGCAGGCATCATTCAGATATACCCCCGCAAAGTCAAGGACGTCATATGACGTACCTTGGGCGGGAAGTAGTTAACTATTAGAAACTTGAAAATGATCTGTTTTGGAGACTTCTTAAAGTAGACTTACTTACCTGATCCTCCTTTTCTCCAAGCTGCTAGATCGGTCCTGCAGCGTCTTCTTCCTCAAGCTCAAGTAGTCTAAGGCAATGTTTCTCAACCTTTTGTCAAGGCAGCCTTTAAATCCACACAATCACGAGGCACCCCATTTTAAAATGTAAACAACTAAACTAATAGTTTTGTATAATTTAGCAACATCCACATGCATAGGACACCCAACATTAGAGTCGATTTATTCTTCCAAAGCAAATACACCTTTGCACACTGGTACTAACTAGTATTCCAATGTTTCTCTTCTCCCTCAGTTTCTCTTCCTCACTTAGCTAATGTGACCCAATGCTGAAGGACAAAGGCAGGGGAGGGGCAAGCAAGGATGCTGTGCAGGTGCCTGACGTCCTTCTTATTAACCGATGACATCATTGTTGTTAGGATGCTGGTGGATAGAAGGTTGTAATGGTACATGTGGCTTTGTGTAACTCATAGGCAGGCAGTTGGAGCACAGTCTTATTGCATGGGATCATTAACACATTTCCCACAGTTGCACTTGTAGACCTAAAATGTGCAATTTAACATGTTTGCATAAAAAAAATTCTCCGGTAGAGAAGAGCGTAGAGGAGCCCCTAGAAAACTGCCTCACCTTAGTCACTAGACGAAATAATATTGAAATTGCAAAGTGAACGTGCTCTTTTCCTTTAGTAAATCAATTCCAATTTTCATATAATAATAAGTACAGCCTTGTAGTTTAGCAGCAAGACTTTTAGGTACAGAGACATTGAATATATTCATAAATACATATCTAAACACTGAGTGAAATGAAAATTCTGTCATCCAAATTTTAGCCTGTCCACAGTCTTTAATAAATGATGATATTATCAGAATCATTTTATATGTCGTTGAATTCAGAAACCAGACGTGTTATTTTTCTTGTCTTTATTTTTGATGCCGTATGTTTATTGCAATAAAAAATACATTCATGAAGAGCGTAAGGCTAGTATTTTGCAAATGCAAATGTAATTAGATTTTTTGTCATTACCTTACAAATTATAATGCTCAAATTGCACTCATTCATTCTCTCTCGGCACTGCTTAAGGCAGCCATTTTGTCAACTTGGTAAAACTACTGTCTTGAATAGAAGATCAATTGTGTCCAGATGGTGGTATGCTGGTGTCAGCCTGTTATATGCAATTGTTGAATTCAAATTGGTTTTATGCTTCCTTCCACTTCTCTTAAAACCTAATGTTCTTGTGAATGTGTGTAGCATTTAAATAACTTAATGTGTATTTTAGATTGCAAGCTCTCATGGGCTGGGCCCTCTCTAAGCTTGGCCATAGACGGTACAATTTTCTTTCCTGCTCAATTCCCCCATCAACACTATGTTGAATACCACTTGTGGAGCGGGAGCGGGGGCGGGGGCGGGGGGGGGGGGGGGGGCACAGGTACCCGTCCCTGCCTCCAGGAGAATACACAGTGATTATTGCTAGTGGCTATAGCTGCAGGCAATATTCGCATGAAAAATCAAACATGCTGGTTGTACCCGAGTTGATCGATCAATCGACTTTGATACAATCAGCCTGCCCATACATGGTTCAATATGTAAAACCAATAGTTCCGCGCTTAGGTAAAAGAAGGAACTGCTGCCCCCCAGCACAGAATCGCACCAATGTGCAATTCCAAAAAGATTAGAGTCAGAAAACAGGGGTGATTGGCGCTGTTCCACTAGAATCAAAAAGACTAATGTGGTATATCAAGTGAACTGTGACACAACCCACGCATAGGTAACAGTGTGTAAGATAAAGACAAATTAAGTGAAAAAAACTGAAGTATGTGCAACACCTGCCGTCATAAAAAAGTGCAGCGTGTATTCGCTCCTTGGTGAACCAAAAATAAATCAAGATCTGGGTGAATCAAAAAAATTGTTGGAATGAAAAGGAATTCCCAAATAAACTATCAAAAAAATCCTTAAAAACATATATTAATCGTAATAAACATCAGTAGTGCATAAACTCAAAAAAACGGTAGTGTATAAAAAATTGAAATCTATAATCACAAATGCACATAAGAAAATTAAAAGTTCATCATAAATCTAGAGTCCACAGAAATGTCCCACAGAATATAAGTAAATTGTAAAAAAGGCCTGTGGTGCAAAATTCTTCATAAAGTGCAAATGGTGAGTCTTTTAAAATTCTAGCAATGATCTTAATGCCGTGAAGTCCTCCTGTCATCCAAAACGCCCCCCAATGTGCCCTCACTCACCGAAGGGGGACACCCCTGCAGGGGTATCTGGCCTGTCAGCTGTATCTCGCAGCTATGGTCCTTGGTAGGGGCTCCTATTCGGATCTCCCTACCAAGGACCATAGCTGCGAGATACAGCTGACAGGCCAGATACCCCTGCAGGGGTGTCCCCCTTCGGTGAGTGAGAACCGAGAGTGGAGATCCGAATAGGAGCCCCTACCAAGGACCATAGCTGCGAGATACAGCTGACAGGCCAGATACCCCTGCAGGGGTGTCCCCCTTCGGTGAGTGAGGGCACATTGGGGGGCGTTTTGGATGACAGGAGGACTTCACGGCATTAAGATCATTGCTAGAATTTTAAAAGACTCACCATTTGCACTTTATGAAGAATTTTGCACCACAGGCCTTTTTTACAATTTACTTATATTCTGTGGGACATTTCTGTGGACTCTAGATTTATGATGAACTTTTAATTTTCTTATGTGCATTTGTGATTATAGATTTCAATTTTTTATACACTACCGTTTTTTGAGTTTATGCACTACTGATGTTTATTACGATTAATATATGTTTTTAAGGATTTTTTTGATAGTTTATTTGGGAATTCCTTTTCATTCCAACAATTTTTTTGATTCACCCAGATCTTGATTTATTTTTGGTTCACCAAGGAGCGAATACACGCTGCACTTTTTTATGACGGCAGGTGTTGCACATACTTCAGTTTTTTTCACTTAATTTGTCTTTATCTTACACACTGTTACCTATGCGTGGGTTGTGTCACAGTTCACTTGATATACCACATTAGTCTTTTTGATTCTAGTGGAACAGCGCCAATCACCCCTGTTTTCTGACTCATACATGGTTCAAATCTCCCCTGGTCCTGTTGAACGGCCAAGATTTGAATATTCTATGGCTGGCTTAACGCTCTTGTTTTGAATTTTATTGTAACTGTTTCACCCTTTATTATGTAAAAGTGCTGTGCAAACTGTTGGTGTATATAGTCCTGTATAATAATAATAATAATTATTAGTAGTAGTATTTTCACATTTGCAGCCTAATTTAGGAACCACCCCTATACATTTGCTATCCTATTCAAATAGAATACATAAAAAAAATGAAAAACATATTTCTTACCCTTTTAGGTGTTTCCTTGTAACAGTATTATACACAGAGTTCCATAGACAGCTTGTATTGTTTAGAATAACTTAAATGTGTTTATTTAGGGATATCTCAGGGACAAATTTGACTAGAGGTAAATTAACACACAATGAGGAACCCAAGCCTTATTATTTATTATAGATATGTATATAGCACAGATACTTCATGCATCTCTTTACATATTGTACATTCATATCAGTTCCTGCTTTCTAGGAGCTTACAATCTAAGGTACATACCTCACATGCATGAAAACATATACTGGGGCCAGTTTAGACAGAAGCCAATTAACCCACCCGCATGAGTTTGGAGGGTGAGAGAAAACTGGGTTACTAAGAGGAAACACAAGCAATCACAGAGAGAACATGTAAACCCCAAGCAGACAGTGTCTTGACTAGTATTCCAGTTGAGGACCCCATTGCAGCAAGGCAGAACCACTAAGCCACTGTGCTGACCACACTATGCTGCCTTTTAGTAGGACAGACAGTGTACAAATCTGGTTCTCAAATGACAATGAAAATCTACTAGCACAGTACAGGCAGGGTTGATTATGGTAAACATACCCCCCCTCCCAGCCCCATTATAAGCATTTCATAAAAGGGGGGAGCTAAATAGGAGTTTTTAAGCTTTCAAGAAAGAGCATGTGAAAAGGTAGGCAGCAATTTTGGACTTTAGGACTTAGGCTGAAGTTAAGTCATCAGTAAAATATTAGTATCAGGTCTCCACCACCCACCCGCATTCTCTGGATAGCAAGGTTTGATATCTCACTTATTCAAAAGGGGGTGTAGAGTAGAGAAATACCTTGTTCCTTGCTCTCCAAGCAGCTCATGCTCTCTACTGGTCTCCTTCCCTCCTGATATGCGGTTAGGCCCTCATCATCTACTATTACAATGCAGGACCACTGATCCTGTATTGTACATGATAATGCTGGAGAGGCTGGGGCTGGAAGACTAGTAAAGAGAAAGAAGCTTCATAGGACCTCTTGTTTGGTGGGAAGAAAACCTGGCGGAGTAATGCCGCGTACACACGAGCGGACTTTATGGCAGACTTTGCCCGGCGGACTTTTCGACAGACTTTATGACGGACTTTCTGAATGAACGGACTTGCCTACACACAATCCATCAAAGTCCGTCGAATTTGTACGTGATGACGTACGACCGGACTAAAACAAGGAAGTTCATAGCCAGTAGCCAATAGCTGCCCTAGCGTGGCTTTTTGTCTGTCGAACTAGCATACAGACGAGCGGACTTTTCGACCGGACTCGATAGATTTAAAACATGTTTCAAATCTAAGTCCGTCCAACTTTTGAGAAAACAAAGTCCGCTGGAGCCCAGCGACGAAATCCCGTCTGCCGGGCAAAGTCTGCCGTAAAGTCCGCTCGTGTGTACGCGGCATAAGAAATAAGGTAAGTATCCCTCTACTCTATATATCCCCTAGAACTGCCATTTTCAACCAGGGTTCTGTGGAACTTTAGAGTTCCTCCGAAGGTTTCTAGGGGATCCTTGAACTTCCACTTGATCATACCTGCATAGTTCCAGGTCCAACAGAGATTTGCAGAGCCAATAGCATGGCATCAGTAATCTTTTTTTGCTGACTGATCACCAATGTAAAATAGATTTTCACAATGCTCCCTTATGAACTAATCTTGATGATGCCGGAAAGGCTGGGGCTGGAAGACTAGTGAAGAGAAAAGAAGCTTCAAAGGACCTATTGTTTGGTGGGAATGAAACCTGGGGTAAGAAATAAGGTAAGTATCCCTCTCCTCAACATATCCCCTAGACTAAACAAGCTGCTAATCCCTGCTATACAGTGAGGGGGGTCCACACAATACTAACATTTTACTGCCCACTGGAGTTCAGTTTTAACACAAATAAGCTGCTAATATACGCCACATGTTCAATGCAATATAATCTAGGTATGCTTTACATTAAATGTATTGCAATATGTTTTTGATCTATCCATGTACCTGTTACACATCTCTATTAAAAGGCCATGTTTAAGTTAAATACATATTTATTTGACGTTCCCACATTCGTGTCTTTGGGTTGTAAAATGTCTGGTGAGTCATATGTAGAACTTTTGTGCAGACCAGTGGGCTAAACATTTTATATTTGCCCTGTAACATCAGGCAGTTTACAGAAGTTGTCAGTCAAGATTATCACTCCTCTCCTAAACTGGAGCACATTTAATCGAAGGGAAAGACTGACATGTATAGTATTATGACAGATAGCCGAGAGAGGAAATACTAAGCAACGCTCTGAAAATATACTCCAAAAGCTCGCCTTTTGAATTAAGAGACAGTTTGTACTGCTAGCAGAATGTACCACAGTGAAGATATCACTGCTATACTTCACAGTCCTGTAGGTAATTTTATGGGAGGTATTTACTGCCCATTTACATCATGACATAAAAAAATTATTGGTGTCTAATGTCATTTTTAAAAATATATATATTTTTTACAAACAACATACTTACATTTAATGAGGTGTGTCCCATATGCTAGCTGTCCTAGACAGTCAACACAGCCGTAACGCATCTGGTGTGAACCAGCCCTAAAGGATAAGGTTGCCCAAGTCCAGGTCCACTTAGATACCAGATCATCACGTAGCCCAAGCCCATACTGACAATTTATAACCAAAATCTTTCCACAGTCAAATAATAACTTTGTTTCTTAACCTCCCTGGCGGTATGATTATTTCGGATTTTAGGTGCTAAAAGCGGTACAGTTATTTTGCATGGAAATTTGGCGTTTTATATTGTAGGTCTGTAATTCTTAACAATAACACACTTAAATCTGTCCAAACAAGAGTCTAGTAGATATCCCGGGTATGATAAAGTTTGAAACCCAAAAACATAAATTTTAATATAATAAATAAAAATAAATAATTAAAAAAATAAATAAAAAATAATAATAAAATAAATTTCCCCACGATTCACTATCGCTCAATTCTGCAAGTGTTCTAATTTACTATCGCTGTTTTCTAGCTGGTCTAAAGCCACTTTTGATGTAAAGGGACACTTTTTGGTTGCTATGGACAATCTCCAGTTTCCAGGCCGAAAGAACAGTATATGTAATAAAAAACTGCATGCAGGGCATGGGCCAAATCACTGGGGACAAAAGGGATGTGAAATGATTTCATACAGTACTGTAATCTGTAAAATTACAGTACTGTATGTGTTATGATTTTGACATTTTTTTTAATTTGCCGCCAGGCTCCACCCCCGTGCGTCGCGACGCTCGCAGGGAACGGAGCCTGGCACAGAGAGGCTTCGGGAGGAGGACGGAGCCCTTGGACACTGCGGAGGGACATCGCAGGAACCCGGGGACAAGGTAAGTGTACCGCTCCAGGATCCTGCAAATTAATCCCGAGTGTGGCTCGGGGTTACCGCTAATGGTGCTGAATTTTAACCCCGAGCCACACTCGGGAAAACCGCCAGGGAGGCTACAGCCTATGTTTGGGTATTTTTTAATCAGCACAAGGAACTGTGCTTACAGGTAAAGAAAAGTGTTCCTTGTGCTGGAGCCAGATGTTGCAGTTGAAATTTGAAGTCCTCTGCCCCCCACCCCATACCTTTACAGCTGTAATCTTTTGGTACTACTGGGGTTAATACAAGCACTGGACCTGTCATAGGTACTTGTTAAGAGTGTTGACCATGTCTAACCTTTCCAACCCCTCCTCCATTAATAGGAGCAGTAGTTTAGCTTCCATCAGTGAAAAGTGTTCTATGAATGGAGCTAAGGTAGATGACTGGAAGGCCTGCCTATTCCATTCATAGAGCACTTTTTATTGGCGCAAGCTATAGTAAAGTTTTCATGAATGAAGTAGGGGAACCGACCTACAGCGGGCCTAGTCGACACTCTTGACAAGTGCCTATGACAGGTCCAGTGCTTGTATTAACCTCTGCAACACCAAAAAGATTATGTCCTTTAGGTTGCAACCTCATCCTTCAGGGTTCGTTCTCACCTGAAGCATTGGAGCTATATTGACTGACATTTCCAGTGCAGCCCCAATGTATAGACAAGGCAAAATACCTTTATTCCAATGGTGTCAGCACTGCAATGCCACTAAGGTGAATAGGACTGTATTGAAATGCCACTTGTGAGATTTCAATAACGTTTTTTGAAAAAGAAAAAAGTAAACAGTGTGATGTGTCTGGATCTCCCAATCACCTTGAGACACATCAGCTGTGAATGATATAGCGCTAACAGTATGCGTTCTGCAGCTGTTTGTTTCCTAAGCCGACATTTTAATGTACTCTATAGTGTTGGCAGCCACCATATTAGAGAAGGGCAAACTATCACGAGTAGCTACTTTTGTTCCTAGACCCCCTCCCTGATGACACCATCAATGTGATCCAATCATCTAAGACAGAAGTGGGCAGGATATTGCTCTGATGATGTCCAAGTCCTCCGTTCAGAACATGTGCCTAGGCACTGTCACTGTGCAGAAGATTTCTGCTAAATCTAATCAAGAGTTATATCCTAAACGTACATTTCTTTTTACTAAGTACTTTGTACATCAAACTTTGTGCTGAATCTCTGTTAGACAGCAAAACTTTAGAATTTAAGTATAGATCTGTTTGAAAAACTTCTTATAATTACAGTTCATTAAAATGTTCAAGATGAATCTGACATGAAAAAAAAAAAGTTATCAAATTAAAATCATTTTTATTAGAGAAAGAAGCAAAAGATGCCTGCATATTAATATATTTGTCAGGAAGGAGTCTGTATGATTTGGGAACTCCTGACTTTGGGGACAATCTGTACAAAGTGAAGTTGATTTACTAAAGCAGTTAAGAAACATCACTAAAAAATTTTTTTGCATTTTCACTTCAGTTATCCAATCATGTGAAACACATCTGCACAAGGAATTTGCTTTCACAAGATTGGAAAATTGAAGTGAATGTTCACACAATTTCCTCACTCAGGATTTTTAAAGTGGATCTAATCTGTATCTGAGCACCTCAAACTGAAAATGCTATTTAATTATTTTTTAATATTCAAAGCAAACTCACCCATCCACCCATGTCTCCATGAGAAATCACTTAAAAAAATACCTCCCTAGCATTTTAAACCATGGCTATCTTGAGTAAGGTAAGGGCAGGTGATTCATGTAGCATTTCCTTCCTGGAATCCATCTGTTCTTGCTCAGGCATGCAAGCAGGGGGGTGTGCTTAGCTGAGAAGGACCCTCCCCAAATGAAAGAAAAATGTCCATGTACACTCATGAGATGTATGCAGGGATGTTTTTCTCAGAGAATAGGTGCAGGTTCTCCCCCTTCCAAGTCACCCCTTGTCTTCATCATCTACCCACCTTTGCAACAATAGACTCTGCACAACAAAATACCCCCCAACAACAATAGATCCCACCGGCAACAATAGACCCCCGATATAACCATACAGTAGATCTCCTAGCAGCCAGCATCAACAAACTCTCCAGCAGCCAGCAACAATAGACCCTTCCCTCAACAGTAAATCCCTACCAGCAACAATTGACCCCTAGCAACATAACATCCCCACCAACAACAATAGTTCCCCCTGACAACAATAGCTCTCCTGAGCAACAATAAACCCCTGCCACTAACAATACGGCCAGCAAAAAATGGCCCCTCGCTCAACAGTAGATCCCTCCCACCAAAAATTGACCCTTTGGCAACATAAGATCACCCCAGCAAAAATAGATTTCCCACCAGCAAAAATAGACCTCCCCAGCAACAAATGCTCCCCGAGTAACAATAGATCCCTCAGCAGTTGGCATTAATAAACCTTCCAGCACACCTCCAGCACCCCATTCAGTGCTGGAGGTTCCAGAACTGCGTTCCCCCACGCTCCGGCTGAAAAAAAGCCCTGGATGTATGACATCATAACAGCAAAGTAAGTACAGTATACCTTCCCATCTTTTTACTAATGCTAGTAGTGAAAGGATTAAAATCTGATTGGGAGAGTTTAGTTTCCACTTTTACTTCCGTCAATAAATCAGCCTCAGTTGAAGGTGTGGTACATCCCTGGCAATCCACAACGCAATGTGGACCTTGATGGCCCCCAAAAGGAGATGTCAGAATTACATTGTGAGATGTCTGGATGGGGTATAGGGTGGTATAATACAGCTCTGACCATGCGTAAATTGATGATGCTATATAAGTACCTGTAATGAATAAATTATTAAGAATAAAGTCAGGGATTGTGTATGGAATATATTTAGCTACCCAATGTTACAAAATATTCTGTATTATGTATTATATATCTTTGTTTTATGCCAGATATACAACGCCTGGTGCCCGGTTTTTGTAGACCCCTTTTGGGAAGTGAATTACAAATCTGCTGCCTAAAAATGAAAATCTTCCACATCAGATATTTTGTGTAGGCGCACATGCCAATGTCCACTGCAGGGTCAATGATACACCAAAAGGTAGCAGC
Source organism: Lithobates septentrionalis (assembly GCA_037952835.1). Lineage (NCBI taxonomy): Eukaryota > Metazoa > Chordata > Amphibia > Anura > Ranidae > Lithobates > Lithobates septentrionalis. Next base: position 1,394,395 of record JBBDGP010000812.1, read on the forward strand.
ATTATGAGTTTTTGAAATGTATCCATTACTTCAGTAGAGCATGTAATGACAATTTGAACAATAAGTAGGTAATATGCAGTAAAATCGCTCTCCATGTAATCACAACAAGATATCTAAAATACACATGTACTGCCTCTAATATACCCAAACTAAAAGAGCCGTAAGCTCCTAGAAATCCCCACTTCCAGGGTAAAGAGAAAGTAGGCTTCTGCCCTCCTCATGCCACAGTACTCAGTACTCATGCCACAAGACAGACTTTGTGGTTACTCACTTTCAAAAAGTCAGCATTTGCACATAATTCTGTGGAAGGATTACTTTAAAGTGTACATAAACCCTAACAATAAGCTTATCTTATATAAGCTCTCTTTTTGTATATTTAATTCACCAATGAAAGCATTTTTTTATATCTGTTTGATGAATGCAAACAAAAAAAAGTTGATCTTTTTTTATATTGGTCTTGAAATTCAGTGCTGTCCTATGTCCTCTGCACACTTCCTGTGTTATCTCAAAAAACCTTCCTAGGTCTTGTGTTGGACTGCGGAATGACTAGTCTTTTTGTAGAGATCCAAGAGTAGGAGTGGTTGACAATCATATAGTAATTTTTTTTCTTGAGTGCTAAAATGGAAAATAATGCAGTCTATGCCCAGCCTCTTTGAAAGAGCCAGTAAACCCAAAACAGATATGTCAATTATCAGCCTGTTGAGTCACACCTAGTATCTTTTACCTCTTGGGGACTTTAGCTTTAATGCCCAACTCTGGGCAATTTTTTTTTTTTCCCATGCAGTGGGGCTGTGCCTGTAACTGCTCGTTTTGTCCAGGGGAGAGGAGAAATCTGTATACTCACCCGATCCTGTGCTCCACCGGCAAACAGTGCTGCCCCATGATCCAGGGGTGGACTGTTCCTGACGTCCTCACATCTAGAGTAGGTCTATGGGCTTGATGATGTCAAGAGCAGTCCACAGCACAAGACCATGGGGAGGATTTGATGAGTTGCCAGGAACAGGGAAAATTCTTGTGCGCAGAGGATCGAAGGATTGGGTAACTATATTTTCACTCTCCAATCCACTAGACAAAAACAGGCAGTTGACCTGTGCAGTGCAGACCCAGTCCCCCTGCATGGGAAAACTTATTTTTGCCCAAAGTTGGGCTTTAAGATGTCCCTTTCAAAGCCCTTGCCTCTCTTCCTGTCCACACTGGAGTTTATGGTGTTTCCATCCACCTTTGCATATTCCAGCACTCCCTGATGAATTATCTGTCATATATAAAATAATTAATAAAATACAGAATTCAGAGAAAGTGGAAACAGCCTATAATGGCCACAGCAGGTGTGCAAACATAGGAACCCAAGAGTAAAGAGCTTAGTATAGTGTCCCAGAGGGAAATAAGAAACTATTAAAATGTTTAACTCTTTGACAGCTACTAAAAAATGAAATAAGTTTTAAATGGACGAAAAAAAAAATATAGGGTCATTGGAAATCACTTTAGGTATAATGGGGGGGATTTACTACAACTGGAGCACTCAGAATCTGGTGCAGCTATGCATGGTAACCAATCAGCTTCTAATTTAGTTTGTTCAATTAAGCTTTGACAATAAAACCTGGAGGCTGATTGGTTTCTACGCAGAGCTGCAACAGATTTTGAATGCTCCATTTTTAGTAACTCTCCACAATTGTGTCGATCTATGGCTGGCTACTTTACAAATTACAAATTACAAATTAGTTTTCTCATAGCTTAGTGAATGCAGTGAAAACTCACTTTGCAAGGAATACCCAATCACGTGCAAGGAAAAAAAAACAAAAAACTGTGGGGTTGATTTACTAAAGGCAAATGGTTTGTGCACTTTGCAAAGTGCAGTTACACTCTGCAAGAGCAGTTGCTCCAATGCTTAGTAAATAAGTAGAAGCTCTGCTGACTTCCATCATCCAATCACGTGCAAGCAAAATTAGCTTTTTTTTTTTTCCTTGCATGTGATTGGGTATACTTTGCAAAGTGAACCTTTATCTCATTTACTAAGCTTTGGAGGAACTGCACTTGCAGAGTGCAACTGCATTTTGCAAAGTGCACAGTCTAGTTGCCTTTAGTAAATCTACCCCAGTGCTTTTGCTTGCACATGATTGGATGATTGAATTAAGCAGTGCTTCACCTCATTCATGAAGTGAAGGAATCATTCCCATGCAAAGTGAACAGTTTATTTGCCTTTAGTAAATCAACCTCCGATGCACCTACCACTGACAAATATATGAGATATATCAGTAAAGTCTTTTTTATGCCTCATTAAATTCTATATCTGCTTTGGGTCTACTCATTTTATATAAGTAACTTTCGTATGCTCTTTTCATTTTATTGTATTTCATGTAGAATATAGTTCCCATGTCCTTCGTCAGATGTTATATTCTTAGAAGATCAGCTTAAAAGATTTTGGAAGTGCTAGATTTTTTCCATTGACCACCCCCATACAATGGTGCTTTTGTTCTATGTACTGCATGCAGTATTTAGCTATTTTTCCTTGCGCTGTATGTATGGACAGCGGCACAATACCACCTTTCTTATTATGGGTGTGATGTGGTCTGTGTGGGCTCCACAGGTCAAGGTTTATTGTACGGGAATACTTATAATGCACCATCATGTTATTGTGCTTGAGGTCACATGGGTGTGCAACTCTGTATATATGAAGCATGCCTAGAGTAGTTGTCCTCAGTGTTTCAAATGAGACCCCATATATCCCTGCAAACCTTTCTTTGTCTCCAAGTATTTAATTGTCTTTGTTTTAGGACCACAGAAATAAGCTGGTAGAACATTGTACAATAAAGGGCCCTTATAAGAATGTTGGATCCTAACCAACTTGAAGTTCCTCCTGTATAGAATTTAGAAGCTACACATTTTTATGATATGTGCAATGTACACATGTATGCTTGCATATTTAAATGATTAAAAATGTGCTTGTAATAGAGTTAAAGAAGAACTCCAGCACACACTTTTTGTGTAATGATTGGAACCTCCAAAAAGTTACGTTTTGGCTGGAGTTTCATTTTATAAAAGTGTCAGCAACGGGTGAGAAATATTTCAGCCAAAGAAAACAGGGGAAGGGTTGTAGGATCACCTTTTCATAATTAGCTTGTTTAAAATTTTTTTTATATAGCAGGAATGTTAACCAATGGTAACCATTCTGAGACTGATGACTCAATGACACAGCGCATGTGCTGCAGAGCAGTGTTTTTCAACCTTTTTGTGTGAAAGGCACCCTTTAAATTTCTGCAAAATCTCAAGACCCCCCCATTCTAAGATGTAAAAAAAAAACGAAACTAATAGATTTAGATAACACGGCAACATCCACACACAAAAAAAGAATACAGAGGAAATCCTCAGCACAAACCTGTAAAGTGTAATACCGGTAGGTGCCAACAAAAAATATAAGGAATCCACTAGTAGCAAGGTGCAACATCCACACACATAGGACACCCAACGCTAGATGTGACTTATTCTTCCAAAGTAAATAAAGCTTTGCACACTGGTACTGACTAGAAGTGTTCTCTTCTCCTTCAGTTTCTCTCCTTCACTCAGCTAATATTACCCTAGTTCTGACAGAGAGGGGCAAACAAGGATGCTGTTCAGGCACCCAATGTCCTCCTTGTCAACTGATGACATCATTGGTTGTTAGGATGCTGGCGGACTGGAGGTTGTAATGGTGCACAATGAACACCTGCACAGCATCCTTGTTTGACCCTCGCCCCTCTCTGTCAGCACTGGGGTTATGTTAGCTGCAGGGCTGCTGTTAGAAATCACGGGGCCCCATACAGCCTACCTGACAGAGCCCCCTTCCCCTGGCCAAAAGTGGAAAGATATAGATTTATCAGTCCTTTTCTCTGGCGCCTCAGCTGCACAGATGAATGAATAGGAAGCACCATGCACAGTGGCGTGCACTTGTAATCCAAGCTACACGGGAGGCTGTGGCTGTCAATTTGCTTGAGTCCAGGAGTTCTGGTCTACCCTGCACTATGTTGATCAGGTGTCCACGCTAAGTTTGGTATGAATATGGTGGCCCTAGGGGAACAAGGGGCCACCGGGTTGTACTAAGGAGGGGTGAACCAGCCCAGGTCGTAAACGGACAGATCAAAACAACTATGCCGATCAGTAGTTGGATTGTGCACATGGATTGTACACAAACTGAAGCATAGTAAACACAGTTGACTGGTACCGATCGCTCACTGTGTTCATTCAGGAATGGAAAGGACAAGTTAATGACGTTTACAGGACCCTTCCCCTGCTGTTCATCCTGAAACATCCCCCTGTGTGCCCGCAGCAGCTGCCTGCAGGAGAGAAGAGGAGGGAAGCCAGCAGAGCTGCGGGGGAAAGGGGCACACAGGGGGGCCCTGGAAGCCAGATAGAAGGGGTGCATGTGCTAGAACCGATCCCCCTGCAGTGCAGTCGGAGGGAGTAAGAAGAGGAGAAGCTGGCAGCGCTGAAGTGGGAGGCAGAAGAGGATCGGTGTCTGCAATAAGACAGTACAGCCGACCCTTCTGCTCAGCAGGTGCCCAAGCCCCTCTTTTGAACTGATGGGGTCTGGGCCCGATACAGGAGGGCTATCTGTACTGCCTTATCAGCAGCACTGGTTAGCTGCATGGTAGAGAGAAAATGAGGTAGAACAAATGCTGAGATATAAGTCATTACCAGTGTGCAAAAGTGTATTTTCTTTGCAAGTATATTTATCTCTAATGTTGGGTGTGTGGATGCCGCTGCAATATGTAACACTATTAGAGGTGCCTCAAAATTGTGCATACTTTTAAAGGGTGCCTTGACTAGGAAAAGGTTGAGAAACACTGCTATAAATAGTACCTCCATTTTATGTTCTTGGATTGCGTCGTGCTCATGTTTCCATGTAAATGTTACAGTTTTGTAGCTTCAAAGTATATAATTGCATGTCACCGCAGTGCATGCATGTGGAAGAAGAAAATATGGAATAAAAATGGAAGGAACTACAGACGCAAAACCTTAGAAGCCACCTAATTAGTACACAGAGCTGAAATGACACAGCAGTGAAAGGTCTACAAACTGTGCCTTCTACAGCGGCTCTGATCAGTAATCAACAGTATGTGTGGGAGGAAGTGTGTGTGTATGTATGGGGGGGGGTGATGAAATGCTCCATGTGGCCTCCCCTTTGTGCTGCAACACGTAGTGTGTGTGGGAATTGCAAGCGAGAACTATGTGAAATGCTGTAGAAAGCTCATAGTGCTCAAAGCTGAAATCCTCTCTGCCCATGAATATGAAGTTGTTTACTAAAACCTCTAGCATTTTATGACTCTAGCATAGGTGAGTGAATCCGGACTTACAAGGTCACAATGTTGAACAAGCCAGCAGACAATCAACAGTAATTGTTCTCAGCCGGATAGTCATGGACAGCCGTCTACTAAAGCCAAGATCATCCATCTGCCAACAGCTATCACATCTGCTACGAAGCATAGGCAATGCAAACTTTAACAACACTACACTATAGCTTTATTCACACTCTCTATGCCAGTGGTTGTCGGATTACAAGGTGTAGGGGGCCTCAACTGCAGCCCCTGACAGGGCCACACATAATATTCAGCTTACGACAGGAGATTATAGGAAACTTAAAGTGATTGTAAAGGTAAAAGATTTAAAAAAAAAAAATAACAAACATATCATACTTACCTCCACTGTGCAGCTCGTTTTGCAGAGAGTGGCCCCGATTCTCCTCTTCTGGGATCCCCCGGTGGCTCTCGCGGCTACTCCCCAAATCTGATAAGCCCCTCGGAGAAGCGCTTCCCCGAGGGGGTTACCTTGCGGGCGCGCTCACGAGTCCAGCATTTGGCAACCATAGAGGCCGAATGCAGGACTTGGCCCCGCCCCCCGGCACTCGTGTCATTGGATTTGATTGACAGCAGCAGGAGCCAATGGCTGCGCTGCTATCAATCTATCCAATCAAGTGCTGAGAACCCCGGGCAGAGAGACAGCGCGTCCCCCTGGGTCAAGTTTGAGGGTTCAGGTAAATAAAACTGGGGGGCTGGTCACTGACAGATGTTTTTTCACCTTAATGCATAGGAGGGTTTACAACCCCTTTAAAGGAGTTGTAAAAGCAGAAGGTTTTTTTATCTTAATGCGAGCGCGCCCCCTATAGCCCTTAAAGCGGCCGTCATACAGCTACGGCGAATCACGCAGGAGAGCCAACCCGTCGCCGTATAACGACGGCAGCTGATCGGCAACTAGCTAAGCAGCTGCTGGTTCAATTACTTACTGAATATTCAGCTTTTTTACATTTTAATCATTGCCTATATTTTAGTCATAGCCTGTGCCATGACCGCTACCCCAGATTTCCTGTTTCAGGGTGGCTCTTTTCTCTTGCAGCATTCTATGGAGCCACTCTTGCATGCAGAGACTAGAGTTGTGTCTCCCTACACTGTGTGCATCAATAGAAACACACAGCCCCATAGATTAGGATGGCAAGGCACTCCCCTGCTCTTCCCTTCCTCCTCCCTCGCCCTTCACCAAGCTAAAGATTAACTGCATACTGCACTGTCCACTGTTATGTCTTTCACTGAAAGTTGTAAACTGCAAGTGCTGGGATAGGAATTTTAACAAATCATTTACTGGAAAATGTTTATTCTGTTGTGCTCAATAAGGGTTTAATCCTACTTAATACAACTTAAAAGAAGGAATTTGCTATTGTGATATACAGTATTCTAGCTGCAACAACAGTGCATTTAGTCCTTTTGAGCGTCTGATTTGTAAAAACTGGAGCCACAGTGCCAATCAATCCTTATCAGCTTTATTATGTTATTGCAGGTTGAGGAATAAAAGGTGGTTTACTTTGGGAAAAAGTCCAAAGAGAGAGACTGGGCAGTGACTGCAGACATTGAGCCTCTGTATGTCTACCGGTACTGACATTTTCTTGTACCAGTTTGTAATCCAATGGCATGCTTCAGCTCACTTTAGCAACTCAATGCACTTGGTTGCCTGGTCTTACTAGGACAGGAGCTCTTAAGTACAATCAGTGGTGCTTTAAAGAATGGTATGCTGCATGGTCTTGTGGTGGCTTTCTCCTTGGATTTTTTTAACACAAACATTTTTTATAAATATGACCATTTAAAGATCTTTCTATGAATTTGCCACCATGAACTAAAAAAAAAATGAATACATAAATAAAGATAATAATTGTTACCCGGGAAGTTTTATATTTGAGATTTAATATCTCTCAGATATGATTTGGGTTAAATGAGAGTTCTTTGACCATGAGTGAAAGCTTTAACACAATAACAACATTTATTGGTGAGCAGTTGAAAGTCTATCTAATACACAAACCATCTATCTATAGTCTACACCAAGTAAGAAAATATTAGGTTAAAATAAAAGAATTACATGAAGGAATACAGAGTATATTCCTTAAAACATTGATCTACAAAGTAAAAGGCAGACCTTTCCCATAATTACCCCATTCTAATGGCTGCTCTCCCATAAAGTGTGTGTTTCCCTTCTAGTCTGTGTATATCATTATAGGCTGGTGCCTCATTGGCTGGCATAGCGTGGCTCTGATTGGTGAGCTATGAGCTAGCTATGCCTGGGTAAGGACTGGCTACATCTCCAATCCCTATACTTTGCATAAGTCAGCCCCCTTTAATGAAAATCCTTGTGACTATTCTGAGCAGGAGATTAACTTGAAATTTCCCGGGAAGTTAAGTATTGATTACGGGTTGGCCTCCCTTCATTGCATATCCCAGCATGGGATCCTTTGAAGTGAGTATGTGTAAAACAATGAGGTTTGGATCCCATTGTTTGTATACACAAGCCTAGGCACCGACTTGTCTGGTCTACCAGAGATTTCTGTGAAAATAATATGTTATGGCCTACATAGATAAAAGCTAAATGAAATATATTCATAATTACAATATTTTACAGCTATTAATGGAGATTCCACATAAACTCATAAGACAACATAATATTATATAATTTGTTCTTGAAGACCAACTCCGGGATATTAGCATCCCCCTCCCATCCTTTTACTAGCCAATGGTATTGGACAAAAAATTGCAAAATGCTATTTTCTTTACCCATGTGATGTGGACATCTTCTATTGGTGGAGGTGACCAGGTCCTCCCCCATAGGCTCCTGACGCAGGAAAACTATTGGGAGGCAGTGGGGGGAACCCGTGCCCAAGAAGATACCGAGCAGTGAAAAATGTCTCGTCTCCAGGGCAGGAAATCAGCTTTGATCATAGAGGAAACTGTGATTTTGATCCCTTGCAGTGGCGGATGGCTTAGGAATGTTTTGAATTGAGAATGAAGAGTAAGGTAATTGACGCACAATGCTCTATTTAAATTTTGTTTAAAGCTAACCCCAGGCACAAAAACTTTTAATTAAAGGGTAAGTTCACCTTTACAGAAAATCTGTAAGGTGTACTTACACTGAACCCCCTCCCCATCCCCACCGGTCCCGCAGTGCTCCGCTGTGAGACACCGGGACGTCGCTTTACCGGTCCAGGGATTTGAAATCCTCCTGGCTTTCTCTCCTCTCCTCCAGCGGCAACAGGGCAGGCTAGGCAGGTTCTGATTGGTCAGTGCCGTTCATGTGACAGTGCTGACCTATCCATACAGGCTGAGAGGTACGGACAGGGGATTAAGCTGTGGGGAGTTTCAAGTCCCCGGACAGGTGAGATGGCAATTTGGTGTGTCTCACAGTGGGTGATCCTGGGACTCTGGTATAGCGGGACCAGGGGGGGAGATGAGGAGGGGGTCCAGTGTACGTTCACCTTACAGATTTTCTGTAAAGTTAAACTTACACTTTAAGCACATTCCTCAACACCCGCAAAGAATATTCATTTGACTTTGCATGTGTCAAAGCCCAGATATTTTTTTTTTTTTTTTTTTTCAAAAATATTTTATTAGGTTTTCACAAAAGTAAACAAGTGAAACAAATATATGCACGCGTTACAGGTTGACAATGGATAAAGTAGATAGGTACAACATATTTGGTTATTGTTTATATCACATAACATTGTAGCAATGGCAGTAAGAAACGGCAAATAGTGAACCTGTTATGGACCGTAGGTGGGAATAAAAATAAAAAATTAAAGTGAGAAGTAATAATAACAACACCTGATATGGAATAACGATCGAAAATGGGAGTTGCATTATGCCTAAGATATCCCTGTGGTGTAAGATAACACATCTAGATGTAGTTTTCCCGGCCGAAAAATCTCCACTCCTACACCCGAACACCCCTATATGGGCGCTGACTGTGCCCGGGTGAAGGAGTAAATGGAAATGTTAGTCAGTGATGTCGTAGTGAAGGCCAGGGAACCTGTTCCGATGTAGTGTTATCTTCCCCAGCGTATTGAGTCGCGTTTGTCACACCTGTGAGGGCGTGGAGTTTGCAGGGAGCAGTTGATGTAGTGATGTGGAAAGAGAGGATGGGAGGGGAGGGAGGAAGACGGAGAGTAGGGATGAGCTTCGAGTTCAAGTCGAACTCATGTTCTACTCGAACATTGGCTGTTCGCAAGTTCGCCGAACAGCGAACAATTTGGGGTGTTCGCGGCAAATTCGAATGCCGCGGAACACCCTTTAAAAGTCTATGGGAGAAATCAAAAGTGCTAATTTTAAAGGCTTATATGCAAGTTATTGTCATAAAAAGTGTTTGGGGACCCGGGTCCTGCCCCAGGGGACATGTATCAATGCAAAAAAAAGTTTTAAAAACGGACGTTTTTTCAGGAACAGTGATTTTATTAATGCTTAAAGTCAAACAATAAAAGTGTAATATCCCTTTAAATTTCGTAGCTGGGGGGTGTCTATAGTATGCCTGTAAAGGGGCGCATGTTTCCTGTGTTTAGAACAGTCTGACAGCAAAATTACATTTGGAAGGAAAAAACTCATTTAAAACTACCCGCGGCTATTGCATTGCCGACAATACACATAGAAGTTCATTGATAAAAACGGCATGGGAATTCCCCACAGGGCAACCCCGAACCAAAATAAAAAAAAAAAATGATGTGGGGGTCCCCCTAAATTCCATACAAGGCCCTTCAGGTCTGGTATGGATATTAAGGGGAACCCCAGCCAAAATTTAAAAAAAAAATTGACGTGGGGTTCCCCCTAAATTCCATACCAGACCCTTCAGGTCTGGTATGGATTTTAAGGGGAACCCCGCGCCAAAAAAAAAAAAAAACGGCGTGGGGTCCCCCTAAAAATCCATACCAGACCCTTATCCGAGCACGCAACCTGGCAGGCCGCAGGAAAAGAGGGGGGGACGAGAGTGCGGCCCCCCCCCTCCTGAACCGTACCAGGCCACATGCCCTCAACATTGGGAGGGTGCTTTGGGGTAGCCCCCCAAAACACCTTGTCCCCATGTTGATGAAGACAAGGGCCTCATCCCCACAACCCTGGCCGGTGGTTGTGGGGGTCTGCGGGCGGGGGGCTTATCGGAATCTGGAAGCCCCCTTTAACAAGGGGACCCCCAGATCCCGGCCCCCCCCTGTGTGAAATGGTAAGGGGGTACTTACCCCTACCATTTCACTAAAAAACTGTCAAAAATGTTAAAAATGACAAGAGACAGTTTTTGACAATTCCTTTATTTAAATGCTTCTTCTTTCTCCTTCATCTTCTTCTGGTTCTTCTGGCTCTTTTGGTTCTTCCTCCGGCGTTCTCGTCCAGCATCTCCTCCGCGGCGTCTTCTATCTTCTTCTCCTCGGGCCGCTCCGCACCCATGGCATGGGGGGAGGCTCCCGCTCTTCTCTTCATCTTCTTCTCTTCTTTATCTTCTTCTTCATCTTCTTCTTCTTCTTCTTCTCTTCTTCCTTCTTCTCTTCTTCATTTCTTCTCCGGGCCGCTCCGCAGCCATGCTGGCATGGTGGGAGGCTCCCGCTGTGTGACGGCGTCTCTTCGTCTGACGGTTCTTAAATAACGGGGGCGGGGCCACCCGGTGACCCCGCCCCCCTCTGACGCACGGTGACTTGACGGGACTTCCCTGTGACGTCACGGGGAATGCCACAGGGAAGTCCCGTCATGTCCCGTGCGTCAGAGGGGGGGGCGGGGTCACCAGGTGGCCCCGCCCCCCATTATTTAAGAACCGTCAGACGAAGAGACGCCGTCACACAGCGGGAGCCTCCCACCATGCCAGCATGGCTGCGGAGCGGCCCGGAGAAGAAATGAAGAAGAGAAGAAGAAGAAGAAGATGAAGAAGAAGATGAAGAAGAGAAGAAGATGAAGAGAAGAGCGGGAGCCTCCCCTCATGCCATGGGTGCGGAGCGGCCCGAGGAGAAGAAGATAGAAGACGCCGCGGAGGAGATGCTGGACGAGAACGCCGGAGGAAGAACCAGAAGAGCCAGAAGAACCAGAAGAAGAAGAAGAAGAAGATGAAGGAAGAAAGAAGAAGCATTTAAATAAAGGAATTGTCAAAAACTGTCTCTTGTCATTTTTAACATTTTTGACAGTTTTTTAGTGAAATGGTAGGGGTAAGTACCCCCTTACCATTTCACACAGGGGGGGGGCCGGGATCTGGGGGTCCCCTTGTTAAAGGGGGCTTCCAGATTCCGATAAGCCCCCCGCCCGCAGACCCCCACAACCACCGGCCAGGGTTGTGGGGATGAGGCCCTTGTCTTCATCAACATGGGGACAAGGTGTTTTGGGGGGCTACCCCAAAGCACCCTCCCAATGTTGAGGGCATGTGGCCTGGTACGGTTCAGGAGGGGGGGGGGGCCGCACTCTCGTCCCCCCCTCTTTTCCTGCGGCCTGCCAGGTTGCGTGCTCGGATAAGGGTCTGGTATGGATTTTTAGGGGGACCCCACGCCGTTTTTTTTTTTTTTTTGGCGCGGGGTTCCCCTTAAAATCCATACCAGACCTGAAGGGTCTGGTATGGAATTTAGGGGGAACCCCACGTCAATTTTTTTTTTAAATTTTGGCTGGGGTTCCCCTTAATATCCATACCAGACCTGAAGGGCCTTGTATGGAATTTAGGGGGACTCCCACATCATTTTTTTTTTTTAATTTTGGTTCGGGGTTGCCCTGTGGGGAATTCCCATGCCGTTTTTATCAATGAACTTCTATGTGTATTGTCGGCAATGCAATAGCCGCGGTAGTTTTAAATGTGTTTTTTCCTTCAAAATGTCATTTTGCTGTCAGACTGTTCTAAACACGGGAAACATGCGCCCCTTTACAGGCATACTATAGACACCCCCCAGGTATGAAATTTAAAGGGATATTACACTTTTATTGTTTGACTTTAAGCATTATTAAAATCACTGCTCCTGAAAAAACGGCCGTTTTTAAAACTTTTTTTTGCATTGATTCATGTCCCCTGGGGCAGGACCCAGGTCCCCAAACACTTTTATTGACAATAACTTGCATATTAGCCTTTAAAATTAGCACTTTTGATTATTCATGTTCGTGTCCCATAGACTTTAACGGTGTTCGCGTGTTCGAACAAATTTTTTTCCTGTTCGCATGTTCTGGTGCGAACCGAACAGGGGGGTGTTCGGCTCATCCCTAACGGAGAGTAATGGTTATTGAGTGGTGACTTATGGGCTTAGGTAGTCGGTTGTGTGTTAGTGGATCCTCCTGGGTCTGAGGGGTGAGGGGTGGTTGAACTAGACTGTAATTGGGACGATTTAAAGTGAATCCAACATGCCCAGATGTTCGTGTATTTGGTCGGCGTATCTGCCGTTTGGTGAATAAGGCTTTCCATTTCAGCCACTCTATCAACCCGTTGAAACCATTCTGTTATGGTGGGGGGGGATGTGGTTCCCCAGTGTACTGGGATACATAGGTTTGCCGCGTTGATGAGGTGTAGCACCAGGGATTTCCTATACGTGCGTTGTGGGAGAGAGGTATGGTGGAGTAAATATTGTGCCGGAGTGAAGTCAGGAGTGAATGTTGTTATCTGAGAAATTAACCGATGGATTTCAGACCAGAAGGTCTGGATGAGAGGGCAGTCCCACCAAATATGGAGTAGTGTGCCTCTTGATGCTTTGCAACGCCAGCATAGGGGAGGGAAGTTAGGTTGATACCTATGGATCCTGTCGGGGGTCCTATACCATTTTGTAAAGATTTTGTATCTGTTTTCTTGAGTAGAAATGTTGCAGGAACCCTTATGCATATGATGGAGAGCTCGTTGCCACTCCTCTGCGGAGAGGTCTATGTTCAAGTCCTGTTCCCACCTTCTAATTAAGACATCAGTTTTGATTTCGTCTGTTGGAAATAGGAGTTTATATAGTGATGAGACGAGGTGTCTCTGGGGTTCAGAATTGTTACATAATAGTTCAAAAGGTGTAAGATCTCTGTATAGGTTTGCCGTGGGTTTGAGGCTATAGATGAAGTGGCGTATTTGCAAGAATTTGTAAAAGGGAATGTGGTAGTCTGGGAATGTAGAAGTAAGGTCATGGAACGTCAAGAAATTTCCATTTCGGAACATTTGATGTAGCTTGAGTCGTGGTCTGTTGGGGTCTGTTGTCGGGTGGAGGGTGTGTACTCCTGGGGTAAACTCTGGATTGTTTTCCAGAGGTGTCATGGGGCCGGGAAAAGGTTTCAATTTTAGTGGAATGCAGGCTGCTTTGAAATTTGTTAATGTGGAGTGGATGAATGGGTTTAGTTTGGTTTGTGTTGGTATTGATTTTGGGTTGATCCACGGTAACGCACGTATTGGTGTCGGGGTGGAGGCGTTCTCGATATAGACCCAGTCCTTGCTAGTATCGTTGGCATGCCAGTCCACAATTCTAGCTAAGTGGCATACCCAATAATATTTTTGCATGTCTGGAATGTTTAATCCCCCTTGTGACTTAGGGTACGTTAGTCTTTTCCAATTTAATCTGGGCTGTTTGGAGGACCATATAAAGTTTCTACAGAGCTTCTTTAAGGTGGATAGGAAGGCAAGGGGAATTTGGATGGGTACGGTCTGAAATAGATATAACAGTCTGGGGAGCACGTTCATTTTTAGGACAGCTGCCCTTCCAAACCATGAAAACGCCCCCAAGGTCCATTTATGTAAGTCTGTTCGTATAGTATTTAGGATAGGTAGGAAATTCAGCTTATAGATCTCTGTAAGTTTGGAGGGTATTTTAATGCCTAGATATGTGAGAGCTTGAGGTTCCCAGCTGAAAGGGAAATTTTGCGTGCATTGGGTAACTATTTCGGTGGGTAAGGAGACGTTAAGGGCTTTGGACTTAGCTAGGTTAATTTGCAGGTTGGATAGAGATTTGAATGTGGCAAAATCTTTGAGGAGGTTAGGCAAAGTAGTGATTGGGTCCGTTAGAAATAGCAGGACATCATCCGCATAGGCCGCAAGTTTAAATTGTTTATGGTCCACTTCCACCCCTTTAATATTTGGGTTTTCTTTGAGTTTGCGGAGGAGTGGTTCCATCGTGAGAATGAAGATTAAGGGGGACAGGGGGCAGCCCTGACGTGTTCCGTTGGAGACGGAGAAGGCGTCCGACAGGTGCCCATTCACTCTTATTTTTGCAGTGGGTGAGGAATACAAAGCCATAATCATATGGATCAGTTGGCGTGGGAGGCCTATAGCGTGTAATGTGGCTTCCATATAGTCCCAAGCAACCCTGTCGAACGCCTTCTCCGCGTCCAAGGACAAGAAAAAGCCTTTAACGTTATTGGTGGTCATCCAGTAATGAATGTCTAGGGCTTTAGTGGTGTTATCCCGGGCTTCCCTTCCCGGGACAAAACCAACTTGGTCTGTGGATATTAGTTTGGGGATTAGTGGTAGTAGACGGTTGGCAATAGCTTTGGCGTATACTTTAATATCCACATTAAGAAGGGAAATTGGGCGGTAGTTGGAGACCATGGTAGGATCCTTACCTGGTTTGGGAATAAGTGTTATATGAGCTTCTAATATGTCTTTAGAAGCTGTACTATGGGGCGAGAGGTTGTTCAGCGCCTTAACTAAGGGGGGTATGAGTATATCAGAGAAAGATTTATAATACGCTACAGAAAGCCCATCAGGTCCCGGGCTTTTACCTGGTTTCATCTGCTTTAGTGCTAGAGTGGTTTCTTCTGTTGTCAATGGGGAGTCTAGTGTGGCGGTGTCTTCTGTCGTGAGGGGTGTGGGAGCGTATTGGGAGAGGAATGTTTGGATTGTTGTCCGTCTATCCTCTGGAGTCACTGTTTGTGAGGCGGGTCGAAGGTTATAGAGGTCTGTGAAGTAGTTCACAAAGTGTTTTGCTATGTCTCCAGAAGTAACGGACGGTTTGCCTGAAGGGTCTTTGATCGTGTGTATGGTCTGGGCCGCACGTTTCGCTTGCAGGGCTCTCGCTAGGAGCTTCCCCGATTTGTTGCCGTATTCATAGAAGCATTTTTGTTGCAACGTATACTTGCGCTTAAGTCTGGAGTGTAATTCGTTTAATAGTTCAGTTCTGGCTTGTGTCAGCGCTGTGAGTGCGTCGAACGCCAGCGATTTTTTATGGTTTTGTTCAAGTTGAGAGATGCGTGTAGTCAGTTCTTCCAGTTTAGCTTTTCTGAGCCTATTTCGGTGTGCTGCTATTGAAATGAGCGTGCCCCGTATAACGCATTTATGCGCGGCCCAAACCACGTCTGGCGAGGTATCACCCGGTTCGTTGTCTGTGAAGTAATTTGTGAGGTGTTGGGAAACCTTATTTGAGATATCTAGATCTGCAAGTAAGGAGTTGTCTAATCTCCAGATGTGTGGGCGTACCGGTTTGCTGGGAAGGTGAAGGGACAATGTAATTGGGTTATGATCTGACAGAACCATTGGTTCAATAGAGGTGTGTTTCAGCAGAGGGAGATCGTCTTGGGATATAAAAAAATAGTCGATTCGTGAATATTTAGAGTGTGGCGTAGAGAAGAATGTGTAATCTTTTTCGTTAGGGTTCATAGTGTGCCAGGTGTCATGCACTAGCAGTTCACTAAGTTGTTGTTTTATGGCACGGAGGGCTCTGTACGTGATGGAGGAGTGGCCGTTAGAGGTGTCAAGAGCTGGGTTGAGGGGTACATTGAAATCGCCTCCGATTATTAGTGTGCCCGAGCTAAAAGCCGCGAGTAATTGTAATGTATCCCGGAAAAAGGACACTTGGTGCGCATTCAGGGTGTATAAATTGGCAATCGTGATTCTTTTCCCGTATAGGGTGCCTTTTAGGAAGAGGAAGCGTCCTTGTGGGTCCATATGTGTGCCTGAGACAATAAATGGGCAATCTTTGGCTATGAGAATGCAGACACCTTTTGATTTCGCGCTGTCGTTGGTGGCATGGTAGATTGTGGGAAATCGTTTGCTGTGTAGTCTGGGGATAGCATCTGTTCTGAAGTGTGTTTCTTGGATTAAGGCTATGTGTGATTTAGACTTATGTAGCGAGGCGAGTAGGAGAGAATGTTTTTCGGGCGTGTTTAGGCCCCGGATATTGATAGAGAGGAGATTTAGGGGAGGGTGTGATTCCGACCCAGTGTTTGTCGTTCGATTTGTGTCCATTATTTCCGTCGGGGTCAAGAGTAAAGGATAGAGATGAACAAGTAAAAATTAAAAAGGAAGGAGTGAGGGAGAGGGGAGGTGTGGTCAGGGAAGAATTTCCTTTATTTGTAAAGGAGAGTAAGGTTATGTTTGACGTCTAGGAACTCTGTAGAGTAACCGATGAGTCCGCCGGGATATTGAAGTATCCCGTGTCCTCACTATATAGTAAGGGATCGGTAATGTACAGCTCGGGGGCTGCGCACGACCCGTTACAAACAGGCCTGTACACAACTCCGAAGCTGTGTGGGGGTTGGAGTATGCCCGACACGGGAGAGCTGGCAGAGGTATAGAGGGAATGAATGAGTGTCTCGCCACCGCACTGCCGTCGGGCAGATTGAGGGTAAATGGAGGGGTGTGAAAAGAGCCTGTAGGAAAAGAGTGTACCACTCATGCCAACGAGAATGTGCATACAAGCATCCATATAAATATCTAATGATGAACTTTAAAATTAATAACCGTTCTTGTAGGAAGGAACAAAATGGGTAAGTTCGTCAGTATCAACCTCTGCAAGATATCTAGACAGACCACGGGGGCCACTGCCGTACCAGAGTGAAAATGCCCTGGATAATTACAGGAGCGCGTCACGGCATATCATGCAGGGGTGCGAATACCGAGGAAGTTGAAAGGATTCCACGTCTTGAACAGCTGAAAATACTGGTCAAGCATGGAATAACCAACAATGGCCCATGAACATAAGTGTATCATCCATGTGGAAAACATCAACACACAATAAGCTAAACTCAGGGTATACTTGTAAGTTAGGTTCTGTAGTCTAAAGTTGCTCGAGTCCGTGGCTACCTAAGAATTATACCCGGTAGATATTAGGATACCCCTTCCCTCTCTGTGTCCCTGGGGACTGAAGAACTTGGGACATAATGCTAGCATATAATGAATTTAGATCATAAGACCTTAAATGTGTCCTGGGCGCCGTCCTGGGGCGTGTATGGAAGATGGCCAAATACCTCTTATGGTCCGATGCTCACTCCAACTGTAGGTTTTGGGGTAAAAATGGGTAAGAGTGGGAGTGGGTCTTGGTAAACGCACGGAGTGAGGGGAGTGATCCCGCAGGTACCATGCAGGCTGTTTGACAGAGAGGAACCGTTGCTGCATTGAGGTTCTAAGCCGTGGATGTGTGTGCCGAGCGTCTCTGCAGGTGATATTTCTGGAGTGATCTTCCGTGGAGAGTAAGTCTTCCGGAGATTCGGGATGACGTAGCGTGTTGTCAGGTGACTAGTGTGAGGTTGGTCACGGGGATCCTTATGAAGGTTCCGGTAATCGTCCATCCGTGCGGGTCCGATGTCAACGGGTGCGAATCTGCGTGTCAGGTAAGCTGTAAGGGTTGTGACAGGGGTCGCAGTGTTGGATTACTTCCGTCGCTGTGGCGGTGAGTATGTCGGAGTTCCTGTTCCGCCGGATGAGGGCAAGGGAGTTTCCGTATCCTATACGAGGTTCCCCTCGTACGTCCGGTGTGCGTTGCATTCTGGTTGTTGTAGTTTGTCGCTCGCGCTATGTGAAGCCCGCGAAAGAGGCACGTTAGTTAGAGGTTCTTTTGAGTCCCAATAATAAACTGATTTAACTCATACAGGGCATGTGTACTCACTGTTTGTCCCGTTATAGGGCGATAGCGTTAGGGGGTGGCACATATATGAGAGGCTTGTCCAAAAATTAGCGTCCAGGAACAGTAGTGGAAAACAAAGAGAGCCTAACGAGGCTCAACAGAAAAGGGTCACTGTGGAAATGCAATGAGGTATTGCCCTGAGGCATTAGCGATCTCTTCTGGCCCTTCTGGAAGAGGGCGAATCGGCTGAGCTGAGGTCGCGTTGCTGGGAGCGGCGAGTGTCATGGTATGCTGAGGCGGAGGGTGATCTTCTCCTCCTGTGCCCTGTATTCGCAGTTTCCATAGGCGTTTCATGGTGTTGCTCTCTCCGCACAGCTGAGCGTCGAAAGTCCGCATACCAGTTAGGTACTTCCACAGCGGGAATATTGAGGGTCTCGTAGAAGTGGGGAAGATCCTCCGGTACTTTGAGAAAAGCAGTGCGACCTTGTGATGTGGCAGCCAGGCAGAAGGGGAACTTCCATTTGTAGTTTATGCCTCTGGTGTGGAGGGTGTCCAGCAGGGGTTTCAGATCCCTCCTGTGTTGCAGAGTGATGTCTGAGAGATCCTGGAATATCTGGATAGGTTTCCCCTCATGTATTAGCTGTGGGATGCCTCTAGCCTGTCTAAGAATGTCCTCTTTGACTTTGTAGTCAATCAAGCAGCAGATTACATCCCTGGGTGGGTCAGTGTCCCTTCCTTTAGGTCTCAGTGCGCGATGGATTCGTTCAAATTCCACAGACGTCTGGAGGGGCCTGTGTAGAATGCCATTGAATAGGCTGGCTATCGATGGGGTCAGTTGATCTCCATCAATCGATTCCGGGAGCCCCCGGACCCTCAGGTTGCGTCTTCTGCCCCGATTATCGAGATCCTCGAGGTGTCTCTGCATGTCCCTCATCTGTAGGGTATGTGCATCTACATGGCGGGTGGTTTTGCGCAGTTGAAGGTTTTGTTGTTCGGCCATTTGTTCCGCTGTGGTAACTCTGTCAGACAGGGTACGGAATTCCAGGCGAAGGTCTGCTATGGCAGCCGACAGTGTGTCTTTTATATCCGTGGCTATCATCCGCAGATCATTTATGGTTAATTGGTGGTGGGGTTGTTCCTCTGGCAAAAGTTCCCCCGGCAGGCTTACTGGCGGGGCAAGAGACGGCGCTCCCTGCTGAGAGGACATTGCGGCCTGTGAGCTCCTGTGGCGGGATGACGCCATGTTGCTTCTGCCCGTCCGGAACATTTCGGGGATATTGTGGTCCGTGTGTTCCGAGTGTCCCCTCGGGGAACGGGAACGGGAGGCCGAGGTGTTCCTGGATGCAGTCCCCATGTTGTGTGACGGGTTTCGTTCGGCTGAGCCTCCGGTAAATGAAGGTTAGGTCGTGCGATGGCGGGAGCTGAGGAATTAAGCAGCCATCTCCGTGTCAGGCCAGGCCACGCCCCCCAAAGCCCAGATATTAACTTACAAAATTAGTAGCGGCATCATCACCGTGCTTTAATAGTCTGTGCAGAGATCAGAGTTGTGGGAGGGGCTCAGCAGGCTCCACCCACTACAAGCTGCCTTTAGAAAACGACAGGAGGGGGTGGAGACCAGACCAGTCACCCTGCATAAGGAGAGGGAACAGCAGTGCGCAGTCTTTACTACAGGAAGCTCCTGTACATTTCTCACTGGATTACTGCTCAGATCTGGGAGAAATATATACAAAACACACAAAGATTCAAGGAAGAATATACATAATGAATTTATTTAGATGATATTTGCTTGACCTGGAGTTCAGTTTTAATAAAATGAGCAGCTAAACTCCTGACAGTCAAAGAAAACACTTTCGCTGAAGCAACAGCATAGCATGCATAGACCACCTAAGGCATCACCTATCCTAACGGTATTTTCCGAGAATTCCTATTTCTAAGAACAGACTATAAGCGTTCCCAGTTACATTTTGATTTCTCTCACTTACAGCTGTAGCAGATGGCTGATAAGCTGTTTTACTGCTTGTGGCTTTTGAAGTCATCCATAACATTATCTAGATGTCCCTGTGATCTGTTAAGAAACTGAATACCCAGCGCAATCATTAGCCTTGTAATGTAACTTCTTACCTCTCTTCTATAAATAACCCCAAATAATCTGCATATCCATTGAAGTGTTATTATCATCACCATCCTCATCCTCATCATCAGTATTATTATTATTTTTAATATCATCTACATTGTTGTTATAATTATTATTATTGTTAGCCTTTTATATTATCATCATTGTTGTTATAATTATTATTATTATTATTATTATTATCATCATCATTGTTATTATTGTTATTATCGTCATCATTATGATTGTTATTATTATTATTACTATTATTATTATAATTTTTTTTATTATTATTCATATTATATGATCTCATCAGATTAGGTTTACATTTTAGGAGGCACTAAAGCCTTTGATCTAACAGTTTCCCAAAACAGTTGCATTCAAGGCATGCAAATCATAACTTTTCAGTTGCTTGTGCTCGCAACTGAACTGTCAAGCCATCAAATGTCTGGTATCAATACTGATTACATGTTCAGCACCATGGCAAATGCAGATCAAACAGAGGCTAAAAAGGAAGCTTCCTTAACTGTAAAGGAAATGAGTTTAGTTTGGATTTAAAGTGTTACTAAACCCACAACAGTAAAATAAGTCTGTATGTGCAGTAAAGCATGCTTGTTATACTCACTGTGGAACCTAAGAGGTTAATCCTCTGCTCCTCTGCATTGTGTAAAAAGGCTGTTTGATCCTGTCTTCGCTGATCCTCCCTTTCTTCCCCTGTCCCCAATATATCACCTGATAGAACAGAGGATAGGGGACAAGCTGCACATGCTCAGTTTGGTGTATATTGCTGAAGAGTTTTTTTTTTTTTTTGGAGAGTGCATGTGATCAGCACAGGGACAATCAGCACTGTCCAGATAGAGGGTCAGGGGTCCTGCAGCCTTATAGGGCAGTCAGAGGAGAATGAAAACTCCTCCCACAAGCTTTAATCAGACACCGATAGTCACAAAACTGCTCTAACTGCTAATGAGAAAAGTTATTTAGCAGTTTATATTTACTAAAATAATTGCATCTCCATGTTCTGTGTACTGTGGGAGACCCGATGTAGTGAATGCAGAGTCCTGGGTTTAGTAACACCTTAACCACTCGCAGACTGGCTCACGCCAATATACGTCGGCAGAAGGACACGTAAAGGCATATTAACATACCTGTACCTGTACGTTGCCCTTTAAGAAGCGGTTTGCGGATGCGAGCGTGCCGCCGCGACCTCCGAGAGTGTGATTGCATTTCCGTGTTCTGCCTAGTGACAGGACACTGATCGCAGCTCCCTGTAATCGGGAGCGGTGATCAGTGTAGTGTCACACATAGCCCCTCCCCCCCACAGAATCACTCCCTAGGACACACTTAACCCCTACAGCGCCACCTAGTGGTTAACCCCTTCACTGCCAGTCACATTTACACAGTAATCAATGCATTTTTTAATTGCACTGATCGCTGTATAAATGTGAATGGTCCCAAAATCGCGGCAAAAGTGTACGATCTGTCCGCCATAATGTCGCAATCATGATAAAAATCTCTGATCGCCGCCATTACTAGTAGAAAAAAAAATATTAATAAAAATGCCATAAAACTATCCCCTATTTTGTAGATGCTATAACTTTTGTGCAAACCAATCAATAAACGCTTATTGCAATTTTTTTTTACCAAAAATATGTAGAAGAATATGTATCGGCCTAAACTGAGGAAAAAAATGTTTTTTTATATATTTTTTGGGGATATTTATTATAGCAAAAAGTAAAAAATAAGGCATTTTTTTCATAATTGTCGCTATTTTTATGTTTATAGCACAAAAAATAAAAACCGCAGAGGCGATCAAATACCACCAAAAGAAAGTTCTATTTGTGGGGAAAAAAAGACATCAATTTTGTTTGGGAGCCACGTGGTGCGGGGCTTAAGTGGTTAACATTCACACTAACACTCACATCATTATCATCATTATTATTATCACCATTGTTATTCTTAATATTATTTTTATTACGATCAATATTATTATCATTATTATATATTTTTTATTATTATAATTATCATCATATGGTTTCATCAGTTTGGGTTTACATTTAAACCGGAACTAAACCCTTCAATTTAATGGCTTCCCAAAGCAGTTACTTGTCGTGAATGACGTGAATGATAGCTGTCACGGTTGCTTGTGCTCTCAACTGGACTGTCAAACCATCAAATGTCTGGTATCATTACTGATCACATGTGCAGCACCATGCCAACTGCAGATCAAACAGAAGCTAAGATGGCAGCTTCCTTGGCTGTATAATAGGGTTTAGTTTCACTTTAATGCTTACACTATGTGGGTTAGATTCATATAGGTATCTCATTTGTGTTTGACTCTTCTCTACAGAGTGATTGGAATATGGTAGTTGTTGAGTAAAGTATCTGAATGTATCGCATTTATTTTAAATATTTATCTTAGTGTGCTGATTTATTTTTTGGTTCTTTTTGTAATAAATATATCTCAGGCAAAATATATTCTCTCCTGAGTGATTGGAAGTGTGTTTGCAGAAGTACTTTTGACACCAGATTCTGGGCGATGTGCTACTGCTCAATGCTCAGAATAAGTTCATAATGTGATCGCATGCTTTAGGCCCCAATCAACATAAATGGGAGTGCCTGAAACATGGATGATTTTGTGTCTAATAGGAAAAATAGATTACAGGGCCATAAAGTAGTGGATGTGTATGGATTATTTTTGGAGACTAATGCCGCGTACACACGGTCGGACTTTTCGACCGGACTGGTCCGACGGATTGTCCGCCGGGACCGTGTGTGGGCTTCATCGGACCTGCAGCAGACTTTTTCGGTCGAAAATCTGACGGACTTTCGATTTGGAACATGCTTCAAATCTTTCCGACGGACTCGAGTCCGGTCGAAAAATCCGCTCGTCTGTATGCTAGTCCGACGGACCAAAACCAACACTAGGGCAGCTATTGGCTACTGGCTATGAACGTCCTTATTTTAGTCCGGTCGTACGTCATCACGTTGTACTTTTGTGTGATCGTATGTAGGCAAGTCTGTTCGTTAGAAAGTCCGCCTCAAGTCCACCAAAAGTCCGCCAAAAGTCCGTCGAAAGTCTGTCGGACGGGCTGTCGGACTTTTGTAGCCGAAAAGTCCGACCGTGTGTACGCGGCATAAGGCTATCGCTAAGTAACATTTTAAAGTATATCTTTAGCAAAACTACGTTTCAGTCTGCAAAGTTATAGTGTACATCTCAGTGTAAAGCTACAATGGAAGGTCTTGAAGGATCTATATACTTTAGATAAACTTCTACCCATCTAGCTAACTGCCAGTACATGTGATACAAACATTACTAGACAAGTCATGGAAAAAAATTATATTTCTCACCAGATTCCTCACTGCAGTTCCTTATTAGAACAAACAAAAACAGGGTCTTAGGATGGATCGAAATTCGGGCATGGACCAGCTGAATTTCGATCCATATGTTCCTTCCTGTTGAATATCCCTGTCCAATGTGAATGCTGAAAAACTTTTGTCCATCAGTGACTACAGCTGCTGATCAGTGTATTCTGACAGTGGAAAGTCTTGTTATTAGAATACAACGTCCCAGCGGGATTCCTTCATCCACCTTGCTTGCGTGGATGGAGAAATCTGTTTGTTTTTTTTCTTTTTCTGCAACCAAAAAAAACAAAATATTTAATTGACTGCAGGCTTTCTAAACCAGTATTCTGTGAAATCCTATGGTTCCTCCAGAGATTGCAGCAATAAGTAATCTACCTCTTAGCTTGGTAACCACTGACAGCAATGACCTTTTTAGCTATCTGTAAGGTGTGAACTTTTCCCAATGAACAGCAATGTAAGGAGTTTTCTCCCCAGTGCCCATTACATTAATGAACTGTGGATGTTAGATATAGCAGTTATTAGCAGGGGTTCCCTAACCCCAAAAAGCTAGTTCTTTATGTAAAGAAGGCTGAGAAAACCTGGTCTAGTGTGTAAAGGAACCCAAAAACAGTAGATTTGACGAAGGAACCCAAGAACAGTAGATTTGGTGAAGGAACCCAAGAACAGTAGATTTGATGAAGGAACCCAAGAACAGTAGATTTGTTAAAGGAACCCAAGAACAATAGATTTGGTAAAGGGACCCAAGAACAGTAGATTTGATGAAGGAACCCAAGAACAGTAGATTTGGAAAAGGAACCCAAGAACAGTAGATTTAATAAAGGAACCCAAGAACAGTATATTTAGTAAAGGACCCCAAGAACAGTAAATGTGGTAACGGAACTTAAAAAAAGTAGATCTGATGAAGGAACCTAAGAACGGTGAATTTGGTAAAGGAACCCAAGAACAGTAGACTCGGTAAAGGAACCCAAGAACAGTAGACTTGGTAAAGGAACCCAAGAACAGTAGACTCGGTAAAGGAACCCAAGAACAGTAGACTTGGTAAAGGAACCCAAGAACAGTAGATCTGATGAAGGAACCCAAGAACAGTAGATTTGGTAAAGGAACCCAAGAACAATAGATTTGGTAAAGGAACCCAAGAACAGTAGATTTAATAAAGGAACCCAAGAACAGTAGATTTGGTAAAGGAACCCAAGAACAATAGATTTGGTAAAGGAACCCAAGAACAGTAGATTTAATAAAGGAACCCAAGAACAGTTTATTTAGTAAAAGACCCCAAGAACATTAAATGTGCTAAAGGAACCTAAGAACATTAGATCTGATAAAGGAACCCAAGAACAGTAGATTTGGTAAAGGAACGCAAGAACAGTAGATTTGATGAAGAAACCCAAGAACAGTAGATTTGGTAAAGGAATCCAAGAACAGTAGATTTGGTAAAGGAATCCAAGAACAGTAGATTTGATGAAGAAACTCAAGAACAGTAGATTTGGAAAAAGAACCCAAGAACAGTAGATTTGATGGAGGAACCCAAAAGTAGTAGATTTGGTAAAGGAACTAAAGAACATTAAAGTTGGTAAAGAAACCCAAGTAGTAGATTTGATGGAGAAACCCAAGAACAGAAGATTTGGTTGACCTATAGAAATAATGTCACTCAGTTGTCTCTAGAAATCTATTGGTGATGTCACTACAGTATTGCAGATGCTGAGTGATGTCCCCATGGCTCCATAATCAATAAGCATAGGGTCCTGGTGACATAAATCTATTGTAGAATGTTCTAACTATTTTAAGCAGTCCTGTTTTACACAATATTGTTTTCTGCCCATCCTATAGGTTGTCTTTCATCATCCATCCACTCTTCTGCCGTCATTTTTGTTTTGTTACGGCCAATGAGCAGCCATATTGTCTCATGATGAGTGAGCAAAAGGAAAATGGAATAATACCAGTCTACAAAGGTGGTGGGGGATGGGAGAGATGATAAAAGAATACTTCCCTTATTCTCAAAACTAAAGAGAAGCAAAAAAAAAAAAATTGTTGGGAAGATTTCTTTTTAAAATGCCGCCTACACAAAAAGGTCTGGAATTAACACAGCATTCAGAGGAAAACCTGCTGCTGAGAATCTGCATAGCCAGGCAATTAAAAAAGAATTTAATTTATGTAGGTATTTCCTAATTACAGCTTAAACAGATGCAAAGCTGGCTGTATGTAATAACAATTGATAGGTTTATTGTGGTTGAGTGCACATTCCTGTATGGTAGGCTCAGATAGGAGAAACCTCATAGGGAGTAACAGTAGTTAGTGGGTGCTGTTATAAATGGGTATTAATTGACGTGTAGCATTTTGTCGACTGTAAAACAGTCTATGGCTGATGTGAATTACATAAAAATGTCTTTGAGACCATTTCTGTGAATTTAACTTAATAGGAACTATAAACATGAAGATGGGCTGGAGAATGAACTTACTATACGTAGTGAACCAGACGCATGGGAAAGAGTTAAATACTTTCCGCTAGTAATACAAATAACACAATGGAATAGTCATAAAAACATCTAACCATGATCTTAAAAATGGGCACGGTCCAAGATATTGTCAAATTCAACATCTTTCTTGGTGAATATGCCTTTGTCTAAAGGAGAATGAAAAAAAAAAAAAGCTTTTCATAGCAGTAGGTTAATGCTGATATTGTCTATTCAGCTTTCTATAGTGGCTATGGGTTCTTTTATGAATGCGCAATAAACACAATAAACTCTACAGATCATCAATCTGCAGTCTGCTTGGCAACGATAGATGAATGACTGATCACTGAAACTGGAGCAGTGAACTGCGGGGCAGTTGTCCATAGCAACAAATTAGATTAAATTTTGGTCCATGGGGCATGTCTATGCCAATTTTGCCAACTCTTCTTAAATTTACGGATGATTTGTATAAAAAAGCAAGCTTTTCCTGTCAGGGAAAAAGTGCCCGTAAATAATCTCCTTGTCGGCGACTCTGAACTGCACATGCGAAATTCCAAAGCCAGCCAATTACAGAGCTGCTGGGCTCGGCCTTGGATTGGGCAGTTTAGTGTGGCTTATATTTTCATGCCCCATGGCACCTGAGGCCAAGCTCAGCAGTTCACTAATCAGCAGGCTCCAGAAATTCACATGCGCAGTTCTGAATGGATGATAAGGATTTCTTTTTTTAAAGTGTTTTCTTGCTAGCGTGGCCAGGCTGGGAAGGTATGTGTAAGGGGGCACTGAGGGCACACTAGCTTAGGGGGCACTTTGGAAGAGGATGTAAGGGGGCACTGTGAAGGCACTAAAGGGACACTAAGAGGGTACCTCCAGACGCCTCTCCTAGACGTCCCCACCAAACATGTCTCCTAGTGATCACTATCAATGGAATAGAAAGTTTAAGAACAATTTCAGGTATGGCAACTTTTTCACAGTTACATTGGTCCTCCTAGGCCTATAGGACCCAACAGAGACCTGCAGTGTGCCTGTGTATCGGCACAGGTCCTAATTTCAAGATGATATCCCAGGGGCAGAGCTTAACAAGGGATCCCCCCCCGTGAATTCATATGGAACAGTAGTACTCAGGGGGCACTTAAAGGATGTAAGGGGGGACTCTGGAGGCACTAAGGGGGCACTATGCAAAGGGAATTCCATATGACTACATGGGGGGGTCCCTTGTTCTGCTCTGCCCCTGGGATGCCATCTTGAAATTAGGACCGGTACATGCGCCGATATGCAGCCACACTGCAGGTCATATGGAAATATGGAATGCCCTTTGCATAGTTTCCCCTTAGAGCTTACCGCATCCCCTCCTTCAAAGTGCCCCCTTAGTATTACAGTACCGTACACTCTGGAGGCACTAAGGGGGCACTCTGCAGGATGAAAGGGGGCACTCTGGAGGATGTAATGGGGCACTCTGGAGGCACTAAGGGGGCATTCTGGAGAATGTAAAGGGCATTCCATGAAAATGCATGGGAGGGGAATCCCTTGTTCCGCTCAGCGCTTTGGATATCAACTTGAAATTAGGACTGGCCCATGTGCAGATACACAGGCACACTGGAGGTCCCTGTTAGGTCCTATAGGCCTAGGTGGACCAATGTAACTATGAAAATGTTGTCATACCTCGAATTGTTCTTAAACTTTCTATTCCAACGACAGCGATAACTAGGAGAGAAATTTAGGGGAAATCTTTTGAAGGAGGGTATAGGCAGCAATAAAAACACGCATTTTAGTGGATAAAGTAAGGATAGGAATTTTGGCAGATAATTGTTACTAATTGTGTACATGTTGGGAAGATTTCTTTAATTTCTTATCCAAGGGGCAGTGGTTTTACATAGGAGGGGGGGGGGCAGACAGCAGTAAATAACTGCCAGAGGTACTACACCATCTCCAACTATAAACTCCCTTTAAAGTGGAATAAAATTGCATCTGAGCACCACAAACAGAAAACTCTATTTAATTCACTTGTATTATATAAAGTAAACTCACCCATCCATCCACGTCTCCATGCATTATTTGGTTGAGAAATCACTTTGAAAAACAGCCGCTAGCATTTTTAGCTGCGGCCATCTTGAGGAAGGGTAGATGATTCATGTAGCATTTATTTCCTGGAATCCATCTGCTCTTAGCTAAGGCATGCAGACATGAGGGTGTGCTTGGCTAAGAAAGCTCATCTTCCCCTCCTGACGACTCCTGGGATGTATGATATAATTTCGGCCTAGGCCAGAAGCCAGGAAGCAACTGAAAAAAAAAAAAAAGAAGTTTAAAACAAGTACATTTAATATCCCTTCTTACCGATTTACTAATGCTAAAAGCGTAAGGATTAAATAAATAAATAAATAATGCTGATTGAAAGAGTTTTGTTCCGCTTTAATGTATAGTCATACGTTATAACAAAGCTTCTAAAATAAATGTTTTCTTACACATTCAATCTTTTCACGCCATTGTATTTATTTACCCAAACTGCCACCGCCATGGTAAAGCGCGGCAATCAAAAGCAGATTACATTCAGCATTGCTTTATTGCCTACTACTGCAATCACTGTATATATTTTTTAATTAGTCAACCAGCCTCTTATGGTTATAACGTTTTCAGGGATTTTGTTGCTGCTACTAGCTAATCTAAATGGCCCTTGTGCTTTTATTTACACCAAGCAGAACTTAATCTTTTGCAATAGACAATATTTTGAATGTGTTGGCCTCGCTGAAGCTTTTATTATTTGAGAAACTATTTATGGCTGTAAAAAAAGAAAGAAAAAAAAAAAAACACAGTTCAGTACATAAGGTCATACATGTTTGTTCTTGAATCTCAGTGAATTTAAGATGTGCTCGTAATACTAAAAGCTAGTTTTTCAAAAAAAAAAAAAAAAGGAAACCTGTGAATCTGAAAATGTCCACGAGAGGGCAGCGCACAGCGCAGGAACGAAATAATGCAGCAGGCCAGTTGAGCGGTATCTGGCTTCTTCTATACAGCGTGTTAGATAGAAGCTCCAGTTACAGATCTGTTTGTGATAATGCTACTGTATTTTTCTCTAATCTAGTAAAAATCTTCTTGAGTGCAGGGGGACTAATTAAGCCCATACAGACGCTTCACTCCTGGAGTTTATTTTTGCCAAAAACATATGATTATAAGAAGCAAAAAAGCTTCAGTAATCAACCTTCACTGCACTATGCAGGCAGGAAGGATATTTTCATTTCGTTTTTTTTTTTTTTTTCATTAATGACCATATTATATTGCACATACTTTGAGAAAATTTTGCTGGTAGGATTTTTTATAGTTTTGTTTTTCTTGGGATATATTGCTATGATTAAGGGTTTAGTTAATAGAATATTATACTGAATCAAGCATATAGGGCTCTTTATGCTTTCATGCATTTTAAAGTGCATTGTCTAATGTCTTATACTGCATTTTGATGCGTTACCCTTTTAGTTATTAATAAACATACATGTTGCACTACTCCCCAACATATATGAAATGCCGTATAATATACACATATATACTTAAATATGCATAATAGCATACATTGCAATTAAAACAAATGTGCACATATTAATTGTTCATCAAAACCAAAAATAAATAACTGTCCAATCATAAAAGTTAATATGCAATCCTTGTGCTTGCTGTATTAAACTCCGTGCTTCAACAGAAAAATGTGCAGTGCTCCACCACCAGTAATGCCACGTACACACGATCGGACTTTCCGGCAACAAAACCGTGGAATTTTGTCCGAAGGGCGTTGGCCCACATTTGTCTTGCATACACACGGCCACACAAATGTTGGCCAACAATTACGAACGTAGTGACGTACTACGTGCTTTTTCAGCTCTTTAGCGCCACCCTTTGGGCTCCTTCTGCTAATTTCGTGTTAGTAGAAGTTTGGTGAGTGTTGATTCGCTCTTTTCATTTCACACTTTTCCTTTCGCGCTTTTCATTTCGCACTTTTCAGCTTGTTTCTGAACGGCCCGTTCATCAACCAGACATGTTGCAGCATCGGAGGAGATAACGTGTTATTTATTATTGGCCTTGGAGTTATTGCTTTGACATTATTTTCTTGGTTGAATAATAATGATTTGATTTGGTATATTTTCTATATTTTTGGATGCGTAGAATGCACTCTTTGGTTAAGTTCTATTGGCAGATAGCATGTCTTTATTTTTTTTATTTTTTTAATGCACAATAAAAAAAAATTGTGGAGAATAATACTTGGCTATGTGTTTTACTTCAAATGACAATTTGGGAGTAGGCAGTTTCATTTAAAAAAATACAATGTAAAATTGATAAGGGACACCAACATAGTTGTATCTTTGATCTTA
The DNA here is from genome assembly GCA_037952835.1 of Lithobates septentrionalis. Classification (NCBI taxonomy): domain Eukaryota; kingdom Metazoa; phylum Chordata; class Amphibia; order Anura; family Ranidae; genus Lithobates; species Lithobates septentrionalis. Next base: position 1,424,692 of record JBBDGP010000812.1, read on the forward strand.
GAAACTACAGGATAATGGTGTTGTGGTAACTTGCCCAAATAAATTAAAAAAAAAAAAAAGCATAATAATATTATTCTTGATATCACTAGAAAAAAAAGCCTTTAAAAATTTGTTTGCAATAACTCCATCAGTATCACCAGCAAAGCAGCTTCATTATTATCCCATTAAAGAAGAAGAGAATTTTGCGCTGCATTTGGATAGTTCATAATTTGCCACGTCACGAATGTTAATTCTCCGTTACGAATGCTAGTTTACAAGACTGACCGCTTCTGGTTCATCCTTGCTTCCGAGCATGCGTGTTTGTACTTTGGACTTTTGTCCGACGGACTTGTGTACACATGATCGGAAAATCCGACAACACACATTTGTTGGCGGAAAATTTGAAGACATGCTAGCCAACATGCACATTTGTTGGCAGAAAGTTCTGCAACAATTGTCCGATGGAGCATACACGCGGTCGGATTTTCCGCCAACAGCCTGACATCCAACATTTCCCGTCGGAAAGTCCGATCGTGTGTACGGGGCTTTAGAATACTCTCTCACCTGGATAGTGGATCCAATTAAGTAAACAGGTCCATATACGCCTTATCCAATCCTCTCGTGTTATCTCCACTTCAGTAAATAAAGGTGGGAAGGTTCCCTTTAAATCCCCAACAGGTTCCCTTTAACACGTCGTCATCCTTCCATTCGTCTGATAATAAATAATCATAAAGGAAGAAAAAGAGGCCTTCAATAGCGCAGTAGCATTCATTACAAATTTAAAAGCGTAATCAACAATATATCACACTCACAAATTTGTTTTGTGTCACGGACTCATTACCAGCTCTGAAAACATGCCAATTTGAGCTACAGTAGCTCTTCTATTAGATCACACGGGCCAGCCTTTCGCACCCCACGTGCATCAACGAGCCTTGGCCACCCATGACCCTGTCACCGATTCATCAGTTTTCCTTCTCTGGACCGCTTGCGGTAGGTCCTGACCACTGCAGACTAGAAACATCCCACAAGAGCTGCAGTTCTGGAGTTGATCTGACCTAATCGTCAAGGTCGCTCAGATCCATACATTTGTCCATTTGTTCTGCCTGAATCTGATGCATGTGTTGCAAAGATTATCTGAATTGGGCAAAGGCTACTTTCAAGGGTCCATACTACCACAAACATGCCGTAACTGTATTATTTAACTCCCCCAATGTCTTTTTGGCAGGTTTCTCCCCCAAAACTCAAGTCTCGTTAATGGTCTTGTTTTGGGCAAACGTAGGAGAGAGCGAGAGCTGCACAAATAATCCCGGTCATCAAAGTTCTCTCATCTGTCTGATTGTCTTATTCCTGAGGATGCTTGCCAACCATTTGTAAAATTTTGGATTGACCGCAAAAAAACATTTAAAAATGCCCATAGTGACTATGAGACAGAGCACTCTTTGAGTTAAAAAAAGATGCCTCCCAGAAGCATTTCTGTACATTTGTAGATAGAAGAAATCAGCCATGGACTATCATGCACACACGCTCTCTAGGGTCACTTCTGCTACAAATGATAAAGATGAGAGATAAGCTCCGGGATGTAACAGCCCAGGAGAGAGGAAGGTCAGACATGCTAACCCACTCTCTCATGGATATCATTTGCTTCATCTATGATCAATGATTCTTCGTCCTCTCCCCACACTGACCGCTGTATTATCTAGAATTTGATTTTCTCTACCTGTTTTCCTTGGTGTTATAATCACAGCCCTGGCCCAGAACAGAAGAGAGAAGCAAGCCATCTGGAGGTCCAGCTCCTGAAATGACAGGTCAAAATGATGGGGAGATAAAGAGCATTGACAATTCCACAGTGATTGTTCATGAATGATGACTTTCTCTTGAATAGCCTATGATGTTCCTTTTTCTACACATAAGTGTTGACCCATTAGTCTGTGTGTTATGTCTATTCTATCCCACCCAGTATTAGTCCTTCAAATGCTAGTTTGAAAATTAGAGTTGGAAAGTGTCATAATTAACTCAAGATTATTAATTATTTCAGATGTTTGATTGTTCACGTAACAGATTTTTGAGATTTCTTTTAACTTTTTTTCTAAAAATATTTTATTTTCTCTGCTCAGTATTAGTTTTTATTTTTGGAATTTATTTTGTTCCATTGCTAAAAATATGTATTTTTCAGTGTTCTGTTACTGTCATTGGAAACTAAGAGTGGCAGAAAACTATAACACAATAATATAGACCAGTAGTCTACAAACTACCGGCTCATAGGTCAGATGCCTTCCTTTGCTTGCCTTTATCTAGCCCTTGGGACCCTGTTCCTCCCACTGATACAAGGCACTATTCCTCCCAACAATGAGGCATCATTGCTTTCATTGGTACAAATGATGGAGCACTATTCCTCCCACTAATACCAATATGCACTCATTATTTCTCCTCCTACTGACCACAGGCATTATGTAATTTTCTTAATCCCACTGACAACCAGCCTAAGGCACTATGTAATCCCATTGATGCGGGGTATTTTCTACTCCCACTGGCCATAGTCTGCCCCCACTAAAATCTGATTTACAGTAATCTGGCCCTTTGTTTAGAATGCTTGAAGACACCTATTATAGATTACAACTAAGTAAGACTAAGTGATTTCATGTGATATCTGTATTAGTTACATTAAAGTCCATGGTGAGTGGTTAGCTTTGGATAGACAGGCCATAGGACCAGCAACCCCCCAACTGCCTCCCACAATCTTTTTAATGCAATGCATGTTGAGTATAGATGATTTTTCCCATTTAACAAATGTGTTCCCCCCACACATTACTGCCATTCCCTTGTAAGTTCTTTCATATAATGTGAACAAGCACATTGGGAATGTGCAGTGGAGGACATAACAAACACATTTTCATGCAAAGTATTCTACATTAAAGTGGTTCAAGAGGCTCAAGGTGCATTCTATGCATGAAGGTAAAAACCCTTCTCTGTGTAGCAGCTCCCCTAGACGATCCAACAATCTGCACTGGAGCCTCTCCAGGGACTCTCCCTCCTCATTGGGCCATTGGCTCCCACTGCTGTCAATCACAACCAGTGACCCAATGAGGGGAGAGAGGGGGTGGGGCTGAGCTGCGGCCCTGTGTGTGAATGGACACTCAGAGTCACTGCTCGGGAATAAGTCTGCTTGGGTGGCCACACATTGCAAGCTGCTTGCTCTTGTGGCACTTGGCAGGAGGGAGAGGCAAAGAGTGTTAATAGTTGTAATGGAAGGGAGTCATGCCCAAATGAGGCCATGGTCAAGTAATGGTTGTGACTGCTGCTACCCTACTCCCTTATTCATGATAACTGTTTTCTTGCCTACTTTTGATAATGTTGGCTTTTGCTTAGTTTTCAGCACCAGGGTGGCTATAATGCTGAACTCTGGGTATTGGACAAACTCTATCATCATAGTGGGGCCTCCCCATTTTGCTCCTTTAGTTGGGAGGTGCAAGGATATGGAATACTATTTACACTATTCCATGCTTCAGCACAGTTCTCTTCTGCCCAAAGCTCCAGTTCTTGGATGGACTGCTGGTTCCTCTGCATCATCGTGTACAGAGCAGGGCTATTAGCTCTGCATTATACGTGGGGAGGGGAGCTTGCAACTGGGTCTCGAAGCATTTTAGAGAGGTGGCAGCACTGGATAGGTTGCATAAATGGAGGGAGCCTAAAAGAGCCAAGAATAAGGTATTACACCTTATCCCTGTACCCATAGACTAAGCGAGCATTGTAGTTCAGGGGGCTCCACTGCAAAGGTAGTGTTTGTCTAGTTCCTGGAGTTTAGCTTTAAAACTCATGTCTAGTACTACTAAAGTTTTGGATCGGATTGCCACCAAATAATCTATCTGCATAATGGTTGTATATTTCTGTGCTTGCATTGGTTTCCTCTGACAATTCTATTCAAATTGGACTTATTGTGTGCATGTTTGTGATAGAGACATCAGACTGTAGGCTCAGTTGGGGAGATGTGACAAGTTCAATATTCTCTTTTCAAAAAGGATCAGGGTTATAAAAAGGAGTTTACAAAAAAAAATGTAATGTTCTCTAACACGAAATTGAGCCCAATGGTATCTACAACAGTGCTGCTGTCGGATTCTCGAAGTGCTAACCCTAGTGGAGGAATGATTTCAGTGTAGATCACTTGTGTCTGAATTGGCATCACAGCAAACTATATGTCCAGCTTTGTGTCATAGCTAAACCAAAGTTCATTAGTCACGATATACAGATTGCAAAGATCTACTAAAGTTTGGTAGTCCGAGCCAATGACTAGGAATGAAGAGAGCCAAGATGTACCGGTTTGTAAATGAGTTTTCAAGTACATACTTCAGATCCAATTAAGCACTAGAAGTTAATTGATCAGTTGTGTGGCGGGTAATGTAGTGTTAAACAAAGTGTGAATGTTTCCAAGAACAGGGCTTCAGCCCAGGGGATGCACCTCTAATAGGACTACCTTTGCTCTCCAAATGCTGTCACACAAACACAACCAGCTACTGTATGCGAGGGACACAAATGGGAAGCCAGCTGGGTTGGGAGGGCGCACATATCAGATAATAGACAATATGACTCATTTCTAAGCTGACAAGTGTAATTGATTGATTCATGATGAAAACACCAGCTCTGAAACCTGGGACATCCAGAGTGTCATACTAATGATGAAACATGTGGCATTCCAAGGGCTGTCACCAGGCTCCAGGCTGGAACTCAGAGGACTGATATGAAGACTGTTCTCTTTCAGCAGAAAGGATCAGTGGTGAAAAAGAGAAATGTTAGAAAGCAGTGGCTGAATGTGTGGGAAATGTATGTAATTGCATTTGGAATTGCAATTAGTGTCTTTATTTGGGTGAATGAGGGCTGTACCAAAAGTAATGCAAATGAAAGCAGTACAAAAGTGGGCATAACTTTTTCTTATTAATTTACACACATTGGTCGAAAAAAAAAAAAAAAAAATCTTGTCAGCGCTACAGAAAAAGAGAGAACACTGAGAACACAATAGTCCACACAAAGGCTGAGGGCAAGCTTGTCTTCAATCTTGACAGTGTATATGTATATGTCTATAAATAGACATATTGGTTTCTATAAATAGGTAGCCACCAATGATGCACTGGAATCGCCTTGCAGCTTTCTACAATTCGGGGAAAACCAATACTAGAATACAAGCATAGGAAAAAAGCACACCAGTCTAGTGCGTTATTGTAGGACTCTTTAATAAATCAAATAAAAACAAATGCCACAATAAATAGCAGGTACATGGAGCACCCTCTAGTGTGCTACTAGTGTTAGTGTAGGTGATTTTTTTTTGGTATGACTCATGGTAATTATGTGAGTCAGAAATTGCGTCGGGTTACTGCAAGTCAGACTGGATGACTCTACAGAGGCAGGTCTCTGGTACCTCCCCTGGATCTAGAAGCTAGTAAAAGCTTCTGGAAGTTAGTGGGCGGAGGCCAGGAGGTCCTGCTCTGCATACTTTAGGGAATCTGCAAATCCCCTAGCAGGGTGGCTGGGTCAGCCCATAAATATGGTGAAGCCTGGCCAGCAGGGGAGTCAGGTGGAAGATAGAGTGCTGAGGAGGCTGTTGGTGGCCTAGGGGGAGTCCCCTAGGTCTGGGGGGAGGGGCTTTGCCTTCATGCTGGGAAGAATCCTTTCAGCAGCTGGTCTGAGAATGAATCTTGCCCAAAAGCAGCAGGGAGCAAGAAGAACAGAGGGAATAGATTGGCACACCCAGGGATTCACAAGGGGAGTAACTGCCATATGTAGCAAGCGTTCAAAGGACAGCGCTTTGCTTAACCATTTTATCCCTTGTCCTGGGAGATTTTTAGAGCAGCCAGGCGGGCTGGTAGTACCTGCAGGCAGTGGAGCTGGGCAGTGGGCAGTGCCCCAAGGTAATGCACTAGGCTGGTGCACTTTCTTCCTATGCTTGTATACACATATTGGTAGGCCTAGTTAATCCAAGTTGTGGCTATCAAAACTAGGTACCTGCTGCCCCAAACATTTTTAATGCTCCAAATGTAGTAGAGGGAGGGGGAGGAGGACATAAAGCAGAACTTCCCATTTAGGGTGGTGTTCCTCTTTAATTCAAAGCAAAGGACAGGGTTAATTTACCTAAACAATAAAACAAAATTATACACCTCCTATTCTATAGCCACTAATTATTTTAACACACTACACATCCAACACTTGAATCCACCAAGGATTAATGCTAACAAATGCTGACATAGGAAAATAGTTATAATGCACTTACAATTGAGTTCTTGGCCTGGGTTTGTGCTAATTCAGCCACTGAAAGATTTTTTTTCTGTTAGACTGAATGGGCCAAAGGGACCAGAAAACCAAATGTCTCTGCCTCATATGCTGAACTGGTATTTCTATAGTTTCAAGCACTCAGTAAATGCACTGCATTTATTTTTACTTTGGGGCTATATGTTAAGCGTATTTGTTCCTAAATACAAAACTGTAATATATTGCAGTTTACCATTCATTAGATGTGGTGGCTGCACCATTTTGTACTTATTTTTTAGGTTTTTCCCCTCTTTTTTCACCTGGTGATCTGGCCAGTAATACAATTCCTGTATTAGAGCGCCCCCACTCTAGATGAAGGGCCATACTCTTGGACAAGAGCATTGCCAGTCTGGAGAGAGGGTAGTGTTAGCAGATTTAGATGGACTTGTATAACAAATTACAGTGGTATTAAAGTAGAACTATAGGCAAAACCTTTTTTTTCATATTGGATAGAGCAAGGGAGGGTTGTAATCCCTGTCAGATTTTTTTTTAACCATCTGAGTCCCATTGCAGAGATTTCCCTTCACTTCCTGTCCCATAGCCACACAGAAAGTTAGAGTAAATCCCTGCAGGGCTTTGGTGAAATACCAGGGGTCTAAACAGGGGAAAATGTACCACACAGGGTAATTAGGATGTGCCCAAGCACACCTTGCACACCCTGTGCTCACACCTATGAAAATACCAACTACGGGTCCCACAGTGTCCTATAACTCTGAATAAAGTCGGTGTAGAACGCACTGGACTGACTCAATCAGTCAGTGTTGTAGGTTGGTAGGCTGTGGGCAGATAGAAAGAATTGGTTTCCAGAGGTCCGTGCCCAGTTTGAGAAAAGGGTGGTGGTGAGCCCTGTTTAGGCTCCGGCTGCTACCTCAGTGTGTGGCCATTAGGTCGACTCCACATAAGATGTGGAAGAAAAGAAGGTAAAGGAGAGCCCCGTATCCCATAAAGGTAAATATAATGTGTTTTATTTGAGGTTTCAGCAGTAAAAAAAAGGCCAATGCAGTAAAAAAAAGGCCAACATGGATCGGACCGTTGGATGTCCAAGTCGCTGGCTGCCTCTGAACACACAGCCAGCAGCTTGGACATCCAGCGATCCGATCCATGTGGCAAAGGCACCCTCTAACAGGATCATTCTGTAATTACTTCTATTAGCAGCCCTGATAAAGGGGGAGTCCTCAGTCCCCCGAAACAAGTTGGCCTTTGAGAAAAAGGTGGTGGTGAGCCCTGTTTGTGCTTGGGCTGCTACCTCGGTGTACGGCCTTAAGGTCAACTCCATATAGGATGTGGAAGAAAAGAAGGGAAAGGTGCACTCGGTATCCAATAAAGGTAAATATAATGTGTTTTATTTGAGGTTTCAGCAGTAAAAAAAGGCCAACACAGTAAAAAAAGGCCAACATGGATCGGACCGTTGGATGTCCAAGTCGCTGGCTCCCTCTAAACACACAGCCAGCGGCTTGGACATCCAGCGATCCGATCCATGTGGCAAAGGCACCCTCTAACAGGATCATTTTGTAATTACTTCTATTAGCAGCCCTGATAAAGGGAGAGTCCTCAGTCCCCCGAAACAAGTTGGCCTTTTTTTTACTGCTGAAACCTCAAATAAAACACATTATATTTACCTTTAATGGATACTGGGTGCTCCTTTACCTTCTTTTCTTCCACACTATAACTCCGTACACACGATCGGACTTTCCGACAACAAAACTGTGGATTTTTGTTCAAAGGTTGTTGGCTCAAACTTGTCTTGCATACACACGGTCACACAAATATTGGCCAACAATTACGAACGTGGGAACGCAGTGGCGTAAAAGATGTACGATGAGCCGAGAAAAGGGAAGTTCAATATCCAGTGCGGCTCCTTCTGCTTGATTCCGAGCATGCGTGAACTTTTGTGCGACGGATTTGTGTACACACAATCGGAAATTCCGACAACAAAGTTTTGTTGGCAGAAAATTTGAGAACCTGCTAGCGAACATTTGTTGGCGGAAAGTCCGACAACAAATTTTCGATGGAGCATACACACGGTCGGACTTTTAGCCAAGAAGCTCACATCCAACATTTCCCATCGGAAAATCTGACTGTGTGTATGCGGCATAACACAGATCAGCTTCTGTGCTTAGTGTGGTCAGTTTAGAACAAGGAAGACAAGTGATTGGGAAGTTCAACCAAGTACTTCAGATGGAAAAAGTACATGAAAATGATAAAGACTATGATTTATAAAACACGCTCATAGGAAAAAAAAATATTTGGGTAGCATACAATGTAAAACTGCATATACAGTGGGGACGGAAAGTATTCAGACCTCCTTAAATTTTTCACTCTTTGTTATATTGCAGCCATTTGCTAAAATCATTTCAAGTTCATTTTTTCCTCATTAATGTACACACAGCACCCCATATTGACATAAAAACACAGAATTGTTGACATTTTTGCAGATTTATTATAAAAGAAAAACTGAAATATCACATGGTCCTAAGTATTCAGACCCTTTGTTGTGACACATATATTTAACTCAGGTGCTGTCCATTTCTTCTGTTCATCCTTGAGATGGTCCTTCATCTTCATTTGAGTCCAGCTGTGTTTGATTATACTGATTGGACTTGATTAGGAAAGCCACACACCTGTCTATATAAGACCTTACAGCTCTCAGTGCATGTCAGAGCAAATGAGAATCACGAGGTCAAAGGAACTGCCTGAAGAGCTCAGAGACAGAATTGTGGCAAGGCACAGATCTGGCCAAGGTTACAAAAAAGAGCCTAGAGCTGGCCGTCTGGCCAAACTAAGCTATTGGGGGGGAGAAGAGACTTGGTGTGAGAGGTAAAGAAGAACCCAAAGATCACTGTGGCTGAGCTCCAGAGATGCAGTCGGGAGATGGGAGAAAGTTGTAGAAAGTCAACCATCACTGCAGCCCTCCACCAGTCGGGGTTTTTTGGCAGAGTGGCCCGTCGGAAGCCTCTCCTCAGTGCAAGACACATGAAAGCCCGCATGGAGTTTGCTTACAAAAAACAACCGAAGGACTCCAAGATGGTGAGAAATAAGATTCTTTGGTCTGATGAGACCAAGATAGAACTTTTTGACCTTAATTCTAAGTGGTATGTGTGGAAAAAAACAGGCACTGCTCATCACCTGTCCAATACAGTCCCAACAGTGAAGCATGGTGGTGGCGGCATCATGCTGTGGGGGTGTTTTTCAGCTGCAGGGACAGGACGACTGGTTGCAATCGAGGGAAAGATGAATGCGGCCAAGTACAGGGATATCTCTGGACGAAAACCTTCTCCAGAGTGCTCAGGACCTCAGACTGGGCCGAAGGTTTACCTTCCAACAAGACAATGACCCTAAGCACACAGTTAAAATAATGAAGGAGTGGCTTCACAACAACTCCGTGACTGTTCCTGAATGGCCCAGCCAGAGCCCTGACTTAAACCCAATTGAGCATCTCTGGAGAGACCTAAAAATGGCTGTCCACCAACGTTTACCATCTAACCTGACAGAACTGGAGAGGATCTGCAAGGAGGAATGGCAGAGGATCCCAAAATCCAGGTGTGAAAAACTTGTTGCATCTTTCCCAAAAAAGACTCATGGCTGTATTAGATCAAAAGGGTGCTTCTACTAAATGCTGAGCAAAGGGTCTGAATACTTAGGACCATGTGATATTTCAGTTTTTCTTTCTTAATACATCTGCAAAAATGTCAACAATTCTGTGTTTTTCTGTCAATATGGGGTGCTGTGTGTACATTAATGAGGGAAAAATTAACTTAAATGATTTTAGCAAATGGCTGCAATATAACAAAGAGTGAAAAATTTAAGGAGGTCTTAATACTTTCCGTCCCCACTGTATATGTAATTCCTCCTGGCCTCACCCAATCCATGATCTGTTAGGGCACTTATATAGGACTGCTACTAACAATAGACAAACCACTGTGGATAGTCCTTGAGAAGACAGTTATATGATAAATTTGAGTGTAAGCGTTTTCCCGTTCCCTAGCTTCACCACACACAGACAAGCATTCTCATTAACCCAATGTCTTTAGCTTTTAAAACGTCTACAGGGAGCCAGGTTGAGCTTAATTGTGTCTTGTTTAACTTGGCTTCTCTAAATGACTGAACCTTGTGCAACTTGGCCCGCTCTATGAAAATCACACGTTTCCTGGCGCTATTTCATTCTTTGTCTTTTATTTTCATTTTTTTTAAAAAAGTGAATGGTTTTGTGTTCTAGTTGCTATGATTGGTGTTATAGTTGCAATGATTTATTGCTGCATGTTTTGGATCCTATTCTGGAAAAAAAAAAAAAAAAAAGTTTGGCTTCTCCGTTGTTGTCTCGGCTCTCCGAGGCGATGACAGTCAATTTGTTCATTTTAATGCGTTCTTTTTGGGGGGTAGGGGGTAGAGCACATTAAGGAACAATGACGACGCATATTAAGTCTAACGGAAATGCGCGGCTTTATATTAAATAAAGCAAAAGCAGAGATTTGCAGAATAGCTTTTCAAGCACCTGCCAGTTGCCTTTCTTCTTCTGGAAGCTCGCTTCTCTTATCTGTCAAGACAATTGCCTGGCTGGGAAATCAATGATCTGTTTGTACCTTCCATCATTCCTCCAATTCTGCACAACCAAAGCTTTTCTTCTTGCTTCTGTTGTTTCGTATCTTGATTGTTTTCATCATTTGTGTTTTAAGTCGCTGAAATATTTTGTTTTAGCTGATTTCCTGTTTTCTTCTTAAAAGGTTTTCCTGTCATTTTTCTTATTTATCTCTGATCAGGATTTTTTTTTATTTTTTTATTCTTTGACTTTGTTTTCTTCATCAGATTCAGATATGATTATTGTAACTCAGCTGTCTTTGTGGCACCAAACAATACTGAGAAGAATGTGTTTGTTTAAAGTAGAACTAAAGGCTAAACGTCTTTTTTTTTTTTCATTTTGAAGAAGGGAAGGCAAGGTTCATGTCAGGACTTAGATCACCCGCTGGTGGCATTGTGGTTCACTAGGCGAAGGATTTTAATTCCAGTGTCTTCCAGCAGTCAAAAGACCCCAGTAACAGGGTTGGCAACCCCGATTACTTTTTTTACTGACAAAACATGGGAAATTTACTGGCAAAGCAGAATTTTTTTTTACTGACAACCTGAAATATGACAGAAACTCCTATTATAAGTCAAAAAGAAAGGTCCATAAAGACATGGATGGGCGAGTTTGGGGTGGAGGAACTTAACTAGCCTGCACAGAGTCTTGACCTCAACCCAAAAGAAAATCTTTGGGCTCAATTATGCCCTGTACACACGATAGGTTTTGCCGTCAGAATAAACTCTGAAGGTTTTTACAATGGAGTTCCGACGGAATTCCGCTCACGCTGTCTTGCATACACACGGTCACACCAAATTCTGACTGTCCAGAACGTGGTGACGTACAACACGTATGACGGGACTAGAAAACAGAAGTTCAATAGCCAGTAGCCAATAGCTTCCGTTTCGTACTTGCTTCAGAGCATGCGTCATTTTTGGTGCGTTGGAACAGCATTCAGACGAGCGTTGGAAAAATATAGAACATGTTCACTATCTAAATAGGGAGTTGGGACTTTGAATGAAGCAGATGGATAGTGGAGGTGAAAAACAGTATAGAGATTTTATTTAGACAACATTAAAACACATAATTCGTCATATATAATGTACAATGAGCGTGCACAGGGCCTGAACATATTATATAGAAAAGTACATGCATAGCAAAGTCGTAACCATAGTAGTATCATTGGCAATAATCCTGGTGCTGGTGCATGCATCCACATGGTATGTCTACATTCATCAAAGAGTATACAAACAAATCATAGAGTAGGATGGTTGTAAGTAAATCAATATCAGTCCATGTAGAGTATAACTGTAGCATCAAATAGCTCGACGCGTTTCGTGGGTTGTCCCACTCGTCAGGAGCGGATGCGGTAAATATACCTATAGAGTATATATAAAAAAGCATATATTGAACTGTACTCTCGAAAAAAGCTGGCATATTACATTGTAGATGTGAAACGGTGGTTAGCCAACCGCACTCACCCAACCAGACAGCAAAAGCAATGCGGGGCAGCCGGTGCAGAGTCAGCCGAGGACATAACTCCCGCACGGGAGCTGAGGCGGCATAGTACAGAGGTGCAGCATCAGATGGTATGGGGACATAAGGGGTATAGCTGGTATAACCATATACCAATATACCAATAAGTATGTGTATTCCATAGAATGAGTATACCTGGGAAGACAATATTAATTATATGTATATAATTAATATTGTCTTCCCAGGTATACTCATTCTATGGAATACACATACTTATTGGTATATGGTTATACCAGCTATACCCCTTATGTCCCCATACCATCTGACGCTGCACCTCTGTACTATGCCGCCTCAGCTCCCGTGCGGGAGTTATGTCCTCGGCTGACTCTGCACCGGCTGCCCCGCATTGCTTTTGCTGTCTGGTTGGGTGAGTGCGGTTGGCTAACCACCGTTTCACATCTACAATGTAATATGCCAGCTTTTTTCGAGAGTACAGTTCAATATATGCTTTTTTATATATACTCTATAGGTATATTTACCGCATCCGCTCCTGACGAGTGGGACAACCCACGAAACGCGTCGAGCTATTTGATGCTACAGTTATACTCTACATGGACTGATATTGATTTACTTACAACCATCCTACTCTATGATTTGTTTGTATACTCTTTGATGAATGTAGACATACCATGTGGATGCATGCACCAGCACCAGGATTATTGCCAATGATACTACTATGGTTACGACTTTGCTATGCATGTACTTTTCTATATAATATGTTCAGGCCCTGTGCACGCTCATTGTACATTATATATGACGAATTATGTGTTTTAATGTTGTCTAAATAAAATCTCTATACTGTTTTTCACCTCCACTATCCATCTGCTTCATTCAAAGTCCCAACTCCCTATTTATTTTGATTCGATTTCGGGATGGAGGCACCTGAGGGTGCTTCATTTAAAGTCCCAAAACCCCCTTTCTATATACATGTTCACTATCTAAGTCCGTCTGAATTTTCGACACTAAGTCCGATGGGGCATACACACGGTCGGAATATACGATGAAAAGCTCCCATCGGACTCTTTCTGTCAGAAAATTCTGCTCATGTGTACGTGGCATTAAAGCAGAGACTGCGAGCCAGGCCTTCTCGTCCAACATCAGTGGCTGACCTCACAAATGCGCTTTTGGAAGAATGGTCAAACATTCCCATAGACACACTCCTAAACCTTGTGGACAGCCTTCCCAGAAGAGTTGAAGCTGTTAGAGCAGAAAAGGGTGGGCCAACTCAATATTGAACCCTACAGACTAATACTGGAATGCCATCAAAGTCCATGTGCCTGTAAAGGCAGGCGTCCCGGTACTTTTGGTAATATAGTGTATATACATGATCTGACACTTCCGGGTAGACATGTGCACTGCCGAAAAATGTGTTTCTTTTAGTTTTTGTTTCATTCTTCTTTTTTCGTTTATCGGATCATTCTTTATGATCGCCATTGGTTATTTCGATCATTTCTATTCCATAGTTTGTAGACTCTATAACTATTGTGCAAACCAATATATTTACGTTTATTGAGATTTGTTTACCAAAAATATCTAGGAGAATATATATTGGCCTAAATTTATGAATAATTTTTTTTTTTTTTTACATTTTTTTATTGGATATGTATTATAGCAGAAAGTAAAAAATATAGAAAAGAGATACAAATCCTTTGACAGGTAAAACAACTCTAATGCCCCGTACACACGGTCGGACATTGATCAGACATTAGGACAACAAAATCCTAGGATTTTTTCCGACGGATGTTGGCTCAAACTTGTCTTGCATACACACGGTCACACAAAGTTGTCGGAAAATCCGTTCGTTCTGAACGCGGTGACGTAAAACACGTACGCCGGGACTATAAACGGGGCAGTAGCCAATAGCTTTCGTTTCTTAATTTATTCTGAGCATGCGTTGCACTTTGTCCGTCGGATTTGTGTACACACGATCGGAATTTCCGACAATGGATTTTGTTGTCGGAAAATTTTATAGCCTGCTCTCAAACTTTGTGTGTCGGAAAATCCGATGGAAAATGTGTGATGGGGCCCACACACGGTCGGAATTTCCGACAACAAGGTCCTATCACACATTTTCCGTCGGAAAATCCGACCGTGTGTACAGGGCATTATATGTTTATTTAATTTCATTTAGATTTTTCCTGAACTGGCATTAGGTTTATATGAATATGGGATTGTTCATTGTGTTTCAGGATCAGTGATAAAATCTTCCCACCCCCTACCCCATGTGTAATCTGTATGTAAAAATGTCCCATCAGTCAACCAGCACTATGAATGGAATGATTTTATACAGTATACTAGTAATGTAATGATCCTAGTAAACTCTATTTATCTCATAGTGCATCCTAGTAAACGCTGTTTCCTTATGGGAACGTCAGATTATTTTTTTGCCGTCAGGTTTATATTCTCCCTTGGTCTGACATGTCTTGCTACAGTTATCTAACGGATCGTGTATTAGCGCTTTGTGACACAGTGTGCTTAAGTGACCCGGACAGATCAGTATCTTCTGACAGTGCTGGTGAATGTGTTGACTGGATGAGAGAAAGAGACCTGCCAGTACAGAGGAGCAATGCAAGCTTCACATTGCAACCTCAACCGCACAAGTTTACATCAAAAGGTTGGCCTTCAGCTCTTTGAATTGGGATCTTAAATGTCAGCTGCCGGCTCGTGTTGCAGCACTGAGGATAAATCATTACTGTAAGAAGCTAAACGGGACCAAGTGCCCTGATCCCCCTGGGGTCAGATGCCTTCTCTTTTCTTATTCTCGCAAATTTTGTTTCATTGGCATGGCAGGGTCAATACATGGACATTTCAGGGGTCCCTCAGACATACACTGTACACTAATTAACAGATACACTAATAAACAGATACAAAAAAATAAATTCTGATTATCAGGAAATAAATCCAGTATTGCATTCAGTCTCAATCTCTTTCCTAGAGACTAAGAAGTACATTTCTATCATTGAGTTTAGTAATGTCAAGGAATATCAACATTATTGCGGTCTTCAGTAGATCCTGATTGCTTTTGGAGTTGGCATTTGAAGTTTATTTGAAACATTCATTGTTGTCTAAGAGCTCTGTAGACCATCGGAATAATATTGATTTCAAGAAACACTGAGAAACACTGTAATGACCTCTTACTTACAGTCTTAAAGGGTAAGTTCACCTTTGTACACTTTTTCTTTTCTAAATTGCAGCTCCCCTACGCACCAATATAGCATTTATGTACTTTTTTTTAGCAAAAATATCAAAGCTTTCCATTAAATCTACAGTCATTTACTTTTCTTGTGCTAATCCATGTTTTCAGACGTTTCCATTAGTAATGTCTTTCTTCCTGATCAGACTTTAGGTCATGACACAGGAAGGAGTTGACCAGCTGACCTCATTTGCACACACTCTGCATCATCCACCTTCCCATTCCCAGCTGTATGTTTTTTTAAAAGAAATGCATTCAATCAGTGATCACCCTTCTCACTAAATACACAATTAGATTGCATAGTGTATGGGCATCTTTATACAAGCACATAGGAGGGAGTGGACAGAAACACTCAGCTGTCAAGTCCCGTTAGCAAATCTGCATAACAGGAACTCTCATTTCCACATATGTTTTTTTTTTTTTTTTTTTCTTTAGCAAGGGGGTAGGCGTTTTAGAGCATTTTCACTCATCACACATGGGGCAGCCCGTCCACCTGAATGGGGTGCCCTACACACAGCAATCGCCACAAAGAAGCTTCAGAACTTTTTTTTTAGAGTGGAGATTGGTGCAGCGCTGCGATTTTTGGTGCAGCGCATTTCTGAAATGCAAGGAAATGCACAGATGTGAATGGAGCCTCATTGTTCTCGTGATACCGCACCAATTTCACTTTCAGGCCCCATTCACATCTAGCATAGTGGGAGCGCACGTTTTGTGTCTCGTTTTTCCTGTGACACACATAGGGCAGCCTGTTGATTTCAATTGGCCACACTACATGTGGTTAATGGGACATTTTGGCGTTTTGTGGGTTGTGTGTTTTTTACTGTGCGTTTTGCAGCATTTGACCCTCGTTTTTTTCACATGGCAATATGTGTGTTTGCTTCTGTGTTTGGTGTGCTGTTAACAATTAATGGCACTGAAAGTGCAACTAGTAAGTTTATATGTATAAACATAGCCATACACTATGCAACCTGATTGTATATTGTGTATTTAGTGAGAAGGGTGATCACTGATTGATTGCATTTCATTAAAAAAAGGTGCATCTGGGAGTGGGAGGGTGGATGATGCAGGGTGTGTGCTAATGAGGTCAGCTGGTCAACTCCTTCCTGTGTCATGACCTACAGTCTGATCAGGAAGAAGACATTACTAATGGAAATGTCTGCAAACGTGGATTAGGACAAAAAAAGTAAATGACTGTAGATTTAATAGAAAGCTTTGATAGTTTTGCAAAAAAGGTACATGAATGCTATATTGGTGCATAGGGGAGCTGGAATTTAGAAAAAAAAAAGTGTACAAAGGTGAACTTACCCTTTAGAGCTGAACTCCAGGTATGATCTTTATTGAATAGTTACATTGGTCCAGCTTGGCACACCATTAGTATGCATATCTCATACCTGAGGGACTGCTGTGGAACCTGACAATCATTGGCACTATTAGAGTGACAGCCGTGATGTTCTGTTTCCTCACACTCATTGAGCCATAGTGAGAGAGGCTCTTGCCTGTTGTCCATATGGCAAGTCATATAAGTTAATGGCAAGAGTTCCCTAAATGATTCAAGTAAGTTAAAGTGGAGTTGCTAGTCACTAAGGAGTGTGATGAGAGTTTTTTACTCACATCTTGTAGGCAGGCACAGTCTACTTTCTCCACTGCAGGTGGAACCAGGGGCGGACTGACCATTGAGCCACTCGGGCAGTGCCCGAGGGCCCTGGGCCACTAGGGGGCCCCATCAGGGTTGCCAGCCTCAGTAAAACCAGGGACAGTATGTATAAATCTGTGTTTTTTTTACATCTGTCTGTGTATACTGTGTGTACATGTATGTGTATACTGTGTGATTGTATACCGTGTGTATACTGTGTGTACATGTATGTGTATACTGTGTGATTGTATACTGTGTGTATACTGTGTGTACATGTATGTGTATACTGTGTGATTGTTTACTGTGTGATTGTATACTGTGTGTGTTTATACTGTGTGGCCCCATAATCTCTGATTGCCTGGGGGCCCCATAATCTCCTATTGCCCGGGGGCCCCATAATCTCCTATTGCCCGGGGGCCCCATGAGTTATCAGTCCGCCCCTGGGTGGAACTATTCCGCAGCGGTACCACAGTTCCTCTATGGTTTCCTGGGTCACTGAGGAAGCACCAGATTGGATGCTGATGCCCCATGTGACTCTATCAGCCATCTTATTACTAGTGGTTAATGTAAGGACAGGTTCCCCATCTGGCAGGGACAGTACTTAGCAGCTGGGAAAGGTTTCCGAGGAGTAGGGAAAGTGCAGGGTCTACACATCTCCTTGAAGGAAGACCCCCATTTGTGTGTGGACCAGCCAGGCTGCATTCCTGCTCCTCGCTGCAGAAGCTGTTGGCATCATTCTAGGATCTCGATCCTCTGCTACTGTTTGTAAGTGGCTCCAGTTGGCTTAGCCTTTCTGCCTGGCCTGTTTATATGTTGTTGGAACTCTCACAATATACTGTTTTCATCCTTCCTCAGCCTCTGAGTGTATTTCTTGCCACCGGCACACCATGCTGCACCCTGTCCACACTCATACTTACGCTGGTCCAAGCTGGACCAATGTTCAGACCGAACCCAAGCTAGTCCCTAGTCCTAGTAGTAAGTTCAGGACAGACATTCAAGTAATATTGTGAAGATACCGTTTTTGCTGGCAAGGTAAACCCCAACTAATACAGGTGTGCCAATAGCAATATTGGGCAGAAGGTTTGGAAGATCCTAAATAGGCTGTAAATGTCTATTGGCTTGCTGGCATTAGGTGGGCATGAACTCTCCTTGCACCTACACTTACTTTGCACTCCTTAGTAACTAGCAGCCCAGCTTAAACTTGAATAATTTAGGGAACTTGTGCCATTAGCATATATTACTTTCCATGCTCCCAACTCTCACAACAGCTCAGGGGGACAAAGATCCTTGTGTATATGGGGAAGCTTCAAAGGAATTGCATATATAAGGGGAGCAAGAAGCTTTTGCAGGCGCAGAAGATGTCCTTAGCAGCTTTAGTAGGGATCACAGCAGCGGTGTCATCCAGATAGGACAGCAACATAATTAGCTGTGGTGTATGATGACATCTTCATGATGTCGGCCATAATAACTTGAATTATATCATTGTGCCAGCACAAGTGGTAATCAGTAAATTTAGAAACATTTTTAAATGTTCCTGTTCCTGTGCCTAAAGACCTGTGGGAACAAAGAAGGGTAATGACTACAGTTCATTTAACCCTGCCATTCCTTCCTGTTTCTTGTGTTTTCAATGTGTTCTGAATAGACGTGTAAGAAGGCAATTAAGGCCACATGTATTTAGAATTAGGTATTCTTACTAGAATTTAGTACAAAGAACAGTAACAAGCTAAGAAAATACAATATTGCATTCAGTACCTGTCAGAATGATCAACATAGTGGCTTAGTGGTTAGCCCTTAGACCCCTTTCACACTGGAGGCGTTTGTCAGGTGCTACAGCGCCTGAAAAAAGCCTCAGCTGCAAACCCAGTGTGAAAGCCAGAGTGCTTTCATACTGGGGCTCTGCGCTGGCAGGGCTTCACAAAAAGTCCTGCCAGCAGCTTCTTTGCAGCGGTGTATGAGCGGTGAATACACCGCTCTTCCACCATTCCTCCACCGCTCCTGCCCATTGAAAACAATGGGGCAGGGCCATGATACTGACGGCAAAGTGCCGCTGCAGCTGTGTTTTGCGGGCAGATTTAACCCCTTTTCAGCCTAATAGCGCCGCTAAAACGCCGGCAAAGCGGCGCTAAAAATAGTGCTGCTTTACCGCTGACGCCCGGGGCGGCTCATTGTGAAAGGGGTCTTATGCATTACAGCACTGGGGTCCTTGGTTTGAATCTTGACTTGGCATGTTCTCCCATGTTTCCTCTGAGTATTCCTGCCATACTTTGAGGACATGATAGTAGGTTAATTAGCTCCTGTTTAATTTTGGCCCACTTTTCTTTGCAGAATTGTTTTAATTCAGCCACATTGGAGGGTTTTCCAGCATGAATGGCCTGTGTAAGGTCATGATACGACATCACAATTGGATTTAAGTCCGGGGTTTGACTAGGCCACTCCAAAACCCAAATTTTGCTTTTTTTGAACCATTTGGAGGGTGACTTGCTGTTGTTTTTTGGATCATTGTCCTGCTGCATAACCCAAGTGCACTTGAGCATAAGGTCACAAACTGATGACCGGACATTCTCCTTTAGGATTTTCTGGTAGAGTTTAGAATTCATGGTTCCATCAATTAGGGTAAGTCGTCCAGGTCCTGAAGCTGCAAAGCAGCCCCAGACCATCACACTACCACCACCATGTCTGACTGTTGGTATGATGTTCTTGTTAGGAAATGCTGTATTCGTTTTATGCCAGATGTAACGGGACACACACCTTCCCAAAAGCAACATTTTTGTCTCAGGTCCACAGAATATTTGCCTAAAAGTCTTGGGATAATCGAAATGTTTTTTAGTAAATGTGAGATGAGCCTTTGTGTTCTTTTTGGTCAGCAGAGGCTTTGGCCTTGGAACTCTCAACTGGAGTTCCAAAGCCTTAGAAAAGGCTTTGAAACCCTTCCTAGACCGATACATGTACATTACTTTGTTTCTAATCTGTTCTTGAATTTTTTTAGATTGTGGCATGACGTGTGGCTTTTTGTGATCTGTTAGCGTGCTTCACTTTGTCAGACAGCTTCTATATATGTGATTTCTTGATTTGACTGGTCTGGCAGTAATCAGGCCTGGTTGTGACAAGTAAAATTTAACTCAGCTTTACAAAAGATTGTGGTTAATCACATTTTATTTGTGATTCAGCATGGGAGGGGGCAATTACTTTTTCACATAGGGTCAGGCAGGTTTGAACAGCTTTTTTTCCCTTAATAAATGAAATAATCATTTAAAAACTGCATCTTTGATTTACTCGGATTATCTTTGTGTAATATTAAATTTTTTTTGATGATCTGAATCATTTAAGTGTGAGAAATATGCAAAAAAATAAAAAATGGGGGGGGGGGGGGGGCAAATATTTTTTCACACAACTGTATGTGAGAACAAATTGGCACTTTGCTATCACGTTCCGCATGCTGATTCCAAACCTGTGTAAATTGGAAGGGTTGAGAAAAGATATGGTGACCTTTGTGAAACAAAGAAAAGAAAATTCTATGGAAAAGGCTGGTAGGAATATCAGATATGGTACCCATAGACTGAACGGATATCACACACCCGTCAGAACAAAAAAAAAGTTGAACTTGTCAGCAGTCATAGAATGGCACAATTTTAACCTTATTGCAATAACAAAAAACATATAAATGTTGCTTTTGTCACATCACTACAATATGCAGCAATACAATAAAAATCAATGAAATGGTAACAATGTACTTCTCTACAGTTTGTTGGATATACTGTATATACGAGGGCTGTACTGAAATTTACATAGGTCATTCAAATTTTTATGTGTTGAGTAATGCCCCGTACACACGATCGCATTTTCCGACAACAAAAGTTGGATGTGAGCTTTTTGGCGGAAAGTCCGACTGTGTTTATGCTCCATCGAACATTTGTTGTCGGACTTTCCGCCAACAAATGTTGGCTAGCAGGTTCTCAAACTTTCCGCCAACAAATTTTTGTTGTCGGACTTTCCGATCGTGTGTGCACAAGTCCGTCGCAAAAAAGTCCACGCATGCTTGGAATCAAGGACGAGCCGGAAGCACTCGGTCTTGTAAAACTAGCGTTCGTAATGGAGATATCACATGACTACTGAACTTCCTTTTTATCGGCTCGCCGTACGTCTTGTACGTCACTACGTTCGTAATTGTTGGCCAACATTTGTGTGACCGTGTGTATGCAAGACAAGTTGGAGCCAACAACCTTCGGGCAAAATTCCACAGTTTTGTTGTCGGAAAGTCCGGTGGTGTGTACGGGGTATTACTCTTCCTTTTTAGTAACTCTTCTTCATCTTTTTCGTTGCAGGTAAATAATGGATTCCAAGAAGAAGCAACGTGTCATCATTGAGTTCTTGATGAAAGAGGGGTGCGGGATTTCCTCAATTTACAGAAGGCTACAGAATGTTTATAGAGATGACACCACTGACAAGAGAAATGTCTTGTGATTGGTGATTCTTTTCAATGGTGTCATTTCTAGAAACATTCTGTAGCCTTCTGTGGATATTGGACACCCCTCCTTCATCAAGAACTCAATGATGACATGTTGCTTCTGCTTGGAATCCATTATTTACCTGCAATGAAAAAGAAGAAGAGTTACTATAGGGGAAGAGATATGCCCCGTACACACGGTCGGACTTTGTTCGGACATTCCGACAAACAAAATCCTAGGATTTTTTCCGACAAATGTTGGCTCAAACTTGTCTTGCATACACACGGGTCACACAAAGTTGTCGGAAAATCCGATCGTTCTGAATGCGGTGACGTAAAACACGTACGTCGGGACTATAAACTGGGCAGTGGCCAATAGCTTTCATCTCTTTATTTATTCTGAGCATGTGTGGCACTTTGTCCGTCGGATTTGTGTACACACGATCGGAATTTCCGACAACGGATTTTGTTGTCGGAAAATTTTATCTCCTGCTCTCCAACTTTGTGTGTCGGAAAATCCGATGGAAAATGTCCGATGGAGCCCACACACGGTCGGAATTTCCGACAACACGCTCCGATCGGACATTTTCCATCGGAAAATCCGACCGTGTGTACGGGGCATTACTCTGCTAACAAGAGGAATTTGAACAACCTATGTAGCGGTAAGTTAATACAAATGTTATACCCATTTTTTAATTACTTTTGGTACAGCCCTTACATATATATTTCAGCTGAAATAAATGTGTTGAAAAATGCCAACATAAAGTAATAGAAAGGAAAGTCTTGGTTAATGCAGCATCAATGGCGAGGAAGCTGTCCTTGGTTTGCTGTTAGCATTGTTCAGGCATGATAAATGTGGTAAAGCTGTATAATTGTGAATTGAGGATTATGTTTCTTGGCCGTCTAAGCATATGATAATCCAGACTTTGCCGCTCACACATGCTAAATTTGGCTACTTTTGGCGCTTATTGTTTGGAAGCTTTACAGGAGTTTGAGTTTTGGATTAAAGTTTGATTTAGTCCAAGGTGTCTTATGGCTGCTAAGAGCCACTTGTGAATTTTATTTTCCAGAGTGAAATAAGTCTGCAGTTCTTTGTTTCCGAGCAGGAAACCGCTATAACAGCTTCAACTCTTCTGGGAAGGCTGTCCACAAGGTTTAGGAGTGTGTCTATGGGAATGCTTGACCATTTTTCCAGAAGCGCATTTGTGAGGTCAGGCACTGATGTTGGACGAGAAGTTTTGGCTTGCAGTCTCCACTCTAATTCATCCCAAAGGTGTTCTATCAGGTTGAGGTCAGGACTCTGTGCAGCCCAGTCAAGTTCCTCTACCCCAAACTCGCTTATTCATGTCTTTATGGACCTTTCTTTGTGCACTGGTGTGCAGTCATGTTGGAACAGGAAGGGGTCACCCCCAAACTGTTCCTACAAAGTTGGGAGCATGAAATAGTCCAAAATGTCTTGGTATGCTGATATCTTACAAGTTTCCTTCACTGGAACTAACCCAACCCCTTAAAAACAACCCCACAACATAATCCCCCCACCAAATGATTTGGACCAGTGCACAAAGCAAGGTCCATAAAGACATGGATGAGCGAGTTTGGGGTGGAGGAACTTAACTGGCCTCCATAGAGTCCTGACCTCAACCCAATAGAACACCTTTGGGATGAATCAGAATGGAGACTGAGAGCCAGGCCTTCTCGTCCAACATCAGTGCCTGACCTCACAAATGCACTGTGGAAGAATGGTCAATGGTAGCTGCAAAGGGTGGGCCAGCTCAATATTGAACCCCACGGACTGAGATGCCATTAAAGTTCATGTGCGTTTAAAAGCAGGTGTCCCAATACTTTTGACAATATTATATATATATATATTATATATATATATATATATATATATATATATATATATATATATATATATATATATATATATATATATATATATATATATATATATATATATATATATATATATATATATATATATATATATATATATATATATATATATATATGTGTGTGTGTATATATATATATGTGTATATATGTCTATATATAGATATAGATATATATATATATAATATCTGGAAAATTCAAGACACTTAAAAAAAAATGAAAGCTTCTACAAGAGTTATTCTTTATAGAATAATTATGTTAGCATAGCTAAAGGACTTAAAAAGAGGATTTTCTTTTATATCTACAGACAATGACTTCTACTTGTGCTTTTATAGCAGTTCCTTTAAAAGTGACAACAAGAGTTAAGCCATTATGACATTATAGCTAGGAAAAAGCAAATGGCACAAATTTAGATATAAATCATCTGAATTTGAACAGTCATTGCACAGTTTTGACATTTCACTGTTGTATTCATTAAATTGGAGTACATTTATTAAATATCAAGTGAATAATGCATTGCTATGGAAACTTCTGGATAGATTTTTTTCATTTTACAGATTTTAAGTAAGATTTTAAACAAGAATGGTCGGCCTGCAGAATTCAAACTATGGACCCTGGGCCACTGCCCAGATTACCCTATGTCCTAATAATACAGGGCAATGCCCTATGTACTAATAATCCTTAATCTGAATGCATTCCTAAGGTACCTGTAAATACTGGACAGTGGATGGCCATACATGCACAATTCATGCGCTGAGCACTCTCAAAAGAGAAGTATGTTTTTTTTTACCTAGCTGGTTGCAACATCGGTCCTCCGCTTCCTCTAATACTGAGAACCGAGCAATCAAACACTGCAGATCGCTCGGTTCTCAGGGCTCCCCGAGCAGAGAACTGGTGACTGTCAGTCACAGCTCTCTACTCTGCCTCCCCCCTCGCTCACTGGAGCGCTGGGCTGTGGAGGGGGCAGGAGCGGCCAGCTCAGGCTCTTAGCAGCTCGTTGAAAGGCTGAGCCGGGTGCTGGTCCAGGCATGTGGGCAGATCCTGACTTCATTGTTACGATGTTGACATATGGAAAAATGCAGCGCATGTACAAAAGAACATAGGTCTTTAAAATGGTGAAACAGTAAAGAAATCACTAATTGACCACAGGTGCCTTGAAACACAAACAAAAACAAATGGGCAACAAAGAGAGTGGTGTATGTACATACACCACTCTCTTTGTTGCCCATTTGTTTTTATCCACCGTGATCACGCTTTTATTTGTGTATGGTCGTTTTTGTCAATAAAAACACCCTTTTCTACCTGCACCATGTGGAGGCACATTCTTTTTGTTTCCACATTTACCGCATGAGATCCAGTCCCTCCAACTGCTCCTTTCGGGGGACCGTTTGTGAAACTTCTGATGCACGCTGGGACGGTTCGGTGTGAGGACGGTTCGTTGTGAAGACCCATCCGGTTGCCGGCCGAGATCCATACAGACCACAATCCAAGAGATTGGCGATTCCTGAGCTCCCATTCCACGTCATTTGTGACAAACTGCGCATGCGATTCCCTGTCGCTGACATGGGAATCCACAGGATCTGGTAAGAGGCTTTTTTGCACTTTCTCTGAATGACCCATTGGGACCCAGTTTCTCGGTTGGGAAGTCGCTGTATGATGCCAGGTGTTTTCTGACAACCATCAGACCATCACCACCCCTTGGAGTACTTACACCTCCTGTGCGGTTGGACATTCACATCCATCTATGGACGTTTGTGTTTCAAGGCACCTGTGGTCAATTAGTGATTTCTTTACTGTTTCACCATTTTAAAGGCCTATGTTCATTTGTACATGCGCTGCATTTTTCCATATGTCTACTTTGTCGTTTTTGTCAAACTGTATGCAGCAGCTTTTATTTATTTTACTGGTTAGCGCGGTGTTTTCTATTTACCTCTGACATTGTTACGATGTTGGCCGAGTCTTTACCGGCTCTGTGATGTCAGCCGACAGCGGGCTTCAGCCTGATTACTGATTAAATGAAAATTGGTTGTTCTGGTGTCGTACGTAAAATTTTCATATTTGTCCCTTCGGAAAATTTCGCATGAACTGTCATCATGTGTAGTAGGCATTACTGATGTCCATTGTTCAGACATGCAAGCTCACATCAGCTTTGGCCTGATTGCCAAATGATCCTATGTGGTTGTAAACCCTTACATATACCCAGTACCTAGCTGAGACTTGAGATGAAACAGACCCTCCTACATAGGTTGTACCTGTTTATCTGCAACTTTCCTTCCTCTACGGCCTCCTAAATCAAATATTTTACACAGCTTCCAGAAGGCAGAAGTCAGGGATCCGGTGCCACACACTGCACAGCTCAAAGAAGGCAGCTGAGTGTAATCTTAGACCTAAGTGGAGGGAAAGGACACACACCCCCCCCCCCCTCTACATAGTCTCTTAGGGAAGCATGCACAGCTAAGGCTGTCAATAATCTGTCGTGTGATGGAGGGGGAGAAGGTACATATACCGGGATACCTTCGTGTCGGTATAGACCAGGGGTCTCCAAACTTTCTAAAGAAAGGGCCAGTTTACTGTCCTTAAGTCTTTAGAGGGGCCAGACTGTGCCCAGTGGGAGTAAACAATGTCCGATCTTTGGTATTAGGGGGAGAAATAGTGTTCTTTTTTTTGTTTTGTTTTTTGTTGGTGGCAGGAATTATTCCCAATTGTTGGTGTCAGTGGCAGGAATTATTCCCAATTGTTGGTGTCAGTGGCAGGAATTATGCCACATTGTTGGTGTCAGTGGCAGGAATTATGCCACATTGTTGGTGTCAGTGGCAGGAATTATGCCACATTGTTGGTGTCAGTGGCAGGAATTATGCCACATTGTTGGTGTCAGTGGCAGGAATTATGCCCCATTGTTGGTTTCAGTGGCAGGAATTATGCCACATTGTTGGTGTCAGTGGCAGGAATTATGCCCCATTGTTGCTTTCAGTGGCAGGAATTATGCCCCATTGTTGGTGTCAGTGGCAGGAATTATGCCACATTGTTGGTGTCAGTGGCAGGAATTATGCCACATTGTTGGTGTCAGTGGCAGGAATTATGCCCCATTGTTGCTTTCAGTGGCAGGAATTATGCCCCATTGTTGGTGTCAGTGGCAGGAATTATGCCCCATTGTTGGTGTCAGTGGCAGGAATTATGCCCCATTGTTGGTGTCAGTGGCAGGAATTATGCCCCATTGTTGGTGTCAGTGGCAGGAATTATGCCACATTGTTGTCAGTGGCAGGAATATTGCCTCAAGGGCCAGATAAAGGCAAACAAAGGGTCCCATCTGGCCCCAGGGCCGCAGTTTGGAGAGCACTGGTATAGACTATCAGAAATGACACATAGAAATAGCAGAGGAAGGAGACAGCAATCAGAAATTTGGATTGAGGCAATTATAAAATATAGAGGAATTTGCTGTGTTCATTTTTCATTTCAGAGATTTACAAACACTTTAAAGATACACTGGCTTCAATGAATAAAGATAAGACATGACCTTACTCTTGGCCCGATCAGCCACAATAAGCCCCAATATACACAGCACTGTAATAAATCTGTTAAAGGTAGAAAGGAAAATTGCACGATGACTTACTATTGTTCTCCTATCATTGCTATAATCCCCCTGCCTGCCAAAAAAATAGACCTCACTTATCATTTCCTTTTTATAGATGTTTTCCTGTGCCTTTGAGGGTCTTCTAAACTATTTTTACTTGCTTGATTCTCAGATGTATTTGTCATCTCGGTCTGTGAAGCAAGACACTGAGATGGACATTTCAAGCAAGGGAGCTAGATGAGATTTAACTGTAGAGGTATTGTGCCTTGAGGCAATGTCAGTGTGTTCCATTGACTACACTCACCTTCTCTGCCATCTAAATAACAGTATTGAACGGGGCCATGAGTGAGTGATTCCAAAGTGTTTCCTTCTTGTGTATACCTCTAAATGAAAACGTGTACAATTCTTTACCAAACCGGGACAGTTTAATAGATCCACGGTGTATTAGTAAAGAAAATGTAAAATAAGAAGGGTTTGCTCAATTTTTTTGTTTGCTGTAGACTTATCTTGGCCACAGGCAGCAGCAAGTTATAATGCAATGGAGACATTTATTGCCTTTTCTTCTACTTACAAATACAGCATGTAATGTGCTGTAAATAACTAAAGAAACACATATTTATACCTCTCTGTATACATATTGGTAGAGAATAATTTGAGGTATGGATATTTTTTCATTCTTACGTTGGTCCGGCATAGACCAAAACTGTGCATATATCATACCTTTGGGATCCCTCTAGAACAGGGGTCTCCAAACTTTCTAAACAAAGGGCCAGTTTACTGTCCTCCTGACTTCAGGGGGGCTGGACTGTGGACACGAGGAGTAGAAATTGTCCTGGCATGAGTGGGAGTAAACAATGCATCCTTGGTATTAGGGGGGGAATAGTGCCCCATCATAGGTGTCAGTGGGAGGAATAATGGCCCTTCATTGGTGTTCGTGGAAGAAATAGTGCCCCGCTGTTGATGTCAGTAGCAGGAATATTGCACCATTGTTGGTGTCAGTGGAAGGAAAAGTGCCCCAAGAGCCAGAGAAAGGCAAGCAAAGGGCCACATCCGGCCCAGTTTGGAGACCACTGGTTTAGCCAGTCATTTTTGACTTATTCATTCTTCATGGTTCACATAGCTGGGGCATGGAAGGGTTTGTCCTTTGACTAGATGCTGTGTGTACAAAAGTATCCCTGTTGTCATGTTAAAAAGCTAAAAAGTTCACCCCAGGTAACCTTACAGTCAAAGACCAAAGCTCCTCAACGCTTTTTTGTTTCAGTCCTGAGATGGTCACACCCCGACATCCAAATATTAACCAATGAGGTCTTCCATCACAGTGATGGGGCGATAGGGACCTAGACAAGCTTGGAACTTAATCATAAAGGGTTGAGGGGCGTAGGATTCTGCTGGCATTCAAGGCACTTAGGAAGCTCACTTTGGCATCTAAGTGAGGGTGAACTTCATCCTTCCTACATGCAGAGATTTTTTATTTTTCGAAGGATAGTAGGGTAGCGGGCTTTCCTAATTTTTCACAAATTCTTGGTATGTAAGCCTCCCTAGAGAATAATGACCAATTTACCTGTTTAGCTCACAATAATGACCTAATTTTATCAATAGTAAATCCCATCCTTCTTTCTTAATATATATTTCACTTTGCAATCACCCATGTACAGGCATACCCCACTTTTAAGTACACAATGGGGTTTATTTACTAAAGCTGAAAAGTGCAAAATCAGGCTCACTTTTGCATAGAAACCAATGAGCTTCTAACCTCGGTTTGTTGAATTAAGCTTTGGTAATAAAACCTGGAAGCTCTTTGGGTTCTATGCAGAAGTGAGCCTGATTTTGCACTTTCCAGCTTTAGTAAATAAACCCCTTTGTGTACTTAAAAGTGGGGTATGCCTGTATTTGTTACACAAGAGTTGGATGACACAACATGAATGAGTAATGGGCATCTTGCTTTTGGGAAAACACACAAAAGCCTGCTGGCAGCTGCTCGGTATTTGTCTCCCCTCCATACCAAATATGCATCTGATAGGTTTCCTGCTCTGCTATCCCGTTTTCAGTTGGTACAGGAAATAACTACTTATATTAACATGCTGTCCCTTGGATCAAGAGGTGCCTTCCCATGGAGTCTTACTAGCACTGTTCTCAAAACATATCTCTTTTCCAACCGCTGCTGCAGCAACACATTTGTTTTTGTGCGTTGTAGAGCTTGGCCAATTCTACTGTAATTAATTATGCAGAGTTGGGTCTTTGTTCAGTGTTTAAATGGAATTCTCTTCCAATCATTGATTTCTTGCCATATGATGGTCACAACAGCATCCAAAGGACTGAGCCCATTAGATTTGAACTCTCTATTAGATTATATATTTTTTATGGATGTCTATCTCTCCATCTGTCCCTCCATCTGTCTCAGGAATGAAGCAAGTACAGTATATCCATTTAATGCTATTAAACGAGAGAATTATTACACCTGACTATTTGTAAATGATTATCCAACAGTGCTACACATTCACTCTACACGTGGATGATTTTAACATAAGTACAGTTGATTCACATTTGTTTTTTTTAAAGCGTCTATTTAAAATATGGAAAAAATATGTTATTTATAGTCAGTCATATTTACAGGTATATTTGCCATTATAAAGTGCTGGAAAATATGTTCCTTTATTGGTCAAGTTTGTATAAGAGCTTGATCGTAGAGTTTAGTAAGCAGCACCCTTATAGGGCGTACACACGGTCGGACTTTGTTCGGACATTCCGACAACAAAATCCTAGGATTTTTTCCGACGGATGTTGGCTCAAACTTGTCTTGCATACACACGGTCACACAAAGTTGTCGGAAAATCCGATCGTTCTAAACGCGGTGACGTAAAACACGTACGTCGGGACTATAGACGGGGCAGTGGCCAATAGCTTTCATCCCTTTATTTATTCGTGTGTACGGGGCTTTAGAGGGTATAAATTCCTATCAGCTCATCCCATTTTCTATATTTGATCTTTAGCAACAATAATGTACCATTACAAAAAAAAAATCAAAATGCTACTATAAATGTTTTTTTTTTTTTTTACCAGATTAAATATATTTTTTTTGCATTGGTACCATTAAATAAACATTTTAGTCTGACTAATCAATGTTGATAAATGTTTGATTTTACTTCCAATTTTAGAAACAAGGGGTATGAAAAGATGAGAGACTGTTCACTTTGAAAAGTAAATTTTCACTGAGCTCAGCAAATAAGATGCAATGGTGTTCATTTTTAATACCTAATCAAATAAAATGAAAAAAACCCCCAAAAAAATAACTTTTTTTCCCTTGCACTTGAGAGCTCAGCAAATAAGATGCAGCGGTGTTCATTTTTAATACCCAATCAAATAAAATTGAAAAAAAAAACAACTTTTTTTTCCTTGCACTCGATTGGATAATTAAAGTGAACACAGATTCACCTCTTCATTCTCTTTGTAAATTGAACATTGTCCTTTTCTTCAGTACATTAACCTCAATGTGTGTAGATTTTTTTTTTTTTTTTAGGTTGTGGAATAGAGAAGGAAATGAAATCAAATGTAATTGCTGTTATGTTACGTTCAGCATTATAACCCCTGATTTATTCCTATTGGCCAAAATGTGCAGGGTGGAGCCTGTGAAGCCAATTGTGTAGTTGGCTTCCACACATGTGAGTTTAATTCAATCTTTTTGAACAAATGGATAGCAGAAGTATTATAATAAAGCAGCTTTTTTTTTTTCTTCTGGGATGATTTGGCATATATGAGGAATAGAAAGTGAAATCTTGAGGCTAGGTTCACACCATCACCGCATCCGTCTCACAGCAGGGGTCCAGTGCGTCCTGGTTCACTGGTTCAGGTCCGATTCCAGCCCGAACTTTGGGCTGAATTCTGACCTGGAACAGACCAAAAGACGAACAGCGGTTTTGTGCAAAATGCACCGGACCTGCTGCGGAGATATATGAACCGGCTCCATAGAGAGCCGGTCAAAATCTCCTGCTATTGCGAATTGGATGCGGAGACAATTCACAATGGTGTGAATCCAGCCTAATAGGGCATACACATGGTCGGACTTTGTTCGGACATTCCAACAACAAAATCCTAGGATTTTTTCCGACGGATGTTGGCTCAAACTTGTTTTGTCTACACACGGTCGCACAAAGTTGTCGGAAAATCCGATCGTTCTAAACGCGGTGACGTAAAACACGTACGTCGGGACTATAAATGGGGCAGTGGCCAATAGCTTTCATCTCTTTATTTATTCTGAGTAGGGATGAGCCGAACACCCCCCGGTTCGGTTCACACCAGAACCTGAGAACGGACCGAAAGTTCGCACGAACGTTAGAACCCCATTGACGTCTATGGGACTCGAACGTTCGAAATCAAAAGTGCTCATTTTAAAGGCTAATTTGCATGGTATTGTCCTAAAAAGGGTTTGGGGACCAGGGTCCCACCCCAGGGGACATGTATCAATGCAAAAAAAACTTTTAAAAACGGCCGTTTTTTCGGGAGCAGTGATTTTAATGATGCTTAAAGTAAAAAAAAAAAAAGTGAAATATTCCTTTAAATATCGTACCTGGGGGGTGTCTATAGTATGCCTGTAAAGTGACGCGTGTTTCCCGTGTTTAGAACAGTCCCTGCACCAAATGTCATTTTTAAAGGAAAAAATCTCATTTAAAAAACTGCTTGCGGGTTTAATGTCATGTCGGGTCATGGCAATATGGATGAAAATCAGTGAGACAAACGGCATGGGTACCCCCCAGTCCATTACCGGGTACATTTTTAACGTGTTTAGCTCCAGCCAAAAAATCTTTTTTAAGCTTTTTGGAAAACATAGGGAAGGGTTATCACCCCTGTGACATTTGTTTTGCTGTCTTTCCTCCTCTTCAGAAGATTTCACCTCACTTTTTGTCCCAATGAAAAATGTTTTTTGAAAATTTGGGTTTTTTTGTGGAACAAGGATTGGAAAGCATCAGTGGAAAGGAGAAATTGTTTTCCCATATTAACTCTTACAGGAGAGAATTTCCCTTCCTAGGGGTAGATTTCATCTCACTTCCTGTTGTCTCCTTCCGTTTGCAAGTAGGAGTCGTTTGTAAGTTAGATGTTTGAAAGTAGGGTCCTGCCCTATATACTCAGCAGAAATTTGGGCCTTAGGTGTTGCTGTGGCTACAACACTGTAAGCCCTCACAGGGCCCTGCTGTGAAATATTAGATCAAGAATTGTAATTACATGCCCCTGTTGAACAGGAGCTGAAAAATTAGGCCTTAGGCACTGGTGCTGGTGCCACAACACTGCAACCCCTCACAGACACTCTAGTTGGAACGCAGGAACGAGCCCTGCTGCAAAGTATTGCATCAAAAATTGTAATTACACACCCCTGTTAGACAGGGGCAGAAAAATTGGGCCTTAGGCACTGGTGCTGGTGCCACAACACTGCAACCCCTCACAGACACTCTAGTTGGAATGCAGGAACGAGCCCTGCTGCAAAGTATTACATCAAAAATTGTAATTACACGCCCCTGTTAAACAGGGGCTGAAAAATTGTGCCTTAGGCACTGGTGGTGGCGCCACAACACTGCAACCCCTCACAGACACTCTAGTTGGAATGCAGGAACGAGCCCTGCTGCAAAGTATTGCATCAAAAATTGTAATTACACGCCCCTGTTAGACAGGGGCAGAAAAATTGGGCCTTAGGCACTGGTGCTGGTGCCACAACACTGCAACCCCTCACAGACACTCTAGTTGGAATGCAGGAACGAGCCCTGCTGCAAAGTATTACATCAAAAATTGTAATTACACGCCCCTGTTAAACAGGGGCTGAAAAATAGTGCCTTAGGCACTGGTGGTGGCGCCCAGAACCAAAAATGTTCTTACAAGCTATCAGCGTGATGATTGAGGAGGAAGAGGATAATTACTCAGGGATAGTCACTCAGCATCAGCATAGGCAGTCTTTGAAGGGATCTGAGATTTCAAAAAAAATTATACGGTTACATCAGCATCAGGTGCTTGGTAGCTGGTGGTGATCCAAGACTGATTCATTTTTATGAAGGTCAGCCGATCGACCGAGTCGGTGGACAGACGCACCCTGTGATCGGTTACCACGCCTCCAGCAGCACTGAATGTGCGTTCCGAAAGAACGCTGGATGCAGGACAGGCCAGTAGCTCAATTGCATACTGTGCAAGCTCTGGCCAGTGATCCATCCTCAAGACCCAGTAACCCAGAGGATTTTCGGTGGGAAAGGTGTCCAAGTCTGATCTTGCCCCTAGGTATTCCTGCACCATGTAAAACAGACGCTGGCGATGGTTGCTGGAACCGATCATACCTTGGGGCTGCGGACCAAAAAATTGTCTGAACGCATCGGTCAGACGGCCACCTTCTCCACCGCTCCTTCTTTGACTGACCGAAGCCTCAGCAACACGTTGTCCAGAAACAGGAGTTTGTAACCTCCCAGTCTCTGGGAACGCATTGCACAGACCTTTCTGCAAGGCCTCCCGAAGATGTTTCATCCTCTGCTCCCTCTGCGATGGCAAGATAAGGTCCGCAACCTTACCCTTGTAACGTGGATCAAGGAGGGTTGCCAGCCAGTATTGGTCCTTCTCCTTGATACCACGAATACGAGGATCCTTACGCAGGCTTTGCAGGATCAGGGAGGCCATGCAGCGTAGGTTTGCTGAGGCATTCGGTCCGGAGTCCTCTGGGTCACTAAGGACGACAACGTCCGCAGCCACCTCCTCCCAGCCACGTACAAGTCCATGTGTTTCTTGGGACTGATCCCTTAAAGACTGCTGCTGATGCTGAGTGCCAGGCTCCACCTCCATACTGACACAATCTTCCTCCTCGTCCTCTTCCTGTGTGATCGGCGGGCACGCAGGAACACTGTCTGGATAAAGGGGGCCTTGAGAGCTAAGGAAGTCCTCCTCTTCCTGCCTCTGTTCTGCCTCAAGTGCCCTGTCCATTATTCCACGCAGCGTGTGCTCCAACAGGTGGACAAGGGGGACAGTGTCACTGATGCATGCACTGTCACTGCTCACCATCCTCGTGGCCTCCTCGAATGGTGACAGGACAGTGCATGCATCCCTGATCATGGCCCACTGGCGTGGGGAAAAAAAAACCAAGCTCCCCTGACCCTGTCCTGGTGCCATAGTCGCACAGGTACTCATTGATGGCCCTCTGCTGCGTGTGCAGCCGCTGCAGCATGGCCAACGTTGAGTTCCACCTGGTGGGCATGTCACAGATTAGGCGGTTCTTGGGCAGGTTAAACTCCTTTTGGAGGTCCGTCAGCCGAGCACTGGCATTATATGACCGGCGGAAATGCACACAGACTTTCCTGGCCTGCCTCAGGACATCCTGTAAGCCCGGGTACCTGCCCAAGAACCGCTGCACCACCAAGT
This sequence comes from Lithobates septentrionalis, assembly GCA_037952835.1. Classification (NCBI taxonomy): domain Eukaryota; kingdom Metazoa; phylum Chordata; class Amphibia; order Anura; family Ranidae; genus Lithobates; species Lithobates septentrionalis. Next base: position 1,459,170 of record JBBDGP010000812.1, read on the forward strand.
TAAGGACGTGAGCCAAACAGGGCACATGGGTCATTTGTCCCTGTCGGAGGGCAGAGAGGAGGTTGGTGCCATTGTCGCAAACCACCATTCCTGCCTTAAGTTGGCGTGGCGTCAACCACCTCTGAACCTGCCCCTGCAGAGCTGACAGAACCTCTGCCCCAGTGTGGCTCCTGTCCCCCAAGCACACCAGCTCAAGCACCGCATGGCATCTTTTGGCCTGCGTACTTGCGTAGCCCCTTGAACGACTACGGAGCACCGCTGGTTCCGAGGAAGAGGCCATGGAGGAAGAAGAAGAGGAGGGGGTGGAGGAGAGAGGTGTGTCACAATCAGCATTTTGGAGGCGTGGTGGCGGAACAACCTCCAACACTACTGCACCTTGTCCTGCATCCTTCCCAGCTGCCAGCAGAGTCACCCAATGCGCCGTGAAACTTAGGTAACGTCCCTGTCCATGCCTGCTGGACCATGAGTCAGCGGTAATATGCACCTTACCGCTGACCGCCCTGTCCAGCGAGGCATGGACATTGCCTTCCACATGCCGGTAGAGAGCCGGAATCGCCTTCCGTGAGAAAAAGTGGCGTTTGGGTACCTGCCACTGAGGAACCGCACATTCCACAAACTCATGGAAGTGGGCAGAGTCTACCAACTGAAAAGGCAGCAGTTGAAGTGCTAGCAATTTTGCCAAGCTAGCATTCAACCGCTGGGCATGTGGATGGCTGGGAGCAAACTTCTTTCGGCGGTGCAGCAGCTGGGGCAGGGAAATTTGCCTGGTACAATCTGACGTCGGTGTACCAAAAGCAGATTGCCCACAAGTACTTGGCTGTGACACACCTA